>MXAW01000012.1:2825481-4238222 GCA_002554605.1 Helotiales sp. F229 | reverse complement strand
AACCCTAACCCTAACCCTAACCCTAACCCTAACCCTAACCCTAACCCTAACCCTAACCCTAACCCTAACCCTAACCCGGACCCGGACCCGGACCCGGACCCTAACCCGGACCCTAACCGGGACCCTGCGGGGCGAAGCCCTATAATATCCCCTTTAATATCCCTTTTAATATCCCTTTTAATATTCCCTATAATATAGTTAGGGTGAGGGATAGGGTGAGGGATAGGGTCGGGGATAGGGTCAATATACCTAATATTAAGGTATAACGCCTGTAATTTACGGCGAAGCCGTGCAGGGCGCAGCCCTATAATATAGTTAGGGTGAGGGATAGGGTGAGGGATAGGGTCGGGGATAGGGTCAATATACCTAATATTAAGGTATAACGCATGTAATTTACGGCGAAGCCGTGCAGGGCGCAGCCCTATAATATTCCCTATAATATAGTTAGGGTGAGGGATAGGGTGAGGGATAGGGTCATAGTTAGGGTGAGGGATAGGGTTAATATATAACGTTGGAATTGGGGTTTTAATTAGGCTTTCGCGCTTTCGGGTTTTCGTGCTTTTAGGCTTTCGCGCTTTCGGGTTTTCGCGCCTTTAAACCTTAAGGTTTAAGCTTTTGATATTTAAATTTTTAGGCTTTTAAACTTTCGGGCTTTCGGGTTTTCGGGTTTTCGGCAATTAATAATTAAGCTTAGGGTCAGGCTTAGGGTCAGGTTTAGGGTCAAAGATTAGGTTATATATAGGCTATTCCCTTCTTTTTTATTACTTTTTTTATCATCTCTCTCATTACTACCTCATCTCTCTTACTACCTATTTCACTACCTCTTTTATACTTCTCACACCTCACTTACCCTACGCCACACCTACCTTACGCCTCTCACACCTCACTTACCCTACGCCACACCTACCTTACGCCTCTCACACCTCACTTACCCTACGCCACACCTACGCTACGCCTCTCACACCTCACTTACCCTACGCCACACCTACCTTACGCCTCTTATACCTCACTTACCCTACGCCACACCTATCTTACGCCTCTCACACCTCACTTACCCTACGCCACACCTACGCTACGCCTCTCACACTTCACCTACCCTTTTGCATTTCCCTCAGCACTCCCTTAGGCTATCACGCCTATTTTAGCACTCCCTTAAGCTTACACTCCTTGAGTTTCTTTCTTTTACCTTTCCTATTCCCCCTACCCCCCCTAAACCATGCCTTTCAAATGCCCTACCTGCCTTAACGAATATAGCGATATTCTTGATCATATTCGTAAAAGACACCCTATTGACACTTTTACAGAGCTTCAATTACAGCCTATAGGGCTAATTCCCTGTCCTCACTGCGCTACAGCGTGTAAAGGAGCCCATGGAGTTAAGACCCATAGCGCTAAAATACACGGTATTACAGGCAATTCCAAGGTGTCAACTCAGCATCGAATCCACACCTCAGGCCCCCCTGCATCACCTTCAGCACTCTCAAACGCTGAAATCGACGATTCTACAGGCCCTCCTTGCCCTATAGTCTCTTTCCCTCAGCTCTTAGCTCCTTTTAGGGCAGCTACCCCTAAAGCTAGAGCCGCCCTAGGCCTCTCAAGCCCCCAATACCCTACTCCTTCAGCACTCACAGCCGCCCAATTCGTGTCTCCACCAGCCTATACAGGCCCCCGAAACGCCAGGCCACCCCCTCCACCACCAAGCCCTCAACTCCCTATATACTCAGTACCTACAGGCACCCAATCCCCTGTACTTTCAGCACCTACAGGCCCTCAACCTCCTGTACCCTCAACACTTACATCCCCTCAATCCCCTATACCTTCAGCACCTACAACCCTCCAACACCCTGTACCCCGTACAATCCTCACTTACGCTCAAGCCCTAATTACAGGCTCTCCACCCCCTGTAACACAGCGTACAACACCCCCCAAGCCTATCACCGGCAAACGCCAGGCTAGAACCCCCTCCCCAGGGGTAGAACGCCCTACAACTCGCCTGCGAAGAGCCCCTAAATCGCCTAAAGGGCCTATAATCAAAGACAGCTCCTCAGACGACGACCTCTACAGGGCCTCTACAGCGCCTAGCTCCCCTACGCCGAGTTATAGGGATGCCCTAACAACCCCTCTACCAACTACCCCTACCTCAAAAACACCCTCCACACCTAGCCTACCCTCCGACAGCCCTTACCTCCCACCATTATCGAGAATAGGCCTCTCCCCTAGGTTTAATAGCCTATCTCCAATCCCTACACCCCCTGGAGCCTCACCTACTCCAGCGCCTACCTCCCGAGAGAACCCTATAATTATAGGGTCCTCACCCCCTGCACTCTCCTCACCTAAGCGCCAAAAGCGCCCCTTCACAACTCACCTACCCTCCAAAAACACCATAACTCACCCACCCTCCAAAACCACTACAACTCGCCTACCCTCTGCTTTCACACCTGGCCTACCCTCTGCCTCCACACCTGGCCTACCCTTTAACCCCACCACTCAAGGCCGTCCCCGCAACAAATCAAAAGCTACAGGGGTAAAACAGCCTATAGCTTTAGCGGCAACACGCCCTAATCACACTATCACACCTAGCCTACCCTCTGGCCTTCAGCACTCAATCCACCGACCTCAGGCCTCCTCAGCGCCTAAACCCCAGGCCCCTTCAGCACCAAGACCCCTACGCCCACAGGCTACTTCAGCGCCTATACCCCCTCAAGCCCAGGCCCCTTCAGCACCAAGACCCCTACGCCCACAGGCTCCTTCAGCGGCTATAAACCCCAAATATGCCCTGGACCACTCAAACGCTATAGGCCCAAGCCTACGAAAGCCTGCTGTACAAACGCTATTAGCTTATAGTACAATACCAGTCCCGGAAAAGCGTCTGCATGCTAGGCAAGCTACCTTATTTACAGAGGCAGCTGATAGGGCGGCTTTAGCGTTCCTTCGACAGCCTAGGGAGAAGCAGTTATTGGACTTTTTACTGCTCCCTAGGGTATTAGGCTTAGGCCTACAGAAGGAAGAGGTCGCCAAGACGCTGAGAGCCTACCCTACAACACTCCCCGAAATTCCTTCAACACCCCTTGAGCCCTATGAGCCCCCTGTACCATCAAACGACCCCCCCGCAAAACGAGCCGTAAAACTCCTAGAGAAGGGCTATATTAGCCGCGCCGCTAAAGCCCTAATTGACCCTACGCCTATAGCGCCAGAGACACCAGAGACGCTAAACACCCTATATTCAAAGCACCCTATAGAAAACACCAACCCCTTCGGCAACGCCAACCCCTCCCCAGGCCAGCATATCACTGAAAAAGCCATTACAGAGGCTATTCTGTTAATTAATAGGGAAAAGGCCCCTGGTCTTAGTGGTTGGACCCGTCCATTGCTTGATATAGCGCTTATAAGCGCTAATTCCCCTGTCCTTAGGGCGCTTACACACCTAGCGAATATGATTCGACAGGGGACAGCTCCAGGCGTGGACCTCTTATGCGCTTCCCGACTTATAGGCCTTGAAAAGCCTGACGGGGGTGTACGCCCTATCGCCATGGGGGACCTAATCTATAAGGTAGCTATGAAAGCTATTTTTACGACCTCCTTCAGGGCCTCTATGCTACTACCTAATCAATTAGGGGTAAATAGCGTAGGAGGCGTCGAACCGGCAATTTTCCTCCTAGAGGAAGCAATTACAGGGCCAAATCGCCTAAACACTCAATATATCACCTCCTTAGACCTCGAAAACGCCTATAATCGCATAGGCCGTACAACAATCGCAGCAACAGTCGCCAAATACGCCCCTACCCTCTACCGAGCTGCTAAATGGGCCTATAATCAACCGTCGATCCTTGTAACTAATAGCGGCCAAACGCTAGCTAGCGCTGAAGGAGTACGTCAAGGAGACCCTATAGCGCCCCTCCTCTTCTCTTTAGCAATTCGCCCTATGCTAGAGCACCTGCAAACCACCCTATCTACCACCACAATTATCGCCTATTTAGACGATATTTACATCCTCAGCCCTGAAACCACACCAATCCTCCCCTCTATTTTCAGAGCCTTTAGCGACTCCCCGGTAGCGCTAAATAAGGCAAAAAGCGCCGAACTCCCGATTTCAACACTCCGACGCTTAGGAATCAAAGCCTTAGGGACTTATATAGGCCCTAGACCCTACCGTGAGACCTACTTAGAGGCTCAAGTCGATAAGCTCGCCACAGCGCTCTCTGCCCTGAAGGACCTCCCTAAACAACACGCTCTTCTCCTCCTTAGGGGGAGCATACACCTTTTACTACGCCACCTTCAGCGCCAACTGTACTCTGAAGACCTCCTAGACACCTGGAAAGCGGCTGATACCCTAATCAAAGAAGCAATTCAGGCTCTAGCCGCCAGGGAGCCAGGGAATACAACTACCCTAATTCGACAGGCCTTACTCTCTATTCCAGTAAGAGACGGAGGCCTAGGGATCCCTCAACACGCCCTACTAGCCCCAGGGCTTTATAGGGCCGCAAAGGAGGCCTCTAGGCCTATTCTTCAGGCTATATGCCCTATCCTCTTCCCTGAACCGCCCGGCCGCCCTACACCAACAGCCCAAGAAGTGTACGCCAGTACCAATAAGAGCCTAGAGGAGAGGCTCTTACCCACCCTATCGAAACCAACACTCAAAGCTAAGCTAGAGAACGCTAGTTACTTAGGCCGCCACTGGCTTAGAGTCCTGCCCACGCAAAAACACAACCTTTTAGCGGACTCGATCGTCACTGAAGCTCTAAGAGCTAGGCTTCTACTCCCTGTAAAGGCCCCGATCTCCCCCTGTACGACCTGTGGCGCCTACCCCGAAATAGGCCACGAAGACACCTGTAGAGGTGCTGAACGCCGCTGGATTATACGCCACAACCAGGTTACCCGTGCATTTATCACTACCCTTTCTAGCCGGGAAGACCTAAAGGTGGAGTCTGAACCTAGGCCTGTACTTACAGCGTCTACAGCACCTTCAGCCCCTGAGAATAGCCGCCGGCCCGATTTTTCAGTGCTTTTAGGGACCTCTAGGCACTACTACGACGTACAGATCGTCGCTATTAATAAGGATTCAGCTCGCGAAGAAGCCTACGCTACACTCACTGAAGCAGCCGCTGAAAAGAATCGGAAATATAGGGAATTAGGCGCTGCCTTTCACCCTATAATCATTTCAGCAGGGGGCCTTATGGAGAAGGAGACAGCGAAAGCCTATAAGGCCCTTCAGGGCCTATTAGGACCTAGCAAGGCTAAATGGCTAGACAGCTATATCGCTATAACCCTCACTCAGGCTAGAGGTATAGCAGCCACCTCAATTACAGCACACAACTAGCCTACCCTCAGTATACACCACACCTTACCCTTTATACACTCAGCCTACCCTTTGGCACACACCACACCTCACCTACCCTTCTTCACACTCAGCCTACCCTTTGGCACACACCACACCTACCTTTTACACACTCAGCCTACCCTTTGGCACACACCACACCTCACTTACCCTCCTTCACACTCAGCCTACCCTTTGGCACACACCACACTTTACCTACCTTTTTCTCACACTCAGCCTACCCTTTAGGCATATACCACACCTAGCCTACCCTTTGGCACATTTCACACTACACCTACCCTTTCACACTTTGCCTACCCTTTCACACCTTACCTACCCTTTCAGGGTCATTTGTTATTTATTTCCTATATTACCTTATGTATTCAGAATATTTTGTACTATAATTAGAGAGAGAAGAAAAACACCAGTGGCAAGCTAGCTTAGTTAGAAACAAATCAAACCCAAACCTTTAAACCCTACACCCTACACACCTAGCGAATATGATTCGATAAGGGACAGCTCCAGGCGTGGACCTCTTATGCGCTTCCCGACTTATAGGCCTTGAAAAGCCTGATGGGGGTATACGCCCTATTGCCATGGGGGACCTAATCTATAAGGTAGCTATGAAAGCTATTCTTACGACCTTCTTCAGGGCCTTTATGCTACTACCTAATCAATTAGGGGTAAATAGCGTAGGAGGCGTCGAACCGGCAATTTTCCTCCTAGAGGAAGCAATTACAGGGCCAAATCGCCTAAACACTCAATACATCACCTCCCTGGACCTCGAAAACGCCTATAATCGCATAGGCCGTACAACAATCGCAGCAACAGTCGCCAAATACGCCCCTACCCTCTACCGAGCTGCTAAATGGGCCTATAATTAATCGTTGATCCTTGTAACTAATAGCGGCCAAATGCTAGCTAGCGCTGAAGGAGTACGTCAAGGAGACCCTATAGCGCCCCTCCTCTTCTCCCTAGCAATTCGCCCTATGCTAGAGCACCTGCAAACCACCCTACCTACCTTCATGATTATCGCCTATTTAGACGATATTTACATCCTCAGCCCTAAAACTACACCAATCCTCCCCTTTATCTTCAGAGCCTTCAGCGACTCCCCAATAGCGCTAAATAAGGCAAAAAGCGCCGAACTCCCGATTTCAACACTCCGACGCTTAGGAATCAAAGCCTTAGGGACCTATATAGGCCCTAGACCCTACCGTGAGACCTACTTAGAGGCTCAAGTCGATAAGCTCGCCACAGCGCTCTCTGCCCTGAAGGACCTCCCTAAACAACACGCTCTTCTCCTCCTTAGGGGGAGTATACACCTTTTACTACGCCACCTTCAGCGCCAACTGTACTCTGAAGACCTCCTAGACACCTGGAAAGCGGCTGATACCCTAATCAAAGAAGCAATTCAGGCTCTAGCCGCCAGGGAGCCAGGGAATACAACTACCCTAATTCGACAGGCCTTACTCTCTATTCCAGTAAGAGACGGAGGCCTAGGGATCCCTCAATACGCCCTATTAGCCCCAGGGCTTTATAGGGCCGCAAAGGAGGCCTCTAGGCCTATTCTTCAGGCTATATGCCTTATCCTCTTCCCTGAACCGCCCGGCCGCCCTACACCAATAGCCCAAGAAGTGTACGCCAGTACCAATAAGAGCCTAGAGGAGAGGCTCTTACCTACCCTATCAAAACCAACCCTGAAAGCTAAGCTAGAGAACGCTAGCTACTTAGGCCGCCACTGGCTTAGAGTCCTGCCCACGCAAAAACACAACCTTTTAGCGGACTCGATCGTCACTGAAGCTTTGAGAGCTAGGCTCCTACTCCCTGTAAAGGCTCCGATCTCCCCCTGTACGACCTGTGGCGCCTACCCCGAAATAGGCCACGAAGACACCTGTAGAGGTGCTGAACGCCGCTGGATTATACGCCACAACCAGGTTACCCGTGCATTTATCACTACCCTTTCTAGCCGGGAAGACCTAAAGGTGGAGTCTGAACCTAGGCCTGTACTTACAGCGTCTACAGCACCTTCAGCCCCTGAGAATAGCCGCCGGCCCGATTTTTCAGTGCTTTTAGGGACCTCTAGGCACTACTACGACGTACAGATCGTCGCTATTAATAAGGATTCAGCTCGCGAAGAAGCCTACGCTACACTCACTGAAGCAGCCGCTGAAAAGAATCGGAAATATAGGGAATTAGGCGCTGCCTTTCACCCTATAATCATTTCAGCAGGGGGCCTTATGGAGAAGGAGACAGCGAAAGCCTATAAGGCCCTTCAGGGCCTATTAGGACCTAGCAAGGCTAAATGGCTAGACAGCTATATCGCTATAACCCTCACTCAGGCTAGAGGTATAGCAGCCACCTCAATTACAGCACACAACTAGCCTACCCTCAGTATACACCACACCTTACCCTTTATACACTCAGCCTACCCTTTGGCACACACCACACCTCACCTACCCTTCTTCACACTCAGCCTACCCTTTGGCACACACCACACCTACCTTTTACACACTCAGCCTACCCTTTGGCACACACCACACCTCACTTACCCTCCTTCACACTCAGCCTACCCTTTGGCACACACCACACTTTACCTACCTTTTTCTCACACTCAGCCTACCCTTCAGGCATATACCACACCTAGCCTACCCTTTGGCATACACCACACCTCACCTACCCTTCTTCACACTTAGCCTACCCTTCAGGCATATACCACACCTAGCCTACCCTATGGCACATGTTATACTCCATATATCCTTTAGCACACTTCGCTTACCCTTTCACATCTTACCTACCCTTTCACACCTCACCTACCCTAACCCTACAACACCTACCCTTTACACACTCAGCCTACCCTTTACACACTCAGCCTACCCTTTGGCACACACCACACCTCACTTACCCTCCTTCACACTCAGCCTACCCTTTGGCACACACCACACCTTACCTACCTTTTTTCACACTCAGCCTACCCTTTAGGCATATACCACACCTAGCCTACCCTTTGGCACATTTCACATTACACCTACCCTTTCACACTTTGCCTACCCTTTCACACCTTACCTACCCTTTCAGGGTCATTTGTTATTTATTTCCTATATTACCTTATGTATTCAGAATATTTTGTACTATAATTAGAGAGAGAAGAAAAACACCAGTGGCAAGCTAGCTTAGTTAGAAACAAATCAAACCCAAACCTTTAAACCCTAAGGACCTAGCAAGGCTAAATGGCTAGATAGCTATATTGCTATAACCCTCACTCAGGCTAGAGGTATAGCAGCCACCTCAATTACAGCACACAACTAGCCTACCCTCAGCACATACCACACCTCACCCTTTACACACTCAGCCTACCCTTAAGCACACATCACACCTACCCTTTACACACTCAGCCTACCCTTTGGCACACACCATACCTCACTTACCCTTCTTCACACTTAGCCTACCCTTTGGCACACACCACACCTTACCTACCTTTTTTCACACTCAGCCTACCCTTTTGCACACATCACACCTACCCTTTACATACTCAGCCTACCCTTTGGCACACACCACACCTTACCTACCTTTTTTCACACTCAGCCTACCCTTTTGCACACATCACACCTACCCTTTACATACTCAGCCTACCCTTTGGCACACACCACACTACACCTACCCTTTCACACTTTGCCTACCCTTTCACACTTTACCTACCCTTTTAGGGTCATTTGTTATTTATTTCCTATATTACCTTATGTATTCAGAATATTTTGTACTATAATTAGAGAGAGAAGAAAAACACCAGTGGCAAGCTAGCTTAGTTAGAAACAAATCAAACCCAAACCTTTAAACCCTAACCCTGAAATTTGGGCCAAATGCCATATACCACACCTCACCTACCTTTTTTCACACTTAGCCTACCCTTCAGGCATATACCACACCTAGCCTACCCTATGGCACATGTTATACTCCATATATCCTTTAGCACACTTCGCTTACCCTTTCACATCTTACCTACCCTTTCACACCTCACCTACCCTTTCAGGGTCATTTGTTATTTATTTCCTATATTACCTTATATATTCAGAATATTTTGTACTGTAATTAAAGAGAGAGGAAAAACACCAGTGGCAAGATAGCTTAGTTAGAAACAAATCAAACCCAAACCTTTAAACCCTAACCCTAACCTTCAAACCCTAACCCTTTTATCAAAATCAATCCTAAAAGCTAAGCTAAAGAATGCTAGCTATTTAGGCCGCTATTGGCTTAGAGTCCTGCCCACGCAAAAACACAATCTTTTAGCAAACTCAATTGTTACTAAAGCCCTAAAAGCTAGGCTCCTACTCCTTATAAAAGCCCCAATTTTCCCCTATACCACCTATGGCGCTTACCTCAAAATAGGCCACAAAAATATTTGTAAAAGTGCTAAACGCCGCTAGATTATACGCCATAATCAGATTATTTATGCATTTATTATTACCCTTTTTAGCTGGAAAGACCTAAAAGTGGAATCTAAACCTAAGCTTGTATTTACAGCGTTTATAGCATCTTTAGCCCTTAAGAATAGCCGCCGGCCCAACTTTTCAATGCTTTTAGGGACCTTTAGGCATTATTACGACATATAGATTATTGCTATTAATAAGGATTTAGCACGCAAAAAAGCCTATGCTATATTTATTAAAGCAGCTGCTGAAAAGAATCGGAAATATAGGGAGTTAGGTGCTATTTTTTATCTTATAATTATTTTAGTAGGGGGCCTTATGAAAAAGGAGATAGCAAAAGCCTATAAGGCCCTTTAGGGCCTATTAAGACCTAGCAAAGCCAAATGATTAAATAATTATATTGCTATAACCTTTATTTAGGCTAAAGGTATAGCAGCCACCTTAATTATAGCATACAATTAGCCTACCCCCAATACATACACCTCACCTACCTTTTGGCATATCTCACCCACCCCTTAATACATTTTACTTATTTTATATATACTCAGCTTACCTTTTGGCATATATTATATTTTATTTACCTTTTTTCACACTTAGCTTATCTTTTGGCATACATCACACCTTACTTACCCTCTTTTATATTTAGCTTACCTTTTAGCATATATTATACTTTACCTACCTTTTTTTATACTTGGCTTACCCTTTAGCACATACCACACCTCACCTACCCTTTTTCACATTTGGCCTACCTTTTACGCATATACCATACCTAGCCTATCTTTTAGCACATTTTATATTATATTTACCTTTTTATACTTTGCTTACCCTTTTATATTTCATTTACCTTTTTAAGGTTATTTATTATTTATTTCCTATATTATTTTATGTATTCAAAATATTTTATATAGCAATTAAAAAAAGAGGAAAAACACCAATGGCAAGATAGCTTAGTTAAAAACAAATTAAACCCAAACCTTTAAACCCTAAACCTTAAGCCGCTGAAAATAATCGGAAATATAGGGAGTTAGGTGCTACTTTTCACCTTATAATCATTTTAGCAAGGGGCCTTATGGAAAAGGAAACAGCAAAAGCTTATAAGGCCTTTTAAGGCTTATTAGGACCTAGCAAAGCTAAATGGCTAAATAGCTATATTGCTATAATTCTTATTTAAGCTAAAGGTATAGCAGCTACCTTAATTACAGCACACAATTAGCCTATCCCCAATACACATACCTCACCTACCCTTTGGCACACCTCACTTACCCCTTAATACATCTTACTTATTTTATATATACTCAGCCTACCCTTTGGCACATATTATACCTCACTTACCCTCTTTCACACTTAGCCTACTCTTTAGCATATACCACACTTTACCTACCCTTTTTCATATTTAGCTTATCCTTTGGCATATACCATACCTTACCTACCCTTTTTCATATTTAGCCTACCCTTTAACACATACTATACCTCACTTACCTTTTTTTATACTTGGCCTATTTTTTATTCATATATCACATTTAGCCTACTTTTTGGCATATTTTATATTATATTTACCCTTTTATATTTTGCTTATCCTTTTATATTTCACCTATTCTTTTAAGGTCATTTATTATTTATTTCTTATATTATTTTATGTATTCAAAATATTTTGTATAGCAATTAAAGAAAGAGGAAAAACACTAGTGGCAAGATAGCTTAGTTAAAAACAAATCAAACCCAAACCTTTAAACCCTAACCCTAACCCTAAAAAAACCCAGAGGAGTTGAGAAACTCTTTCAAAAAGGCTCACCCAATCCAGCAACTCCGAGAAGATCTCCCAATAGAAGACGAAACTCTATTCAAGGTGGCTAGTCGAACAATGGGCTGGAGAGAGACAATATACTCTGGAATCAAGTCCACTATCGCAGAACCTGGCAGAGAGACCATTAGAGAACACTGTTTCGTCGCTCAAAGTGCAACAGCAGCGTGTTCAGACAAAGGCGATTCAGGTTCACTAATTCTCGACAAACAATTCCGGCCTGTTGCGATGTTATGGGGGGGAGATAGCCAGGCATACCCTGATACTACCTACGCCACACCTCTTGGTGTTGTCTTTCGCCATATTGAACATACGATGGGGTGGGAGGAAGGCAGTGTTAGTATTTCAAATTAAGGGTGATGGAACCGGACTTGCAGTTCTAGGATAGGACAGGACAGGACTTGCAGGAAACCTGGTTTGGGCAGTCAAAAATGTAACATAGACATAGACACAATACAGCGCGTTTCGATTGGCCACTTTACAACCTTCGTGCAAGGCTTCCTTTAGCTTTATCTACCTGATCTATAGTATATTACTTCTCGTGCGCAATGGAGGACACAGCCAATTCGGGCTACCTCCGACGCTGGAGTAGCCCGTTTGGCCGATGAGGGCCTCAACCTCTAAGGCTTATAGGAAGGGGAAAACAACATGCCGCTATTTGATAGCCAGGCCACGAGTAAATTCGTTTCGACTCTTAGTTTGAGTGGTTAAGATGCTTGTCTCTAGATTGATATGATGAGCTAAAGGATATTTTGTTTTAAGAGAAGAAGGGAAGACAATTGCAATTGCTTGAAGTACCGCAGTGATATTGTTAGTATTGCTAATTGTCCTTTGGTCTTGGCGCTGGCTCGACCTGTCAAAAGAATCCTCAATTGGCAACGCCGTACACATCAACTCTGATTCTTGATCCTACATAAAGCTCATATCTGGTATCACTATGGTGTAATTCCAGCCCCGTTACCCTTTACAAACCGACCAACAGACCATCCAGCAATGCTCTGCCCCACATATTTCAGCCGGTGCAGATATTCATACAAACAAGCACTCGCACACCCCCTTCCAAGCACCCCCTTATTCAGAACCGTAGCCGACTTCCAGCTCTGGCCTCGGCTCTTCTGGCGCGTTGAGACAGTTCTGATATTGGTATCATTGTTGGGGTTGGCATTGGCGACAGTTCTCCTCCCAGTCCTTGCTTTTGCCCTTGTCTCCCGCCTGCCTTTCTTCCTGCTACCAAATTCCTTCCCTTAACTGCCTGTGCAGCTTCTGTCCCCAGACATGCTGCTGAGACGCGCGCGTGGGTTTGGTCTGGGCTAGTTCGGAGAGAAGCTCGGTGGTTTGATTGGCGGTTGGCTGTACGGGGTTAGGGGAAGAGCGTAAAATTTTGAAGGGTAGAGGAAACAAGAGAGAGGAAGGAAGAGAAGAGAAGACGAACCTTTGCGAGCCGAGATAATGTTCCCCGGTGTGATGAAAGTCTAATTGCATGCTTATTCGTCTCTACGAGGTGCTTGGCTGCCTCTGGCTTTGCTGCTGCTTGTTTGGGGCTTGATGTGGATTTGGACTTTGGTAGTGGTTTTCTTGGAGTCGGCTTTGGCTTTTGTGATGAGAATATCATGTTCGGTGCAGTCCTTGATTTTGTAGTCTTTTTTGTCTCGGGCTTAGTCTTTGCTGATGGCGTGAACTCAGGTGCCAAATCTGGAATTTTCGTCTGTATCTATTGTCAGTAGGATCAAATGACTGGGGGGGGATGTAAACTTCTGCTGTCTCAGAAGTTGAGATTGATTTGCGAACTCCGCTTAAGCCAGAAGACTAGTTTCTTATCAGCAGACTGATGTGAGAATAAGCAAGAAATCTTACCGCGGAACCAAGCGGAGAAAATCGCGGACGGGTCTCGTCCAAGAGCATGTGGAAGCCGAGTGTTGTTGGAGATGTGTAGAAAAATGCTATCTGAGACAGAGCTCTGAGATAACTAGGTGTGCTTATGACTGGGCCACAAGCTGCTTCCGCAGCCTTTGCCGCCACCGCGTCCTTGTGGATTGTTGAGCCCCACCAATGAATGTAGTTCATCCATGTTTTTAACAGTTCGCATTTGTCTTCTTGCATGAGATTCAAAGTTTCCAGGTGTGTGAGATCGTAACGGGCATATCGCTTTTCATTTCCGAGGTTGTTCAATTCCTCTTGGCTGCTAGGGCGGATAGTCATCTTGAAGAGATTGATGTCTATGCCGCAATTAGTCATCCCAAATATCTGCAAGCCAGCATCATCCAAGCAGATTTGTTGTTTAGTGTGAGCATCTTTTCCCATACTCCAGAGAAGAAGCTGCTCGTGCAAGAGACTAGCCATGACCAAGGCGAGATATTGGCGAGCCTTCTTTTCATGTCCATTACCAGCACACCATTTATCCTCGGTGACAAGATACGGTGGGCAAGTATCAATGTGTTCAAGGTCTCGAGTTCTGGCACGAAGCGCTGGTAGCGACGCCTCGTTTCTACCAAGTGGTCGGCGGACGTAGTAGCAATGGTCGGGATTGTAACAGTCTTCGCTCCCTTCAAGCCAGCGCTTTTCGTAGAGAGGGATAAGAGACTTCCTCCGGTCGGGACAAACAGGAGGAGGAAGGCAGACATTGGGAGAAGCTCCACCCCAGCTGAAACGAGGTTGGATCCTACGTTCGATACCAGTTCCAGCCAATGGATGGTTCATCTTGAGGAAGAAGCGGTGGTAGACACTAGCTGCCCATTCTGCTCCGGATGTATTTCGATTCAGAGCGCAAGCAGCTATCAGCTCCTTGTTGTCAAACTCGACATAAAGGTCACCGATCAGGGCTTTGAGCTTGTCTGGGGGAGTGAGTTTAGTAAATTCGGCCACATTGCTAAACAGGTGTAAATCTGAGGCACCATATGCAGATATTCCTCGAGGGTGTAGAACCTCTTTTTCATAATCAATTGAAGATTTGCTCGGTTTCTTATAGGTGGTGGTGGTAGTTGAAGAACCATTCTTGAGGTTTGCCATTTCGTAATGGCTAGAAGACTTGTTGTAATCGAAGTCAGGGTTCGCAAGGTGATTGTGCTGAATATAGCGGTAGAGATGACGCTGATTGGCTGAATCCGAGACGAGGCTGCCATTTTCGCGAGCGCCGAGACGTAGCTCACGATACACGGCATCAGCCTGCCTTCAATTCTGCCGCTCCTTGCTGTTCTTCTCGCCGTGATGCATCTCTTATTTCCTTGTTTCTCCTCTTCTCCTCTCGCCCAGTGTCTTGCCAATTATTCAATCTCTTCTTCTTCGTTTCTTCACGTTGGTGCTCTCAACTTTGAGTTTCACCTTTGAGATAATCACCACATTGCGCCATCTTTGGTAAAGACAGGTTGACGCGTGCGCACGCGTACAAAGGAATCAAAAATCGACATACCTTCAGCGACAGCGTCACACTGGGTGCACGGTGCACAAGGTTCATTGATGCATGATGTCCCTCCCAAACAGTCTCTGTCGTGATGATGATGTGAAGCTGACATCCTGTCGAAAGAACGCGGTGAAGTGGTTGTTTAGTTGAAAGCATTACCGACATTTAAAATCAAGCAACATCTTGCCCTGGCCTTTGAGCTAATCGATTTTGAGGTTGGTGGCATTTTGAGCGGCGAGACGTTGATCCAATCCCTCCTCGTGGTATCTCCTGGAAACTCAAGACAGTCTCGTCAAACTGTCTTGAGAGGCTAAAGCTGAGTCAATTGAAAGAACGCATTACTCTGTTCTGCCAGGGGATATGTGTATTCTCACGCCTAACAATGTCAACGCGTTCAATCAACGGAATCGCAGTTGGTCATCTTTATGAGGACTTGGGGTTCCTATAGAGTCTTCAACGAAAAGCGGTAAAGATGATAATACGTCTTGCGGGCTTTTTGTACAAAAGCGTCCTCTGTTCCTACCTTGATGGTTCCTCCTCAACAAACAGGGTTGAAGAAACCGCTCAATAAGTCACGATTCTAAACATCACAGATGAAGACATCGGACATAATAGCGGCCGGAATGTACGCCACAGGATCCAAAAATAAAACAAGACTCTATCATCCAATAATTCATTCAGGTAATTAAATAAAGTAAGTTCGCAGTGGCCGGTGCTGCTGGAGTCGTGACAAAATGTTAGACATTGTCAAAATGCTCCTCGCCGTAGCAACTCTTTGAGAGATTGATCAACTGACCTACTGTAGGCTACGAGAACACCAAAAAGAAGTCCGTCGTTTCTCAAAGTGAGGCATACGCACGTATCGAAGCAGCCCTTGATGCTCGTAGCGAGGATCCTAAGTATCTGGATCTTCGCCTGGACCGACAGTCTTATTCTCAGAAACGAGAAAGCTCCCACTTATGCTTGGCCTCACAAAGCACATCTGACGATGTACCTAGTAGGCATATCGGAGCCTTTCACTATTTTCGGACGTTGAGAGTTTGGCGTTCGCCCTTCTTAGCATGAATCTCATAACCCATGCAAGCACAACAGCAGCAAATGAGACAGCAGCGCTGGTAGCCATTGCCATCGTGTAACGCGGCGCATCTTCCTCTGGCCAAAGGTACTGTGAAGATGTAAGAAGACGAACCTGTCATGCAAAGAAAGCGTAGCAGCACTTACGGCAGTCCAGATCTGTGAAATGCTGGCAAATGTGTTGACAATGGCCAAGGAGACAGCCTTTTTCTCTTTTGTTTGGCCGCAAGTACTGGCGACCCAGCCGAGAATAATACTGTGGCATGCGTAGACTCCAACGGAGAATAGACACATAGCAAAGTACCTGGCACCGATGTTCAATGTAGCACAGCCAAGAATGAACCCTGTCACAGCAAGAAGCTTTGCGATGGTTATATGCCACGTTCTCTCGTTCATCCTTCCTAAGTGGAGTTAATAATACGGCCAGTGGAACATTGGATGAACAGCGTACCAGAGTTGCCTGCCCAGAGGAGCGATATAACGGCAGCGAGGAAGTACGGTGGACAGGTGAGAGCCAATGTAGTCTTTCTCTCAAATCCCAAGGTCTCAACAACAGTCGGGAAGAAGTTTTTGTAAGCACCAGCAGCGATGTGCATATGCTGCATCAAAACGAACACCCAAAGCCTGGCATCCTTAGCAGACTCCAAAAGACCAGTCCATGTTGTTGTTGGTATTCTGCTTTCAACAGTATCTTTCGTCATCCGTCCGTGAGCAAGCCGTCTCTGCTCCTGGGAAAGCCATTTGGTTGTCAAAGGCTCGTCGGGAAGGATGAATGCTGATATGATAGCGATGACAAATGTGATCGCTCCCTGGATAATGAAGAGCCACTTCCAGCCTGCAATGCCATATGCACCGCTCAGTTCAAAGATGCCGATTGCGATCAGGCCGGCAACAGCAGTAGCTGTGAGAGCCGCAGAGTAGAGAATCGAAAGGCGGAGGGCAATTTCTTTCCTAGTATAAAAGGTGGAAAGTAGGTAAAGCGCGCCTGGATAGAAGGGAGCTTCGGTGACACCAAGGAAGAATCGACACAGGACGAGACTGGTGTAGTCTGTGCAAACAGCCGTGAGAGCACTGACAACGGCCCAGAGCGCCATACAGGATGCCATGTAGTACGAAGGTCGAATTCGAGTGAGCAACATGTCTTAGAGAAGTCAACAACTCGCATCCAGTTCAATGTAATGGGCACACTTACTACTAGGCACCTGGCCTGCAAGATATCCAACGAACAAGATCATCACACAAGTCTGATACTGAGTTGAGTTGAGACCCAAATCATCTTGAATGCCATCGAGACGTGCCAATGCGATGGCGTTCCGATCCAGGTAGTTAAAAGCATACATGATCCAAAGTGTGGGCATGATGAACAAATCAAGTCTCTTGACCAACTTGATCTCGATGGGATCGATTTTGGCATGGGCGCCAGAATAATCGACCTGAACAACGTCATCCTTCTTATGTGAGAAATTTGGATGCTTTGAGGTGTCTTTCTCCACGTCTTCGGGTAGAATATGGTCTTTTTCGTTCATGGCCGCATCGTTCGGTGTATTGTGATGAAAAAGCATGATGACTGTCGGTGTCTGCCGAGCGTAAAATTAAATGGATAATTGTTAAGGACGATCCTAATGGATATAGATCAAGATGAGACAAGAAGAGAAGTCCGCAAGAGGGGTTCTCTGATGCGTTGATAATAAACGAAGTGGAATCTAGAGGAGCCAGTTCATGTATATGTACCCGACAGTATGAAATGGCGTGAACCATATGTCTAAATTGCATCCCTACCACACTCACGCTTTGGTCGGATTTCCTCATTCTTGCCTGCTAGTAACAGTGCTACAGTACAGTAGCTATTATGGCCAATAGCCACCTCTACCATTCCGCGGATCTCTCTTCCTTGCGCGAAATGCCTGCATCAAGATTCAAGCCAGTCTGTTCTTGGCCCATGGCTCGATTACGGACACAGTGCAACTCCGTGAAGTGGATTAAATGCTACCATGATCTCGCTTATCGGTTAGACTCATGGTCCGCTCTTTTCCCCTCCCCGCCCCCAATCTGTGGCTAATTCTCCGATGGACTGGGCAAGACATCTTCTTGTTTTGTTTCGGTTCGTCAGCCACTCCCCTCCAACCGCCGAGGCCTGCAAAATGACTGGTTCCCTGATAGATATCAGACGAGAAGAATTTCGTTCATCCATCGTGAGATATCATTTCTTGAAACGGCCTCTCTATGGGGTCAGCAGCGCCAACGCATGTAACTTCAAGCTCCCCGTCCAGTACCAAGCATTAAGCTTTGAGCTCGGCAGATGGCTGTGACGTAAAGCCGGCACTAGATTCAAACTTAATTATCGGATCATTGCTGGCGGTGTGAAAGTTTAAATTCATTTTTGAAAAGCAACAACTCTGATAAGAAATTTGAAAGCGGGGAGGGAAGTAGTAGAGGGGGAAAAACAAGATGGTGAAGCTGCCCTATGCAGGGGACTAATACTATAGTGGTCCTGGCAAGTGTCACAGATATTCAAGAAAAAGTTTCAATCGGAGAGATCGGGATTGTGATGTTAGGGGAGATTGGATAGGAGGGATAGATGGAAATGCTTTTAAATAGAGTTTTTTTTTTGGGGGGGGGGGGGGGGTTCAGAGTTCTGCGCGCATTTTCTGACTTTGCTTAGTTAGAATTCGAAATATGAAAGCTTCTGTAAAGCTTCACGATGAGAGCCATTCATTTCTAGCTCTCATAACCCCCCCATAAAGCTCGCCTTGAGTGTTCAAGCCTTGCAAGATTGGTACCATGAAGTGCTGATTGATCAGTGGCTTCCTTCCTCCCCCACAAATTAAAACACTTGATCCGCAGCTGGTACAAGCCAATTGTTACGCTCTGAGGAAACACTGACTCGAGTGGGGAATCTGCGTTATGTGAATATCCAGTATCGCATTCAGGCTAAGATGGCCTGGGTGGGCCCGCGGATCATTGCGGGAAGCAGATGGGGGGAGTTCCTGGCCGAGCTCGACCGGCAATCCTTCTCCACATCACCCTAAGGCGTCAAGCTGCAGATAATGCATCAATCTAACCGGTTATTGATTCATTTTCAACCATGCTTGTGGTTTGTACTGATGCATAATCCCTATGCCATTCTACTCTCCAGTCCAGGACTCCATCGCATTCTCACTATATCTCCACTTGATCTGGTCTCGAGAGACCCAACGTCCACCTCAGTGCACTCCAGGTCAAACGAATCACATAGTCACAATGTCTCGAGCCGAGGAGGACTTCTGGACATGTATGACGATTGCGTGGAGATGTTAAACATAAGGGACCCAACTACTATTCAAACTGAGGCTGGTGAGACTCTCTTTGCAGATGCAGTGCGAGCCGATCCCTCACAGCTTTCCAAAGGCTTCGAGCTTCACCCATGCAGGTGACCGATCCGTCAAACCTCCTTGTGGGCATCGACCTATCAAAACACAAGAGACTCGTTAAGTCATGGGCTACGGAAGTCATGCTTGATCCTGAGATCGTTGAGCCTAAACCGAAGTTACTACAGGTTGAAGCACAAAGATCTCCAGCCGTCAATAGCGTGAGGATTGAAGGGACATCTGAATCAAATCCGAGCAAAGGCGTTCTCAAATCCTAGATACAAAGGTTTGAGAAGAATGTTGATACTTTCCGACCTACAAGCACATCTAGATGTCGTAGAATATGAAGACAAAAGATTGTGCTAGTCCAAGGTACACAGAACGTTTTTTGTATTCAATATCGAGATTAGAAGAGACTTTGCTAGATGCAGGCGAAGTTGTACCTTTGTACAAGAAGTATGACAGGGCGATCTTTCAACACTTGGAAACTCTCAAGACCGACAAGAACAGCACGCGGAAATAAGTCGGTTTGAATGTAAACACTTCAGGGTGTCTGAAGGCTCGCCCTGGGTTGGGTTGGTAAGGTGGTGATAAAGGGCATGCATTGTGGTTGAGTTAAAAACAGAGAGGCTCAACTACTTTCGTTCCTAAGTGTGTCTTGTAAAGTTCTTATTTCGTATAGAATACTGAGTGCATTGTATCAATTCATTCAAGATCAACTGGGATGACCCGAGACGAAGATATGTCTCTAGTAACAAGAGCATTAGGATTAGCCTGACCGTTGGCCAGTCTTGTGAAGATTAATGAACTGCTCGTGTCGTCGAAATAAAAAGCAGCCATCATTTTTGAGGTCAAGGGAAAAGAATGTATTTTGACATGTCACGAAAGATGAGCACAAGATTCATCGCGAAATAGAGAGAAGACATATACTGAATCATTCAATCAAATTCTCCTACTACAGCTACCCTTCATCTACGTTCTATTCTCCAGTGGGACACAGATCGTAGTTGCCATCGACATTATTCCCCCACCACGAAGGGAATGGAACCGCCGGCCCACCAGCACCAAACACAGCAAACGACAAGAGGAACAGCACAGTCAAACTAGCACCATCCCAAGCACCAGTCACCAAGTACGAGTAGTCCTTGAAGATGCGTGGACGGTAGTTTCGGAGGTAGAATTGGACGAAGAAACCGCCAATAAGCTGACTGAAGATGACACAGGTCTGCGAGGCGTTGTAAGGAATGTAGCCGGCGTATTGGATGAATTGAGGGAAGTTGATTTCTCCAACTGAGAATCGGCCGATCTTAGGGATGAACTAGACAGGTTAGGAAAGAAAAATACTAGGGCATGAAACTTACGTGAACGAAAATACGATGAGCAGCAACGATTGCCGCACCGACGAGAAGACCGTATGGTACAATAGAGTAGGTTTGACCAGACTTGTACAAATACTTGGCCAAAGCCCAAGATGTAGCATTGGTGTTGTAGGATTGAATGGTAGCACCGGACCATGAAGAATCTCCGTTGGTGTCTCTCAACAGATTACGGTTTCCACCGACAATCGATATCATGACAGCGTAGTTGATGAATCCGCCCAAAACAGTTCCGTAGATTTGAGTGAGGAACATAATACGAGGTGGGATCTTGAGGTATTCACCCTGCTTCAAGTCGTTGCAGAGGGTGACGGCGTTGGAGATGACGTTGTGGGACCAGGCAGCAAAGTACATGTTCCCAACAGGTTTCTCTGGAAGCATGAGACCGGCAATCAACTTGGACAGGTTGTTGGTGGCGATTCCATTACCGTATCGGGAGTAGATCAAACAGCTGAATGGTGCGATGAAGCTTCCGATGAGCAGAGATACGACGTAGGCCCAGACTGGAAGAGTGATGTTCTCCTTTATAACGACAACAAGCCCAAGAACAAAGCTGAAGACAAGTACAGCGACATACCAGCACCAAGGAGTCTCCTTGTAGTGCTTAGCCATGTGTTGATGATGACGGTCTCCGTAGGTACCGGTCCTGGCGCTGGTTATGGCATGTTTGATGTCACCGCCCCAGAACAGAACAACATGGGCAATCAAAGCACCGATCTGCAGTGGTCAGTTTCATTCGACAGGAGAGTAACACAACTTACAGCAGCATTGGCCATGAACATGGCGTAAGCAAAAGTTCCGGTGAGTCTGGGAATGCCATATGTTGCCAAAGCCTCCTTGTCAAGCACACCGTTGACGAAAACCTTTGCAGAAGGATATTTGTCTCCCTCCTGAGTGAGAAGTCGGGTAGACATGAAAGGCAGCGATCGAGAGCCAAAGGCATTACTATAGTAGATTGCCAGCATAGCAATAAAACAAACGAAATATCCAATGGCGGCATTGGCTTGAAGCTTGAGAGGAAGCGAGGTGTTGAAAGATGTGATGTATTGCCAGTCGAAAGACAGAGAGAAGAGGCCAAGACCTTCGTTGTTAGAGGCTCCCCCGAACAGGTTTGTGAGAATCTCAGCCTTGGATCCGGTTGCTTTCATTGCAGCGAGGCAGGGAATGGAAACAGAGTTGAGCCATGGGAAGATGTAGGCTGGGAAGAACTCATAGGCGAACATGCTGCCAAAAGCATACCAGAAATATCTGATGGGCTTGGAGCTCTTGATCTCCTGCCAGTGAAGCCCTTGAAGAGTTTTGACAGTTGGGAGGGTGCTCCAGTAGACAGCGTCGACATGCCAAACACAGATAGGGCGCATGACACCAGCAAGACCGTATCCGAACAAACCGATGGATAGAGTGCTAAGGATGACGGTGGTTGGGTCTAACTTCATGCCATAGAAGAGATCTTGGGCAGCGAAGACTGTGATACTAGCAGCAGCACCGGAAGCTGATGTCGCAGTAATGGCGCAAATTGAATGCTCTTTCAAGTTCCACTCCCCATGATTGAAGAACGACATGACTGTAATCCATGCTGGAGGTTTTCCAACACCGCCCTTAGCTCTCCATCTGTTCTCAAACTTATCACCACGCGGAAGGAACTTGGCCCAGGCTCTGCCAACAAAGTAGGCGATGAGGACAATGAAGGTTCCTTGAATAGTGATCATGGTAGGTTTCCACTACGCCGATGGATTAGGCATGCATAGCAGGTGCGGATTGAGGGGACGAACTGAGTAGATCTGATACATGACAGCCTGGAACGCAGAAAGAATTGTAGCCAAGAAGATACTTCGGAATGTTAAAGCAGGCTCGAAATCATCTCGCATCGGCAGTAAGTATCTTGCTGCGTCCTCACCAGTAACAATGATTGCATCATCGTCAGTGTCACTCTCTTTACCCATATCAGACATGTCTTCAGCAGATACCGGTTTGATGTCGCTGTCGATATCGTGCATCTTGGCAGCCAACTTCTCGTTGATAGCATCGTGAGTTGGAAGTGTCGAGATCTTCCCCTCGATTGGGTTAACCCCGCCGAGCATGATCCGGTCGGCATTCATATTGAAGTATGTGAGCAAGCAATGCCACTGGCGATCAAGTCGTCTTGGAAAAGAGAAGCTCTGCCCTAAGCTCTAAGATGCAGCCACAAGTTGGAAATCAATTGGCACCCTGGCGATGGGGTCTTTATAGAAGTGTAGCCTTCAAATGTCGATTTTCCCACGTCTCCCGGACCCCATAGAGTGAAATGCTGCAATGCAAGGCAGTGTGGTGAATGATATGATCGCCCCTATCGCACGCCTTTCCGTGGCAATAAGTTGCATGGACAGGCCCCGACCTTCGCGGGTAGCTATCTGGAGAAGGTAGGCTATAGTTTCAGGAAGGCGACCCAGAAGATGCAACAGAAGCGCGGGTTGGATTTTGGAAGATGCAGAATATATCTACACCTCACGCCAGCTGGGCATGCATCTCATCTTCAGAGGACATCACCTTCTTCATCTGGTCATCCCATTCAGCACTCTTCGTACAAAACACGAAAACGCTGTTACATCACCCGCCACCAAGACCAACAAACTCAAGCGCCAAGATGCATGTGCTCTTTTTGAGTTTCAACTGCAGTTGTTATCTTGCACCTCGTACTCCCTGTACTCGTAATTTGAGGTCTAATAGATGGAAACGCCATCGTAAAGTGGTACCGGGGGAAGGACAAGATTCCGAGAGAAAGGGTGAGAGTTCCACGATGCGGAGCCGTATCCCGAACAAGAAGGTCGATGTTACAGGTGGAAAGAGTGCATGAAGATAAGACCGAGATATCAATGAATGATCTAAATTCAATCAAAAAGCGCTCAAAATCGATCAGCCACTGGGGTACAGTGGTACAGTGCTTTCCATTGAGCCACAAACGAAGCCAATTAAAAATTGGAAGGGGTGCTGTGCCGGATGAATGAAAATTGATGGGGCCAAGCGAGACATCCAGCGAGCGCGTTTGAACATCAAGACCAGATCTTGGTTCTTTGCTACATCCGTACAGAAACCAAATAGAAAGGATTCCGCAATGATGTCCACGTCGGCGCTATATCTTGGCCTCGGACTTGGAGTGAATTGTGTAAAGCTTGAAGTGGGAGTGGCGGAAAGGGCCCGGCTTGGTGCCTCCAAGCCCGCGCCCAAGTCCCTGAAGCTTCCTCTTGGAACATTCGAAGCTTCCATGGTGAGCGCCACAGGGTCGGCATTCGACATACAGCGCTAGTTTTTGCAATACTGTCCCCGCCGACAGGACAGAAGAACGCGACAGCATGTCTGTCTGTCTGATGGGATTAGAGAATGAGGGCATCCAATAATCAAATCCGGCAAATGATTTGCTCTCATCATGTGGACTTGTGTTGGATCTGCGTCCCTGACTTCCCAGAAAAATCGAACAGAAGTAAGATAGCAAAAAACGAACAGGATCTTGTCATCCTCGACCGGTCCAGATCTGGTGCTTCTTAGTCGATGTCGTGTGTCGATGTTATCGCCAATCGAGCTCCATAAAAACTCCAGCAAGGAAATTCGCAGCGACACTACGGCAAGTTCCTCAAGGAAAGAACCAGTAAAGCGGAGCAAGGTCAGTTGGAATCGGAATCCATGGCGGTACAGTAGGAGTGGGGTCTATTTCTGAATGGGCCTGGGCCGCGTGCGTGCTGACTGGCCTGGGCTGCAGCACGCAACATTAGGGCATGGGAGGGAAGGAGGAGAAAGTTCAGAACTTCATTCAGAGAAAGGTTCCTCGGGATCCAGTCTCGCCAGGTTGTAGGATTACCATGGATTTGGTTCGTTCAGTAGCCGCCGTTCCCTCCAAACCTAGGCCATGCTGCCCCCAAAGTTGGAATGCAAATAACCCCGGCCTAGCACACCTTGCGGTACAGTACGGCTAACTGATTTCTTGTCGTTGCTGAAGCAGAAGTATCGTAACCGTTGGCACGCATTGACCTGCTCAAATCGGTTTCGGCCGAGTGATGTTCTAATATGAGTACGTTCATTCTCATCGAGTACTCCGCGGGTGGTTGGAGGCGGCTGAAATCGATGCAGGTGAGTGGTCTGACAGATCGGTAAACCAAGATTGCAAGAACAAGAGTGTGGAAAGGTCGGTCGGTTGGTTATCGTGAGATTGCTGTGCTACAAAGCTGCTCGTATAATGTTTCTCCAGATAGGACACACCAGGCCGGTCCAGCTCGGTCACTTGTTGGTTGGCTCCGTTCGTATCCAACTTGATCGCCGTTTTTTGTCTCCCTCGCCTTTGAAGATCTTTTTCGCCGCTGGCAGCTGTGATTCGGCTTGCTGACTGGATGCTTATCATACTTTTCGCCTTGCTCCCAAAGTTTCTCCGACAGTAGACCAACTTCATCCCAGAGACTTGTGCACATCGGCTTTTCGGTTGTCACTGAAGAATCTTTCCCAATATGCGAAAATCCCATGCCGTGGTTTGGCCGTCAACGGGCGAAGTCCACTTCGCAATGCTGGAGTCCACGTCGAAGGGAAGGATGACTGAGGGCTTCGAGATGGATTGCCGACACGTGATGACAGCTGCAGCCACAACCTGCCATCGACGGCCTCCAACAATCATCGGTTGACAAGAATGGGGAATCGTCTAGATGAGAGTCTATTCAAATCCAAAAGAAATCTAGAGATGAGGATGAGAAAACCCTTTGTCGGAATCACTCGACTCGGCCCCTATCGAGCCGTATTACAGGTCTTGGCGGCTCGAGGGCGTAAATTGACCGGCCGCCCTTGCCTGAAAGGGCCACGCCGATGTTAAGAAAGTACCGCTGTTCATCCGCAAAGACAAGAATCCACAATAATAAGACTTTGTGCTTCACTTGGGACTAAATCGATGCTTACCGAGTGGTTGAAGTTGGTGGCTACCGGAAATCAAGTCAATACCGCCGAGGCACAATTTTCTTCTTTAGCTCTGCAATGTCAATTGAGGTGCTCTTTGATCCTCAAACTCTTTCATGTATTTTACTTTGCGTTTCTGAATGCTTCGTTGTTTGCCTGTCTTGGTCTTGGGGTTGTTTTGTTGACATTTGCGCCGACGCTCATCTTGTGCAATATCGTGTGATGAATATATGCGCTTGGCTTAGTCTTAAAGTCTACTCACTCGGGGTGAAAGCTAGCACTATAACAGACATATCTGCTGTGTAAGTCTCGTTGCATAAGCCAGATTTTCCTTGGTTGTAGAGCGAATATGTGTTGTGAGTTCTGGGTCAATTGGTGAAAAAAATGACCCAGTGATGAGCGCCTGGAGCTTGATTCTCCGGTTGGAGAGCAAGATCATATTTTTGTTGTCTCCATTCGATATCATTCTACTCTCTGCCCAGTGCCCATGGATCCTACGGTTGAACCTGGAAGTTCTTGATCAGGGTTGAAGGCGATTTATGCAAATGAGTGGAGTTGCTCTATTCATTAGCTAAAGCTGTCCGATATTTGAATGGTCCTAAACGACTAGTCAGCAGACACGACAAATGAGACATAATTCTCACTTCCAAAATTTCGAAAATGGAAGAAAGTAAATCTCCATGGGATTCATAAAAAAAAGTTTTGTCATTTATCAAATGGATCTAATGCCCGAGTCATATTCGGGGCTCGGAGTTGGAGTTCTCATGTTTTGTCAGTCTTGACGCTTGACTTCTTCTAATTGTGATAGAAAGTTGGATAGTCTCGGACTCTACCTCATATCTACGTTCTCATACATGTCCTGCGTGTTTCTCGGTATTGGTTTTAAATTTGCATGGCTATCTTGGTAAGGCAGTAGCGCGGACTTCCAACTTCCTTTTCAAACGATGAGGCTTCAAATTTAGCTAGGTCATCCTGCGAAAATTGCTCATTGGTATTCTGGACTGTGCTAGTTTGGGATGTAAATTTATTATTGTAATGAATGGTAGGAGAGAACCTTTTATGAAAGCGGTTTCAACTTCCGGGGAAGTGATCAGAAGATCGCAAGTTGCGATGAGAATAAGGATAGTCCAAAGCGGAGAAACAGGGGAAATACATCTGAGTGTAAAACTGCAGAACATCACAGGCAGCCGCTTCACTACTCAGCCCATCACTAGTACTAATATGATCTGCAGTTACTGTACTATCTAAAGAGCATTCAAAAGCCAAAAGCAGAAGGAGAGCGAGCCCAATACCATGCCAAGCTTTATTTGTTTATGTGTAAGCGAGGCTGACTGTAGGATCAAAGACCACTACCCTCCGGCAAAGCTGCTAAGGATATGGGTTTTTTCGAACATGCTAGAATCGCAATGGTGTCACGATGCAAGCTAGACTTGTGCGCGCCCGCCGGATGCGAGTTGGATTTTTCGGCGTTCCAGGAGACTGGCCGCCTCACAATGACCGCGAGGACGATTAGGACCATTGCAGCGGAACAGGTATCGTTGAGATGCTCTTCGCACGTACCATTGTAGAAATTATGGTGCGTATACGGACGGACAGGATCCTTCTAAATGCATTCGATGTTTGCGCTAGCAAGCCACTCAAGAGTCTGGAGATATCAAGACGCGACATGAGATACAAAGAGTAAAGAACGGCAAACTCCTTGAATAAAGAATAAGCCAACCTTGCGGCACAATTCACAAGTATCAAAACGAGCAAGTCAGAGATAAAGTCTCAATCATCATATTTTCTACTATCGAACTACAGGGCAATCAACCGATGACTGCAAGCACCAAAGCTGTACCTGAGGTACAACCAGCCCAAACCCAACCGAGTGAGCAAGGAAGCACCAAAAAAAAAAAATACAGAGCCGAATGGTATCAACGCAAAGGCCCAAACTCCCTTCCGTATTGAACAAACAAAGATGTCCACGTATCATCCAGGCTGCCAAGGAATATGTCTCTCTCCATCTCAAACGCAGATGTTCTGCCCAAAACACCGGCGCGGCAACAAAAACGCCAAATATCCATCCGGAATATGCGCATCGAAAAGTACTTCCCGTCGAAAAGAATGGCTTGCAAGCCAGCATATTAAATAGCCCACTTCCTGCTATTTCCAGGCCGTGAACGTGTAGTGTTCAAATCCAAATCATCCTCAATATCAACCTCGATCTTCGTTCCCAACGCCTCCTTGCCTTCTCGGATCATAGCCTTGAGCTGGGCATCCAGTCGGCGGATACTCTGGTCTGCTTCGCGCTCCTCTTTCCGCTTCTGTGCTGCCCATCTTTTGGCTTCTTTAGCTGCGGGACTCTCTTGTGGTGGGGCGTTCATGTTTCGAAGTGGACTGCCTGTTGCGCGTGGGATTCTACTTCCTGAGTTGGCTGGTGAGCGGGGTGATGCGTAGGAGGCTCCTCGTCCTGCATTCAGAGCTGGAGGTCCAGCATGAGATATGCGAGAGCTTTGCGTGGACAAGCCAGGTCTGCGAGCCGAGGCTGGAGTCCCAAAACCAGCTCGAGAAGCAGGTCTAGTGGTACTTGCGAGGGAACGACGAGAAGCAGATGAGGCGGTCGGTTGGCTGAATCTCGAAAGTCTCGGTTGGGCCGGGGCTTTGGAGGGTGTGATCGTAGGAGGAACAACAACCCAGTTCTTCGCGAGCTCTTCCTGCGCATTCACCGTAGACTCTTGGTTGGCACTAATCTGTCGCCGCTTAGCTGGACGCGGTGGGGTATACTCTGGTGTTGGATGATCCATATAATCAGGTATGTACTCCAGCTCCTCGATCGGATATTGTCCTGGCAGAGGGGTCGACTCCCTAGCTCCGAAATCCTCCTTCTCCTGCCAAACACTCTGCCCGATAGGGTCGAAGCTCTCGGAAGGGTTGATCTGATATCTCGTACCGCCTCCAGCTTGGAATCCACGAAATACAGCCGCACTACTCTTGCAAAACTCCCAGGCCTTGCCAACAACTGCTCCTGCAACCTGAATTGCAGTCTTGCTCCAACCCTCTCGCGGACTCTGGCCGAATCCTTGACTGTATCTCCCCCGACCATTAGACTCGCGTCCAAAATAATCGCCCGGATCACCCTGTTCTCCCCACAACTCTGTCCTCGACGGTCTCTCCGTATCTGCCAGGCTTTTCCTATATGCTACATCCCCATACTGAGGCTGCATCTCATGCTGCGCAGCTAAACTCGGCGTGTCCATTCCGCCGGCAAGTTGGTATCTGGTATTAACAAACGGTTTCGGCGATCCAGGTGTACGTGCATCCGGATCTCCCATCGCAGACCAATCCTCGCTATCCATTACATATCCATTCCTCGGTGTCTCAACGCCCGTTCCTTCATGGTAATCCTCCAAGGTCCTTTTGCGCGGTCCCAGCTTATGGTTCCTATCCCCCACAGAAGATATGGACATCACACTGGTCGTGCTTCGAGTGAGTATCAGAGAGGATGATGCCGATGCGCTGGGTGTACGGGGCGGTTGGAAGATATGTGATTTTGCGCCGGACAGACGTGGAGGGGCGGTGTCGCGGCTCGCGGTATGGAAATCGAATGCGCCGGGCATCGCAGAGGGAGAGTTTGCCATCTTGGTGCTCATTTCGGTGCAGGTATTATCTGCTGGGCAGACTAGTGTTGTAGTACATGGATCTGGGTTGTTGGCGATGACTTGAAGATGTTGAGGGACGATATGGCGCGGTGGTGGTGTAGGCGAAAGCGACGAGGACGAGAAAACAAACAAAAGCCCGAGGCTGACCGAACGAGGCTCCGAATCTGAAGCTAACTCTTGGCAATCAGGTCGATCCACTCTGCCGCGACAGCCGGATCAAATGGGCTTCTATTAGACAAATAGCGACCTGTTACTATTGGGTTACCATCGTTCTCGTTGAGAGTGAGTGTCTTCACAGCCTCGGCCCCACTATTATCCCAACACTAGTCATCTTACTTCTCCATCACCATCAATGTATCTAAGCCCGTTCGAAGCAGATGAAATACCTAGCAAGAAAACTACTCCAATTCTATGTTTCTCGTTCCTGCGGAAAGGAGAAAGTGGCGTTGTACGGTGGGAATTTTATTAAGCAAATCACAGATGAGAGCTACTTCGCATTGTATTTGGACAGATATGATCAAGGAAATCAATCTCAGTCTTTATAGAGACTTAGGGGTAAATCCGGGGGAAGCTTAGCATTCACCCTTAGGGATGCTACTATCTACATGCTTGTTATTTGGATTTAGTCCTTTCTAATATGGGTTTGCGAGCGGTGTGCTTGTGGCTTGTACTAAGGGCGTGTCTCTGCGGGATGGCAAAAGAAGGTCTTGCTGAGAAATGGGTGAGGGGAGTGGTACTATGCGATTCTAAAAGTATCGCATTCAACCTTCGAGCTTGGGAGATAAGAGAGCCTGTAAATAGATTTTGGAGAATCCAGTTCCACGAGCGATGGCTGATGCCTAAGTGATTAAGGACATATTCATGAAAGAGCCAACGATCTACCCGCAACTCCCAAAGCAACATAAGACCAATCTCATCCAGAGATACCCTTAGCTCAACCCACTCCACTACTCCATGAACCATCATGAATGTAAACCTCGCCAACGCCCACAAAACCCCTCACCGACAGCAGGTCTGGAAACATACGATGCCAACACACAACCCACCATATCTCGTCCCCAACCTTGACGCCATTCCCTTCCCCTCGGGCCTCAATCTTCAAGCTTTTGTTCCAAAGCCTTGATTTCTTCAACTATCTCGTCGGCAGAACCATAGAGCCTTTTCCAGCATTTAAGCGTGACAGCACTGCAAGCGTGAATGTCCTCTGGGAACTCCTGCTTCTCAAACCTGGCAGCCACTTTCTCTCGAAACCCATCCTTTCCGTCTATGATATCAGGGAAAACAGCGTGGCCCATCATGATGAAATAGAAATTGCACCCAAGTGCAAAGAGGTCGGTTTTGATATCAGCACTATGGTAGTCATCCCGAGGGCAGCAAAACCTGCACGGCTCACCGCTCCAACCGTCTAGGAGGACCTGCCCATCTTCTGATAAATGTCTCCCTTGAAAGTCCGCTAGCTTGAGATGAAACTCGTCGTCGAGGAGAAGATTAGTGGGTTGAATGTCGCAATGAAGGACCCGGCGTGAGTGGATGTGTGCAACTGCTTCAGCAGCCTCCCGGCACCATGATAATCGCTGGCGAGTTGAAGGCGGCGGAAGGCCTGATTCAAGTAGATGGTAGGCGATAGTACCATTCACAGCGCGCTCAAGATAAATCCCCGTATCTGAAAAGCCCTTGAAACCGATGATTCGAGGGTGTGGACCGATGATTTCGAGAAGCTTTCTTTCGACCTCAAGGCGAATTACCTCTTCGCCAGCCACTAGAGGATACTTAAGAACTGTAGATTCATCTACTTCTCCAATATAGGCACTAGTTCCGGACGCAATAACCTTCTTAACACCTGGAGGATAGTACTGGTAGACCATTCGTATTCCTCCGTCGACGTACATAGCGAAGAGTGAGTGGGAATTGATGAGGATTGATGCGGAGTGGCGATGATTAAGGACGACGACAGAAGACTGAGAGGGCGATAGAATGATTGTTTGACCGCTGGAAGGAAGCCCTGGAGGATGTTAGGTTCTGTAGTCTCTTCAGGGGTAACAAGAGTGAGTCCGCCTGCCGCCTAAAGCGTCTGCCTCATCCGCTCAACCAATAACAAAGTTGTTTGTGTAGCGATTCCGCTCCTGCAAGGCACCCGCTGAATAATAAATACAGTAACAAGCACAACTTTTATTTAAAAACATAGCTACAATAACAAATCAAAGTATTCATTTGCCAAGAAACTTGTTCTTACGAAGTTTAATATTGTATTGTTGTTTCTTGCTACTGTTGTCATGCGGTGTTCTGTTCAAGCCAAGCCTGCTTCCATACTACCTACCTGGAGCTAGAGTACGTACAGCATCAGTTCTTCTGGAGGCTTCCTTCCAAGCGTCCAACGCTATGGTGGGCCTTCCAAGGTTAGTGTGCTCTCCTTGTACGCTATTCAAAATGATACGCAACAGTATGGTATTGAATGAAGTCGTTCGATCTGTATTGCCGTTCCACGAAGTAATGAGTGTAAGATCGAAATCGATACAAAAAGGCAAGTAAATTTACTGAAAATTCCCACCCGCCCAAGAAAAGCAAACCAAAAGATGAACGGTATAGATAACAAAACATTTTCCAAACAAAGCATGGCGTGTAGCGACAATGTACCGCGCCTCCTCCTCCTCCTCCTATCCCAGCTCAGAATACTGTGGGTGGCTCAGGTGCATCTCGCTGTTGGTCCCATCCCTAGATATTGTCAGCTGGGAATAATTGTCAGTACAAGGATGGGGCCCTACTCTTCCCAGTCTACCACTCTAGCATTTAGGGCAAATAGATCCTGGAACCTTAACTGTCGAACTGGCAAGATACACTTCCTTATACCCCGTGCAATTCGATCCTCCCGGTTAGATGCAATGGGCATAACTAGTCTGCGTAACCTGGTGCTTCGGAGTATTGGTGCAGTTTGACCATTCCCTGACGACTATACATGCCTCGCAAATGCATAAAGGCATGCCTTTGGATTTCTGATCGTAATTTGGGGTTTAGGGGAATCAAGAATCGGTCAGGTGAGGTAGATAGGTAAAGCTGATGATAACAAGATTTGTTTCTTTTTGAATGTACTTTTGCGGCTGTTGTTGGAGGTGAGAAGTGAACAGAAGCCTGTGTTACTTATCTCAAGAGCACACACATCCAGAGGAATGCAGATGCTCCTCATATAGGTAAATGCGATATACCTAGCCTTGTTGCAACGTACTGTGCCAGGCAGGTACACACCCTTCGCCTACGCTTCCAGTTGATCGCCGCCTGCCCTCTCTGTGACTCTCATTTCGAAAACCATGGCTGCCACTCTTTCTTTACGTTGGGAGGTTGGTACTGATGAAACCCAACATCTAGATCTTTTCCTTCGCTGTGAGTCTTTCCATGATGCGAAGGAAACGCCCAGCTCTGCAGCAGTTGGTCCAAATGCGGTGCGAGGTGAGGGGAATCCTTGCTCGTGGTCATTCCGTAGCGAGCACTCGGTGAGCTATGTTTTGGGGGCCAGGAAGGCTAGGATTAGGCGACAAAAGTAACCTTTTTAAAATCCAAAGAGATGCCCACATTCTGATCATTTAGTAAACAGCTGAAACTATAGAAGTAAACTTAATTCCTTTATTAGTATTTTGTTTAAAACAATCGATAAAGGGAATAAATTAATAACGATTTTTGAAGTCTGAAAACCATGATCATTTGAGTGAGGCTCACGCTCGCCTCCTTTGGCGTGCCCCGCCCAGCCTTCAAAACATCGCTCACCGAGTAAGAAATAGCTCACCGAGTAGGATGGAGTGAATCCGAACACTGCGGCCCGACCTCTCCATTGGTTGCCGCGGAGGTCATCCAATTAAGCAGCAATCGCAGATTTTTGCAGATCAGGCTAGGGTCCGCGTTGTTTACTGGTGGTAGGGATAAATAGGTTCAACCCAAGCATTAGGTTCGTCGAGAAGATGGGTAAATACATTTCGTAGCATTCTTAATCAGATCGATCGTGCACGTCGCAACGAAATTGGTAAAAGAGACGCGCCAGCAAGGTATGATGATGGAGGGAAGTTGGTGATATTGACACCCCGCGATAACACCACGAAGATGAGGTGGTTGCTGTTGGGGTGAAGATGTGGTCGGAAGCGACGTTGCTACGGTAATGCCCACAGTTTTTACAAAATCTGCGGAGGTGCAGTAAGTATCCGAAAATGAAACGGAGATGGATTTGATTGGAAAGATTGCCGACAATTAGACGAAGTAAAGTGGTGACAGAGACGATTGTGTAGACAGTGAAGAGAAGTATGATGATGAAAGAATAAAATACTATGCCCTCTTGCAGGAAGTCTGTTCACCCCGATGTCTTGTGAAGTCAAATCGGATATTTGCTAACCCGTCTGCTATTGATCCGTGAAGATCAACTCTTTCAAAGCAAACATCCCCCGTCTATCTGGTATGCATTCAACGCCCAAGTTATCACGAACCGCATCAAAGTCTACCACCAAAGCCATCCAACCCCGTTCAAGCCGTACCATTGGTCTTTGGTACTGGCTTAGAATAATACTCCAGACTTCCATCACGAACCTCAGCTCCCTCATCCGTATAAGTAGTATGCTTCTGTCCAGCCCAGAATTCCTCTCTTTCTTTCAACAACTGATCACTCCATTCCTTGACCTCCGGCATGACGATACGTGTAGCAACCCAAGAGAACTCTCCCAAGTCCAACTTTTGCTCGTGAATGCGCTCGTACTCCACCATCTGCAGCATCAACTCGATCTTGTCCACATCATGAACAAACTGGCTCTCCGGTGTCACAGAATCCTCATATTCTTGCCAGACAGCCTTCAGCTCCTGTCCCGTAATTCCTCCATTGACGCGACCAAGAAGACTCTTGGTGAAGTAGTCCATCGTTGTGCTCTCTCGGCGGTTCTTCTCGTCCTTCTTGACTCCATCAACAGGTGTGATATCTCCAACTAGAGCCTCTGCCATGTCGTGTACCAGTGCCATCTTCGTGCAGTGTGGGATGTTGAGTTTCGAGGAGAGGGAAGGAGGGGCAAGCATGGTGATAATAGACATACGGTACATGTGGTCGGAAATGGATTCACCGCTGCAGCATGTCAGCATAAGCCTATCCCTAGAGGAACGGAGACATACTGGCTGATCCCAAATCTACGCCATCCTTCACGTTTTGTAGTCTTCAGACGTTCGAGCATGTGGAAGAAGGGGACTGGAGAGGTGGAGTCTGTTTGCGGCGGACCTCCAGGAAGCGTCGCAACGACTGCTTCGACGGACCATAACGAGTTGGTATCCTTGGCAGTCAAGACATCTGATACTACTCTTCTTGTCAGCAAGTGATCATCTATGGAGGTGTTACCAACTCACCTGCAGCCACAACCCCATTAACCTTGACTTCACCGTGTGCTGTCATCTTGCCCCGCGCTTGCGATCCGAATCTGCTGAGTTCTGGGCACGTGGAAAGAAGAGAATGTGGCTGGGGATGGGAAGCAGAGCAGTCCTACTTTAATACTGTGCGCACAAAGTAGGAGTGTTGTTTGGATCAGGAGGTCATGGGAGAAGGGCAGTTAATTTGTTACTAAGTTGTAAACAAAACACGATTCAATACCCCTGTCATGTCCCGACCCCCTGCCAATGACGCACCAAAGGCTTAGCGTGCCAAACATGTGGGTTTGATGCGAATACCCTCACCATTTCCCGTTTGATACGTTGTGAGTAGAGTAGGGATGCCGATTTACTGTTGCTCAGCGGAAATATGACTACTTTTCTAGGATCAACGCTGGCTTTTGGGGCCTTACTGAAACCCTACTCCAATCTCGCGTCAAGTTTGCTTCCTGCGGTTCTTGGCTCAAAGGTCCGAGGGAGGAACAGTTCAAGACAACGTTGACTGCGAAAGTTCTCACAGGCAATCGGAGCAACAATCGCCCATGAAGTCGATGTTCATAGGGATATTTTTGTTCCGCTGGCTGGGAAGAACCAAGGACTTTGACTTAATGACTATTATCTCACGGTTATTCTGGTGGACTTAAGCTAGGAATCTGAATTCAAACTGTATTTACCGAAAAGAAACGGAGCAAATCAACAAGCGAACTTTGATATGCTGGTAAGGGGGATCCGTGGAGCTTCGGACATAAGGCAGCCAAGGAGCAGGGATGCTTATCGCAATTGGCACACCCTCATCGTCATCTCCTAAAGTCCAATGAGGACATGAATCATGCTGGGAATAACATCACCACATTTCAATCTGAAACACTAATCACGAATAGACTTACATTATTCTTTTGCTGAGTCCCGGCAACTGCAGTCATCACTTCTAACACACCCTGAAAGCCAGCGAGTTCCCCGGCTGTCTGGATGGAAGAACTCCAGTCGCGGGGTAAAGGTAAGCTAGAAGATGGACTGGATATGGGTTATATGTGTGATTGCTGACGGGTGGAGCAGGATATTACTTTGACCTGAGGGCATTGAAGCATGCAAGTACACAATCAATGAATGGATTAATACACAAGTCGGCTATACCATTCTAAGGCGCATATCCATCTCGAGCCAAGTAGAAATACCACAGTTTCGCTCGACTCTCTTCCTCTACTCGGGATTGTCTTTTTGTTTTTTCTTCTCTTTTTTGCAACTACAAAACGACGAGATGGCCGAACCCACAGGAATTGATTCTCTACCTAACGAGGTTTGTAGCCCTCTTTCAATAACACCTACCAAAATTGACAATTTAAGATCCTAATCTCCATGCTCTCCACCTTCCGTACCCTCGACCTCCTCCCCATAACCCTAGTCTCGCGCCGCTTTCATTCCCTCATCGTCCGTATCCTCCATCATCGCCTTCTCGAAACTGCACAGCTTAAGGACCACAAACTGATCCTTGAGTGTTGCCATCCCTCCACCAAGCTCTCTACTCCTTACCTGCTGTGCGACTTCATCGGCACGCATCCCCTCAACTCATCCTCTTCTGCTTCCGAGGAAGAGATACAAGATGATGAAGTTGGCAAGCTAGGAAAGCTCAAGTCTTTATACTCGCACTTCCTACCCCTGAAGCCAGACAGCGATAGTAGAGTCGTTCGGCCCCATCCAGCAGGCGGCTTCTTCTCAGTGCCAAATGGACTGGTCGATCAACACGACCGATTCGTCTGCCAGAACATCCACCTGGAATCGCACGAGCTCTTCTCCCAACTGCAAACCATCACCAGTCTCGTCAAAGTCGGTCCAAAAAGAGGACTTTTCCTCAGCTCGGTCAATATCGGGGACAGCATACTTAGGATATGGAGGGAATGGCTTGCGGAACGAGCGAGGGATGGACTTCCTGTGGAGAATGGAGAGAGTAGTTCGGAGATTGAGAGGCAGAGAGCGGGGAGGCTTCGTTGGGCAGACAACAATGAGACTGTGGGGTTGAGATTGAGGGTCGTGGAGAGGGAAGAAGATACACCGATTTTGGTGAGAAAGGATGAGGATCCACCGGTCAGCTACACGCTGCAGTATGAGGGTATGTGTTTTGCCGCTTTTGAACTCGCGTTGATACTAACGCTACCAGAACTGGTAATCAAGGCCACACAACTCTTGCTCCTAGTTGAGCAGAGTCTTGATCAGGAAGTCAACCATTCAGGTAAAGCCGTTGTCATAGGATCCTGGGACAGGTGAAGCTCGACGAGTGCTACGACGTCGCTATACGACAAAATCCGATTAGATGAGACGACATGAGCTTGCACTTACGAACCATAAGACAGTGTTGTGGTTTAAATGGCGTACATGTTCTCGATCTTTGTAAAACATTTGCCAAGAGTCCTTTTTCCTGAATTGGTCTGGGTCAACGGATGTATTTTGGGGAAGTTTGTCTTGATTTTTAGGCGAAATCTGTCAGCCACAAAACCCAGACTTTGGAGTTCAAAGTTAACACAAGCTGCGCTCATCTAGTTCGAATGTTCTATACAGATCGTCGAGAATCAAATCCAGCCGTGTTTCGTTCATCCCGTTCTTTTGTTTCCTGCCGCAATAACCCATCCCACTTTCTTGTCGTCGTTTAGCTGCCATCGAAACTACAGAGCATCTGAAGTCAGATTGATACTTTGGGACATCATCGCTGCCGATTTTCTACCACCGACCCGGGGATATTTCAACTGCCGCTTTATTACATGCCCTCCTCATTAGCTGCTTGCTCCTGTAGTTTGCTTTACAGCTGACCTCTATCACAAGACCACAACACGAGTCAGCCAGCTGCGACAACTCCTGCACGCGATGTTAAGCGAATGCTCAGGGTTGTGATATGAACACCCGGCCCGACCATTGAAGAACGCCTTCCTCTAAGCAGCTACTGTACTCCCTCCGCTCCTCCCCCAACTTTCAATCGTCTACACATGGCGGGGTACCTTTCATTTGGCGGGGTAGGCAGATCCCCCGCCTCGATCATATATAAATGTTGCACAATTCTGAAACATACCGTCTTCGTTAGTCCTTAATGGTTTTTGGTAATTGCTTCGTCTTTCATCATGATGTTCATTCCGGCTCTCGTGTGTGGTTTGTTTTTCAGTCGGGCATATTCGATGCCGTATGAGAAACGAAGCACTGTCGCGTTGACTGTTGATCTGGGATATTCAAAGTACCAGGGTGCGCATGTTGAGAATGGTGTTACGCAGTGGCTCGGTATTCGATACGCTGCTGCTCCTATTGGTGATCTGAGGTTCAGAGCTCCAAGGGATCCTCCTACAAATACTACTCTCCAGGTAGCAAGCGAGGTAATGTTCTTCTTGGACCAACAAAGCTTTGCTAATCTCAATAGCATGGTCCTGTATGTCACGGCTCGCCATCGACAAGTCTCGACCATACGAAATCAGAAGACTGTCTTTTCCTAGACGTCTATGCACCGACCGACAACACCAAACCGCACCCCGTGTATGTTTACTTCCAGGGAGGCGGCTTCAACACCAATGCATCCCCAAATATGAATGCCAACAAGTTGATCAACGCCGGAGGTGTTGACATCGTGGTTGTTACTTTCAATTACAGAGTTGGACCGTATGGTTTCCTTGCCAGCAAAGAAGTCAAAGCGAATGGAGACTTGAATAATGGAAACCTGGATCAGAGGAAAGTCCTGCACTGGGTTCAGAAGAACATACACTTGGTATGTCCTCAAATTTTAAGGTAATATTCTAGCTAACTTTCCAGTTCGGTGGAGACCCAACACATGTCACAATTGGCGGAGCTTCAGCAGGCGGTGCTTCAGTTGACCTACATCTCACAGCCTACGGTGGAAGAGACGACAAACTCTTCCACGCTGCAGCAGCTGAGTCCCAATCATTCGGTAACCAACTTACCATCTCAGAGTCTCAATACCAATACGACGCCCTAGTGAAACGCGTAGGATGTGACACCTCGGCCGGCACACTGAAATGCCTCCGCGAGCTTCCCATCGAGACCCTCGCGTCCAACAATCCCAATATACCGTATCCAAACGGACCGGGTGGAAGCTCGAATTATATGTGGAGTAACACCATCGATGGGATTTTTACGCCTGATTACACCTACAACCTATTCGCTCAGGGAAAATTCGTCAAAGTGCCATCAATTTTCGGGGGCACCACGAACGAAGGCACGGTCTTCACACCGGATGGTCTGAATAGCATCGACGACGTGCATGACTTTCTGAGAAATAACTTCCCGAAATTGACAGATTCCCAGCTAGCACGAATCGACAAGTTGTATCCAAAAGCCGAGCAGTATCCCGGCAAGGGAGAGTACTGGAAGACTGGCGCAAATGTGTATGGGGAGATGCGTTATACCTGTCCAGGGTTGTACATCAGTTCCGCAATTCTAAATAAGGGAGCGCCGTCATGGAACTACCAGTACGTTTATCTCCCCATCTGAATGTACTCACAGACTTATACGACTCAGCTGGAACGTCCTCTCCCCCGCCAATGCAGCATCCGGACTCGGTGTCGCACACGCCGTAACAACAGCCAGCATATGGGGAATGTCGAGTGCACCCGACAGCGCTCTCACACCCACAATCCAAGCATACTGGACGTCATTCATCCGCTCCAAAGATCCTAATACGTATAAGCTCGCTGCAGCGCCGAAGTGGGAGACTTTTGGAACTAGGAATCTCAAGCGAGTGTTGTTCCCAAATGATTTCAGTAAGGTCGCGATGGAGAGGGTTCCAGCGGATGAGAGGACGAGGTGTAAATACTTGAGTGGGATTGGAGCGAGTATCGGGCAGTAAAGTGGTCGCTTTCTTCTCGTGTGAGTGTAATCTGTATATAGTTTTGCTGTGGTGGTGATGACGGCCGAGGAATCTTTCTTGTGTTCGTAGTATTGCCATAACGAAATCGAGGCGAGTACTTATATCCGGCGAGGGTTCGACAGCACGACTTGACTCACATAAAACAAAAGTTCCCCAATTTCTCTTAAAAGAAAGTAAACCTTGATAAACAAGCCCTCTTCTTTTAATTCATTTGCTCGGTTTTCAGAGATTCCTATGTTCTTGTCACTTTTTAGTACTTTACGCAGGTAGAAATCATTTTGAAGTTTCTGGTTCGCGCCGGTTATAGATTGGGAACCATCGAATCAATTGCATCATCTATCAAGGCGCTACTTTGAAGTAAACCAGATGGGACACGACGGTGAGGTTCGAGAGATGCTTGTTAGAATTGTGGAAAACTGTGGTAATATAAAATGCAAAAGCTCGCATGCAAATAATTATTTATCATCTATCCCCAATAGATCAACATTCGCAACATTTGTACTCCAAGATATACTTCCAATGCTTCAAATATCTCACAACGGTGATGTTTTTATCCACCACACCCCCTGCCGACAAGTCACCACCCTTGCCTGGTACTTTGAAACCCTTCATCCATCCATCTTGATCAGACTTGGCGCGGAGTCGTTGTAGGGCTCATACTTGCAGAGGGGATGCGAAGTATATGCAATTTCCGCACTGTGTCTGGGAGATGAATGGTGCAAAACAGCTTCGACGCTTTAAATCAAGCTTAGGTTGAGGCTGCTAGTTCGACTGATCATGGAGGCAGCGCCGTCAAACTTGCTGTACAAGGGATACAAAATCCTCGTGTCGGCCTTGAGTTCCATTCCTGAGGGTGAGATCGCCGCTCAACCCCGTGTAGCACCTCTCCAAGGATCGAAAGCATACTCAGGGGCCGCTTGATACCGCTCGCTCCCATTCACAACAGCGAGCTCATTAACGTCCCCTTCGCCGACAGCGGCATTAGTGTCCCCATCATCATAACTTTCAGGCACCGCCTCGCTTGTATATATCGGATCTTGAAGTCGTTCCGCATAGTTAGGAGGTGGTGGCTCATCCCATGGTCTCTGCCTCAGGTCAGGGACATCTGCTGCAATCGGCAGCGGATCATCTCGTACTCTGTCAGTCTGACTAGGGATATATGCTGCGACAGGCAGTGCTAGCGGAGGGAGATGCACGGCCGATTGGTATGTGGGAGGAAAGCCTGCTGAAATATTTGCATTGGGCCCTGGTGTCAGAGCTCGATTTGGTCTTGAATTTGGATTTGACGATACAGTAGGACTTCTTTTCGCGAACGTCCGGACCCGCTGGAAACCTCTTTGAAAGGGCCTCAGACGGACCGCTGATCCCAAGGATCGGTCCTGGTTTATGCCGAACAGAGATGCCCACTTGCGTCCAAACCACTCTCTCGCATCCCTGAATCTTCGGTTCCCTCTGGCTGCAGCCGCGGCTCGCTCATCGCGGCCACGTCTCCATCCATACCGGACCGCCTTGATGCATATGGTGAGAAATGCAATGAAAAGGGCACTGGCAACTATGATTGCCAAGCCGAGCAAGATGAGAGTGGGATTAGCACCACTTGGGGAGTTTGATGGTGTGGGGGATGGCGAGGTGGCCACAGAGGTCTAATTGGTGGGGAGGGTATAGTTTGCGCCTTCCAGGTCGTATGTTTGTTTGATCATACACTGTGGCCAGTGTTGGGTGACGTAGGAGTGGTATTTGGAGTTAGTGGCTATGATAATACAGGTTGGAACGGGTGGTGATGTAGCCGTCAGAGTGGGCTTGAGAACGGCCATGTTGAAGATAATGTTGTTGTTAACTAGGGAGTTGTGAAAAGACTTGAGAAAGAACGGGATATGGGGATTGCAAAAAGAGCACTGGGCAGTTGTGCGTTTTGTTTTCTTGTCCTCCATGGTATAGACAGAAGCTAATACATTCTAGAAGGTATCTCGTGGGCGCTATCAAAGATAGTACATGGTTGAGGCTCTGCCGTAGATGTAAGCGGTGGATCGGAAAGGAGCCAACGGCTGCTAAGGATAGATGGGAAGAAATGATAGGGCTAGAGGAGGCAGACTCGACGAGCTCTAAATTGGTGTACCGGGGAAGCAGTTGTGGGGCTGAGAAAATGACGAAGTAGGATAGTACATGACGTCGCACTTCATTGATGCCGCACCAAGTATAGAAAGACTTGAAATTTCGGCATAATGGCACTGACCAAACCCTTATAGATCTCAGGACCAGAAGTAAGGATCCAAATCTGCTTGAAGGTTGTTGCGGTGCCCGCCCAAGATCTAGCAGATGCCTTCAAGCGGGATGGAGTCTCATGAAAGCAGCGGAAATCAATGCAACAGCAAAGGGAAAGCATGCAGATAGTGCGAGAAAGAAAGACCGCGACGTTTGCCATCCAAAAGGGCCATGAGAACATCTTGCTCCACACCGAAGAAACAATGCTTGAGAATGTACAGCATCCACGCAGGCAAAGAACCGCGAATGTCCAATGTGATCCCCGTTCTACACTCATACTGCTGCAATGGTGTGCCAATGGCTAGTACCACATTATGGAACGTCCGTTGAGGGCCTACATGCCGTCGCTCGAAATGTTCTGTCGTTGATATTTCCTCTTCATCTTGACAATCATCCCAAAGTAAGAAAGCCTTGCAAAGGCTCCATAACACTAATTCAGCACTGTGCTGAGCCAGTGGAGGATATCGCATCGCAGCCCACCGTAACTCCAAACACCATGGCAATAGTCTGCTCCCTCACATCCAGTAACCCTCCTTCCAAATCTCCTTCCGATACCCCTCCGTCAACCTAGGATCCTCACCATACATCTCCTGCCAACCAACAAATCCCCTATCCAGCACATAAACCTTCTGTTCCTTCTTCTCATCCTCTACATCTTCCCACGCTCCATTCGTCTCCGCCTCTCCATTCTTCACCTCTTCCTGGTTCTTCTTCAAGACCTGCCCGACGCCACTACCGCTCTGCAGATTTGCACTGAGGCCTAAAAGCCGGTCTCGTTCGCGAATATAGCGCAGAGCGGCGGAGGGTCCTCGTTGTTGGGAGAGCGCGCAGTGGAAGACGACTGTTTCTTTGTCCTTGAGCTTGCGAACTAGTTCAGGGATCTTGGTATCGAGTGTCGTGGATGGCGCGTGGATGGAATGCTTGATATGGCCGCCAATGTGATCTGCTGCTGTCAGTAGTCTGCTATTGCTGGGAAGAGTTGGATTTACCGTCATCTCGAACGTCAATGATGGCGATGGTTGATGGAGGGGTAGAAGAGTCGACGTTCGAGGAGGCTTGGGACAGGATTATCTTGGAGAGATCGGTGGAGGAGAGGCGGGGGAGATTGGCTACTGAGTGCATTGGCATCTTATGTATGCTGTTTGATCCAGAGAAAGTGGTGTTCTGTGTCTCGTTATGATATTGATCGTTGTGGGAAGACTTGACTTAACGTTCGAAACTTCTGGAGGTCGATTTCTTGGCGTGACATCCCTGCTCTGGACCCCTCCTTCCCCGCGACCCCTTTTTCGCCTATCTTTGTTTACCAGATCTACGACATGTTTATAGGCTTCCGTTTCTTCCCAACACTGCAGCTCTGGTCTTTGGCACGATGGTGCTGTTGGGTAATCGCTTAAAAAAATGCCGAAAATGGCTCTATCGCCTGATTGAACACAAATATTTAAGCACTGCGTCCGTATGAAACTAGAGTCAGGAAAAGGTGGTTTGATATGGTGTATTGTTGGTAAGATGCAAGGCTTGCCAATACATTACTCTCTATCCAGAAATAAGCCCCCATAGCACACCACCCGAACGATTCAGATTAAGCTATCTGATCTTTATTTTCTCCGGACATCTTTTTCTGCCATCTCCTTGTCAAACGGTTCTTGAAAGCATTCAATCTTCCTGTATCCTTCTTTCCCTTCTCCTCTGTCAATGCTCCATCACTGCTAGGCTTCGATCTCGCGACCGGCGTCTTAACCTCTTCCCTCGCACTCTCTATAATACCACTCCGCGAATGCACCCTATGCAGTTCGCCATCTACGACTTGCACCAATCTATGCGCCCCCTTGTCTTTGATCTCAACTCTCGCAGCATGGATGATCCGCTCTAGATGATCGTCGAGGATTCTGGCTCGAGCCACTTCATCCGCATGTTCAATGCTTCGGAATGCAGCTGTAAGATCTTCATGGTCGGAATCAGAATGTTCTGAGTCGTCGTCAGGGCTTTTGTTACTGGTGTTTAAAGTCAGTCGTTTAGATTTGTGCTTGTCGTCCCCAGCTCTATTCACTGAACCCCAGAAAGACCATCGTTTAATAGCCACATTGACCATGCGTTTCTGTTTAATCTTTGGATGTTCTTTTGTGAATTCGACCTTAACAGGGGTGCTGGTTGTCTCCAAGTAGCCGACCTCCATGCGTCTCTCGAATCGGGGAACCGAGACGGAATTGATCATGGACTTTAATCTGTCTGGTGTTCTCGGAGGATCTGGATGGGGGGTGATTGTGGATGATGACCGTGATGGTATGCTCATGAAATTTCTTTGGCGACGGGGTGTCTTCCTTGGACGTTCTTCTTGAAGCTCGAATTTGTAACCGGATATCTTTTCGAATGATGGGACAGCTGCGGTAATGGCTCTATGGTTTCGTGAAGATGAGAAGGAGGTCGGATTTTGCTCATTGTCCAGTCCCTTGACTGGGAATCTTTGGAATGCCGGTTCTGTGGATGTCATAGCCTTGGTTCCCAGAGATTTGGGTTTAGGGGAGGCGAAACTTAGGTCAAGTTGAGAAGTATTGTATGTCAGAAACTGAGAGGAGAACATTGAGGCACCGGGAGCTGTATTTTTTGTTAGAAATTCCGGGCCAGAATTTGTCGCTCTTTCGTCATGGATTTTCTGCTCTGAGCGCCTCCGAGATTCTGGAGCTGCATGCGTGCTTTCTTGTACATTGTTGTCTCTGTCGCTCTGGCTGGAGTCTATATTGGCTTGACCTTCAACTTCGTAACGTCGACGAAGAGATTTAGCAGCGGTGACTCGGCGAAGATCTGAATCCGAACCGAACTTGACATCATGTTTACGTGATCTACGTACATCTGAGTCAGTTGTAACAGCTCGATCCGATTCTGGTCTTCTCCCCTCTGCCACTGCATTGGGGGCTCTTCGAAGAAAGTCGTCCATAGTCAAGCGGGGAGAGTCGACGACGGTGTAGGCTGATCCAGTTGAGAAGGAACTGGTGGGCTTGCCGTCTTCTGTGATACCCATGTCGGATTGGTCGAAGGGGTTGAAGCCTTCGAGATCGCATTCGCCGTCTGAGGAGTCGCCTGGTGGAGCTTGGGTGAAGTTGCGGCGGCGAAGGCCGAGACGGGAGAGGATTGGCATTTCGCTGGTCAGTGAGTGGGTGGATGGAGGTAGGAGTGCTCTGAAATGGCGTGATATTTGTGGGAGTAGTGTTTTGCTGAAGTCGGGATGGGGTTTCGATAAAGTAAAAAGAAGGATTGAGTGACTGAAGCGATTGGAGGTTTGGTGAAAAGTGTAGAGGCGTGAGGAAAAGACAAATGGCTTTATTCTTCATATATCGATGAGCAGTCCAGATATAAGTCATGAAACTACCATAGGGAAGCAATTTATGTGCGGGTTCTAGGAGATAGCTCTGTTCTAGTCTAAGACAAGATAACTAGCTAAACCATTTACGTGCTAGAATACTCCCAGTGACAACACTAGCTAAACAAATGAAACCAAAACCACCCATAGCCTAGAAATGAATGTCCAGAGACCATGTAAGTCAACCTACAGAACTGTAAAATCACAAACTTGAAGCATGAGAGCCTTCGGATACTCACTCGTCGATTGAAAGGTAATTTTCTTCAAAAAATAAAGTATACTACTTCAAACCCTACTCCAATTGCAAGCAACCAACGAGCGGCATCTACGGAAACGGTGTGGGAATGTGGGCACTTCGTTATTACATATAGGCTATACTTTTTTGGGCGGACTTCGCTTCATGTGCAAGCGTATAACGTGGGTTGGATAACATGCAAGGGCAGATTAAATAGCAGCCATGGCTGCGCGGTCATTTCGGAATGCAGGAGGTAGCTCAAATTGCTTGAAATAAACGTTGCGAGCAGTTCAGAGTCCCATAAGGTCAGAATACAAACTAGCGCTGTGATATGTTATCTTGGCAAGGCTTTCTCTTTGCTGTGTTCTGCATGCTTTTGATATTGCACGTAATGTGCAAGACTCAACCTGAAAGCTATGGGAGGATTGAAGATCTGAGCTTTGAACTTGCAGCTGTATCAATGGTAGTTGCAATACGGAGACAACTGAGATAGATCTAAGCCAAAAGTTTTGTAGGGTGGTGCATTACCAGCTCCCCAGAGGCCGACTAGTCTCGGCGTGGCCGTTTCGTCCTCGTCTGGCCATTGGAAGAATGCGAAGAAAAAAAGAAAGGTAAACAAGAAAGACGCTTAATTACACATATTTCGATGAAGGTTGACGGTAAATGGTCAAATATGTCTAACTCGTGTAAGTTTGTAGAAAAGAGCTTTGTTTGGAACGCCTTGGCAGGAGTGCATTATGGTCAAGGGGAGAGTTGAAAGGATGAGAGCAGAGATGTGAGGAGATTGATCAGTAGAGATCACACATACGTATAAATATCATACCTATCAGAAACAATGTGTTCCTTGCCTTATATTAATGAGGAAACAATTGGAATGTCCCAGTTGCCTGCTTCTTGCAAACTGCTGCAAAATTGGATAGTTGCGTGGGATGTGTGCCATCAAGAGTCCCATTAACATGATACGCGGAGGCACGAAGCTTAAATGATGGATTGAGAATACCCCATGGTGATGTATTCAAATAGACTTTTGGATTGGATATCTGCGATGTTGGGCATGTGAGAAGGTGTTCCCAAGTGAAGATCCCAAGTTGTCCCTCGGCGCTAAGCCCAATGGGCTAACTTAGGCGACTCCACCAGAACCTACAACCCAGCTGGTCCCAAAGACCAAAGACCACGAATCTCGAAATCGGCCAGATTGAGCCTCAACGTCACGACCACCCCCCTTCCCCACCTCTACCACAACATCACCTCTCTCCATTTACGACGACTACGACAATCTTCGAAGTTGCTTCTTTCTCTAAAAGATCATCCCTCTCTGCGACTGATCACAACATCTCCTCCCAGCAGAGCGGTCTCTGCGCGCCTCAAAAGCCACATCATTTCCTCCTCCCTCCCCCTTACTGCAACCACATTCGGCATAGCATCGCCAGCCATTCGCAGCTATGCGGTTAGACGTAAAGGTACGTGGCCATCTGTCAGGCAGGCAATTCAAATTTCGAGTTGGAAGGTCGAGATGGCTCAAACCCCACCAGACCAGAGGAATAAGAGCTTGGAGTTGCGCGAGTCCATTGTGGTGGGAAAGATGCCGACGAACAATGCTAATGCGGTTTACAAAATACAGAGACAGCTGTTTGCCCGCAGTGAGAGAGTCAAGGGCATTGATTTCCATCCTGTTGAGCCATGGATTTTGACAACACTCTACAGCGGTATGTATTCCGGCGCTTTGGATAGGACTTGACTGATGATACTTAGGCCATGCCTATATTTGGTCATACGAGACAGGAGTATGTTCTTGTTCTCATTCCGCTCTCTGCGTCGTTTACTGATCCTTCCTAGCTGGTGGTCAAGAGCTTCGAATTGACAGATGTTCCCGTACGAGCTGGTCGATTCGTTGCGCGCAAGAACTGGATTGTTTGCGGTTCAGATGATTTCCAACTCCGAGTTTACAACTACAACACCTCCGAGAAGATCACATCTTTTGAAGCCCACCCCGACTACATTCGAGCGATTGTCGTACATCCATCACAACCATTTGTTCTTACCGCCTCCGATGATATGACAATCAAGCTGTGGGATTGGGAGAAGGGATGGAAGTGCGTACAAATATTCGAGGGACACAGCCATTATGTCATGGGTCTTGCCATCAACCCAAAGGACACAAACACTTTTGCTTCAGCGTGTTTGGACAGGACGGTAAAGATCTGGAGTTTGGGCTCTTCGACTGCGAACTTCACACTGGAGGCACACGAGACGAAAGGTGTAAACCATGTCGACTACTACCCGCAATCCGACAAGCCATATCTTCTCACCACCTCCGACGATCGGACAGTCAAGATTTGGGATTACACCACGAAATCGTTGATTGCAACCTTGGAAGGCCACACAAGTAATGTTTCCTTTGCATGCTACCACCCAGAGCTACCTGTCATCATTTCTGGATCCGAGGATGGAACTGTCAAGATCTGGCACGCCAATACATACCGGTTGGAGCAATCGCTGAACTATGGCTTGGAGAGAGCTTGGTGTGTCAGCTACCAGCGGGGTAAGCAAGGTGTGGCTGTTGGTTTTGATGAAGGTGCGGTTGTTGTGAAGATGGGCAGAGAAGAGCCAGCGGTCTCGATGGATGGCTCTGGAAAGTTGATTTGGGCGAGACATAGCGAGGTAGTATCCTCGATAATCAAGGGAGGAGGCAAGTTTCCCAGATTCGGGTACGGACCATGCTAATTTGAATCAGATGCCTCCCTGAAAGACAACGAACCCATCTCCCTACCCACGAAAGATCTCGGTACCTGCGAAGTCTACCCACAAACCCTCCTCCACTCTCCTAATGGTCGATTCGTTTCCGTATGTGGTGATGGGGAATTCATCATCTACACAGCTCTGGCATGGAGAAATAAGGCGTTCGGTTCGGCATTGGATTTCGTTTGGGGTTCGAAGGAAAATAGCAACGACTATGCGATTCGGGAATCTGCTACAAGCGTCAAGATCTTCAAGAACTTCGTTGAGAAGGCTGGAGGACTCGATGTTGGTTTCCAAGCCGAGGGTTTGACTGGTGGCGTTCTTCTTGGAGTAAAGGGGCAAGGTGGAATCGGTTTCTTTGACTGGCAAACAGGTGGCTTGGTCCGAAGAATTGAGGTCGATCCCAAGGAAGTGTACTGGTCTGAAAACGGCGAATTGGTCTCGATTGCTTGCGAAGATACCTTCTACGTTCTTCGCTTTTCGAGAGAGAACTATCTGGCCGCTGTTCAGTCGGGAGAGGTTGATGACGATGGAGTCGAGGCAGCTTTCGAGGTTGTCACAGACATCAACGAAAGGTAGGTCTACTCATTGGAGTTGTGTGAACTTTGCTAATGTAACTCAGCGTCCGAACCGGAGAATGGGTTGGAGATTGTTTCATTTACACAAACAGCACTAACAGGTTAAATTACCTGGTTGGTGACCAAACATACACCATCTCCCACTTCGACCAACCCATGTATCTTCTCGGATACATTCAACGAGATTCTCGAATTTACCTCGCCGATAAGGATGTCAACGTCACTTCTTTCGCCCTCTCTCTTGCAGTTGTCGAATATCAGACTCTTGTTCTGCGAGACGATATGGAGACAGCCGAGGAGCTCCTACCAACCATTCCCCAAGACCAACTGAACAAGATTGCTCGATTTTTGGAAGGCCAAGGGCACAAGGAGCTTGCACTTGAGGTTGCTACAGATTCCGAGCACAAGTTTGACCTAGCCCTCGCTCTTGGTCATTTGCAAATTGCCTTGGATCTCGCCAAGGATGCTGATATGGAGCACAAGTGGAAGACTGTTGGCGACGCTGCATTGAGTGGTTGGGATGTTGCTCTCGCTGCGGAGTGCTTCAAGAATGCTAAGGACCTTGGTTCCCTGCTCCTGCTTCACTCTTCTACCGGTGACCGAGAAGGTCTAAAGGCACTCAGCGAGCAGGCTCAAGAGGCTGGTGCCCACAATGTTGCTTTCACATGTTTATGGCAACTTGCTGATGTTGAAGGATGCATCGATCTCCTCGCGAAGACTGGTAGAGAAGCCGAGGCCGTCCTGTTCGCTCAGACTTACAAGCCAAGTCTTGCTCCCAAGACAGTCGGCTTGTGGAAGGAGTCTCTCGAAAATGCGAAGAAGGGCAGAGTCGCCAAGACCGTTGGAGTACCTGGTGAGGATGATGATTTGTTCCCAGAATGGGACGAGTATCTTCGTTTGGAGACTGAGGGTGCCAGCCTCGTCGATGTCGACACAGAAGAAGTCAACGGTGAGGCTTCAGATCCTGATGCGGAAGAAGAAGCAGAGGAAGAAGAGGTCGAGGCTTAGTAATAGACTTGCTTTTCTGGGGTTGGGGAAGGTAGGCGGGGAAAATAGCGTAAATAGCTACAATGTTGAATGGAAATGTTCTGTTTAGACAATGATTTATTCTGTAGTGTTGACCGGATGTAGTTCATCCTCACGGTATGTCACCTTGCTCTTTGACTTAAGAGCCACGAAAATTCGTAAAAGCGTTGGAAGAGAAAACTTTATATTATTATATTATTCTACGAATACCAATTTCTCCAACTTTCTAAACACCGATATGCTCACTCCATTCCCATTTCTGTTTCTTTCCCGCGCTCCAATTTAGGTCCAACGATGTAGAACCATCTGTGGTCTTGTTTAATGTTTATCTCAGTACAGGAACGGATAATCGGATTTGATCATGTCGGCACCCTATCAACAATTAGCCGTACTCTTGATCGATTGAGTATTAACACAGGCTTACCTTCTCAGCAACCATATAGACCGAAGCATCAATAACTCTCAAGTTCTTGATACAATGGACTTCAGGCAGGACGAGCCGCCGAGGACTTTGCCGCGGGTGTTGGGTTTCTCAACACGTGTGTAGTCTGGGCGGTCGACCGTGGTCGTTTTGTATGCCCAGTCGTATTTGGAACAGCGCAGATCGAAGGCTTTGGCGGATGTGGTGATGTCGGGGATGTCTCGTGGGCTGCCGGGTCCGGCTTCGATGATGAGGATTGAAACATTAGAGTTGGAGGCTAGACGGTCAGCAACTACGTTTCCTGCCGTTCCACCTTTGGGATTTTTAGTAGTGATTTGAGAGGGAGGTCAGAGTTACCATACCGCCCACGACGATGAAGTCGTATGTTGACTTGATTGCGACCATTCTGACTTTTCTATAGGCTGAATTGATATCTGAAGATTGTTCACTCGGAGAGGTTTGAATTGATTGAGAAAGCTGGAAAAGGGTGGAAGCCGATGCTGATGAGTTTTGAAGACACTGAGAGGAAGTCTTACCTGGACTTTGGCGATGCCTTATACTTTCATCCTTTTATTGCTATTTTTACGAGCCCTTGATTTGACGCTTCACGATGATCACATCACACAACTGACATAACATCTGTCTCCATAAACACGTGTACATGAGAATGCTTGTCTTCGCTAAGTGACCTTAAGAATCGAACCTCACAGGATCACAGCTCGGAATTTTTTGAGGCCTTTCTGAACGAATTCGTCGTACACAGTAGGGTACCGAGGTAATGTTACATCTGGACTCGATTACATCAAGCAAAGTCAGCATACATCCGAGAGTATTCGAGGCGACTGTCATCAACCACAAGCTCATGAGATGATATGCAAGTACGGTTCTGACGACATGCCATGGCTTATGGTGCAGATGTTCACTAATTCCTATCTAGTTCCGCTCGGCACTCTGTTTACCTTGAGAAAGCGAGGATGCGGACAAAACGCGGAGTTTTTCGGGTACGTGAACGCTGAATGGAAACTGACGGACTGGATTCGAGGCACCATTTCCGGGAATGTCTCGAAGGTTTACTTGTGGGTCGAAAATCATCAACTAAAATTACTTTTGCAAATTCACCGACATGGCCTTAAGGGCAGGTTGTTTATTATCTGGACAATTTGTTGTTTGCGGCGAGTCGTTGTCGCTGGGTAGTTGCTTCTCTCGCTTACAATGTACTGGAGCATCCAAGGGTATTTTAGATAAAGAGCATCCAAAATCCGCCCTCGACATCAACATGCGAAAGTCATATGAATTTGAATGCAGGGTTTTCCTCGGCTACTGAATGTACACAATCGTGGCCGGGTTAATATCAGCATTCGAACACTCCTAAGTTTGCGGCTGAGACTTATTTCCAGCAGAAGAATATCTCACGAGGCAGAGCGAATCGCAAGAGATCCGTTGATTATCTCCATCAATAACTCATTGGGCCATCCATGTCACTAGAGCGGTTGTGCATCTGTGGAGGATCAGATCGGTTTGCTGATTACTCACCCACAAGATGGCTGACTACCGTGGCTTAATTCTTCTGCCTTCACTTGTCAGCCCGACATCCATTTTGATACTTCCTCATTTGGAATATATGGCCTCATTCGCGTCATTGAGTGGATAGAATCTGTTGACTGGCTGGGGTCGTAGATGCCAACCGAGTGAATCAATATGTTTCGATTACCAACACCGTAACCGTTTCCCGGAGAAGGATAAGTACTTGAAAAGTCCCCAACACAAGTGATTTCCAAAACTAAAAGACAAGACATCCCAGAACAGATTCATTCTCTTCATATTCTACCCCCAGGTAAGTTTCAAGCACATCAAACTTCATAGGAGTAAGACCTGACATATCCAAGCTTCACAGTGCTTCGGCGCCAATTTACACCTTAGCGGAAGGTAAACAAACATCTTTCAATAGAGACTTCTGTTACAAGCTGACTTTATGAAGGCGCACCAACAAGGGATCCTGCTTCATCATATAGCATCAGCCGACCAGCAGGACGTGGCGGATTGCTCCTCCTCCAAGACACTCAACTCAATGAAACACTGGCGCATTTTGCTCGTGAGCGAATTTCCGAACGGTATGTTACTAACATGGGATTGTCTTCCCGTCTTGGGTTTCCGACCATCATGGTGTTTGATGCTGAACCGATTAGAGTCGTACACGCCAAAGCGGCTGGAGCTTATGGCCGTTTTGAGGTCACTGATGATGTGAGCGACATCACGTCGGCTGCATTCCTTGGAGCAGTGGGAACGAAGAGTCCAGCTCTAGCCAGAATTTCAACAGTCGGTCCTGAGAGAGGGTCTGCAGATACAGCCAAAGATCCTCGAGGGTGGGGATCAAGATCTATACCATGGAGGGCAATCAAGATTGGGTGTTCAACAACACTGTAAGTTTCGCTGAGATGGACTTATCACTTTTGAGATACCAAGCTGATCATCTTAGCCTGTATTTTTCGTTCGGGATCCCATTAAGTTCCCTTCTCTCAACCGAACCCTCAAGAGACATTCCCAAACGAATATTCCAGATTCGACCATGGTGAGTTCCTCTAACTTCTGATCTACAATGCTGAGCTAACACATATTTCAGTTCTGGGAGTAAGTCCTACATTTTTGCAATCATATTTGATCTAACCATGGATAGTTTTCACAACAACAATCAAGAAGGGATCCACGAACTCATGCATTTATTCAGCGACCGAGGAACACCAGCATCGCTTCGACACACGGATGCCTTCAGTGGACACACTTACAAGTTCACGAAACCCGTACGTACAACTTTACTCCAAAATACTGATATCGGTAGGACGGATCGTTCGTCTACGTCAAAATACACTTGAAGTCTGACCAAGGAATCAAGAACTGCCAATGAGGAAGCAACCAAGATCGCAGGCGAGGATCCTGACCACAGTGTTCGAGATCTCTTCGACGCGATTGAACGTAAGGGCTATACTACCTGGACTGCCTATCTGCAAGTCATGAAACCTGAGGAGGCTGAGACTTACCGTTGGAACATTTTTGATATGACGAAAGTGTGGGCCTCACAAGGACTATCCTCTCCGACCATTCGGCAGACTCACTCTGGACAGAAATGTAAATTTGGTTTCCCAAGTCCTGACCACTCGGTAATAACGTTGTCTAGCCACAAAATTACTTTGCAGATATCGAACAAACAGCTTTCTCTCCGTCAACTATGGTCCCTGGCATTGAAGCATCAGCCGATCCAAGTATGTCACCGTTTCACTTCTCCACTCCTGCAATACATGCTGATCATCCCAGTGCTCCAAGCAAGAATGTTCTCCTACCCCGACGCCGCACGCTATCGCCTCGGTGTGAACTATCAACAACTCCCCACCAACCTACCTGTCAGTGCCGTCTACGCACCCATGCAACGCGATGGCTTCGCCAACTTCCGTGGCAAGTACAGTCCCGATCCAAACTATATCCGATCCAGTCTACGCCCGTTGAAATATGGACCTGCTAAAGCTAGCCATGATGAGTGGATTGGCAAGATCTCCGAATTCTCATCTGAGGTCACCGATGAGGACTTTGTGCAGCCGAAGGGGATGTGGGATGTTTTTGCAAGGTACCCAGGACAGCAGGAGAACTTCGTGCATAATTTGGCTGGGCATTTGGGACTTGCTGTTCCGGAGGTTCGGGACAAAGCTATTGGTAGGTCTCCATTATGTAAATGGCCAGAGCAGTGTACTAATGATTTCGCAGAAGTGTTCGCTCGTGTTGACAGGGACTTGGGCAGACGAATCAAAGAGGTCATTGCGAAGTTGTAATGTGGAGAGCAGGCGTGTAGACTGGAGACACGATACATTGTACCCTTTGTTTGCCTTCTTTCGGATTGTTACTCATAGGCTGCTTTTTAATCATGTCCCTCCTGAGATCTCCACGATTAATTATTTTCACGCGAAGCGAGACCCTAATATCCATGCACCCGGCCAGTTCATCTATCGCCAGAAGAAAGGTACTTCTATTACATTTCAAAGATTGTTTAATCCTGCGAAGCATGAATTTGTGGAGAATGATGCTTAGATCGGATTACCAGGTCGGGCTGAGAGCCTGTCATGCCATTCCCTCAATCCCTCACATCAAAACTCAAGAGATCGGTGTTGCGTGGATTTGACATGAATATGAATTGATATAAATCCAACACAACTAAATACAAAGATTTCCATGGTCTCCAACGCAATCGAAGTCTTGATTCAGTGAGCTGCAACGGCAGTTTGAGTACCAGTCAAAGCCTCCTTCTGAGCCTTACTCAAGTCAGCCTCCTCCTCCATTCCACCCAACAACAAGTAGCTCGGGGCAGCAGCCTGCATCTCTGGTGGAGCAGTGAAAGTGTAGAACTTCTCGTCGTGCCACTGACCAGCAGTGACGGCTCTTCCGCTGGAATCGGTGAACTGGGTCTCGTTCTCGGCGCGGAGGAAGTATGCGATGGAGTAGCGGTGCTCATTTGGGTCCAACGGCACAACTCTGTGGATGCATGATGCCATTGTGTGACCACTGGCAAAACGGAGAGAGTCTCCCACATTGACGATGGCGCTGCCGACTTTGGGTGCGACAAATCCGAACTCCTTGGCTCCTATATCACGGAAGATACATCAGCAAAGGCTCGATGGTATCACGTACAATCCATGAATTTACTTACCCGGTGGTCTAATCTGGAGACCCCATTGCTCGCTGAACAACAGAGTCAAGGAGCTGATATCTGTGTGCTTTTGATGTCCAATGTTCTTGTCCTTCACTGGGTCTGATGGAATATAATGCATCATTGCGAGTGTGCTCGAAGATGCGCGGTGGTTGCGATGGGTGTTCTCAAATCGGTCCTTGCCTGTGAGGCCCATTTGGGTGGAGAGACCGGATAAAATGGCCTTGGTTATGATATTCGAGCCTGCAATGGCATTCTCCAGGACCTTCATGTCTCCAGTATTCTTGATGTTGCGAGGGATGTTTGGGGACTCGCTCTGGATTTCGTCCCGGGATACCTTCACGAACGTCAGTCAACGCCACATAGAGTCCTTTTGAATTTGGATCAACTTGCCTTGACCATCTCGTATCCATCTTTGGTGTTTTCGAGGACACCAGTACGAGATCCAACGGGCTCGTATCCAAGATGAGGAGCGACGAGACCTAAAAATTCAAAATAGTCAGCATACCTCTGAACGAAACACTAACAAGGGGAATGGTTTTGGGGGAGGCTGACCAAATTCGTTCTTGACCTCCAGTGGTGAATCAAAGAACTTGCTCATAAGCTTGAGAGTCTCTTGTTGATCATCGAGAAATCTACGTCCGTCAATGCCTTGGAGATCAATGTAGAAGAACCCCTCGGTTTGGCAGCATTTCAATAGCTTCTCAAGTTCCTCTGGCTCCTGGGAAAGCAGACGGGAGAAGTCAATGGTTTGCATGGAGTAAACGGGAACCTCGCTGCCGTTCCATTGCACTGTCTTTGGTGCCTCTGAAATGATTCCCATGATGCCGGTTTGAGTGAATGTGAATATAGAATGTAAAGTGGGATTGAATTGGTCTGACGAGCTGCAGCGGGGTGGTTGAAGGTGCCACTATTTATGCACTGTTCAAGATCTACCAAGATCTCATTAGCCAAAGATAAGCTAAAAAGCCATAGATGGAGTACCCCTCAGTAGCTAGGACACGCGTCGAGAGGGGTCGCTTGGATACGAGGATGAAATGTGAGAGATAAACAACAACAACTGCCGGCTCGCCAGGGGTTTCGACTCGGCGGTCATGCAAAGCGAAGTGTTGACGCACTTCTAATCACACGTAGAGCAATATCAAATTCTCCACAAATATGCACATGCATAGCGTATACATATTCGGCCATAAGAGGAAGGTGGGGGACCCAGATCCGCGGCCAACACTGCTGCCAAGTATACAGTACAGTACAATAATGGGGGTGAATACATGAAACGCATACGCACCTTCGATGTTAAAAGGAAACAGTGTCGGCAAACAAATCAGCCAATCAAGTACTTGGCTTCATGATTTTCTGAGAATTGTAAATTACGTACGCAACAACAGATCAGCAACGGAGGCATTTTTGAACTTCGGCTAGGCATTTCATGGGTCCACCCCCACCAGCAGCCAGGCCGTTCAGTTCAGCCTCCAACTTTCAGCCTAGAAATAATGGCGCCCTGAAACACCGCGTGATGACTCTCAGTGGTCTAGTACAACCCAGCCAATAATCAATTCTAGGGGTAGGGTTAATAGCGATTATCCAAGTTAAAACCGTGATCTGCAGACGAAAGAAGTGGAGCGAAGTGATGGGCTACGAAGAGAACCACTTAGCCGACTACAGACCTGCCAGCACCCGATCTTGGGAGCCGGCTTCTTTTCTTCGCCTGATCAAATATTCTTGCCGCTCTGTTGACGGCGATATACGTTCTCCGCCATGGGCAGTTTAGAAATCGAGCCAAATGTGCTCCAAGTCGCCATTGTTGGCACTGGAATTGCAGGACTCACGGCTGCAATTGCACTCCGCAAGCTCCCGAATGTTCATGTTGAGCTGTACGAGAAGGCAACTGAGCTGAGAGAGATAGGTGCCAGCATTACTTTAGGACCGAAGTAATTCATCTCCTGAAGCTTTCCTTGAGAACAAAGACTAACTTCTGGGTATCAAGTGGACTGAGAGCACTACAGAGATTGGGATTAGAAGAATGCATCAGCGATAAAGTGGGGTATCGAGGTCCAAATCCTATATCCAGATTCTATCGTCATTGGAAGACAAATGAGATTATTGGCGAGGACTTCTACGAAGATGTGTCAGAACCTCTGCATTACACCGCCAGGTTCCATCGTGGCCACCTACAGCAAGCTTTGCTCAAGCACGTCCCACGGGATACCATACACTTGAAAAAGAAGCTGGTTTCTGCGACTGTAGAATCCGGTGGCTATGTGAAATTGGAATTTCAAGACGGCACTGTTGCAACTGCAGATATCCTCATCGGAGCTGATGGGATTGGGTCAGTAAGTAGTTATTCTCGAACCACAAGCCCTGCTCGTTTGTGCAATACTCCACCTTCGCCTTCTGACAGGTCACTAGGGCGTGAGAAAGTCCTTTGCTCCAGATTTTGAATTGGAATGGAGTGGACATACTGCTTTTCGTGGTATCTTTGACGCTTCGCTCGTCGAACCCATAGAGGGCGTACCCCTGGATTCCACTCACTGGTGGGGTCCCGACACGAACTTCTTTGCAACTCGTCTCGCACAGAATCTATTTACGGTCCAAGGAGGAATCTATGCCGATCCTCAGGACACTGTTGCGATTGCAAAATTCAGAGATGGGGGTCAGTGGGATAAAGAAGCCGACATTCAGCTGCTGAGAGAGAAATACGTTGTCAGTAGTCCCCCACCCCAACAGGTTTCTTCGAATCTTGCTGATACACTCACAGGACTGGAATCCTGTCGTTAAAGCACTCTCAGAAGTGACACCTAATGTTCGGTATTACCCCAACTTCTTCTGTGGATCTTCGTTACCAACTTGGATATTTGGCGGTCGCGTCACCTTGGTAAGTCTGATTTCCTTGAAGCGAGAACAGGCCTGCGTCCTCAGGTCCATCCGGGAGTGGTCATGACTTTCCATTTCCCCCTAAAACAACCGAAAGAAAATGATCTGATAGGGGATCGTGCAATAGATCGGAGATGCCGCTCATGCACACGGCGGTGCATTTGCAACAGGAGGATCGCTTGCAATAGACGACGCCTATGCCCTGTACCTGGCTCTCAAGGATGCGTTGCCAGTTTCTTCAGTAGAAAAGCCTTCCTCGGATAGCATTCAAAGAGCACTGAAGCTCTATGAAGACACTCGAAGGCCGCATGCAGTCAAGCTGCTGAAGGTCGTACATGCGAACAATGAGATGAAGACGAGGAAGATCATAACGGCAACACAAGAAACGGATTCGGAGTTGAGAGCAAGAGCCAAGAGGGGATCGAACACCACCTGGCTGCATGAGCATGATGTTGTCAAGAGTTTTGAAGACGCCCGCGCTGCATCCCGGAAAGCGTGGATTCAGAATATAGACTGACTCGAAGACAACTTGTATATACACAATCGAATCATATTCTCACCGTATCTTGTCGACTTGTTACCCTCCAGAGTGTACCGGAGGAGCTCTCACACGCTTTTGCATATTGGAAAGCCAGAAGCGGTGTCGAGCAGCTAACGATGTAGACCTAAAACTCGGCATTGGATATGTGGGAACCTTTCGCGGAGAATGCATAAGACATTCTGATTCGGCAGTAGCTTGACGAGGACTTCGTCACATCCAAGGTGAGATCGCGGCAACCGTTCGTGGTCAGCCATTCGAAGCTCCAAAGAGTGGAAGACCGCAAAAATTGACTGGCAATTGCAGTCAACGATTGAAGTCAAGGTGAGAAGCGCTGTCAGGTATCAGTTCATAGTAGAATCTACGAATACCCGTGATGTGAATCATACCATTCAGCCCAGCGTCTCTGTTTTATTTTTCTTGCCTTCCACTCATTATCTTGTATGCGGGCCTGAATCATCACAAGTGGTGCCCTGCACCCCTTCTTCCTCAAATGCGGACCAGACCTTGCAATACTGAGTTCCCCCATCTCCTCGCTCAACTTCCACAAGCTTTCAAAGCCAGACTGATGACATGGCAGATAAACAAATGGACACGTGGGAATCAGTTCTGATCGAGGACACTCTCGACTACATCGGCGACAACGAAGACTATGTGGTGATAAGCATCAATCCAAAGACAGGAGCTATTATCCAGCAGTATGAATACGAGTACTCTCTCGATCGATTCTTGGAACATCTTGATGCACTGCAGAACATCCCCGTGCTAGGCGGTCTTCCACCACCAGTATGGGACGAAAAGGTCCTGTCATTGGCCGCCGCCAAGCTTCGGATACCGTGGGATGAAAATGGACGTGGAGTGAATAGTGAAAGTGACAATCCGGAAGCTGGGGGAGATGTTAAGCATGATAGAGAAGAGGACGCAAGGAGTGGAAGTCCACATACTGATCCGGATTTCAAGGACTTGGATGCTATTTCGGATCCAGAGTCGGATGCAGGCTCTTGGGTGACATGCTCGGACACCGCCAGCGATCCGTCCTCTCGAATATCAGCAGATGAAAACGATCTTATGTCCCACTTGTTAAACAAAGAGTTTCGAGAGAGGTTGAGCAGCGTCGAAAGTGGGGATTGGCGACAGCATGATGTCCTCGTCCCTACGCTACATGTCCTGGGGGAGATTGATGACGGCGGGGCGCCTTCAGGTGCGGGACAAGAGCAAAGGAAATCCGAAGAACAGAATGACCAGACTGAGTTGAGGGTAATGGGCATGAGAGGTGGATTGGCCTTAGCTGCAACTGCAAATGCATTTTTGCTTGCTTGCATGTGGATGGCAGAGAGATGGGACTGGTCAGACTTCATGGACAGGTAGGATCACAGGTTGGGATTAATTGATATGTATCAAACATGCGAGATTCAAGCCTACACAACCTCTAATGTATCTTGAGAGTGCTCCAAGGTGGCGAGACAATGCGAAAGGTTATTACCGCCTCATACCAACTAGTACGAAGCATATCACAGTCATAAGCAGCAAATTCGTCTTTACATCGTTCGCATGGATTTATGTGGGGTCCCATCACCTGTCTGCGTCAGAGAAGCTTTTGCCGTTTGAGTGACAGTTCCAGACCCAGCACTAGCTGTCCCAGTACTCTATTATTCTCAGTTCCCGCCTGCTGACTTCCGGCCCCATCGAGGCCAAGTCCAGTAGCAAGTAATTAGCTTGATGGAGGGCTTCTGAACTTCGTTCGAGGTCAGGTAATGAACATCAACCAAACTTCTTTTCGGCAGCTGGTGGAAAAGTCGATAAGAATTAAGAGAAGCGTCTAGAACGTTCCACTGCTTGCCCTACGGTTCCCAAGAAAAGACACGTCAAGTTGGGGCGAGGGGAAGAAACTGGGTACCCATGTGCATATACAGCTCGTTATATTGAAATTACCTTCATTCAAGTGATCGAGTAGCTAGCGGTTCGACAAGCTTCGCAACATTGAAGGAGCGTTGAGAGCCAAAAAGAATTCGCAAACTCATACCGTCACCTGCGCCTGAATACAAGAAATAGAATGAAAAACATCCCAGATGCCCCATCATATACATCGAGTTCCTGGCCGAGCCAGCTCGCAGGTATGCTATGCCTATTCCTGTCCCTAGGCCTTCGATCTTGCTTCGTGCTTGGCCCTCGCCAGTTCTCGTTGTTTGCGGGCGCTCCTACGAGCAGCAGCGGCAGAAGTACTCGGGCGCGGTGCGGTAGAGGAAGCCGCAGGCGTGGCAGGAGGCGCGGCAGGAGGCGCGGCAGCACCTGCTCCTGCGGCGCCACCAAGTAAACCACCGATGAGGCCAAGGGCTCCTTTCAAGAGACCGCCGCCTTTCTTTGGCTCGGGGTTCCGCTCAACAAGTGTGCTGTCAAAGCATTAGCGGCTGGCTTGTGATAGTTTGTTCTGGGATGGGGGGACTGTACCCTTCGTCTCTCACTATGGCAACAGTCGAGAGAGCGTGGGAGGAAGCCAGGAGCGCCAGCGCGATGACTTGGAATGAGATGCGCATTTTGATGATGTTGAGTATTCGAATTGGGCTAGAGATGCTAGGGTGATGGACTTTGAAGCTTAAATGGAGAGATGTGGATAGAGTTGCAGGCGCAAGAGATTGTTGGATTGATGTGACTTTGGCAGGAGGAGCATAGGATCTTATACATGCTAATGCGTGAAGTTTAAATGGTCCCTGCCACCACCATATGTCAAATGAGACCCATTATGATCGCGTCCTGAGACATGATCAACGACATTGCGAACGTGAATGGGGCCTTTGCCGTTCATAGGACAGTTAGAAAAACTCGACCCGCAAAGCAAAAGAGACGTCTCATTTTGACTTTGCGATGTCGGGTCGGGAGAAGGCGATGAGAGCTTCAAGTCAGCCTCTAAACCAATTATCGGTTCGATTTCTTCATCAGTCCGCGATGAATATTATAAAATCGCAACGCAAAACGACGGTACGTCAGACGGTGCGGGGCAAGAATTTAAAGTAGTCAACATCCGAGGCGCTTGAGTTTGTTGCTACGCGAGAATTCGAAACGAATCGCGTCGAGGATCTTCGCATGGCAAACTTTCGCATGGAAGGAATCTCTCTTCGCATGGAACAAAATGAATACAGTAGAGGGGCCGAAAAGAGGTGGGGAGTCGAGCCGAGGGAAATGTCTCCCAGCACATTCAGTGAAACATACTGCCCAAACTGTCGGCGCGAGCTAGAATAAAGGAGATCTAATGATCACATAGTGGCATCGGATGCCCCCAGCGCAGACTTGAATGTAACACTCAAGAGACGTGCCTCGTTACTAGACGTAGTGTCTGCTCGCTCCTAGACTTCGCATGCCTCGACTTTCCTTTAAAGGTTTCTCCTACATCACCGTGTCGAGATGATGTACTGCTGACCGTATGGGCCGATTTTCTCGACACATTCATAAGATGCCTCCTCGGCCAACCGTTTGCTTAGTCTCGGGACGTCGAGTCTGAAGCCTCTTTTTGAAATCAACAGAGTCAACCCCAGCCGTCGATATCGTCCTTGGGCAATTCGGTCTACCATAAGACCTACTACCACAGGTTCTACCGCACGATTTGGGGCTTGTATTGCGGTCGACAATAGATATTGGTTCCCGAATGATTTTTGTCCACTTGAAGAATGCATCGATACGCCGAATTGTGTATCGGGAGAAAGGTGTAGAGCGTCCGAAGGCCTATCTTCCATGACATAGTCTGCACGATCGGCTCCCAAAGCGAAGTCCTGCGCACTTTAGGCGAATAGCAATTGGTTTCGAAGCACTCTCCTCATCATCGACGGCAGAGGAACACGAACTAAGGAGAGTTGTGATGAAAATCCAGTTGTCAAGGCTCACTTCGCCCCAGAACGGCCATTTGATGACCCCGTCACCAAAGCATACGACCAAGCTGGAGCACGGTAATCCTTGGGTATACGCCTTGAGATCCTTCAATGCTCCAGAGAAGCTGATGTTCACAATCTTTCCGCCAAAGGCCTTCAATATACTTACCGCGCGAGATGCTATCAAGCCATTGAGCGATGCCGGCAATGGCAATCAGCTTGTCGCGCCTATCTGCCCGAAGACACTTCGAATACTGCGCAACGGTTTCGAACCCATATATTTAGATCCCCGCGAAATCTCCGGAACCAGCTATTGCCATGCACGACGCATGTCGCTCGGTGCAGTAGTCAAGCCACGATCTTGCCTAAGTTAGTGAAGTCTCCGATCCATTGTCAATACTTTATGAACAGCGATTCCATAATTAGGTCCTTCGAGTGAAAGGTGTGATCAAATGGGCTCTCCCCAATCGATACGGCGAGCAGAATGAGTATTGATGATGAGACTGATTCTCCAGTTCTCGGTTTCGCCAGACATGAAGCGGAACGTTCCAGCTTCACCCTCCTCATCCAAATTGGCCCCCCTACCAATCGGGATAACAAATGCGTGGAAACAGCGACATATCTGGCAACCTGAATCACTAGCTTCCACGAGTTCTTTGAGGATTCGATGACAGCCGTTACGGCTGAAGGGTCCAAATCGCACTTTGGAATACACCCTGCAGAGAATAATCAAAGTAGACTGGGTGCACATGGAACAGAATCCCGCTTTTTGTAACATATAAGGCAAAGATATCTGCCTTTTGAAATCAGCGACTGTCGCTGCTGACCTTGCTTGCTGTCTCGAAAGCCAAATTGTTCACCCGTCAGGGCGGCTTTCATTGGTGTTTATATCTCCTCTTGGGTGGCTCTCTGGCCTTCCAACTAAGCAGTATCTATAGAGATGTCAACACAATTCAAGTCAGCCGTAAGGAGATTGGAAGCCAAGTACAGGTGTTGGCAAATGAAGCCGATAAAATAGGTCTCAAATATGAGTGTCTTCTCTTAAGCTGAAGCTTCGGATGGTGGTACGGCAGAATGCGAGCAAGTCAGCCTAAAGATGCGACCCAGAACAAGTGGTTGAGCGCTCACGTTTCTGGGTTGAGTTGTCCAAAGTGAGGACTCCTGGGTGAGAAAGGCCAAAGTCGAGAGAGATCACGTGCCAGCCCGATTTGATTCCATTTGTTTACGCGAAACAACGAACCCCACGTTATAATGTTCCAGACCGCCTCAATTCAACAACACCGAGCAGTTGCAAAATTACAATGCGACACTTGTGTTCAAGAGCACGCCCGAATACAGCATGTCTTCTTCCACGAGCAACATATCTCTCGCCAGGTCCCGAAGTCTGCGAATTCCCCCTCCGAACTTGGTGAAACCCACAACGGCAACACCTCTGATCCTCTCGGGCCCCTCGAACATCACTCTCTTCCTCACGAATCTACGGCTACTGGATCTTGATCTGCGACCAGACTGGCCAGATATCTCTGCCTTGACATTCTCGACGAAAGACGCACAACAGAACCAGAAGAAACGAATACGATGCGTGGAGTGGGCGCTGTTCCAGCTATTTGCTCTCTGGGATTTTGAGGAGACACGAGATGTAGATATATCCAGCAGATGCCCTGCTCTATCTGCAGCAACTAACAATGACCCTGCGTAGAAATTACAGCCCTACTTCCCTCCTCTTGAGCCTCTTCAGTCACTCAATCTTCGTGCTGCCCTCTTTCGATGTCTCGACCAGGCGAAGAAGAATGGCGTTCTTGGGCGGGATACCGTGCTGAGGAAGACGATGCTGGATGAATGCAAAGGCGAAAGGCTAGACGAAGTGCTCGCGGTCTTCTCGAATGCGGTTCTCAAGAAGGTCCTTCAATATGACAGTTCTGGATACGAAGCACTCGCCCAGCAGCTGGCATTGGAGAACTTCTCATACAGCGGAGAGCGAACGATACTTTCGGCATTGATTGTGGCACACAAGGCTTCTTTGAGCAAACATCTACGAGGCAAGGAAGATGCAAGGGCCAGGTACCGCGATTTCTCGGATCTCCTCAACCTCAATGACCGTCGTATCGCTCGCCGACACGAGCAATTGAAGCAGGCCGTTGAGGAGAATCGAGGCAATGACAGCATGGAACAAAGAGATGTGTACATGTTGCAAGATACAGTAGAGAAGAACTGGTCGGGAAATACCGAATGGTTGGAGACAATATTATATGGAGACAGCAGGACAAACACGGATGGGTTTCTGTCGACACAGTTCGACAAGATTTGGAAGCATGTTGATAACGGCACTATTGGTGAGGTAGAAGGCACAAATCGTGTTGGGCTTCTGGAACAGCTCGACGCTCGTGTCAAAGATCAGGAGAAGCGATTGGCAAGATGGAAGGACTTTGGAAAGAAGCTTTCTGCATCAGCTCGTCCATCTCCGGTAAAGGATGTAACCAGAGCTTCTAACAAACCCAACAAGATCGACTTGGGGTTCAATCTTCACCAGAATTTGCAGGTCAGCCGAAGTTCAAAGGAACAGGTGGTCCACACCAACAGCACATCAATGGAAGAGTATGCCCGACTGATCGAGAACATGAGGACAGAGCTCGCCGATGTCAGCAAACCTCAGGTACAGGCCAAGAGAGCTCCACGACAAAGTTTGCTGCCCGAGAAAAGACGGTCTCTTGTTGTGCATTCTCCAGTTCTATCTCCAATTCTGGCTCCGGAGGAAGTGCCAGAAGGAAAAGATGAAGATTGGTCTTCTGCGAGTGACCTGGATGTGGAATCTCCAAACTACGCTACCAAATCTTCATCACGCACCCCTCCATCCGAACCCTTTTTTGAGCCCGAGCTTGTGGAGGTTCCGATTCCAACAAAGACAACGAGGCCACCCGTTCCAAAGTTTACAGAAACTGTGAAAGTAAATGCAAGGCCCAAGCCAGCATCAACACCCTCACCAAAAGATCCCTCGCCTCCCAAAGTCCGACCCATCACGCCTCCGCCACCCTCACCACCAATCCAGAAACCAGCGGACACGGAAAGCGACCTAGCAGACCAAATTCTCAACTCCGTGTCCGCCGCCTCACCCTCTCCCAAGAAACAGCGACACACCCTCTCTCTAGCTGAACGAACTCGTCTCTCCATGTCTCGAACCTCACACTCTCAATTCTCCGATCTCCATGACGAATTTGAGATTGCAGACCTCCCCCGCCTAGCCATCAAATCTCGACCATCTCTCGCGCCCCACGCTCCTTCCGTGGAGTCAGATCCGCATGCCGATTTAATAGAACGCACGCGGAAAAGCATGGCAGGTTTTGAAGCAGCGCAGAAAAAGGCGCAGGTTGAGCGACGGAGGAGCGTCAAGGATGCGAGGAAGAAGCAGAGAGAGTCTAGCTATTTCCCGAGAGTGGAGGAGGAGGTTGGCGTGACGGCGGTGCAGGAGGGAAGTGCGGTGGAGTTGTTGGAGGGAGATCCGGATTATGAAAGTGTGTTCATGAGTCGGCCTAAGATTGCTACGAGTCCGGCGGTTAGTCCGAGTAGGATCTGGGAGGAGGATGAGGATGTGGAGGTTGATGAGTGAGGGACGGAGGATCTTGGGTTGTATGGATGGATTGTGTTGGTATTGGTGCAGTGTGGTGTCAAGTGTGGAAATGGAAGTTCGTTTCTACCAGGACCTTTTCTTTCCATCCGTCACACCTGGACCTCACAGGTGCAAAATTCATGGAGCGTGCTACAGAAAAGTTTCACAAGAATTCTCGTCTCTCGAGACAGGTTATTGATACTTTTGACTCAAAGTTCCGTACACCGGCAAGTGCCATAGTTTCCTATCCTTCCTTCATCCAATCAATGTTCTTCTCGTCCCTCCGAAAGGTCTCGAGAGAGTCAATAGTCCCAAAAACAATAATATCCTCCATGCCAATAAGGTTCTTCCTTTACCTTCATGTCCTTGGTATTCGATACCATCATCTCGGGACCTTGTTTTGCGTCATCCGTGGCACAAGGACCATGTTCTCCCATGTACTGCTCCATATTCTTTCCTGTCAGTACTTCTGGCTTGCGGGTCTTGCGACATTCTAGTTTGCCCATCGGCTCCTGGTTATGAAGTGGCACCAAGACGGACAATTTGACACCCTTGTCGTTCGAAGCAGTAACCTCAACATTCTGATCCGGGAATTTCTTGCCCCACTTTCCAGACTCAATACTCTCATTCATGACCTTATCAAGTCTCTGCAGCGTCAAATCGATCTCCTCACCCGCTTTCACCATACCATCTCTCAGCGCCCACTCACTCCTCGCAAACATCTCTCCAACCATCAATTTCAAACTCCACATCTGCGTCGCCATCATAATCAACTCCTTCTCCCTGTCCTCTTTCGTAGCATCCAGCTCTTGCAGCACGGCTTTATACTTGCTCTCCAAACCCATCGCTTCTCTCGCGCGGTATTCATACTCCGCTTTCTGGACTTGATGTTTGGCCAGCGCAGTCATGTGGTCGAATTTGATGCCCACCATTCGCGTAGCCAGGTCTTGGACATGAGAGCGTTCTGCTTCGAGTTTAGTTCTGGAAGTACGGAGTGCGAGGACCGTGGAGTGTACGAGGGTGGTGTCATGTTCGTACGCTTTTCTGATACTTTCGAGTCCGACTTTTGCTTCGAGGAGGTCCATCGCTAGGCTTTTAGTGAGGTCTGCGAGGTCGTCGATACGATCGAGGGCGTGTGGGGATTGGACTAGAGAGGAGTGTTTTGCGAGGGCGGAGAGGTGATCGATCTGATCGAAGGTGTGTTCGGAGAGGGTGGGGTGTGAGGGGTTCGCGGTGTTGAGGATGTTGATTTCGGGGGTGGTATCCTTGGGGGTGATGAGTCTCTTGCCCGTGTCCTTGTCGATGGTTTCGAATTGGTTGATTTCGAACGGGTACTTGGAGCAGGAATCCTGTTTCTTGGAGTTGCGGATGTTGAGGGTGCACTGCTTAACCTCAGTTTTCTCTCTCGTGACATAGATATGGGGTTTGTATGCCTACTGATGTGGAATAGTCGTCATCCAAGCTTGTGTTGCTGCTCACGGTCCGGAGGGTCACGACGAATGGTGTTGTATCCTGGTCCGGGCTGTAGTCGCCGCTTTGGTAAGAACTGCTCGACATGATGATAACAGCTATGGCCGAAGGGTGTTGATGTTGTGAATGTTGGTATGGATAGTGGGAATGGTTCTGCAGTGTGTGGTCTGGTGTTGAATTTCCTAATCATTCAATGTGCTTGGAGTGAGAAGTGAGGAAGGCGCGACGCAGCTCCAAACGCGTCAAGACGATGCAATCACTTCATGAGCACTTAACGATGATCGAGAGTGCAATGTACTCTTTACGATGTTTTTCTTCAACGTGTCGGTAGTTCCGCCTTGAGGTCCTTAAGCTCGAGACGATGCTGAATTTCTATTTCTCGTCACGGACTGTACAGTCTCCTTGAGGTGGAGTCTTTCAGGTATCGCAGATGCGAGTACACGAACGCACCCTGTCTTCTGAGCTTCACTCAGAAAGTACTCCAAGAATGATTCTCAGAAGCCTTGTCTTGTGAATAATCTGCCTGCTCCCACCTCAAGCCTAGTTTGAATATCTCAAGATCTCGTGATTAGTCTTCCCGAAAAGTCCACACCCTGCGATGTCTCCTCTCTTTGTCCTGATTGCTTCTCTCGTATCTTTCCTGTGGTGGCAGATCTTCAGTCTTCCATGGCTCAACTCAGCAATACAAGACTCCCTTCACCAAAATAGATGGCAACTCCAGTCACATTGCCACATCTGAATGCAATCCTTCTACGATAGGTATAGGTGTATTCTGCATCCTTCCTAAGACTGTCTTCTTTTTCCACACCCGATGATGGCCGAAGAACCGCCGCAGCACATGCGACGCACCTTGGTCAGGGTCGCGCTCTCGTCCCTTCCCTTTTCGGAAGTCACAACACCACCCCCATCCGTTCCTTCCTCATCTGTCAACCACCTCACCCAACGCATGGGCACGGCCCGAAAATCTCTTAACCTTAGCTGTTACCTGTACGTGAATAAGGGGATTTCTGGCACAAATCAAGCGAAATGCTGTCAGATTCCGAGAGTGAGTTCATCCCCTTTCTTCATTCTTCTGTTCATCTTTCTATCATATGCATAATGTGATGACAAAATGATCCTTTCCGACGCGTCCTCCTTGCAGGCGGGCAGCTGCTTGGAGGCAGCGCTGTGGACAATCGAATGGACTTCGATTAAGCTACCTGACAGGGTATCATGGAAGCATTCTTATAGGTATTATTATTAGTACCCTGATTAGCATTCTCAATTCACACATCATATTCACTTCGGGTTCTTCACAGACTGCAGCTTGCTAACCTCCTTCTATCTGGCGAATCCTAGGAGTAAAACTTAAAGTACTTTTTTTTTTGTCTTTTTAAATTCCAAAACGTATACCTGGCTGCGTATCTCATCATACGCCTCGAGCAAGATGCGCACCCGATCCTTCGCCACCACAAACACTTGACCCGCATTACCACTCGATGTAAGCTAGGTTATAATGAATATCGCGGTCATACTTTTAAAATTTGAAGAAAAAGAACTGTTTTCGGAACAAAAACTAGCTATCCTAAGGCCCCATAAAGCCTTAACTGAAATGAGATTTAACCCGAACAAAATAATATTGAATGGACTTTGATTAAGCTACCTGTTTAACACAACTTCTGCACACATTAGAAGTGATTTAATCGTGTCCTCTTCACGATGTATCACATTGAGCCAGCAAGCCACAAGTCCCCGAATCCCCACTGAGAGTAAAACTGCTAATCTGATTGATATGTGTTACTGTCAATGGGTAATCTTAATCAGACTAGGTAAGTACTAGGACCACCCACCGGACTTTAAGTCATACCAAAAAACCCAAACTATAAGTTTTATACTACTTGCACTTCGGAGACACCTAGAGGCGCCATGCTCGGTAGTAATCAGATCAAAAGCATTCGCAGCCACAAAGCCAGGCAGAAATGATCAGCCTGGTAAAACATCAAGCAAAGACAGAAAGGAAAAATTATAAAATTACTTCATAAACCGTCAAAAAGATCTCTTCCTTTAAATTGATCCACATCATTTGATTGGTAGATCCAATAAGCCACAAGCCCCTAAGTCTCCTTTGTTAAAAAAAAAGAACCAGCTTCCATAGAACCCGATCTCGAGCAAACCGAGAAGATGTGGGATGTCTGTATGAACGAATATATATAATGTTAGTGAACGTGCTGCCTCACGGTTCACCACATTGAGCCAACATGCCAACAAGCCACAAGTCCTCGAATCCCCACTGGAAGCAAACTTGTTAATTTGACTAATATGTAAACTTTGATTTGCGGGTGATGACGTGTGGTTATATAGTAGTCTCCTGATGTCATCCGTTTCTTCTTAGGTACCATAAAGTTACCCATGTTATGATATCACACATGAACCGAGTTCGGGCACTAAGTACATGGTTGGAAAATGGAAGGCATCTGTAAATTTCGTACTCGATGGTAGATATCTGGAGCGTAAAACTTATTCTCTCATGCCATAACATCCCATCCTACAACTGAGTCCCTCAGTAGTAGTCTTTATGTTTCTCCCCCTCGCGCCCTTCCCCCTTATATCCCTTCCACAGCCCCTCAATCATCTTCACCATCTAATCCTCCCACCTTCCACCGTTCAATCTCCCTCATCGCGTCCCCAAACTGCTTGACACTACTCGCTTCGATAACCATCTCATGTTCTTTGTTTCCCTCAAAAAGGGAATGGTATCACACCCAGCGGCACGCGAGGCTTGCATGGCTGAGGCCGGATTCTTGGGATATAGACTCCCAAGATGAGAGCATAGTGATACATTCTTAATTTTGGGAGACGACGCGATTGAAGGGGCTGATGGGTGTACTGGTGTCCTAGGGTTGTCCTAGCCTTCGTTATTCTGTCCCAAAGAGAATGACATTGCAAAAGCCGCTGCGGATTCTCTAGGAAGCCCATCGCAAGTGGGGATATTAAGTCCGGATTAACATTCCTAGTTCACGAACAGTGGGAAAGAAAAGGACTTCATTCAGGCGGAGAGGCGGCGCTGGGGGTACTGTGGTAGATAAATGATTGGGGGGACACGGTTGGATTAAAGCTTGAGAGATCAAACTTGGAGGGGGTGTTAGAGGGAGACACCAGAAGGAAGACACGTAGATGATAGGTAGCTGATCATGTCGAAACGACCTTGCTCATACATCGTCTGAACAACCGAGTATGTCTCTTCTACTGCGACAGACTTATCAGGCACATGGCAAAGGTAGATGTGAACTTTCACATTTCATCTGTATCTTTGCGGCGCAAAGACGATTGGGCGGTATAAAGTTCAAGAATGATGCCAAATCCAAACTCACTTCCCAGGCTCACTCGAGGTAAGTCAACAAACCGCCTCTGACCCCTGACAAGTGATCGAGCTTAGCGAGGTCAGCACCACCACTTTATCTTACCTATATCTTTCTCTGCAACAACCACAGCTGTGTCGTGCAGAACTGCTGGTATGCGGACTGAGTTTAACCACATTTGCTTTCACAGGCTCGATTTATATCAGTGCCAAGCGATGGAAAGAAATCATGGTAATGATGCAGGGCCAAGATGCTGTGAGTGAACCCATCAGAACGTCCCACCTCGTTTAGCAGGAGAGGCAGTTATTATGGCTAGCCGATGATGGAACGTGCGGAGAGGATTGAGATCAAGAAATTGAAGCTCAGAGGAGAGACTTTGGGTGAAGGATGGCATATAGCCATACAGTCACCCAGTCCCAGTCAAACTTCCTGGCATTGTCCAAACGGTTGCGAGATTCGTTTGGATGAAGTGCTGATTTCAGTGCGAGGCCGGTGGACATGCAGAGACATCTGACCAACAGCTTCCAACGAACTATCATTATCCTAATATACAAAAGGCCCAACCTCGCCCTCGATCCTATGGTATGCAAACCTTCTCTCACACACATCAAATCAAGGTCTCATCTCAGAGGCATGCCATTCCAGTGCACGCGACCTATCTACGCCCAGAAACCCCACGGTCAAAAGGAGCATTCCGACCACCAGCCATATACCCACCCTGCGCAGTAAGTTGTGCACTGTTAAAAGTAAAACAAGCCGGTGCAGTGTTCTTGCGGTAAGTAAAGGCAATACAATTGCCTAGCCCCTTGCTCGCGCAAAACTGAAGACACGACTCAAAGCTCGCAGCTTCAGGCCCACTGTTTTCAGTCGCACCGTTGACATAATAGTACATGTTGCATTGGGTGTTGAACTCATATGGGCCCCCCGAGGTAACTTGGCAACTTCCGGGCGCTGGACCTGCAGGTGCAGCGGCTGTGGTTGTGGAAGTGGAGGTGATGGTTGATGTTGGTCTGACGGTTGTTGTACCCGAGGCGGTTAGGTAGCAGCTGCAGGCGCTGCTGATGCTTGCTGGCTTGCTGGAGCACGTGCACATCACGGTTGAGGCGTAGGGAGTGGTAGCAGCACGTTTCAGAGGATTTTGAGGGGCGCTTGCGGTGGTGACGGTAGTTGTGACTGTCGCTGTTGAAGAGGCGGTGACTGTCACTACGCCGGGCGTTGAGGAGATGTAGTCTGCGCAAAAGGATGATCCCACTTCACAAGGTACTGGTTGACTCGAATGGCACGAAGACAATTGTCTAGACAGGTTTAGCAAAAGCTACGTAAATGATGAGACTTGACGATTACTTACTGGCATTACAAACGCCTCTAGGTGCGAAGATCTCCTCGGCAGGAAGAGCGGCGACGAAGCCAGATCTGAGAATGGCACATATGGCCAATTGAGAATGGAATTGCATGCTTGCTGAAAATGAGAGGATGTAGACAAACAGACCGTGTTTGCAGGAAATATGGCAAAGTGAATGAATGCCCTCACAGATTACCGTGGGCTTACCTTTGCCTTTGTATATCGAACACGGAACCAGCGCACGCCTTGTTCGTCCACAAGTCAAGATCCAGATTGTTACTCAGACCAGGTTTTCATACTCTGTATCCAGTTGTGGAAAGTAGTGGCGGTGCTGGTCTTTTTCACAGCAGCTGTCAAAAGAAATGGTGTAGTTTAGAGATCCTGTTAGTTAGGGGACTATTGAAGGTCCATGTACCGAAGTGGTTTGACGTGAGTATTTGGCGGCAGTAGGAGCTTGCAAGATTCTGGACTCTGGACTCTGGACCCAGTGGCATTGGTGAGGCTGAAATCCCTCGTGTTGACTATTGTGCCTAAGATAAATTCAACTTAGACTGGGTGAATGGGTAAATAAAGTATATGTACTACTGGAGCCCCCCAGCCCAACTGCAGGACCAGGGCTCGGTTCCTTGCAGGTGATGAGAAGCGACGAGGGGCGACGAATAATTGTACTTGAACAAACTGTCGAATAACCACCCAGGAACTTGATGGAGAGACCAAAAAGCATAGTTGGGAAGAGCGATTGGCTCGACCTTGACCTGAAGTCGTCGAGGTCCAATTTCGAGAGTCAGGGGCATTCCGTTTGCCTCAGTCGATCACAAACCGTACTGTAACTCTTTCGTAAGGACGGATTGGGTGCATGCAGACTCATATCTTTGTCCGCTTTGTAACGTTCAACGATTTCATCACTCTGAAAAGTTCAGAGAAGTCTGCGAGCCGTGCCATATTAAGAGGAGACCACTCCACGAAGATCCATTAGTTCGAACACCGAGACCCCAAGGCAGCTTTGAAGCTAGTCATTCTTTTTCTGAGCGAACCTAAACTTCTCCAACATGCCACTTGATTATTCTCTCGACCGAGCGAGCGTTGAGGCTTCTCCATAGTAGGCGTTGTAGGAGGTTGAAGCTGCGTTTGTTGACGCGAACTGGTGGGCTTATGTAAGCTTCTAGCTTCTCGTCAAGACTTTGTTGACTTCCTCCACACTATTTTTGTTTGAAGGATACCAGGTTCAAATTCCCCTTTTTCTTTCAGGGGGGTCGTTGATTTCGCAGCTTCAAGTTAGGGGATGAATCAGGTTCATAAAAATTTACGAGGAAAAATTGGAATTGCAGACGTTGTTGACTTCCATGGGACAAGGCTGAATTTTCCGACTAGGTATAATTATGATCCTAAGTTTGGTTGTTGGTTATTGTGGAACAACGAGCTATGTTTTCTTTTGGTCGTTTTGATGTTGCAGTAGTCGAAAAATTCCTCGCTCACCTTTTCGGGTTCCGAGTTCGAGTCGCGAGGCAAAGATCCAGAAGATTCAACAAGATCGATCACATTTACTACCTAGGTTGGGTCTCTTCAAACCAACCTATATGGAACGTTACTTATACTGAAAGTTGTCGTTTCCAAATGCTCGTATCGATTTGCCTTTTAAGTTCTCTGAACTCGCGTGCACTACCGAGCCCCTCTCTTTCTGTTGTCCTTGGCGCGCACGTGATGAAGCCTGGGAATTTTTTGGGTCAAAACGCGTCTATCTTCGAGGCGCAACTCGACCTCGCCAGCTACCTCCCAGCAGCAGCTTCCCAAACCGCAACCACTACACTTCTTACCGTCGCACATCTTCCACCTGCCAATCTACACTGCAAGATAGCTCCATATGCATTTTCTCTAATATCGAATCCCTCCCTGCGCAGAGTCTGCGACCGCGACAACTGCTCGGCTCAGCTCCAGGTCCATCTTCATCCTCATCAACAAACCCGAAAACCATGGCATATCCTCCAGCTACCCCTCAAAGGCCCCTCCCAGGCGCATTCTTTGCTACTCCTGCAGCTTCGAGATTTCCTCCTGGTCCTTCAGTCCGTCCGCCGCTCTTCACACAAAGCGGTCGCCCTCCACCTGCAGGTCCAAACCCGAACGATGGCAATCCAAATCCCCAATTGCGTCAAATACCTCCTCCAACGGCCATCTCTCCAGTCTCAAGAGCTGCCAGAACCATATCCGACGTCTTGCAGAGAGAAGCAGGGTTTCCTGAAATAGACAGCTACATCAGACGTGAGTGCGCCAGCATCTTACCTCGAAGAACGAAGCTAACCATGGGCGCGAACAGAGGGCATTTCTTCCGACTATGACATTCCTCACCATACCAATGAGGCAGCTTGGGCTCCCTTCCAAAGAACGAAAATGTACGATATCCCGGATCGAATCCTCGACCAGTACAACCGCGCCGAGGTGCAGACGATGATGGGTCTGTTCGCAGAGTTGAACCATGCCTGGGTAACGATTGACAATGCGCTATACCTTTGGGACTACACGGATCCGAATCCAGAGGTTATTGGGTACGAAGAGCAAGCACATGGCATCACGGCGGTCAAGTTGGTCAAGCCCAAGGCCGGCGTCTTCCTGAAGGAGATTACGCATTTGCTGGTTGTGGCCACGACCGCGGAGATGATTCTTTTGGGTGTGGCTTCGAAGCTAGAAACTACGACTTTGACCTCGAAATTAGAGAATACTGGTGTTAGGACGGTGTCTTTATACCAGACCCAAATGTCGATATCAACAAAAGGGATCAATGTTCATGTCATTGAGGCCTCTGATGCGACTGGGCGTATCTTCTTTTCTGGGAAGCTGAATGAGGTTTACGAGTTTACGTATCAACAACATGAGGCATGGTTCACGGGCAACACTGGGAAGGTCAACCACACAAATCCTGGGTACCTATCTATCCTCCCCTGGGGTGGAAAGTCACAAGAGCATGTGGTTCAGATGGTTGTGGACGATACCAGAGCTCTCCTCTACACCCTCTCTTCCGAATCAACGATCCGAATCTTTCACATGGATAGTCCAGTTACACTCACACAGGCTATTGAGAAGAGGCGGCAAGAATGCTTGCGAGATATCAGCCACATGGTATCGCAGTCAGGACTCATTACGAATTCCATGAAGATCATCTCCATCAGTCCAATCTCTGCAAAAGAGGGCTCGAAGCTTCATCTCATGGCTACAACCCAAACTGGCTGCCGCCTCTTTATCAGTGCAACTCGTGGCTATGGATACACAACCACGCAAGCCGCACCCCAGAGCTTGCTGGTCGCATATATCAAGTTTCCACCTCGAGTTGAGCCTCGACCCTCCACCTCGCAGGCTTATCCTGGTGGCTCGGATCTGGCTCCCGAAACTTCCTCCCTCGCTTTGTCCTACAGCACACGGGGTATCCGCTTCGCACCCGGGTTATTCTTCTGCTTCGTGAGCAAGCACGATGCCAACTCTGTCGAATCTCTCTTCCTCTCTGCTCCGGATACTGGTCGCATAAGCCTGCAGGCTCGAATGTCAAACGAAGCGGGGAAATATTATGAGACAGCATGTTGGCTCAATTTGCAAAGTCACATGGAAGATGTTGGTCTCGTTACACCACCATTCGCTGCTGGCAACCAACCAGTAGGCTTTGGTAATGAGCTTACTGTTCAGTTCGACGAGGTTGCTCAAGAAGTTGCCATCCTTACAAATACCGGTATTCACATCATCCGCAGACGCCGACTTGTGGATGTTTTCGCAGCTGCGATCAGAAGCAAGGGCGGGGATGAAGGTCTGGAGCTGGAAATGAAGAAGTTCATCCGGAACTATGGACGAGCTGAAACTACTGCCACAGCTCTGGCGGTTGCTTGTGGGCAAGGAAACGACATCGCACCTGGCGATACGAGAATTTCCCGGCTCAGCAACCCCGAAACATTGGAGCTGGCCCGTAAGTGCTTTGTCGAGTTCGGTGGACGCCCTTCCCTAAACGAGAACATGGTTTCTGAGGGACCGTCCCAGGCCATCGATAACGTTCGACCTTCCTCACGACATGAGGGTCTGGCATTGTACATGGCTAGACTTGTTCGCTCTGTGTGGAAGGCACCTGTCATTACTCAAGAACTTCCAACAGTCAAGGGGGCATCTCCTCTGATCAAGCAAACGATTCTTTCGGCCAAGCTCCTCAGCATTCAAGAAGATCTCACAAAGCTTGCGGATTTTCTGGAGAAGAACAAGTCGTTTATTGAAGGTCTTGCTGGTCCGGAAGGTCTCCAGCGTGTTACAAGCCAACAGGAACAGATTGCCCTACAAGGCGAGCATCAGGCTTTGCACTCCCTTCAGAAGCTCAATGGAAGCATCATCGAGGGAATATCCTTTGTTGAAATGCTGTTTGATGAGAGAATTGACGAGATCTGGTTGAAGTTGGATGCTCTGGTCCAGCAACGGCTTCGCGACTTGACATTCGAGAGCCTCTTCGCTTCTGATGAAGGGAAGGATCTTGCGAGAACCCTTGTCAAGGCTATTGTTACCCGGAACATTGCGAACGGCTCCAATGTTGATACCGTCGCCGAAGCTTTGAGACGCCGTTGTGGTAGCTTCTGCAGTGCCGACGATGTGATCATCTTCAAAGCACAGGAAAATCTAAAGAAGGCCGCAGGTGTCGGCGCAAATAGCGACATGGGCCGCAAGTTATTGAATGAGAGTCTGAAGCTCTTCCAGCAAGTAGCTGGTGCTCTATCATTCCAAAACCTGAGAGATGCTGCCGAGCAATTTGCCAATCTTCAATTCTATGCTGGGGCGATCAGTCTTGCTCTTTTGGTTGCCAAGGAGTCCGATCGAGGAAATAAGGCTTTGGCATGGGTCAATGACAACGAGCCCGTTAATGATGCTCGAGAATCGCTTTACAGTTTCCGAAAAGAGTGCTACGACCTGGTTCACACCATCCTACAGGCTGTGGATGCAGACACGAATGCCCAGCCAGACCGGATTGATGGAAGACTTACACTTGCGGCTACGAAACGCAACGAGGCACATAGTGTGGTCAATGACTCGGATGACGAGCTCTTTCAATTTGACCTCTACGACTGGTATCTTGCACAAGGCTGGGAGAACATGCTTCTCGCTGTTGACTCTCCATTTGTCGTTCAATATCTCTCCAAGTCTTCTCACCTGGATCTTCAGCGAGCCGACCTCCTCTGGAGATTCCACGTCCACCACGAAAACTTCTACGACGCTGCGAAAGTGCAATTTACGTTGGCCCAAGGCCAATTCAACGTCCCTCTAGCGAAAAGAGTCGAATACCTCAGCAGAGCAAAGGCAAATGCCTCAGCTCATACTGTCGGGGTTGGACGTGCGGCACGAACCGTCACATTATACGAAGTCTCCGAGCTGCTCGATGTGGCGAACATTCAACAAGAACTTCTCTATTGCGTCAAGGCTGAGACTCGCGGTGATGCTGCTACCAAAGCCAAGCTTGTGCAGGAACTCGACGGTCCAATCCTAGATATCACCCAGGCAAGTAAGCCGTTACATTTATTTAGGAACCTTACTGACCAGTAATAGCTGTACAACAGATATGCTGATGCCGCCAACTACTACGACATCTGCCTCGAGATCTATCAAGTTGCCAACCACCGCAATGATGCTGATATCCGCGCAACCTGGCAATCCCTCCTTGACCAAGTGCACGAAGTCGCCTCCGCACCTGGCTCCACCCAAACTCCCTACGAAGCAGTAATTACCAAAGTCCGCGACATGGCGCAACGGCTCAATGGCTCCGAAACGACTTTTTCTCCATACATGATCATCCCACTCCTCGAGATCTACGGCGTGAATAAGCAGTTCCAGATCGGCCCTCGCACATGGCTTCCAGACCTTTTCATCGAAGTTGGCTTCCCTCCTGAGGCTATTCTCCAAGTTCTTACCGAGATGTGGTCTAACACAACCCCTCCTTTCACCGCAGGTCGGAAATCTATCCTAGCTGGCCACATGGTGTACGTGATGGAGCACTGGTACCAGGAGTGCATACGTACGAATACCCCCCTCTACGGTAGCACCGCCAATGCCGACTCCATCAAGGACCTTCTCAATGAACTCCAGCGCGCAGGACCGGCCGGCCCAGATAGACAGGACTCACAGCTGGCGTCGGAGTTGACGAGGAAAATCATGCGGTCGTTTCGTTGATCAATCCGCTTGCACAACTGGCTAAAAAAGCATAGCGAAGAAAGGGATAGATATACTGCATGGGAAGGCGTTTTTATGATGTGTTCTTGGAAGGGATTGGAGCTGGTTCTTGTTTTGCTCTATTTTGACAGGACGGGGTTGGAGATTGGAGATTCTACTCGCCTTGATTAAGGCGTGGGTTTGGCGGGGTGTCTGATAAAGAAAGGACTGAAGATGGTTGGCGGAGGGAGATATGTGAGAAGCAAAAGTAGAGAGTGATTCTTGCACATATGTACACTAGAATCGGGGATGGATGAACGGATGGTGATTGATACCAATTTGACGATAATACGCCGACGTGCCTTCACGAGCGTGAAACCTTGCAGGATCTAGTACCTGCTGCATTCTTGCGAGACAAGCCCATCAGGCTGTGCAAGATCGAATATGGCTTCTACTGCAGTTATCCGCTTGAGGTTATACACACCCCTCTCGACTCGAGGGGATGTCAGGGACAGCCGTGCAACCCTTTTCGTTCTTCTTGAGAAGCCATACCCCTCTAGCCCCTCTTTCTTTGTCGCCCTCCTCATCCTCTTGAGCATTCTCATCTCAGTAACACAACATTGTCCACTAAGCACAGTTGGATGGGAGGTATGGGATGCGTCGTTCTTTTTAACGAGGGATTGGGATTGAGGATGAAGAGCAGAGGAGTAAAGAGCTTTTGATGGGCTTTGTGGGTCGGAAGTAATAGTTCCTGCTTGGCTACAGCTGCGGATCTTCGGCAACACATGACCTCATGAATGGAGTGACTATCCCCTTGTTTCTCTGATTTCACCATTTTCCTTCGAGTTTGCTGGGGATAGCATCTCTGGCTAGTGTTCACTGCGGCTACTTCTTGAGCGCAACAATGACATGAATGCAGGATCATGATGTTTCACAGATGATAGAGCCGGAAGAGAGAGTTTCACACATGCAGATCCAAGAGTGAAACGGCTTCTGCTGGCATCGAAGTTGGATGCAATACTCGCTCTTCAAATCCACTCCTTTGCCGTCCAAACCCTCATCAACCCATTCCCACCCAAACTCCAACCCACCAGATCCCATCTCCCTTAATCCGTTCAACCCAGCCCCCTCCACTAGCCATCCCTCCATCAGCAAAACCACCCTCGCTCCCAGGCCCATCACGTGTCAAACTGCCACTTCTGCAACCCCCCTCTAAACCCATCCTTCGGCGCCCTGTTCGGAGCCGCCAGCTTAATATCCGCCGTCTGAGCATAGATTTGGGCTTTCTTCGCACACTCCTTCTTGTGGTTCTTGAAGTCTGCTTTCTGGCACTCTTTGCTGCAGTATTGCACGCTTTGGCATTTGGTACATGGTTTGAGGGGCTTGGTGTCTGTTGAGGGCTTGCTACAGGATGTGCATGTTTTTGGGGTGGTGGATGGGGTGGAGGAGGAGGATTCTGGGAGGGGTGAGTGGGTGAAATGGAAAGTGAATGTCAGGTGATGATGGGGACGTACCGGCTTGGGAATTGGAGGATGTGGTGTTGGTGTTTTGTGAGGGGTCACTGCTTGAGCTTGACTCGCCGTTGGAGGCTAAGGGTTGGGATTGTGAGTCATACATTGTGTTGTGGTTTGTTGTGTGGATGGAGAGTTGGTGGTGGATTCGAGGTGAGGGTGAAGATGATGATGTTTTCGCTTAAAATTTTGCTGGCCAATGGTGTGGTCCACGTGACTAGCCTCCTCCTGAAAGCAGACAACAAAAGGTGCGAGAATCTCCTGAGAGTGCAAAGAACCTGAATTCGAGAGACAATCTAATAAAGATTGAATCAGCCTTATATGGCTTGAATGTGAAAATAGCTGGCTCAACAGGGCTCCCGTGCAGTAAAAGTGGTGAAGAAGGATGGCACTGCCAGTCCACTTGTATGTTAATTGGGAATGAATCAAATAAGCTCCCTAGTTCATTCAGCCTTGTCATGACTAATGCTTACTTCTCACATGAAATTGAATGAAGTCACATCATTTATCCGCTTGATAAGTGATTTGCAAATGGAAAGTCAACCCAACAATAATATTAATCTTAATCTTGTCCTAAGATTCTTGTGACACAACAAATGCCTTATGTGATTCATTTATAAATCAAGTATGTTTTATTCAAAGAACCAAGTCAGATATTGTAGCTTAGACACACACCCTCACCGGGAGCTATAAAGAGCAAGATATTTCTTGCTGTTGCTTCAATTATAACCTCAAGCACGCAGCAGACAAACACACACAGAAATTCGATCCTCGAACTTCATCATCATACTCAAATCCGAGCTTCAAGATATTTCTGGCAACTCGCAACTTAGCCTTCAAGATAGATAAACCATGTCTGGGTCAGTTGGACCTGAAACTAAGCCTGTGGAGATAAAACAGAGTTTGACAGAGCTATTCGAAAGCTTCGGCTCCGAAATAATCGAATCCATTCCAGAGCTTACCATCGGTCGTCTAGACTTCGACGACGACTATCAGAGGAAAGAAGCTCGCGTGGCCATGTTGAAGCTCTCCAAAGGCGTCAAATCTCTGCACAGCCTGAGCCTCAAGTTTTTCGACTTCCAGTTAATCTTGCCAATCGCAACGATATGTAGAGCAGGTCCAACTCTCAAGAAGCTTCGTGTGACTGATCAAGGTCGCATGGGTAGTGACCCAATTTCTTATGATGATCTGTAAGAGCTTCACGATCACTGTCCCCGGCTCGAGGATCTGAAGATACACTTACCGACGTTCCCATACAAGGATTTAGAGAGATTTGGGGACAGACTGACCTTCAAAGCTCAAGAATCACTCAAGCTCTTGGCGATTTTCAGCAACTCGACAAAGCTGAGTTTCTACTGTGAACAAAGCCTGGGGACTGCAGATCCAGTCGATTCGCAAAGCACGGATCCCGATTACGATGACGTCGAGAAAATCATGAGAGCTCTTCGCAAGAACAAGGTTGGAAAGCCTTTCGAAGAGTGGAGGCGAATTCGGAGTGGCCGAATTGCCAAATTACACATGGAGACCTCGCTCCAGTTCGACATTCGCGGCCACTATTCAGCGTCGGACAGCTGTTCGAGCTCTACAGTGACCTCTTTTCTCTTCTTTGGGGGCATTGCACGGCTGACTGGTTGTATGTGATTGGTCGGTGACTCAGGGTAGATTTTGAACAGTCACCTGGAGGAGCAAGCAAAAGTGACTTTAGGCACTAGAGGGGAGATGAGACATTGAGTAAACAAGTCAACCCTATTTAGTCTGACGGACTGGAAGCGCAAGATTGAAGCATGGCAATTTCAGGCTTCTGAGATGTAACATTGAAAAGCTTTGAAATAAAAATCCATAGTTCAACTCGCAGGCGAAATAACGGAGTGCTCAAAAAATGGTGAGGCAAACGACTGATAGACTGAAATTAGCAAATGAGGCGCCTTCTTGAGTTGAGTCACAATAAGCAGAAAGCGGGTTGTGAGGTTTGATGTACTTTGATTGCCGATGATACGAATCGAGTGCATCCATGTCGGACGGTGCACATAGAGCACAGAACCTTCACTCTGTCTGAATCATTAAGACTTAGACCAGTGCTCCCATTCTCCAATATACACTGTCCTAGTACTGATGAGGACCTACTTCCATGATCCAAGAGCTGCGTGATCTGGTTAGCCTGTCCCTGGAACATCAGGAACATGACAAAGTCAGAAATATTACTGGCAAGAACACAGCCTTGGAAAGCACTGTAGGTCTCCTTTTGGTCGGTACATTCTCCCAACGAGTAGAATACATTATCCAATCTCTGTTCTGTGAGACATTTGGTTAGTGATGCAACAAAGATCTCTATGCGGGTAGTTAAGGAAATACCTATGTCATCTATGATGGAGAACAAGTCATCGTTGTGGATTTTGATGAATCGGCTGGCGGTAGCTGCTGTGATGCACACAGAGAATGCAAGATAAAGTGTAGAGAACTTCATGGTGACTGATTTGACCTGACGGGGTGACTGTGTGTTGATTGCAGAAATAAAGTCCGTAAAGATTGAACGAGATACTTAGCTTGGTTAAACTCAATTGCTTGAGAGGGTGGTCAATAGTCTTATATAACTTTTCTACTGTTTCACACCCCCAGGACTCTCGGAGAATGAATGTAGATCCGTCAAGACTTGGTTCTATTATTTTCAATGATCGTCCGATTGTGCGAGGGAAATCTGCTGACTCACAACTTGACGCGCCAGCCGCATGCCACCACATCCGCAATCTTGCCTATCATGTAACTTAACCTATTACATTGATTGACAATGTACAACATACAGACATTGAAGTGATACCTGTGCATCTCCAAAAAATCCATCCCATGATATCATAACTCGCTGATCAAGCACCGCCTGATCTTTAACCTCGCCGATGACACTCGAGTTTGAGCCGGCGATATGAACTCAGCCAGCACGGCAACATGCCGCAGCAGAGTAAAAGGAGCAAGTGTCGTGTCCACCATGGTGCCAAGCCATCTGGAAGACGTTTTCTTAATGGTTGCGAGAGAAAACAAAAACAATGCGAGCCGAGCCCCTGTTTTACCTCCAGACAACGGCCCGGGACGATGTCGGCTAAATCTCGACCTCGGCATTCTTTCCCCGCGATATTGACAACCTCACTCGCATCCCAAGTCTTCTTCGACGATTCTTCAAACCCTCAAGATTTGATGCAAAATCATAATAACATCTCCAATCTTCATGTCCCTATCCTCTCCACTTTTCAAGAACTAAAAACTCTCCCGCACCATTATTCCTGTCCTCGTCTTCCAAACCTCCTCACGAACCACCCTTCTCCATTATGCCTCCCTCGAACTTTACTACTCCTCCCCCACCTGCAAACGAACACATCCTAATATCCTTTCCGACTCCCTCAATACTCCTCGTGACGCTCAATCGACAGAAAGATCTCAATTGCATCAATGCGCCCATGCACAGATATCTGCACGATCTCTTCGCATGGTTCGACAATGAGCCGTCATTACTCTGCGGGATTATGACGGGCACAGGACGCGCATTCTGCGCGGGCGCAGATCTGAAAGAGTGGAATGCTTCACATGAGAATGGACCGCCTAAGGATCGCGCGATGCCGGCGTCGGGGTTTGGTGGGCTGAGTAGGAGGGGAGGGAAGAAACCTGTTATATGTGCTGTGAATGGAATATGTTTTGGTGGGGGGTGCGAGATGATAATAAATGCGGATATTGTGCTTGCGGATGCTACAGCGGTGTTTGGATTACCGGAGGTTAAGATTGGGGTTGTGGCTCTGGCCGGAGCATTGACGAGGGTGGTGAGGACGGTGGGGAAACAGAGGGCTATGGAGATGGCGTTGACGGGGAGGCCGTTGCCTGCTGAGGAGGCAAGGGAGTGGGGGCTGGTTAATAAGGTTGTTAATGGAAATGTGGTGGATGAGGCGATTAAGATGGCGGAGTTGATCAGTGCGAATAGTCCTGATAGTGTGATTGTGAGTAGAGAGGGGGTGAAGCTCGGGTGGGAGGGTGTCGGTGCGGAAGAGGGCACGAGACTACTGGCGGAGAATTGGTACAGTAGGATGGATGGTGGGGAGAATATGAAAGAGGGGGTGAGGAGCTTTGTGGAGAAGAGGAAACCGAGGTGGGTGCCGAGCAAACTGTAATTTTGTGAGGGAAAAGATACAAGAACACTAATGCAGCTGTTATTTTGAGACTTCTCATGACTACTCGTCGCTTGATTTACTTACCAAGTGATGGTTCTGAACTTATGTGAATATAGCAAGGTGTTTAATATAGTACAGGGACAGCAAACAGAACATAGATTTCTAACTTGAATGATAAGTATTGCGTAAATTCGAACAAATGACAGTATCTGCGGCAACATGCTACTCGCGACGAACTTGAAAGCAATCTGAGCGTTGTGGGAACACAACGACAAAATCAAGAGCCGTTCAAAGGAGGAAACATACTGGCAACAAACAAAGCAATGGTGGTTGGAGGGTGGCGAGCGTTCTGAATGCTCGATAACACCATCGGTCATGCCATCCCAAGGATCTGCTTTGCACCCTTCAATCTACCCTGCGGAGGGTTCGTTGAAGCAAAAGCGTTAATGAAGGCTTGACGATGGTTTTGGTTCAATTGTGCCCGTATACTGCATATCTCTTGCGGGTACCGGGTAAGAAGAAATTGGATGTCTGTGAAGTCACTATCAGAGCTACGGGCAAAAAAAGCACCAAGCTTGCTGTTCATGATCGCAGTAATGTTAAGTACTGTGTAGGGCCGAGATCCTAGAGCTGGTGGAGAGGTGATGACCTCTGAAGCGGCCTGAGGGTTGTCAGGCGCACCAAGAGCACCTAGAAAGCCTGTGAGCTCGAAAGTCGTGAATTTTGCTTAGTAGAATACCTCGGAGAATGAGATCCACCCCAACATAGAGATCTGGCAGCCCTGGATCAAGAGTCCCGCCGGCTCGAACAAAAATTCGCATCACGCCAGATACCGGTCCTAAAGGTCTCAGAATTCTAGGAGAAGATGATAATCAGAGAACAGCCCGTGAGAGCAGGCTTCAAAACTTGCCGATTTTGAGGTCTGAGAACAGTGATGAGTCGTTGCATATCACACCCGATAGCGAGATCAACATCGTGCGTATCACGACCACTTCCTCGCAGATTTAGCGAAAACCCCCCCATCATCGCATAGGGGATCGCATTGGCCTCGAAGATGCCAATGATATAGTTGGAAGCTGAGATGAGATGGCCCATGCTCGCTGTGAGAGACGCAGCAGCCATGGCATGACCCTGTGATGGGCTATATGTTCCAGCTGGTTGTTGCAGCTGTTGCGCAGAATGTCGAGATGAGGATGACATTGTGAGATGTGGGAAGATGCAAGAATTTCCAAAATATCAATAGTGGTCTGATTGATTTATGGCAACTGAAAGTAGCGAGAAAAGAGGAAGATGTTCGTTCAAGGGTAGTTGAGAACAATAGTTAAGACGTAAAGGACTAAATTCTTGATGGTAGAGAGTTCAATCAGCTATATAAACAATTCCTTGACCGTACAGAAGTACACAGACCAGAAGCCCTGGCAGAGGATGGCTTTGAAAAGCAACAGCGGCTCATGTAACACTGGTATGTTGGTCAGCAGGAACAGCCACGGCACAGCACAAGCAGGCTGGGGGACCAGCTGATGGATGACGAGGATAAGGCTGCTGCATTCCAAAAAAGATTATTGGTCGTTGATCTGCAACGGAACTCGGTAGGGCCACGACTCACTAAGCGCCAGGCTTTGAGGGAATACTGCCCTGCTTCATGCGATTCTGCCTGTCGAAAGCCAGAATATACACCTCTTTGTGGCTTCGCAGGTGAATATTTTGATAATTGTAAATGCGTAAACGCTCGCGACTTCGATGGCGGTCACTTTTTGTCCCCCAGTCTAGAGTATCAGGCTATCACGCGGCCTTGAATCTTTTGAAAGGAGGGAATCATTGCAAGTAATTGAGTTAATGTGTGATTTGGTTGCATCGAGGAATAAGCGACAAGCGTCTACGACCGAAAGGCAGGGCCATGTCCATGTAGGTCGCTCGTTACAAACCCACCAGGCGCCGGACATATTTTCCGCCTTCCAGACACACCGGGCTTATCTGAACAAATTATAGCAGTAAGATATGATCCCCTTAGAGGCCAAGTGCGCCACCTAATGGCGCGAAACGAAGAAACGACCGACTGGGCCCGCTTCTTCAACGTGGAGCAGTTGAGTGTTGACAGCAGTGGAAGTCTGCCTCGAGCACAGTCAACGCAAACTAAGCATAATGGATGAACTGACAGAGAGGGAATATCCCATGGACATATATAAGAGTTCCGTTCAGGTAGTCATGAAAGTGAAAGTGAAAGTGTTTTGCTTAACGCCAGGATAATACTTCTCTCATATCCAATTTAACGTCATTTTCCCCGTTGCACACATCTCTCCCGATACCACGATAAATAATCAAGATGGTTTCGATAACGAATGTTGGAATGACAATGGTCGTTTATCTCCTCATCATCCCGATTGTACTCTTTTATGCTAGGTGAGCAGACATGAGGAAACGCAGATTCAACTTGACCTCAACTGGACTGACAGATGAACGTCTCCTGTTGGCGAGTTGCACTTCAGCATCAACTGGAATTCTAAATGTACATCTGGTGGAGATCCAGGGAGGGGCTATTCAGGCAGCCGTGAGAATTGGTTATCTCTGAAGGTCCAAAGATCAACAATTCGGAGGGCTGTCAAGCCACCGACAACAACAAGGAATTTGCTTGTCTGGGACAGGCAACGGATTTCGATGTGTTTGGGCAGGCTTTTCTTCAGCCGATGCCATCATTAAGAGGCAACGCCGGGTCAACCCTGCCGCTGGGATACCGGTCGAAGTCGTTGGAGATGCCATCAAGCTGCAACGAAAAGCATTTCTCAACATACTAGCAGTCGGCGCCAGGATATTCATTTGCGGGTTGATAGTTGACCTCCTGCAGATCCACAGTACCATGCGTGGTCGCAAAGCAGCTGTAAAGCCTTCGACCAAACGGCGACAAAACTTCTACCGGCAATTCTCTTTGGCGCTGGCCGGGCTGCCTCTGCCTTCACACTTGCTGCAGCTCTCGCAAATTCCCAGACACTCCACGCCCTTGATGGAACGCGGCGCGCAATCAAGGCCGGCAACACTTCGCTTGATCTTCACTGGCCCTCTCCTTCCTGTTCTGCACGGGCTGGACATTACTTCGCCGCTCGAAGAGTGGTGCAGTACCAGATTTCTCGGGACAACTCGCGAGTTTCAATGAAACCAACCAATCGTATTTGGTGCAGCCGCGATGGGCATCGTGTCTGTTTGATAGATGATTTTATCGGGGTCAAAACTTTGTCATTGACGGAGGCCTCGTGGCAGCATTTGCTTGGGATGGAGGGCTGTCTACTCGAGACAGCGAAGGCATTCAAAACGATTCACATCGTGGCTTTGGGCATTGCCGTGTATATTAGAACTCTTGAAGAATTGTAATACACTGTGAACGTGAAATTAAAAACGAGGTCCGACAGGACCACGAGCAGGACTGCCCACGTTCCCTCAGGCGAACTGTCGTGTCAAAAGCCGAGGGTCTTGATCGTCGAGAATTCGAAACCTTGTGACATGTCCAGAGGGCAATTCCTGCCCGATACGTTTCTGCTTTGTTCGCACCCTCTGCTCCCACAGGTCCCTCGTTTTCAACGGGCCTTCATCGAGTTCAAAGAAGAATGAGCCCATAGTGAGCGGGACAGAAGCTCGAATCTTCTCGTTCTTTTCCAGAGCCCAGGCTACATCATTTGTACCGTTCAGATCAAGATTTGAGGAGGCCCACTCTTCCGTCAAATTCATACCATCGATCAAGTCGGTCAATCCGACGAGATCAACAGTATCGAGAAGACTTTGGGCGAGGACGTCGAGTTTGGGGTATGGGATCCCCATCTGACTCCATTCGAAATTCGTCGGCTCACAGGCGAAGTGACAATCATGTGCTGGGAGAATGTCGAAGTAGAGGTTGTATCCCCTCACCTTGAACCGGGGGAAGGTGTGGAGTAAGGAGTGTATTTGAGGAGGTGCATCGTGAGGGCACTGCTGGTACACGTTTTCGTGTGGCGTTGTCATCAAAATTGAACATGCCTTTTCAACCATATCGGTCGGTACGCACAATTCCCAATCCTAGAAAATCAGATTAGTAAAAACCTCATTGTCGATAAGAGCTGATGGCTACGCACTCGTCTCATTCTCCATGCACCGTAGTATTTCAACGCTGATATCCCTACGACACAGCATGGAATCCCAGCCGCTTCAAATACTCTGATAACATCGAGTATCTGTAGGGTTCCATGTCCCTCGGAGTTGGGGATTGCATCATCTGGTGAATAGCTGGCCATGCTGGGCTGGTAAGGGATCGATACGGAGGTGGAATGCAGAGGCAGAAAGAAATTCCAGGCACGGTGGAAGTATCCTTGATGCTTGCAGCGGCAACGACGCCCATATAGAATGCGACGAGGGTGTCTGCAGCGCTTACAGTACCACACTCCGACCTGCACAGGAAATTGGTACTGCAGCGTCTTGAGAGAGGAATGCCATCATGGAAGCCAGCAAAACAAAAGCTCACGATGATCGATGACTTCAAGTTCAATCATCCGAAGTCCTTGAGCCCACGTGACTTCCCGCCTTTAGGTAGTGTGTTTGATCTCGGTGATATTGTCGCGTCTCTTGCTATTCTTCAACCTTTCTTCATTCAAACAGCAAACTGCAACCACACAACCGTAGCCCCTTTCATGCCTTTTTCTGCCATGACTATCTCATGCCGACTATTCCAAGAGCATATACCTTGCAGACAGGGAAGAATCGCCGCAGGTGGAAACATTTGTCAAGGCAATTGAGAATAACAATTCCGATGGACTTACTCCCCGGTCTCAGCTGATAGCCTTCAACTACATCACCAAGAAGACAATTACAACAGTACCGAATATGAAAACGAACCTACTCCGACTTTTAATGAACTATAGATGTGAGGATAGACATGGTGGGAACGAGGCCGTGATAGTCGACTGGGCTTACCCACTGGACAATGGACGACACCAGGGCGCCGAAGTCCGAGCTCGCACAGGCTCTTTTTCGATCGGAACACTGCAGAGGCTCCCTTTGAAGATTCTACACAACATATTATAAGAATGGACTTGGGAAGCCTTGACAACAATTCGATCGGTTAGTCGTGGTCAATGATGTTATCTCAACAAAAAGCTGCTATCATTTCGCCAGGGGCCCGCCGACACAAATATTCATCTGATTTTAGTAGCAATCTCAATCCATGTATGCAACCCATATCTGCAAATCAAACTGCCTTGCTGTATTTCTCAGCTGCGTCTTCCCCTTGAGCAAACATGTGTCCGGAATGCTGCAGGCGGTCCTGTCTTTCATATTTTAACACCTCGACATTTTTCGTGTGTATTGTTTTGTCTTTCACCTGTGAACCTTGTTACATCAACTGCGTGTTGCGGAGGGTAGGGAGAGGTGGGATGACTGTGGTGGATGAGATGAATGCGGCTGCAAAGGCGAGGGACGTGGTGTTGAGTGAGACGGGTGTGGGATAGAGTTTTGTGGCTGGGTGAAGGGAGTGAAGCAAGTGAGTGCATATTAACAAGGGGCGCACAGTATAATTATGTACATTGAAAGCTCTCTCACAAAGTACATCTACTCTTCATATCCTCACCATCTCGCAAATTTCACCCTCATTTCTTCAACGTCGCGTCAATCATCTTCTGCAAACTGTTCTCCACCGTCACCACACTCCTCGTCCCCTTCCACTCATGATCCAACAGTCCCCACGCCTCATCCAAATCCTGGACCTGGACCCCCGTCGCATAACTCGTCTTGCGATAAAAGCTGCCGGCAAGCTCCCACTGCATCCACCCGCTCGGCTTATACTTGCCCATGAACTCAATCAGACATTTGTTATAGGTCGTCTGGTTCCAGTACGTGCCGTTCTGAATGAATCCCCATTCAGAGAGTAGCATGGGTAAGTGCAGTTTTGCAGAAGTGTCAGATGTGTTGACGGTCTTGTAGCCATCGTCATAGAGTGAAGCGCCGATAGATGAACATGATTCTTTTGTGTGCTCGAAATCGTATTTATGGAGTTCGAGGACGGTTTTATTCCCGTAGGGGTAGGTAGATGGTGTGAAGAGTGCAGATTTTCCGGCGGTGGATGTACCGGCTGTGCCGTTTAGGAGTTGGCCTTGGACGACTGGGGTGAATGTTAAATCGTAGTTGAGCCCAGAGAAGGTGATGAGTGCGTCGGGGGCGACTTTGTGGACGGCTTCGGCGGCGGCGGTCATGTGCGTGTGCCAGGTGTACCAGTCGTAGGGTTCGGCTGGGGAGCCGGCGTCTGGTTCGCGGAGCTCATTGCGGAGGCCGACAGACGAGAAGGATTTCCATTTTTTGGCAGCCTGGGAGGTTTATGTCAGCTGAAATGTTTATTACAAGTGAGAAACACTCACATGTTCAGCCATGAACTCCCAACCACGGATCCACTTCGCAACATCGAAATCGGTGTCTCCAAACCAGGTATTCCCATCACCACCTCCACAACACCAAAGAGCTTTCGACATGTGATTATCGAGATGCACGTAAATACCCTGCTTGGCAAGCTCCTTCGCAGCAGCGTCGAAGACTTGTAAGCGAGTAGTGCGTTTGTTGAACTGTGGGTTATACTTCAAGACTTTCTCGAGGATGATACTGCCATTAGCCGGTCCGAGAGCTTTGACGAGCGTATCTTCAAGCGTGACATCTCCTCCATTATCAAGGATATCATCAACCATCTCAATGGCGAAGGTCAGGCGCACGACATTGAGATTGAAGCCGCGGATCTTGGAGACGATGTCTTTGATGGACGAGTATTGCAGACCTTCTGGGATCATGGCTTCCTGGTGAGCGGCCCAGTTCGTGCCTACGAATTGGACTTCTTGGTTATTGGAGGACCATATGTGTGGACCGTCGACGTGAAAGGGAAGTTTCCAGGGGAGAGCATTGTGGTTGATAGTTGCGGCTGTTGACAAGCTAGCGAGGGCGAAGAGAGAGAACAACATGTTGGCCGAGTTCGGAAAAGACGATTTCGGTGATTGGAAAAGAATACATGTTGGAAGTTTCACGCTTGATATATACTTCGTCCATGGAAGAATTTCGTCTGATCGTACTGCATCATCTGAACTGGAGGGGCGATCCATGTGCCGACTCGGCGTGTGTACCTGGCTCGCTTGTGAGGATAAACTCCGATTTTCAGGGACACAACCCCTCTAGCTTTCCCCAGACCATCCGATTGGTGCGCCACTATTCGCGGGGTAAACATGGATTTGAGCGACCAAGACAGGGATATCGCCGGGGAGAGTCACTTGATCGTTGAACTTCACCCCACCCTGACCCCGCAGTCGTTGCATCGGATATCGGGAGAAGTCTCGGGGGAAAGGTATCGCAGCATGCACGATGTTGCACGACGTGGATGATCAAATGCAAAGGCTCGGGCAATCCTGCAAAGTACCAGGGCACGTCGCTGTTTGATATGGGTAGATATGCTGGGCGTTTTCTGTCTTGTAGATTTCGATATCTGATCAGTGAACTGCAATAGCGTATTCGAAAGCAAGCAGTGATGTCAACACCAAAGATGTCGCCGAACAGAGAACCCGTGAACTCGCCTTTTGATGAGCAGTGCGACGAGACGTCGAGTAGAACGACAGTTTCTTCGAACGGTGCAAGAGAGAAGGAGTTTATACCCCCGCGATTGGACTTGGAATTAAAGGAGCTGTTTGCGGAGAATGCGGCAGCAAAAATTTGGAGGGTGGCTGTTCAGCTGTTGAAAGATCAGGTAATGTACTTCGTCTCTCGGGGGAAATTGGGTGCTGACAGAATGGATGTAGAATGGCATCCTGGATCAGTATCCAGAAACGGTACCTCAATCCGGAGGAAATGCTGGGAAGTACGCGACTCGAGATGCTGAGTTTTGGACTTGCGGATTCTTTCCTGGAAGCATGTACGCACTGCTGGAACGCTCAATGAAATATCCTCAACATCTTCACATTCCAGACACGCATCGCTCGCGATTCCAAAGCGAGATCTTGCAACTAGGACGGACTTGGGCCGAGCCGCTGTACGCCATGGCGAGTCGAACAGATACCCACGATATGGGATTCATCATCCAGCCAGCTTTGCAAATGGACTGGGAATTGACCGGCAATACGAGGAGTTTGCAAGCTGTTCTGACTGCAGCTGAAAGTTTGGCTTCGCGGTATGATGAGAAGGTGAAAGCAATTCGGAGTTGGGACACTGCTATCAATAAGAGATACAACTACGTTGACAAAGATGTGGATTTTCTTGTTATAATCGATAGCATGTGCAGTGAGTTTTCTGGCCGATTTTTCAGAGAGAGATGAGAGAGTTGACCGAAAGTAGATCTTGATTTGTTGTATTATGCTGGACATCACACTTCGAACCAGAAGTTGATAGATATCGCAACCACGCACGCGCATACGGTGCTAAAGACTGGGGTCAGGGAGGACTTTTCGACGTACCACCTTGTCAACTTCGATGCTCAGACTGGCGCTGTCAAGGATAAGTTAACCAACCAGGGGTATAAGGACTGGTCGACGTGGAGCAGGTAAGGACATTTTCTGATCGTGAATAATGACTATTGACAAAGTCTGAACAGAGGTCAAGCATGGGGTATCCTCGGATACATCCAAACATACATGTGGACTCGTGATCCGATCTTCCTCCACGTCGCGACAGAATTGGCAAACTACTTTCTATCTCGGCTCGAGTCCTCGACTTGCGATCACCCATACGTGCCACTCTGGGATTTCGACGCTCCTGTCCCTCTCAATGCTGGCGAGCTCCCATTGAGAGATACTTCGGCCGGGATGATTGCCGCGAATGGCTTGCTGCTTCTTCACCAGGCTCTCCGAGGCCAGGGTGAAGGTGCTCGGTACTTGGCGGCTGCGATGAGAATTGCGACTGAGACAATTGAGCTGTCACTATCTGACGATAAGGCATCATTTGCACCAGTTGCTGAGGGGGACAACCAGTTGTCGGTGCCCAAAGGATCGTTTGATGCGATACTGAGGAATGCAACTGCGTGTCGGCATGAATATTCGCTGAAGGAGTATTGGGACCATGGTTTGGTATATGCTGATTATTACTTTCTGGAGTTTGGGAATAAGTTGATCCGGATGGGGTTGGTGTAGCCGTAGCTGTAGAACAAATAGGATGCTTTGAACACGCCCATGCTCGCCATTGCTTGTTGCCAAATCACGCTGCTTGTAATAATTTCAAGACACTCAACGTCAATTCATGCTTGGCCAACCATCCAAATCAATGGCGAAGTTGGTCCCATCATACGTGATCACACGGTCCATTTCCAGGAACTGTTGCCCGAGAAGTGCATTCGACATCGCGGTCAATTCGTCATCGACTGAGACAGAGTCGTAATCAATATTTGGTCGCACGTTTTTGTGAGACATCTGAATGTTGGAACTCATTCCCATCGATTGAGAGTTGTGGAAGCTTTGCCACTCGTTGTTTCCTAAGTTGGTGATGCTTCCTCGTGGTGTTCTCACGGCGTTTTGGGGAGATGATTTTTCGATCGGATATCTGGGACCACCCATTCCTGCTTGCTGCTGGGTGAGATTCAACTGGACTCCAGATCCAGTTTTGTGCGGTCTTTGATTGTTGTTGTAGAAGCTGGATGACCGCTGATGCTGATATTGAGACGGCGACGGGATTGTGTTTGGCGAGGTCGGGCATGGGGAGTAAGTGGATGGCAATAAGCTGTCCACCGTTCTGCCGGCCGAGTCTTGCGAGTATCCCAGGACGTTCATACAAAATTGCGGCTGATTCAAAAATGATGCATGGAAGCTCTCAAGTTGCGTCGCATATTGTGCAGCGATGTTTGATACATTTTCGGTGGCTGCGTTTTGTTGGTCTGGTAGCTCATACCCTTGCCATCTTCGAGACATCTCCTGGAGGCAGTCGACTAAGCTGAAGAATTCTGGAGAGAGGTCTGAGTTATAGAACCTCCAGTTTACTGATACACGTAGATTAGCAGACTGTAGCACAGGAGAGAGGAAATAACCTACTCAGAAGGATTCGACCCGCGACGAAGGCACAAAGTGCGAACTGGCTGTTTACGATCCCATTCTGGGTATACTTGAGATACTTCTGACATATGGCAGAAGTCTCAATCGCTGCAAGCACACAAGTTTCGGCACTGCATGAACTAGGCAGTTTAACAAGGTCATTCCAGTGGGGTGGTGGATAGGCGATGTGTTGATGCAGCAGAATCATCGAGGTGTTGTGAGTAATATGTGCAAGCGTGAGGTTCGGATCCATTTCCACGAATGAGAGATCTCGAGAAACATTTGAGTCTTTCCATTGCTGGGGAAGGAACATCTTCCAGCTGTCAAAGGTGTCAGCGGAGGTTTCGCGAAATAAGTGGCCTGTGGTGCATGGGGAACATACTGTACCAATCTGAGGTCAAGCTCTTTGAATCTCGTAAGCCAACTACCAACTTCACGTCTATTTTGAAAATCAATCTTTTGCTGTAGGAAGAATGTGGTTACTTGACTGAGTGATTCAGTCGCCTCGATGCAATACGCAAATGCTCCTAATTTTGACGTATCGACAACGGCGGAATTCGACGCAACTCCTGGACTCCGTACATTTTCAGGCTCGATCTCGTGATCTGGTGTTGGATAATGAGCGGGAATGAAAGCAATGGAATTCCCGATCTTGGCTGCCGATTTGTTCCAGATGCCAAAGTAAGGTGTGTCCGATGGTTCCTCTCGGTGCCATAATCCACCATCACAAGGCAGCTTGCGATGAACATCGTCAGATGTCAGACTGGTATTCCATCCAGTTGTGATAGAACAGTAACGATCTAGGAGAAAAATATTCCAGAAGAGGCGTCGCCTTTCTTCGATCTCGGTCCAGTTGTTCGTGGGTTCAAGGAGTGTGAGTGGCCTCCGCAGTGGTCGACGTTGAAGTGCTTCAGGCTCCATGGTGAGGCGAAGGTACTCCACGGTCCTTGTCAAAGATCCGATGATAGACCAGGCTTTGTCAACATCTCCGCGCCCAATGTGATCGAAAGCTATGATAATTAATGCTTGCAAGTTCTCCATCGAGGGGCGACTCAAGGCTGCCAACGTGACAACCTGTCTCGAATGTTGTATTCGATTCACGACTTCCTGATCGCTCATGCCGTGGTCTTCGCTACTGACAAATCTCAAGGTGGCGCAAGTGATAGCATGTAGGACGACGGCATTTCGTTCCTTCTTCAGTGGATCACTTAAATGACGCTCGAAACGTTTCTGATGGAGGAATGGTATCCAGTGCTGAAGCACGCGAAAATATTTATCGACAATGACACTCAAGATTTCGGGGTTCGGAAGAGACTCCAGGAGACCATTTCCATCATCGAGGGCGAAACCATTCTGCTCGTCAAAGCCATCGTCTGTCTCCACACGTCTCCTTTTTCTATGGTTGTCAAAATCAACTGAAGGACTTGGGTGGTTATCCACCGAGGAAGAACTGATTTTTTGCAGTTCTTTGATGAGCACTTGAGAGACCTGCAACAGCGAATTCTGTGAGTCTGCTCGTGATCCAGCTCCAACATATGATTGTGTTTGGTTCTGATGTCCGTCACCATGAAGCACGATGTCTTCCAAGATTTCTATTGAATTCAGCTGTTTGAACAGAGATAGAGAAATGGATACGAAATCTGTGTTTACTCACGCAATCTTCTGTTCAGAGCCTCAACCGCACCGCTCTTCATCCCCGGTTTCTTAGTTGAGGTATAAACACATTCGACCTCTCCAAGGTATGTCAGGAAAATATCAAAATCTCCTCCAGCTTCACACTCACCTAATCTGATGCATTGAGAGCAACTTGGACTTTCCCTTGGACATTTCAACTTCCGTCGCCGGCAAGACTGACATGCCGGATTGCTGTCCTCCTCGGCCGCCCCTGCAGCCGATGAACCTGCCGGGATCCTGTCGCCCATTTCTGAGAGCGAGCTGTACGCATGTTCCATATACTTGGCATACAGCACCTTTCTTCAAGGATTTCCAAGCAGGATTCTTGTTGCTGTTCATGTATCTGTTCTTTGCTTCTCGAGAAGACGTTGATGTCTGGCGAATGAAGAGAGGGGAAGTAGAAGCGAGCATGGGAGGCTTATGGCCTTGATGTTAAGGCCGCGAATGGTTTGCCCAGGATCTAGTGGGATTAGTTAATCAAACCTCGACTCCAACCTTTCGCTTCATCGCCGCTCCACTTCACTGACACTCCCCAAATCCATTCTCCAGATCCTCGTGTTCTTCCATAATCTGTTTCTGTAGCAAACATGGGGGATCTAAGGCGCATCACTCTGTACCGCCATCCTGGAGCCGAGTGTGCTCATCACTGCTCATCAGGCCTCACACACTGTGCCCCTCGAAACAAGTCTCGGACAATGTCCCGGCCATGACCTTCCCCGATATCCGCGACAGCTGCTTCTGATATCCCCACATCTCCAGGGGCATTAGTGCTCCCCAGGCCCGGTTGAATTGGATTCCCAGCCCTCCACACATACCCCGGACGGATCCAGTTTCTCCTCCACCTTTCATGCGCCGTTCCATGATTTGAGCACCATGTCGTATCACGAGCAATCAGTCGACAAAGTATAGATACCGCTCATGCGCCCAACATCTCATCTCCGAGGTCTGGAAAGCATCACCGGCTGAAGACATCAGTGGCAACCCCAGACCAAGTCTTATTTTTGGGAGCGGACAATATCCAGCAAGATGGCAACGACAATTCTCCCCGCGCAAGCGACGACTACTGTCACAAGCAGCACGGAAAATCTGAATGATCCTGTTCCAGGGTCTTCGGCAAATGAAGCACCTGTCCGTTCTTACAAGACGGCTTGGCTGTATCTTTTCGATTGGTATCCCAGTCATTACAGCAAGGAAGAGAAGAAGATGTTGAGAAAGTTGGATGCATTTTTGCTCACTTTCTGCTCTATTGCCTGTATATATCTCAACATCAGATGGCCATTAATTAAACACTCATGCTAATTTATCGCAGTCTTTCTGAAGTGGCTTGATTCGTCCAACATCAACAATGCGTATGTGTCTGGTATGAAAGAAGACTTGAACTTGAACGGCAATCAGTGAGCTTCACACGACGATAAACGATATACATGGAATTAACCTTTCTAGATATTCTCTGTTCGGTACCTTCTATAATGTCGGATACTTGATCTGTCAAGTTCCATCGATGATGATTCTCTCTCGGCCGAAGCTCGCACCATTCTACATCCCAACAATGGAAGTCCTCTGGTCTATCTTGACATTCGCTCAAGCCAGACTCAACAGCGCGGAGACAATCTATGGAACAAGATTTCTCCTGGGTGTTCTTGAAACACCAGTCGCATCTGGATCTCTCTTCATTATGTCATCGTGGTATCGACCCGAGGAGCTCTTCAAGCGCGCAGGCGTCTGGTACATTTCCAACAATTTGGCAGTCATGTTCGGTGGCTATCTTCAAGCAGCAGCTTACACCAACCTCGATGGTGTTGGAGGGATGGCAGGGTGGAGATGGCTGTTTATCATCGATGGGTGCATCAGTTTGCCGCTTTCTATCGCCGGTTATTTCATGTTCCCTGGACTTCCTACTAGTAGAAAGCCATGGTGGTTGACCGAAGAGCAGCACCTTCTGGCTAAACGTCGCATGCGAGATGCTGGTGTGCAGGAAAGCAAGAACTTGAGCTGGAAGCTTATCAAGAGAGTATTCAGTACCTGGCATTTCTACCTTGCTGTTCTCTGCTATACCTTGTAAGTTGCACCTTTCGCGCTCCTTCCGGCTTTAAATAATGTGTCCGCAGCTTCTTGTCTTCTTCGTACCCTACCGGACAAATGGCGCTCTGGTTGAAGCACGAGGCTGCAAACGGTGGCCACAAGTGGACCGTTCCGCAGATCAACACCATTCCGACTGCAGTTTCCGCCGTTTCAGTCGTCGTCACAATTCTAGCAACTTCGCTCTGTATGGTGTACCCACTCTGGACTGTCATGACTGTTGTCCAAGGATGCACACTCTTTTCAATCGTTGTTCTTCTTGTCTGGAACGTACCAATTGGACTTCACTGTGGGTTACCAACCAATTTTATGCAGGTTCCGAACTGACAAGTCAAGTCTTCGCGTACTTCCTCTTAGGGTTCACGGCAGCCGTCACTCCTATTTTGATTCCATGGGTCAACATCATCATGAAGGACGATGCTGAAGCACGAGCTTTCACAACAGGAGCTATGGCAAGTAACTCCTTTCCATGATCGTGCACTCCAGCTAACGAGCCCGGAATAGTTGACTTTCGGATGGGGAATATACTCATTCTATCCCATTGCTGTATTTCCTGTTCTCGAAGGTATGATACATATATTCGCATATTTATTTAGATTTGCTGACAACAATTTCAGCACCAAGATGGAAGAAAGGCTACGCCGTTGAGGTGGTTTTTGTCTCTATGGTGTATATCCTGTTCATGCTTGGACAGTATCTCCAGAGGCGCGATGAGAAGAAAGTCGCTGCTGCGGTCATGGTTGTCGATGAGGAAAAACTCGGCGATGAGTCTACGCACATGGAGATTAAGTCATGATCAATTTTCCGGGCTTCGAATCAAGCGGTTGTTCGCAGAGATATTAAGTGGTGTGAATAGGAATTAGTGCCCCATGGCGTCTTTGCCAGCAGTAGTGTGCCTACTACCCGCTCTCAAAATATTAAACCTCTTCTCTTAAGTTCGAGGAAATGCATCAGGAGATACCCAAGCAGTTTACATCCCTCCAACGGTGTATTTTTAATGCTCGTATTCAGCCGGATGGAGTTGTCCCGACATTTTTCCCACTCCCCCGACATCCCCGCCACGTGTTAGTGGGGTGCCATTAGCGGGGTTGAGAGGAATCGGGGCAATCCACAGTTCCACCATTTCAACACCAAGAGTCGTCAAGCTAAAGCCCCCTTACTATGTAACCACTTCAGGTACTCACTCACTCACGCCAATGTGACTTTTCACCCCGATATCAACATCAACAATCACGTGCCTCACCATGCCTCCCCTCAAAGGTTTCTCAGACAACCCTCTCATCACACACGCCGACCTCACGACAGCCGTCTACTCCCTCCTCGCACCCCTCATACCCTACCAATCACCGCATGGGGCACGAATCCGCATCCCCATCTCCACCGCCACGCACTTCGACGAGACCGCCGCCCAACTCGAAGGATTTGCCCGTCCGCTCTGGGCCATCGGCGCCCTCCTCGCCTCGCAATCCCCAGAGTCAAAAATTGATCCCAGACTTGAAGGATGGATTAAAGGTTTTGCTGTAGGCTGTGATCCGTCTGAGAGCAATGAGGAGTACTGGGGCGATGTACAGGATACCGATCAGCGAATGGTAGAAGTCGAAATCCTCGCCTATGCGCTCTTAGCCTCTCCCTCTGCATTTCTCGGACCTATCGATTCAAAAGACCCATATGACATCAAGCGTCGCTCAGACATAATACGGTACCTACAATCCGTGAACGGGAAAGTCTTCCCACAGACGAATTGGCTTTGGTTTCGCGTAATGGCGAATCTAGCTCTCGTAAAAAGCTGTGGAGTTCCGTATGAGGAGTTGAAGGAGAGCATGGATGCTGATTTGAGGGTTTTGGATGGCTTTTATGTGGGGGATGGGTGGGCTAGTGATGGGCATTGGAATAAGGCGGGGAGGCAGATGGATTATTATTCGGGGAGTTTTGCGATTCAGTTTAGTCAGTTGTGTTATGTGCGGTATGCGAGAGAGTTGGATCCTGTGAGGGTGGGTGTTTTTGAGGAGAGGGCGAGGGAGTTTGCGGGGGTGTTTTGGAGGTATTTTGATGCTGAGGGTGAGTTTTACTTTTACGGTTCCCAGTTTTATCAATTTTGCTCGTAGAGATTCGGAAGAGAAGATGCTTACTCAGAAGAACAGGTGCTTCTATCCCCTTCGGTAGAAGTCTCACCTACCGCTTCGCAATGGGCGGATTCTGGGCCGCCGTCATTATGGCAGAAGTCTCGCTCCCGGCCTCTTTAACCCCAGGTGTTGTCAAAGGTCTCCTCCTTCGACACCTCCGCTATTGGGCTTCTAAACCCGACATATTCTACGCTGACGGGACCCTCAATATCGGCTTCTGTTATCCAGACATGTACATGAGCGAAGATTACAACTCGCCTCAAAGCCCATATTGGTGCATGAAGACGTTTTGCATGATGGCTTTACCATCCTCTCATAATTTTTGGAGCATTGAAGAGGAGCCGCTTCCAAGTTCGAGTTCAGGTGGAAATAGCAGGTTGGAAGTCAAGCTGTTGGAGAAACCGAGACATATTCTCGTTGATTCGGGAAATCATCACTTCCTCCTCTCCTCGGGCCAATACTGCGGCTGGCCACTTAAGGCGACGGAAGCGAAATACGCTAAATTTGCATACTCGTCCTCTTTTGGATTCAGTGTCCCCACTGGTCCATTGATCCAGCAGATTGCTCCTGACAGTGCACTTGCGGTTAGTGAGGATGAGGGTGAGAGTTGGAAGGTGAGGTGGAAGAGTGAAGAGACAGAGATTGGGAGTGTTGACTTTGTTGGTGGGGAGTTAAGCGAGAATGAGAAAATACCCGCGTTGGTTAGTCGTTGGAAACCTTCGAGAGCTGGGAATGTTAGGGTTGAGACGACATTGATTCCACCGACTGAGAGGTGGCCGGATTGGCATGTAAGAGTGCATAGGATTGAGGTGAAGGGGGGTGGGAAAGTGGGAGTGTTGGCCGTAGAAGGTGGATTTGCCATTTATGGGCGGAAGCAGAGAGATGGTTTGGCACTGCTGCCACTTGATTGGCAGAAAAATACGAAGCAGGAAAACAGTACTGAGGAGGGTATCTCAGAATCGTCCGATTCGGCATTGGTCGTCTCATCTGCAGGTGCAAGTGGAGTCCGAAATCTCGCTTTTTCATCTTCTGGCAGCAAAGTGCAGGTCAACGGAGAAGTGTTGAAGCCTGATGCCAACACCAATTTGATGGTTTCAAGAACGTTGATTCCAACACTCAAGATTGGAATTGTGCCTGAGCCAGAAGCAGAGGGAGGAGAGTTTTCGATAATCCTTGTCGCGGCTGTGTTTGCTGTTGGCGCAGAGAAGCTTCAGGCTGGTGAAATCCGGAGGAGATGGGAGGATGTGCCTAGAGTAGGCAATCGAGGCGACTCGGGTCTAGGCAAGGATTTCATTGTGCTTGGTTGATGCAGTACCTCAATCGTTTTGCTTATTTAGATTCACGTGATCGTTTGTTTGTAGGTCGCTCTTGGTGTGGCTCATACAATCATAGGTCATCAAGCTCTTTGTTCGACATTGTCCTGTATGTTAATTTACGGCATAGCCTTAGAAGCTGGTTGACTGTTCTTGATCCCCCTCCCGCCATTTCATGTTCAGAACCGGGAAATCTTCTGCTCGAGTTGATCGCTCTGCCCGGAAGATCACTCACGAAACACGTCAAGTGGACGAGACTATTATCTCCAAGTGAGACACATTCAAACATAGCAGCTGTCTGTCCCATTCGAGGCCATGATTCGGGACGGCATATCATATGTGACATCCTACGAGGCCAGCCATTCCAGGATCCACAGTGTACGACACACTACGGCTACCAATGTACAAAGAGTGAGATGAACATGAGGATAACCATATTATCCTAGCAGCAGAATTAGTGACTGGTATAGTATGTACCTGCACAAATCAAGCCACCGCTCTAGCTGGTAGATGACATTGCTTGACTTCCTAATTGAGTCACTAACTTTGGTATTTATAGCCGTAAGAGCAGCATTCCAACAAATACTCGACGTCCCAACCAAAGCCTCCTACGACGCAGCTATACTGGCAAATCCAAGACCAGTGGTACTCATACGCATCCGCCTCAGTGCCCATCCCCATCACGCCCTAGTAGGAGAGCTGTACGCCCACGAGTAGACTTCGCGTTGGGACATCCCTTGACCAACATCATCCGAAGAGTAAGAGTTGTTCAACGCTACAACGGACTTTATCAAGTCGCCCAGTCAACACGGTTGCTTTTCCGACGAATCGAGATTCGTTCTAGTTTGCACTTTTCATGGCTCTACACGATGACGAGAGGTTTTGGGCAGAGATCAAAGATACGGTTATGAGGCACACTATATCAACCATGTACTTAGTTAATGCTGCGGACCCTAGACATAATGCGTACTAATCTCTAGCTATTGTAGGAATGTCGAATGGTAGGCCAACGATAATAGATCAGTTGGAACAAGATGCAGTAAATCCTGCGGCGGCACCGTCCACCTCTACAATTCATTTCAGCGTCTCCCAGACCAGAGGTGTGTGTGGCAAGTGGTAGCTGATACATTCAACATTGAGTGCTCATTATCATAGACCACATTTCAAGCGCGAGACCCGCGGAGACGACTCAAAAACATACTACCACGCGGAGCCCACAACGATAGACAAGTCATCCTGCTGCTAGAAGAAGATGGGGAGTATCGTGCTGTCAGACCACGAGTTGACAATCCTGCACAATGGTGCTTTGGAAACCATATGCCAAATCATCATGCCAGGGAGGCAGATAACCTGGCTCAACTAAACAATTGGGATGCTGAGCTAGCAGAGTCGAATTTGAGATTATCGTTGGTGAAGATGACTGATCGGTTTATTCCAGAGGATATTGACCCCGTAGCTAAACGAAGACCAGATGTTCCAGCATTTTATCCGAGAATGTGGAGAGCAGTCCCCGTCTGGTGCGTTTGCTTCCGCCTTTCGAGCTATTGCTGCCGTTGGTTCATGATCCTCATCCCGTTACGGCGGACAGTACTGACCAGCATTTGAATCCGCCGAGTGAGAGGTGAGTTTAGCATTTTAGTAAATTGCTTAAAGAGAAAGTTTTGTGTAACGTCCTCCCTACGTGCCGAGAAACCCTACGTGCCAAGAAAAAACAAGGGTACTTTAATTTTGAGCATCTTAAACTTCACACTACCTTATAAGCTTATAAAAATAAGATATTAAAAGCATTATATAGCTATTTGTTAATAATTTAACCCCTTCCAAAGAAAATTTTATATTAGCATTGTCGGCCTTTCGCCTGATTAATATAAAGCCTTCATTTAGGCTTCAATACAAATCCTTTACCACAACTACACTAATAAGCTCTTATTATCTCTTACACATCTTAAAAGTTCTTATCTAAGCTTTAGATCTATATATCTTTATCCAAAACCTTTATAAGCTTTGTGGCTACTATAATGCGCAATTAATTGCAAGGCCGCTATACGGTTCGGTACTTCTGATCGACGGAACTAACTATTCTCGGCTAGAAAGGACTGATCCCCGCACCTCCCGCAAAGCTTGGGTAATTTCGCCGTAGACTCGCGTAATCCCTTATATAATCAACAGGGAAGCTTCACCAGTAGGTGTCAGAATTGACGGACGCTAAGAACCACGGCAAACCACCAAAATTTCTATGAGGAAATTCTAAGATCAATTATCAGTACCATTTCTTTCATAAATAGGCTTTTAATTTAATTTAATCGTAAAATTAATGGTAATCTATACAACTTATAGTTTTGGCGAATTATAATTTAGGTTTGAATTTTGAATCAATTTAAAAGAATTGGATTCTGGGTGAGGACTTAGCATTCTCGGCTCACACGTCCATCAATTATGACACCCACTGGTGCTTGCAACAGCTTGTGGCTCTGCCGCGAGGCTGCCGCCTAGCTGAGTGCGCTAGCCTCAACCCAACATGAAGTCTTTACCCTTCGCATCTATGCCAACTCAACGGCTCAACTACTACCAAGAACCCTCCTTTTTACGATCCTCGAACCTAGTCAAATAATGCGTCTGCTACAGTACAATAGCGATGGCGATTTCAGCCTGACCAAGTTCTTTGAAGGCGATATACCTAAGAAGTATGCTATCTTTTCGCACAGATGGGGAGCAGAGGAGGTCACTTTCAAGGATCTGACAAACGGCACGAGTAAAGGGAAGGCTGGCTATAGCAAGATACAGTTCGGCGGAGAATAGGCGAGACGTGACGGCTTACAATACTTTTGGGTGGACACCTATTGTATCGATAAATCTAATGCTGTCGAGCTTCAGGAAGTTATTAATTCGATGTTTCGCTGGCACCGAGATGCGACCAAGTGCTACGGTTATCTGCCAGATGTTTCGCGGCCTCGAATCAATATGGTTGGCAGAAAATATTGCGTCTATCCCTACGCCAATTCTTACGAGGTGCGACGTCCAGCGCACCAGCAACGCCTCCCCCTACACCCTCTAGCGATAACCCTATAGCATACTCACCTCCTACAGCTTCACCTCCGCCGTTCACGTCGAGTAAATGTGTACAAGAGACTTTGGGGCGTTATCGGTGGTGGACGAGTCAGCGCCTGTACGGGTTTGGCAGTCCTTCGGGAATATCTATATAGCGCCATGATATGATTCCAGCATCTGCCGAGTTGCATGATGCCCATTCTTCGAAGCAAGGCTTAGAGCGCGTTCATACTGCACTTGTCCAGCGTCATGAACATTTGCTCCAGCATTAAGAAGCAGCTGAACCATGTCAATCCTACCATGTTCTGCCGCTCCTTCCAGTGCTGTTCTTCCCTTAATTGCTGCAGGCGCAGCGTTAACATCAGCCCTATTCTCTAGTAAAAGATACGCAATGCCGAGAGACCCTCCGATAGCAGCAAATTGAAGCGCCGTTGCACCCGAGTTTCCAGCAGGCAGCGAGTTCGTATCCGCACCGTTTCCAAGAAGGATGTCAACCAACTCTTCGCACCCATCTCTTGCGGCTATTTGCAACGCTGTGTGCGGTATGCTGCCTGCAACGGCATTAGGATCTGCCCTGTATTCGAGTAGAAGTCTAACCATCTCCATGTCTTTGTTCCCAGCAGCCAGCTGAATCGGTGTACCAGTCTTTGCCTCCGGTGAAAAAATGTTTGGATTTGCGCTGCGATCTAGAAGAAGTTTAACCATTTCCATGTCTTTGTTCTCAGCAGCTAGCTGAATTGGTGTGCCAGCGTTTGCTTCCAGTGAAAAAGCATTTGGATTTGCGCTGCCATCGAGAAGATGTTTAACGATTTCCAGATTTTTGGCTTTGGTCGCCTGCTGAAGAGGTGTGCTGCTCTCTCCGAATGGTGAAGTAGCACCTGGATCAGCGTCATAGTCCAGTAGAGGCTGCACCATCGCTTGATCTTGTTTGTGAACAGCAAGCTGTAATGGGAAAAACTTCATTCCGTCCACCATAACATCTGGAGCCGCACCAGCTTCCAAAAGAAGGTCAAGCTTAGGCTGATTCTTATCGTGTATCGCCACTAGTAGAGCAGACTGCACTGAGTACACCTCATCGTCTTCCAGAACAATACCACTTGGGTCGGCGCCTGAGCTTAGAATCATCCTTATGATCTCCAAGTCTGGACTCCAGTCATGCTTCAACGCTTGATACAAGACAGACGAACCATTTTGAACAAAGTTGAGGTCCACAAGTTTACTATCAAGAATGGCTTTGATAATTGCCTTGTCTTGACGTCGTATAGCTTTATCAATTGCAAGACGTCCCAAATTACTATTGTTCCGAAGTTGTGGCCGACATTTCAACATTAGAAGAAGGAACTCGAGGAGTTCAACGTCTTCCGTTGCAGCTTCCAGGGCTTGCGCATCCTCCGGCTCTGCTCCCTCTCCAAGAAGAAACTGACCTAGCTGGATACTATGCAACCGACATGCAGCCGCCGCCAGAGGTGTGCAAGACAGTTGGATCCCGGGAGGATTGTTTACAGCAGCCCCCAGGTGAATGAGGACTTTGATACATTTCCAATCCCTGCGTCTAACAGCCGCAGTAAGTGGTGTTATACACCAACACTTTTTTCTGTCGTTGACGAGACGTGTGCTCCCTGGTGCATTGATATCCGCACCTGCTTTAATAAGACTCTTGACCACGGCGTAGTCAGCGCAGGGCCCATATGTGATCGCTGAAACCAGCGCAGCTCCGGAAAATTCTCGATGACTACGGTGATGGAGACAGCAATTTCCTTTTGCATTCAATGTCGCTCCAGCTTTTAAGAGCTTTCCGATGAGTGGTTTATCACTCCTATGGATGGCGACCAAAAGCGCGGTTTGGTAGTTGCGCGTCATTGCATTCACATCTGCACCAGCTTCCACGAGGAGGTTTACCATCTCGATGTTGTTGTTTGATAATGCTGCCTGGAGGGAATTACCAAGCCATAGAATGACTGTAGATCGGTATCTGAAATTGGTGTCAAGCATACGACGAATGACTGCAATGTGGCCATGGGTGCAACATTCCTCGATAGCAGTTGCCAGCTTAGGAGAGCCGACCAAAATGGATTCAGAGCCAACTCCCTCAGACTTAAGCAGGTCGTCCATAATAGAGGCGTTTCCGAAACGTATAGCTTCAATCATAGCAGCTCTTTTTATATGGATGTCTTGACGCCTTGAAAGAAGCGTTTTCATCCACTCGGGCTTCCACTTCGCATATTCCTTCCACATCCAATGTTCTCTTTCCTTCACTTGAAACACGATCTGCAAAGTATTCTCGGATATGGGAACCTCTGTTGTTAGAAGGTAGTCGAACATATTAAGATCTCGAATGTCAATGGCCACTTTGAGTGAGCGCTCCGTAACGTTTGCTCCGTTGCGCAAGAGCATTTCCACTATATCAGTACTTTGTGTGTATACTGCTAAGTCAAGGGGCGAGAAACTCGATGAAAAGGTGACGTAATCCTTATAGTAATCTTTGTCCTCGTCTTCGTCTTCGCATTTATCGGTGAACTCGTATAACGTAGATTTGGTAGTACATGCACCTGCGACCAGTAGACTTCGGATCACACCAACAATCCTGGACTGTTCGGAAGAGCCCCGAAAGAGCTCTGAGCGACCGTAAAAGGAGGCTGGCTGACTCAATTCATTCGATTCAACGTCTAACCTCATTTCTTCCCAACTATATAGGCACTCTTGCAGTGCCGTTGTACCACGGTCGGTAACGAAGTCAACATCTGCGCCTTTTTGTAGTAGAACATCGACTAGACCTCCGTGTCGATACTTCGATGCAGCTGTAAGCGGTGAATGGCCGTCCATGAGCGCGGCAGGGCCACCATCTAGGTACAGCACCTCACTCCAGTCGTTTCCATCTCGAAATGAGCTAACTTCACGATAAGGATCAAGATCTTCGAGGTTGACGCTGGCTCCCGCCTCGATCAGGGAGTTAACCAGGCTGAGAAGGTCCTCATCGTCGTACTGAGGTCCATTCTCATCGTCTGAGTCGTCATCCTCCACAATATACCCCGTTTCGCTGGGATCATCCCAGAAGTGTTCACCGATAATAGCAAGAACTAATGTGCTACTCTTCCATCCAGAACCAGGCTGATCGATGGACGCCCACGCCCCAGCTTTGATCAGTTCTTGAGCCAATTCCGAATTGCCCGCGATACAGGCGAACTGCAAAGGTGTCAGAGCGTCAGGAATTCTTTTGTCTCTACAAGCAGGCCCGTTAGGATTCACCCCTGCTTGTAGAAGATACTTGACAGTTGGTAGATCCTCGGCTTCGACTGCAAGCCGAAAAAGGTTTTCAACGAGAGCCTTGGCGGTGGGACCTTCCATGGACGATAGAACATTGAAGACACTATTAGTGCCGTGATCTTTTATCCATTTGTATATCTTTCCCCCGTCAGCCCCACCAGGAAAGTTGTTCGAGATCAGAAAAGTGGTCAGATTCAGGAACTGAACCATGTCAAGTTTGTCAACTCGTTTTATAGCAAGTCCCGATGCAGTAGCTTCATCCAGTAAAGCCGAGTTAGGAAGGAGTGAATTAATAATCGGAAGGATTTGGTCCAGGTTGTTGCTATTATGAGGATTTCCTAAGAGCGGTGTGAGAGTAGATAGGCTTGGATCGAATGCTTTCATGGATTCTGTTACTTGTTAGAAAGTGTCTCATGATTTTGTAACTAGAGTTTGAAAAATGAGACGTACCGCTGAATAATCTCATCGTTTCCTGGAATCGAAGTATAGGTAGATTTCTGAATATCAATCGAAATAGCGGCTCACCGGAGGGCGTACGTATCTGGAACCCAGGTGGCGTTTGGGGAGGTGTTCCTAAGGACCATTAGCGAACCACGAATTGAATCTGATGCAGGAGTGTATTCACGTTGGGCGTGATTAAATTGCTCAGTAAATGTGATCTGTCCTTGGCGAGAAATCTCCTTCTGAAGCCTCTTCCTAGGCATTAGCTCTCCATCGCGGTAAACATCACTTTCTCTGCCCCTTTTTCGCCGCATCTCGACCTTCTGTCCTAGGACTTTATAGTCGTCTTCTGCCCTATTTTTGCGAATGTTCCATTCCCGGAAGTACCTCTCATATTGTGCTTTTCTGGCAAAGGTCATGTTAGGATTATTTGCGGAAGCACCTAAGTTCGACACAACTTACGTTGCTTTAAAACCATGCCGATCTTCCATTAACTTTAGCACGCCATTAGGCCCTCGAAGTGGATGTCCTTTGGTGATATACAGAGAACGCACAATGTTCTCGATTTGTTTCCAACGAGCAGGATCGACTGAGTGAGACATCGAGACTATGAAAGCTTATTCAAGGGTCGGGCTGGGAGGGTACGACGAGTTTTACTGCAACGGTTTGAGGAAGTATAGTGGGACATAAATCACCGCGTCTGAAGCTTTAAGGCTGGAATGATAAGAAGGAATTTCAGATGGCCTTCTCATGAAGCGTGGTCCAGCCTGCAGCTGCGCCACCACCAGCTTCACCTGAGACACGTGAATTTTGGTGTAACGATGCGCCCGAGACACTGCTTTTCATTCGTAGATCCCAAAATCTGAGCTGCAGCCGCCCCAGTGTGTCCTGTGCAGGCTCTGTCCCACGGGTTGTGATTCGTCGATCCCAAAAGCTGCATGCGTGAGTGCGTGTTCAACGGCCATGTGGCTGAGCCTTTGTCCTCGACGAGAGCCTCCCGTATTCGCTGTTTCCAAAATCTTTCAGCCCGACGGTCAGGGTTTGGATCGTTACGGAAGGCAATAGGATAACATGCGGAACTCCAGCCTGTCCCTGTGAAACGGCATTTCACTGGTTGGTTCCAAAATCTGCTTGTAGTTCCTTCAACTCCCTTGAAGGACACCGACTGAGCACACTCTTACAACACGGACGCCCGGATCTGGGGTGGCTTCTCCAAACGCGATTCATTGGCAATTTCCAAAATCTTCGGCTGCCCCTCGCGAAAGAAACCCCAAGCCTCATTCTCTCAGCATCAATGTGATTTCTATTGGACATTTCCAAAATTCACTGCAGGACTTTTACGCCATGAGCAATTTGTCAAACTAGATGTGTCGCCAGGATGTCGATACAAAGCGGCCATGATGGCTCCAAAGTTCAAGATGTCGGCTTCCCTTCTCCCCACCCTCAAAATCCCGTCGTACCCGTCTCCATTCTTCGCAGCTCAATCTCACGGTTTCCACTTGTTAATTATTGGTCCATCCATTTACATACAAATGGGTCTCTCACCGGAAGCAATAATCAGCTTGGTGACTCTCTTCGTCACTTGTGCACCACCCACACTTCTTCTACTGGCCTGGGCCAACCGAAGGAGACATTGTTCTAGATACGGAAGTCTGGTTTATAAAACCCTATCTTTTTCGCGCCTAGCTAATACTGTTGACAGTTGGCACACTTCAAAGGGTCTCCAACCCAGGAGGGGCAATAAATACATTCACTGTAAACGACTCTGAGTTTGAGAGGAGTTCCCACCTTCTGGCTGGGACAACTCTTGTTTGGAACCATGGTTTGTCAAATCATTTCGGTGTTTTCCTGAAATCTTCATAGAAAGCTGCTAACCTTCTTATACTTTCCTAGAAATGGTCTCGGTCTCCTTCCAGTCGCGGTCATATGTTCGAACCTGAGTTGAAGGACGCACAACTTGGTGTATGTGCCCGCAAATCGCGCCCAGAATCTCCGATGCGAAAGTCCTGAAGACGCTCATATTATTGATGCTCAGGATGCTGTAGTTTAGAGAATCCTTCTCTGCATCCGCCGATGACCTAAGTCCGCACACAGAATCATCGCAGCCCTCCGAAGGCTTAGCTCCAGCATGTAGAGGACTCTGGAAGTTTGCGTGAACCGCCATATGTCGGAACTCAACTATATCTCCACCCAGCTGGTCTTCTATTGCTCTTGGGCCATCTACCCCACTTTTGCAGAGTCGAGGGGGATCATGAAGCATAGTAGCAGGTTGGGAAGGCTTTGGGAGTGTCACGAGCTGGTGATGGGTAGTATGGCAGAGACTAAAAACTTGACGCAGATTTGAAAATGAGTACATCGTTGCACCATATTCTTTGCTTGCGTAATCACAAGTACAAGTACCTTGCCAATAGCTGTGATGACCCAAAATGCCATCCTTGCCTCCAATGTTCAATCATTCATTATCCCGCAAGCGACGTAGAACTCGGTATTATCATTCGCAAACATTAGAGCACCTTTACTGTGCCATAAGAGTCTTCAAACTTGTCCACCACACGGTTCTGGGCTCCTTCGGCCTCCTGCTGAGATATGCTTCCATCCTTATGATCTCGCGAGAGCGGAAGTACACTGGTATCGGAAACCTGCCCCAAGCATTGCATTGCTCTAGCTTCAGATGTAACCGCCGTAGCTGATATAGGAATTCCGGTGGTCGACACGATTAATGGAAGTATAGCACGTCGTTGACTTCGAGTCACTGCTCGAATATTTGGTTGACATGGAAAACGTCGGTTGATCTCGAGGTTGATTGATTCGGATGTCTTTACTGTCAAGTTCACGAATTGCCTTATGCGTGGATTGGAAAGTTGCTTGACAATCAAATTCGGACTTTCGACCGTATAGTATATGCTATAACTGGAGGTTGGTAGTCGATTGTCGGTAAACCATAGTCGAAAATGATATCAACGCGTTCCAACCTCCTCCCGCCCAACTTCTTATTGTCTGAGATTCTCGTGATAAGATGGTTAATTATCGTTTCGTCGGTAATAGATAGTATATCGCAAAGCTTCTTGATCAATTCCGTATCCGCCTGGTCAAAGGAAGAATGAATCTTCTGAAGTTGGGCTGGCGAGTCCGGATAAGAACTCGTACCGGCGGGTTGATGGAAGGCAAGCTCATATTGCCAAATCTTGTGGGAATTTCAGCTCTGAGGTAGCTGCGACGTTATGCGCATGTAGTCTTGCGATACACGGAGCGTTGTGAGGTGGCGGAGACTCCCCTGGGGAATTTTGAAGAGTGCGCAAAAGTGCAGGAATGGAGAGGCTTGAGGCTCGGAAATAACCGAGTGTTCTGACCCCACGCGGGGTCAGCTTTACTCTAACCGAAATCGTTAGTTCGGTCGATCAGAAGTACCGACCCGCGTGGCAATCCTGCATTGATTTGCGTACCACAGCAGCCACAAGGCTGATAACGGTCTTTGGTATAATTGTAAGGTCTAGCAGCTCAGTTGAGACCTTTCTAACAGTATCTGGGATAATAAGGGGTTAATGGTAGAGCTGTGGTAAAGGAGTTCTGCTATAGCATAAACGGAGGCTTCTCATAATCAGGCGCGAGGGAAACGATGCGAACATTATTTTTTCTCTAGAAGGGGTCAAAATGTCAAAGGATAACTACGGAAGACGACTTACATAGCAGTTTGATAGAGCTCTAAGTTTGTGTAAAGTTTAAGATGCTTAAAGTCAAAGTACCATTCACTTTTCTCGGCACGGAGGGTTTCTCGTCACGCAGGGACGGACGTTAGAAATGTTGTGTGTAGAAAAGTTATAGTAATGTCGTACAGTACATACTACACTTCTATGTAAATGCTTCAGTGTGTTCTCGACTTCCCAGATTTCTCTATTTTTCACTTCTGAGATTACGAGAAGTTTTTCGACCTGTTTGCTGCATGGAGTCACAATTAAGACTCTGGTATCCTGCAGAAACGACCATGATAACATGCGTTACAAAAAAGATGTGCGTATCTCAGATATTGCAAGCAACTTCTCAAAACGAAAAGCAGAGATGTCACAGAGGTCAATTCAATATGTCCTTAGAAGTAATTTGGGTGGCATTTTGTGATTCTTGGATATTGATAGCCGTTGTTATAAACAAGGACTCGGAGTGTTTTTTGGACCACGGGCGTTAGATGATGATCAAAGCATTCAAAGACTTTCTTTGAAGGGTGGCTTTTTGCTGGCAGCAAGGGGGGTAAAGCCCCGCCGGCTCTTTGTTTGCCGTTCTGGATTGTCTAGAACAAAGATTACTCGCTCCCAAGGCTTATCTGCTCGGCTTCATTGTTCTCCAACTTTTGCGCTTCATCGTCGGGTCGCATCTCGAAACTGTTACGATACCAGTACTTTACTATTCGCTTGCTTGCATTCTTTTGTCTCTCGAAACAACGAAATAAAGGCCATCGCGCTGAATGAATAAAGTCCTAGAAAGGCAGCTTCCAGGACCTGATTTTCCGTCAAGATGGCAGCGGCAGCTGCAGCTGTGTGTCCTGAGCCCACGAGAGCCCATGGCAATGGAAGCTTGGTAATCAGACAGGTTCAATTCGTGCAAAACGTGCCAGGCTTCACGGCATATGACATCTTGGGCCTTCCTATGTATAAAACTCAAGCAGAACACGCCGCGAATCATGCCGTTCTAGTAGCAGAATTGTCACTTCCGGCATGTACATGTGCTTTCAAAGCCGCGTCTCTCGCCGGTCAGATTAACATCCATGGTTATCAGTCGGAACGTCTAACATGTTACAGCTGTGAATGCGGCCTGGCTTTCAATAGCCACACCTGCAGCACGACTTGCTTATGACAATATTATAGATGCTATGGTTCCACCTATGAGACAAGTATGAACTTTATGCCTACTATCTCAGTGCTCCGGGACTTTGAATCCTGACATGTGTCTCACGATCTGTAATCCTCATCCTAGGATGTGGTCAGAGCTAACTCATTTGTAGTGGATGGGGAGAGTCGGTGCATTTCCGTCCGTTCAAGGAAACCTGCGGCGTCGATATCCAGATTATCAACAATTCCCTTGGGTAACACCAAATCCGGGGTTTCCTATAATCCACCCTCTGAGCCTATATTTCAAGGGCGTCGAACATCACCCTGGCACATATTTCCTCAAACAGATACGATCGGTCAGATTACTATTTCGACATATTGAGTACTCATTTTGGTTTGCACTCTCAATGTCCTTGTTTCTTGATGAAATGGCTTGGCCAGAGTTGAAACATAAAGTATGGCTCTATATGACTTCGGTTGCAAACCGACCGACCGAGCCTCGTTTTACTTGCTATTGTGAGTAGTTGGGGGATCCCACTATTTCCTACTTCGGACTGTTTTACTTTCTTCTAAAACATGTCTTGTCCCAGTTTAAAGACATTCTAAGAACAGTGCTAATCTATCTGTCGCTGATCAAGGGTCACTAATGAACTATTCTTTCACCATGAGACAACCGTACGGTTATCTTTGGGATCAAATCGAACATGATGAGGTTGGCCCCTTTAAAGTTGAATCAGTCACACCTGAGTTGTGGCAAATTGTTGCCGATGCTTTGGAAATCGAGCTACTGGTTATTATCGCTCATGTCCCAAAAGGTCGGAGGCCGCCACACAAAACAATCGTCCCCCGGGGGGACCATAAGCACAGACAAGTTTTCCTCTATCTCGAAGAGGATGGAGAATATCGATCCATTGTTCCTTTGTGAGTTATGACTCGAATCTAATTTGAACAATCTCCGTCCGCTTCTCGTACTTGACCTATGATACTTAACGATCCGTTTGTGGAAGTATATTAACTCTCCACCTTTCTAGTGTCGATTTCCCTGCTGAGTATCGCTTCACAGGCCACATTCCGGAATACTATACAAGCCCATCTACGATCCCGAAGAAGATTGATGAAAGAGATCGTGCTCAAGAAAGATCCAATCTTAGGCGATGTCCCTTGGTAGAAGTAGATGATTGGGGGCTCCCAACTCATCTTGACCCCCCACGGGGAGGCCCAGCAGTCCCACCTGTAGGCATTGAAGTCTGGACACCACTTCTGCCATGGCCACCAGTTGCCTCATAGTGAGTTCTCTCAGTATGTTCTTTCTTCCTTTCCTAGGTAGGTGAGGGATTTGCTCTCCAGCAAACCTTTTTTGTCCCTTCCTATGGGACGTTGGTGCTCCAATCTATTCCTGAAAGGCTGAACTGACTCTGAGTTCTTCTAAAGCCTACCGCCTTTTGCGTCTTTACTGCCAATGATAGAAGACGCCAATCCACGAGACGCGGGTGCACAATCAGTAGCGCACACCAACAGTTATCTAAACCCTCCATCCGGCCGATGGGTCTGAGAATACCTGACGTTTCAAATGATAATTTATGACGTCTCAAATGATAATTGGAAACAACCACAATGGACACAAGATCTAAACAGTCCGAAACTTTGAGTCGAAGCCCAAATCTTGTTTGACTTTCAATGGGGCTCCTCTATCAAAGTTCCCTGTTTATATTGAAAAAGAAAATTATTATTGTACTTTAGATCTTGCTGAACTTTGGAATTCGACATACTACAACATTATCAGAGATCACCATCAAAGACTAGCATCTGAAATTAGAACATGAAATCTTGCCTGATTTTTCTTACTGATCTGCTTAGGGTACTTCTAGGGACTATTGCGTTACTCATAAAAATACACAGTCTCATAACAGAACTTGTTCTTTTCCTCCATCCAGAGTCTAAAGTTATGTGAGACACCAGGGCTTGCTTTCCGCAAACGACAATCGTCATCGGAGTCTGCGTTGTGACATGGTCTCTTTGTCCTGCTGTTGCGAAAGATTGCAATACACATTGTCTTTATCCCATACCCAATTGCTTTGTTGCCACTGAAACAAAGCAACACAAAAAGGTAGTGGTGCTTGGCCGCCCTTTCAAAACACCCCAAGATTGGGGGCTTCCAAAAATCTACTTGTCTCTTTTCTTGAAATTGGCAGGACAAGATCGCGAAATCAAGAAATCCAGTATGGCAGCCCCAGCCCCAGCCCCCGCTGCGTGTCCAGTTCCAATGCACTTTCCGATTGGAAGTCCTCTGATCCGGGATATCACTGCTGCTCAGCTTGTACCTGGTTTCACGATCTATGAAGTGCTCAGGCTTCCAATGTACAAATCACATGCGGCACACGTAATCAACCACGCATTGGTCACAGCCAATTTAACGAACGCTGCCTGCACATGCCCCGGAAGGCCAGCAGCATTGGCAGGTGGGACTTGTCAATTTGAAGTCGATGCTGTTCTGACAACAATTTAGCGTTCAATGCTGCCTGGGCCAACATCGCCGCAAGTGCTGCAGCCAAACTAACCTTTGATACGGCCATGAACGCCATCGCTCCCCCAATTCTACCAAATATCGCGGCATCCATCCCTACCCGAGCAGGAGCTCATCCTTCCATAACGCTCCCTCGAGTCCTTCCACTAAATGACTGGTTTCATTTGGACAATCGACTATTCCCGAACGGAACTCCGCTCACTCCAGAATTCAAGAACGTGGAGTTTCGCCCCACACAAGTCTTTCGGAAACTTCAGCCAAAGCGACTGTTCACACGGCATAGAGAATACTCTTTTTGGACATCCCTTTCACTAGCTTTGTATGACGATGAAAAATACTGTAAGTAAAAGGAGAGCTCAGGGATCCGGGCTTGAAGGTCTCCTCACCGTCCTTTGGAGCCGAAGTTTGGTGTGTTTTTCATTGGAATTCTCTCACTGGGCTACTTGCTAACTTCTGTGTTGCATGAAGGGGCAGAGATCAAGCAAACTGTCAATGTTAACCATACCCACGCTACAAATGTACTTCTTGCGGAGCCGCGCACTCAGCTCTACAATGATTTAGATTTAGTCTCTTTCATGCGAGGTCTTTTCGGACCTCCTGGCGTAGGATCCATACGACCAAGTGCAAGCAACGTCACTCAGCTACAGCCCGACGTCAATAATCCTTGGTCTCCACCCGGATTGCAGGTGTATGATGCCACGCCTCATCTATGGCAAGTTGTTGCAGATATCTTGAAGATCGAGCTTATCGTAATTCATGGTCACATCCCTGCATATCGCATTCCTATACGCCGTATTATCACACCACGTGGCGATCACGGAAACAGACAAGTTTTCCTGTTCTACGAGGAAGATGGCGAGTATCGGGCTGTGAGGCCTGTCGTCGATGACCCCTTCTCCTATCGCTTCGACTTTCACATGCCGCACCGGCTTCGGCAGAGGAGACCAAACCCCTCACCAGGAGTACTCGCTGACATTGAGTCGGAAATGAGAAGGTGTCCATTTCTTGAACTGGATCAATGGGGTATCCCGGAACATCTGGATCCAGCTATAGCTCCAGTTGGGATGAATCCTGGTGCCGCTCCTTACATGCCTCCATGGGTACCGCCTGAGCCGTTGATTCACGATGCAAATGTTCGAGTTCCTCTAAGGGGCGTCATCCATCTACACTTAGCTACAGGCTCTAATCCCAGACGGTGGATATAGCGATCCATCAGAGCACCAATTTCGGCTACCATGTCTAGAGTCCCACCACCCGAACAGCGATTTTAGAGGCAGCGTGTTCGGCAAATCTTTTCAACTCTCTCTAATGGTCAATATACAGGGGCGGGCGCAAAATCGAATTATAATGCCTGTACGATGCTGTCCCTTTCACGTCTTCAGTGCAACACCAAGATGCACCGAGACAATTACGCTGCTTTATCTTCTCGCACGATGGCATGTGGCCACAACGACCGAGGTGCAATGAATAAGAAACCAAAGCTACACCACAATCCCCAGCTGTTGTTGATAGACCATCTGGCATTCCTGCAGCAAGAGCTTCTCCATGTCACTGATTCTGTTGAAGGCGTTAACCTTTTGTTTACTGGAAAAGTAGGCGGGGGTAAACACGTCCGCTCTGGAAGCGAGGTCCAGTTTCGTTGGCCCGTGCTTTTCGTCTCACCCGCACTAAAATCAACCTCATCTCTTCTCACCCTTTTTGTATCCAGAATTCTCACTTTCATCAACTCAACCTCATCTGTCTCTCTTCAAAGAACGGTAACGATACACGAAGAACATTTCCTTGATCCACGCGTCAGCAAGGTTTCTCAATACCCTCTTGCCACCACTCCAGCAGCAATGGCGACCTCCATCTTCTCCCGAAAGCGCGATCTGGCTTACCTCATCCACTTCAGCATCTCTTTGCCCTTGATGTTCCGTAAGTTTTCCACCGATAGATCCTACATGGAATACTGTTCTGTATAGTCTCCGACAACTTGACCCTGTTCCACGGCAGTGCAGAAGAATTACCGTTACTGATTGCATCACGTGATAGTTGTGGACATGCAGGCGCTCTACCCAACCTCGATCGTCCCTGGGTTCATGAAAGCACTCAAATTCTATCTGATCAACACACATCACGATCAATTCTTTGTCCACACTCCTCCCTTCTTCCGAGCCTTCATTTGGAGCGAGGTTCTCTATCAGGCCCCTGTCATGCTGTGGTCGCTAGGTGGTCTTCGTCGCGGTATGTACCCTTCCCACACTTCCACAGAAGCAACTCCAGGGCGTCGAAGGTTTTGTTTCAATTTTAAATCTTCTGACGGAAATTTCCAGCTTCGCCCAAACTCCCTATAGTGCTTCTGCCGTACGCCGCGATCATCTTCATCACAACCGCCACTTGCATGTTTGAGTACTCCTTCTGGGAAATTCCTCTTCAACACAAGATCGATCTCACTACTCTCTATGGTCCATACCTTGCATTATGTAAGTACTCCATTATCAATCCTCGATGACAAGATGTATGCTGACTTATCACAGCGGCGTTCATGTTCGTGGATATGTCGATTCGCTTGACCAACATCGTCAACGGAGCGTCCATCCATCCGACCAAGACGAGTTCTAAGAAGTTGCAGTGATTTACTGCGCTTATGAGGTGGCGAGCATCGGATCGATCCTGGGTTCTGCTTTCGATATGGGAGTGTCACGATGCGGTGATTATGTTCTTGCAGGCTGGATGCCGGGGATGCTGTTAATATCCAATGGCCCCACTAAAAGATTTGTATTTAGGACTTGCAAATACGCATCGTGGGGACCCCACTTACTTTCCTATTTACTTCCACATCATTTTGAATCAATTGACATTTGGGTGCTTAATGTGTTAATATTGTTTTCAACAAACAACGTTTTACTATGGGGACTTAGATTGCTTTTTGGGCCAAGGCGTTACGGAGAGATGTTTAATAATGATTTATTTTTTGGTATTTTGGGGGACTTTTTCTTGAGGGGCTGTGGGGACTAATGAATGAAAAGGGGGACTGTTACCATCAATCTTGGAGTTCACTGCCTGCTCAGTGAGAGTACTGAAAGAACGGTGGGTTTAGCATCAATCTTGGAGTTCACTGTCTGGTGAAAGAAAGGGGGTTTACTGTTGACGGCCAGTCATGGAGTTGACTGTCTGGTCAGTTGTCGCGGCATGGCTCTGTGGCCGATTGTTTCTGATTACTTTCGGTTTGTTCCAGTACCCGGAAAGGCGGCGATCCCAGTGGCTGAATCTCAATATCTCCTGGCGCGGTTCATTGCCTTCCTTAATAAATGCAGTCCAGTCAGTGAACTGCATTCCGAAGAGGGGCGCTAGACACTTGATCTGCTGCCACGCAGTGGTCGGACTGCGGTATATAACCTCAACTTTACCCTTGTGATAGAGCGAGTCAATGAAGTCAACTAAGGTCTGCACGAGTCCAGTCTGACAGTCGGTGGCAAGCACAGTGTGTGCCCCAAGGTCTGGGACGATTACTGCGATGAAGATCCGTCTCGAGATCAAGCGATACGAAGGCAATGCTGCGACCAAGCTCTGGCGGAACGTGCGGTACTGGGGACTAGCCCAGTAGTTGAAGTTGTTGACAATCGCAGCAGACGTGAAGTCCAGAGTGATCGCCAGAGTTCTGCCGCCTGCCCGAATTGCAGGGTGTGGAATGCACTGCGCAAGGCGCTCATCGAGGGTCAGAGATGGACCGGCTGCTTCGCTTGAGGCCGCGCTGGATGCCTGTTCAGAGTAGAAGTCGTTGGAGGACGACATTTTGGTATTGAAGTTGGTTGTACAAAGAATTGTGATGTTCAGTGTTGGCGTGAATGGTGACGAAAAGAAAAAGCATGCCAGTGAGGAAAGCGTGGCTCATTATATAGAAAACTATATGAAGCTGTTTTAAAATCAGAACTTGTACTAGGAAAATTACAGGCCGAGGAACAGCCATGATCCGTCCCACAAAGCGATAGTTGTGTCTTCATTGACTTCATTGATCATTCAAGAGACAGTCACTAGTCCTCGTCTCGGCAACTGAAAAGTCTCTGTCATCCCTTGATGAAAGAAAGCTGCATTAGAAGAGCAACAACAATCCAGTCTGTTCTTTCGCAACAAGTATCCCGCCTTAATTTTCTGCCCAATTCAGCATCATGGTTGTTCTGTGAGCCGCACTGGTTATGAAGGCCAATTTCTGGTCACGTGTAAATGGCACAGCACGAGAGAGTGGTGGACGGCAGCTGTGCAACTCAAAGATAAGACAAGAAAAACCCACATCAAGTCTCGAGCAGGATGCCTTGAGTGTAAACGAAGAAAGCAGAACTTACACACAACCACCTCTTCTCACTTTGTCGGCCTCTAATTTTGTAACAGTGCAGTGAGCAGCCTGTTTGTAGCGGCTGCGTCAAAAGAGAGAGTGTACCCAAGTCCAGATTCTCTCCAAACAAGACGTAGTGATAAGGCTTACCTAGAGTCCAACGCAACGAGCAATTCTTTGGCATCGTCAAGTTTTATGCCCGTTCATGCGCCACCCAACGCGTCTGGTCATTTTGGAATGGAGGACATGGAGCTTTGGCACCACTATCTGAAATTCATATCGGGCGCAACGTAAATATTTTTTGGTGGTCAACCAGAACTGGGGATCACCTGTGACTACTTACTTCACGGAATGCTAGCCACAGCCGCTCTTCATATTGCGTACTTACAACCAGATCAATGCGAAAAGTACAATCTGCTTTCAAGACAACATCAAGACTTGGCGCTTGGTCCATTTCAGCAAGGCCATCAATCACCGACGAGAATACCAGTTACGTGTTCTCCTACGGCACACTTCTCATTGTCTGCAGTCTTGCCTCCTCACAAAGTATTCCCGCCTCTGGAAGTACCGAACCCTCAAGCGGAATTGCTGATTGGGTGATAGTTGTCCGTGGGTGTCGATTCATTACTGTCACTGCGAAGTCAGACTTTTGTGGATTGCCAATTAGAGAAGTTAAGATTTGCAGGAGCCTCCACTTTCAGAATTTCGAGATGTTAGTGAGATGTGTCTGATGCTTTTTTCAACGTCTTCCCGACATGACAATCACTAACCACCTCGTTACCTAGGGATCCAAAACTTGGTACAAATACCATGTACTCCAGAAAACGCCGCCAAACTATCGCCTGAAGCAGTAAACAGTTTTCTCCGCATCGCATCGAAACTTTGCTGTGAACAGTTCCCTCGGGTATAGACTTGATCGATGGCGAGGAAGTGACTGCGTACTTGCATGCAATGGGAAAGCTACGCCACACATTCGCGTTCACTGTTGAAAGCTTTAATGTGGCCTTGTCAACTTCTATGAAAATTGTAGCGCCAAATGCTTTGTCCAAGAAGCTTTCTAAGAGGCTTTTCGTTACTTTGTGGCCTTTCTCGGTCACTGATTCGTTTGTTCGAGTTCTTGCCTACCTGCGACCTCTATAATTATGGCGCACTACTGCCTTATACTGAGGGGAGCAAAAGACTGCTGGCACATAGATGATAGTGGGCTGAGGATATTCCAGGCAATTCAGCACAATCTCGGGGATGAATGGTCGGCTTGTGTTCAGGCATCGCTTACTTCCTTCCGGGGTTGAGTGCAGGCAGTCACTGGCTGGGGCTGTGCCGCTCACTAGCCTGACCACGAACAGCGAACTCGTCAGCTTGTACGTAAACTAGCCACGATACAACACGATTATTCTACGGGATGTACGACTGCAAGGAGGGCTGTAGTGCACGAGGTACGACGTGGTGAATCACTTTTGAATTACATCAGCAAGATCATATGTCTGAGCCAGTTCCAAAATATTTCGACACGACACCAATGACAACGCCTCCGACTACCAGCCCCCTACAACAATATATATAAGAACAAGTGATATCCTGTTGGTCTTTGGCTTCATCATCAGTCAATCCAATCTTGAAGTTTTCCCATTTCTCAGCATAGCACGACTCATCATCAATCACTTCGCATCTTCTTCGCTTACCACCAAAGTCACAACAATCCCAACAAACATCAACATGGGATTTATCAAAACTGGAATTGTTCTCTACGGAGCCCATCTTGCAGCGTAAGTATTTCCACCACAAAACGTACAATTCAAAATGCTCAATAATCTTGCAGCAAGAAGTTCTACGGGGAGAGGAAGGAAGCCTCCACTGATGGCGGCTGGTGTCAGAGGTCTCAAACACCACAGGTAGAAGTACCACAAGGACCACAAGGACTTCAAACCCCTCCGCCAAACTACGCACCATGTAACAACGCCCAAAGTCCACCCCGGTCATATCAACAATGGTCGGAAAAACCTGCCATCGAGGTACAAGCGCCACCAAAGCAATGCACTTGCGGGGCTGCACAATCCAATCAGACCAATGATGCCTACAGCAAGAATTAGGAGTGGGTGCGGAGACGGACTAGTGGGATTGAATGGGTAGTTATGTGGTTCTGTATGATGGACGAGCGATAGGCGTCTGGGAACTTTCTGCTCAGGAGTGGTTGGGTTTTTTGTCATGGGTTTCATCTTTTGATTATGTGATTGTACTAGAGTCAGACAGCTGTTTTGTTGTCTTCAAGCTGTGAGCTGTAAAACTAAAACAACTCCGTGAATGTTACCAAAACGGAAATATTTTCCTCAAGGACAGAGTGATCAAATCCCATGAGACAACTAGTAGAGCGTTTCTAACAGGCCAGGAACCCACCCGGAGAACAACTCCCAGAACAAGAAGAACGTGAACAGTTTATTTTGCAGCGCTACAGCAACTGTACGTGAGAGTGATAGTCCACTGCAGAACAACAAACAATGTCTACTTCCACGAGTATAAAGGACCCTTTGAAAAACTTTCATTACCATTGTTTTTCTCCTTTCATCTTCAAACATTCTCACAATGGATCCTTCCAGAATCACAGCGTCCTCGGGCAGCCCATACTTGGATGACGATCCCATGGACATCGACGAAGAAACCAGCAGTCCTTCACAAAAGGATCCACCAGTCAACTCGACCAGCCCTGAACCAGAAACCTCTCAAGCTCAATCTTCGAGCGATATGGCAAGCGCGCTCTCTCTAGCATCATTGCTTTCACAGCAGGTTCAGGTGGTAACAGTCGTAGCTGAAGCGCGTGAGCAAGAGGAGGCTCAGGCACTATCAGCAGAGCAAGCTACTCTCAGGTCCAATCAAGAAGTATCCACGGACGAAGACCCAGCTATTTTTGGCCTAGTACCTCCAACATGGGACTTTTCGACCTTGAACTCTGTGAACTCAGGCACTGGAAATGAAAACGGTCTGAATGTCTTTACTCCCTTGACAGATGAACAATTGATGTCTAAAGCTATCGAAGCACTTGCTAATGGGAAGATCAGAAGTGAAGCGAGCAAGAGACAGAAACGCAGAGTTGGTGGTTTTCGGGCTTCGCTACTCAGATCATACTCAAGCAATAACAGACTTCAAGCAGCGCTTCCTTACAAGACCACAACGAGACACAAAGTAGGAGATATAGGTCATCAAAGAGTAATTGGTCCGGCAAAGGTAGTCAAGCGCTAGTCCTTTGGCTGCATTCTTTTTGAGGCCTGTTGAGTTCCCCATTCCATATGTACTTTCCCCAATTGCATTTTCTTACTGGCAGATTAAGGCCAGGCACTGAGTCAGGAGACAGATTCCATCCACTTTCTAGCCTTAACTGTCATTATCACCATCTCCCCAATAATAGACACCCTTTTTCCAGACATATACGTCCCAACTTTGCAAGTAACACATATTTTCATTCTACTGAAGACGCATTCTAGGCAAGAATATACATTAATAAAGATATCAATAAGACATGAGCCAGAACTGATTAAGAGAGAACCAAAGACATTTTGATGTTTCTCTCATTTATCTTTGCAAACCTATTGTATTCTCAAATTGAAAGTCTTAATTCAAGTGATGTTCTCACTACGGTGGTATCAGATCTGGGAGTGTACCATTACAACAACACCGAAGGGTAATATCCTGGACTGGACTGGGGCCGCATTATGCGTGCCATTTGTTGGTCTTCTGAACCCTTGTCCAAGGGTGAGAGTTGGTTTAGAGAGATCCAAATGAGCCTTGCAGGCACAATATGTTTGGGGCGGCATGCGACACAGCCAGAGGTTTTAAGAAAGGAACAACTGGCTTCTGCCTAATCGTATGGCAGGCTTATACCAACACACCAATTAAATCGTGAAGTTTAAATATCGGCAAGGTAGAAGCTGTTGTATTAAATATCACCGGCTGTGCAAAATATTGCGCGCGATAATCTGCACATACATTGTGATCCGAGCCGCCCCTACTGTAGTGACTCACATTTCAAGTGCCAACATGCATGGCTTCCTCTGTACGCAGAACAGGTATGGAATTGGGACCTTGGAACGCTTGCTACGCCTCAAAGACTATGGTCGAGTTGAAGTCCCACAAATCAGTTCATATCAGCAGGGTATATATCGTAACTACCTATTAAATCCAACTGCAAACTTTGATCCTGCCTTGAGAGCTCTTTTGTAATAGTGAGCTGCTATTATACTATAATCATTATGTTTACCGTAATGCTATTTAACTCCTACCAATTCCTCGAAGCTTTAAAACATCATCCTGATGTTATCTTCAGGCTATGATATACCGCAGAGTAGATTAGCCGTTACTACAGCTCTACCAAGTCCATAATGAATAAAGACAAATTAATACGTCCAATGTCACTGTCGGCGTTTGGATAGGCAATGACATGGCCTGACGTGCTGGAAGGCGAAGTGCATGCGTTGGTAAATTCAATCACCCCAGGGGCCTCCCCCGGAATGGTCCATGCACATGCACTCCCCATACAGGTTTGCTACGCCCGATAGCTACTATCGGGGGCGACGACGTCTATGAGGAAAGTAGAGTCACAGGGGATCGATTTGTTCTATATAAGCCCCATTAACAGCTTGGAATTCACTGTTGTTTTCTAACCTTTCCATCATATGTATCAATTCCTACCATTTATCTTGTATCCAAACCAGCAGAACCCCAAATCCCAAAGCAATCATCATGGCTGACAGGAAGGGCGGCAACATCATCGACACATCGGCCCTCGACGCCCTCATCAAGCAGCGCGAGCAGAGTCAGAAGGCCCGCGAGGCTGCCATGGAGAGACTTCGGAAGGAGGAGGAGGCGAAGAAAGTGAAGGAAATGAAGAAGCTGACAGAGGATGCTGGGACTTCTTCCCAGACTGCTCGTGACAAGGGTGTCTAAGAGCCCACGAGCTGACGGAGATACTGGTATGTGGCAATAACAGTCTTAATATACCGGCCTCACCTAACTTCGTAATCAAGAATAGGGAACCCAACTGGAACCCTCGTGCTCACAGTGGCGGTGTGGAGGAGACAGTGTGTTGGTCATGGTTTCCCTGGTATCTATCTATAAGTGGTCATAATATGCACACTCAATTAGAATCCGTACTAAATTTACACACCCACACTCATTTGCAAAACCACATTTCCTCAACTCTGGTAGATTTTGGAGTTGAGTGACACCCATGAGTTCCGTTGTGTTCCCAGGTTGCTGTTGATGATTTGATAAGGAACCCCCTCATTGGCTGGCTGCCGAGACGCGTGGTTGCCTTAACAACATCTTGAAAGATCCCCTACCGCCCACCACCAGCTCCTTCGTTCTCTTCATCTTCCTCCGCCCAGCTTTGTGTTCTGCCCACAAGATGATATCTTTCGACTTCATTGCTCAAAAAAACGCCCAGGAGGCCCAACACGCATTTATCCGCAAGTTCGTTGAGGCAAAACAAGAGATTGTGTCCTTTGTTGACGATCGCATTGGATGGAAGGGGGCCGGAGAGTTTCTTAACTACTTCAAAGGCTCGTTTAATCTCAGTATCGCCGTTAGAAATTGCGAGACCAACGAGCGTGTCCTTATTCGCTTCCCAATTCCGGGGAACGTATACGAGCCGTGGCGAGAGAGAAAAGTCAAGAACGAGGTCATGGTTATGAACTATCTTTCTGAAAATACGAGCATTCCCGTTCCACGTGTATATGATTGGGGTCTCACTAAAGAGAGTCCACAGCAGCTAGGACCGTTTATGATCGAGGAGTTTATGGAAGGGGAAAACCTCGGCGATGTCCTGAAAACCCCCACTGAAAACGAGGCCGATCCTGTTCTTTTGGATCCAAATATTGACGAGGCAAAGCTCGACATCGTCTACGAACAAGTCGCTGACTTCATGTTGGAGCTTTCGCGCCTGGAATTTCCACGCATTGGGGCCATCTCTAAAGACACCGTATCTGGCGAGTGGACTGTTACGGAACCACCACTAACGTACGACATGAACGAGGTCGTCGGCTTCGCTGGCTTTCCCGCCGACCACTTTAAGACTATGGAATCATTCGTTCGCGCGAGCGATTACTTCGCAGCCCGTACGCAATGCCTACAGGCACATCTGAAGACGCAGCGCAACATAGCTTTCGAAGACGGAGACATCACCTGGAAGAGGTACATCGCGCGACAATGCTTTGGCAAGCTAATCCCTACACATGGCGTTGTCGATAACTCGGGGCCGTTTCGGATCTTCTGTGATGATTTGCGACCTTCGAACATGCTTGCTGACCCTAAAACGATGCGTATCACGGCCTTGCTGGACTTTGAGTTTACGAATGCCATGCCAGCCCAATTCGCCTACGATCTCCCCTGGTGGCTTATACTTCAGCCGCCTGGCATCGGGGTGGGCGAGGGAAAGCATGAATTCCTGGATCTCTTTGAGCCGCGGAAGGAGCAGTTTATCCACGCAATGGAGCGCGTCGAGGCCAGGTCGGCCCTCCAATCAGCTGCTGGGGAGCCGCGCCTGTCGGCTCGGATGCGGGAGTCGTGGGACAGCGGGCGTTTCTGGTTCAACCTTGCGTCGAGGAGTAGCTTCGACGTAGACCAAATCTACTGGGAGGTTCTGTACAAGGAGGGCCAAGGCGAGGCGATGTTGGATACGGCGACACATGCTGCGAAGGGGGAATTCCTGAAACGTAAGAAGGATCAATTCGAGGCGTATTGGGTAGAGAAGCAGAATGACTCGCGGTTTGATGAGTAAAGACGTCATGAAAAGTTGGGAGTTGGGGTATCATTCAGTTTCTCATATAGTTGCAAATTTCAGTCAAGAAATCTAAAACCCCTCTCGGCATTTATCTCCCCCCCTAAATGATATGCCGCAATACAGATAGATCAACGTGAAAGAGAGATAGTTGAAGGTATTACTCATTTGACAGAGCTTGTCTCAGGGGGGTGCATTGCCTTTCAACATCTTCGAGGAGACGCGAAGGATGATCGAAATATACTAGGACTCCGACTTTAGCTGTGACAATACCTGTGATGAAATTTGGAAGTCCTAGAATCGAATACTATAACGCCCATAGGGTAACCCCGCTGGTAGATTGAAAGATAGCTCCGTCAATTTCATAGCAGAGCTTCATGTCAGATAGCTGCGAGAACACGTCGTGCATTGCTATTCATAATGAACAGTTGACGCCTTCCCACAAGTGGGTCTACCACCCAACCAAAATAGGATCTGTACTTAGAGACAAGACAAGGAAAGTGTAGTCGAGCATCAAGGGAGCCAGAACGAGGTATGGCTGTTCTTTGTTCAGGCCAGTCCTTTATTCAGAACAATTCCACTGTCTCCTCAGGACACTTGCATCAACACAAACAACCAAAAAGTCAACAAGTACAACCCCACCCATAGATGTATAAAAGCTCTAAGTATTCCCCACGCGAAGTCGATCTTCTCCAAGGTTTCAGCCGCAAAAGTATTCTTAGCCCCTACGAGCATACCCAGATCTTCGACACATACCCATACCACGCCATGGAGAGCGAGGAGCAAGCCACGCCTCCAAGTATGTCGTACCTCACAGACCTTGAGGAGGATATGGATGAAGAAATGTACGGCGACGGGTCGTTTTTCTCACTGGTTGACGAAAGTGACATAGAGTTCCCCGCGGCCTGGTTCACGCACAAAATTCTCGAGGATCTTGTTGAGCAACAGTTCGCCCAAGAAGCTTTCTATAAATCTGCTTCTCCTGCATCTTCAGGATCTGTAAGCCCATATTCCAAGCTCAAGACTGAAACTTCACCCTCGCTGGCCGATGGTGGCGTGAGTGAGTTGAAGGCGAAAGATCAGAAGTGCAAAATCTTGAAGCGCACTTCTCTCCGGAGCAGCGACAGGAGATCAGCTGCGCTTGAGAGGAAGAAATCTAGGCCGAAGAAAGGCTCCAAAACCGAGAAGACGAAGGGACGCACTTCACAGTTGTTCTCATTGCAGCGGCTGCCTAAAACATCTCTCCACCAACAGGCAGTTAAGACGAGCGACATCATACAGGGCGATGCAGGTTCCCAGATGAGAGGGTCATTCGACGACGGACAGTTCAAAATAGAGGACGGGCAGGTGAGTTTTCATTCTTCCCATGCTATATCCGTTTAATGCCTCCTGAACTAATGACCCCATCTTTGTCGTTCTTGCATTTGTGATGTTTTTCTGGGTTGTATTGCTGCAAGATTATTATCCTTTGTCTTGATCACTGTTTTCCCCAATTTCTTAAGAACCCCATAGATTTCAATTCAACCCTGTTCCTAAAATCAAATTTGCCCCGAACAATGATCTTAGTGACATGACAGAAAATACGAACTGAGAATTCGCTGAGCTAACCACCTTCCACCTTCATATTTTTGCACAAGGAATCATACGTTATGAAATGAGAGTTGAATGGATGGTCGGATCTTGTCGCCGCATATATATCCACCGAGGCAACCCCTCCAGCATTCAAACAGACAGCAGCTTTCTCCTCCTCAAATCCTCCCCAAGCTTCAAAGCCGGCACTGACCTATCCTTCTGGACCCGTTCCCACAATCCACCCAGCACACTCTCCCCACCCTTCACCTATTAAGCCACTCCACCGCGCTCCTAATTCTCTTCGGATAAAACGCATCCAATGATTAAAAATCGCTCTTCAGCAGATTCTATTTCCATGTATTCCAGAATCCCCTGAAGTTTCTTCGGAAATTCATCTTGCTCTTGGCGTTGGGATCGGCATTGTATCTGGCTGGTGTATTGGTGAGGAACTGTTCGCAGTACTCTTCAAGAGCGGTGTCGATGTACTGTGCTGGGTATACGGTGATTTTTGTGAAGGGAGCCGCAAGCTTAGCCGACGGAATTAGAGCGATGGCGACTTCGAAGTCCATGCCAGATGCTCGTTCGGGGTGATCCAAGAGCCAGCGGACGTATGGGCCACAGTCATCGAGCGCGACGTGTTGACGGAGCCGGTACCAAAGGGCACTCGCCAGGGTACAACTCCGCTTTCGACGATGGGTGCCATTTTGTTCTGGCCGAGACAGCTATTGCGATGTGCGGGCATGTGGTACACACTGCGGCTCCGATGCGAGACTTGTTGTGTTTGTTTTGGAAGAATATCCATTCGCCGATGCGGCCTTTGCCGTCGTAACTAGTTTCCATGAGATCAGGATTATGTATGACAAAATAGACACAAAAACATGAAAGTAACGAGGAAAACTTCTCTTTATCAGGAATTGGGAATAATATTGAAGCAGTTACTATTCAGTCCGATGCTTTGGGTCATACACACTCTCCTAGCGCGAGTGGTCCAAGTTCCTACAAACAAAAAACTTGACACCCCCTCAATCTCTAGCTCAAACGCCCAAATACCCCCTTGAACGAAACTCACTCATATTTAACCATGTTCGGATGTCCTTCCTTCACTAATCTACTGTATGCACATGCACATGCACATGCGGATAGTGTGGGGTATATTTTCCGCAGATGTGATGATGTTGAGTAATCACATTGATTGTGCGACAGCCGGATGGAGAAAGCAGTATGATACTGACTAAAAGATCTGAATATCTTTTGAAAGAAACCTCGACTCTGGTTGATCGTCGTGATTGTGAACCAAGAACGGCTGCATTTGACAGCCGACTATAACCTATTTAGTGTTCCGATTGAAAGTGAAACGGAACAATGTGAAGTGAGAACTACAAGATGCCGACATTTAGGATCACCTCATGTTGACAAGCTAATATCATTTCATATTCGGTAGGTGGCACCTGTGAGGTATCAGCCTCTTTTTCATTCCGATCCGCACCTATGATACAATCCCTCAAGCATCAAGCGCCTACAATGCCATGAAGATCCCCCTAACCGTCCTATCAAAACACACCTTGATCCATCGAGGTACGGGAAGTCGGGAGCATTCGCCGAAGAAATGAATCATAGGGTTGTTACATCCGCGCCATTCATTCCATTACGTTTAAAAGTAGGCGAATATGGGTCAAAGATAAAGCTTGTTGTGGCCTTTAGGCAGATAAGCCTCGTTTCTCGCTCTCGGAGAAGAAAATGACCATTCGCCAGAGCTTCTTGACCAATACTTCTGCTTCTTCATCCAAGGCCTAAAGAATGTTAGTCGATGCTTCTGAGACAAAAGTTGAGCAGATAAATGAAATGGGATACTTACTCCTTCCAATTGCTCGACCAATTCCTGTGGCTTGCCTCTTTGACGAACATGCTCTTCCACAACCTCAACCAGCAATTGCTCTTGGACACCCAGATACTCCACGATCTTCTTCTCAACGAAAGGTCGCAGTTTCTCCACGATGACTGCATCATCCACAAACTCCCACTTGACTTCCCATGCCCAAAGACCGTCTTTCTCGGTTGGGATCTCGGCTGCCAGTTGGCGAACAGCTTGATCGCGCTCTTCGTCTGACATCTGAGCAACAGGAGCTGATGGATCGAATTTGATAGGGATAAGAGTGCGTTTGGAAGAATTGACAGCATCCTCCTCGTCCTCGAGCAGACCTTCGACCTCTGCAACTGTTCTTCTCGGAGGCTGAGCTTTCTCTTTCTGGACCTTCTGAGCAGCGGCGCCAAGAGACAATTTGAATGGCTGTTGAGCACGTCCGGATGCACCTCTGGACTCTAATTCCTCGGCTTGACGATCCAAGAATGAATCTGCCAGGCCACGAGCTTGTTCCTTGTCAGCAACATCACGTTGACGGTCCTTAGCCTCGGCAACGCGGTCTCTGTCATCAGCAGCCGATTCTCGAGCACGAAATAATGCACGATTTCGAATCCACATGCTGCGATCAGCGTAATAATCTTCAGCCTTCCGGGTGGCTTCAACATCGTCGTCCCAGTCACGAAGTCGTTGAGCAATCTTCTCCTTCTCCGAATTCTCTTTAGCAGCATCCTCGTCCTCTCGCTCCTTTTCGCGCTGTACTGCAGCAGTTCTTGAGCGTTCCCGATTCAACCACCGACGCTCTTGATCGAGGTATGTCTTTTCCAGGTCAGCTTCTTTCTTGGCAGTTCTCCGACGTTCCAGTTCTTCATCACTGGCGGAATCATCCTCTTCTTCACGGTTGATCCATACTTCTCCACTCGCCGCACCATTAATACCACTGCCATTAACAAATGAGACACCTTTTTGATAGTCGCGAGGAATTTGTGAGCCAAGCTTAGGTCCAGAGGGCGCGTTCGGAACGCCACGGGGCCCAAGCGGAATGTTGTTTGTACCGGCTGCAGGCCCAATGGGAGTATTTGGAGGTGGCGATGCAAGTCTCGAAGGTCGTGGTGCTCCATTTCGTAACCTCTCAGCGGCTTCCATTTCCTCCTCTCGCTTCAGACGTTCCATATCTCTCCTTGTGCTCCGATCTCTGAATGCCGCAATTTCCAAAGCAACGGTCTCACGCATCTCTGCTGGGATATCCGCAAGCTCATCGTCTACTGCCAAAGGTATGTTGACCACTTCAACATTTTCCCCATCCTGCATGATCGTATCCTCCCTGCTCTCATCCAACTTGACATACATCGGTGGGTGGAACAATTCGTAGATGGCTGCTTTCAAGCCCGCCCTCGCAGCATCAAGTCGTGCCTGTTCAGCAGCTGCATCATCGCCTCGATTCGAAGACCAGTTGTCCAGATAGTTCAACGAGTTGTCATCCACGAAGACCAATAACTTGCTCTTCTCTACCTCCTTCTCGTCGTCCTCTTCTTTCTTAACCCCAGTGCTAGCAGGTTGTTTTTTCGTTGGAATCTCAATATCTTTGAGAACTTCCACCGCTGTAGCCAAACTCTCCGCATCGTCATATTGTGCAAATCCAAAACTGCATTGCTTCCCATCTGCATCCGTAGCTCGGTCCCATCTGCGTAGTCGTCCTGCTGTGCCGAGAATCCGCTCGATGCCCTCATCCCCTCCTGCCCCTTCTGTAATTCCTCCAACAAAGATAGTCCGCACGATCTCTTCCTTCGTAGGTGGGACCAAAGACATCATACTATCTCTTAATGCTTGTCGCTGTGCCTCCATTCCTCTCTCTGCACCTAGTCCTGGTCGCCCACCTACAGATGCTGGATCTTGGCTTTCTCTTCTGCCTGCTGCGCCAGGTAATGCAGTTGACGGTTTCGAAGGGCCGGTGCCGAGGCGAATAACAGGCGCGGAGAAGTTGATATTGGGCATATTTGGAGGACCCTGGAAGCTGGGAGGCAGACCACTTGGGCGACTGGATTGCGTAGCGTTGGCTTGCTGCACGCCTGGAGGAGGAGCTGTTCCTGGTGCAGACATGCCTGGAGGGGGACCTACCAGATGTCCGTCAGTATAACTCGTAGCAAACAACTCCGAAGCTCTTACCCATTCCTGGTGGAGGTCCCATGCCAGGGGGGGTACCATTCTGGCCTGGGAAACCTCCGAATCCTGGGGGTCGTCCAAAAGGTGCAGCTGTTCGCAAAGTTAGCAATGTGAAGGCTTTCGGCGGGTAAACATGCCTCCATATGGATTGTAAGACATCCTGTCCGCACTTGATGTATAGTCTCGAGTTCGACTGAATTATTGAGGATCTGCGAGAGGTTGGGAGCAAAGAATAGTCATAGGTCGTGGTGTTGTCGTCGTCGGCGCAAAAGAGAGTCGCGAAAGTGAAGCTCGGCGCTCGTCGAAATCTACAAACCCCCTGCTAGCGCCATTTAAGTATTCGACAAATATCGAGAACCTCAACGACAACTCCACAGCAGCATTCAACAATTCCACCAATGTAAGTCCAACCGCGCTCGCAGATTTATATCTTCATTTCCTAATGTATTGAAAGGTCAATGGAGCTTCGAAGAGCTGCTGACGCGCTTCTGCGCTCGCAAACATCGCCCTTAGCTGCGTTACTCTCGCCAGCTGCCAACGTACGATGGACGAACAACGCGCAATTGGGATACAGGGGATGTTCGAACAGGCAGCTCCAGCGGGGATTCACGAGTGGTGTGCAAAGAAAAGCTATCCGACCAACAGCAACGACGACGGCAACACCACCACCGTCCAATCAAGCTTCGATCCCCGAATCCGATCCAAGTGAGCCCCAACCAGCCATGGAGGAACAAGCCAAATCTCTCGGATGGACTGCACGTTCTCGACCTACTAGCTATGGCATCCCTTCTCTCACTCCAGAAAGAGAAAAGGTCATGAACGGTGGAAGCAGCGCTAGTGACCTTCTCGCAACATTGACGAAGAGTCGTTCTCGTTCGGCGATGGATGTCAATCGCATGCAGGATATCAACCCCCTAGGGAGATCCGGCGGATTGGGCGCATCTCAGGCTCTCAGTGACGAGCTCGGAGTCCACAAGACAGCTCGCAAGCCGCTACTCTTAAATCCAAGTACAGGCAGGACTATCAGCGTAGGGAGCAATGGGACCGATGTTGCCAAGGGATTTCGGTTGATGGAGATGAGTTGTGCAAGGAATAAGGTCAAACGTGATTCTATGACGCAGAGATTTCATGAGCGAGGAGGTCTGAAGAGGAAGAGGCTACGGAGAGAGAGATGGAGGACCAGGTTCATGGAGGGCTTCAAAGCTACGGTTTCACGGGTGAAGCAATTGAAACATCAAGGATGGTAGTTGCGGATGGGGCATATTGTATAGTGTATGATAGGTGGCATGTGTTATTGTATGTCGAAGGGACTTATGGAAACCGCCATGTTCATTTCAGCCTCATTGTGATTGAATCTATTAACAAGAGCGCGACCTTCTAAGCATCTCCCCTCAAAGCAGTCACAGGAGCACTCAGGATCAGTATTCTGAATGCGAATGTTTTCTGCATCTTTCAAAATTCAAAACCGTAGCCCAAGATGTTATGCTGTCAAGGATCTGTCTGCCCCTGAATGTCTTCATTCTGCACCTCAATATGGTGAGGTACCTGGCCTCGGCCAACTTTATTCTGTACCAACTATCCCCTTTATGTCAGTGAGATCAGGAACGGACTTGTCATTAGGCTTGATATCAGCTTTTCCTTTTTCGACGAGAGGGAATTGATGGTAGTTTATTCAAGCGGAACATGCCCCCAAGATTGTTACATAAAGTCAAGGTACATCAACGGGTCAAACGATAACTTGGATGAATGTTTACATATTTTCTATGTGGTGTTCCTAGCCTTGCCCACAAGACAAGATCTGGGCTACCTGGACACCACAGTCCAATATTGCTCCGATAATTCATGTCAGCGGGTCGGTCGTAGGTAAATTTTACTCTTCCTATGATAGCACAATGGCAGATTAGACCAAAAAACAGCGTCAAGGCAAATTATCGTATCGAAATCCTCAAAAGATATATATGCTTTTGGAAACACCCACAAATTTTGAGTCTCAAATTTTCGTCTGGGTCCTCCCCCAAAGCTCTTCTGTGAGCTTTACTTCAAGAACATGTAGCCTGTGAGATCGTGACCCCAACCATTGGATACAAGCAAAGTCTAAAAATATTACAAGATTTGAGATCCCAATTCCAGATTCCGAATATCTCCGAGCTTCATCACTCTCTAATCGCTCCCTTACCTCCAAAATACATACATACAGAGGTACCGCCCTCATCCAGAATCCCCCCTCTTCTTCCACCTCAAAGCACCAATTGAAGAAGTCGATCACTAAGACTACGCCAACGCATCCCAACACTTCGTCTCAAGACTCGCTAATCAAGGTTAAACGCTCATCAAGGTTAAAACAAAACGACCAAGGACTATCGGGCAGAAGGACTTCCCAGTCGATAATAAAGAATTTACCTGAGCTTCACTGTAGGTCAACTTTATGATTTAAGATCAGACGTACCACAACTTACATTGCCGAAGCTCACATCGCATCAGGAGCTCACCGAAGCTGGTTCGTGATCATTCTTTGCCACTGGTTCTAGACCACATGTTTATTTGAAGTTCAATTACAAGAGCTTGTATCAATGAAAGGGGGTCCTTATGGAACTACACTGCCACAACAAAGCAAACAAAATGTTCCCAGAATAACAATCTCGAATAGCGCGGCGGGATGAATACGATTTGCCAGATTGAACAATGACCTTGTATATCATCGCCAGCACAGACTTACCTTTACTTTGAGGACACCCCCAGCATACAGGGACAGACCGAGGCAGAAAGTGAAAACAGGAACTCAAAAGCGAAAAATAATAATCTACCCATCATAAAGAGTGCTTGGACGAATTATTTGAACAATTCTAGTTGCGGTGTCTTGAAATGGCGAATTCCTTAGTCCTACTGTAGCCTTGACCTTTAAGCTTGAGTCTGTTCTTTAAACCTACATCTACGGAAAGTTACTAAGACTCTCCCCGACGGCATGGAATTGATAATCCACAGACAGGAATGCAGTGCATGGACCACATAATGAAACAGTACACTTTACATATCCCTCATTTTTCATCACCAGATCATCCAAGAACCACCACCACTTACAATACACCCGAAACTCAAAATCACAAATATAACCTTTCTCTTGCCACAAAAAAAGCATTAGACCTCTACCTCTACCCTTCAAAACCGTTGACGACTGACAACATGTAATGCTCAACCAAACCCCAATATCAAACTCTATTCCACATTACAATGCTTTAATTCGATTCCAAGTCGGAAGACGATCTCCCGCTCCCGCTTTTCCCTTCCCCTCTTAAACACAAAGTCAAAGTTGAACCCAAACTCAAAATGAAGAAGGAAAGAAAAGAAAGAAGAGAAGGAAAATGCTGGACACTGAAAAATCCTCGAGTCGGTCTCAACGGGCACAGGAATGGGCACATCCACATCGATCGATCTGGTAGATTCTCTCTCACAAACTTCTCGGTTTGAGAGAGAACGCTTCCAATCTTTCGATTTCGATCGTTTGTAGTCTTACGATATCAAACAAAATATCAGATACATGTGAGAAAGGAACATGCCACCGATGTACTGTACTTAGTAATCAAAATTGAATTTCGATTTCAACCCCCCCCCCCCCCCCACCCCGGACAGAAGTCCGTGCGTTCAGGCTTTTCGCTGTAGTAAGGAACACCACTTTTTCAATAGAAATTCCTATAATACCTCCTTTCTAAATGCCATTTCTACAACAATAAACAGTTTGCCTAATTTAAAATACTCAATTATACAACTCAAGAGGGTATAATATATCATTCTATCACTAAATATAATCGTGATTTTAATCACATACTAATTAATCCAAAGATTTACTATTCTCATAGCCTGAACGCACGGACTTCTGCCCCCCAGTTCGTAAAGACCCTGATAGCCACTCAACACAACTACTTACATATCAGACTGCAGATAAAGCCGAGTTGCAGGGCCGTGCTGTGCTAGAAGTAGCATGCATCGAGCTCAACGTATTGAGCGACTACCCCTCGATGTGTGTGCAACCGACGTCTCATTAATTATGAGATGAAGGTGAAGACGACAGGAAAAGAAAATATCGCAGCTCATGCCACGGACCTCAAGTCCGAGCATGCGTCTGGTCTAATAAATGACACTACTACCATGGGCTGAATATAAAAAAGCTAGACGTCTAGACCCTGCAACGGGAATAAGAAACTCAGATGAAAAAGAAAAAGAAAAAGAAAAGGAAAAGCAAAAAGAAAAAGGAAAACCCTCGATCTCCTTGTTAAACAACCTCAATGGCATCATCAATCTTGATATATTACTGTATAGGCCATCGAAGCGAGGGCCTGTACCCTCAGTCGCTAATCTCATTTAACAGCCAGGCTGAGCCGTCTGCCGTGTGGCAAACTGTCACAACAAGGTTTTGGACCACCAGGAATGTCCAGAGCAAATCAAGCTTAAGCCTCATCGAGCGGCAAACCCCCACGAGTTAGCGCACCACATCGGTCCCCCGACCGCAGCATCGGAGCCATGCCCGAAGAGATGCTGCTGCGATTAGAGTTTGAGAAATGCATGACAGTGAGCTAGTCTCTACTATCCCCCCCCCCTGAATAATATTATTCGGTGGGTATTTGCAGGGGGTTTGGTAGGGATTTTAGAGGGTCTACATCAGGGGATATAATAAGGCATTAAGCTAATAGAAATAATATAGAATCCTCTAAAAATACACACATTTTGCCCACATGACTCTCCTGCTGGCAGAAAAGTGAAGCTTCTTTTCACTTAAGGTAATAAATACACCTTTTTTAATAATAACAACTATTTGTAATACCTTTGCAAACGAAATAATGAATATTTTAAGACTTTTTTGCATATTAAAGATGCCGCATATTAAATATATTTATGAGGTATTTAATTTGCAAGCCTTAAATGATTCGCCATCACCTCTGCCTTTATCTTCGCCTATATCTTTTTCTTAAGCTTTAACATAATCTTGGGATTCCTAAAATGGCCCTTGACCTCCGTAGACGCTTGTTCAATGAGTATATGCACCCTTAATTACACATATCAATTGAATTTGTATTAAAATAGCTTTAAAACTTGGCTATAATCCTTGAGAGATATATTCAAAAATGGGGTATATTTTTTGATAGATTTAGCATGCTAAAGAGAATAGAAATATACCTTAATAATATAAACGCGGTTAGCAAAAGCTTGGAGTTAATATATCAAAGCGATAGCGTTTTAAGCAATGGCTTTAAGCCTCACCTTCCCACCATCAAATTGCGTATAAACATATATCTTATATTGCCCCTCATTTTGAATTGAGCGGGGAAAAGGCTATTTGGATAGCATTTAAGCTTGTAGGGTATGGAAGGCGAGTTGCAAAAAAAAAGGGATTTTCCGATGATTTTGAGGTAATGCAAGAACAATTCAACTTTGCCTATGAAGCTATAAAGTGATCTCAAAAGCGACTTGCTTTATAGATTTTCTTAGATGAAGTTTGGGCATTTGGAGGAGCATATACATAATTTTATGTTAGTTGTAAAATTGACGGATCCGATCGATATTAATTGGAGTATTTATAGCATAAATATAGCAAACGGCTTGCGTGAATATTTCATAATATAATTGCTTTAGGAAAGAAAGGATTAGTGGTATTTTGGGAAAAGGAATGGGGAATTATGAATTTAGCGAAATATGATACTTAAATATTTAATAACGTTGAGATATTTATTTAAATTAAGCGCCGTCGTGGCTACTTTTTTATTTGGCAATAAGACAACGCAAAAATTTATATATCCTACAAAACGATTAAAAACCTCCAAAGGCGTGGAATATCATATATCAAATTTTTTTGCTATTTCCTAAATTTGAATTTTATTGAATACATGTGAAATTGGATGAAGAACTAGATTCAGGCTTATTATTACGAAGTTTATTATGATGCCTTCAAAATTTGATTTTTTTAACTTAAACAAATTATATGGAAGGCTTGGAATGCAGTTCTTGATTTGTATATTGAGGTTTTTTATGATTTATAGCAAAGAAGGTGTTAAGCTGTGATTGACGCATGAGGGGGATCTATAAAATATTAGAAAATATACACATTTTCATGTACCTTTAATGATTTTTATATTTGGAAGCGGTGAATCATAAAAGGAAGCGGTGAACTAACAATTCTAGAGGTTTCCACCCCACCGAATAACATTATTCAGGGGGGGGGATAGTAGCTAGTGCTGAGCGAACCTGAGTAAATGTGCTCGGCCCACGGAGTTAGAGAAAGCTACGCGGGAGCTACCGCTGGGCGCGCTGCCGATCGTCGTGGGATTTCCAGGTTGATTTAGGTGCGATGTTGCTTTACTGCGCATGTGCAAGCTCAAAGAGGGTGCAAGCTCAAAGAGGTTCAAGTCGAGTATTGCACTCTGACTCTGACCGGGAGCAAGCACTGGCTCGCCAAGCCAATCAATCGAAGGATACGGGACCAAAGCACACGCAGTTGCTTGTCTAGAAAGGTGGAGAGAGAAATGAGAGAGAGAATGCTCTAGCAGTCTAGTTAGTGCCACAAGCAGAGTTCATCTCAGATGGCTTCAAGGGTGGTATCAACAAGCAAAGTAGATAAGATTTGGCTTGTGATTGTGAATGGCTCGGATGTAAAATCCGGAGACAGAGCGCAAGCGAATGTTGATTGTCTAATTCAACGTCAAATTCACCACTGGTGAAATAATGATGGGCATTATTGTTGAAACATCACGCCAGTAGATAGGATGCATGGCCGGAAAATTTATATCGAGGCCTAGGCCAATATTGAGACAGGTCGTTCCAAAAGAATGACGTGCTAGAAGCCCGAGGTCGATGCAGCACGCTGTCAACAAAGCTCAGCTCGCCAAGAAAAGGAAGCTGGGGACGCACGTGACTTTGAACATCGAAACGGAGTCACTTGCCATTATTCCATGTGGTGGCAAGACACTGCTGCTGGTACCCCGAGCGATAGCAAGCACAAAACGCCCCCGACGTGCGCTGACGTCGGTTTCGTTTTCATCGAAAGTGATGGTGTTCCCCGTATCTTGGTTCAAGCGCTTCATCGCCGGAGCCGGGACATCCTCCGCATCTCGATGTCGGATCGAAGAACCGGCTCCAGTTACATGGAGGTGTCGGAGACTCTTCCGCAGCGCCAACAGCCTCTCAGATGTAGCGGGTACTTCTCCTTACCATTGACATGGTACTATCGGGGAGGCGGAAAGTCCTCATTTATACCATGCTGAGGTGTAGTGGCAGCGCTTTTAATATACTTTTGTGCCGCCAATCAAGACGTATAGTTGGTTGCAACCGTAGACCAGCTCCCAGCTCCCGGCTTCTCCCTCCATAACAGTCCTTGCGGTGGAGACCTTCCTTTCATACGGGCCTTCTCTCTCATCGTAACAGATCGCATCCAGGGCCGTGATATCTGTCTCCAGAGAGCACCGTGCTTAGAATCATCTCAGCAGGATTTGGGATCCGAAGTCTACTGGGTTTGTCGATGGTACAGTACGTATTATACTGGAGCTCGCCCACGCCGCATGTAATTCGCCCTGTGCCCAATTCCCACTCCAGCGGTCCCGGTCTCAGCCCGAAATCGATTGATGATAGTCCACATCTCGTCTCCTCGAAACATATCGACTTGACGCCTCGATCAGCTCGGCACTACTGAGACACCGGATTCCAACAATCCCATCTCATTGTGTGCAGCCGAGATCCCATCGACCTATAATAGAAGCTTTGTCCTCAGGAAGTCGCAGAAGGCTCCTCCGCAAATCAGGCCGCACCACCGATGAGTTTGCCCATAACCAAACCTACACTGCACTGCACTGCACTGCACCGCGCTGGAGCTTTGTCAAGGAGCACACCTCATAGCAGTCACGTTCAGATGGACTTATGGCGTTCCATCATTCCCGTGTAGGCCAGTCTGCCAGCATTCCCACAATAACAAACCCCCATTCCCATCTCGCCACCCAGTCGCCAAATATCAACCAACCCAACCTTCACGCCTCTGCACTCACTCTCACGGCCAGCTGTAGGACAATTTTGACTTAGCCCAGCCCAGTCGTGCAATTGATGGCACCAAAACTCCCCCTTCTTGGGCATACTAACATGTCTTCATCGAGCTTTCGCCAAATTCTCCCCTCCTTTGGGGAGAGCAGTGCATCAGCCAGCAACCCAAGCCAATCCACATCCGAGAGTACGGGATCTGATCCACGCCGCCCCCGCGGCAACAAGGACATTCCTGCTGAGAGCAGTTCCGCTTCCTCCAAACGACGACGAGTCCCGGAATCAGTCACTCGCAATGCCTGCCTCAACTGCAAAAAGGCGCGGGCCAAGGTCAGTACTGTACATTAATTACAATTCTTGCTCTGCTCTCTGCGAAATACCAGAGAGGTTGCTGTGCCAAGCGCTCGTTCTTGTGCTGTAGAAAGACCCCAGGCTGACGATTGCAGTGTGATGGCAACAAGCCGTGCAAGAGGTGTGCGACACGGGTCGAGACCTCCGAGTGCATCTACGAGGTTCACATCAAGCATGCGAAGGAAGAGCTGGTCAAGCAGATCAAGGAGCTTAGGGCCAAGGACCATATAACAGAGCAGATCCTCCATGCCCTGTCTACTAATGAAAAGGTACCGGAAATCCTCGAACGCCTCCGGAACGGTGAGGCATACGATAGCATTGTCGAATGCCTGGGCCGCTCTCCTCTGGACGACCTCGATGATCTCTCGCCCCGGGAGTCTCAAAATTCTACATACGAAACCTCGGATCACGAAATGGGCGGCCTCGAAGCCTCGAAACCTTCCTGGACAACAGTAACTTCCGATACCACCGTTTTCCACCATCTCTTCCAGCTCTATTTCGCTTGGGTCCACCCCGTACATACGCTGTTCAGCGAAGGACGCTTTGTCGACAGCTTCCGCCGACACTTGGACACCTACTGCTCGTCTGTGCTCGTCAACTCGGTTTGTGCATTGGCCTGCAGCCTGCACTCGGCAGTCGATGGAGACGAAATTGACTATGAGCAATTGGGTATGCAGTTCAGTAACGCTGCGCGAAAAGCTCTCGAGCCGGACGACAGTAGACTCACGACGATACAAGCCTTCGCCGTAATGCACTTAATAGACTGCGCTCGTGGGAATGCCTTGCGCGCCGCGGCCTACCTTAGGATAGCTACTCTTAGTCTACCACGGGCAATATTCCAAGAAAACGACGGCTTCGCAGAGTCGTGGAAAGCCACTGTTGGTGGAGTACGGAATTTGAACATGTCAGTAAAAATCTGCCCCTCTTGGTCTGACCCCCCTAATGACCCTAAGTGAGTGGGCGCAGATGACCTTCCAGGCGCCACCAATAGTTGAATCTGCAGCATATGACAACATAGAGGAGGTTGATGATATTCTGGACAACAGAAACTGGTATCATTATCGATATGCCAAGGAACAACCCGAAGCTCGTCGGAGTCTGCTCGCAACAACAAACAGGGAAAAGTCGAAGTTGAACGCGATTCTGCAAGACATTGGCACGATGGTATACTCCCAGCGTGGCCCTACTATAACTGCGAGGCAGTTTCTCTTCCAGTATGGTAGGCTTAGAGAGTGGCGAGAACAGTTGCCCGATGGACTTGGCAATTTTGAAGAGGGTAATCAACAAGTACTTCCTCATGTGGTCTATTTGCTGTGAGTTTGATAGTGTGATCTTCGCGCGGGCAGGCTGACGATCTAGTGTGCTTTATACTACTGCGGTTGTGCAGTTGCTTCGACCTTTACTCGACTTCACGGGATTCCCTTCATCTTTGGTCGAGGGAGCTATCTGGGAGCACGCTCAAGAAGGGCTTCGGCTTCTCGACACATGTTATCGACCGCAATATACTTTTCGATACCAGCCAGTTCTGCAGATTCTCGCATCTCTGCAACTAACAGATATCATAGTTCGATTCTTCCCTGAAGGTCCACAGGGTAGCAGTAAGGATGGATCCGAGGCTTTCCAATTCGGTATGGAACTTCTGATGGAATCTCGAGCCGGCTTTCCTGTTGCTGGCCCCCTCCAAGAGATGCTACGAAGGTCGGCGATCGAGTGTGCTATCCAGCTCCCTGGAAATATGACACAGCTCATGCTCTCGCCAACACCTCCTCAGAGAGTGTACGGCATGGACGACTTTCTTGATGCGTGCACACGACCAACATACCTCCAGCCAGTTCTCGAGGCTCATTCCAAATATTCCCGATCCTTTTCCCCCGACTGGATAAATGAAGGCCCTGCTTATGGTTTTCGTGAATCGACAACTGGTGCTCGCCGGCTGAGGTTCCCATCCGCGGAGGAAAGAGGTGCCCAGAGTCTGATGCAGATTCGAAATCTGCTCAACTCAAATTGAAATTGAAGTTTGACTTGGTTAACGACCTTCCCGGCGCCCGATATCGTTCTGTAGTTGGAGGCTTTCCCAGGGAATCCACGAAGCTGGGTGGCCTTGGGTGGCTCGGTCCGTTGGGGGTTGGATGGTTATGTGATCTACGAGATCTCTGATTTGGCCTTTCTTCTGCAGTACTCCCAGAGGTGGACAATTGACAGTCTTCTCTTGAGCAAGAACTACTACTTCCATAAACCTGACCATCGATCAACAATCCTTCACATAACATCCATATTTCTGCCAGACCTCTGCCAGACCTCCACATCCTGCATCGCCAAACCTGGAGCTGAATTGCTGATGGAGCGGGCAAACCCACCATCAAAGAGAGGAAGAGCGTGAGTCGTAGGAAGCTGTGTGACGATGAAGGTGCCGACCTTGGAGTGATTTCTCTATTACTCCTATGCTGGACAAGCCACAGGGGGCATTGGGTGATTACCTGGGCCCGAAGTGGCGAAAACTTGGGTGATATATAGAAAGTGGGCGTAGTTGTCGCATGGAGGGTCGAAGGTTGGGTACGGAGGCCACCTCCGGTCGTGTGTTCGCCTCCATGGCTTTCCAAAAACCCCTCGAAAACGCAGCGAACCGGCTCTGACGGCGACATTCGAATGACAATGGAGACTTCACCACCCATGTTTTCCTCTCCTATGTCACAGGTATATTCCTCGGACCATCCTCTGCTTCGCTTGATGGTCGAGTTCGAAAGTCGCATCTCGGGAGACGAGAAGGCAGCTGAGGTCGGCCATGTCTGCGATTTTTGCCACCTCGATGGTTGTCTGTTTGTGATGCAGTATGTAGCATGGTTCCATCTGGGCACTCGATTAATAGTTCCCTGCTCCAAATATATACTGTCTGATCCAGCTTGGGTAGAAACGATGTTCTCTAGGTCGGGGGGCCGGGCATTCCCCCGAAGTCAAGAAAGGTTGCCGTTGCCCTCCAAGGGTCCCGCTATAATGGCTTGGTTTGGGGTCTTGATTGGTCTGTCTCTCATTGGAGTCTGAGGAGAGGAGTTTTTTGACGATCGAACCGCGTATTCATTCCAACGGTGCAGCAACATGAAGGACAACATCAAGGACAACATCAATTAACCACACATACTGGTTGGTGCAGTTGTTGTGCAGTAGGCCAGTCTTCGAGAACTATGGTATTTGGGCTCGATTTGAGAAGGAGACAGGGACTTGGTATAATATGAGGGTAAGGTTATATTCCGCTTGATCATGACTGGTAAGGGAGCCCAAGATGACAACTATATTGTTTGTTACCAGGGCAGCGCATTTTTGTCGACAACCAAAGAGCTTGGAAGTTCTTGCGATCAGCTGTCCTGCCGGAGCTGGGGAGAAAGGTGCGGTTTGCACTGCTGTAGTTTCTGCAATGCCCAAGGCCTGGGTGAGTCCCGACACATGTCCGCGAAGATATCACCTTGATGTGGACTGACCACCTCTCTCCATTCCTGCCAGCTCGTGCTTGTGAGTCGGAAGGGCGTTCGTCGTGCCTGTGTTGTCTGTCCATGGAATTCCCTCTTCCTTGGCGGTTTTTGATGACTGGCGTATGTACTTGGCGCAGTACTGTAAGATTGGTATCTGATCAAATAACACCGTTCATTTGATGAAGATAGTTTGGAAGACGGAATACATCTGGGAGAGCTTGATCCAGAAAGTGATGTACGAGAAGCCGGCCGGTTATAAGAGGGGATTTGAAGAGGGTTGATCGGGGATCTCAATGGTATCCCCGCTTGATGGAATTGGACAAAGATCGGTGGCAAAGTTTGAGAAAGATGAAGAAAGTGGGAAGTAAGTATTTTAGAAGTTGCCTGTTGGAAACAGGATCAGGAACACGACTGCGGTCTTCCATTCTCGCCTAGGTAGGTGAGCAGGAAGACTTCTCAGGACACTTCTATTTAGTACTCTGCTGCATAATTGTTAGCCCTGTCTCCTTCGATCTTCCCTCTCTATTTGTATTTGCATTTTACTTCTAGGTCGGCCCGTTTCGCTTCATGCACAGCACATTTCCTAAACCGGCAGGCTGTAGCTCGTATAGAGAAATGAGCACCTCACTTGCTCTGTTTACTCTCAATCCATGGTTGAATTCGCCATACAGGTTGCGCTAGAGCCGGTCTGAGTCCCAATAAGAGGCCTTGTTTATTTTAAAAGCTTCGTCTCGAGCACAACCTAGAAATCGACTCTTTGTAGCCAGCCACCTCTTCAAGTACACTTATTTTTTTTTTATGGCCCACGGTAGCTCCGCATTGAATAATGCTGTTGGATTGCATTCCCCCTTTACCTTTCCGCTACTCTTGTTGTGAGAAGCGTCTTCCATAATACCTCAGCATGGACTTCTCGCCATTGAGAGATTCCCAGAGGCATGTATGTAAATAGATAGCACAGGGCTCAGAGTTCAGCGATAGGTTGCTCCAAAAGCCTATCGTTGAGGCCTCATGCGTAATGTCAACATTGAAAAGCATATTGGTGGCACTGCAAAGTTCCCCGTTACAGCACTGGATCCAAATCACTGCTGGGACATATGCATGACAAGTAAGTAAATCATCTCCACCTCCAAGAAAATCCCAGGCTCGGGCGTTGCAGTGTTTGAGCATTAAATTTCAACGACTGCAGTGAAAATTCACTGGAACTATTGACTCGCAGAATGTATTCCACGATCGACCTGTCTCTTGGCCGAGGCATGCTGATACACTGCTTTAGACATAGGAGGTGTCAGAGATTGTGGAAGTGATATGAACATCTTCTGATATGTAGGAATAAAAGGTAATCGGTATCTGGAATGTATAGTCGACTCTGAGTTTGATCTGGGCTAGACACAGAACTCAGAATACAAACTACACAATACATGATCTGACCTTTTATCGAAGTCCGAATGGTGTGATGGAAGTTACACAACTCCGAAACTAAACTTGGTAGAAAGTGCCATATCGAAGCAACCAGACAGGGAAAGGAAAATCTTGCTTCAGTTGCCTCCTGTCATCAATAAGAACTTTCAATCAGTTACTTGAGTGAAAAGAGGTTGTGATGTTTTGCTGTCGCGTGTGTCATTAGTCACGATCTTCTCACTTTACAATTACAAGTACGAGAACTTGAAATTGTGAATCTTGGATTCCATATCTAGACCTGCGCTATCATATGCATACACTTGACATGTTATGCCATTCGCCTCATTTCACCATTCTCACGTACCTTCCATCGGCAATTTTTACGCTAGAAATTAAGTGAGGATTACACGGCAAGGTGTCTCCAATTCGACAAAGAGTTACAAGATCACCAAAAAAAAAAAAAAACCCAACGATTACCTTCAAACTAACGCATACAATACTCCACTCCCAACCATAACGATCTCTCTCTCTCTCTCGTACTCTCCCCAGATATCCCAGAAAATAATCAACTGGGAGATATATCAAGTCGAATGTACAGTACGACTGTACGTAATAATTTAGAAAGTTGATGTCATGATAAGCGAGAATGACTGCTTCTCGAGGGACCAACAGTTACGAAGATTACGGTACTTCATTATCCCAGAACCTAGTACCTAGATTTAAATGCACTTCGCCTCACTTCACTTTCAATCATACTAACAACTCATCCTATACTACTAGCAGTCTATTCAGACATTTGCCGTGACATGATCTTCCATTCTACCTCTCTGCAACCAGCCAACCAGCCAGCCAGCTCCAGCTTTCCCTTTCCCAGGACAAGTCCTACATGGCGAGTCCGGACTTCTACATCATCAATCAATAATCGATACCTTAATCAAGTTAAGAACAATCCGCTTCATACAAAATCTACCTCCGCGGAATGGACTTTGAAATTCTTCAAAAACCCAAACATTCTTGATCATATGTATGTAAATTATGTTCTATTCTTCTCACGACATTTACTATTTATCCTCTTCTTGTCTGGTTCGTTCTCTTCACACATGCAAGTAAGTCATCGCAACACCTTGCCATGCCTTGCCATTCCTTGACTGCTCCTTCAACCAAACACCATCCACCCATCCCAAATATCAACGCCAAATTGTTCCACGAGAGAAACCCAGTCCCATGTGTGTACGCCGCCAGAAAGAGCAAGAATGCAGCAAGTATCAAAAGTAGCTAAAAGCGAAAATAACAAATAACAAAGTCCGTACTACCCTCATCACAACCTATCAAAGTATGAGCAAATAACACCACCCCATCCTTATCCCTGTCCCCAGCACCTCGCCCACACCCCCATCTAAGCCTTAGCAATCCAGCCATGCGCCTGAAAGAACTCAAAAATCCTACTTCCCTTCTGCCCGTCAACCTTCGAAATCTCCCTAACCTGCTTCTTCTTCAGCGCGCCATTGACCTTCAACGCCTCTTTCATGACCATCTCCTTGATGACCAGGTAGGGTTTAGGATGGATGCGCGTCTTCTCGCAGAGATCGATCTCTTCGTCGGTGAGGAGATGGGCGTCTAGGACGTTTTCTTGTGCGAAGGAGAGGGGTGACACGCCGCTTAGAGGGGCAATTTGGAATTTTTGTTTGATGGGTAAGGAGGGGGTGGATGTGCCGTTTGCGTGGCCGTTGGTGAGGATCTTGTTATTTGGTGCGGGAGCGCCGTTGGGTGTTGAGACGGAGGCTTTGATGCGTGTTGGGAGGTCGGAGGCAACGAATGCTGCAGCTCCGGAAGGAGTTTCGATAACAGGTGGTGGTTTTGAGCGTTGCGAACTTGCAAAACGTTCCCTGTCCAAGGATCCCATCGGTTGAGCCTTCTGTGCTCGCAGTAGTTTGTCGGCTTCGTATTTCTCGCCGCCACGTAAATCGCCTATCTTCACTGCTCGCCAATCTTGCAGCTGGGCGACTGCTTGCCGTAGATTATGTTCTTCGATGAGGCCATTGCAGAGGTCCTGGAAATCGTCGTGGTTCATCATGCGTGCAAAGGGCTTGGCTTTGTTGAGGAGATCGCGCTCTTCCTTTGTGCGTTTCTTGTCGAGGGCCGCGTTCTTGCGGTATTCGAGAAGGTTGTGCTCGAAAATTACTTTCTTGCGTTCGGCTCGCTGGGTGAGGCGTGAGTTGTAGATGTCCATAACTGTAATCTTGAGCTCCATTTCGGATTCCAACTCGCCTGTACGAGGGTTGATTCCATCTCCAGGGTCGAATTGCATGTGTTGGACAGCGTCTTCTGCTTCATTGGCGTATTCTGTTTCGAATTCAAGACGACCGGGCATGTAGCCTTGAACTTCGTGACAGGCTGGTACACTGGCTGTAGGCTTCTTCTTAGGCGTTGCAGGTGGTGCATTACTTTGTGCCTCCTTCCTATCCTCGATCCGACGTTTCTTTCTGGCTTGGAACTCTTCCCTAGGTAGTTCGTCTTGCAATCGCATATCTTTGGGATCGGCCCGAACGGGTAATGGGAAGTTGAGACTGTCGAGATATATCTTCTGGTAATGCGCCCTAACTTCATCCTTATTTCTGTATCCCCCAATATGATCTGCCACGTCTGCCCACGATCCAAGACCATAGATCTCGCATCCTTCTAATAGTAGTAGTTCCTCGTCTGCGCCCCAGTTCTTGTCGTATATGGGCACGGAGTTCTGTTCGATGACTCGGAAAGGATGGGTTGCAGGTTGGTGATTATGACTTGATTCTCCTTGGGCGAAGCATGGTACGCAGAGGTCGTAGTCATTGCAGGAGCTGTGGGCGCATCTTATCCGGACCTGGTGAAGTATTAGTAAGGTGTTTGCAGGAGACGATTCTGCTTTACATACCGTTGAAGTGATATCTGCACTGCAAACATCACAAACATATTTGACTCCCCCCTCGCCGCCTCGCGCTGCAGTCTTCTTTCGGATGACCCCCATGACGATGATGCTTTGCGCCGGAATCAAGAGCCAGGGCTATCTGAGTCCTCGGGAGTGGCTTTGAGAAGGAAACACGCGATCCTCTATCCTCCTCTCCTGTGTCTGTTCCTCCTGGCTTTCCTGAGGATGCTGCGGTCGGCGTTTGCTATGGCGTTGATTGGATTAGATTGACTTCAATGTCCCTGAGGTTGACAGTAGCCGATGGATGACAAGAGGCTAGTCCGAAAGGGAAAATTTCTGGGGAAGCTGACTAAGCATATATTTTGAGGAATGAATAACAAGACATGATTCATGTACGCATGGATTGAAGATGAATGGTCAAAATATTGTTATTAAAATTGGGTTGAAGGAATTCACGGATTGTTCTCTGAGGGCCACATGACTGTATAGTTTATTAATCCAAATGTTCCAAGCACGTCTAGACATTCATACTGATCTTATCAGAAAGATTGGACGAGGACTTCTGATATTCATTTGTTGAAGACGTATATGAATTTGACATCTAGCAACATACGAGTAGGATAATAATAATAGTAGGTCAATTTTGTCTTCGACAGTTTCAGTCTTGAGGCTTTCCAGTCTGCATTTCTTTCTTTCTTGTAGTTCTCCTAGGAGAACGACTATATTCAACAGATACTTTCAAACTGGCAATAATGGTGGCAGCAATCAAGATGAGAGGATTTCCAAAACTTGCGATATGCCCTGCTATTACTACCATCTATGAAGTAGGTTGCTTGTGCCCATCCATCTTAGTAGTATAATGCTTCCCAGTCTCTGAAGCTATTCACATATTTGACATCAAGTTTACCCTCCACCCCTCCCTCACTTTCGTAATCAATAATCAACACAAGCTTCAGCAACCATTCCATTGATTCAATAATTAATTTCACCCACCTCTATCTATCAAAACGCATCACCTTTTTCAGAACAAATCCCTCACTTCTTTCAAGACTCAGCCAACCTTCTTTGCATTAGTTCTTCAGTCACGTTACTCGAATATGTCCGTACGGGGACCCTGGATCGATCTTGGCGCTGAGCCACTGAACTTCAAACCTGCGACTTTTTGCCTCCTTTTGTAATCCTCTCTCTCTCTCTCTTTTCCTTCTCGCCCCAAAAACGTACAGAATTATCAACGATATCCTTGACATCACCAGATCAAATATTGTCGTCAACCTTACTTGCAAGACCACATCATCATCCCAAGGAACAAAGAACAAACAAACCAACTGTACTCTCAAAGGCCGCCGGGTAAACAGAGCGAGCGCAGCATAGTGCAGGGCATCCTTTGGCGGGGCATCGACTTCTCCTCCACCTCCTCAGAAACCTGGTCACCGCATCGCACCGCATATCACTCGAACCTCCACCCTTCTCGATTACCAACAGTATCATCTCCACCTCTCGAGCACCACACATCCACAATACCATCAATATGTCGTGGAAACTCACCAAGAGTAAGTCCGCTCCAGACAAGTCCCCTCCCGCCATTCAATGCGATAGAGCCTCTGCAGCTCCCTCGTGTTGACATTCCCGTGGGGGGTGGATCTGCCAATCCCCCATTGACGGCTTCCACACTCCCAGTACTGACATATTAAACCAGAACTCAAGGAGACGCACCTTGGTCCTCTTGCCAATACTTTTTCTCGCTCCCCATCTACATCTACAATCACAGGAGACTCTGCCAAGGAGGAGAAGGCCAGCATAGGCAGTTCGACTCCTAATGACAATGGGATTGGTATGTTGGAGATATTTGATATGTTGACAAGAAGCTGACATGTATAGCTGCTTCTGAAATCATAGCTACCCAACCTCAGTCCCAACCCCGACCTGGTATCTTGATCGTTACATTGCACGAAGGATCAAACTTCTCCCTCCCCGACCAATACAAGACAGTCTTCAACACACATACCTCCAACTCCCTCTCACAAGGAAATGGCTTTGGAGTGGCTGGATCAGTTCGACCGGGCTCATCACAACAGGCAGGTAGCGTTGCAGGATCATATGCCGGTAATGCCAGACCGCAGACCTCAGGAGGTGGATTCAGCCAGGTTCCCACGAATCACGGACGAATTTCGTCCAAATACCTTCCCTACGCCCTCCTTGATTTCGATAAGCTGCAAGTCTTTGTCAATGCAGTCTCAGGAACCCCAGAAAATCCGCTCTGGGCTGGAGATAACACTCAATACAAGTTTGATGTCTCACGAGTGACGGAGTTGGCTGTACATCTTTATCTCCGAAACCCGAATGCTCCTCAAGGTGCTGGCCGTACTACAGATATCTTCCTTGGCGTTGCACGTATCAATCCGAGATTTGAGGAAGCTCACAAGTACGTTGAGGATCCGAAATTGGGCAAGAAGGATAAGGAGAAGGCAGCGGCAGAATGGGCAAACAATGAAAAGGCTCTGGGACAATCAGGACCAGAATGGTTAGATGTGCAGTATGGTACTGGAAAAATCCGAATTGGTGTGCAATATATCGAGAACAGATCACGATCACTGAAGATTGAGGATTTCGACTTGTTGAAGGTGGTTGGAAAGGGTAGTTTTGGAAAGGTCATGCAGGTCAAGAAGAAGGACACCCAACGAATTTACGCCTTGAAGACGATTCGAAAAGCGCACATCATCTCTCGATCGGAAGTGGCACACACTTTGGCCGAACGATCAGTCCTTTCTCAAATCAACAACCCGTTCATCGTCCCTCTCAAATTTACCTTCCAATCGCCAGAGAAGCTGTATTTCGTTCTGGCCTTCGTTAATGGCGGAGAGCTTTTCCACCACCTACAAAAAGAGCAGAGATTCGACATCAACCGATCGAGGTTCTACACAGCGGAACTTCTGTGTGCTTTGGAGTGTTTGCACGGATTCAACGTCATTTATCGTGACTTGAAGCCCGAGAACATTCTTCTGGATTACTCTGGACATATCGCCCTTTGTGATTTCGGTCTGTGCAAGCTGGACATGAAGGATGAAGATCGAACCAACACTTTCTGTGGTACGCCCGAGTATCTTGCTCCTGAACTGCTGTTGGGTCAAGGTTATACCAAGACCGTCGATTGGTGGACTCTTGGTGTTCTTCTCTATGAGATGTTGACAGGTCTACCACCATTCTACGATGAGAATACCAACGAGATGTACCGCAAGATCCTGTCCGAACCACTTCATTTCCCCAGCGCAGAAGTCGTCCCAGCGACGGCCAAGGATCTCCTTTCCAAACTCCTCAACCGCAAGCCAGATCAACGATTAGGTGCCAATGGTGCTTCGGAGATCAAAGCACACCCCTTCTTCCACAGCATCGATTGGCGAAAGCTGCTTCAGCGAAAGTACGAGCCTACTTTCAAGCCCAACGTGGTAAGTTTACTTAGCACCAGCTAGGGTTTCTTGACAAGAGAACGTCAGCTAAATCTCTTCTCTAGACCGATGCTCTTGATACCAAGAATTTTGATGTTGAGTTCACGCAAGAAATTGCACAGGATTCTTATGTGGATGGACCGGTTCTATCTGATGATGCCCAGAGGGATTTCGTTGGATTCAGTTACAACAGGTACGTACTTTCACTTTAACTGTTTGGTCTACCCAGCATCCCCTCTCCGTGATTATTCGATATGCGGACAGCAGTGCTAACCTCCCTAGACCCGTAGCTGGCCTTGGAGACGGAGGTGGCAGTATCAGAGACCCATCGTTCGTAGGAAGCGTGACGGACAGGTAGTGGACACTCACACTTCTCCGTCCAGCTTTTCATTTTCCAAATCACATTTTCACAGAGAATCATGCGGAGCACTGCCCTGCATTCTGCGACACATCCCAGGTCTGTCTCTCCGTATGAAAGACAGTAGCAGAAGCGTCTCATCGCAGTGGGACAAGCAATTGAGTGAAAATGGGTAGAGCGACTTCTTTCTAGTTTGACTTGACTTGCGTGCGTGCTTGCGTGCGATGTGGGGGCGGGCGGGCGTTGATGGGTTTGATATGACTGACCGACGATGAATGGCTGGATGATTGATCGATTGACTGCATGCAGGCAGAGCTCTACATGACTTGGATTCATTTCATGACTTTTCAGGTTCAAACTTTTACGTCGCTTGGCGGGGCTGATGGGCGGCGGTGGTGTCTGTCTGTCTTTGTAGCGAGCGTCAAATGCAAAATCAATAGACTATACATGCAATCATGAGCGTTTCTCTGACTGTGGGTGTTGAATAGGTGATTTTGTTGACGAAGCTATAAAGTTTCCTGAATGGGAAACCGGTTGGGTTTGTCTGATGTGTAGGTAACAATTCATCTGACCATATCCACCGGACATGACAAAGTTTCGGCCAGTCACACTTGCTTCTTCTCAACCTTTTCCTTGCAGTGCTATCGAGGTATCCATCATTCAATACCCCAAAGCAGCCGCGGACGCAACATCGGGACATAAACAATATCATGCCCTCCTCTTCCGAAAGCTCAACACCGCATTACATAACATAATAATCCAGCAATCCCTTACTAACGACCTTTAGCCTTCGTAACAAATAACCCCGAAAACCGCAAATCTCTATGCACTTCCATTTGTTACTCCACGGCATTAGGTAATTCAATTCCTGCATTAGCTTTAGATAATATAATCCTCCCCTCTTCCTTGGAGATAACATGTACAATGCTCAGTCAGCTCCGCGGTCTCGACCCGACGACCAATGCACGGGTGTCTCGGACGGGCATGGGCATGGGCATGGGCATGGGCCTGCCACGCTAAAAGAGGGGTGATTTCAGCACTTTGGCGGGCAGACCAGGGGACGTCATAAGATAAACTTCTCCACCGCATTTCCGTCTCCCTCTCTTCTTTCCTTCCTTTCAAAACAAACAATATATTTGCTCTTGCATACCAGACCTTCAATCCACACGGAATATCAAAAGTGAGGGATCAGGACTTCAATTGAAAGGTACGTGAGATTGTGACGGGGTGTGGTCTGATGCTGGAGCTGTCCGGAGGGAGGGGTAGAGTGAGGTGAGGTGAGGTGATGCTGGTGAGGTGAGGTTTGAAAGAGAGGACCCCGCTTTGCTGGCTGCTCTGCTGCTCTGCTGCTGGAGCTGGGCAACGCAACACGCAGGGCGATACAGTGCAGAAGCGTCGAGACAAGTGCATGCAGAGAAGAGTAGGAACAGGAATTGAGACGCTTACTCTCCGACACTGTCTGAGAGCAAGACTGGCATATCGGAACGACCAGCAAACAACAGCAGCTCCAACAGACAGAGAATTAGCTAACAGGTGATTATCATCAGAATCTTCGCTTTACACCAATTCAAATCCCTCGAAAGCCAACCCTATCTCCGGAGACGCAGGTCCCAGAGTCGAAAAAGCAATTGCATCGTTCTACACATCTCCGCCCGAGACCTATATCCACAATACTTTCCAGTCTTGACACCAAATACCACCTCGAAAAGAAATCAAAAAACCGCAACCATGGTAGCAGACAGCCTCCCCTCCTGGAGCACCCTCCAACAACACCACAACGACATAGGCAAGTCCTTCGTCCTCAAGAAAGAGTTCGCCAAGGATCCCTCCCGGTTCGAGAAATTCTCCTTCACATTCCCCAACCCGGCAGACGGAACAGAGATCCTCTTCGACTTCAGCAAGAACTTCCTGACCGAGGAGACGCTCAAGATTCTGGTACAGGTTGCGAAGGAGGCCAAGGTTGAGGAGCTCCGCGATGCCATGTTCAAGGGTGAAAAGATTAATAACACGGAGGGCAGAGCCGTGCTGCATGCTGCGTTGAGGAATACCGGTGGGGAGAAGATTGAGGTGGATGGTGCAGATGTGATGCCAGGTGTTAATAAGGAGTTGAAGCATATGGAGGAATTCAGTGAGGCGATTAGGAGTGGTGAGTGGAAGGGTTATACTGGGAAGCCTTTGACTACTATTATCAATATTGGTATTGGTGGTTCCGATCTGTACGTTCTTCCTCCTCTTCTTTCGACATACTGCAGATGTCATGATTGAACTATACTAAGTCAACCATAGTGGCCCTGTCATGGTCACAGAAGCCCTCAAGTTCTATGGCGACCGCAAACAAACTCTCCACTTCGTCTCCAACATCGACGGAACCCACATGGCCGAAGCCCTTCGCGATTCCAACCCAGAAACGACCCTCTTCCTCGTTGCATCCAAGACCTTCACCACCGCCGAGACAGTTACCAACGCCAACAGCGCCAAAGAATGGTTCCTCAAGGAGACCGACGGAAAGGGCGACATCGCCAAGCACTTCGTCGCTCTCTCCACCAACGAGTCCGAGGTCACCAAGTTTGGTATCGATGCCAAGAACATGTTTGGTTTTGAGAGCTGGGTTGGTGGAAGATACAGTGTTTGGTCGGCCATTGGATTGAGTGTTGCTATTCATATTGGATACAAAAACTTTTATGAGTTCTTGCGGGGTGCTCATGCTATGGATACTCATTTCCGTGAGACGCCTCTGGAGAAGAACATCCCGGTTATTGCTGGTTTGCTCAGTGTTTGGTACTCGGATTTCTACGGTGCTCAGACACACTTGGTTTCTCCGTAAGTCCCTCAGTCCTATCTTGAAATAAAGATTGGGAGAACAGTTACTAACGAGAAACAGCTTCGACCAATACCTCCACCGATTCCCCGCCTATCTCCAACAACTCTCCATGGAATCCAACGGCAAAGCCGTCTCCCGCAGCACCAACGAATTCATTAAGTACACCACCGGACCTATCCTCTTCGGCGAACCCGCCACCAACGCCCAACACTCCTTCTACCAGCTCCTCCACCAAGGCACCAAGCTCATCCCCACAGACTTCATCCTCGCCGCCCAATCCCACAACCCCATCGACAACAACAAACACCAAAAGATGCTTGCCTCCAACTTCTTCGCCCAGGCCGAAGCCCTCATGGTCGGCAAAGACGAAGCACAACTCAAGACCGAGTCCACGCCCGAGAACCTCCTCAAGCACAAGACCTTCCTCGGCAACAGGCCCACTACCTCCATTCTGGCGGATAAGATCACGCCCGCGACTCTCGGTGCACTGATCGTGTACTATGAGCATTTGACATTCACCGAGGGCGCGGTTTGGGATATTAATTCTTTCGATCAGTGGGGTGTCGAGTTGGGGAAGAGTTTGGCGAAGAAGATCCAGGGAGAGCTGGAAGAGGGTGCGGAGAAGGGGGACCATGATTCTAGTACCGGAGGCTTGATTGAGGCGTTCAAGAAGAGGGGGGCTAGTAAGATTTAAATGGGTGGAATGTTTGAAAAGTTGAAGGAAGGAATGGGAAGGGAAGGGATAGCTGGAAAGGTTGGGATGGGTATTGTTGATTGGATTATGGATTGACTGATTGAACGATGAACAAACGCAAAAGAACAAAGAAGAACAGAACGTACCAATGAACATTCTTACGACATAACCGTCCCTTATGCTTGTCATCGAACCTTAAGTTCACACCAGATCGTTTCCGTCACTTCACTTCACTCTCTCCTCTCTCCTCTCTCCTCTCTCCTCTCTCCTCTCTCCTCTCTCCTCCTCTCTCCTCTCTCCTCTCTCCTCTCTCCTCTCTCCTCTCTCCTCTCTCCTCTCTCCTCTCTCCTCTCTCCTCTCTCCTCTCTCCTCTCTCCTCTCTCCTCTCTCCTCTCTCCTCTCTCCTCTCTCCTCTCTCCTCTCTCCTCCTCTCTCCTCCCACTTCAATCTTTCAGATGCCTCGGTAGTTATCTTTGCTTTACTAGAAGTCCATGAATACATACCTCTTTATTAGCAGAGACCATCTAAGGAACAATCCATTGCTCAGCGTCGCAAGAGTCTTCGTGCGCTTATGCTTGTGCATGTACTGTAATTGTGGCGTGTAAGTTCTCAAAGTTCGGAGACAGGTGGGTGGGTAATGTAATGTACAGGTGGAGGGACAGGATCGGAACCGAGCGAGGACTATATATATTATCCTATATAAGGAGACGAGATGTGCGTGTGTGTGTGTGTGGGTTTAGTGGTGCAGAGAAGCATTTTGCATATCTAGAATGGCAGTGGGGATATCCTTGACAGCGACGACAATAGGGCCGTTAAGCCCAGTCGTAAGACAGATATACTAGGTACCTCATGAAACATTCCGTACATACGTACTCATGTAGTCAATCTTACTTACTATCTCTTATTTACTCGCTCGCTAGAACGTTAATGAGGTCACGTTTGTGTGTTTACTTATGGACTTTGAGGTAAGATTACTATGAGGTACGTTGCCAAGATTGAACGACGTGCTTGTGACTTGGCAGTATTTGTGAGTGAGTTAGTGTGGTATGGAGGGGGAGTTTTTTGTAAGGACGGAAAGAGTGGTGGTTTGGAGTGGAGATGGAGATGGAGGGTGAGAATGAGTTGAATGGGAAGGAAGGATTATGACTTAGGTACTGGCGAATAATTTAATAAGCTCAGATTAGGGTAAGTGAGATTGAAAAGAGAAATCTAAATCAAAAGCTTACCGCTCTGGGCTCATCCATGTGACCCTAGATGGGAGTCGCTAATTAGAACCTCACAACATTTGGTTAAATTTCACATCATGTCTAGTATTTAGATCGATTGGTATATAAACGCCTCACTCACACTTACGACTGGGAACTGAACCCTCAACGCAACTAAGCAGGCTATGTCAACATTTGCAGATATAACTCTATAACTCTGTCAATCTGCTCTGCTTTGTTTAACTTGAGGTTGATGAAGTTGAAAATTAAATTTCAATGTACACGCTATACTTAGGCAAGGTGAGAATTTAAGAGGGATACTGAAGGGACACTATCCTGGTATATAGAGTTCTGCAATAGGTGAGGAATTACGTGATGAGCCGAGCGGATGAGAGATGGGATTGAAGATTTGTGAATGGTAATGAATTGGTTAGTGAGAAGGACCGTTGATTCGACAGCAAAACCGCCAAACAGAAAATTAAAGTTTCGCTCTGACCGTGGAATGGTAGTTGAGGTGAGAAAGTGCTTGAGTATGAGACATTTCTGATTGTTGATTAGATAGTAGGTGGGAGTGATTGGCAATCTTCGATAGCGAACCAATGAGGCGCCAATTTCTCCCATATTTTGCTTGCATAAAACTATGAGAAAGGGCAGTGGTAGAGATGTTGATAATCTTGGAGTGAGAAATGATCTTTAACGGAGTGGACCTGTTCTTGAACATGGATTTGTGTTGACTTGAAACAAACAGAATGAAAAAATAATGGAAATGTGAGAGACTTCGCTAGGGTGTGAGGTAATATAAAAGTCTTCACTACTAATTGTTCTTTAGTGGTAGACATCTAACACAGATGTGGAGGAAACTTCAGGGGCCTTGTGGCGGTTTACATTAGAGGAGCCTGTGAAAACGCTTAGGTTCCAAGGTAAAGTTGAAAGGATTTCAGAGGGGGAGAGGTCAAGGCTAAATTTACTGCAGGCAGTATACTCGATATTGACCGACAAGACAAAGTGTACACCGAAACTAATGACAAAAGGGTTTGAATTGATAACGTCAAATCTCAAAATCTCCGAATATCACATGGTGGATATATAAAAGCAAGGAGTGATAAATGCCACCTGCAACTCAGACCTAGTTGGGCGAATGTGTCATTCTTTTGATCCGAGCTGCGTTTCTTAGCTTCATCTCGTCTGCTTTCGGCGTTCTTTTTCGATACGACTTCCAGACCCAGGAGTCTTATACGTATAAGATGGGTGATAAGGTCGCTGACAATAATTGAGAATTCTGGGAATAAGTGAATTGCCGCTTCGTCCTGATTTAACAAGTGACCGGAGGTGAATGTAAGCATGCTTGTGAATTCAAGAAGATACATCATTTCGCACTAATACCGCAAAAAGTAAGGTTGGTGAAGTATTTAGTGCTACTTGGCTGTTTTACGCATTATATAAATCGTCAAGCTCCCTCTTGAAGGACAGTAAGAGTTTCCTCGGGATTGGATTCGGCTTCCTTCACCACTACTCTTGAGATCAATGATCATTTTTCTATCGTATATAAGACGGAGGATATTCTTCAACAAGTCTTTGAGAGGTATGATAACGAGAAGCGCGGTGACTCGATAACAATATTTAACTTGACAACAACCAAATCGATGGCTGTGCTCCAACTTACCCTCGAGGTATAGACTGTTTCCAAGATTTTCTTCGTTCTGTAACTGCACAAACTCGAGCTCAAATACCTCTTTCCTGTTTCTTCTCTTGTCTTTCCCTTCCTTTGCGGGAGAGTATTAATTACATGGGGGTCATGATTGATAAGTCTGGCATAGCTATGAGTGAGAAGGATACTCTCAAGAAGTTATGTAGTGCTCGGGTATTGTTTTAAGGATGGTATTTGGGGCTTCTGGGCAGCTGTTACCCCGATCAATGGAGACTAAGTAAATAAAGGCGACAAAGTCTCAATTGACATTAGAAAATTCTACAAAGTGAAAAAGACAAGATCTTAGAGATGCTCAACTGTTGTAACTACTAAAACTAGCCTCAATTGCAACCCGAGTGCACCCAACGAAAGGGGCAACCAAGCGAGGTAAGTAAACATCACGTGCTATTAGTGGACAGAGAACATTCTCAGAGCGCGAGCACTCCTGTCGGCATTGATAAAGAATCAGACAAGACACTAGCGATCGTAGTCATTCTGTGATCTAAGTCGGAAGGAACTTGTATTCATCGATGCCCAAGTTTTGTTCAAGACATGAGGTCTGAGATCGTGAGGCTGAAGAGATGAACCCCGCCATGCATGGCCACCAAGATACGCCCTGATGGCGGTTGTTCATTGGTTAGCAAGCAATCTGGAAGACAATCCTTTTTATTTGCTTCCAGGTGCGATTCTCTTTTGTAAATTGAGATGAAGGATTCCAGTTGCGTACAAATCTAGATAGAAATGTAAGGAAAACTTTAGTTACAGCAAATGCGGAGCATATTTGTCATTTGTGGCAGGCTTTTACTGCGAAAGGCATGTATTAACTGGTCGAAGTCCAGACTTTGCACTATCAAGGCAACTACTCAAACATGGTACTTACTCGACAGGACTTCCGTCATGCAATCTTATCACTTGCAGTACTAAAGAAACCTAACAAGCCTTTGCCGGACTTGGAAAAAAACAACTGGGCTCACCTCCACTTCAGGATCTCCAATCTACACCCTGTCAGGCCACGTATCGGTGATGTAGCTGGCATCCTCAACGTACTCATAGATGCGAGGTAGATTGGCCCTTGCCCATTGAAAAACTGGTTGTCGACGCAAGGATTGAGAGTGAACTCGCATGTTTCAGTCCATGCATAGCCCCGCCGCCTGAGATCCAGTATGTCCTTGAGGAAGCATTCGGATTCGTTCATGTGAGACTTTGCATCGACATCAAACGCGATGATGAAGGTTCCGCTGGATTTGACGTATTGTTGCGCAGGAAGACCGGTTCCGAGAACGGAATAATGCTCTGGAAGGCGAGGACGGTGAGGGAAGAAGAGAAGGTAGAACAAAGGCAATATTTACTCAGCGATTTCGCATTCCCTTCCACACATATCCCAAATCATCTGGACTTCCTGGTTTGTCTCATAAACAAAAGCAAGCATTCTGGACAGCTTGAGTGTGTGAATGCCAAGTTCTAGAATAATCCGAGCACAAAGTCGTATTCAATCGATTTTGGGACTTGCATCGAAACATTTGGGAAGCTTTCTAGCCAAGCCAGGTGCAAAGTCATGTTGGCACATGGTTGGCTTCAGAACTGGAAGATGTTGCTGAGAGACTTCTGAGAAGGTTAAAAAGCTATGGCGCTTAGTAATTTGATCGTAACGGACGCAAGGGTCCCTTTTGTTGTTTTTGTGCTCGTGGAAGGAAATGGTAACGAGAAAATAAATAGACCAGTCGGAAATGCACGTGACCGACAGCCTCGGCGCGCTAGCATTGATAGCCTTAACGCGAACTCCACAAGGTTCCCTATCAAAGTGTCAACATCTCTTTGCGCCGGCGTCGATCACAGCGGCGAATTATGAGTACATAGCAGATACGCCTTGGATCCTGCTAGAAGTCGACGAGCAGAGGGAAATCTTAGAAGGAAAAGGACAACATGGCGCGAAGTGTTGGCTGGAGATATATTTTGGGAGCTGGAGCATTGCTGCTTGGGGCACAAGGAGCAAATGCGCAGGAAGAGCACAGCAGGATTCCTCTGCCGTCTTACCATTATGGAGCGAAGATTCCTGTCAGCTGTTTGAACCGGTCAATGTGAGTTGATCTCCCACGTTCTAGAAAAAGGCACATCGACGAGGAAATTGAGTTGGGAGAAGTGCAAGAGTTGGCACAGAGCAAGGACTAATGGCAACACAGTGATACGGGCGAACATATTTCGAATGACCAGAACGAGTTGGAATATATCCCTTTCCCGGTCTGTAACGAGACGGGGAAGCCATTGGAGCTGCAGTACGGAATTGAGGATGGCAAGTTCTCCTCACGTCTTCAAATAATTTCTCTAACAATGGAATAGAACTCAACTGCACAATCCCGTTCATTACCGACCCTTTCTTCCATCTCCTAGAGTTCTATATACACAATGATGCCCCCCTCTCCTGCCGACTACCCTCTCGACCACCAGCACACGTCCACCCCGGTGGAACGCCAGCGAGCCAGCTCCCAGCAGAATTCCAACAAGAATTCGTTCCTTTGATATTCGCCTTGGCAGGAACCCTCCAGTTATCCCATCTACACGTTTCTACACATCTGAATATCCTGCTACACTCGACGCCGAAACACCATCTCCACCCTCACGACAGCGGAGTGATCGATTCTGGGGCGGCGTATAGCACGAGTCCGCTTTCACATACCACTGGCCCAGCTGCTTTGACAAAGAAATTGGTTATCGGAGATCCATTGCCTTTACAATTCAGCGTTCGATGGTTCCCTACACCACATTTGCCCAGAGAGAATGGGAAGATCGAATGGGCAGGAATGGGTGGCCACTTCTACGCCAGCACATTTTTCTACTGTATACTCAGTGCGGGAGCTGGTGCCTTGGGAAGCGCTGTGTGGTTTCTGGGCATCGTTTTGCCCAAGAGACTGAAGGGCAGAGGGTTGGGTGGAGCTACACCCCTAGGCTATGGAGTTGGTAACGGCTGGGGAGTGGGAAAGAGGGACTAAGTTGAGGTTGTAGGATATTGTGATATTGTGGGTCAGTGAAGTCTGGATGTACGGATAAAAAATATCCTCTATGATAGGGCAAGGGCATGTATTTTATGACATGGCATGGTATGACACGATTTTGGCGTCAGGATGGAATGATCGGAAACGAAAATATCGAGAGAACTAATACAATAATCACGTCAATGTCTACACGGCTTCCAGAGTACCGAAGAAGAGCTGGGTGATTCCGAGCGGATCGTTTCTTGAGATTGGCAATGCTATTGAGTCTGTTTACTGCTCCTTGCGGCCGCCTGACCTCAGCTCGGTTCCAGAGCCGTTTTGGTACACGTGCTATTGTATCAGTCCAAGACTGCTCCTCAATCGACCGCCCAGTCTCAAATCTCGTTCTCGTTCTCCATTTCGGCTCTATGTGTTAACCCTGAGGATTGTGGACATAGTTGAAAAGACCATCATGACCACGAAGGTCAAGTTCCAACCTGCTTCCCACGCTCTCCATCGCCCGCTTACAGCTTTCAAAATGTATGAGACCTGTGTTTCCCGATTAGTTTTCCAGTCTCATTATCCAGAAAAGGGCGAGTACTCACATTTCATCCATCTCTCTTTATCCCCATCATCATCATCATACTCAAAGCCAATAACCTCGATATCATCCTCGCTTTTCCCCAACAACTTCGCCAATGCGCTACACTCCGTCTCATCCATATAACAGACGCGATTGAAGTCAGCTTGTCTTGGGTGACCATTAACAGGATATCCAAAAGCCTGGCATAGCTTGTCTTGGTATGCATTATTTTCTGCGCGGGAGATGTCGATTTGATGTGGTGAGAAAAATAGAGCTTGGATGTCTGGCCAGAGAGGAGAGAGGACGTCGGTCAACATCCAGCCGCCCCACCAGAACATGTCAGGTTTGGGACGGCCCATTTCCATCATGGTTGGGTGCTCGATCTGACGGAGTTCGAAGCCGTAGGATCTGAGTTTGTATTTCTTGATGATGGGCTTGAAGACTTCGGTGACTCTGTGAGTAGGCGTCAATATATCGGTCCCTGTAATTAGAGAGGATGAAGAAGGAGAACATACAGTCGAGTGAAAATTTGAGTAGCATAGGGGTGGAAGATCGCGGTACAAGGCTTGATGCCCTTCAGTGTGAGGAGGATTTCGACGTAATGACGCTGCTGGCTTGCGATTAACCGAGGCATGTCTTTGCTGTTGATACCAGGAACTGGTATCAATTCCTTGGCATCGGCTTTGGAAAGGCCCATCAAGAACTCTCTTTCAACTACATCAGAAGGGATCAGTATCTCGGCTCATAATAAAACCCGATTCCCGGTCATCTGTCCTTCATAGGAGGCTTACGCTGCTTCAGTTCTTGGAAAGCTTCCTTGACGACCTCATCGAATGCAGCATCTCGAGGCTTCAGAGAGTCGGGGCCGATGGTAGGAGCCACAGAGCCAAGCTTGTGAGTATCCATGCAGGCTTTGAGACGTTTCTCGCTCAGCCTATTCGATCATGATCAATCTTGCTTCATCTCGAAGGTTGGATTCTTGAATGTCATACTCCCAGCCGTTCTCTTCTTTGAGTTGTTTGTGGACCTTTGCGCGGGCAAGAGTTGGGTCTTGAAGACGAATTGCCTCGACTGCTTTTATCAAATCCTCTTCTGTCGGGCTGACCATCTTGAGTATGTCAAGGAGAAATTTCCATCTAGTGGTGGTGTTGTAGATAGTTTGTATCGACGTTTAGTTGTGGGAAGTAGTTACGGTGAGGAGAAAGTCTGGATTTGAGCGAGGCGTAATGTCACGGAGCTAGACCGGAATTGGCCAGGCAACGGAATTCAGCTTCTCGGCGACTCGGAGGTGGCATTAGCCTCCGAGGGATAGCATTGCAAGTTTCTAGAAATGATCATAATATGATATATTTGTAAGTTGCGACTTGTGTTGGGTGCATGGAAGTTCTACGACGCACAAAACCACAGGCGACACAACAACAATAAGTCCAAGCGAATGCATCAGCAATCAAGGAATGATCCTCCCACAAGTAGTGCAACACAAACGCAGTTAACTAGAGTCCTCGGTGTCATCACCCTCATCCTCTTGGCCTCCTTCATCGGACTCCGAAGAGCTATCAGGAACAAGGTCAAACTGGACCAAGAGCCCCTCCTCCCCCTCACCAGGTCTTGCTTGATTCCACAACTTCATCAACTCAGCATCGGGTACCCATCCCTCGGTGCTCCAGAGCAGTCGATTCCGCCATCTGTTTCTCATCTTCCGTTCCGCGAACTCGTCGGGGTTCTGACTGGGTAAATTCCACCACCACAATTCTTCCCCCTTAGCGACGAACTCAAGAACCAAGCCACCAGTGTACTTATCAGACCTGTATGCCGTGTGTGCGGCACCCGTGAGTGACATTGATTTCAGAGCAGGCATATATTTCACCGCTTTTGCCACGGCTTTCATCAATGGCAGGATTTCCTCGTTGTCGGGCCACCCGCGGAATCCTCGGCAAGGAAAGACTCCATACTCGATGTCCTCCCGGTTTGGGTAGTATATTTCATGCGTAGATTCTGAGGAGGAGCCTCGGCTTCCATCGCTGTCCTCATTTCTGTCCTGGCAATCATGCGGGCCACTGTCTGTTTCAGAGCCTGTCTTACTTCCACTGTCTGACTCCTCGGGAGTAAAATTTGCCTCGAAAGGGAGCGTGAATTCGTCAGCCTGGATCATCCCAGGCCGTCTAGTGAAATACCAGCCACCATTTGGAGTGCAAGGGCTGTAAATAACATGATATTCCTCTAGCTTTGGCCATATCGGTCTCTCAGAACCAGGAGTCGACGGCCAGAAGACTTCGGGGGAAATAACGAACTGGCCTTCGAGATCAACGCGAACGAGATTGGGAGCGAGACTGAGGTTTCGGAGGGATTCTCCAAGAAGATCGATTGACGGAGAAGATTTGTGATAGGTCGTCGGAGGCGTGAAGTAATGGTTGAAGGGAGGATCATAGTGATATATCAGATGGAAGTGGGTCAAAGATTCCAAGGGGATCTGACGAAGGCCGAGTGCAAAGTCTGCACGAGTCAGAGACAAACAGAGGACAAGTTAATCAAGTCACTTACTATACCTAAGTTCTTTGCGTTTTTCAGGGTACTTCTTCTCGTTGTCTGAAAGATACAACTGGATTTCCTTGATACCACCCAACTTCTGGAGCATCGAGGTGACCGCAGCTGGAGCGATGTTTCTCAAGGGCACGGCTACTTCCAATTTGGTTATACTGGTAAGTTCCGGTAGAACGTGGGGGTTGAGAAGCTCTAGGTATGAGTGTGCAAATCTCTGCTCTGCAATGTTGCGATCTTTCCTCGGTTTGAGTTCCTCTGCCTCCTTGTCTTTGACACTCAAAAATAGCTTAGCGTCGGTTGGAGAGGAGACATCTGTAATCTTGAGACTCTTGGACTGGAGGCTTCTCCACTCCTGGCATCTCTGAGACCCTTCTGGCACTTCGACATTACCGTTTTTGTGACCATCTGCAAGTTTCTTGTTGGCATCCGCCTCTTCTTCCCAAGACTTCAGTATGCCAAACAGATCATGGATCGCTCTGGAAAATACCGAATTGTTGACAGCTTCGTCTTGGTCGGTCTCGAACCTGGCACAGTCGCGCTGATCAAATGGTGGAAGCTCGATCTCGTATTTGATAGAGACGACAGATGCAGCGCGGTTGCCTCGGACGATGCGAGAGAAATCGTTCAATTCGGTGCTTTTCAGATTGAGGCGTTTAAAGGTGAGACTCTCGAAGTATGTCTGCCAACGCCTACAGACCTGTGCATATTTTGGTCGAAGCGATCGTGTTGATGGCTGGTTCTCCTCGGGCTCTCGGGTGCGCTCTTGACCGGATGAATTATCTGGCTCAACATCCAATGGTTTCTCCCCATCATTGGTTGTCTCCGCATCACCTTCAGATTCTGCTTGCAGGGTGAGATTCAAGACCTGTGTCTCCAAACTGTCTCCACCTACACTCGCACCAGCTGTTGCTTCACCTTCCGCCCCAACACACTGGCGATCATTGGAGGTGGCTGGTGGGGTATGGGGGTCGCCTTTTGGTACAAACGAAAGTAACTGCTCCAACACCTCCGTTGGTAGGTTGTTCATCGTTGAAATAAAGGTTGATTCTCTCGATGCTGGTTTGCAGAGCGTGTGTCTGATTTGTGGGATTAGATCATGTAGCTTCTTCAGTGCAGGAGGTGGGTATAAGCGTAATATGCTGAGAATGGAGTGCAACCTTTTATAAGCTTCGGGTTGTCTCGTGTGTCCGGAGAGAGACGATAATAGTGAAGAAGAGTGAATGTTTGAAAGGGTCTCAAATGAAAGAAGAGATACATGAAGTAAGATTGCCATATAGGAAGGTGCGACCAGGCAAGCGACGTTTCTCGGTCCTACCTGGCTACTCTCTTTCTGTGCTTTCTAATGCGATATGAATTTTTGGCGAAAGCATTGCACGATCAAGACCCTGCTTTCTTTCACAAACTTTAAGAGGCATTCAAAGATCCCGACTCTGGTCAGTTTGGAACTACAATTGACTATTCTGGATGATTGGCATGTGTTTTCGGCCACTGACATATCCTTTGTCTGGCCAGCTACTCCAAGCTGACCCAAATTCTAAAATATTCCTTCTATTGCAACTCATACATCCAGCGATCTGGCGATTCTTGTCTTTCCTTCTTAGATTTCCGGTCATTGCGAAATTCCTTTGGTGGCTTCCGCCAAGGACGATCACTCCTCCAGAACGTCCATCTTTCCCAGAGTTTCTCATCACCCTTTGCCATTCTCCACTCGGCATACTGCAGCATTTGTTGCATTTCTGTAGCCGATTTCTTATCAATATTGAGACCAGAAATCTCTCTCTCACAGATCCATCTTGTTCCAAGACCAAATCTCTCGGCTATTTGCTGCTGAGCCAGGCTGGTTATGGAAGGCCCTTGGTTGTCCACATAGATGATGTAGTCGACTTTGTTTGAGGTGATGCGATGTTTTGCCCACTTGCAGTATTTTGTGACATTGAGGTGAATGCTCATGAGGCTCTCAAAGTCCATCTTTCCCTTCTGTGCTGACTTACAGCTGCAGGTTCGAGTCGGGAGCTCCCATCCCAGTGACGAGAATTTGGAATCTGACAGGTTCTTATTGACGAGAAGCATCTGTAATTCCTCTCCATACCAATGATGTCTCACGATCATAATCCCGTACGCATGCTGTCTTTTCAGGCGACAACCTTGTCGTAGAAACCGGCAGATAGGTGTGTGCACCTCGCCGCCGATCATATCGTAGAATGAGAGAGCCGTTTCGAATGGTTCATCAGATTGTACTGACACTGTGTCTGAGAACATAAGACTTTTGCGCCCCTTTCTTGGTGTGAAATTTGCATATTCGTCCTTGTGGGGTTTCGGTGTGGTTCTGGGAGTGGCTCCCTCCTCCCGTATTCGACCTCGTCGCTTGTCTGGATGGAAATCAGACACCATCATGGATATCGTTGGTCCATAAAATATTGAGAAATCCGTGAAGAGGAACGATAAAGGAGAAAAATCTTTTCCAAATGTATGTCACTGAGTGGGTGGGTCTATGTTCTGTGGTACACTTAAGTAGCTTACCGGAGTCAGCAATATTTGACGTGGCGCCGGTGTACCTTCGTGACGCAGGTTTGCCGCTTCCTGACTCAAATAGACTGGAAAAATTGTTTGTCGCAGGCTGTGGAGGACTTTTGTAATGTTTGAATCGGCATTACTCGTTGGCGATACCTCAAATAATGAAATTTGAGGGCTCATGTGCCTGGCTCTAGGCTTTGACCCAAAATGGCATCCTAGGCCAGCAAGCGGCAAATGAACGACTGGAATTAAGCGCTGCGACGATGCTTTCGAAGCATGCGTAGTAAACTTCACACCGGCAAGATGAATCGTCGATCTCTATGTCATGGGATGGCATCTCCGAACAGAAGAGATGATACAAAATCATGTTCTCCTCAAAGATTTCAATCTAGAATCAAATCACACTACCGAATTTCCTGTTTTCAGAATCCCAGGCCCGGAAACTCTCGAAGGCAAATCTGTCATCACCGCCTCATACCTCATCTAGGAAGGATCAGTGATGGCTCGGCACGTAAACATTCACGAACGACTAGAGGAAATCCCGTTCCCTGTTTCCAGTGGTGGTCTGATGAAGAGTTTGATCAGAAATGGCTGCCGTGCATGGTTAAAGTTGAGTGCGAATGTTCCTGTCGAGGTGTATTGGTTGAAGTGGAGGGGAGTGTGCTAATGATGTGGTTTGGGATGATAATGGCGTTGATCTAGTGCTGGGCGAGGCTGTGAAGTTGAATGTGACGGGATTGTTTGCTGGGGAAGAAGGTAAGCTTGAGAATCGATGCCTGGGAGGAAAATTATTGGCGGGAGTGTACGGAGAAACCGTTAATCACCACAATTTGCAGCGACTACGACTTCTGATGGGGTTCTGGCTCAGTTCCGATGTCCATAAGCATTGATACAAGTCATCATAAAGTGCTGAATCTACCACAGGACATTGATTTTACCAATTATTATACCTGAGGAGGTCCCGGAAAGAAGTCCAGCATAGTCCATTGAGGATCCATGAAAAGGGCATCCTGGCCAGCTCCAAACGAGAACGACTGGTCCACGCCCAGGTTTGCCACTATCCCATCCTCGCCAGTTGGTGTGGGTATCTTCTCATAAGCCTGTTGCAATTTCGCCATGATGTTCCGTGACTGAAAACTCGGTCCGTGGCTTAAATTAATAGCCAATTCCTTCATCAGCTGAGCCACCTCCTCCACTTTGCGTAGATGTTCATACGGCGCTTGAATCGCGGAGTGGAACGCTTCGCATGCTTGGATGATGAAGAGGCACGAGAAGGATATCAAGACGAAGCCAAAGTCTGCCATGTAGCGAGCCGCTTCCCTGCTGGATGGACCGAGCTCCAAGGAGAACTGGCAGAAGCTCGAGGCATCTGCGATACTTCTGTTGAGGGCATCGACCTGAGGTGGGCTGAGGTTTCGGCCAACAACTCGAAGATTACGGATCAGGTATGTGCTCAAGCAGAAACGTGTGAAGCGGTAGTGGAATTCGATGCCGGGTCCTAGAGGCTCTGTATAGATGTCAGAAGTGGGTAAGAAATATTGGCAGACACAATGACTAACCGCTGTTGAAGAACACTTCCCATTTATCAGACCAAGTTTTCAAGGCCGCGTCCACATTAGTAAGGACTCCTTGCTCGATGTAATCTACGGGAGTATCCAAGATATCTAGAGGACACCACCACTCGCCCAGACCCTTTGCATGGACACTGACCTACTTTAGATTAGCAGCTGATTGGTAACGCTAAATTGACTCTTACCTTTTCCCAAAGAAGACAAAGTTCGACTTCAGCCAGCACTTGAAGAATACGTGGTCCGACGTTGAAATGGCCGAGTATTTCGGGTGCTGCGCGGATCGTTGAGTCTTCTCGTATGCTTGGAGGAGTCCCGGTAACTATTGAATGACTGAATTGTCAGTCTCGCAATGTTGACAATTGACTGGCAAGCTTACTGATATGACATGTTGAACAGCCAAAGCCAGAAAATGTACTTCTTGAAAGCAATCGTTTCCATTATCTCAGGGTCTTCGGCTCGTAATGATGCCTTGACTCCAGATATGGACCGGTGAACAGACAGATCCAGTGCATACGTTTCGATGTATGCTTTGATGGAACGCTGCGATATTTCAAGAGAGCCGTCAGATGACGAGCTATTTGATACAGCAGTGCGGTAAGCATAGAGCACGGACAAAGCTTGCAGCATAGTCCACTCGTCTTCAGCATCTTTGGGTTGGAAAGCCCGGTCTTGAAGAATTGCCGATACAATCGGAAGCAGTTTGGATCTTGCAGACTCGCCACCAGGAATGTATCTAGCAGTGACATAACATATGCAGTAAGCTAGTGGTTTCTTTCTTGAGATGATGTCGGAAGTATCGTCCAAATCGCCGGGTTTGAACAGAGGGATGAAACTCATTACTCGCTTGCGAAAGCTGATCGGTTAGCGCCAAGTCCAGAAGCTCTGAAGTCGATCCTTACATGTCGATGAATTGCACCATGTCCCGCTCAGTTATGGGCTGCTCAAGAACTCCATTCTGTGACCAGATTTGCCCCGATGATAGCCTGGCCCCTCCAAGTCTGGGTCGCTTTAGGACTCTCAAGTCAGCTGACGAGCCGCCCGTCCTTGCTCCGGCCTGACCAACAACCGCAGAATACGGAGAAGTCGTAAGGATCGATGGAAGGACTGGGCTCTTTCCCTGCACATCTCGCTCAGAGATGTCCGGGAAGGATGTCCGCGCTACTGAATTGCCATATCGAGCAATTTGGTTATCTCTTCCGGACCCGACTCCGTTGACGGGCTGGAAAGACGAGCTCTCATATGGTCGACTGGCTGGAAATGCATGAGATGGCGTCTGTTCCAAAGGAGCTGGGTTTGTTCGAGATTCGCCGTCCAATCTTTCATTGATAGAATCCTGTGGACGTCCGCGTTGGACAATGCATGGGCGATCAGCTTTGACACACCGGGCGCACGGCGGGTTGTCTGATCCGATGCATTTCATCTGATTCCCGGCCCGTTAGCATATGTTCGACGACCTTGATATATCGGGTGATCTACCTTCAATCGCCGACAGCTTGTGCATGCCACTGATGCCACCGTACCCGGTGTCCTTGGGTTGCTCGTGGAAGCATTCATCATTAACAAGGCTGTTGATGTTGATGTTGATGTTGATGCTTGGATGATGCGGAATGATTGATGCCGAAGCCAATGACAGGCCGGCCATAAAGTCACGTGATACTTTCGTTTTTCCGGCCGCACGCTTGCTTTTGGGTCTTTCCTCCAACCGTGGGACCACTGCCAAATATATTGTCGTTTTTGTATGCGAAGGCTCTTAATTATTATTGATAGCGGGGTGTAGTTCTCCCGACTCTAAAGTACCAAATGTGCCTCGCGTAATGTAATAGATTTCAACAAAACTCCGTCGTCCACCCAGATCTCCAGACACCTGACAATAAAACAGGGAGCCTATGGTTTTCGAAGGAGCTTCGGTGTTGCCTTCGAAGCCAATTTACATGCAATTGTCTCACATGAACCTCGAAGAGGTTGCAAAATGGAGGCACTTATGTGCTAATGGTTCATTCTGTCCACTTCCGATCACAGCTTGACCTACACTCGACCCAAAAAGATAAACAACCATCAAAGCCAATTCTGAGACATCGCAATCACACTCAATCTCATATTTTCTTCAATGATTCACCAATGAGCAGTGATCCCCGATGAGTTCGTACAAGTGGTTGGTGGCACGCTTGCCGGTCCTCCAGACACGAACTTAACACGGATGCACTGGTTACGTTAGACATCGGGGTTTATGAGCATGAATACTGGGTTTACCTGATAAAGTGTTCCGTCTGGTCCGGTTTGAGCAACTTGGATGAAGGCTTGCTGCCCAATCCAAGCAGAAATGCCAGGAATCTGCGGCTCACAGAAGTATGGCACACCCGTTTGAGTGAGTACCGGCAGTGTCAAGTACTGAAAAGTCGTCGGTGCACTGACAAGTGCAGCCTTGAATGACCATGTGACAGAGTTGTGAGTTGAAGTAACACCGATAGGGCCACCTTTCACTGGCCAGTTCAAGACCGTTCCAGTATATGTTGTTGGGTTGAAGTTTCCGCACGGTGCTACAGCTTCGTTGACGTCGTCGTAGCCGATGCTTGTTGGGACCCTGAGAAAAAAGTGGCAGGACCCGAAGCTAGCAAGCAAGATAGAAGCCAAAGAAAGATGGGAGAATAACTGCATGGTTTCTCTAGACTCTGTTGAGTTTGGGACAGTGAATGGTCTGATAATGGTACCAAGGACTCTTAAATGAGCTTTCTATTTCGGGGACAGGATGGCCAGAAGCTTATATAGACAACATCGAGGTGGTGGAGGAACACAGTCCGATCCATGTCAAGACTTTCAGCTGCTCGAGCTAAAATCTAGTCTGGATTTGCTAGACACGGCATGCTTCTACTTACTTGCGCAATCTGCCTCGTAAGCCGTGGGGGTCAAAGAGCTGTGCCGGTAAGAAGGGACTTCTCATTTCAATGAGCAACTGATATGGCAAGTTTAGACGAATCATTCACCTTCTCGACAAATGATCTGCTATCAGTGTTTTGGAGTACTGAGTAGTGAATGAAAACATAAGCGTTTCTTTGGACGGTTTTAGGGTCATGCTATAGGTGATTTGAAAGAGATTTGCTGAAAGCTGTAAAAAGGTTCCATGACATTGAGAAGCCAAGAGTGACGCTGAACTCATCGTGCAGGACCAACACAGCTTCATGGAATAATAGTCTAAGTATCGAAGGATGATCTTGATCGTGCCGGCCCAGTTACAGAAAGGGGGACACGCAGCTCGGTGTCTCGTCATCCAACCTGATGTGGCCGACATTGAGAGCTCTAAGCGCCGTGGCTGATAGACTTGACACTGGAAGACTTGTCCCACCACATTGACTCTCCAGGTAAAAGAGGATTTGAGGTCCCAGCTGAGTTCTCTTTCAGCCTTTCGTCTCAATTAAGCTGACGCTTGAGAGAATCTACAGGGAGTCGAGGCGGGATTTCTACAATGATAGCAAGGGCCAGGTACATGCTCATCTTACTTTCAGTCAAATGGTGCTGCCATTTGAATTATCCGGTCACACAACACTCGAAGATACCCACGGCCTTTGAAAATTATAACCTCCGTGAGGAACAATCTACACTTTGAGGAAGTGTAAGTGGCTAGGAGGGAGCCTTGCCCACCTTTCTCTTGAAGCTTTCTTTGGCACGAAAAACAAGCCTTACCTCGTAATATGTCCCAGAGTGCTGATAGACAGACCTGTGACAAATAGAACAGCCATGGCGTCTTTACGAGCACATTGATTCATTGCAGTGAGGCCTTTTGAGGGTGGCTTGCAATCATAATATTGATTCCCTTTTAAACCACCTCAATTCAACTCAATTACATTGTAAGAGACCTATCACAACAAAGCCGCCTCTTCGCTTGACAGGGCGTGATGTCCTAAAGGAGATAATATCTGATGCGGAATGAAGAACAAACACGGGAAGAGGCAAACAGCTTGTCCACCAACAAAAATGTGAAAGCGCCAGGAGTTCGATTTCGTCCGATGTCCCAGAACAGAGAGCGGATTCCTTGCCCCAATATTTGATTTCTGCAAGGTACCAACTATATATATAAGTCCATCGCCGTGTACCTGCACTCAAAACATAAACAAACACCACGCACCACCACTCACTAGTCACCAGTCACTCGTTTTCGATATGCAGTTCAACGCCCTACTTCTCGTCAGCACCGCTTCGATTGCTGCAGCACACTTTGTGCTTCAAATTCCGACTAACATCGGATTTGATGATGTGCTCGAAGGTATGCATTAGGGAAGCCCGTCTCCCAAAACATCTTTGAATAGGCGATTGCTAACTCTCCGTTGCGTACAGCCACAGCACCTTGCGGCAACTTCGATCCCACAGACAGGAGCGGTGGTCTGAGTGACTTGCCCGTTCTCGGGTTTTCTGTCGGAGTCATCACCACTCACCTTGACGTTACGTGGGAGATCAAGGCCGCCCTCCTCAGCGATGTGACAAATTTCATGCCACTTGTTCCTACCATTGCTCAAAAGGGAATTGGCAACTGGTGTCCAGTCGATCTTCCTGGCCCAAGTGCTTGGATTGGTCAGGATGCAGTGTTGCAAGTCATTCAGCATGGGCCCGATGGCATTCTTTACCAAGTAAGTCAATTTCGAAATCTTCAATAGCCCTTCATCACTAACGTTTATCTAGTGTGCTGCCGTCGTCTTCGTGGCAGGAGGACCTGGGGCGGTTGATGAGAACTGCAAAAATTCCACAGGTGTCACGGCATCATACGTCGGAGGTGGTACAACGTCAAGCACGACACTTACTTCCTCCACACCTTCGTCCTCTTCAATCTCAACTGCAGCGCCATCATCTTCAAGTCCTTCGTCTGCCAGTCAGTCTTTGACTTCCAGCTCTGCTAGTCAGTCCAAGGCTTCCTCGTCATCAGTTCCTGAAACATCTCCCCACTCTCACACCGAGTCTGAACACTCCGCAACTGTTACATCGCCTGTTCCGACAACTACAGCAAATGCATCAACAAAAGTCTCAGGCACAGATGAATCAGCGACTACTGGAGCTTCCCCATCTACTTCGTCTCCGATTCAATTCACTGGCTCTGCTAACATGCCAAACCAAGGAAGCATTCTCGTCATGCTCAGTGGAGCAGCTGTTGCATTCCTCGTCGGCATGCTCTAGACTCGGAGGAGTTCGTACATGGTATAATGCTAGGGCTGGGCAGAGGTTGTTAATGAGCGGGCTTGAAGGCATAGTGTATTCAGCCATTGATCTGTTCGTCACATGTACCGTATTTCTTCACAGAGTAGCATTTTTTGGTCCACCGGCAGGCGCTAATTCTAACCAACCAATTCAATTGCAATCATAGTAAATCGCATTCAAAACTTCGTGAGACACTGTCTGAACAGGCTAGTTGAGATTTCCTCATGGCGTCCTGCGACTGACATCAAACATTACATGGATCCAGTGAAATACTTACGGGATAATGTGCTTAGGTCTCAACCCTTGGTATTGTGCTCACAGAATCCCCAAACAGCCTTGTGTGGTGGGAAGGAAGTGAGATGGGCAAGTTGACTTCCGGAAAGAGCCAAGCCAATTTAAATGAAGTGCCGCGCCATTCTGGGCTAAGAAATCGAAGTCCGGCGCAGAATTTGGGTCGAGGCGGAGTTATCCGCGGCTCTGAAGTTCCTCGTCAGCTCAGCTTTCCTCTGCCGTACACGCAGTCAACCAGGCCCTGTACACCTGACGGAATATTGAGGTAAGGTCTACCGTTTGCTTATCGCCATGATCTCTTCCTGAGACCAGTTTACTTCAGCAAGACCATCAATTGGTCTTCGCAGAAATGAACAACTCGTCAGACATGGACCACATGGATGCTTTCGAAGTCACCATTGTTTGAGCAGTTGGTTCAAAGATCTATGGGTATCATCACCTCCTTTCAGAACATGATGAATAATAAAGGTCTTTAGGAAAGACGATCTGGAATTATCTCCGCCCAGTGCTACTTTCGATGGCATCCTAAATGTAGCCTCACGAGGACTATTGCATCGGTGGAGTATTCAGTAAAAGTATGAACACACAAACCACGAGTGAAAGCCTCCAATTAACAAGTAAAAAAGTGGGTCTTACGATAACTTCTATACTCAGTGGACACACGGAATTGCTGAATACTGTGACATGCCTATGAACCGGACACCAGCATCTTCGCACCTCTCGATGAGAAAACACACCTGGAAGAACTTGGTGAAGGTGGCTCACACGAGAGTCATCGTATCTTTGGTGCCATCGATACTGAGTCTAGAAAACCTCTATTGTGTCGATTGTTTTGTTTTGTTCCCAATTGAAAGGAGTTTAGGCGAGAGTCAGCGGGAAAATAGCGCTACTATTTGCTTGGGCATATCAACAACTTCACTCATTTTAATGTCTAAAATTATGTCATGTACCATCTGTTCCTGTTCGAATGTTTGTAATTTGCTGTATCAGAAGTCGTCAAAGTGCTCTACTCTCAGAGATTCTTTAAGTGATGGTCCTGACTCCCAAAAAGCATGGAGCCTGCAATGGTGCTTCTAATTACCCCGCACTTAACGAAGTAACTGAAGAGCGCTGTAGCCAGCGCCCGGGAGTTGCGAAATTAGAGACGATTTGCCACAGAATGCAAACTTAACCTTGTCCACAAACATTAAAGTGAAGACCGGTTCTTCAAGAATGACTTTGATGTTTCGAGTCCTTCTTGATACATCAAAGACAGCACAGATGGATAAAACTTGCAAGCTTTTATATTCATTATTATATACCATTCGCTCGAGCTACCGCAGTTTGACCCAGCAAACTGCACCCAGGTCAAATGAAATCCCACAAATGAAGTCTAAACCGCACTTTTCCTCCTCCGTGTCGTGATCTATGCCTCAAAAAAGCTATCACTTGTCTTCCACCTCTGGATTGGTCCACCAACAACTCCCGCCGATTCGTTCCTCCTCGAAAGCACGCGAGCATCAACAGCACTGACAGCAGTACCCTTGACCCAAAGCACAGCTCCAACCGAACTACCAACCACGATACTCAAAACCCCAAGCGCGATAGTTGTGTTCTTCAAGCCAGCAACAATGAACAAGGCACCATCTCCAGAAATCCACATTGGCATTCCAATCACCCAGATGCCAATAATAATCTCTTGTAGGACATGATGGGCCCCTGCCAGCTCGCTTGCCCCAAGACCACTGGATGGGACGAATGTCGACAAGTATGTTGAGCCGGAATACTGGAGCATGACAGCGCCGCTGATCATCAGCCCGAGGAGTGAAGAGACTGTCTTAAGCGAGATTTCCAGCCCAACGATGTTGAGCGCGAAAATGGTGCCGTTGTCTTCAATTTCCGGCATGAGCTCCGCTGAGGTGTAAAGACCGAATGCTAGCAGTCCGGCAAAACCGACCAGCATTCCTGGAGCTGCGGTCGTGAGTGTTCTGACGGCAGAGTCGGACAAATGGTGGGGAGGTTTAGTCCGAAGGTGCGTGATGAACGAACCCAGTGTGTAGGCAAGCAGTGAGAATATCAGCGGCAGAATGAAGACATATCCAATTCTCGCTGGGAACAGGAATGTTGGCATAGCGGCGAAGAGGAGAGATAGCGAACTTGCTGTGCCAAAGGACGATGCCAAAAGAGGGCCTGTCAGGAGTGCCGTGAGAATGGTGCTGGGGGCGGCCAAGGCTCGTACGGGTCGAAGCGCTTCCTTCATGGCGAACTTGCTTGTGCTGTGGGAGTTGGTGAGTTTGAGAGTCTCAGTAAACTTGCTGAAGGTGGATTTTGGTTGAGTAATATCAAGACTCGGCTGCTGAGACGACGTCCGATCGAATGTTGACTCTGGTGTGGCGAAGATGAGCAATGCAATTGAGACAGCCTGCATGAGATTGACAATCATGATTTGGTTTCGGAACCCATTATTAGATTGGGAGACAAAGCCGCCCAAGATCGGTGATCCCCATGTAAACCAGATGGATATTACATTGTAGGCATTGGTGCGAGTTGTTCTCTCGTGGACCTGGTCATCTAGTCAGTACGTACAGTGTTGCTCTTTCTCTAGTCCACACTTACGAAGAACATATCCGCAATTGAGCTGCTGATCAAAGACTCAAACATTCCCCATCCAATCCCTTGGAATATCCTTGCCACCATGAATTGTGCGTAGCTGCCATACACCTGCATATTCCACAAAGCCCCGATCAACATCAGAAGTGAACTTCCCAGGTAAATGCCTCTCTTTCCAAAGCTGTGGCAAATCATTTGGCTCTTGAGTGCTGCAAAAGCTCCAAACATAATGGGTGCTCCCGTTAGAGCTGTTGCTGACATGTAGTCAACACTCAACTCGCTGGCGATGACCGAGTTGACCGTGACAAGGAGCGTCTTCAATGTGCCGATGATCGCTGCGCCAAGCATGAGAGAGCCAAACGCAAGTTCTTTACGCCATCGAGGCCAGTTCTACCGCAACTTGTCAGTCTGACTTCTTGCACCAAAGAAAGATCTCTCATACCAATGGATCAGCAGGCGAGTTGCTCGGCTTTGGGGACATTGCTACTCCCGCTCTGCCAGCGCTTGCTGTCCTTCGCAGTCCACCTTCATCGTCGAGGCTAATATTTGATCTCGACGGCCGTCTCCCTGTCGCCCTCTCAACTTTTGCATCAAAGTCGAAGTCGTCACTTGTTGCCATTTCCTTCGTTGACGTTTTTGATCCATTCTTGCTGTGAGCCTTCTTCGGTGTTTCCGGTCGTGAATCCATTTTGAATGAGCGCTTGTTAACCTTTCTCGATTGTCCTTCGTTTCAAAGAATGTAAGCTGTGCCTGACAGTCGTATTGTTTCCCAGTATCAAACGAAGATCAAGTAATTAAGTAAAGAGTGTAAATCATAAGAGCAGCAAAACAAATTAGAAGGAGTGAAGATAATTGAAGGAATGAAGTGAAGAATAATCAAAGTCGGACAGAAGAAGACGAAGATTGAAAGCAGTCGTGCAAGCGCATGAAGCAGACAGAGCTTTAAAGGTGGTGGTGTGGGAGAACGACATATATCAGACGCTCATCCATCCATGCATGACAACCAGCCACGCCATCCTCCTGAGTCTAAATTTGGCCCAGCCAAACAACAAAACCTCCGTACATTGGTCGAACCGACTGAACAAGAGAGTGGATCAGACGACATAGCGTGGTAGCTGTTTTGACCCCAGCAGTTCAGACCTAAGCATAAAATAATCGTCCGAAGATCACATCCGGGACGCGACCTTTCCAGATTCTGACGATGATCATGCGAGCTTCATTGGTGAGAGGTGGGCATCTTTTGTGGATCTTCCGCTGCTTTGGGGACGCATGATGGATGTTGTGAAGGGCGTGCGGTGGCTGAAACCAGACGAAGCAGAAACTGTCTTTGGTGGGTTTCAGAACCCTGCTTCCTAACTGCCATTACTGCAGATGATTCTCGCTTCGTCAGCCTTGCAATATGGGACCAATGCAGGGTCCGGTGCTTCTTTTGTTGTCTTGCCTAGCTTTCGCAATACGCGAGTCGCTAAGAGGGGGATCTCAACACAATTGGCCTCGACGGTGGGTGTGAAGAGGGGTATCACGTATCCACCATCTCCCATCAAACCCTACATCATACATACCTCGGAAACATACTGCGAGTGGAGATTTAAAGATCTAGTGTGTGTATTGTACACCGTTTAGTTGTTTATCTTGCTTTGTCAACGATACACTGCTGTTCTTAAAAATCATTAAGACTTGCAGGAGATAAAGTCGAAGAGGAGATCCGATTTTAAAAAACTGATCGTTTAGTTGGATATATGATCTTGCACAACCCTTGAAAGAAGTTATCGGACATGTCCTGGATTCAGGTTAGACAATCGATCCGAGGAGCGCTATCAGTGACGTTGCTGGTTTGAGTTTCAAGCCTCGCTCCAGTACCAAGCCTCGCATCAATACACTAGAGCAAGCCTCTTCATTGTTCAATTGCTTCTCGGAACCTCCAAGTCAGGAAAACAGCAAATGAATCATCAACACCGCTAAACAAACAAATGGGAGGGAACATCATAAGCAAATAAGCCAGGCTCCTCCGAGATGGCTGACATGGGCAACGGCGTCAGAAAATGCAAGAAAGTCGAAGTTGAAATTTATTTCACATAGGACAACAAGCGACCGAAGCACTATAGAATTGTACAAAATGAAGCAAATTTGATTGGAACTCCTCCTCTGCATACCCGCATCTGGAATCAACTCTGTGAGTCCCGAATCTAACCCAAGTCATCTGAACCTTTAGCATTATGCCCTTCCAATTGAACCACGGTTGATAAAAAGACCAGAGTCTCAAGTCGGCACAATTCCTGGAAGTTCCTTGAGCCCTAGTGATTGTCAGTTTGTTTTTATCTTCAGTTTGAAGTAGGATCACTCACATCCTTCTTGGTCTTCACTGACGACCTTCTTGACGGAGCAAGCCTTGGCTTTATCAATCTTTTGAACGTTGGCCTTGCCACACTTGCCAGCACCAAAGCAGCCGGACGTATCCATTGCACTTTGAAGACTGTCACCCTTCCAGCCGAAAACATAGTCTCCATGCTGACCGAATCCAGTGTTATCACCATTGCTCAAGACGAATGGCTGACCAGTTGCTGGCCATTCGGCTTTGTTATTGAATTTGCTGGTATCATGAATCAATTTTCCCATTCTTGTATTTCGCATACGGTTAATAAGCTTGCTGCTCTTACTCAGGCGTTAATCACCCTTGGCTTACCCTCGGCTCAATTAACTCGCCTGAGTAACCTAAGCACCTTAAATAATTCACCTAAGCGCCTTAAGCACCTTAAGCAGCTCACCTAAGCAAGCCTGATTATCCTAAGCAAAATTTGCTACATTATTATATGCTTTTACTTCTCGCTTTTTAACCAATTACACTTGATTTAACCTTTATTCTCTCTCACATCAGTTTTATCAAATTTTAACAAAATACTCAAGAAGCCTAAACAAGTTCCCAAGAAACCCAAAGTAAATACTTTCTAAAAACATACCTAGTGCTTTGCTTATAGCATAAGTTAATTTAACATAAAGGCCCTTCAGAATATTCCTCTTCCCTCTATAAATTCCTTCCTGCTCCATACTTGTCTTGGTTTAAATACTTCCCTTATTCAATCTCATCATTTGGTCGGCTTCCCAAATCTCTTTATCATAATTCATTTTATTAATTGTCTCCTATTTACTAATCCTTGGATATTACTATTTTAATATCAATGCTAAAAAAAGAGTCAACAAAGGAATTCTTCGCATGATCTTGTGGCAAAGGCTCTAATATCAAGTCAGAAATTATTAATAAAAAAAAGGTAAAAAAAGATCTCTAGCTAAAAACAAAGAAAAACTACACTTATGCTTTAGCACAATAAAACTAATAAAAATTAATTCCTAATCTTTAGCAAATTTTTTTTTCAATACTTATTTTTTTATTAAATAGGTATAAACTTAAACACCTTAAAGCTACCCCAAATAATATAAAAACATTAAAAGATTAGGCCAAATATATTACATATAACATCTTAGGTGCTTATGGCAATAATATTCCAGGTTTAGGATCTATTATCCGCTTGTGAAAGGATCTTATAACAGGCTGGTAATAAAAAAACGCAAGCCAAAAATAAACCCTAAAATAATTACTACAATCTTAAACATAAGTCCTAAAAGCATTATTTCCATTTTACTAATATATTATATACAATTGTTAATAAAGTATAATTTATAAAAAGTCTTTTATAAAAAAAAATCGGCTTACGCTATAAAAAGCAAAAAAGGAAATATAACATTATAATTTATTTTATTCACCTTAAAATATAGCTTTAATCAAATAATTAGCATATTTATAAATAACCAAAAATAAAATTAGAAATATAAAGCCAGCTCTAAATGCAAGTATTCATATTAATAAAAGTTGGCAAGTATATACAATCAACCTACTATCCAAGGTCAAGTCAAGGCCTTTATTATTAAATAGGTCCTAATTCTTTAATCTTTCCCAAAACCAGGTAAACAACTAATGATTATTCCAGGACATTACTTTTGCGGTGTTTCGAAATGAGAATGGAAGGGCAGAGTTTACTATACAGGTTATACAAAACGCAAAAAATATGATATTTAAGCCAAATAAAAGGTGACATTTTATTACTTAATACCTTAAAGCCATTTTGCAAAGGCTAATCATAAAATAGGCTAAAGCACTTATTACATAAAGGTTTGTAATTTCGACCGCTTTTTTATAACCCGATCCTTATGTATTTTGCCAAATTTATTATAAAAAGGGTTTTTAAAGATTATAAGACAATAAATGAGCTTTTTAGTTTTAAGCTGGCTAGGGATAAGATGTTTTAATTCCATTGGGATTTAAAGGTTCTTGACCTGCCCTTTTTCCAAAAAGATAATGAAGAAATTAATATGGTAAATATATTTAATAAACGTATGAAAGAATTAGGCTTTTGTTTAGGATATAAGCTCCCGTTTATAATCCATAATTTTAAAGCCAAAGGTCTATTTTTTATTAGTATAGTTCGCCAATATTAATTAAGCGAATTTGTTCTTAAAACTAACATATTTTTAAATAAGCTTTATTTAATAGCTTAAAAAATAAAGCATGATAGTCATACCAATAAAAATACCTATTATAATCATTATGCATTTAATAATACTAAAACTAATGCTTAAAGCAGCTACTTTGGTAATAAGCTATGTAATATTATTAATAACAGATTTCAGTTAATAACTTTGTGTTATAATCCCAAGCTTTAGCAATCTCTTTTAGCAAAAAAACAGCATAAGCTTAAAAATAGCCTAAAATTTATTATTATTAAATAGGAGCTGAAAGCTCTATCTTTAAATCCCAAGGACAACTCGGCTATTGCGGATTAATAAAAGGAATTATATACAAAAAAAGAAAGCTTATTGCTAAAAAGCTCCGCAAAACCTGAAAACTTTAGCCAAGCAAAATTCCTTTTAATAAAGGCAATAATCACTTAATTAAGTATTATCAAACTATATTTTCCCGCATTCACAACTTAATGCTAAAACGCGATCGTTTAGCATTTAGTTTATTTATTATCGCTTTTATTTATAATAAAAAAAGGCAAAAAGTTTTTTATAATATGATTGCGCTTTATTAGCAAAAAATTGAAATAACGGTTTGTCCGGGATTAGAACCAGAGAAATGCTTTTGCTTACCGGTAGAGTTTAAGAGAAAGATAAATAAATTTGTATATTTTTTAATATTTTTTTAAAGTTTATATAATATAAAAGGCTAATATTAAATTTTTAAATAATAAGCCGGCTATTTAAAAATGGAGGCATATTTATAGCTATTATAAAAAGACTTTTAAAGCTATTTGTGGATTTATAGAAATATGCTTTTTTTATAATAAATAGGTTATAAGAAAGGATAAATAGGAAAACCATTGCCAAATTCATTTAAAAGGCCATAAACCTTTATTAGTTTAATATGATCCGCTTTTTTATGGCGGGACCTTAGCTTCGCTTGGCATATGCCCCTTTTATTTAAATAATGCAATGCTTTTAGCTGTTAAATAAATGCATTAGTTTTATGATAAGGCCAAATAAAGAAATCATATTTTTAACCATTTTGAAGTCTTTGATAAAAATCTTAGTCTATATAATAGCACATCACCTAAATGCCCAATTCTAAGGTCACACTATCCCAATGCTTTTGTGTTAGCGCAATAGGTGAAATTTCACCTTCAAAATGATCATAATGCTAAATTTGTTAAAAAAGCAAAGAAATCTTGGCCCCTGAATAAAATAAATAATAAATGCCCTAAAATTAAAAAAATTAAAAGTATTATTATACAAGAACCAGATATAAATATTAAAAAACGCTTTAAACTAGCATATGAATTTGTATATCAGATGGCGGAATAATAGTATTAAAAAAATTATAATGCCTCAAATCCAGTAGTTATTTGTTCTGCTTTTTTAAGTATATTATTAATTGCTCTTTTAATTGTTTCATCAACGCCCCCTTCACTTAATTCGAAGGCTTTAATGCTAATAACTAATGCATGCGGGAATGCGACTTATATCCTAATGTTATAAATTCCTAATAACATTAATGGCAATATTAATCTACTTTTTTTTTGCCAAATATTACCGCATTTGTTAAAAATAACACAATTCGCTTGTCATTATATCAAAGCTTTATTATTCCTTTTTATGAATTGAACTCCGTAATGGAGTATTTTAAGGGATGCAACATAGCATTGGAATATGATGTGATTAAAGTAAAGAACCTTATAGACCTCAATAAAGAATCTCAAACTTTAGAAGCTGGTGAATCTTTTACATATATTGTTACAACTCCAAGTATGTATTAATAATATTGATATTTTAAAGACTTAAGTTTGACTAAAATATAAGAGCTTTTATTATCCTAGTGGATAATAATAACTGGCTTAATCTTTTGATTATTAAAAACACTTTTCCTGGGGAGAAGCTATTAATGAAATCAATTGATGTTCTGACCTATGAAGATATAGCTTTTGAAAAAGGAGTGCCCAAATGCTTTAACAAAGATTTTGTGTTTATTAATAATATAATAAATTTAAATAATTTAAGACTACTTTTTTCAATCTTTGTGCCATTTACTTATCATAAACTAAATCTATAAAATATTCTTAATCGCAAAAAGCCACCCAAATCACATGTTAATAAAACCCACAATAATCCTAGTAACGGCTTTATAAAGAGCATACTTATTTCCCATTAAAACCCAAAATATCAATAGCTTAATAAACAAGCTATTCATAAAATTAAGCCATTCGCTATAAACCTTAACAATAACCAATTTAAAATTAAAAGGGTCCTAAATGATTAAATTGTTTTAATTAATTAAGGAAAACGAAAGAAAATAATTACCTAATATTAAGTCAAATGGAAAGGATATTTAAAAGAGGATAATAATTGAGTTAATAAGGCTAATATGTATAAAGATCTTATTAAAGCATATTTGGCAAGAAAAAGCTTAGATTAAAATTATATCATATATAAAATTACTTAAAGGCATGTTTTGATTATTTTAGTACTTTTTTGTCTTGTTTTATGTATAAATTTTTCATTTTTTTTTAATAAATCAATCGGTTCTTGACTAAAACGTTATTATTAATTGGGCTTTAACGCCTTGATTAACAAGGTTTAAAGGGGTCCTATTCTTTTGAAAAATAAATTGTTTCTTGCCTTAGCATAACTAAAGATCCCTTTTTTATGCATATCCTTGCTTTTATCCACACACACATATAAAAGAAGCAATTTGTTTATGGCTGTAGTACTTGTCCAATCTAACCAAGGGATTTCCTTTTAAAGAAGAGGTTATAGCACGGCTGCGATTAGTTAAATCTTAACAAAGCCACTTGCTTGATGCCCAAGCTTAGCTTCCTATCTAAGTTAATAGGCTGCGATTTTCCCATGTTGGGCTCTCCTGCGATGTGCAACAAAGCAAGTATTGCAATGTTTTAAGGAAGGGTGGTTAGAGCAAAAAGATATTACATGCGGGGTATATTTTAAACAAGTGGTATATATGATTAATATCAAAAAGGTTTTGAATTTAACTCAAGATATTTAAAATTGATAATGAATATGATAAGTGAATTAGATTTGTTGGAATGACCTCTTTGAGTCCTTTTCTACAATCGAAGCTGTGATATCGTTTGACGAGGATATTCTCTAAGCAGCACTATCGAAATCCACACGCATTAATTCAAAGAGACGACGGAAGGGATCTAATCGGGTTTGATTTCGCTCAGTTTAAGGAGGGGCTATAAGAAAAATGATCGTGGCGTAGACTAAAATAAATTGAAGAGGAAACAATAATCAAATGGAGAATTGAAGACAAGCTTGGAGGTTTGATTGCGGCTTAGTATGTAAGCCGTAATATGGCCTTTAGGTAATTTTGCCCTAAATTTAAACGGGCATGGGTAATGACTAAATTTAAGTTCTTAACAGCAAAGTTTTAAAATATTATGCCGTGCTCTTTTCTTATTTTTAATGGAAATGACTTAGGGGTGGTAACATTTAATACAATTAAACACCTTAATCGGTCCTGTGACTCAAAATGCTCCATAAAATACATACTTCCTTAACAGCCCTTCCACCACACTCACGTTTTCCTTCTAATACTTATTTGGTGTTTTATGATATTGCTTTTTTTTTTTTAAAGGGATATTGCTACTGCACTTATTGTATATGAAGCTCCCGGTATTAATAACAATTTTACGGCAGGGTTTCGAGTGCCCTCAGTGTGTAATTGCGCCATGGAAAAAGCCTCTAAACTATTCTATCTATACCTAGGTCTCTCCCACTAAGCCCTATAGACTCTATAGCACTCTTTTTTCTCTTTTTCTCGATGGCACAAATCTGTCTCATAAAGAATCGGCATGGTAATATCTACGAATATCATATCGTAACCCTCTTGTCGAGCTTTGACCATATGCACTGCCTCCAGCCTATTCTACGCCTAAAGCACTTATGCCCTCGGTCTCATACCGGGTCATAATAGCGGGCTTCTGATACGCAAACTTAATATTTTTTTCATCACGCTTATTTATTAAGTCAAGTCTTTACATGCTTTTTAAAGAATCTCTTTCATTCGAAGGTAAAGCTTTTCGTCTTCCTATTCGTGCAGCCTATTTTTTAGGAAAACAATTTTCCACAGCCTATTCACCCATAGAATAAGCGGCTCAAAATAAAAAGTGAAAGTATCAGTGATTATTTTCATAAAAATTACCTCCTTTACCATAGTGCCTAATTTTAGTTTAGCCAACTCTTTTATATTCATGTAGTTTCATTTATTGAATTATTAAACAACCTTTCCTTAACTTAGTTCATTATAATAAATACAAATTCAAAAAAGCACTCAAAATATTAACTTAAGGTTATACATAAATAAATGTTACTCGCCAAAAAAGGCCCCAATAGCCATAAAAGCCCTTATGCCAGTTTTGCCTCTAGCACCGGAAACCTCCTTCCATATTTCTTTAATCTTAAGGTTAAAATCAATTAAGAATAAAGGCTAAGAAGGGTTCTCCTTATCTTCGTTTATTATAAAATTATTAATTAAAATATCTTTGTAAAAGAAGCCGGCCTTATATAAGAACTCATGCCCTTTAATGTAACCCTTTAGCACGGCAAATAAAGCTGCTTAAGAATTAGCCTTATAAATCGGCTTCCCATAATCATAAAGAATGATACGCCAATGCACTTGATTTAGTAAAACATTATTACCGGCTTTTATTAAAAATGTTAAACAAAATCACTTGTTAGGCGGCAAAGGTGCGCCAGTCTAATTAAATGATCGCTTTAAGCCGGCGATGCTACTGCAACTTTTCCGTGCACCAACTGTACTTGTACTTAAAGATATTGTCGAACATCCCGGCCGGTAGTTTTCCGCTTTCATAATATTTAATCCCTTTTAAACATTACTTCAAATATTATCATTCGTATTAAGAACCCGGACAATTTTATAGTAATAATATTAGGCCATATTAATAATGCCCCTTTCAATCGCCTCTTTAAGCAGCTCTCCTTCTTCTTTATGCTTTATATATTACCAAAAGTCCTTAATAATAAGCGGTATTTACGGGTCTCCCTTATGATGTACTTTTCAGTAAGTCGTTGCCCGGCCAGATATGCAATGCGCCCGCATTATTAACCTATCAATAATAAGCCGCTTCATAAAACCATTCTATTAAATCTTAATAAATCGTTAATCATTTTTATAATAATTATAGGATTAAGCTTAAGTTGTTTCTTATTCATTTAAAAAAACGCGAGAATTATAAACACAAATTACAGGCCATTTTCGCTAATATCAAATTGTTTGAATACAATCCCCTTAAGCTAATCAAACTCCTATATTCTTATAAAAAATTTAGAGATAATAAAGCCCAAAACAAAACAACAAGTGTCTTAAGTAACAAGCACTTTTTTTATATATTTCCCAAAATTAAGCTATGCTTTTGAAGCTATGTCGGCAAATGGGTTACTTTTCAGTTCTTCGGGTATAAAGATTTACAATCAATGGCATTAAGAATCTTTCCTAATTTAAGAATTATTAACAAAGGCAATGTCCAGCTTACGCTCCGCCGCAAAACCTTGAACCGGCTTATTAAGTTATACCAGTGGCCTTCGTCTAATTGCCTTTAATCTGTAATCCCCCATAAACTCTGCCAATTGCCCACACAAGTCCACAAACTAATCCAAAACATCATTTTAATTCGCGTCTTCCGGCTATCCACTTTATTCTTTGTAATAAAGTGGATTTCTGCCTTTTATACACTTCTTAAAAACGGCCTTAAATGCCGTTTTAAAATCTGCCACGCCTTTAAAAAATGTTTTATAAAAGTTATAAAGCCTAATATACATAAGGCCAAGCTCCTTTTTTAGCATAATATTCATATACTTATAATATTTAAATAAATTTACGAAACTATTCATGTTCCGCAGTTATAGGATTTGTTAAAAAAAAATGATAAAAGTAAGGGAGGTAGAGTGGATTCAATAACAACATTATAGACTTAATCTCAAATAAGTGCATTGTCCTAATTATTAATAAGGGCCATAATCAAAAAAGGTTTAATATAATCAAAATGAAAATTATCAAAATTAACAGCGGAATTGAATCTTAAGAGATTATTGCGAAAGATGCCATGACTTGTCTTTAACCATAAAAAACAAATCGCAAGGAGATTTAATAAAGCGGAAAAAAAACCGATAACAAAAGTCTAAATATTTATATATAAATTAAACAAAAAGGAAGTGCTTAAACAAACGCCAGACTGTTATACCTTTTTACGCAAACTGATCAAGCGCGTCCAAAGTACAAAAAAGGGTTTTATCTTCACAAATTAAATTAAAAGAGGTACAAAAGGCATTAAAACCTTTCCCAATAAGATTATTCTTAAGAACCTCTGATTAGGCCTAATCCATCATAATAACAAACTCCATCTACAATTGTAATGTTCTCTAAGATACGAAGGATAATGGTTAGAAAAAGTCGTGTTTCGCGATATGCGGAATTTTCCGCCCGCCCAGCCACTGCCTACCGACGTGATACTGCCGACACCTTGCCCCTCAAACCCCTCGCTCTGAATATGGCGCTGCACTTCATCGTCGCTGCATCAGCTCCCATACTGCATCGTACCCCCCTCAAGCTCAAGCTCCTCTGTTCTCGTATGCAAAAGCTGCAGCAGCCGTGGTCCAAGTCTAAAAAGTGCAAGAGCAAATGCTCCTCACATCTTCAATGCTATTCATTCCTCAATGCGCAATAGGAATCCAGCTTGAACAATGGCATATCGCTTTTTCCCGCAAGAATACTTATAACACTAATCTCTATCATGGAACACATACAATCAATAAGTAAAAGGCATGGAATAGCTTAAATCAAGATCGAATATGTAAAGATATTTGCTTGAGCTTACTTATACCTCATCCCAGGTCATTTTTTAGGAAAACTTGGGGATTGTGAGCAACCAGACCGCCCCGGCGAATCTGGACTTGACCTGGACAGAGACTGTGAATGCCGGCGTATCTGATGCCGCCAAGCTTTCTGGAGCTTTCTCCTGCGCAAGGGCAGAGAGCTAATCATGCCCCTTTGATTCCGATAGATTTTACTAGAAGGAGTAAAGCTCCCTCTCGCTCTTGGCGGCACTGTTACCCCTGCTACGAAGTAGTCCGAGTAAGGTTAGCGTAAATGAGCCACATTTCGCTCCCCTCATACTTCGAAGTATGCTTAATCTATGAATATTCATAGGCAAGGAGGCCGCCTCTCCGATCCCAGCTTCGAAGAAATATGTCGGACACAAGCAGTTCGGTACGCAGACGACGAGGCAGCGCGTTCGTTACCCAGAATGCTTGTACTGAGTGCAAACGGAAAAGATCAAAGGTGGGTTTCCCGTAAGGCAGCTTGTCGTATTGGTGGCTCACTCTCGAAGCAGTGTGACGGGCAAGACCCATGCGGACGGTGCGCAAGTATTGGGGGGACTTGCTGTTATGAAGTCTCGATACGAATTACCAAGGAGAATATGAAGGCAGATATCCAGAAACTACAGGCCTATCAGCAGATGAGCGACCGTATCTTTACGTCGTTGGCTTCAGGGGACCGATCGGACTTTATCATACGACAGCTGCGAGATGGCAATACAGTAGAGAGTATATCAAAAGGCTTAGGGGAACAACAACTTGCTAAAGAAGCGACGGATATAGATGACCCGCTGAGTATTAACGGCTCTGCGGGAAGCACTCAAGAGGATCCATGTAGCGGCGTTGCAAACGGCCAGCAGGAATTTAGAAAAGAATATGTCTTCGATCCTGAACCGTGGACGGTTGTGACATCGGACGGCATTTTCATGGAACATGTTCTGTTACTATATTTCTGCTGGGAATATCCCATATTCGCTACCCTTTCCAGGCATTATTTTCTGATAGATTTCCGGGAAAGGCGGCGCAGATATTGTTCGTCACTCCTTGCTAACGCTGTACTGGCGATTGGGTACCTGTTCTCGGGCCGGTCTGAAGCAATAGGAGACATGGGCGGCCAGGCATCTGGCCAGCAATTCTTTCGTGAGGCTGAACGTCTATTGGCCATCGAAGGAGACACTCTGTCTGTGACCACAGTCCAGGCCTTGGGCATGATGTCTATTTTGAAGCTAGTGGTGGAAGGCAAAGCCAAAGCATATACTACTCTGGACAATCAATCCGCATGGCTGTTGAAATGGGACTGCACCTACACGCCGATGAGATGCAAATCTCTGAGGCTGAGGGTGAAGTGCGTAGTGCCACGGTTTGGGGTGCTTTCGCTCTGGATAAGTAAGATATCACACAACCTGCTCTGCGTATGTTAGGCGTTCTCTGATCATTGACTTCGGAAGTGCCTGGTCACTCCGTATAGGCCGTGTCCCTCACCTTAGTCGCAGAGGGATTCATCGCCCGAAACCTATATTCTTTGAAAGTAAAGAGCACATAAACTGGGTACCATATACAGGGAATGGACCGTTTGTTGATAGTAGCTTGGTCCAAATGAGTCATGTGCAGGCGGCATATACATCTTTGAGTAACCTCTCTGAGGCTGTTCATGATGCACTATATGTACTCTATGTGCCTGGAGAGCCGCTCAGCAGTCGGAGTATTCTGGGCATCTATCACCGATACTTGGCCTGGTACAACTCTTTGCCTACAGTTTTACGGCTCGGACACGATTCTACACCATCCGTGATTTTCGTGCAGTTAGTAACGTACTATTCTCGAACTAGGGCTATAGACTGACTTACCTCTACTTAGTATATACCATCATTTCGCGATTCTCCTACTCTTCAGTCCATTTATCAAACTTCGCTTCCGAGGCTCTGCCATTCTCCCATACGAGGTCTGCGTACAAGCAGCTGAGGCCATCGTCTCTCTCCTGGGCTCCTATCGCCAACTCTACAGCCTACGCCGGACTCATTGCTTCATACCCACCATCGTTACAGCATCCAGTATGTTATGTATTGTACGGGCGGGATCCCTTGTAGATGGAGCCACTCCGCAGCTCCATCAAGCTATCGCAGACCTGCACGAAATGGCTTTCTCTCACAGGGCCGCAGCTCGTGGGGCGCAGATCCTGCAAGCTATGAGGCAAGACAGCGCACTAGTCTCGGCTGCGAGAAAAGCAAAAGATGTAGAATATCTTCGTAGGCACGTGGAGACGCCAATGAGGATTCTCAGTTCGGAAACGGAGAGTTCCTCCCCTAGTGGCGATCTTTCTACGAACAACCACATTATCTACCCGTATCCCACTCAAGTGCCGCCCTCGGTAGCATTTGAGAAAGAGCTGGAAATAGCAGGGTTCGAGTTGATTAACCGAACGGAAAGTTAGCACATCTCCGGCGAGAGGAGCAGCCTATTTGGGGAAGCGATGAAGGTAGAAAGCCTCCATGCTAGCCAAGTTATTCAAAAGTAGTCTCAATCGACATTCTTCACTTTGTTTTCGTTCTGAAGGGGGTCATTTCTAGTCCGCGGGGGCGGGGGCATTTCTGAAAGGGTCATTTCTGGAGCAGTCGTTTCCGAAGCCCGTCTACTACAACGACAGGAGAATGGTGACCTATCCCCATCGATCTAAACTAGAGCTCCGCGTAATATTGTGCATGCCATCAACTTTGTCCTCAGCCCCACAACACATTCGGCCCAAATCTTCTGCCAACCTTCTACAAAACACGCCGTCAAGCCCATGGTTCACAAGCACCTCTATCCTACGAACCCATAGTTCAGCATGGTGTGACAGAAAATATAACTAGGGTCCTCTATAGAAATAGAACCGGGCGTACTAAACTACAGTTAATATTACTACTACTTATCCTCTGGATTGCGTGGATCTTCGAAGCCTAATTCGACAGCTTGTGGCCCTTAGAGCTTGGCCAGTAATGTTATGGGCGCAAGCGCCCTTTCTTGATATTGCAAGCTGCATCATCCTAAGGGGTTTCTTGGATTAGTAGATAACGTTGCATGAAGGAAAATCTCCCTGAGTTGCGTAAGTGCAACGATGAGGAGCCTTTTTGTGACGGTGGCAGAAGTTTTGTTCCAAATCTCAAGCAAGCTTAGACCTTCGACTTGAAGATTTTGGTACTAAAGCTTTTGCTACGAGTTTTGATGATATCACCCAAGCTATACATTTAGACAGCTTTTTTATTTAGTATTAGCTAGTCCTAGAGAGTCCTCTTGCAATTTTCGAGTTTGTTTATGGCTTTACTATTTTTATTAACTTATTATTCATAATAATCGTGAGGTAACATTATCACTGCCTCAACTCAATTTTAACAATAAATTACATAACTAAAAGCGGGACATACTCAAATTACTCCATTTTTAACCATATTCCTTTTACAAGTGTTTGCATTATGCCAAAATAAACGGGTTTCCCATTCTTATCCTAAACCAACCTAACCCATATTCCTATATTATTTAGTTTATATAGCTGCCTCATAAAGCTACACAATTGGCGTAAAACACAATCCATTTATCAACAAGACCTTACACGCAAATTAACTTCAAACTTACAAATAACCTAAAAATCTTACCAAGCCCTTTAATAAGTCTGTATCTCATCAAACCGGTTTTCACAAGCTAATTTAATCAATTATATAAAGAGCTCTTTTTTTGAACCTCAAAAGCCCAGTTCTTTATATAACCCTTCAATTCCCCGGTTTTAAATAAACGAGGCCCGTTAAAGCAGTATACAATTATATTACCTAATAAATCCGCTTACTTTAATTTAATTATTACCATCATTTGTTTACTTGTTCAAAGCACCAAAATCCAATGATTTGATTTTAATGCGGCAGCCTTAAAAGGCAATACAGCAACGAATAAGGTAATAACCTCCGCGGTTCTTAAATACGTTTGGTTCTTGTTATAATTAATAAATAAGCTTTTAATAAGCAGGTGTCAGCTAACAAATAAATCGGCGATAAGGTAAACGCGCTAATGAACTAAATTTAAGGAAAATTATAATATTACAGCCAATATCCTTTTTTCACTTAAAAGTAATTATCTTATATTTTAATTAGCTAATAATGTTTTATATAACGTAAAATTAAGTCAACTAAAAGCGGTAATTAATGAATAAAAATGTTAAGTAATAAACTTATAATGGTTTACTACTTAAATACAAGAAATACGATTATATTATATTTTAAAAATGTTTAATCAAAAGTTTTAATAAGACTAAAAGCAGTTTTTAACTTAATATATCTTAGATAATGTTATGTCCAGACGTTTAAAAGGCGTTATTCTTGCTGCTGTCAACAGGTCCAATACCCCCGCTGCCTCTTACTAAGCCGTTGAGTCTCAGAAAAGAAGAACTTTCTTTCTTACCCAATGTTTATCCAGATCTTCAGAGTTGCGCCATATTAATTATATAAACCTATTGCTTTTAAATCTATAGCTGCTGTTTCTTAAGCATATTAGCATCTAATAATTAAATGTTTTATAAAAACGGCATTTAAGACAAAAGCGGGGGCTCGCTATATTAGCGCGCATGTGCATCCGCCCCACCATTTTGAGCCTTTGTGCAGCCTCGTCTCTTTTCTTCCTTAACAACAACAAACAATTATCAACCTCCACCACAAGTCCAGATTCGCGTCACAAATCTTATATCGATTTAAATAAGCCCAATTGCCCCATTTCTGAAGTTTGGCTGAACCAAGGGCATTTGCACATCCGTTTAAGTAATCACGCCATAGCGGGGGGGGTCGAAAACGGCATTTGTGCGAAGGGGGCTAGGCCAGTTTACAAATATCACCGCTGATATAAACGTGAACTGGGATAGGAGAGGTTCATGGCAAGAATTATTTCATCTGCATTATTTGGCTTAATTCAATGACTTCAAGGCCCTACTTTTACTACCTAGGCATCAACCTTTTAGAATGGCTAGCTTTGTAAAATCGCGGCAACCGCATGTTTACTCGCCTTATTTTCGGCTTATTGAAATAATAGGCATAAACTGATACAATCCTTTCATGCAGATTATTTCACTAGCACATCAATTCCCATACATCTTAACAAGGAGCCTCATTTAAGCTATAATTAAATAATTATCCTACGTATTTAATTTCACTTTAATATTATTATAAGGCTTAACTATAAGTAAGGCTCAGAACTCGAAACATTCTACACCCCGCATAACAAATTCTAAAACACAAACGACAACATTCTTTTCATTTTAATCGCCACATCTTATAAAATATTAAAAAAAGTTGTTTATTTATTTTAAATTCCTAATAAGTCTTTGTTAAGCTAAAAACAAAACATTACTATTACTCTTTTAATAAAGGTTTTTGAGTATATGCTGGCTTAGTCCCTATATTTTCCCCTCACAAATTGCGCCATTTTAAATTTTCATAAAAGGGCTTTTTACGCATATTTTGACAAGAGAAAGTGGTTTATATAAGGTTTTTTTTCTTTAAAAAAAAGGTTTATTACAAATCGCTATTTCCACCACTTTCACATAATCAATATAGCCATTTGAAAAAATGAAAATGCATAGGTGGCTTTTATATATTAAAAAGAGACTTTTATTAAGTTGCATATGTAAGAACTTGCCAATTAAGCACACAAAGATAAGGGCATCTTGCATATGGCAAACATACCTGGAATCAAGTATTTAATAATAAGAAGAACTCTCCTTATCAAATAGTATAATACACACCTGTTAATAAAAGTAAAAGATTTGAAAATTATTTCTATTTTCAATTAAAACAAACAAACTTAAAATAAAATAAAATAAACTTAAATCTTATTTGCAAACAACAGCATTCCTCCTTATTAAGCCTTATAATTATTATTTACAAATATAATCGCGATGGAATTATTACTTAAGCTGCAACCTAGTATTGTTTTGTAAGAGTTGCGGCCATTGCTCCCGGCCACCTTAAGCGAGCCCCTCCAAAATCACCCCTCTTTCTTTAAATGGTAATTAATCAACAATTTTTTAATAAAATCAATTCAAAATTAAAGCTATAAATTAATAAATAATTAATAATCCTTATACATTAATTATATTTTCAATTTTATAAGTCAATTTTTCCATATATTAATGAAAATCACGTGAATTAATTTAATCTCAAAGCCTTTAAATCTCCCTTTTTAACTCCTTGATTATAATTGATATAAATAATAATTTTTTTAGCTTTTTTTTTATTCATCTTCAAACCTTTTTAATTGGGTTCAAATTTGGCAAAGAAGGATGCCAATTAAACCCCCAAATGCTATGCTTAAGGCGGGATAATCAAGCATATCCCAAATAGATCTTAGCCTCATCTTTCATAAAAATATACTTAAAACCAAATTAATCAAACTTCGAAAAGATCATTGGCTTGAGTACCTAATGTAAATAGGCCTTTAAAATAATACCTTTAAAGTTTTCCTCCTTCTCAAAAAACACAAAAAGAGATTTCCAATCCCAGCCTAATGCGCCCCAAATTATTACTAAAACTCATCCTAATTAATATATTAATTTTATATAATTAGGATAGCGCTTTTCATTCATTCGTTGAGTAACCCAGATTTGGCCAGTTTTCCCAAGCTCAAATATACACTTATTACTTCATATAACCTTTTTCTAATTTCCATCTTCCTTTTGAGACGCTGCTTAATTAGATGTTCCTCACTAATGATGCGAAAAAGCAAAATTAAAACGCTTCTTTGCTTATTTCCTTGAAATAAAGGGTTTTGGGCAAGCAATACATCTTCGATAGCCTGCGCGGCGTAATTCTCGTCAAATAGTACGGACTGAAGCTTTAATATTCAAAAAAGCTTTAACCCTCTTAAAAGAAAGTTGGCAAGTTGATCAATTAAATGAGATATATTAAATAATTTGCCAAATTTGACGCTTAGATATTATTTTAAACCTAATTAATTTCCTTTTTCTTTAAATACGAAAGGTTTTGGTATAAATCCATTGTTTAATGATAATTCAAAGGATGTGTGTTTATTAGCTAATCTCGCTTGCTGAATTTCCGGCTCTTCATAAAAAGCATATAATTAAGCGTACAAGAGTACTCCATTCACTTTGGGCTGACTTTCTTCAAAAGGGCAAGTAAATTTGAGATTCCATTTTGAATTTAAAGAGATTTTATAAGAGGGTTGTGAAGATATAGATAATTTAATAAAAGGTATTAGAAAATCAGGTGCAGGGCTAACCTCGCTTAAGGTGGCCGGGAGCAATGGCCGCAACTCTTACATTATCATATAACCCACCTTTTAAAATTATCAAAATCACAAAAGCCATTTATTTTAAATCAATATTAGGTTTAGCATTGAAATTGTTTTGCTTTAATATCCCAATAACTTTATAAATCAAAGTTTAGCTAGCTATACTTTTAATATTAAAAACACCTAATTTATTAATAAGATTATTACCACCAATTACAAATGCAAAAAGTGCATTATACATAAAACCTTTAATCAAATATAGAATAATATTATACTTATTAAAATTAAATTTCTTATTTAAATCAAAATCCTTACCAAAATTAAAAAATAGCGTTCCATCTTTGGGAAGCGGTATTTCTTTTTCTAATATTTGTTTCCTTAAAGAGTGCTTTTTGTAAAAACTATTAAAATTATGTAAAAACTTCTTTTAGGTAATACTATTAATAGGTTTAAGCCCACATATTATTTTATAAAATTGAACTTTTTGTTTTTAATAACAATTTTAGAAATCTTTACCAATAAAATGCTTAATATCTCCTAAATTATTAAAAATATTTGCTAAAATATTAATTGCGTATGCGGCAATTTTAGTATATATATTAAAAGGAATATTCTTTAAGCATAAGTAAAACCTTTTCGCAGCTAGCATATTGAATATATTATTAGCAGCATGATTTTGCGAGATTAGGATGCCTTTAGCAAAAATAAAATATTTACTTTACATATAAACTCTCCCAATTGCTTTTTGGAAAGTCTTAAGGCGGTTTTCCCTATTTATGTATTTGGCAATATTAATTAAAAAAAATATAAGGACAAGAATTATTTTTCGATTTTTTTAAATAGCTTAATTAAATATTAAATCAAAAAGCTTAAACTTATTTTCAAAAAAATTGTTTTTATTAAGCATAATAAAAGCTATCAAATTTATATTCATATTTTTTATGCTTTTTATGCTTATTTTAATGCTTACGCCAATTGGAATATGCTAAAGGCTAAAAAAGTTCAAATTTATTTGTTTATATATGATTCGCTTATAGGCTGGTTTTAAATTTGCGATATATACTTTAAGTTCTATGTTTTTAAATTAATCAAGCTTTTTTAATATAATCATTGCTGCCAAATTATGATAGTCTTTTGCCAGATTTGATATAACTACAACACCGAATGTCTTTCTATTTTTGGCTTTAATAATTTGAGCTATATTAAAAAGTATATTATAAACATCTTATTTTGCAGTAATAAGGCCACTAAGGATAAAAAACGCCTTAGCCTTATTATTGAGCTTTTAAGAATGCTCACCTGAACACTGGTTAGCTTCTTTAGGTTATAAAAGATAATAATATATTACTTAATTTAATTTAATCTTTTGAATAAGTAATCTTAACCTATTTTGCCTTTTTAATATAGGCGTAAATATAAATTTCTTTTTTCTCCTTAACAAATATTTTATTTAGCACCTTAAAGCAGTCTATTTCTTAATTTTTTTTAGCAAAATAGGCTTTTTATTTGCTATAATCAACATGAACTTTCTTTTATTTAACAATTAAGCCAATTAGATCTCCGCATTTTATTTAATTTTTAAATCTATTTAAATTTTCTTTTGAAATGGGATCCTAATAATAAAGTTTATTTTTATTTAATCTGCTAATAATCATAAACAAATTGCAATTCCCAATTCCCTTATGACGTTTTTTATGATTTTTACTAAAAAGCGTTATATTCAAGCCAAAATTATGTGAAAAAATAAATTCTTTTTTTAAATCCATTTTTAATAATATATATAAATATTTCAAAAAAAATACTTTATTTTATTAAAATAAACTTTTGCATAATAAATTATTAAAAGGAATATATATACTTATAAAGGGATATTAAAACAAAGCATCAGAAACATATTAAGATAATAATAGCAAAAGGGGCCATTATTAGCCCTCTGCTTTAGGCATTCAGCATTAACGAAGCCAAATTCGGCTCTTTTATAAAAAAATTTAAAATTCGCAAATCCTAATATAAATAAAGTACCGCGGGTTTAGCGCGCTTTGTATAATTTTAAGTTTTTATATTATAAAATCTAATTATAAATTAAGTGTTTTATTTAAGCTGATTTCCTTAAGCCCATGTGCCAATTACACCAATGTTAATACATTTACAATTACTTTTAAACTTTATTATACGGTTTTACATATATTAACCGCAGCCTTATTTTAAGGCAAATTAAGATAATAAAGCGGCAATTATAATAAGGCCTAATAATATTAATGTTAAAATGCCCCTAAAGCTAATAAATGGAAAAATTAAGTAATATTATACTCATATTAATAAGAATGCGGACATAAAGCCAGTTTTTACTACGTTTACTTAAAAAAATAAATTAAATGAGAAAAGCTTTTAAACTTTTATTTATAATAAGCCCTAGGTTTAAAAAGCTACATTACCAAGGCTATCTTTACTAATATTAAAAGATTAAATTAAGGCATTAAGAGCCTAATCACTCTATAAAACCTTCTTTATTCACCGCATTTATAAAATGACATCTTTACCAAAAAGGTGAATTTGCTTTTTTATATTATAGTCATCATATTAACTAAAAAGTGTAATGTGCTATGCCAGCTGAGGCCTTTCCTAAGCAGCTTGTTAGTAGGTTACCGCCGGTCTTATATAATATAGGCTCTCCATTCTAAAAAACAAAAAGTATTCCCATAATAAGTCCACAATACTGGCGTATACGCTATTAACCAATATCCTAGAAATGCTCACAAATCATGACATAAGGTGGATAACGCATTACTGCCAACATATATAAATAATAAGCGATTATAATGATCAAAATGGGTTCCTTTAATAGTGCTATTTTAGTGCTTTAAAGCCAAAAGTTACTTAAGGAAAAAGGCAAAAACAATTTGGGCTCCTTGGTTTGATTTTTATTATTTTCTTAAACCTTATTTGGCCTTAAACCACTTTTCCTATTTTTACTAATAAGCATTATAAAAAGCAAATCCTAAAATGTTAAAAAACAATTTAACAAAAATAAGATTTTAATAATGTTTTTTATTTTTACTCTTTATTATTTAAAAATGCAGGTTTTAATACAAAAGAATAATACAAAATAGGTATTATTAAGTCGCTATAAGAATTTACCCTTTTTCAATGCTTTTACAATTTTTTTAACTAATGTCTTCTTATTTTTAATTTAAGTAATATTTATGCATTATTTATTATTATACCTTTATAAACAAGAATAACTTATTAAACACGGGGAACTTAAGCAATTATTTTTTGAAGAAATCATTACCAAGTTTAATAGATATGTTTGTGACCGGGAGTTTAAATGTTTATATTCTGTTTAATAAATAAAGGCCTTTGGGGACGGGGGGTGGGTTGGGGGGGGGTGGGGGGGTAAAGAAGGGAGAGATTTCAAGGGCTTTATAAAATAATGTAAAGTAATGCGGATTAACGTTTGTTAGGTCTTGATATATGGAGGTAAAAATCCACTTATAAATTCTTACCTTGTATTACATATATTTTTTGTATTTAGGGGTAAATTAAAGGTCCCCTATAATTTGAACTTCAAAACGTATATTAACTTAAGAAATATATTAGCCCACTTCACATATTATTATTAATATAATTTTGCCGCCAAGATTATTTTATATTATTATTACGTTACCTAATTTTTTTTTATAAGATTACTACAAAATCATAATTATGCAATAAGTAATATTGCTTACATTTTCCTAAAAGACTTAAGCGCCGAAAATATTACACATAATTATATCAAAATCATACTATCATTTAATAACAAAATTATATCAAAAAAAATAAGATAAAAATTTTACTTAACTTTAAAAAGGCAATACATTTATGCAAGTTACATAACAAGTATGCCCGTGATTATCATAAAATTTATGCAGCGGCGGGATTATAACTAAGAAAAAAGGTAATGCTAAAGGCTAACTTATGCTAATCTTTTAAGTACGGCAATTAATTAATATAAGGCATATTTAAGTAAAGAGCTAAAATCTTTTTATCAAACATAAAAATTATTTGATCCCGCTTAAACTATAATAATATTTGCTTTATTAACATAATGTGGCCAGAGAAACAAATTCTACCCTATAACCAATTTATGGTATTACTCAATTTATTTTTTTATATTTATATAACCCTATTTATTTTTCGTTTTCCATCTTTATCATTTTCATTTGTTTTTATTTATTGCACCTTCATTTGTTATTATTCAATAACCCCTATAAGAGCAATTTCCATAAGGCAAACGCCTCAGGAATACGGTCGACACTCCAATATGTAAATTCCTGCCTCTCAGGTTACGCTAAGTGACGACTTTAAAGAGATCAAACCTTCAAGCTCTGAACGTTCAGCTCAAGAAATTACCAAAAAGGGGTTACGCTATTATATAAGTATCTTACGTTAATATGATACTCAGAGAAGTATAAATGATACCTAATAAGCTGACGGTACTTAAGAGGTAAAGGATTAACACGCACAAATAATGAGATTCTTATTATATTCAGATTATTATTAACTAATTAAGTTTAAGATTATGGTTATTTAAACGCCAAGCGAATAGAATTTACTAGCCATAAGATTTATAATATATATCGGATATATTATATGGCTAAAAAGAATATTAATGGCTTTTTTTGCCTCGTATTTTAAAAGGATTAGCTTTTAATAAGCAAAAAAACTCTAATAGCAAAAATCCCCAAAATGCAAAAGTAAATTGTAAATTTCAATTTTTTTTTTACCGCCAATCCCCAAACCCGTAAATATACTATCACACTAGGCAAGCTTATACCCTTGAACATTAATAAGTTAGGAAAAAAATCACCTGTAAATCCAATAAACATTAACCCACATAATAATCGGCATAATAAATTAATCCTTATAATTTACCAAAGTAATAACAATCATAAATAATCAAACTTGGGGGATACCCCTTTACTAAAGCATAAACACTAAAACCAATCGTTAAAAGTAAAGGTTATACTAAACTTTTAATTTAGAGAATGCAAGGACTTCTATAATTAAAGAATGGAAAGTAAATGTTAATAAAAATAAATAGGATTAGCCCCAAGAAGTTCCCATTTGGTTTGGCACTATTAATAAATGGAGATTCAATGAGTAATAATTGAAAATGTTAATAAAAAATGATAACCAATCTTCTCTGCCCCTTGTCTCTGCCCCATGTCTCTACCCCTTATCTTTGCCCCATGTCTTTGCCCCCTGTTCTCGCTTAAGTTTACTGATGAATAAAAGACCTACTCCATTTTCCTCGGCATTAGTAAGATTTGTTATAATAATTGCCTTATATTTAAAATTGGATTTAAGGCTAAAAAAGCAACAAAAACTCCCCAAGCTTAAAAGTACTTGTGCCAATATTCAGCTTCCCTGCCTTTGGTAATAAATTTAGGCTTTTGAAGTCATGGGCATTTCCATCGCTACGTTAATTTAAAAAGGATATGGGCTCAAAGCCAACTATAAGCAAAGCAGACATAAAAAACAAAAACATATGCACCCGCTAAAGATAGGAACAAAAAGATTATTATTTAAAATATGTTTTACTATAATTAAAAAAGGAATACTAATATTAAGAATGGCTATGCCATATTATAACCTTACTTTTATAATAAAATTATCCTAATACTACTATAATACAATGTTTTAAGAAAACATTTAAAACATTCAAAATGAAAAATATAAATATCAAGCCCTTATTAAACCTAGCCATCAATTTTCAAAAATTAGCCTTAACTAGTTTTATAAATACCATTTTCTTTATTTACCATTCACGCCAACCGTTTTAATTATATTTACGCTTAAGAGCACCCTTTTCATTATAATGACTTTATTAAAAACGATATCCTTAATCTCTTTATATAAAATCCTTAAATCATATCCCCAATCCTCTTATTGCTTTTCTTAAAATCAAAAATTATCCCAATTTAATTAACTTTATAATATAACTTTAATTTTATAAAACAATAAATACAAACAATTCATATCTTTAATAATAATGTATTATTTCTAAAAAACCTGTACTTATACTTAATCTTAATAAAAAAAACATAAAAAGCCCTATAAAACCCACTACCTATAATCCTCCTTTACTAATCTTTTTTGTTTTTAAAATCGCACTTAATACAAAAAACATTTAACCTTTACCTTAATTTCTAAGCTTAATAAGAATAAATAAATAAGCCAGGTTTTTACGCTTTCACATATCTTTGCCATTATTTCTAAGTCAAGCTTTAATTATTCGCATATTTGTTTTGCCAAATTATAAGAATAATTCACAATAATTAAAATTTCCGCTTTTACCAATTCTTAGTATCTTGTAATTGGAAACAGCTTCGCTAGCGATAAAAAGAGCATTTTGGTTTAAATATACAAATATTCGCAAAAGATTAAATAAACCTCAAGCTTTTAAATTATTAACCAGAATTCTTTAAAATATAAAAATAAAGGCAGCAAATGTTCTCCATAATACCAAATTTATACGCTTAAATCCTTTAAAGCCAATTAAAAAACAATAAATACCAAATAGAATCTTTACACATCCCTCTATTTAGGGCATATTTTAACTCCCTTAGTTTTCTGCCCCTTGTCTCTACCCCTTGTCTTTACCCCCTGTTTCTGCCCCATGTTCTTGCTTAAATCTACTTATGTAAAAGACCAAAACCACTTAATAATATGTTTTGGCGGGCTTGAGTTAAGGTAAAATACGTAACTTATAATACTAATCGGGCCCCTAAATAAAACAAATAATATTCACAAATTACCTTATATAATTATAAACGCACGTAATATAAAGTACAATACTCCATTTGATTTAACAAGCGACACCAGGCTTTTATTACGCCAGAAAAGATAGGGAAATTTAATTTAAAATAGTTAAAAAATTATATATTAAATTATTTAATTATTCCTTGCCTTTAATCTCGTTTCCTTTCATATTCACTTAAAGGCTAACTCCCCAAAGAAATCATGTGTAATTATGCGCAGCGGTTTTTAAATATAAGACTAAGCTTATGTCGAGCACCGTAGGGGAGGAGCTTCAGGAAGTGTGAAAGTCTTGAATTGTAAAGGAGTGTAGTAGAGCTCCCCTTAAGAGGGAGCTCCAAAGATCTAGTTACATAAGCAGTCTTGATTGGCTGCAGCGCCATTGAGGCTCTGTTGGTGCTACCAGCCGACAAACCCCTATTCTGTACGACAGCTTACGAATAAATAAAGCCAAATATACTTAACAATTTAAATATATATATTAAACTAACAAAAATAATTATAAAATAAAATACTTAATGACTAAACCCATAAATGTTATATTACAATTAATATCATCTTTTTAAAAATTTTACGATATAAATTACAGCTTTTAAGAAATTAAGCATTGCCATTATTAACATATAATCCAAACCCATCCTATAATTTTAAATCTCCCATCTATAAATAATAAACCCATATATAATAAATACCATAATTAAAAGGCCAAATGACACGTATATTAAAGTTTAATATAACCTAAAAATTAGATATTAAAACCTTAAGGCCAAAATTACTACGGCGCAAGCCATTGCCAAAACAAAAATTATAACTTAATATAATTTTTACAAATTTAAATCATAATAAAATCCATAATAAATAAAAAGGATTATTAATTCTCATATAAAAATAGTAATTTTCAAATAATTTAATTAATTCTAAAAAGCCGCCACTTCTTTACAATAATTAAATAAAATATGAAAAAAGCCCAAAAAAGAAAAACATAAAACTATTTTAAGGAAAAATACTATAAAAACAAATATATTACCAATTTAAATTACAATACAATTATTATACATTTTTATATAAACACAAATTAAAAAAAGTCGTAAAAAAAACTACACTAAACAAATAAAAGTAAATATTCATAATCTTATTATAAATATATTATAAGTTATTTAAAAACTTCCAAAATAATCCAAATGAGGGCCAATATTCAAAAAGGAAATATTCATTATCTTACCTCTAGTTAAACAGGTTATTCTATTATAAAAATAAATAATAACCACTTTAGCTTTTTCCTTATCCAAAAGTACGCGGCGGTTCATCAACTTCTAATTGATTTATAACCTCCCTTTTCATGCGCAAATTTAACTCAAACGCCATCTTTCCAATTTATAAGAATTATCTTTAGTTTATTAAAAAACTATTCCCAAGTTTTTAAAGCCTTCTTTTTAAGCTAAAAATTTAGGTCTTATGATCTGAAATAATAAAAACTAAAGAGGGATATTCTAAATTAGATATCCTAATTTTGGGGTGCAAAACCGGTACCTTATTTTATTGCGTATTTAAGTATTTTTAAAGCTTAATAGAATTATTATAAAATGTCCCCGAATGCAGGAGAGTTCCATTAGTCAAAAACAGGCATTACAATCAATACCCCATAGGTTAAAAGGTTTATTAGGAACGCCTTTAATTATAGCTTTTATTTAAATTATTTTTGGCATTTACATTGTAAAAACGTTTAAACCTAAGTATTATTTTTAATTACAAAACCATTTTCCAACTTCTTTTTCATAAAAAAAGCCACTTTCAAATTTTGCTAAAAGCAGTATTTATTAAAAACTACAAAATATGATTCTTACAATTAATTAAGTGTCGAGCACCGTAGGGGAGGAGCTTCAGGAAGTGTGAAAGTCTTGAATTGTAAAGGAGTATAATAGAGCTCCCCTTAAGAGGGAGCTCCAAAAATCTAGTTATATAAGCAGTCTTGATTGGCTGCAGCATTATTGAGGCTCTATTGGTGCTGCCAGCCAACAAACCCTTATTCTATATAACACACCCCTTTGGCTAAAAGCAATTATAAAAACCATAAGAATGCTTAAATATAATTTGTATAATATGATGGCATAAATGCAAACCGCCATATAATTAAAAATAGTGCTAATATAATTGATTATAATAAAAGCGTTATTGCTGGGGCAACAAAATTAAGCAAATGAAGTTATACTAAAACTTTTATGCCAAAAATTTGCGTTTTTTAGCGACCATATTATTAAAAATGGCTTATATCAAAAAACGCGCCCTTGCTATTGCCTTTAAGGCATTAAAAAAAAAAATAGGTTTCAAATATTTAGAAGTCCAAAATTAATATATTAATATGCATAATGTAATTGGCCGGCGCCCCTTAAGCTGCTACCCTTTTCCTTTGCTTGCCTTTCCCGCTTTTACCAATCTTTTAGCATTGCGCCATGATTAAGAAAGCTTATGCCGTATTATGCTTTCATTGCATTTGCAATAGCATATATAATGCGCCGGGCGATTTTTGTTGTAATAAGGCGTTGTTGATGCAATGTTTTTATTATTATAAAAATAATAAAACTGGCTGCATTGCCGCGCCTTAGGCCGCTGCCGCCTTTTTTGCTGCTTATTTGATAGCAAAATTGATGCCAAAAAGCTTTCGCATATATACATCATTTTATATAATATTAAATATTATATAAAAGCAATATATAAAGCTCCTGCTAATTAGCCATAGGCCTTTACCGCTTATTAAGCTGCTATTAAAATTGCCTTAAAAAAAAAGAAAATTAAAAAGGCTAAAAATAAGAATAAAGAAAAAAATGACTCTGCCTTCGGTTTATCGCTCCGTAAGTACTATTCCTATTAATTTAAAATAATATTTAATATATTATAGCCTTTTTTTGCCAAAAGACCGCTATGCCCCTTCCCCGCCCTATTTTTGGCGCTGGGGTAAGTGGTGGTAATAATATAATTGCTATTATTAATATTAATAAACCTTTAATTGCTGCTATTACAGCGCGTGCTGCCGCTCGCGCCTTTGCTTTAGCAAAAATTAATATTTTAATTAACGCCGCTTGGCGATTAATAAACCTTCTGCTCCCATTTTTATAAATAAAAATGGTTTTGCAACCCATAAATCGCAGCTTAAGAATATTACCCTAATGATAAAGCAGCTTTGCAACCCCAAAATCGCAGCTTAAAAACGTTTCCCTTATATTATTATAATATTGCAAATATATTAAAGCAGCTTTGCAACCCCAAAATAGCAGCTTAAGATCAAATCCTCAAAATTCATATAATTCTCCTTTATGCTCATTATCTTTTTGCAATATTAATTTAAATTAATATATGAAATATATTAAATATAAATGTAAATGTGCTTTGGCATTAGCTTAAATAAGCTTTTTAATAATAATTCAAGCATTTTAAAAATTTAAAAAAGCTATAAATACCTCAAATTTTTATTAAGGCAAGTTTTTTATTAAGCCATCTATTAGCATATTATTAATAAGAAAATATATTACCTAAAAGCTTCCCCTTTTATGCTTTTATTATAGCCACATATTTTATATATCAACATATTTCAGCTTCATCAAAATGCATTGATTCTTTTTAATTATTAGCTAAATCGTTTATTTATTATTATAAAATATGTTCCATAAAGCTCCCATATTAAGTATTAATTCCTTAAAAAAGCGCTAAAGCGCCATCACCTCCTTTGCCATTTTTATTATCCCTAATAATTTTGCTTTCATTATTAAAATAATCATAATATTTTGCCTTAAGGCTTTTCAAATAATCGCACCTTCAAATAACATTATAATAAAACCCTAAAAAAAGCATCTTAATTTTTTATTATTTGCAAATAAAGCGTTTAAAGCTATTAATAAATATATCTCCCAATCTTTGCATTAATAAACTATTATCAAAAAGCATAATCCAAACAAGTATTTAATAATCTATTCAATTGCTTTAGCATGCTAAGCGCTTGGGTTTATCAAAAAGTGTAATAGCTAAAAAGCTGCAAATGCAATATTTGGCCTTAGCATAATAATTATATATAAAACTAACCCAACCTTTTTTTAATATTCTTTAACCTGCTTTAATATAATAATTCCAAGGTTTTTAATTAAATTATAATTTAGCAAAAGCGTGCTTAAGCATTTCCCATCCACCATATTAAATTTCCAAGCCACTTTTTTTATATAAATATTATGCATTAAAAACACCGTCTTTGCGGACCAATTTTTAATTACATGCACCCCCAAAAACCATTTCATATCTCCTATTATAATAAATTTATAAGCTAAATGCAACCCTTTAATAATTTCTTGTCCTTTATTATCGTTTAAGGCATAATACAAAATTTGAATATTATTAACATAAAACGCCACAAAGACTATCCTATTAAAATTTATGAAAATACACGGCTTCTTTGCCAAAGGGTTAAAGTTCAATTTACTTAATGTTATAGCAAAATTGCCATATCAAAGCGCAAAAGAGTTTTTTAAGCCATATAATGCTTAATCAATTTCCACTATCATTTTAGGTCTTTTTTAGCTATTTAAAAAGTAACATAATATTAAAGCGCTTCTTTTATCATGTTTGGCATTAACAAATGCATTAATTATATTAAATTGCTTTATTTTTAAATTAAATTATGCTGCAAATGCTATTACCATTTTAAAAAAGCATGCTGCAAATATTGCAGCATATATTAAAAAAATCATTAAATCATTTTGCATATTATTTTGCATTATAATGCAAAAGCAATAGCAAATTAATTCGTTTGCTAAATCGATTTTGTACGTAAAAACCTATTTTAGTAAAATAGGTTATATAATAGCATTTTCCTTAAAAATTATTCTTTAGCAATATCAAGCTTTTAAATTAGCAATCTCCCTTTTGGCATTTTTTTAAAATGTTTGCCTTAAGCATGGCTATTTAGCTTATTCCAATTCTTTAAAGCCTTTAAAAGCTTTCCTTAATATAAATTATATAAATTAAAAGCAATTATAAAATCTGCTTTCATTTTAATACTTAAAATAGCTATTGCTATTATTATATGCAATATAATTATGTTTTTGCCATTTGCTTGCATTAAAATAGCTTTATAAAATATATTAGCAAATTTTATTATACGCAAATAGCTATTTTATTATAAAACCATTATCATAAAATAATAGCCTTAAATTGCGAGTTTATTATGCTCCCTTCACATTTTTTATGCTATATAAATTTGATCATATTTTTGTTTTTATTGCTATTATTAGCTTGCTTTAGCTAATATTTGGAAATCGTTATCTATCCTAATTGCTATAAGCAAAGCTTTTAATAATTTAAGGACCTGCTGCTTAAAATCTTATGGCCTTTGATTTAATATTATAATTTAAGGGTATATTTAACGCGCTTCCTCAATACCTAAATCTATATTTTTATCATATAAGGCGTTCTTCCCAAGCTAATTTTTAATTATTCGATTTTTAGCAAATCTTAAAGCGCCTAAACTCAACCTTTTATAAAAAATCAAAATTTTACTATTATTCTTAATGCTATTTTTATAAAAAACCATTTTATTTATCCTTAAGTTTTGATTTTTATAAGGGATTATATTATTGCTCTCCCCTTTTTAGCTTTTATAAGGAATTATTTTATTGCTTTATATTTCCCAGCTTTTATAAAAAACCATTCCCATTTTACTTTTTGTTATCCCTAAGCTTATTAATAATTTAAGAAAATTAAGGTCCATTGATATTATTGCAAATAATTTGGTCGCCAAAGAAAGCATTCTTATAAGCAAGGAAAGCACTTTTAATATAATAATTTCTATTTTCATTAGCTTTCTAGCATATATTTTAATAATAGCATTTAGCTTGGCTATTTATTCCTTTGCAATATTCTTTATAATATTGCTTATATTAAGCCTTATATCTAAAAAAATGTTGTCCTTTTCCATTATAATAATAAGCTTTTTTAAAGCAAAAGCGGTTTAGCCAACCAATTTCTCCTTTTTCAAAAAATAAAATTTTATTTTATTAAAACAAATATTGCGCATTATAATAATATGGCATAATTAAGGCACTTAGATTTTATATATGTTAAAAGCAATATAATTAACCAAATAACTTAAATATTCCTTAAAATTAATTTTAAAGCCTTTTTTATCTTTTCCAGCTTTTTTATCATTTTTTACTAAATAAGCACGCGCTTTATACGCGTATTCCCCACTTCAATTTAATTTCAAATTAATTAATAGCCTTTTTATAATTAATAAATTATATTATTAAAAGTAGCCCCAAAATCATTCCTAAAGCATTTAATTTGGGCTCTTTATTTTTTGTTATATAAATAATGCCTTATTATATAAATAAACCGCCGCATTATATACCTTTAAGTACAATTTTTTTTGGGAGTTTTGCTTAAATGCGCATTTTAATAAATTTAATAATAATTTTTTATTTTACGCGCTTTAAACCGCCAATTAATTTTTTAATATATGCTAAAAGATTTTCCACTTTAATCCCTTCCCTTATTATCCAATCTTAATAGCATATCATTTTAAAAATTGCAATAATAAAAATATCATTATTATATCTAATAATATAAATAAACAATTCATATTAATATCTTATTTAATACTTAAAATTTTATAATATTAATATAATATAATTTAGCAATTTGTTTATTAAAGTCCAGCTAAATAGCTTCCCATTATACTTATTTTTAATTATTAATAATTATTGCATTTTATTATAGCTTAAAGAAAAATCAAATAAATTTTAAAGAATTTTAAAAAATGGTTTAATTGCCTTATTCTTAAATTCCCTTTTTAAAATAATATTTCCAGCGTATATTACAGCATAATCTTCGCACTTAATTCTAAAAACACCATTAAATTCTACCTCTTTCCTTATATAAAGCAATGCCCAAAATGCTTTTTCTCCAAAATGGCCCATTTTTAAGTGCCATATCTTTGGCATTGCATAGCAAGCTCGCAATAGCTTCTTATTTAATTGAAAACCTTATTTTAAGCTATAATAAAAAATTAAATATATTATGGCTAAAAAGCGCTTTATTATTATTAAGTTATAAAAGCAATAAAAATAATTAAAAGGCTTATATTTAAAAAAGGTAAGATTATACTTCCGCTTTAGCTTTCAAAGCACTACGCTATTTCAAATTTTCCCATACCTTAATATGATATTTTTTTTTAAATATCAAATTTTAATATTCAACAAAAGCGCCTTAAAAATAATATTAATATTAAAATCAATCATAATTGCAATATTGCTTAAAGTCAAGTTTTGTATATTTAAACCGTTTTCGCTTTTTAACACATTCTTAAAAAGTTGCTGGCCTCAACCAATAATTAGAAAGCATTATGTACCTGCCTTCACACAATCATTATTCTTAAACTTTATAAAAGTGCTTAAGATAAGCTTTTTCTTATTATTAATAAAATGCTAAGCATTGCAATTATTTATAAGTATGCTATTTAAAAATGCATATAAATTGCTAATAAAATTTGCGGCATATATTCCTATTGCTTTATTAATATTAAATAGCTTTGGATTAATAATAGCAATATTAATATTTTCAAAGTATTTGCTTTTGTTTATTAATAATAATGGCTTTTCCTTTTTCTTTTTATATAAGGCAATACTTCCAATAATTTATTTAATGGGAAAGATCTTCCAATCCTCCTTAATAATTTCCTTTTATAACTCAACATACTTCGCTTCTTCAAATCTTTTGCAAATTTTTTTAACCTTATTATCGCTAAGGCAATTCCTTAATTTATTTGCATAACCGCCGTTATAAGCATATTATAATTTTTAGCATTTAATGGGTGCCTAAAAATAGCTATTCTTAAAATTGCAAAAGCAACCGCTTTCCCTTAATTATTTAAAATAAAATTAATTAAATAAGCCTTGTTTGCTATAAGTGCTTGAGCTTCTAGCACTAAAAGTAGCTTTAAAATTATTAAAAGTTTTTAAATGCTTTTTAAAAAAGGCATACAATCTATTCGCTATTTTTCCACCTCTTAAACTATTTTTAAAATGCTTTTCCAAATTAGCTTCAAAAGCTAAATCGTATTCCTTAAACATTATATAATGTTTCCTTTTTAAAACGTTATCTTTAATAATATCAACTAAAGCTTGAGCAGCTTATGTTTTAATATAAACTAAAACTGCAAAAAGAAAATCTTAAATGCCTAAAATGCCTTAAACTTCCAAAATATTATATGCTTTAGCTAAATGATATCTTTTTTGCTATTTTTTATGCCAAATGCAAGCTTCCATCTTCCCTTTCCTTCCAAAGGCACTTATTAAAGTTTTTCAATAATTTAAAATAATAAATAATAGCATAAAGGCGTCCAAAAAAGCAAGCTCTCGTTTGATTAATTTAACCAATGCTTAAAGTCCAATAAGGTTCTTTAATTTATTATTATTAATAGCATTTATTAAAATCAATACATTAATAGTATTATTGACCTAATTAAACAAGTATTAATACCTTATGCTAAAAAGCATTCATTAGGCGAGGTTATTCTAAAATTCTTTTATGCAAGCTTCCCAAATTTCCTTAATATTACTAAAAGTCGCCTTTTATGATTTAATAGCTTATAAAGGCTTCATAAAAGTCCTTTTCTTGTTTTTATTGGCAATCTCTCATTTATAATATATTTTCCGCTTGCTATTGCTTATTAACACCATTCATCCTGCAAACCAATAGTTTGTTTTAATTTATATATACTTATTAATATTAAAAGCTGCTGGTTAAGATTTAAGGAGGTTTGAAGCATTATATTCATTTAAGTTAATAAAATCGATAATGCCCCTAAATTAGGCGTGGTATTAGAATCTCGTCCACCACTGCAGCCATTGGCAATAATCACTTAATAAAACGTTATTCTTATTAATTGGTACATCCTAAGAAAATATTTTATTATTATTAAACGTTTAAAAAGTTTAAAAAAATATTATTAAATTAAAAAAAAGGGGAATGTGTGCTTTTAAAAAGTTTTCCAAATAGCGGTAAATATCCTTTAACACTTACCCTTGCTTTTCTCAACCTATAATAGTCGTACCTTAATAACTTATGAAATAAGGCTATGGCTTTTAACTATTAAGCACCGTAAGGAAGAAGCTTTAGGAAGTGTGAAAGTCTTGAATTATAAAAGAGTATAATAGAGCTCCCCTTAAGAAGGAGCTCCAAAGATCTAATTACATAAGCAGTTTTAATTGGCTGCAGCATCATTAAGGCTCTATTGGTGCTACCAGCCGACAAACCCCTATTCTGTACAACATTAAGCTAATCTAAAATTACTATTATAAAAAGATAAAGCTAAAAGTAATTATATTCAAAAATACGTACGTACAATAAAGGCTAAAATAATATTAATATATTTAATTTAAATTATTAAAAATTAGGAATCTTACCCATTCACTTATTTCTAACATACAACATATTAAATAATATACTACTACTATTATCATACTAAAACGCTCAACAATAAAGCTCTTATCTAAAAAAATAGCTTCAAAAAAGTACTTAACCAAAATACCGGCTCTAAATTCTATCTCATTTATCTCCTTATTAATCCTTTTCAAAAATATCAACGGACTTAGCCACCCTAATTTATATTATAATTTATTAAACATATAAATCTCGACTTTAAAAAAGTCTTCCATAACGTAACTATCTTCGCATAACTTTTAAAAGCTTTTCATTATAATTACTTCCCTGTCTTCGTATTTAATAATAATAAAAAATACTACGGTATTAATAAGCTACAGTTTATTATTAAAGACTTCTTTTAAAAAAAAACTTATTAATATAATTAATTATAAAAAAAAGTGTTTCCTTACGTAAACAAAATTAAAAATGAATTTTAATTAGCCAAAAAATTAATCATAAGTACATTTCCTAATTAAAATATATGTTTTTTTATTTAATAAACATATAATTAAAATTAAAAAGTATTTTATCTTAAAATAATCAATTTAGTTAATATAAATAAGTAAAAAAGCAAAAATTAAGAAAAATATTATATAATTAAAGCTTTTATATATATTTAAAGATCTCATTTTTATATTTAAAGGCCATTTTATTATAGTTTACAAAATATTCAATCATTTTTTCTAAATTATATATATATTAAAAAATTTCACTTATAAATCATTTAATATAGAATATATTTTAATCATATAGCTTAAGGACCATATATGGCATTATATATATATTATATAATGCTTTTACTTTATAAACGTTTTCTTAATTTTAACTTTTAAAAAGAGGATTTAAAACAATTTTCTTTTCCATTTTAAATTCTATTATAATAACTTGGGCGGTAAGTTGGAGCCGATTTAAGCCACATTAAGCTGAGGCGCTTAATAAGCGGGACTTTCACGATTATAAAAAAAAGGTAACTTAAGTATTATTTAAAAAGTATTTTAAAAAGGGCGGCATTAAATAAAATCAAAAATAATTAAATATTAATTAAACATTATATAATAACATAAGCCGCTTATAGCGCTTTAAATAACTAATATTAATGCTTAAAAGGTTAAATAAAGCACCCATAAAACCTAATTAAGTTTTTTTTTAATAAAAATATAAAGGGACTTATATAACCTAAGCGGAAAAAGCAACTTAATAACGTATACCCAACGGCTTACGCTTACGGCTTACGCTTATATACGTTACTTAAAATTTTTACATAGCCTTTTTAATTCTTAAATTTATTTATTATTCTACTTTAATAATTATTTTAAAATAAATATGCCAAGTCTTAAAATTATTAATAATTTTATTAAAATTTAACCCATTTTTTAATTCCTTCATAAGCGGTATGATTTTTATTATCATTTAAGAATATTATAATATGTTACTTTTAAAATATTCTGCCGTTATTACACTTTTTTATAACTTGTATTATAATATTTAATTAACATCCTTAAGTTAATTCCGTTTTTACTTAAACTTTTATTATAATTTATATTTAGCCGTAGCTTGATCTTTTTATTATTTTAACTCTTATTTAAGGTTTTTATTCTTTTTTTATAATTTAATAATCTTTATACTAAAGCTTGCCTATAAAGGCTTCAATAAATGTGTTAATTAAAATCAAAAAACTCAAAATTTTTGCATACCTCTATTAATATGAAAATTTCCTACACATGCTTCGCTAATCTTGTTTAAGTTGTAATTATTACTAATATAGCCTCAAATGCTAAGTTAATTCTTTCACATAATTCCTTATAAGCGCTAATAAAATGGTCGCTTATATTTTTTAAAAAAAGGTGCTTCTTTTATGGCAATATTTTTTATATATAAAAATTATTAACATTAATTATAAAATAAACTTATAATAATTTAATTAAAATTCCCATTTTTTTCTTTAAGATATTATTTAATAAGATTAAAAAAGCTATATAAAAAAAAGATTTATAAATGTATTTTAATAATTCTTCCTAACATTTGCTCTTTCATTTATTATATTTTAAGTTACTTAATTTAATTAGGGCCATTTATTAAAATATAATGTAAAGAACAAAAAATTAAAAGTAATAATTATACTAAACTTTTTGTTTTTTATTAAAACAAGGACTTTTATATTTTAATAAACGGGATATATATTAGTAAAAATTAAAAAACTAAACACTAAAATAATAAAACTTAATTTAGTATAAAGATAAAATAAGTAATAAATTAAAAATAATGAAAACAGAAGATAATAGCCAATTCTTTACCCCCGGTCTCTGCCCCATGTCTTTGCCCTATATTATTACCCTATGTCTTTACCCTTTGCCTTTACCCTTGGCCTTTACCTATCGATGCCTTTAATTCTCGCGTAAATTTGCTTATGTAAGACGTAAACCCCTTAAGTTAAGTTAAAGCTTAACGCCGCTTACGGTAGTAATAAAAAATAAAGTTAATTCATTAAGACGTTAGCACAGATTCTTTAAACTATTAATACGTAAGCTAAATTAAAAAAAATTAATTTAACTATTATATACTATGTTAAATCTTACTTAAATGCCACATTAAACTAATGTTAAATTCTAAATTCTGCTAATATTATTCTTAATTACACCCCGCGCTCCTTTTTATTTTATTATATTAAATCTTTATTATACTTTTACTTTATATTATAAAAAAACCATTACTTAATAAAAATTTCACAAGATTCAAGAATCATACGTACTAAAAAACCCTATAAAAAAGCTTATAGTAAATGTGCATAATGTAAAGCTTAAAAAATAAAAGTAAATAAAACCAATGGCCTATGCATAATTTTAACCATATAATATAATAAAACAAAACCAAAATGTGTAAAATATACTATATGTAATGTCTTTTACTCTTTTAATAAGAGTTTATAACGTCTTATCTTATTTTAAATAAATTATTAAAATAATTTTATTAAGACTTATAATTTAATTATAAATAATCTTATATGATATTTAGATTAAAACATATATAAAAAAAAAGCCATGATTTTAAATTCTTTTTTTTATATATAAAATTTTAGTTAAATTTATATTAAAGCATATAGAACCTATTATTCTTAAACATTAGGCTTTTTTTAGCTTTATAATCGGATTTTACATTTATAGCCGTAAACATAGAGGATTTTACGTAAAGCCAAATTAAGATCATATTACTAGTCTTTTATTTAAGTTTACACGACTTAATAATACTTTTAAGGGGTTTTTTATTAAAATTTAAAGACTTAAAAATATCCATAAAAAGCTTATGCCAACTTCTTAAGGATTCACTAATAATTATAATATACTTTATATAAGAGGATCTTCTGCTTTTTCTACTTAGTTCAGCGGTTGTTATTAAGAAATTATTATTATTAAAACCGAATTTTAAATACATTAAAATCCTATGATCTTTTATAATTACTTCGCTAAATCAAAAAGGGCTAATTTTGAAAATAATAACAAGTAAAATGCCAAGCGAATTTTTTTATATAATATAATACCTTATATAAGTATTTTTAATAAACATATAAAAAAATTATTATTAACATAAAGCGCTGTATATTAAAAAGATCTTAAGATATATTTATTCAATCTAGCGATTATAAAACTTAATAAAAAGCAAAGTCAAAAGGCTAAAAAGCAATAAAAAGATTATTTTTATTATTTTAATTAAGAAATAATATAAAAAACCAATTAATTAATTATTTGATTTTACTAATGACTTTAAACTGAGCCCTTACGTTTTAATAGGTAATAATAATTAAATTTATATTAAATAACCGTTCTTAAATACTTTTTTAATAATAACGTCTTTAACCTATTTTTAAGGATTTTTAACCATAAATTAACCATAAAATGAATTTGGCAATTTCTTTATTTAAACTACTCGCCGTTACATAATAAAATTAATTAGGAAATCCGTTATAAAAGTAGATAATGATTTAATTTTTAATAATATATTTTAATTTAAATTAATTAAAATCAAAGAACTTTTATTAATTCTTAAAAGATTTCTCGTAACGCAAGAACGGAAGTTATTAATATTTTAGAAATAATTAACTTTTTATTTTAAACCTTTGAAATTCGGTTGTTTATAATAAAATTCGCAAGCTCTTGATTTCTTAAATAAACCCGGCTTTATTATATAATAACATTAGTTATTAAAGCATGTAATTCTTCAGGCATTTTCGCCCAAAAAATTGCCCCCCATTTTATTAGCTTACTTGCATTTGCCTAATCATAACCAGATATTAGAAGATATATAATAATTAAAAGTCCAATAATTAACGCCTTTGCAAATAATATACTACTAGTATTATGCATTATTATATTAATAATAATATATAATTTCTTAAGATTTATACGCCAGCTTAATGTAATAATCTTATTGTAATATTACATTTTTATTTAAAAAAATTTATTATATCCGCATAAAAAAAGAACACATGTTTTAAAGCATCTTAAAATCTTAAAAATAGTCTTATTAATATTTCTAATCTCAAGTAAGCTAAAAACTATAATTATAAGTAATTTTATAAAATAAATCCTAAAATATTAGCGTATAATAATATAAATAAATATTATATTTTTTTAAGAATTTCTCGCTAATTAAAAGTTAGACTTAATTAATTTTAATATTATATTTGGAGGCCTATAAAATGACATTTATATATAATATTATATAAACATTTATTTTATTATAAAACCATGTTTAATAAAAAGCCGGGTTTATTAAATATATGAATGTAATCATATTTAATAAATTTTTACCCCAAAGAATTCTTATGGCCTAATTTATAATTAAATATATCAAAACCATAAAGTCAAAACCTTAAACCCACTTTTCCATTTTATTTAAGAAAAGCCTAATCCCTAAAAAATAAATAACGCAATATTAAATCAAAATATATTTAAAGAAAGCAAACATAAGTTCGAAAACCCAAGGCGCATATTAAATTATTAATTCATAACTTTTTTTATAAAAAAAAACAAATTAATAATAAAAAAACATTAATATAGTTTTAGATTTTAATATAAGCTCCTTAAGATTATAATATGTTTTTCAACTTATAGGCTACGTTATCATGGCCTACTCTTATATTCTTAATAAAAATTAAAATATAATGCCTCATAAAATCTAAAGGTTTATTTATTAATAGAATATTATTCTTTAAAAGCGGGAATTAAGATATAATTATAACAATAGCAAGCAATTAATTTAAAGATTTTTCAAAGGTAAATCCTTATATACAGGCAATGCTACGCTCTTTTACTTATCCATCAAAAACCTACTTCTTTCTTGTTCAACCCTAGTCATTATAAAAACGAATTTACTATATGACCATAGGTATCTTGGCTATATTATGCAATTTCTTAAGGAAAAATATCAATCATCATTATTACTTATACCGTGGTATACAAATGCCATTGTTTATTAATAAAACATCGTTCTTTCTATTCTTTACTTTATGTACATATTAAAATCAAAGTAAATCTAAGGCTTTATCATATTTTTTATTTATTTCATAAAATTTAAAGGTATAATTAAATTATACTTATTTTATATATTACTTACCATACCATTTATTATTACATTTGTTTAAATAAGTCAACAGCTTTTTAATTAAGAACAGATCAGTTATTAATATTTATAAAAACACTATTAGGGCTATTTTTAGTTTAGGTTTATAATAGATAACCATAATATTTGTTTATGAAATTTAATAAAAAAATTACGTATATATTTTTCATTTTTATTTTTATATTTTTTAATTAATACCTAATTTAAATTTATATTAAATATTACCGCAACAAGTTCTTAATCACATTTTATTAAAGGGTACACCGCTATTGCTATTTTTGCAACAATATCGTTTATTTCTATTTATTAGTTATAATATAAATGGCTGTTTATTATTTACTTTCTTTTAATAAAAGATAAACAAAAAGAATTTAATTACTTTACAATAATTATTGTTTTTATTAATATTAAAAGATTAGCGCTAGTGCTATTTTTTATTTTTAATATATATTAATATAAGATTTTTTATTAAAGCTTTATAGCTATTTTCATATATATTTACTCATTATAAAATAATCTTTTTATTAATTTTAAAATAGATTTTATTATTTAATTGTTATGTTATTTATTTGTTAAGAGCTTTGAATATTCTTAACTATTTCCTAAAATAATACTATGCGATTATTTTATCACATTAAAACAATGGTTTTTATATTAAAATTAATAATAGTAGTACCATATTTAATACTGGTTTTTTTAGGTCGCATGACTAATATTACAGCGGTATTAAAATGGTTAATAGCCTTTTTATTTATTTCATATCTGTTAAACATAAGGATTAATGTTTTTTATATTAAAGGTTATATTTATTATTAACATAATACTTTAAATTATATTAATAAAATCTTATATATACTCGATATTTAATTAGGAATGTCAAAAGTTGTGATTTTTTAATAGGCACATTTAATAGTACCCAAAATCCGGGGTGTAAAGACCAGGGGCAGAGGCGAGGGGCAGAGACAAGGGGTAGAGGCAAGGGGTAGAGGCAAGGGGCAAAGACAAGTAGAACAAGGACTGCAAAACACAAGGTTTAATTACTTACACCGAGCTAAAATTAACATATTACAATGCTATTATTGCCTTAATATTAACAACGTTCTTAAATGGTTTATAGCGCCGTTTCAAACAAAGTAAAAACGGCTCTCATAAAATTTATGGATTAAATAAAGGCAAATAAGGTAACCTTTACCAGTAAGTAATAACGTCTTATTTATTTAGCCCAAATTTATGTAAAATAAAAAAACAACAATGCCTTGTTTATTCAAGAAGTAAAAGGTAAGAGCAGAGCTAATTAATAATATAATAAGAGTTCAAAATTAACAAAATTTTGGGCTTACTTGTGTTAATAGATTTTACAAAGCGGATTCACAAATAATGGTTTTTTTGATTATTTAAAATAAATAAAATAAGGTGAAATCATTTTGTTTATATAAAAGTTAGGAATAGGATTTCTTGGAAGGTAAAAAAAAAAAGCTATAGTTAGTATCTAACAAAATAAAAACACTGCCTATTTTAGCGTTTCTTGATTTAATACCCATATGGTATAAATAAAATGTTGAAATAGTCCTTCCTCATAATCTCAATATATGTTTTATTATTAATATAGTATTTATTACTTAAGGGTTTAATATGAGGATTTGACGCAATTAGCAATTTATTAATTTTAAAAATTAAAAATTAATATATTAGTGCACAAATGATTGAAATGATACCATATTTTAATGCACCATTTTACATAATACAATATTTTTCCCTAGCTTATATGCTTTGCTAAACCAAATTTCCTAGGTGAGATATTAATAACATGCGGCCATATTGTTATATTATGTATTTATATCGTTGTAATAAGTTATTACTGGTTTATAAATATTGCTTGCCAATGCTTTAGTAAGGATTTCAATGGCTTAAGTAGGCGAAGTAGCGTTAAATAAAGGTGCATTGCAAAATTTAAACAAATTTTAAATGCAAATACAAAGTTGAGATACTTTAAAGCAATTATATAATTAATTGTTCATTGCCAATATTTAAAGCTCCCATTATATTACATAATTTGCCTAGCTTTATTTTAAGTATTTTAGCTATTAATTTTAATAAGTATAATGAGATCAAGGCTAGTAAAATTGAATATAAATTAAGTAACAGCTAAGGTAATGTATTTATTAACAGCAAAATGCAGTATTTCATATGAAATTGAAATTTTTAATAAATTAATAGAGTTAAGATTGACTACAAGGTTTACAAAAAGTTTAAAAAGATATTTTATGTTAAGCTCCCAGTTTTCAAATATTCTTATGATATTAATCCGCTTTTATATATCTTTTACTAGCAGTATTAAATTAATAAATTTAGCTTAAGTAATATTTGCTAAATAAATAAAATTATTAAAAAATTTGATTTAGAGGTTATAAAGTTTATTAAATGTGTAATACGGCTAATTGTTAAGGCTAGGCGAGGGCATTGAGGATATTGATTACAAATCAGTTCCCAAGAAGAATTAGGTAAGGCTGCTAAAGCAAAGGAAAGGAAAGTGAAAATCGATCATGTTCGATACTGCGCAGTGAAAGTGCAATAAAACATTGAAATAGGTATAATAATGTTTATAAAATTAAAAGATGAAAATAAAATAAATGCGACTTTACACCGGGCAAACTTTAATATAAATTAGTATTTTAAGCCACAAAAATATTTACAGGCATGGCACTTTTATAATAGCTTTTATTAAAGACGTAGTTCATGCAATGGTATTTATGCTTACAAACCTATTCATAATATTAACCCATAAATTTAGATATCATATTAATTGAAATATAATAGAAAATGAATAATCAAATATAATTTCGCCTGAATTTTTTAATTTTTAAACTATAGTAGTCCCGTACGGCAGAGTCCGGGGGCAGAGACCAGGGGGCAGAGACAAAGGGCAAAGACACGTGTTTTTCGAAGATAAGCACTTGGGCGCTAACTCGACATCACAATACTAAATTAATCAATGTGAAGCTATTATTAAGATTTGCATATACTCCAAATACCAATAGCTAAGGTATATGGCCACCCAAATTAGGCTAATGGAGAATTTTATTACAATACGTTTTAGCTACTTATTATAAAGGAAAAAATTACAAGTTTTAATTAGTTATGATATAATTGAGCGAATCATAGGCTCACATCAATAAATATTATTATTTTTCTTCCTATGGCTATGATGAATTAAGTAAGCATTTTTAAAAGCCGTTTTTATATTAATTTCTTTAGCTTGGATTTTTTTTAATTTTACATTTCACTTATTCAATATTATTTCTTAACTATTATTAATGCTTAAAGCTTACTTTAATACTTTTTAATAATATTACTTTTTGATGTCCTATTCTTAATTCAACCTTATTTTTCTGGAAAATGATGGGAAAAGATTAAACAAGCTTTACGGGCTTAACCACAGGAATTACCCTCAATGAAAAAAAAGCAAAAATAGATTCAAACCTTGCAATTATTAGCAAAAAGACTTAAGAAATTTCCAAAAACTCCTTAATTACAAATGTGAACCCAAAGAAATTTGAACAATAAATAAAAACTACTAAAAAACTTCTTTCACAAAATATCACTAGTTAAAAATGAGCAATTATTGTTCTATCCATCCTTAATTCAACTTTTTTATTTACATTTAATAACACCATTATGGCTAATATTTAGCCTATTATTATACTGCACTTCAATAATATTAAAAACCTCACCTAGCTCTCTATAACCTTTCTTATTAGTGCCGTTGCCATTAACTTGATTTAAGGCAAAATATTCAGCCAATTTAATGCCAAATGGATTTATATCTTTTACGTTATACTCTTCAAACTCGGCTTTGCTATTTGCGGTGCCGCATCATTTATGAATGCTTTAATCATTGGACAAGCTATTTGCGATATTGGCGGCTTAGGAATATACATTAAAATCATAACACTTCTTGTTATAATAACAATTATTAATAAATATCCCATATATATTAACGGTATTAGATTCACCTGGGGTTTTGGAACCGTTTTAAGTCTTGTTATTAAAAGGGTTTTTTTTGATTTATTAACTAATTGGAGATGGGCATTTTACATCAATCTTTACATTGGCGCCGTTTACGCTTTAGTTTACATCTTTATGTTCCCCAATTAAAACCCCCGCCCAAAAATCCTTTTAATAAATTGCGCTTATAAAATGAATTATATTAAAAGCATTCTTATTATAAAAGCTTTTGTTTCCAGTATTATAGCCATGTCCTTTAGTAATATAATCTACAAATAAAATTTAAAATAAATTATTAGCTTATTTTACTATTTTAGCGTTCTTTTCATTCTTTTGGGATTTCAACAAGTTTACGCCATTTTTATTATTATTAACCGGCGTATTTTCCCAATTAAGTTTTTCAAATTAAAGATTATACTCATTCTTTTTACCATAACCGCTACAAGCGGTACCGCAATTTTTATTCTTATTTATATAATCCTGATTTTTTTTCAATTTACCTATAATAACATCACTTTTAAAACTGGCGTGCGTCTTCTTCCCTTTATTATGTTTATAATTATTACCATTATTAAAAATGGCGCTATTTTCTCCACCTATAGCTATTATGTGGAATTGCGATATCAACTAAGGAGGAAGTGCAGGAAACACGTGATTGAAAAAACGATTCTTGAATTGCTTGAGGAGCAAGTGAATAAAGCTTAAGGCTCCTTATATACACTATAATAGGCCTTCTAAAGCATTTCACTTATGTCATTGATTATTAATAAGCCACGTAATAGCTTGCGTAATGGTTGACGTGTTTATATTATGTGACAACTAAGCAAAGCTAGGCAAAGGCTTTGAAAATATTCAAATGGCAATGATTACAAATCCAACACGCCCCCTTAATTAGAGCCTAATAAGTTAATAAACTTAAAAGACTAATAAGCCGGTTTTAAAACCAAGCTTATTTAATATTTTTTATTAATAAACCAGTTTTAAAACTGAATTTTATTAATATAAAAGGGTGGAAATATTCTAATTAAATCCTTCACATTTAGGTTACCTTTTAAAATAAAATAACATAAAAACCAGATTTAAATCGTGGCATTTTGACAATTTAAACTCTTATAAATCAAAAGGCTTTGCTTTATTAAGCTAACTGTAAATGCTTGATAAATTCCGAGTATTTAAGCTTATTAAAAGCCTTAATAAAGCCATCGGCTTTTTAATTTAAAGTACTTATATAAATAAGGTTAATAATACTTTTACTTATTAAGTCTCTAATATAGTAATATTTAACGGCTATATGCTTAGTTCTCTTATAAAATTAAGGGTTTTTAGCTAATAATAAAGCGCCATTATTATTAGTATATATAGGGAATTTATTTTGCATATAATAGCCTAATTTAGTTAAAAGCTGTTTAATATAAACTGCTTTTTTAATAGCTGAATTAATAGCTATATATTCGGATTCTATTATACTTTGTGTTATAATATTTTGAAGCTTTAACTTCCAAGATATTAAGCAATTTCCTATATAAAAACAAAATCCACTAATCGATTTAGCTATACCTATGTCTCCGGCGTAATCTGCGTCACAATAACCGCTAGCGTATTTATTAGAGCTTTTTAAGTATATAAGCCCTAACTTCTTAAAACCCTTAAGATATTTAAATATGTTTTTTGTTGCAATTAAGTGTAATTCGCTAAGATTACTTGCAAATCAAGCTAGCTTTATTACACAATAAGCAATATCAGGTCTAATTACTAGCGCAAGAAATAATAAACAGCCGATTATTTTCTAAAATATGTTTATTTCTTCTTTTAAAGCTTTATTAGGATTAGGTTCTAATTTAACCTTAAAATCCATAGGCGTCTTTTTAGGCTTACAATTAGCCATATTAAAGCGCTCTAGTACCTTATCAATATAGCTTTCTTGATGTAATTTCATAATACCCTTATTAATATCATATTTGATATTAATTCCTAAATAATCCTTAATTAGCCTTAAATCCTTTAACTTAAAGAATTGTTTAAGTTCATTAATAAAGGATTTAATAACATTAATATTTGGGCCAATAATAGCGAGATCGTCCACGTATATACAGACTATAATTTGTAACTCTTTATTAATTAAAATACAATTTTCAGATATGATTGGCTGAAAATTAAATTTATTAATTAACGCTTCTTTAAGAGTTATAAACCATAATCTGTTGGATTTGTAATCATCGCCACTTGGATGTTTCCAGAGCCTTCGCCTAGCTTCGCTTAGCTGTCACATGATGTAAACACGTCAGCCATTACGCAAGCTATTACGTGGCTTATTAATAATCAATGACATAAGTGGAATGCTCTAAAAGGCCTATTATAGTGTATATAAGGAGCCTTAAGCTTTACTTACTTGCTTCTTAAAGCAATTTAAGAATCGTCTTTTTAATCACGTGTTTCCTGCACTTCCTTTTTAGTTGATATCGCAATTCCATATGGTAGCAATTCGATAGCTATATTAACACTTTTTAGCAATACTTTTGCAACGACGAGATCTTGCGTAGGTTTCGCTTATTAATCAATCAAAAGCTTTTGTTATTTTTTACCGACAAAAGAGCTTCAGTTGTCAACAACATTTTAATACTTTAATGTTATGGCTATTCCAGCTGTAATAAGCTATTTATATAAGTAAGCTAATACCCTTTTGGCCCTTACTAACCCAATTAGGATAACAAGGACCTGTGGCTTTTGATCCTGAGATTAAGTAATAAGGAAATTATAATTTATTACCTTTAGAAGCCTTTGGAAGTTATAAGCGATTTATATATTTATATAGGTACAAAGGCCTAGTTTCTTATTCCGGAGTGCCCATACTTATATACGACGCTAGTTTGGAAGCTAGCGCCTTGTTGTTATATAGGGAGTAGCTGTTTTAGTTATCACTAATTTTGCACAAATTATAGTGGTAAATTAGGCTATTTTAGTTGTATAAGAAGCCATCCTTGGAGAGGGTTACAATTACTTAGTTTTATTTATTTTTGTAAGAAGAAATTAAGCCAGTAGTGAGATTATTATTGTAATAAGGACTCAAGCATAAGCCGCGGGGAACCCTATTATAGTTAATAATTAAGCGAACCCCTTAATAAGACAATAACTTGGCGTAGTTATCGTCTATTACCTTTTAGGGCAAAAGGTTTAAATTTATACTTTTAATATAATAATTATATTAAATCCTTAGAGATTTAATAATTAAAATTACTTTAATATTTTATCATAAAAAGGAATCTCAATAAGTAATTAATTAAATGGCTACTTTTAAAGGAGATAAATTAATTGGTAAATCCAATTATATTAAGTGGATAAACCCCGCCAAGCTTTATTTGGAAATAAATGGCTATATGCCTTATATTAATGGCTTGGCTAAGTTCTTTAATAAAAACCTTTATTATAAGGTAGAAAAGTTAGAAGATGGTGCTAAGTGGGGTAATGCTTATTCTCCTAAATTAGCTATCAAATTTCAAGAAAAGAAAAAGCAATTTGAAGCCTATAATCAAAAGGCGCTAGGAGCTTTAAAATCTATTATTTCTTTTGAAAATCAAGAAAGATTTAAGGATAAAAAGACAGCTGAAAAGCTTTATAACGCTATTAAAAGCACTTTTGGCTTTACTAGTTTAAAGCAAATCGATTAATATATTAATAAAATAGTCAACACAAATTATAGCTCTTATAAAAGCATTAACAAATATACTAGCGTTATTTAATTAAGCGCTATATATTTCAAACAGCTTAATTGTGAGATTTCAAAGCCTATTATTGCTAGCCTTATATTAAAAGGCTTCCTTAATTCCTTTAATAATTTTTCTTCTCATAAATACAAAAAAATATCAAACAATATTAAAAATATTAATATTTAAAATCTTATTACAAACCTAATTTAAAAAAAAGCTAAAATGAGAGCTAATGCGAATTTAAACGCTAATAAAGCATTTAATAATAAAAGCAAATTTTGTAAATATTGTAAAAAAACAAATCATATTAAAAATCATTGCTTTAAGTTACACCCAAAGCTAAGGCCTAATATTAATTCGAATAATAAAAGTCAAAATAACTCAAATAATAAGCCTAAGTATTAAGGCAAAAAGTCTTCTCCTAAAAAATTAAAAAATTAATCGTCAAAGGCACTTATGATAGCTTTTACATTAAAGCTATCTTGTAAACCTGATTTTAAATCAGACAATTCTATTAAGAATTCTATTAATAAAGGCCTATTAATAATAAGTGCCTTTATTAGCCAAAACGAATTATTAAATATTTAGAATTATACCAAAATCGATAAGCCTGAAAAATTAGCCTATTATATAAAAGATAATAGGCTAGTTCTTGATTTAGGAGCTTTAGAGCATTATACGCCAAATAAGCATTGATTATTAAATTATAAATCAGTTAATAATAGATCAATTATTATTGCAAATGATATAATAATGCTTATAATAGGCAAAGGAGATATTTCTATTAAGGCTAATAATTTAGAAATATTAATTCAAAATGTGAATTATATTCCTAAATTAAAAACCACCTTAATTAGCTCAAGGGAATTTATCAAAAAGAATTGGCTTATTAATTTCAATAAAAAAGGCGCTATTATTAATCATAAATATTTTGACGGTAAAATAGACGCTAAATGGGATAAAAATGCTTATTTTATTTAAGCCAAAATTGATAATTAATTATTAAAGCCTGTTTTATATAAAGTAGATCCTTTTATTAATAATAAGCTAAATCTATATCACAATCGCTTATTACATATTAATAAGGATTATATATATAAAACACTTAATCACTCTTTTAAATTTAAAAAAATAAACCAAAAAATAAAATTAAATAATTATATCCCTTATAATAGTAAAAAAATGCATACTATTACAAGTAAAAAGCCTATAACTAGCGCTAAGCCATTAACCGCTTTTAATATGAATATTGCGGGGCCTTTTAAAATAAGAGGCTTAAAAAGCGAGCGCTTTTTTATTACAATCACTGATAGAGGCTTTAGAGCTATTTGGATTTACGCTATTAAATTCAAAGCCGACGCTTTTGATATATTAGTCGATTTTGGTAATATGATTAATAATTAATTTAATAAGGAATTATTAAATTTTGAATTTAAAATCAAAATGCTGAAGCTTGATAATGCCGGGGAATTTAAATTAAATAAATGGACTTATTATTATAAAAATAAAGGTATTATTTGCGAATATACTAGTTCTTATTCTCCTTCCCAAAACGGCATAGCCGAACGGTTAAATTGATATATAATCGAAAGGCTTATTAGCGTTTGTAAGGCTAAGAAAATACCACTTTTCCTATGGCCTTAACTAATCCAAGCTATTGCTTATATTAAAAATCGTTTTTATAATTCTGTTATTAAGAAGACTCCTTATGAGGTTTTATATAATAGAAAACCTAATATTAGTTATATTAAAGTATTAGGCTTTTTGGCTTATGTTCTTAAGAATAAAAAGGAACATAAATTAATAGAGAAATCCGAAATAGGTATTTTAATTGGCTGGGAGTTGGCTAATAACGTCTTAGTTTATACTTTAAGAATTAAGAGCGTAATTAGCTTTAAAAATGTTCTTATAAAAGAAGACCTTATTTATAAAGACGATATAATAGACGAGAACGATTACCCAAATTTTGAAGTAATATTTGATAATATTTTAAGTACTATCGAAGATATTATTATTATAAGGCAAAATAATAGTAATATTAGTCCTAAAGTTGTTGAATTATTAGACGAGTCTGATAATAATCAATCAGAGGACGAGAGTAATAATAATATTGATATTAATGAGGATTTAAATTTTGATGATATTATTATAGTATAAATTAAGAAGTTTTGTTTTAAAAAAGATTATTTTAGTTGGAAATTAAATGTTATTACTTGAGGTAGTATTATTAATAATCAAGGTAGTTTTTTAAATTTAGCTATTAAAGATTATAATAATTTTTTAATTGCTAAAGAAAAAGAAGCTCTTTCCGTTTATAAGAACGTTACAGGGCTAGCTTCATTAGTGCTTATAAGCTTTAAAATTGATGAGAATTTGGACCAAGGCCTAATTAAGACTTTTAAAGAAAATAATAATAAGATTTTAATTAAAAAGACCTCTGATAAATTACAAATTTAAAAGCCTAAGAGCTATATTGAAGTAATTAATTTTTTATATAAAGACTATTGGTTAAAAGCTATGGATAAAGAGATTAGCTCTTTAGAGAGTTATAATATATGGGAAATAGTTTCAAAAGATGCTAGTAAAGCGTGGAAATCATTAAAAACACGCTGGGTTTATAAAATAAAAGAAACTCCTGATTATTACGAATTTAAAGCTTGATTTGTTGCTAAAGGATTTGAGCAATTATATGGCTTAAATTATGTAGATACTTTTGCTAGCGTTGTAAAGCAAATGGCTTGGCGCTTTATATTTGCGCTAACAATCTTATATAATTGGTTTATATATAAAGTGGATATGATATTAGCTTTTACATAAAGTGATATTGATATTAATTCGCTTTATATTGTACCTTTTGAAGGAAATAATCCAAAATATGCTAATAAGCTATTATTGCTTAATAAAGCGTTATATGGCTTGAAACAATCCGCTAGATTATGTGGAATTGCGATATCAACTAAGGAGGAAGTGCAGGAAACACGTGATTGAAAAGACGATTTTTAAATTGCTTTAAAAAGCAAGTGAGTAGAGCTTAAGGCTCCTTATATACACTATAATAGGCCTTCTAAAGCATTCCACTTATATTATTAATTATTAATAAGCCACGTAATAGCTTGCATAATAGCTAACGTATTTACATCATGTGATAGCTAAGCGAAGCTAGGCAAAGGCTTTGAAAACATCTAAGTGGCGATGATTACAAATTCAATACGCCCCCTTAATTAGAGCCTAATAAGTTAATAAACTTAAAAAACTAATAAGCCGGTTTTAAAACCAAGCTTATTTAATATTTTTTATTAATAAACCAGTTTTAAAACTAAATTTTATTAATATAAAAGGGTGAAAATATTCTAATTAAATCCTTCATACTTAGGTTACCCTTTAAAATAAAATAATATAAAAACCAGATTTAAATCGTGGCATTTTGACAATTTAGACTCTTATAAGTCAAAAGGCTTTGCTTTATTAAGCTAGCTATAAATGCTTGATAAATTCCGAGTATTTAAGCTTATTAAAAGCCTTAATAAAGCCATCGGCTTTTTGATTTAAAGTACTTATATAAATAAGGTCAATAATGCCTTTATTTATTAAGTTTTTAATATAATAATATTTAACGGCTATATGCTTAGTCCTCTTATAAAATTGAGGATTCTTAGCTAATAATAAAGCGCCATTATTATCAGTATATATAAAGAATTTATCTTGCATATAATAGCCTAATTTAATTGAAAGCTATTTAATATAAACTGCTTTTTTAATAGCTGAATTAATAGCTATATATTCGGATTCTATTATATTTTATGCTATAATACTTTAAAGCTTTAATTTTCAGGATATTAAGCAATTTCCTATATAAAAACAGAATCCATTAGTCGATTTAGCCATACCTATGTCTTTGGCATAATCTGCGTCATAATAACTGCTAGCGTATTTATTAGAGCTTTTTGAGTATATAAGCCCTAACTTCTTAAAACCCTTAAAATATTTAAGTACGTTTTTTGCTGCAATTAAGTGTAATTCGCTAGGATTATTTGCAAATTGAGCTAGCTTTATTACACAATAAGCAATATCAGGTTTAATTGCTAGCGCAAAAAATAATAAACAGCCGATTATTTTCTGAAATATGTTTATTTCTTCTTTTAAAGTTTTATTAGGATTAGGTTCTAATTTAACCTTAGAATCCATAGGCGTCTTTTTAGGCTTATAATTAGCCATATTAAAGCGCTCTAGTACCTTATTAATATAGCTTTTTTGGTGTAATTTCATAGTACCCTTATTAATATCATATTTGATATTAATTCCTAAATAATCCTTAATTAGCCTTAAATCCTTTAACTTAAAGAATTATTTAAGTTCATTAATAAAGGATTTAATAACATTAATATTTGGGCCAATAATAGCGAGATCGTCCACGTATATACAGACTATAATTTGTAACTCTTTATTAATTAAAATACAATTTTCAGATATGATTGGCTGAAAATTAAATTTATTAATTAATGCTTCTTTAAGAGTTATAAACCATAATCTAGCGGATTGTTTTAAGCCATATAATGCTTTATTAAGCAGTAATAGCTTATTAGCGTATTTTGGATTATTTTCTTTAGGAGGTATAATATAAAGCGAATTAATATTAATATCATTTTGTGTAAAAGCTGATATCATATCCATTTTATATATAAACCAATCATATAAGATTGCTAGCGTAAATATAAGGCGCTAAGCTATTTGCTTTATAACGCTAGCAAAAGTATTTACGTAATTTAAGCCGTATAATTGCTTAAATCTTTTAGCAATAAATTGAGCTTTAAATTTGTAATAATCAGGGGTTTTTTTTATTTTATAAACCCAGCGTGTTTTTAATGGTTTCCACGCTTTACTAGCGTTTTTTGAGATTATTTCCTATGTATTATGATTTTTTAAGGAGCTAGTCTCTTTATTCATAGCTTTTAATCAATAATCTTTATATGGAGAGTTAATTGCTTTAATATAACTCTTAGGCTCTTGAATTTGTAATTTATTAAAGGTCTTTTTAATTAAGATCTTATTATTATTTTCTTTGAAAGTCTTAATTAGGCCTTGGTCCAAATTCTCATTGATTTTAGAGCTTATAAGCGCTAATGAAGCTAGCCCTGTAACGTTTTTATAAACGGAAAGAGCTTTTTTTTTTTAGCAATTAAAAGATTATTATAATTTTTAATAGCTAGATTTAAAGAATTACCTTGATTATTAATAGTATTACCTTGAGTAGTAACATTTGGTTTCCAATTAGAATAGTCTTTTTTAGAGCGAGACTTCTTAGTTTGTACTATAATAGTATTGTTAGGATTTAAATCCTTATTAATATTGATATTATTATTACTTTTGTCCTTTGATTGATTATTATCAAACTCGTTTAATAATTTAATAACTTTAGGATTAATATTATTATTATTTTGCCTTATAATAGTAGTATTTTTGGTAGTATTTGAAATATTATTAAGTGTTATTTTAAAATTTGGGTAATTGTTCTTGTTTATTATATTGTTTTTATAAATAAGGTCTTTTTTTATAAGGACGTTTTTAAAGCTAATTACGCTCTTAGTTCTTGGAGTATAAACTAAAACGTTATTAGCCGATTCCCAGCTAATTAAAATACCTGTTTTGGATTTCTTTATTAATTTATGTTTCTTTTTATTTTTAAGAACATAAGCCAAAGAGCCTAGTATTTTAATATGATTAATATTGGGTTTTCTATTATATAAAACCTCATAAGGAGTCTTTTTAATAATAGAGTTATAAGAACGATTTTTAATATGAGCAATAGCTTGGATTAGTTGAGGCCATAGGAAAAGTGGTATTTTTTTAGCCTTATAAACGTTAATAAGCCTTTTGATTATATATTGATTTAATTGTTTGGCTATGCCGTTTTGGGAAGGAGAATAAGGATTAGTATATTTGCAAATAATACTTTTATTTTTATAATAATAAGTTCATTTATTTGATTTAAATTCCCCGGCATTATTAAGCTTCAGCATTTTGATTTTAAATTCAGAATTTGATAATTCCTTATTGAATTGATTATTAATCATATTACCAAAATCGACTAATATATTAAAAGCGTTGGCTTTGAATTTAATAGCGTAAATCCAAATAGCTCTAAAGCCTTTATTAGTGATTGTAATAAAAAAGCGCTCGCTTTTTAAGCTTCTTATTTTAAAAGGCCCCGCAATATTCATATTAAAAGCGGTTAATGGCTTAGCGCTAGTTATAGGCTTTTTACTTGTAATAGTATGCATTTTTTTACTATTATAAGGGATATAATTATTTAATTTTATTTTTTGGTTTATTTTTTTAAATTTAAAAGAGTGATTAAGTGTTTTATATATATAATCCTTATTAATATGTAATAAGCGATTGTGATATAGATTTAGCTTATTATTAATAAAAGGATCTACTTTATATAAAACAGGCTTTAATAATTAATTATCAATTTTGGCTTAAATAAAATAAGCATTTTTATCCCATTTAGCGTCTATTTTACCGTCAAAATATTTATGATTAATAATAGCGCCTTTTTTATTGAAATTAATAAGCCAATTCTTTTTGATAAATTCCCTTGAGCTAATTAAGGTGGTTTTTAATTTAGGAATATAATTCACATTTTGAATTAATATTTCTAAATTATTAGCCTTAATAGAAATATCTCCTTTGCCTATTATAAGCATTATTATATCATTTGCAATAATAATTGATCTATTACTAACTGATTTATAATTTAATAATCAATGCTTATTTGGCGTATAATGCTCTAAAGCCCCTAAATCAAGAACTAGCCTATTATCTTTTATATAATAGGCTAATTTTTCAGGCTTATCGATTTTGGTATAATTCTAAATATTTAATAATTCGTTTTGGCTAATAAAGGCACTTATTATTAATAGGCCTTTATTAATAAAATTCTTAATAAAATTGTCTGATTTAAAATCAGGTTTATAAGGTAGCTCTAATGTGAAAGCTATCATAAGTGCCTTTGACGATTGATTTTTTGATTCTTTAGGAGAAGACTTTTTGCCTTAATATTTAGGCTTATTATTCGAGTTATTTTGACTTTTATTATTTAAATTAATATTAGGCCTTAGCTTTAGGTGTAACTTAAAGCAACAATCTTTAATATAATTCGTTCCTTTACAATATTCACAAAATTTGCCTTTATTATTAAACGCTTTATTAGCGTTTAAATCCGCATTAGCTCCCATTCTAGCTTCTTCTTAAATTAGGTCTATAATAAGACTTTGAATATTAATATCTTTAATATCGTTTAATATCTCTTCGTATTTATGAGAAGAGAAATTATCAAAGGAATTAGGGAGGCCTTTTAATATAAGGCTAGCAATAATAAGCTTTGGAATCTCATAATTAAGCTGTTTGAGATATATAGCGCTTGATTAAATAATGCTAGTATATTTGTTAATGCTTTTATAAGAGCTATAATTTGTGTTAATTATTTTATTAATATATTAACCAATTTGCTTTAAACTGGTAGAGCCAAAAGTGCTTTTAATAGCGTTATAAAGCTTTTTAGCTGTTTTTTTATTTTTAAATCTTTTTTGATTTTTAAAAGAAATAATAGATTTTAAAGCTCCTAGCGCCTTTTAATTATAGGCTTTAAATTGCTCTTTCTTTTTTTGAAATTTAATAGCTAATTCAGGAGAATAAGCGTTACCTCATTTAGCACCATCTTTTAACTTTTTTACTTTATAATAAAGGTTTTTATTAGGGAATTTAGCCAAGCCATTGATATAAGGCATATAGCCATTTATTTTCAAATAAAGCTCGGCGGGGTTTATCCACTTAATATAATTGGATTTACCAATTAGTTTATTTTTTTTAAAAATAGCCATTTGATTAACTACTTATTGAGATTCCTTTTTGTGATAAAGTATTAGAGTAACTTTAGTTATTAAATCTTTAAGGATTTAATATAATTATTAAATCTCTGAGGATTTAATATAATTACTATATTAAAAGTATAGATTTAAACCTTTTGCCCTAAAAGGTAATAGACGATAACTACGCCAAGTTATTGTCTTATTAAGGGGTTCGCTTAATTATTAATTATAACAGGGTTTCCCGCGGCTTATGCTTGAGTCCTTATTATAATAATAATCTCACTACTGGCTTGATTTCTTTTTATAGAAATAAATAAAACTAAGTAGTTGTAACCCTTTTTGAGGATGGCTTCTTATATAATTGAAATAGCCTGATTTACTACTGTAATTTGTGCAAAATTAGTGATAATTAAGACAGCCATTCCCTATATAATAACGAGGTGCTAGCTTTTAAATTAGCGTTGTATATAGGTATGGGCATTTTGGAATGAGAAATTAGGCTTTTGTACTTATATAAATATATAGGTCGCTTATAATTTCCAAAGGCTTTTAGAGGTAATAAGTTATGATTTCCTTATTACTTAGTCTTAGGGTCAAGAGCCATGGGTTCTTGTTATTCTAATTGGGTTAGTAAGGGCCAAAAGGGTATTAGCTTATTTATATAAGTAGCTTATTATAGCTGGAATAGCCGTAATGTTGAAGTGTTGAAGTGTTGTTGATAATTGAAGCTTTTTTGTTGGTAAAGAGTAATGGAAGCTTTTGATTGGTTGGTAAGCGAGATTTATGCAAGATCTTGTTGTTGCAGAGGTGTTGCTGAAAAGTGTTGATATAGCTATCGAATTGCTATCATGTGGAATTGCGATATCAATTAAGGAGGAAGTGCAGGAAACATGTGATTGAAAAGACGATTCTTGAATTGCTTGAGGAGCAAGTGAGTAGAGCTTAAGGCTCCTTATATACACTGTAATAGGCCTTCTAGAGCATTCCACTTATGTTATTGATTATTAATAAGCCATGTAATAGCTTGCGTAATGGCTGATGTGTTTACATCATGTGACAGCTAAGCGAAGCTAGGCGAAGGCTCTGGAAACATCCAAGTGGCGATGATTACAAATCCAACATATTATATGCCTTAGTACATACTTGGCAATATTCTTTGCGTTACTGGCAATGCACTTATATATACCATTAATACCAAGATATTAGTAACCAAAGTATATAACTACAATACCATTATCAAGTTTAAAGATAGTCTTTTTACATAAACTTCTTTCTTTATAACGCAAGCTATTATAAACCCACAACTTATTACCCCAGCCGTAAGTTTTATTACTTACGCATAAGTCTTTGGCATTACTATTACTTTAGCTATTACAAACTTAATCTTTCTTAATAAATCTCAAACTTCAATTACGAAACTTTTACCTAATACGCTATTAACGGAAGTTTAACAAGCTATTGTTAATATTAAAAATGCTTTTATTATTAGTTTGAGCGATATTATAAAAATGGAGGTTTTAAAGGCAATTGTCATCGCCATAAGCAAAACCTATATATTTGTTATTACTGCTAGTACATTTGCCACCGTGTTGAGTTTGGGGATAAAAAGGAAAAGATTGTTTATTGCTGCTGGTTATGCTGGGTAGAAATTGATTTTTGTTACTTGGTTTTAGTTGATGGGAATATGTATAAAAAGAGATATATGATAGATTAACATAAAATGGAAAAGAACGGTGTTTAACATAGATCTCATTATTTTTTTTGATGAAGTGGGGGGTAGAATAATATTTAGTTATAAGCCTTTCAAATGCATATTTAATCAACTCATCATCAAACTCAACCGACCTTCAAAATACAAAAACAATTGTCAGGTGACGTAAGGATTTAAGGAGCCCTCTTTGGCTCCCTGCCCGATTCCTATCAATGGAATCAAATAAGGAAGACAAATCGGATCCCCTGCTCGATTCCAAGAGAGCTTTACACTTAAAGATATGGCGCTGTTCTAACCAACCTCACGTGAGGAGAGATCATCACTCTCGACAACATGAAACCAAATCCTATCGCACCACCTCAAACCGTTTGACCTGAGTTCCTCTATAGACGGTGCAAGCGCTAAGTCCTGGGATGGGATGGGCGAAACAATAAAATACTGTGGCGTAATATGATAGCAAGGTGGACTCTCTCTCAAGCCTAAGCTGAAGAAATAGATTGACAGCCTTACCAATGAAGTTAGAACAGCTTGCGTTTTCTTCACCGGCTCCGAAAATATCTGCTACGTCTCGGACACTCTCTATCGCGCGATTTGCGAACATGTGAGAGGGGACCATTTCTTGAAGATCAGATATTCCTTGAAGGGAATTGGCACGAACAAGCCTGTCCTCACTACTTGCGAGTCTGACAATGCTTGATGCAAGGGAAAGATGCGGGACGAAGCTAGGCGTTCGGCGGGGTCCATAAAGTCGCCTATAAGCATTGAGGAGGCAGTTAATATTGTCCGCAGCTTCTATGCAAATGTTTTTTGGATTAACATTTGAGCCAAGGAGGGCTAGATTGAAGAACGGCCTAAAGAGGAGGAGGATGACAAAATGGTAACGCGTACTATGGGGCTGAGTCAACCAAGTGTCGAGTAGGAGAGAGATCTCGGTTACTACGTGAATACAAGTAACACAGCGGGGGTCGAATTCTCCCCACTTCGCAGGAGATGCGGCAATAGACCGTACCAATCAAAACACGCTGCGTATATGCTTAGAATGTCCCGCTCGTAAGAGGCATTCTAGGCGCATAGATGACGTGAGTGATCTGCACAGAATGAGAGATAATTCACAGACACTTGTGAAAACAGAACAAGTGCTGGCTTGGTTGGGTTGCCGCATTCTCTACGTCCAAGCCGCCGTCTGTATACGGGCACCCATAGAGCCTGATCCTCACCTAAAATAGATGGGCTCCGACAAGTGCGTGCAGCAACCCAAACTAAACCCAAACTAAGGGACCAAGCTCTTTAACACAGCGAATTAGACAAGTTTGGACTTTACAAAGTCAGGAAGGAAACTAACTCACTGATCTAAGAGCACTCCGGACGTCGACCTCGGCCACGGATACTTCCGCCGCGTGGTCATGCAAGTGGCTTCCCATTTCGATCGCCATATGATGGCTTGCTTAGAATAGAATGAGCCCTGTTATCTCTTCCACGACTGGTTTCCCATAGCGACATCAATCCAGTGGCTTGAATAGTGGTCAACGACGGATCAAATTTCTCTTTCTCCCATAACATTTCTGAGCATAAAACTGATCCCCTAAATTGCTGTCCGGCATCTTGCGTTGCTTGAACAGCAAGCCGATCAGGGAATCTGCATCCAAGAGCCGCTATGATATTGACAAGTAAAGGAGAGCAAAATGTGTGTCTTCCCGTTTCGGAGTCCTGTAAAAAGTACTCCTTGGAGAGGCAGGACAAAGTGGGATATTCCCAGCAGAAGTAGAGTGAGACAAGATGCTTTACCAGTTTGGAGTCCTGAGTAATTGTCGTCCAAGGCTTATCAGCGTAGATATTACCGTCACTCATTTCTTCGTCGCGTTGCTATGGTGGCCGCCAGACTCCGAAGAGCCAGAGCGGAGTCGTATGCTCTCCCGACCATCTAGCCAATAAAATTCAATGATGCCCGCCTGGCCACAATCCCTCGTAACTGTTTTCGAGCCTTTCGCCGTTTTGCAGTTGCTGAGGATGGATTCCTGATAAAACCCGGAGGCCAATGAGCCCAGGATATACTTGCTGTACTTTTGATCAAACACGGGCCTTACGATGTCGGCTTTCAGCACGTCTTTACTAACTCTTTACAGAGACGGCATATTCACATGCCACTCTGGTTGCGAGTTAAACAGCGAGCACACGGGTTTTGTCCGTTACACTGGGTTCCATGAGCAGGTCATCTGACGGAAAGAGAGGCCGAGGGTGGAAACTGACTCTTGCCTTTCGTTTCTTGCATTCATTGCATTCATTGCATGCATTCTTGATGACAAAGGCACCTCCGCCGCAGCATGTTACTTTAGTCTTGGGACATTTCCCAATTTTTGAGAGGTTCGGGGACACGGGGTTGCGACTGATGTGGACTAAAACGTTGTGGCCTTAGGCCGTAAGGGGTATGTTAGGAGGTGTGTCTTACATCACATATTAAATTGGCACCTTTTATCTAATATGACGCAACTCAAGATTAATATGAGAACAGATCACTTACATTCTTGTTTTCAAGTCTCGAGGCATACTTTCGTTATTAAATACTAATCAGTGGGTTCGAATTCCAGCATTCTCAAAAGTATATGCATTAGGAACGCTCAGCCAGCATGAATAGCATCAGATCCTTCATCTGCTTCCCTGCTACGAAACTGGCAATATTTCCTGTGGCCAAGCTGTCAGGAAATTCATCCCGTCTTCTCTCCACCAAAGTATCGCAGACGCCATATCTTCTGCAAGACAAAGAACAGGGACTCGGCTTCATCCGCTCCAATCCCCGGACTCCCAAGCCCAGACAACATGGCGTGACTGAAATTAGAGGGCCATATTACTCCGCCTACGGTAAAAGACATCTGCAGGATGTGATGGATATCATGGGTCACCATGTCGACGGTCTGAAGTTTGCGGGCGGCTCGTTCTCGCTGATGCCTGAGAAGTCGTTGAGAGAGCTGATTGATATCGCTCATGCTAACGATGTTTATGTGTCAACTGTACGTGCATTTTAGGACGTATATTAACGACAACTGACGCGATTTGACAGGGAGGCTTCATGTAGCATTTGTTGACACATCCTGAGGTGTTGAGTGTGGTTGATAAGTATCTTCAAAAATGCAAAGATGTGGGGTAGGTATTGGTTCTATGACATTGGGAGCCAGAAATTGAGTAAAATGTCAGGTTCGACGTCGTGGAGCTTTCCAGCGGCTTCCTCTCATTCCCACCAGATGACTGGCTTCGGCTTGTCGAACGGGTGCATAGTTACGGCCTCAAAGCAAAACCAGGGCTCGGAATTCAGTTCGGAGCTGGTGGTGACACCGAAGCTTCTGCACTCGAAGAGCTCGGAAGCAGTGACCCCTCCAAGATCGTGAATCTCGGTAAACAATTCATCGACGCAGGAGTTGAGCGCATCATGATTGAGTCGGAAGGCATCACTGAGAATGTGAAGACATGGCGGACGGACGTCATTCAATCGATCCTGAAGGACTTGCCTGTGGAGAAGGTGATGTTCGAAGCTGCTGAACCTGCAGTCTTCAATTGGTATATTAGGGAATTTGGTATTGATGTTAATCTTTTTGTGGATCATAGCCAGATTGTTCAGCTCACTTGTTTGAGATGCGGGATTTGGGGGATGGCTGATACATTTGGGAAGATTGCTAGCTACAGATGAGCTACCCAGGAGTTGATAATGAAGTCTGATCATTCCTATGCATCCAAATTCTCGAGTGTTTCGGGGTTGTGGGCAACCATGTGACCATGTTGATCGTGGAAAACCACTGGTATTGTTAGCCTTTCGATAGAGACGACAGGATTTTCACTTTCAAACCTTTTGGAGGGTTTTTGACATTCTCCTTTTTAGCCTCTTCCTGCGTCGTGACTATTTCTTCGACCTGAAAACCTCAGAGTGAGTTAAGTATTATTCAAGATAGAGACTCACCTCTCCCTCCCGCTCTCCGCCCTCCGCCTCTGATTTTAGTGAAGACCCTATCCCCTTCATCTACGGCATTTCCTTTCCTGTCCTCGACTTGACTTGGCATAGCTGTAATCTGTGATTACTGATTATTTTCTGCTTGTGGTGATTTTCAAGAATTGATTGTTTGATTTCGTTCTCTCCTTGATACTTGTAAAACGGAATACGAAGTAGTTATTACCTAATAAGAAATCCTGAAGTGGTTTTTTATTGTCAACGTCATTGACCACGAACCCCTCCCTTGGTTTTAATCACCCTAGCTAGCCCTTGACAATATCCTTCCAATCATTGTAGATTGACAAGGAAATTGACATCATCAGAAACCTTTCGGTGTGAGAATTATTTAGCCTTGAAGCTCGTGTTATCCCATCATCCGAGTTATATTAACTCGATATCGAAAACTCTTCTCGCTTTTGCAACAAATATTGTCCACCACGGGTCATTAATCCCTCTTCCTTGTAAAATGCACTACACAGGATCCTGTTACTGCGGCGCCATCAAATACACCTTCGACGTCTTGCCATCCGAAGCCAGGACAACTCTGTGCCACTGTCACAACTGCAAGGTACTTCCCCTAATCACCCCCTAAGGCTCCTCTACCATAGCTTCCCTCACTCACTGAAAATTCACCAGAAATTCTTCGGCACAAACTACGGCTTAACAACCAAAATCCCTGCCTCCTCATACAAAATCATAGAAGGCGAGCCAAAGATCCACGAAGCGGATAATGGGCCAGGGAGATTGCTGCACAGGGAATTCTGCGAGATTTGCGGTGGTGTGATTTTGGAGTATGGTGTAAGATTTTTGAGACCCAATAAATAAGTGAAAAAGAAGGCAATATATCAACGGACTGACAGTGAGATGTGTAGGAACAAGCTAAGGAGCATTTCAGATATGTAATGTATGGAACAATTGACAATCCCGAAGGTTTGGACCCAAAAGGAGAATTCTTCTGCAGGTATAAGGAGGAGTGGATGCCTGAGATCAAGGGTAAGATATCAATTTTCGACAATGGAGTGTGATATTAACGTGCCATGGATAGGAATATTCCATAAGCAGGAACTTAAGCAATAATTAGGTAGGGGCTAGAAACCAATACAACTGCCCGCGTATAGTGTATTCCATGCTTCCTGCTGTGTCCCAAGGAGAGCCAGCCCCCGCCTTCGCTGGTAGGGCGGTAACGGCGGGCCTTTTCCTCTTAAACCAATAGCACTTTGTAGCACTTCGGCGACGACGTCACTGACGCTCTCTTTAGCGAAATTTCGGAGAATTCCTTGGCTTGGAGGCCTCGGAGGCGTTCGTGGTCCTCAGGCGGGACTAGCGAACTCTAATGACATCATATCGTGCGTCTCAGCTCGCCTGAACTTTTTAGAACACTGCGCAACGTATGCCTCAATTCATACGTGAAAGAGTTTCTACGCAATTCTACATAAGTAGAATTCATCGGACTGACTCGAATCACGAAGTCGCTCTAATCGACGAGGAGTTATGGTAAAATGCACGGGACTCTGAACGATTTCAAAGAAACACAATGCCTAACTTGGTGTTTTTGAAGCGCTTCCGGTCATATTCCACCAAAAATGCGGGTGACCTATCTTGAAAACAACTCAATATCCTAGAACAAATCTCCATTTCACAATCCCGCACCAGGGATTGACAATTATGGTCTGTCCGGAGAAGTCGAAAAAAGAAGCCCACTGTTATTTCAATCACAAACAAAGAAATAAAAGTTGATAGGAATACAGAAATCCGCGAAGAATAAACTTAGTATTGAAAAGTTACATACAGGTCGAAATTTTGAGGTGTCTGGACAGACCGTGCACCCTCAACCTCCATAATTCCGAATGTTCACGCCTTACAGTAGCTCTTTTCTCCCAATATTTCTCGCTCTCTGGACGACCCTCCACTCGACTAGGTATTCGACCCTTCTGCGCAGCACTCGCTTCTTGCGCGACCGAATGGTTCCCCTTATAGGTCGCCTCAAACTCTTTGGCGACCTCCGTGGTGCGGAAATTCCCAAGTCATTTTGCCTCGTTTCCACTTGGCAAGCAACGCTTCAGCCTCCCATATCCCTCTCTTGACATCAACTGCAACTGGCTGGTTGTCATAAAGCGACTATATTACCGAGCTTTCTATGTGCCCTGGTGGAGTTATCGGTACGCTTCCGTGAGAATCCTCGAACGAGTCGGCGATTGCTGGTAAATTTGATGTGGAAGAAGAAAGAGCATCTCGAAGCTCCGGCCAACCAACTCCGTCGGAATACTGCACAGATATGATGGAGGAGTGTCGGGGCCTGGCAGAATCCAATCCTTCTGAGACTCAATAGGAGAAGAGATAGCATCTGCGATCGCGTCAAAGTTCCAAGGTTCAGAATCACCAAGGGGATCGACGGTGGCAGCTTCCAATGGAGTTGTCCAGGGAGAACGGCAATCCTCTCTAGTCTAAGGAACTGCTTCGAGCATTCCCTCCGACAGAGACAAGAGCGAAGTATCCGTACTGTAACAGTCATCGTGATTGTCCCAACTGGGGTGCTGCGACGTGATGAGGAACCGCTAGACGCTACTGCCATGTCGACACGATCTGCTGGGCATGGATCGAAGTCATTGCCAAGATATTTACAAACGCGTGGCCAAGAGGATCTTTGGAGTGACATTTGGGGCCGATTTTTGACCACCCGGCACTGCAGTCCTCACCTTCCAGCTTTCCTTAAGAGTCAACGCCGCTTCTTCTTAGCGGCACCTGACATTTCGATTCGCTCATCCTCGCCCTCTTCCCGTTGACTTTGGCGCTTCTTCCCCGCGGGGTATCAGTTCCAAAGGATCCACTCTAAATTTACTGAATGAGATAGTATGTCTCCAAATTCAGAATATCTCCACTATATCCAACGGCTGGAAATTATCCCCCTTCCCTGTCCCCGTACCTGAATCTTCCACCGATCGGCTGAGCACAAGATCCACTGAAAGTCCCCTGTCATCGTAGGCCACATCTCGCAAAGTTTAGATAGTATTTGACTTGGTGCCAGAGATTCTCTCTCCTGGAAGCATATCTGATAGGTAAATTCGAAAAGTTTGCTATTGTATTGTGGGATATTTTGAGATAGACGACTGCTAAATAGAGAGAGTGACATATAGTGGTGATATCGTGTCGGAGCATCTGCAAGCTGTATTATCATTAGTAGATTCTCCTTGTGAGAAACGAGAGGGATTCGATGGTGAGGTCTGTCAGATAACGTACTTTGATACACTTAAAGTTATTCTATCCAGCCTTGAAAAACATGATAGTTATCCACCGGATGCTAGCCAAGAGGCGGTTGTTCCCAGATGCTTACAACTTCGAAATCATTAAACTTTTAACAGCGCCGAGACGTTGAGACCTGAAAATCGAAGACTCGCGACACACTATTCCGTCTGCTGGAAGAGGCTCATAATCTGGCCATAGATGTCTCCTGGCAATTTCCCGTTGCATTCTCCTGCGATGACCCAGTTTTACTCCTAATAAATCGAAGTCAGATTCCGTAATGTTACAAAGGAAATGCCAATCACCAAAGCCTGACCGTGCGAAGATTGGCAGATATTGCTCTAGACCAAGGCGCATAAAGGTTTGTTTGAACTCAGGATTCATCATGAATGAGTTGCGATGTTTATCTCAAATAAGCAGATTTCGCGGAGGCGGTAATTCTCGCCTAAAAGTAGTTTCCCACATACCCGGTAGAACCTTCCAGTGCTCTGACTCGGCTAAATATAAATCCGCAGGGGGTCATTCAAGCGCCGAAAAATGAAATCATCCTACTTCTTCTCGGCGAAACAGTTGTACGTCGTAATTTTGATTCTAGTATGTTCTCTATTAGCAAGGGGCTCCAGCCAATAGGGCGCGTGCATTTACCTAATTGATGCCTATTTAAGTTAAGCAGGAATCTGGAAAATTTACCTCTGTTTGGCCTGATACGAAGTACAGTTCGTACGTACGAAAGGGAGTCGCAAGAAATCAAGCACACCACTTGCAAGGCGGTGAAACCTTCAAGCTAATTAAAAGTATAGTGTACTTGAGACTGCCCCAAAAATTACTTCTTTCAGTGGTGGCAGAACCAGGGGGGTGTGCTGACCCCCTTTTTGTTGTGGTATTAGAAATAACTCAAAATGACGGAATGTCCTCTGTTGATGTTCAAAGAAGTTTCTAGTTAACTCGCGAAAAGGTCATAAGACCATTCCCCTCATTCCTCGATGATCATTCACGTCAGGATCGTGTCAGGCATCACGCCAGAACTGTAGAGTGCTTTAAATTTCTAGAGATTTCCACTATGATCTAGAAACCTTTTCCAAATATAAAAAATAGGCCCTCACTCCTCTGTTTTTCTTGGTTCTTCTCATCAACAGAATAAATCAAAGGACTTCATGCAATCATATCCAGCATTGTCAAGACTACCAGTCACTCAAGTTAAACGAACTCTTATCAAACCCCAAACAACACGCAAAATGTCTCTCTTCCCACGAACATTCATCGCCGACGATACCATTACCTCCTTCGGGCCTCTCTTCCGACTCCTCGATGACTTCGACAACTACTCCCGCGGAATCGGTGGCCGCCACTATCGTAACCACTTGAAGGCCTTCACCCCCAAGTTCGACGTGAAGGAGACCGCACAAGCATACGAACTCTATGGCGAGCTTCCAGGTATCGAACAGAAGGACGTCGAGATCGAGTTCACAGACCAGCAAACCCTGACTATCAAAGGCCGTACAGAACACTCATTTACCAAGGGTACACCTCCAGCGGGATTCGTTGAGGGACCAGAGATGTCAGGCATGATTACTGAAGGCGGCGAAAACGATACACCAAAGTCTCCCAAAGACAACACCAACACTAGCACCGCGGTCGCCAAGACGGACGAAGGCAACAAAGAGCCGGATCACAGATATTGGGCTTCTGAACGCAGTGTCGGCGAGTTCTCGCGAAGCTTCTCCTTCCCTACTCGCGTCGATCAGGATCAAGTCAAGGCGTCGATGAAGAATGGAATCCTCAGCATCCTTGTTCCCAAGTTGGAGAAGGCTAAGAGCCGCAAAATCGACATTTCTTAAGCCGTCTGATAGCAGCTACAATCGATGAATCGGTTGATGCTTGTTGGATTGTGATTTGTGAAATTGGATTGTATATTAAGTGCACTTGAAGGGCGGAGTTAGAATTGATTAAATCTCTCAAAACGATAACATACATGTTACTAACAGTCCAGTTGTTTCTTTTTTAATCTTGCAAATACAAACAATACGAAATTCAAAAGTTGTACATCAACCATTTATAATAAAATACCCTTTCAAAAACGAAAACAGTTTTCTTAAGCTTTCCATACCTTTTTAAACAAATTGAAAATAGTAAAATAGGAGTCTTTTGTGGTCATGGTTCTGGGATTTCATGGGAAAAGACACTGTCCATAACGATGCCCCTATTGATGTCGTTGGCTGCCACTGTGCCAGCCTCGGGATTCGACTTCGTAGGATTTTCAAATGAAGGGCTATTCGGCTCCAACGATTCTCCAGGACGCATTGTACTCGTACGGTCCTCCAGTTTGCTCTCATGACTCCATGGCCTCGCAGCCTGCACCTTGCATGTTTTGAGCTGCTTCTCTTGTTCTTCTACTTGGACGACCTCATCCCACAGGTCATTCCATTTTTTCGACGCAACGTCATCCTTCTTGCGAAAGACTGATGACAGAGACGTCAGAGCCTTTGGTTCCGACATTGTGATGGGCAAAGAACCAGAGATGGGTGTGATGCTCGCCTTTGGGGATTCTGGCTTGGTTTGTTGTCTAAAGTCATGAGATTTCATGAAGGCGACAAGTGACGAACCCAGCATGGATGCCAAGGATGGAGTCTGTTTGCCAACCGAAACCCAATCCATGTTGCTCTCTTCGGAGCTCGAGAAGAGATCTTCAGAGTGATAGCTCTCGTTGTCCGGGATGGCCGACATTTGACGGAAATGCAGAGGGGGGCTAGCGCGCAAAATTTTTGCACGTGTATTCTTAGAGAGTCACATTTAGGGAAATCGAACGCAATGGACAAAGACGACAAAGGAACAAAAAAATATAAACAAGTTTTTATACTAAATATAACGATTATTATGTTTTTAGAATTAAATCTACAGATTAAGCGTCCAAACAATATGATTTTAAAAACGGCATCACAAGTAAACGATTATAATAACAGTTTTTGGTTTTAAGGATAAAATCTATTAATGCCTTCCCATTTTAGTTTAAAATGCGTACAATCTTATAAAGAACTTTCAAAACGGCAATTATAATAAAAACAAAGATTTCCCACTTTAAAATTAAAACGTTAAAATTTTTATATCAAATCACAATTCAAAATAAAAACGAAAAAGTTTGAAATACATATACTTTTGATAGCTATTATGCGTTTAAAGCCTAATTATTAACAAATGATTTCCCCTTCCCTTTCACAAATCTTCCCATATTGCACCAAAAGTCCCTTATATATAAACTTAAACAATTCACGAATCCCTCAATTTTAATAATATATCCAAAGCTAAATTTAAATCACCTTACATTTAAAAAAAAGTATAATCCTATTCATTTCCACCCTATTAAGCTCTCCGGCAAACTCTCAATTCATCTATTACTTATGATCGCCTTACCTAACTCCCAAACTTCTAATCGCTAAGCTATTACATACGCTTAGGATAAGCACAGCATTATATATCTGCTTTCTTAGCGCAAAAGCTACATGCTTAATTACATTCTCGTCTTTCGCTTGCCATACATCATTAAAACCAATTTATAATATTACGCCATGAACTTAAATAAAAAAAGGCTGGCAAACAAATGGCTTAATTAAAATAACAAAAGCGATTTTAGCTTTTATAAACTTAATGCCAAAGCTAAAATCATCTTTAACTGCTACTAAGGGATTAAGAGGGCAAGCGGAAAGCTCAAAATACAAGCGTAATTAAGCAAAATAAAAGTCAGAACAGGCGCGGTCGCAAACGTCCATAAATTTACAAAAGCATTGCTTACTATAATAACAATAAAAAATAATACCATAAAGCATAATAGTAATAAATTCCAAAACAATTTAAATAATACAACAAACAAAGGCCTAATCCTATTTATTTTTATTAATAAAAATAAAATAAAAAGAAAAAGCGAATTTACCTGCATTTTACAAACCAATTCATAATCAACATCTTTAAAAAATAATTCTTATTATTTATTATTAACATATAATCAGCCCCAAATATTCTTATTTCCATTATTACTTTTTATTCCCTACAAAATACCTACTAATAAACCTCATATCATAACATTAAAGATAAAAAAGCTATAACAAAAAGTATATAATAAACAGCAATTTTTTTAGCTTTTCAATAGCCGCTATAAAAGTAGTTTCAAAAAACTAAAATATAAAGCGCTAATAAAATGCAGGAAATTACAAGGATTACTTTTTAAGGCCAAGGATTAATGCTAACAGCCCAGGCAAGGAGATTATTGCGAGGTACTAAGGTTTTAATAATATTGAAAATGAAAAAGGTCATAAAAACCATGGCAAAGACAATAAAATTACAGCTAAAATTTATGCCTTTAAGGATAAACTTAACTACTTTGATTTTGGTTTTTGTTTTTTATATTTCATTAATGTTTTTATAATCAAATAAAAGTTAAGGAAAGTAAAACCAAATCTTTCGCTTACTCTTTTTTAATCAATTCTTTATGCTTTTTCAAGATTTGCTTTTCCCAGGATATTAGGCTAATAAGGTTATCAATCCTTCTTCCCAATGTACCTAGCATTTTCATTACACCCTTTAATAGCGATCCAGGCATGAGTGGGATATTAGCAAATACACTTTGGTTATGCCGCAAGGCGTTTTGAGAAATATAACTAAAGCTAATATTTGAAGGCTATAATTAAGCCATATAAAATTTTGTTTTAATACTAAAAAATTATGAAATGATTATTAGATTTCTTTATTTGCTTTTATTAATAAATATATAACTATTGTTTTAACAAAAAGTAATATAAAAAGAATTTTGAGAAATAATATGGCCAAAAAAGAGAAACAAATTAAAGAAGGGTGGGCAGGTATTAGCAGAATGCAATAAGAGCAAAAATATTATTAACAGGGAATGGGGAATTAAGTCTAAAATAAACATTCTTTAGTCCAAAACTCAAAGATGTACATAGACTTTCTATATTACGTATTACGGCTACTAAATGAAGCTTACTATAATATAAATATTAGCTTAATTAAGGAATATAAACAAGGCTAAATTAAAAAAAAAATTCTTAACTAAAAAAATAAATACATAACAATATAAGTCATAAATAAGTAAAGGTTTTATTGGCTACTACTATTAGGGGTATTAGTCCCTTATATAGTATAACGCAAGAAGCAGCTCTTTTATTAATTGTAGCGCCTTTGCCCTTAGATCCAGTTCCGTTATTAAATAGTCAATAATGGCGATGAAAATCAAGAGGTCTTCGTCGGGATAGAGCCACTAGACCCTGGTGTTATAAAAGTGAGGCTGAGTAATTACCCCGCCTGTATTAATGATTATTTGCATTTTACTTATTATTACCAAAAATTTCATTATAGATATTACAAAAATAAGAAAACATTATTCCGATCGTTTTGTGTTATACTGGTACCCAAGCTGCAAAAATGAGGGCATACATCAAGGAAGGAATTGGGCGCGGGAATTGGAGGCAAAGACAAGGGGCAGAAATAAGGGGCAGCATTTAGTTCATTCTGATTTAGGGTGCAAAATATCAGAATCGCGAAAATTGAACAATAAAGATTTGAACTATTAATATAAGCTTAACATATAATTTTGAGTAATAATTCATTTCCCCCTCAAAAAGCAAAGCACAATTTTTAATTAATCAAATAATTAGCCAATGCGTAAGCTTTCCTCAAAAATGACAATTAATGTCTAATATTTTTTGAAAATCTTAATATGTTTTTATTTATGCCTCAAACCTTCCATCATAATAAATTTATTATGAAAAGGGCTAAAAATATTCTTTTTTTTCGCCCTGCATCACTTGCACAATTTAAAAAAAGGTTTTAGATCATTTGCGCACTATTTCTCTTCCACAATAACAATATCATAATTTAAAATCAGAAATTAAATAGCATTTAATATAATAGCCTTAAGTATTTTAATAATATTATTAACAATATATATCCTAATGATTTTCAAAACTTGACATATAACAGAAAAATGCTTAAAAGAATAAGATATAAAAAAAAGTTAAAGCAAACAATATCAAAAATTCCTAAAGATAGGGTTAATTTTAAGAAGTTTATGCATATGCTTTATAAAGAATTGATTTTAACAAAGAATATTTAAAGATATTTTGTTATTTATGTTTTAAGCTACATTTTGCTGTTTCCTTTCAATAGGCCCTTTATTATTGTATTTTAAAGCCTTTTAATATATAACCATTATAAAAAAGTTGCCATAAATCCAACTGCTTTTCCCCTTGGTTTACCTTTTTATTTCCTTACAATTGTCCCATAATTCTAATATTAATTAACTGTGATAATCCAATAACAATATTACCATAGGAATAATAAGTAAAATAATTAATCACAAAATAATACAACTAATTAAATATATATTATTCTTAATATGCTTAAAGCATATTCGCGTATTTACTTTATTAGCATCACAACTAAAGCTATCAGGATATATAGCAAAATCATTAGTCTTGCTTTATAATATATCAAGATCTTTTCCTTGTTTTAACATTTTTTTAATATTTTTTCGCATAATATGAAAAGTATTATTAACTTGAGTTTGTAAATGGGTAATTAAAACGGGGGCGGAGGAAGGTACACTTGCTATTATGTTACAAGTCGAATAAATAAACGAAAGTTATTGCTATTAGGGAGGTATTTCAAATGCCGTAGCTTATATATTTAAAAAATGGCATTTTTAAATAATATATTATTATATTAGTATTATTTTAAAACTTAAGGGCAATAATAAAAGTAAAAGGATCTTAAGTGCCGAAATCGGCCCTTATGATTAAGAATAATATGTTTATTATTTTTAGTTTCACATAATACACATTAATCCCAAATCTATTTATGAACATTTTAATATTAAACTATACTTATTTCTTAACACCAGCACTTAAAATAAAAAAATTTAATTTACCTAATTGCCGCCTTACTTTTTCATTTCCTACCATGCTTTTAAGCAGTGTACAAAAAATATTTATTATGATGGTTTTTTCTTCTGCTACTATCTGCTATGCTATATTGGGAATCTTATTATTAATGCAAAATAATATTACAAAAGCTGGCATTACGACCTTAATCATAAATCTTATTCTTAATTTATTAATATTTACTAATAATTATTATAATTTAACTTTATTAATATCCATTTCCCCAATTATACATCGGCTAAAATACGCATAAATTTAATACCTGATCTTTTCCAACCTCTTGCAAGCAAAGCTTAAAGTGCGGCAGGCGGATTAGCCACTGCTATTGCAATTATAATTAATAACGCATAAAGCGCTGCGGGCACCGTTACAATAGCCGCAACGGCGGCTATTGAAGAATTAATCTCCTTAAATTATTTATTAGGTACAAAAGGTTTTTGTGTGGGATTTGCCAATCATATACAACAATACAATAAATTTTTATTAAACGTATTTAAGATTATATTAAAAGGTATTATAAGCTTTGTTACGGACGATTTCTAAACAATTTAGCTTTTAACGGGGATTCTAGCGAGAATTACCTAAACCAATATAGAATATTGCCTATGATTTGGCCTAAGATTTATTATTATTATGGGTACAATATTGGTTGTTTTAATATTTATTTGTCTGTTTTTTTTATACATTTCCTTATAAAAGTCGGGATTTTTTTGGTTTTGGGAATAATATTTTACGTATTTTTATTAGCACCTACTATGATTTTATACAAAATATAAAAAAAGATCCTGGATTTACAACCCTTTATTTAAATAAAGAAAGGGGTAGCAATTAGTTATGGCTGGGAAGCTTCCGGCTGCGCTATTTTAATCATGCTATTAGTTATTATTATTACAATATTCGTATAAGAGAGAAGGATAAGCTAGATGACTGAGTTTTTTATGTATTTTTCAGATTTTCTTTTTTTGCCTTATTTTTACAATCTTTTTTTAAGACGATTGAAATCAAGCACTAGCAAAGATAAAGCGTCAACAACAGCTAATAAGGAACTTCATAATGAGAATGGCGGGAATATAAAGCGTTTCACTTTTGGCTTAAGATTCAATTATTATAAATATTATAAAATAAGTTTTATAAAATATAATTGATTTGTTTTATAAAGTATTACTTAATCCAATAATCAAAAGCGTGTAAAATCCGGTCCAGAACAGCCGTAAGAGTCGTTAACTTATTTGCTTATATAAAAAGATTTACATAATCACGCTTTATTTTGAAAAATACCAATTTTTTTTTTAAATTTGGCGCCGTAATAGGATACCAAGCTTGGCAGTGGCTATGATCACCACCTGGCTATTTAAGCCTTTAGTGGTAAATTTAGGCTCCTAAAATATATTAAATGGAACTTATTGTCCCTACCATCAAAAATTAAAAATCAAATTCAAAAGGGGCTTGTAATCGGCTCTTTCCTTTTTCAGGCTGCACCGAAAGTGGCTTTAACTTAAAGCTTAATAAGTAATTATAAAGGCATTAATTAGGTTTTTAAATAACTATATAAACTTATACCTTATTTTATTAAAATAATAATTTGTTCTTTTCTTCTTTTTTATATTTTATTAATTTATACTTAAATACTTTAAAAGACTTAATTGCTATAATACTTCATTTTCTAAATAAGATTTTCCTAAATATACTTACTTTCTTTTATTATGTTAACAATAATTTTAAAACTTATGGCAATAAGAATGATTTTCTAATAAGTTATCTGTCGTGCGGAATGGGGTTGCTTACTTAAGCAAGCCCCTATTCAGCATATATCTTCAGTTGCGCAAAAGCTTCCCTTTTACAAAATCAAACGCTTTTGCCATTATTATTCAAATTTATTGCTTTCCTGCGCAATAATTAAAAGCCACATTTGCATTTAAGCTACTTATGTTATTTTGTAAAAATTGTGATAATATCAAATTATAATATGCAAAATGTTCTCCTTTATTTAAAATCTCTTTAGCTTATTCCTTAAGCTTTAATATCTCCTTTTTATTAATATTTTAATACAACGCCACTTTCCCTCTCCAACTATGATAATAAAGCTTTCAAAAACCTCGCATATGCGCCTAAAAAATCGAATCTTTTTTTTATAATAATTTATAAAGCTTGAAAATTAAGCTACCTTTTTGAATAGCTAGAATTATATTAATCCTTATAACCAAAATGCTCCACATTTCCTTACCATTAAATTTTTATTGCTTCTCACAATTAACGAAATGCTTCATATTAAAAATATAATAAGGCTTGCGCCATTATAAAAGTAAGATAGCGATTTGCGGGATATTTTAATTAAAAGGCAATGCCCAATGGCCCAGCAAGCCGTCTTTTAGGACATAAAAAAGCAATACCAATTTTAATAAAAAGAATTTATTTAAAGGCAAGCTTATTAAATCGCCCAAAAGTCAATATACCTCGCAATTTGGAGTTAAATAAAGCAAACAATAAAGCCAGCGCTTTTTAAATCTTAAATATAGCGCTTGATTTTAAAAAAAAAAGCTTTCCCTCCAAAATATTATGCAAAGTCTTAAAATCAAATTTGCCCTAGCAACAATGCTATTAAAAAGCACGTCAGGAATGAGTACCAATAATTGTTGGAAATGGCCAAATCTGAAGGTATTACTTTTTTAGTATGGCTTACTAAATTGTTTATGGCATTCTTTAAAGCACAAGGCTATAGGCTTTTTAAAATTGAAGGCGCTTTTTCAATTAAAGATTTTCTTTGGGCTGTATTTGTTAAATTAGCACTTAAATAGGGGGTATAATATTTGAACTAATATATTAAAGCTAAAATAATGGGAAAGTTGATGGGATATATTTTGGAGCAATATGGAATGATTTTGGAAGAGCATTTGCAATAAGGTGGAAACGGAAAGCTTGCTAGCGCATATGCCATACTTGATTGCACTAAAATGATTAGCCTATATTGTTGCTTATGCCTTAAAGCTGGAAACCAATACCTTTGGCCTCTTTTAAAATGCTTAAAGCTAAAGTACGCCTTAACTGGAAAAAGCTCTTTCCCTTCAATTATTTTCACCAACAATCAACAAGCCTCTCTCAAATTACGCTTTGCTAATTCGACCTTTAGTAAGCTTTGGGAAATATTTGAAAAAAAGGGGTGGCTACATTTAAGGGCAAATTTAAGGAAACAGCTTGTATAGCACTCACTTTACCTTAAAAATGTGGAATGCTAAAGCAATGGAGATGCTAAAGAGCATAGGGTACTCATTACTTAATATGGTACTAAAAATGTTTAGACCTACTAAAAGCAGGGACATTTGGCGACCCTGCCAATTTGATTATAGCAAACAATTGCTCTTTTGCTTGCCCTAAAAGCTACTAGCTAAGTTGAATTAAATACGTAAAGCAATTAAACAATGGTCCCTAACTATCTCTCAATTACGCTTTTTTTTAAACCCTCCTCTTCTAATTATATTAGCGAAATTATACACACTCCTTTGCCCCCGGCGCTTTGGCTAGCTTTTAAGGGATATATTTCTTTATTATTATCAAGCTTCCAAAGCTTTCCTATATACTAATTTCCTTATATAATCGGGAATGCACTGCATAATTGGGGGGTATATTATGCGAAATGGGGTTATTTATTTAAACAAGCCCCTATTTAGCATATATCTTCAATTGCGCAGGAGCTTCCCCTTTACAAAATCAAACGCTTTTGCCACCACCATTCAGACCTATTGCTTTCCTGCGCGATATTATCTTATTTGTAAAAAATTAGTTACAATTAAGGAGCATTTTTTATTTAAGCATATTACTTTTATTAATAATATAAAAGGATATAAGAGGCTTTTATTGCTGTTACAATTCATAGCAGCTAATAGCGTTTGAGGTTTATTTTGCTATTTTCAAATTTTTAATATAATTATAATCAAAGACATTTATTAATATTTTAATTTAGGCCAATTTAATATGCATTAGATTAATAAGATATATGAATTAGAGTATTTACCTTACAATTAATATTAGACCTGCTTATAAGCTTATGGCCTAAATATAGGTGTAATAAATAAAGCAATACCTTTATTTAAAAGGCTTCGCATTATTAATATTATACAGGATTTTAGTAATTAATATAAAAACATGTTTCAAATATTAAATCCTAATTTTCGATCAACTTTTGCATGCTTTTTATTTAAACAAAGGCTTTTGTGGCCACCACAAATACTGTTTCTAACTCACAAATTAGCATTGAAGTTCTTTAACTTAAACATATTAAAAATAATAAATATTTCGAGGATGCGAGCTTTCTACACAAACTCAACCGTTTATAATAATCTCTTATAACCAGTATAATACAAGGATTTATTATTATAAGACATGATTTATATTAATAAGCTTTTGGAAGATTAAAGCAATTAAAAATTAAATTACTATTAAAAATTGATTCAAATTATAATGGGCTATTAATGTTTATTTAATTGGCACAATTACTTAAAGAATTATGGTTACAATTCAATTACCAAGGCAAGCAAGCTCTTACATCAAATTTCCTTTTAAGCTATCTCGCTTACGAATTCTTAGATTGGACTTAGCACTAATTAAAAATTTGTTTTGCTTGGTTGACTTCCTTGGAAGACATGCTACTAGCCTAAAAATAATCAATTTTCGAGAGTTTAAATTTAAAATAGGCTCTTGGGAAATTATATTTATTAAAATAAAGAAACTTTTAACCTTAAGCTTAGTATATATAAGGGGAGCTTTTTAAACTAAAAAAGTTATAAAAATCAAGTTTGAATTAATGGAACATGGCCGCCAAATATTAAATAATAAAGCAATCAAAGATTTTATTTAATATAAAAGCAATAATAATCCATTTAATTTACTATGATCTGCTTGTAAGGTTTATCCGCCGCATTTAGGTGGAGACTGGCAATGCTAAAGTGGGTGCCCATACCAGTAGGTAATTCAAACATTTAATAGAAAGAACTTATTAACTTACTTCATATATAAGTTATATTAATAATTTTAATTATGTTAAGTAAATCAAAATATTAGTCCGATTATTGTTAACGTAAAATATTTTTTAGCAAAATCATCAAATATGATATAAAGAGTTATTTATAGCGTTTTCAAAACATTTCCCAAAGCCTTCCCTTAGTACAAGCATATTAATATTATTAATACTCTTCCGCTAATACCAGATGTGCGGTTCTTAAAAGATTTCAAAATGATATTCGTTTTTTTTGAATTAAAGGGGCCTAACACAAATCAGGGTATAGTATTATTAGAGAATAATAATAAACTCTATTTTTGGCCCCTTTTTATGAAAGTCGCCTAATTTTATTATAAAATTTATTATGTGTTAGTTTCTTATAAGCTTCCTTTTTTTTTGATAATAAAATAGTAATTAATATTATATTCAACTGAAGCCTTTTTTAAACCCGTTAATTTGATTGCTGCCCTTAAGGAAATCAAATATAAACCCTTTTAAAGCTAGCCATTTTAATTTATATAAATCAAAACATATTTTTTATTTAAATTTGTTTTAAGACAGCACTATTATATAATGTTTTTAATCACTTTGGCGCCCAAAATTATTTGCCATATTATAAAAGAATTACTTATTAATAATAGCCGAATTTTTTTGGGAAATTATAAAAAGATTTATAATAATAAAATATACGCTTTTAATAAGAAGTGTTTTCGGGCCATATTAGTTTGCTTAATCAAAAAAGGCATAAATTTAGCTAAATAACTATTAAAGAAATATTTTATTTATTATTTTTAAAAGATCTTTATTTAGCTTTAAGCTGGCCTAATTGTTTTTGGCTTTAAAAAAACATATATTAAGGATGCTCTTATTTTATTACTCACCCAAGGACTTCAAATTTCCACTCAGCCTCTTATTATTAGTATATGGGATTATTCAAAAAGTTTTAATAATCCCAATAGTGGTTACATAAAAATTGTGGCATAAGCAATAAGTACAATTTTCTTAATTAAGCCAACCAACCCATTTAAAGTGCAAATTCAAAACTTATGTTTTGAAAATTGTAAATAGCTTTATTTTTATAATCAACCTTTTCTTAATTAAGTACATTTTATTAAGCTCTAGTTCAATCAATATATCAATAAAAGCCGGGCATTAAAAGGCATTAAAAATTTTTTACCCCTTACCACAAATCTTAAAAAGTTATCTTTTTCTAATAATACTAAGGCATATTTAAGTTTAAAAACCTTTCAATAAATCATAAACAAGTGCATACTTAAAAAGCTAAAAAAATAATCATTACTAGGATTAGCATTTTAGCCATTAAGTTGCGAAAATCTTTGTTTCTTTTTTATAATTATTTAAGGGAATTAAAATTAAAAAATGTGATTTTTCAAAACAAATCATTTAACAAATTTATTAATTATATTATGAACCATTTGGCAATTATTTTAAATAGCTTTTTTATTAAAAATATTTATAAGAACTATGAAGAAAATATATATAAAATCCATGATCTTATAAAAAAATGCAAGGAAATGGGGTTGGCTATTTGGGGATTTGATATCATAAACGGCCTAAATGATTAAAATAAAAAATAAATAAATTATAAATCATAAGAAAATGACCATAGGTAAAAGCAAGCCTAAGTGCTTACATTATTAAAATAGCTTCAGGCTTGGCGCATCACGTATACATATAGGATTTGAATAATTTGCACCTTATTCTCATTCCTAATTCTCTGATCCTTTTTCTTCTTTACCTGGTGTCAAGCACCCACCCTGTATTATAATATTATCGCAAAAAGTAGATTAAATACTAAGCTACATAATTACTCTACAATTACCTTATTATTCCAAATGCCCATATCTTATTGGGCCTTAAAATTAGGCGCGGAAGCAATTGGGCATTCATACCCTTTTTTGCCATTAAAACTTTATAAAACAATTACATAAGCAATAGCTTGCTATTTGTTTATAACCCTAAACTAATCATTAGCATTATTGCTAAACGCGATTAATTCTCCCTTAACGTTATTCGCTTAAAAAGCATCATTTAACGCATTAATAAACTGCTTACAATGAGGTGAACAAGTGCAGGAAATTAGAACAAACTGCCCATTGAATCCATTACAACTGCCTTTTTAAAAAACATTCGGGTTGGTTCCTTGGATAACTTTAAACTTTGGGATAAGTGTCTCGTCAACCTATTCATAATATGAATAGGCACTTACAAAAATCAAAAAAGTGAAAAACATTATAAGATTCATAATTGTAACTCGAATTCTTAATCTTGCGCATGGGAATTGCTTGAAATATTATTTTATAGCCTTTCTTATTTAAAAAGGCAAAAATTAAATAAGCTTAAATATTGCTAAATGTTTTCCCAAATACTTTATACTTATCAATATTTTTATGTTTGTTTAATGTAAGTGAACACTGCCATAATTAAAAGCCCAAATGAGATCATTAAAGCTTAATAGTATGAAGAGCCCGTTTTGGCTGCCTTTATTTTGCCCCACAAGCCTTATGCAGCTCATGTAGCAATAAGGAGCCAAAATTCTCTCCAGCGCAAGGTTTAATCCACGGGAAATAATAATAAATATTGATTTCGGATTTCGGAGACTTTCAAAACTGCAACAAAACAAATTTATCACATAAGTCAACATAATTAAAGTAAGGCGGACCTTAAAACACAAGTTTTAGATACTATGTCCTACTGGCCTTAGTTTATTAATTTAGCAATACTTATTAGTTTATTTTATTATACGTAAGGTACATCCAAAAGTATTATCTCACTAATATATCGGGGAACGGATTAGGCTCCCCATAATGCAATACCAATACCTCGTCATAGCCTAAAGGCCATTTATAAAACTGCAACTCCAATCAATCCCTATAAATGCTTTAAAAAAAACATTTTAATATAATATTAACTAAGCAAAAACTTCAGTAATATTATCACAACTTTTGCCTTGTATATTTACCCTCTTTCTTAAATTACCTTTCAAGCTCTAAGACATAATATGAGAATTCACTTTATCAAAACCACGCCTAATCAGCAAAAAAACCTGCTTTTGTGAATAGTAATATAATAAAGCCAAGCATTTTTTATTACCAGCGGCTTTATACATATATTATTGCTTTTGTTTTTTGGTAAAAATACTTTTAAAACGCATTTTTATACAAATTCCTAGTGTCCCTAAATAAAAAACTCTTTACCTTAATTAAGCCTATAATTTTTTTGCTATTACAAAGCTAAATATATAAATAAATATGAAAATTTTAAGGATTGTTATTGATTTTGCTCTTGTGAATAAAATAATAATTTGAGGAATAAGGGTAAACAAAACATTACCAAATATGATTTATTATTATAATCACTTATTAAGGCTTTAAGAATTGATTTTAATAAACTAAGCGTTATTTTATTTGATTTACAAACGGATGTTTTTAAGCCGTAAACATTATAAGGTAGCTTCAAATACTTCAAAACTTATCCGCCGTGTTTAGCAATTTTTCTTAAATAAGAACAGGCAGGTTATAATAATTAATTATTAGTTTAATAAAAATTAATAAGTAATTCTTGCCTTTAAAAATTATATGTGGGTTCCCCAACTGGCTTTCTCTTTTAACAGCTTTACAGCTCTTCGCCTTCGTTATGAATTTGGATCCCAACATATCTTGTCTAATAATAAATCAGGTTATATATATCGTCTCTTATAAAAGGGCTTGTTGGGGTGGTTTTAATAGTCGGATACAGAATTATAGTATTTATTTTTAATAGATTCTTTTCACTATGCTAAAGTGAGGTTCCGCTTAGCGTATATTGCTTTTAACCAGAAGGTGGTCTGATAATCATGTGTACCGTGCTCAATAAGATCAATAATAACTTATGGAAGGATGTTTGACCAAAGAGGCTGTCATGAGGGTCGCGGATGGTGTAGCAAAATGGATTTCACAACAAAACCTTAAGTTACCAGGATGCCTCCTTAGTATATGTAAAGGTCGGAGATTCTCACTAGTTGCGTCTTTTCTGTTCAATTATAAAAACTCGGCCTACTACTCCCATCCTCTTATAAATCTTGGGCGCCATAGGCCAGCTTATTCATTAAAAGCAGTTAGTATTGTCTTCTTCCTAATCAAGTCCATGTTCTGAGCATTCTAAAGCAACATAATAGCTAAAATCTCGAATAATGCATGCTCCAAGCTTTGCAGAACATGGCATCCAGCCCCTCTAGACTCTGCCTCCTAGATCGCGCACGGGCCACGGTACCAAAATTCGGCACCGTGGCCCGTGCGCGACGAGACGTAACAGTTGAATGCTGATTCGTCACGTAGAGCTCATGGGCGAGTTCTGCGGCGTAGAATCGCTGGAGGTTAACTCCGCATCAATAGTCTGGGCGATCTTACAGCGAGAACGATAGGTAGGATATACAGTAAGGGTGACATTGGATAGGTGAAAGTTTCTCGAAACCCCATCAGAGCTTTGAACCTCTAAGCTTCAGACTATCCGTCCTCCTTCCCTCATCGTCCTGCTCAGCAACCTCCAGCACCGGGAACTTAGCAGGCATGATACGTCTCGGTACCGCGCCGTCAACAACAGAATACTTAGAGAAATCTTGCACGCCACAGTATTTCCTCAAATAATCCTCATCTAGCTCGAGCAAGCCGTTGACTTGCTCAGCAGGGGCTTTCAACATAGCGAGAATGGCATCTGAATAGATCGTTGCTTTCCTCAAATCATTGATAGCATTTGGATCAATTGAAGTGATCTGCCCTGTCGCACCGGATTGGATGGACTATTAACAATTAGTCGTCAGGTCTCCAATCTCGGGGAGAGGAAATGGTACGAACAGAAGCAGGCCAAATACTCGTAATTGCCATATCCTTCTTTCCCTCCCTCACCCAATCCATAGCCAAGCCCTTCGTCAAAACAGACATCCCCACTTTCCCCATCGCATAGGCCGTCTTGCCCTTGAAGAAGCGCGAGTATATCGGTGGACTGACAACAATAACTCGTCCCTTCCATCCATTATTCTTGAAATGCGGCAGAGCAGCTTGGATCGTTGCATACAGTCCCTCGGGATTGACTCGTTGCATGAGCTGGAAGCGTTTCATGGGTGTGTTTTCGATAGATGCCCACCATATCGCTCCGGAATTGTATACAACGACGTCGAGATGGCCGTAGATCTACCCCGCGTCAATTCCATCATATGGACCTTCGTAGAAGGTTTCCTACCTTCACAGTTTCATCCACAAGCTTCTGTACACTGTCATAGTCCCGCACGTCGACTGCAATGGCTGTGGCTTGTCCACCTGCCTCTCTTATTTCCCGCTCGACGGTGCTGATGGTGGACTGTTGCGAATTGGGGTCTGGAGGGAATGGGCTCGCGGCGGAGGCATCGCTGGTAGATTTTGCTGCTACGACGACTGCAGGTCCGAATCAGTAACCTGAAACTTTGAAATCGATTCATAAACTTACCGGTATATCCGTTCTTCGCCAGATCAATAACTACCTGTCTGCCAATGCCGCGTGAAGCTCCCACCACGAGAGCTACCTGTTGGTTCTTTGCTGCCATGTTTCTGCTTGTTCTTGTACGAGGAACTTTTCAGGCGTTGTACACAATGATGATTCTCCAGCATACTAACCGATGGGTCGGCCATTGCTGAGGGGTTCATATAGCTGTTTGTAGCATTCCGATTGTTTGGATCAGTAAACCTCACATCAAGAGCCGAGGCACCATTTCGCACCCCTGTCATTCAAATTACGAGAGCCAAGGTCTCTCCCCATTGTACTTCCTCTAATATTGTCACAGTTCTCGGTGAGCTCGATCAAACGATATAAGTTATAAATTTTTCTGTAAAAGAACAATCATCTGGACAGATGTCTTGCAAGCCTTTCACGCAGAATTTTTATAATCCATCCAGCTTCATTCCGCTCCTTCTCAGATTCTGGGATCGGTCGTCAATCACATAAATACCCCTCTTTCCTCTAATCCACCTCTAGTTCAAATGAAATTGACTTGATTGCTGGCTGACTGATTTCCTCAAAGGCTTTCCTAGTGTCCTGTTTTTATATAAATAATAGATTGTAACTATAGTATATCTTATTAAGTAGTATAGTTTACTTTTTTTTGGTTATTAAAATTAGCTGATGGATTCTCTGCCGCGCCTTACTTGGATGCGAATTTGCTTGGGCTTTGCTGTTATCCATTTTAATCCATTCCATTATTGGTTTAGTGAAAACTTCTTAAAAACTTATGGAGGACCTAAACCGCTATTAGCAGGTTGCATTAGTTCCATTGTTTTGATAGGGAGCAGGTATTGTATGGTTTGGTATGAAAGGTACCTGGATTATAAATTGACAAAGCATATAGTTTAATGCAATATTTAATATGTTTATTGATTAGTACATTTGTAATTGCAAAGTCCTTTGTTTTACTTGCCGCTTTTCATTCTTGTTTCTTAATAATAGTAACTAAGCGATTATTGGGAGAATTTGTAAGCAATATTATTAATCACTTGCTAATTGAGAAAGGCACAAAAATCTTGAAAGCTTATAGAGTTAATGAAAGCATTTCACTATAAGACTTAGAGTTGAAATTGCTGGATCTACCCTTGGACGAGAGCCACTATGATCTTCCTTCCATTGTCAAACCCCGCCTACTATCTCCCGATCCTAGCTCATCCGATGACGAGGACAGCACCGAGCCGAATGAGACCAATTCAAGCAGGGCTAGCAGACAACTTTCTGGATTACGGCGAAGTCTTACGCAAAGCCAAAGTGTGATCCTACTAGATCAATCGGAGGCCAATGAGAAATTCACACTCGGTTCAGCCACGGCAAATGATGTGGTTCTTAAGCATCCCAATTCGGCAGACGATAATGTCTGTTACATCAACATGACCCATGGCCAGTTCTGTCCAGACCCGGACAGCAGTTCTAAAGTGCTTTATAATAGCTCTGCTTCCCTGTTCTACGCACAATCTATCACAGGCCCTTATGCCAAATGCACCATAGCGAAGGATGAGGAAGCCACGCTCGAGTGTGGCCGTTGGAAAGTGGTGCTTGGCAAAGGCATCGATTTTGACATCAAAAGCAGGACTCGAGCACCATGTATTTATTCAAGCTCCGACTGACGATCTTAGGCCCCAGAACGATCAGTAGACCTTCGATTAGATTCGTAGCACCACTAACGGCGATATTGCTAAGCAGATATTCTGCCGCTACTTACGAATCAACCATTCCTTACGTCCGCAACGCAATTATTAGCCTGTCGGTGTTATATGTTAACTCCTTCTTGGCGTTGAGGTGTCGGTATGATTGTGTGATCAAGATGTAATTTTTCCAGTGGAGATTTGAGGTTGTATTTGTCAGGTGTAGGCCATTCGGGATCTGCCAGCTATTTGTTTTCTATAGCATTTAAGGGTTCGATTGTCCTCGATGGAAATACCTGAACGACACACAACAAATCACACCCAACGATCTACTACCTCACCACAGGCCATCCCAGGAAGCCCAGTCACCAACATGAAGGAAGCCTTCGTCAATAAGCAGGTCAAGGTCGAGATCAAAGATGTCCCTATCCCAAAGCCCGGGCACGGTGAAATCTTGATCAAGGTCGTCGTTGCAGGTGTGTTGCCTCTCCTTCCTCTCGAGTAGCCTCTATGGCGTCCCCTCACTCAAGTTCATGCTGACATGACTGCCAGGCACCAACCCTAAGGACTGGAAAATGCTCAGCTGGTCGACGAGCAACAGCGGCAACAACACGGGCGATGACTTCGCCGGAACAGTCGAAGCTGTTGGCGAGAACGTCTTCGGCTTCACCAAGGGCGACCGTGTCGCCGCATTTCACGTCTTGATGACCCCCCACGGCGCCTTTGCTGAGTATGCCATTGCGCCCGCGAGTACCGTCTTCGCCCTGCCGTCGACCGTCTCCTACGAGGAGGCCGCCACCATCCCGCTGGCTGCGTACACGTCCGCCGTCGCGCTGTTTAATCGGCTCGAGTTCCCCTCGCCGTGGGACGCCGAGTCCAAGCGAGGCAGCGACGAGAAGCGGCCTCTTATTATTTACGGCGCGTCTACGGCGATTGGCGCGTTCGCCATCAAGCTCGCGCAGGCAGCGAACATTCACCCCATCATCGCCGTGGGGAGTAAGAACAGTGAGTTTGTCACGCCATTTTTGAATTTTGGCAAGGGCGACCGGATCGTAGACTACACGGCGTACAAGACGTCCGCCGAGCTAGTCGCCGCGCTGAAGAATTCCATCAAGGAAGCTGGCGTCGAGGATGGACGAGTGTACAATGCGTACGACTGCGTTTCGGAGAAGGAGACGTATGCCGTCCTGAGCGAGGTCCTTTCTGGGTCGCCGGGCGCCAACGGTCGGAAGCCAAGGATCACGCACGTGCTAGGTGTGGATGAGAGCACAGTGGCTTCGAGCGTGGAGTTTCTGAGAACGACGGTGATTCATGTGCACAAGGAGCCGCTATTTGGCACGGTCTGGTCGGCTGTTTTCTCGAGGGGTTTGAGTGAGGGGTGGCTCACGGCCCACCCGTATGAGGTGGTGAAGGGCGGTCTCGCCGGTTTGGAGGGGGCTTTGAACGGGCTCAAGGACGGGACGGTCAGGGCTAAGAAGATGGTGATTCGTGTTGGTGAGACAGAGGAGGTTGCACAATAGACAGCGAGACCGACATTAGAAGATTTCTAATGCCTAAATGAATACATTGTTCGTTGCCACGCTCAAAAAGAAGAGATGAAGTCCCTCCAACTATGAATTGAAACCAGCGTGGCAGACCTTGTGCTGCTAAAATATGTCCTCTGTCGCCCGACTCGCGGAGAGCTGATGTGCGCCTACCGCCCCTTCTTGCCTCGGGAAGAAGTGGTTTTGAGCTTTGGCATAATTGGGAAAAGGAAAAATTAAGGTAGTTTGTGATTAAGAGTAGGGCGCAACGCTGGAGTCAAAACTCCAGTCCTCCACAAGGCACTCTCCTACTCCGTAGGCATTCGCTAGGGCACGTCCCAAATGCCATGAGTACAAGAACAGCAAAGGGGCGGAGTTCCAGGAGGTGTCGTTCGAGGCGTTTAAGAGCAGCCTTCCCGCGCCCGAGTTTATTAAACAGGAAATGCTCGGGACCATGAGGCTGATTGGTGGGTATGTGTTCTATGGGGAAGACAGCCTTAAGGAGAGTCTGGAGGAGAGTGTTTGGATTTTGGAGGATCCATTAACGACGTGGGAGGAGCACCTCAGGAACACCAAGGTCTTTGCCGATCTGAAGTAGATCCCGAGGTATACGTTGGACTCACCACAGGATCAGGAGTTCAAATCAATCGCAGGCTGCCGAGTTTGTTGGCGATTTTAAATACTGTCGTTATTTCGCTGCTTTAATCTAAGGCATAATTGCAATTTGTAGGATTTTCTTTAGGGAATAGAATCGGTAACTGGCTGTGCCGGCTATAATAGCTAGATTTTTCAAATAGCCAATGATACTCACTTGAGTGTTCTTTCTACATTTCAATCCCACACCTATTTCAATTTACAATTTACTAAAGCAGCTTCACTATTGTCCCACACTCAGTGCAAGCTTCTTTATAATCCGCAAATTTAAACACCCGTTTTGCATTTTGTCAAAAATCTTAATTTAGTTATACCTAAGGATCAAACGCTTAAGTTTATAAGGATATACAAGAATTGTTTAATAAAGTGTTATCCAAATTTTTATTTTATGCCAAGAGGTAAAATATTTTAAGAAACAATGCTAAATTTTATAAATGAATAAATGAGAATAAATGCAATTAAAATAACGGAATTAGAGAATACCAGACCTGTAAAGCAGAGACAAAACATGGATTCGAATAAGAAAGCCAATTAAGCTAGTTATCAAACTTATAAACAAATAAAATAATGCATCCAAATTCCTCCTAACTTCCTTTAGCATACCACATTATACTCTGCTTTGGACTTTGCGCTATATTCTAATAGCTCATTGCAAATCTATCATTTGCGATAGCACTAACAATGCAAGCATCCAGTGATAAGGCAAACTCTGCGATTGTTTCAACTAAAAAAGAACCTCTTTAAAGCCAGTTCTGGCTCTGAAAAAGAAGCCGGTTCTAACACCACTATGAAAATTCTATTTTAAAATAAAACTATCACTTTATTATTATAAATTTGATTACTTATAATAATGAAGCAGGACCTAATTTATCATAAGTAAATATTTAAACCATATTCATCTTTATTTTCACAAATATCACACATCCTATCTTTTTGCTTTAAAATGCACCTTCGAAATATTATTCACATTATCATCTTGGCTACTTTAGTTCTTGCGCGGCCAAAGACCCCAAATCAAATACACCAATCCTTTCAAAAAACTCAACAAAATATCCAGGGACCTTTACTATATAATAATTTTAGCAATAACCAGAATTGTTCAGATTAGCCATTTTTATGCTATCTAAAAGGCAGCTTATGTCTCCTGGACACTAATCAGCAAGGCTAAAGCACTTTCCAGTGCTTTTAAACAAGATTTTTACCTTTCAATGGTTATAAGCATTTATATAAAATCAATAATAACATATGCTACTTATAAAGGCGGGAATAAATAAAGATTTTACGAATAAGGAATTGGAATTTATTACATAGATAATTGTTTTTGGTTATTAAACATATTATTTATTTAACTATGTATATTAGGTTTATTATGGCTTTATTAAAACCATTTTTCTCTTAAACATAGTTCAAAAACCATAAAAACTTTAAATTTCAATTTCAAGCATGAAAATGGGAAATAAAATTAGCTCCTAGCACTTCATAAATGAATAAGTTATTATGGTTATAAGACCCGAGATAAATCACCCAAAACGCAAAAGGAAGGGAGCCAAACTGGTTTCTAATCCTTGCGGCCATAAAAATCTTTATAAGTAGGATACCCAATATCACAATATAATCATAAAGTTTTTACTACAAATCTTAGGTAAATTACTAAAATTGTATAACAAAAAATATTACTCACTTCAAAATTTTTAGGATTTAAATAAAAAATCGTGTATTAGAACCCCCTAATATATTTAAAGAATACAATTTAACCCTCCAAATAGCCTTTACTACTAACAACAACAAAAAATAAGCACCATCTCACAAAATATATGCTTAAATATGTTAATATTACTTGCTCCCTTTGATGCCATTATGTTCTCCTCTATTTTAAGCGTTAAGGGACTTAACAAGCAATATTTCCATTATCTTTAAGGAAAATACCGGCACCACCAGGAGTAATATGAACTACCCAAAATTAATATAAATTTAACCAAGTAATAAATACATTCTCTTACAAAATTAAAAAAAAAATATAAAACTTACCAAAATTAATATTAAAAACAACATTGCTGCTACCTTTGGCCCTATTATCGCAAATACAGCTAAAATTTAAGATGCTATCATCAAATTCACACTCATTGCAAATCATAAAAAAATCACCATTATAACATATTAGCAATTTTCTCATTTAGCGTTAATCTCAAAACGACTCACAAACTTAAAAACTACGAATAATTAGCATCAAGTTATAACAGAAGGTAAAATACTTACTTTTAGCTGCCCAAATGAATTTGTGAAACATTTGTCCAACAAGAGCTTTAAGATTATAATCTCAATATCAACTCCTCCAAAAGGACCGGCGCATATAACATCAATTATGTGATCATTTATAAATTCGAGGTCCAAAGCGCAAAGGCTAAGTGAAAAATCAAGACTTACTTGTTTAGCGTATTAAAAAGCCAAGGAAAAAACTATAAGTGTAAGGGTAAAAAAAGAGAAAAGAGCAATAATAATCAAAGAGAGCTCCATAATTATTATGCGAATTTGGGGAAAGTGAGAAAGAAATGTAAGTTAACTTAATATGCGTTAAATTATTAATTGTCGTAATAATTAGTAAAAAAAGTTAAATGATTATTCCCTTTAATACATTAAATATAAAATGAAGAAGAAAACAAGATTTGATTTCAATTGAATTATAAGTAATTACAGGCACTATTTATAAACTTAATAAACAAGAAATCCAAAATCGTCACTTTTTATTTAAATGCTATAAAGCAATAAACCTAAGCAAACCTCCGCTTATTTTCGTGGACAAAGTATGAATAGTAAAATAGTGGCTCCGAATTTGAGCTTACACTGCCTTATACATCAGATTTAACGCGCGTTAAAGATACATGCATACTAGTATTTTAATATCAACGTATTAACATGAAAAGAGTCCTTTGGCTGGGTAGGAATAATTTTATTCAAAGTGTGTACGTGTATCCCTGTGTCAAGGGACGCACCCCGAAACGAGACAAAATATTAGTACGAGGTCTCTTCGTTTTTTAACTTTATAGAACAGTTTAATCTGGGTTTTCGAGCCTCACTACGATGCTGAAAAATCATTGTCAGCTATGTGGTGACCAGGGCGTCCTGTATCATACGGGTTTGCCATATGGGTTGGTACCTCCAATCAAGCGGTCAGAGGTCCCTGGTCACTTGATAATGGTGGATACTCTCCCCCCACCCTCGTGACATCGGTGCATAGATTTCACAGTAATGTTAGAATTCGAAATCGGCTTCGGTTTGGAATAGTCAAAGACTTTTATTTCCGACCCACACCGTATACTACGCCCACTAGCCGTTTATCCCGGTTTTGCCTGGAGGCACTTATTTCTCCTGCCTCGCGGCCTGCGTTTCCTCTTACGATAAGCCTAAGTCTCCTCGGCCCACCATCAACTCACTGAAGATGCCCACTCAGCTGATCGCTCGCTAAACTCTGCCCTATCCGAAGGGCCACGTGGCAGCGGAGGCTGCTGCTCTGAAATATACAAATTCGATGGAGTCTCCGCTCGTCACTATATCCTTAGAAGCTTAGTTGGACAGAATCCATTTACCTCCATCTTTCTGATAATGGCAAATCTTTGTGACCTTTGCACCTCGCTTCTGTGTTATGCACAGTGCAAACTCCTTCCAAATTTTACCATACAACCTGACGAGAACTCTGAACGGCAATTTCAGCAGTATAACGACCTGGATGCTTTCAACAAGCGTATGAGAAAACAGCACCAAAGATCTGTCAGTGATCTTTCTATCTCGTCTAGCTCATGTCTCTGTTGTGAACTCATATCTGCCATGATTCATATCCTTGAAGGTGATTCGCCAATCGTCTATTTGGAGCCTTATATAACGACATTCATACGAGGCCAATATGATCTGCAGTTGGTTTTCTGCGATGCGAAGAGTAATGAGGTAGCATCTGACCACATACTTGTCAGTAAATCTTCGGGTAAGCTTGAATCTTCAAATTGAAATTCTATTACTAGTCTGATAACGTAGCTTTAGGCCCTTTTGTCGATCAAAACTCTAAGAAGTATGAACAGGTATCAATGATACCTCACAAATCAGAATTGGGAGATATCTGTTCACGATTAAAAAATTCTCTCGGCCGTTGCGCGTTCCTTCACGGGAAATGCATAGAGAATGTCGATATAGACTGGCTCCCAACTCGATTGATTGATGTTGGTAGCTCCGACCAAACCATTCCTCTCTGCCCGCCAAAGCTCATCTGCTTGAGCGAATTTAAGCCAATCAACCGAGGGACAGGGTATCTTGCATTGAGTCATAAATGGGGAAAGTCGACATTCTTGACTTTAACCTTGAAGAACCTTGACGACTTTCAGAATCAAATACCAATAGACGATCTTCGACAGACCTTCAAAGATGCAATAATAGTATCACAACGGCTCGGGATTCAGTATCTCTGGATTGACTCCCTCTGTATCATTCAGGACTCGGAAGAAGACTGGAGGAAGGAGTCATTAACAATGGACCAAGTGTACATCAATGCTACTTTCACCATTGCTGCTTCTGAAGCCAATGAACCGGCAGAAGGCTTACTGAATTTGCGCAATCCAATTCTGTGGACATCGTTCCCTGCTCACCTTAACCTTGAGGGTGTAGAGGAAGAGTACATCTTTGAATACGATTTTGCACGATTGTGTCAGGTGAAACTTGATAAAGCACCTCTTGAGCAACGCGGATGGGTTGTCCAAGAACGTCTTTTATCTCGGCGGACAGTCCATTTTGGGTCTCCGATTATCTGGGAGTGCAGGGAGGTTTTGTGTGCGGATGGTTGCCCCGTGGACTTTCCAGTTTCTTATCCTTTGGTGAGTCAGCCAAAGGTATGGTTGAAGTCAGTAATGGAGGACGAGAATCCCCACAGAATCTGGGCCCGTGTAGTGAGTAAATTCACAAGATGCTTACTCAGCTATTCCAGCGATAAGTTGGTTGCCATATCTGGTGTTGCAAAGACGATAGCTTCTGGGATCAAATCGGAATATTTAGCTGGTCTGTGGAAGGAATATCTCATGGATGGATTATTGTGGAAAGTTGCGAGAGCGCCAACAGGAGAAAGCGGACCCCCCTTTCCACCAACAGCTCATGTAAATGAATATAGAGGTAGGTTTTGAAAGTTCGGCCAATTCCCACTGTTGACTTATTCTAGCTCCATCGTGGTCTTGGGCATCTATAGATGGTCCCGTTAGTTTTGTCAATCCTGTTACTGGCTGGGATATCCCTCTAGTCATTTTCCTCCATTCCGAGGTCACGTCTGTAACCAGGGATTCTTTTGGTCAGGTTACAAATGGATTTATTGAACTTCAAGGAAAGATTTTCGACTTCGGTTCTTTCCAAAAGTTTTGTGACGAGATGTGGAAGGAAACCACGCGGAAACCAGATCCGAAGTGGATCAGCATGGATGGCGAGTTGCGCGGGGAGGCAATGATCCACCTACTTCCAATCGAATACTGCAGACAAGGCCTCTATTGTCTCATTCTCGAATATGCGGGTGATCATGCGGGGACTCCGGAATATAGGAGGGTCGGATTTGTTCGTGGTGATCATAAAGGAAGTCTCGGGAAAACGGACTATACTATTCCCGGGTGGATTGATTCAGACTTACCCTGGCCGCCTGCTGAGCTTCAAAAACTTCGGCTTATATAACTTATATTTTAAATAATCTCTCTCTGTCTTCATTACCATTTTTTTCTATTCGCAATTAAAATCAAGCTTTAACTGCCCAAGCCTCCAGACTGTAAACCCCTCCAAATGACTCAGGGCTGCCTGTGGAAAGTTCGAGAAACTGTTGCTACGCCACGCGCATGTCCAGGCCTAGGAATCGTGGCCTCGACTTGAATACCGTATATTGTACTCGGCAAATGCACATTAATAAGCACTCAATCGTGAAGCTAAAATATGCGGCGTGTATGTCACTCCTGCCGCACTGCGTAACTCTCGGACTGCATTATTTTCCTCTCTAAGTATCTTCAAGACTTGGAGCAAATTTTTTTTAAATATAGAACCTTTCCCCAAGTGCTCTGAATTTTGAAGAGAGTCTGATAGTCGTGATTAAGCAGGGGGGAACAGCGGAAGCGGCGATTAGTGGCGTGATTAAATCGATTGACGGTATAATCAATACTATTCTTTCTCTTGTTATTGACTGGTTCCCTTGGAGGGAAATAGTCAAAGATTAGCAGTATATTGTTATTTATTTCGTAGACTAGCTGGGAAAATTAAAAATATTTTAAATCACAGATTAGTCTCGTGACAGGGCGCGTCTCTCGACGGAGGGACGGACGTTAAGGAGTCCAATATAAACCAACTGATAAAATCTAGCTCCGAGCCCAATGAATACGCGAATTGGTGATTTCACTTCGTCACCTTCTCATCCATACTCTCATCATTCATCATACGTTTTTTATGGAAGTTTTACCCTAGAGCAATTTCCGTGGGGGCTTCCGGTGGTCTAGACAAACACATAACAGCCGCCGTTTTAATGGTAGTAATTGTAAAAGATTGAGTTCTACATGTTATAAGTGAGGTCTACCCTGGTTTCTTGTCCTTTTTGCTGCCTAAGTCACGGTTACCTCTTATTAACATCAAGGTGAAGCCAGTGGTCCTTTTTATGCAACCCCCCCCCCCCCCCCCCCCCCCCCCCCCCCCCCCCCCCCCCCCCCCCCCACGGCCCTTCTTCCATGTGAAGGTGGCTCCGAAGATCATTTTGATCAATTGTATTTTGAGTTGGGGAGAATGAGAGTACAGATAGTTAAAACCTAATGGACTTTCAAGCGTAAAAGAAATCAAAACGTCTTTATACGTCTGGCTGAGTCTAACGTTAGACAAGTCGCTATATTTAAAAAGGAGCTCAAACTGGCCCTCGGCAACTCGTTCCAGGACAAAAAACGGAATCAAATTTAAACACCTGAGTCTTTTCTTATATATTATACAGAGACGCTCCATGTTATTACTCTATTTGCACTTTTACGCTGTCAAAACAATATGGATACTCCGTTTACTTAAGACTCACCTTCGATCACCAATACGTACTTTACTTCTCCGGCGCCAATAGACTTTTCCATTGATAATCTACTAAAAAAGGTGGAAGAATTCCAAACGAGACAACAATTAGAGACGCTAAAAAGAATCACCACGGAAAATTTATGACTAAAATATTATATTACACAATATTGGCAAAACTCCATCCGCACCATGAACCTATTGCAAGAGATATATAATGCTGTGACGTTGATGCAAAAAGCGCTCCAGCAATGTCATCTCGAGGAGATTAAGGTCAATCGATCTTAATTGGCATTCTGGGGAATACGTAAGCATCCTGGTATAGCTTCTAAGGCTCCTCCGGCCGGCTAGATTTAATATAAACGGGACACATACTTTCTGATTTGAACAATGAAGCCCTTAATTCCTTCTCTCTAGTAAAAACATCCAGATTTCAAGAATGAGATCAAGGACAAAGACAGTATTAAGTGAGTATAACAAAAGTTCTGAGCCTCTCAGTGCCTGCGGGGAGATATTCTCCAGGCCATAGAACACTAACACCCTCGCAGTAGTCTATCAGCACCCTGAAATATAATATACCAATGTTAGCTGTAATTTCACTTATACCCGATGTAACTACAAGCGATACAAATATGTAGCTGACAAAAGTCCCAACCAACTGTGTTGCTCAAAATCGAGGTCGCAAAGCGACCTCCATCGAGATTTTCGGATGATCGTTTCGCTTACATCACTAGAGATTTCGCCCGCTTTCCCTTGCGGCCCAAATTTGAAGCAAACATCGTTCGAAAAATCATTCTAAGGAGGCAGACCATTTGCAAAACCGATCCATTTCTTCTGCATTGCGGCTTGGAGTTGCGTCTCATACTCGCAAGTAGCCAAACTGGCAAAGAGTTCGGAATTACCAAATAAGTAGAGGAGATCTAGTAATTTTAACTCTAAGTCTTATAATGAAATGCTTTTATTGATTTCATAAGCTTTCAAGATTTTTATGCCTTTCTTAATTAATAAGTGATTAATGATATTACTTACGAATTCTCTTAATAATTGCTTAATTATTATTGTTAAGAAATGAGGATGGAAAGCGGCAAGCGAAGCGGAGGATTTTGCAATTACAAGTGCATTGGTTGATAAACATATTGGATATTGCATTAAATTGTATGCTTTGTTAATTTATAATCTAGGTACTTTTTATATTAGACCAGAAAACATATTATATAATACCTGCTTCCTATTAAAACAATGGAATTAATGCAATTTGCTAATAGCGGTTTAGGTTCTTTGTAAGTTTTTAAGGAGCTTTTATTAAATTGATAATAAAATGGATTAAAATGGATAATAGCGAAGCCCGGGCAGATTTGCATTTAAGCAAAGCATAGCAAAAAATCCATTAGCTAATTTTAATAATCAAGAAGAGATAAATTATATTATTTATATAAAAACAGGACATTGGGAGAGCTTTTGAGGAAATCAGTTAGCCAGCAATTAAGTCAATTTCATACTAGGTAAGTGTTGAATTTGTTAGTACTGCAAGCCCCTGAACGAGACTAGGTATATAGTCAGCGATCTCCTCCTGTATTTTAGAAGAAGAGTAGAATAATGATCAACCAATCAGAGCACCAAAAACATCAGGTTATGAGCCCCGGAGAGCGCTGACTAAGCTAAGTCTGATATTTACCCCACCAGATTCTTCGATCTCTTGATAACGCCTTCGGCATCACCGCATGCCTAGACAATCGCAAAAGGCTGCTCCTAGAGATATAGGAGAAGTCTGGACCAGCCAGCATTAGATTAGAAGAGCCTAGAACAGGGGCTGAAGAAGGAAAGACTCAGCTGGCTGTGAATTCTGTTCCGACAGCCGCTAAAACGAACCATATCACAACAGCTATTCTTATATGCTGTTTATTGATAGGTGCGGCGATGTTCGCAAAAGGAATATTATATGGAAGATTGATGGAGATGCCGTTGGCGAGGCCAAGTAGATGGACGAAAGTCATGCTAGTCAAAAATTACTAATATACATAGTATTTAGAGCAAGACTTGAGATATTTAACTTTGATTTTATAAGCTATCTATCACTTTTCCTTAACACTATAATATTATGGCAAACGCACAAGCTGAAATAAAAGGAGGCTATAGCCTAGCTATGGTACCTTTTCTTGATGGAGCCGACAATTGGCTAGACTTCTTTAATGGTATTGAAACTTTCCTAATTATGGGAAACCAGCTTGACTGGCTGGAGGATCATAAGAACACGCCAGTAAACCTTTTAGCGGATTGGAAGAAGAAACATAAGTTTGCTATATATGCTATGAGAGCCCGATTTAATTATAATACTAAGCAAATGATCAACGGAATGAGCAATTACTATATCGCCTATGAGACCCTTAAAAAGAATTACAAACCTCAAGGCAATGGCACCTTCCGCGATCTTTCTGATCGGTTCTTTACTATTTCTTTAACTGATCATAAGAACATTGAGGACTACACTAAAGCGATCAAGAAGCTTAAAAACCAATTGGTTCAATTAAGAGTTATAATCCCAGAACCACTTATAATCCTATAGTACCTCCAAGGCCTAGGATCTGCATATAGTATTTTTTATATTTCGTTTACTACCAATAATCAAATACTTCCGGATAACAATAGAAATGAGGTCGACTTTGACTTTGTAGCGCTTAAGGCTAAAGGGTATGAGCGTACGCTGGCATAAGAGGAAAGCGTAACTACGCTGGTAGTGTTAATGGCCTCGACAACTGGCACTGCACTCGTGGCAATTGGCGACACCAAAAACATTGAGATTCCTTATTGCACCCACTGCCACAAATCCTATCATACCAAGGAGAAGTGCTGGACGCTATATCCGCATTTGAAGTAGCAGGCCTAGGCTGAAAAGGGACGCCGCAGATTATTTAGCAAGAAGAGGAAGACTTGCGAAGATGATGACGAGTTAGATGATCCTGTGGGCCTTATTACACACTTTAGAATGACAGCTAATAATGATGCTGGTAACCTCTTGCATACCCAGTGGGCTGTTAATACTGGATACTCCCGTTATATTACTTACTCCCGAGAACATTTTATTAACTATGAAATTATCCTTAAATCCTCCTCATATATCAAAGGTTTAAAAAGAATGTCATGCGCACCTATTAAGAGAGGAATAGTTAAGCTATGATACAAGATTAAGGGCAAATCTTAATCGATTCATCTGATCAATGTTTATCACGTGCCAGACTGTACAGTCAACCTGATCTTTATTACGCAATTATTTAAGGTTAGCGCAGATGTTTAATTTTCAAAGGAATATTGTAAGATCAAATTCGGAAAGAGAACAATCATGGCAACAAATAAGAATGAATGCTGGTTTTTTGATACGACCCTCGAGTAACAACTAGCCCTCCTCTTTATAGAGATTAACTTTGATACCTTACGAGTTTGGCATAATCGCTTAAGCCATATTACTAAAAACACACTGCTCAAAATAACCGAAATGATAGAAGAAATCGATTTTATGAAGTTAATTCCCGAAATTACTCCTTGCGAAATATGCGGAATATTTATATTATGTTTAAAATCTTACAAAAGCCATATCCAATTAGGAGAAGCTCCTATGGATCTTATTCACTTAGACGTTTTAGGACCATTTAAGATTAGATTTGATGGCTCTCGATTTATTGTCATTTTCTTTTGCGACGCAACCCAATTTTCAATTACCTATTATATTAAATCTAAGGCTAATGTATTTGATTGTTTTAAAAACTTTAAACAGTATTACGAGCGATCAAATTGTAGAATTCATTGGCTGAGAGCTGATAATAGCGGAGAATATATATCAAAGGCTATGCTAAGATATTTCTTTTTCATAGGCATTATGCCAGAGTTCATGGTTTTAAGAAATCCATAATAAAATAACGCGGCAGAAAAGCTTGGACATATTATTTAAAATAAAGCTAAAACCTTTTTAAAGCTCTTTGGCTTATCATGAGAACATTAGCTAGAAATGGTACACATAACAAATTATGTCCGAATGCGTATTCTCTAATTGAGGCTTTAGACAATACTATACCGAGCCTAGTATAGACATGATCCTCATTATTGATATATACGTACACCAGGTATGAAGTGCTTAGCCCTAGAAAGAACCCGCTCAAAAGGCAAAGATAATACGATTGAGTGTACGCTCCTTAGCTATGAGGGCGATCATATTTACCGACTTGTTATTACTACCGGACGACTAATACGGGCGTCATTTATACAATTCACAGCTGAAAAGAGAGGTTTTAATGATGTAAGAGCATTTGAGCCTTTGGCTAAAAGACAGCACTTGTCGACACTCCCTATATACCCCGTGCTTGACTTATAGGGGGATGATGAGATAATTTAAGACACTCTTAGCCTAAAAAGAGAGCTCTTACTTAAACAAGCTTATACGCCAGCACCAGTGCCGGTGTCAGCACTAGCACGAGAACCTCGCCCACGAATTGCAAAAGCGATTATATATTACCCGCTTGAACGAGCATTACCTGCCGCAACTGAGGATCCCTGCTTTATTACACTCATCGCAAACGTAGATAGCTTAGAATCATATGAATCACGAATATACAGGCAAGCCGTGAGTGGAGAGAATGCGAAACAGTGGGAGAACTCAATGGAAGATGAGGTTAATTTTTTGATTGAAAATCACACTTAGGACTTAGTTAATTGACCTAAAGATAGAGCTATATTAATTGGTAAATGGGTTTATAAGCACAAGCACGGCGCAGATAACGAGATTTTATGATACAAATCGAGATGGGTAATAAGAGGTTTTGAGTAGCGAGAAGGCTTTGATTACAATGAGACCTTTACCTTAGTTGTTAAGCCAATAAGTTATAAGCTATTTTTTGCGATTGTGGCAACAAATGACCTTAAAATCAAACAGATGGATATTAAAATAGCCTTTCTTTATGGCGATATTGATGCCGAAATTTATGTGAAGCAGCCTGAAGGAATAGGAGCTATCGGGGAGTCATATAAAGTCTGCAAGTTAAATAAGGCATTTTACGGCCTAAAACAATTACCACGTGTTTAGTATTTCACCTTTATGGCCTACCTTAAAACCCTCGGTTTTAAGGCCCTTATAGCCGACAATTGTATATTTTATAATAATAATGGCACATATATTGTAGTTTTTGTTAACGATTTTTTTATAATTGGCCCATCTAAGGCTAATATTTCTAAGATTAAAACAAAGCTGAACAAGCGTTTTTACATAACAGATCTAGGCCTTTGCAAGTATTACTTAAGAATAGAAGTGATTTGAGATTGACAAAACCGAACTCTGAAGCTAAGCCAACAAAGTTATTTTGAGAAAGTGCTATGCGACTTTGGGATGTGGGATTGCAATAAAAAATATGATACGCCAATTGATATGCACATAAGGCTATAGAAAGCGGAGGCCGAGTATAAGCCAAAGATAATCGATATTAAATGGTATTAGAGTGCCGTAGGCTCCCTTATGTACGCTATGTTAGGAACTCGCCCTGATATTGCCTATGCTGTTTTAGTTGTTAGCCGATTTGCTGCAAAACTTACGCAGATACATAAGGCTATAATAATTCGAATTTTCCGATACCTTCGGAAAATGGTCGATTATGTGCTTGTTTTTAACGGACCACTAGCAGGATTGTTTGGTTATAATGATTCTGATTGGGCAAGAGACTATGATATTTGGAAATCAACTTCAAGCTATGTTTTTAATATAGGAAGTGCGGTGATCAGTTAGTCCTTAAAACTATAATCAATTGTTGCACTGTTATTATGCGAGGCCGAATACATCGGCCAGACAAATGCTATAAAAGAAGCAATTTAGCTATGATTATTACTTAATGAAATATGATCTGAAGCAACAAATAAAGCGCAAGCGATAATTATATATTACAATAATCAAGGCGCTATTGCATTTGCAAAGAATCCTTAATTTTATGCTTGTATTAAGTATATTAATATATAATATCATTTTATACAAGATAAGGTTAACGAGGGAACAATAAAGCTTCAGTATATTGAGATAAAGAGTCAGGTAGCCGATGGCTTGACAAAGGCGTCAGACAAGATTAAGTTCGAGAGATTCAAGAAGGCAATGGGGCTGGAGCAGGCATAAGAAGATATAGCAGGTTAGGCTTTTTCTTTTTAAAATAGGAGGGTTTTTATTGCCCAGAAATGCTGAGATACGAGCTGGTTTATGTTTTCCAGCCGCCGATATGGTGTGATTTCCCCAATATAAAAGGGGTTTTGGCATATCGGAATTATTGCTATTTATTTATTGCTATCAGAAAGCAATGATTTGATTACGGCCCGTATTCCTGAGTGGGAGTGTTGAATTTGTCAGTACTGCAAGCCCCTGAACGAGATTAGGTATATAGTTAGCGATCTCCTCCTGTATTCTAAAAAAAAAGTAAAATAATGATTAATCAATCAAAGCACCAAAAACATCAATTTCAGGCCAACAAATTCAGATGATAGGACAACAACTTACAATATAGAAATATTCGGATCTCGGAAGATTAGCGCTTTTCCTTATAACTTACATACGCAAAGAACTAGTGGGCCAATTTCCCCGCAAATATAGCTTAACGAATTAAAATCAGAGTTAAGTTTACCATAATCATTAGCCGCTTTTTAACAGCCCCCTCCGATCTCCGCCCATGGTTTTTACCCCTAGTCTCTGCCCCTAGTCTCTGCCCCTAGTCTCTACCCCTGATTTCTGCCCCCGGAATTTACACCTTCTTATTACGCTTAGCCACTCCCCATATTTAAATCACTTTGTCCTTTTTTTTCTCTTACGCTATTTATATCTTAATATAATACGAGCATTTAATTAGGGTTAAAATGTTGACCCAGCTTAAGGTTTAGCAAAACCTTAGATATCGACCTTAAATAAGTATATTACATCACGTGCCTAAGCCATATAATTATGAATATATTACCCTATTATTAATTCTATAATGTAAATCCACAATTATTAACCCAAACATTAAAATGCTTATAAATAATTTAAACTACCTAAGGTGCGTTTATGGGCTTTTTTATATTAAATTGTTTTATCTCATGGCAAATTTTTTATTTTAAAGCCTACGTGTATTTGGAAATTTAAGTCCCCAAAAAAACATAATATAACCGCTATCAATTTAATAACTCATTTAATATGCAACGGTGGCTGAGTTTTTTAAATTTATTAATATAAATATACTAAAATTGGCAATATAATCCCATTAACAACATGTTTTAATAAAAAATTAAATGCTGCCTCTTCATCTTCTTTTAAATTAAGTAATTAAGTGATTTAAAGGTGAGGAAACCTCCTTTAGGCAACAGCCATACATCTTCTTTTTAAGTGATTTTTCTAAAAGCACCTTTACAAACAAGCATATAAAACTTGCAAAAAATAAGTTAAAATATAATTATCCTTTTCTTATAATTAAAATATGTTCAATTTGCCTTTAATATAAAAGCATTAAAAAAGCATTAAAGAATAGATAAATCAAATACAAATACTCTTTCCTAGCCAATCTATTACCCCGCTGCACCAGCCAAATAACCGCTGCTTAACAACCGATACCTACATAAATTTATCATCCTCTTCGGCCATAATAAATCTGCTTTCAGCTAGTAGTCATATTTGAACATAGTCTTAGTTCAGTTAAATATAAATATTAAACTCCGGCAAAACGCATATGCTTAAGAGAAATTACAAAATAATTATGTATTTAACTAAATGCTCTTATGAATTTTCCCAAATTAATGTTTAAGTTCCATTATATAAGCACTATTATAGGAAATTATGTAATTGCTTTATATGATATGGTAATTTTGTGCATCTACATTTAGGTCCATTTCTTATAATCAACTTAATCTAATTCGATTTTGTAAACCTAAGAAGTTTATACTTTTTAATGCACTTTTATTCTTTCCCCATTTTTACACTAATCCGTTAAAAGTGTTTAATTTAACATTTTTAATAATATTACTTATGTGATTTCCCATTTCAATAAACCAACCAAAAAAGGGTTTTAAAAGTAAGATAAAGCTAGAATTAGGAAATGTTTATGATATTTTAAAAATAAAAAAAAATTGGGATAATAGAAATAAAACTTCTTAAAAAACGCAATTTTAAATAATCTATTATAATATAAATTAATACTATAAAGGCTTAATAACGAGTTAGGTTTATAATTACCTTTAAAAGGCTTAAAATGCAAGAGTTCAATAACTTAATAAGCCGGCCCTTAAGCAAAAGAAATCATAGCTGGCTAAGCAGGTCAAGTCGGCCGTGTGAAAGATTTGGCATTATACTACGCATTAAGGCATGCCTTTTCTTTGATTATAATAACTCTTTACATATAAGAAATTATGAAAATGTATAAGGATAAAAAGGTTTATATTAATCATAGCGGTTCAAACGTATTTTTATATATATATTTATGCTAGCGCCAGCGAATTAATGTTAATTTAACTTAAATATGCTTGGAAATATAAGTTAAGTAATTAATGATTTAATTAATGGGTATTTCATTAAGTGATTTCGCTTTTTAAATCAAATAAAAAAAATAGCATATTCATAAAATATTACTAAAACAAAGATAAAACATGTTCAAATATTTACATTATTCCTAAAATAATAAATGATTCAATAGCATATTCTTTGCATAATATGATTTTGGCCTATTTATGGCAATTTATATTTCATGCGTTATCTTTAAATACCTTGAAACAAATATATGCTTTTGCGCTCATCTTAATAGCTTTATCATAATTTATTTGGGATTTTTTATGAGGGTCGTAAGGCCAATTAAAAAAAAGTGTTATTAAGAACCGGGTACAATCCAATCCCCAATTAATAGGAAATATTTAATAATCTTTGACTTAAAAATTAATACGCGCTTGTTCTTTGCCGCAAACAATAGAATATCCAAGGCTACATAAAAATAACATATTAATTTATTAATACAAGCAATAGGTTAGAGGAAGGAGAAGACTTCCCATATATTATAAGAGCCACGTAGCTTACTGACCGCATTACAATTACCTAAATTATTATCTACACTTAAACTCCCTTTCATAATTTATTTATTTCAATTGGTTATGTAAATAAGGGAAATGATAATTAAATGCCATTGGATATACAGCAATAGCTGGCTGCAAAGTGATACGGCAATAAACGGGGTTTTAAATAGATATAAAAATCAAAAAGGTAAAATAAAATGAATAGTTTAGCATTACTAAATGAGAGGTGCCCGGTTGCGGAACGGATTATTAATATATTATATAATAATATAATTAGCCGGTTTTAAATCTGCTTAATTACTACCGCTCACATCAATTTTATTAAACAAATATTAATCCAAAATTAAGAATTAAAGCTAATTCATACTTAATAGCCGCACAAATCCTTTATTAATTGCAAAAAATAATAGAAAATAAAAATTAAATATAAAATAAGCACTCGAAACGCTCTTTGAAGTATCGAAAATAGGGCATCAAAAAAGCGGCCAATGCAGGCACGGACACTAATGTGCCATAGGATTAAATAAATTAAGCATACTCATAACATATACAATTGATTTGTTCTAAGGATTCTCTACTCAACGCCTCTAGCGCTATTAATCTTTTGAGACTCTTTATTTAAACCAATGATTACATTTATTAATGAAATACCCACATATTTTCTTAACGATAAGAATTGTCGATAAGTCCGAATTCAAGTTTTTATTATTAATTTAATTATTAGGTTTATTATTAATAACTAAATGTATGCCATATAATTAAATATTACGCTATTAAACCCCTGTTATATAATAAGCATTAAGATTCCTATTACCATAATCCAAAATATAAGGCTGTTAAATCATGCCATTAATAACCCGAATTAATTGCTAATACCAATTTTCCCCTCCCCCTCTTTCCTCATAATTCCGCTGCGCCCAGAATTTGCAAAGCCTGATGTCGCTTTTTAGCTGTTTCAACAAATGGCTAATATCGCCTTTAATATAACCTCAAGCTAAATAAGCACTTTTAATTATAAGTGGCAAAATACAGCAATAATATATTACAATGAATAAATATTTTTATTAACATTATATATTATGAATATATTATTACAAAAACAAAATATTTGCATTATTTAATTACAAATATTAATCAAATCCTTTTATTATCCAGCTATATACAAAGTCAATAAAAATATGATAACTAAACTACCGTGAATATAATACAATATTTAAAAACATATTCAAAACACCATATGTCCATGCGTATTCCGCTTTTTTTAATATACATTTAAGTTTTATCCCATATTTATTCATAAGCTTTAATATATAATCCCAAATCCTCTCATAATTTATTCAAGCAGCATTTATTATTAAATAATAAAATATTAAATTACTTAAATAATCAATTTTATTTTTTTAGTCAGCGCGGGCAGCCCTGCCAAAAACGTTGATTTATTACAATGCTCAAAGATTAGCTCTTTTTTTTTAATTTTAATAATAATATAAACCTAAATTAATATTATGTGCAAATCTCTCCCACATTAACTTTTATCCATTTTATTTTATGATTATTTTGTTCATTTTTTAAAAAACATTTATTATATATTCCCAATCTTTTTCCTTATGTTTTAAACATATTAAAAGCATTTTTTTATCCCATCTTTATTTTCATTATTTAAAATTTTAAGTTATAGGTTTATTAAAAAAGTATTTACTTACTGTAAAGCCTAAATATACCTGACCTTAAGGGTTAAAAGCAATTTTGTTTAATATAAAATCCAAATGAATATTACCGCTCAAGCCCATTAAGTCATTAAAAAAGCCGTTAGCCGCCGTAAATCCTAAACGAACTTAACCTTAAGGGTTAAAAAAAACTTTAATTAAAATAAGATTTAAATAAATATTACCGCTTAAGGCCATTAAGTCGTCAAAAAAGCCGTCGGCCGCCGTGGAGCTTAAACGAATATAGCCTTAAAAAGCGTTGGTTATTAAAAGGTCAAAGGAAACTTTAATTAATATAGGATCTAAATAAATGTTATTACTCAAGGCCATTAGGTCATCAAAAAAGGCATTAACAGCCATAGAACTTTAATAAATATGGCCTTAAGTGGCCACTAAATCATCAAAAGAAGTAACCATCGCCATAAAGCCCAAACAAACATAGCCTTAAGAAGTGTCCATTACTAGAACATCCAAAGGCAAAATCGTCACCGTAAGAGCTAAAATATGGCCCCAAAATATATCAGTTGCCATTATGCTAATAATTATATTAAATTCTCACTAATTTGAATAATTTATTAAAATATTTAAAGCAAAGAATTAAGGGATTTTATAATATTAACTTAAGTACTAATTCGCATTTATATTAATAATATATTATTCCAGAAATAAGATATATAATTAATAATCATTAATCCCACACTAATATCAAATCACAACTAATAATAAAAACTTTCAAAATAAAAAGCCAACCAATATTTTATTTTTAAGAAAACCTCATTTACAGCATTTTAGCATTACCTCACAGCAATTAAAAATATTACCAGCGCTAACCACCATCATTTACTAAAACATGTAAATAACAAGATTAAAATAGCCATAATCAAAGGCAACGCAAAACCACCTTACGCCAATTTCTGAAATTTATCCTAAACATAATTAAATCCCACCATATTTATCCCAGCTTATATACTAAACATTTAAATTATAACAATTCCAAAAACAATCCGGCTTTTAAGCCTTTATCCATTGCTTAATATATATTTTAATCATAAAATGCCGGCATTCAAACCCATTAAACCTATTTAACCCCACCTTTATAACCCCCAAATTAAGAATCCTTAAAGCAGCCGGCAAAAAAGTTCTATAAATAAATCTTCAAATCAGCCAACTATTATATATACATAAACGGACCTTATTTATTTTTTGCAATATTGATATGCCCCTCTTGCAAGTCAACAAGCGGTCCAAACTAATTCAATCAACACTAATAGCAAAAAGCGTTTAAAATATTCGATTAATTATAATAGCTATATTACAAGAGAGGTATGTTCACTTAATTTAAGTCCTATGCCACGATATTAATAATAACATAGCAGGTATTATACACATAAACTTCCAAGGTGATTTACACGTCGATTTTCCGTAAGGTTTTCGTCGGAGGTGATTTTATAAAAGCCAAGCCCAAATACAACCGCTTTCTCAAAACCATTCATAAGGAAAACAAAAAAGAAAATTAATAAAGGAAACTAATAAAAAGGAAATTAATAAAAGGGATATTATTATTAACAAATATTATTAATAAATCCAAATAAAATAGCCAAAAAAATAAAACAGGTTATAACCTTTTAAACACTAATTAAATTGGCGATTTTGCAATTTCTTAAAAATAAAATAAAACTCTATGTTTTATTTTCTTCACTCCTTAATAACATCACATTCAACCATTTTTTTAACATCAGTTTTGAGTTCTACGTAAAAATCAAGAATAATGCTTTTTAACGCGCGCTTTTACATTAGCTAAAAGGGGTACAAGCCGTCGGCTCATTCCAAGAAAAATCCACTACACAACATCAGCCTTACCAATAATTAATAAAAAAAAAGAAAATCGCACCAAAAATCAACATATCTAATTATACAATAAAAAACGGGAAATATAAAAGTTTTTTTTTAATAAATATTAATTTTAGAGTAATATGACACAATTAAAAGACCGGCAGCCCTCGGAATTCTAAATCATCATTCTAATAACAATATCAATTATATGTCCAAAGCTATTTATGAAATTCAAAGCAAATATAAACGCTATTAATAAAATAATTACGCCAATAAAAGGCAAATCCAACCCTCCCTTTTAACATATACGCAAATTCTTTCCACTTAAAAAAAAGGATCAAAAAATTAAAAAACAAATAACATACTTGCTCCTTGCCTAAATATAATAAAGCATTAATTTAACTTTATTATAAAAACGTTAAACATTAAAAAAAAGCAAAGTTCAATAACCAACTACCTTAAACCTTTACTTAAAATAACATCCTTTACCACTTCACTCACGCCAATCAATTTACTAACATATAAAAAACACTACATCAACTTTCACTAATTCCTTTTAATTTCCTAAAAATTTTTGACTAAAAGTCTAGGCCCTCGCTTTTCCCAAACCTTATATCACTAAGCAAGTCTAAAACTATTCAAAAGCAAAATAAGAATTTATTCATAAGATACCAATAGTATTATATGCTTACTTTAAATCTCAAATAAAGTTTTTAAGAAATAAAGCATTTCTAATATATTAATACATTATAAACGCCCGGCTATTCTACTTTTCTTATAAGCTAAATATAATCTATATTTAATATTAATATTTATTAATCTCTTTTTATATAATTTTAAATTGCTTATTATAATATAATCCACCAAACTTAATTTTTTAAGTATACACCCGCGCTTTTTCCAAATAAATTAAAAAATAAAGCCATATTAATAACAAAAACCTTAGTAAGCAAGCCCAACTTTTACTCATTTATTCTTTGGCGTCAAAACCTTTACGCTTGTAGTCACAATCTCAAAATAGGCTTTGAAAAACGGCAAGAAGAAAATATTAAGAAAGATTTTTAAAAAGCAAATAAAAGCACAATTTTAAATTAAATAAAGTTAGTACTTAAAGTAGCAAATGCCAATAATTCGTTTTTATTATAAAAAAAAAATTTGACTAAAATATTCGTTTGATGGCAAAAAGCCTATTACCCAAGAACCATAATAATATTCAATTATTTTATAATTAAGCTATAAAAATAAACTAATTATTTAAATAATAAAACTATTAATCTAATTTGTTTTTTTAATAAAAAACCCAAATTTTTATAATAAATGCTATTATTAAAAAACTCAAATTTCTTCACCTAGCCCTTATTATACTTACTAAAATAAGGTCAATCATAGGTTTATCCCCTTTATATATAAACCTATGGCATTTGCACTCCTTGCCCATATTCGCCAATTCTTTCCAAAAAAGAAAAGGCTATAAACCCACAAGCTTAACTCCCTTTAATTAATAATAATATAATAACATTTCCCATTTTTCCCATGCCATAAAATTCTACTAATAACTTATTAATATTTAAACCCTAATTTAAACATAATTATTAAAACACTAATATACCTAATACTATTAATCAAAAATTAAACCAACTTTTAAAATAATAACCGCTTCCTTATTAAGCCAATAAATAACATTATCCTCATATATAAGCTTATAAAAATGGCAATTCGCTTACAAATACTATAAGAACTCATTTTTAAATAGCGCTAAAATCGAAACTAAAAGCACACTAATACTTGTCTCGCTAAGGCAAACGCAAAAGCAAACGCTAGGTCAAACGCTAAGGCATTACAAACTCTAAATCCTTCAGCTCAATATTTAGCGGCATTACTATTACGATAAGCACCAGCGCCCTCTACTTTTATACACATATAAATGCTATGGCGCCCTTATACGGCATTTATACCCCGCTATCAATATTTAAATGCCCAATTAAAGCCAACTTAATATAAAAATTAAAAAAGCATTAAAATCTAAAAACTAAAATTATAATACTTATAATACATTAATAAGCTTCTTTTATATATATAAAAAACACTTTACTAATTCAATTTATAATAAAAGACCAAAGCTCCTTAAAGGATTTACCTATTAATAATAACGTGCTTCCAATTAAAGAAATTTGTAGCGGCCACAACTATTATAACAAAGTACAAAATAAATTTTTTTAACAAAATGCAAATATAATTAAGTCATTATAAAAATGAATAAAAAAATAAAAAATTTATTATCAATAAACATTACGTTTAAGCATATATATTTCTCGTAAACGAAAATTAATTATACTTTAAACATAAAACAACCGCCTACAATATGCAGCAAAAACATTTAAAAATACATCATAACTCAAACATATAGCCTTTATTTAACATATTAAAAGCATATAAAATTTTAACGCAAATACTTAAAAATTTAATTAATCAGCAAACATCTTTACTTAATCATATTTACATCACAATACATTATAATTTAAGAATACCCTCTTATATCACAAATCTTAAATGATATTTTTTTTAAGTAAAATACGAAGATTTTAACAAGTATTCTAATCCACCAATTACAATATACTAAAAGCTAATATTAAAAAAAAGGGCCAAAGCACCATAATGCCATGCATAATTAACCTTTTTAAAGGTCCAATTTTCTATGCACTCATAATTTCTTATCAAAATTAATATCCAATCCCAATTAGGCTCAAATCTTAAAATCACATCTTCTAATTACATTTGCCTAACGGCTCTTTCCATAACTAAAACCTATATTTTTAACATATGTTTAATAAAATTTAATTAAATAAATAATATTAACCTCATTACTACCTCTAATTCACAAACCTTTTAACGCATTACAACCCATTGTGATTCCTCTTTTTACAAATCAATTAATAATTCCTAGCCAATCTCTATCCTCACTTTAAAGTCAAAGCAAATAAATCTTTATAATCCAAAACTTTCTCCACCGCTTAAAGGCTAATATAATTAAAAACTCATAATTACAAAGCTAAGAAGCCCTCATAAGAACTTCTATTTTTAAGGTCTATATAACTAACTCATTATTATCCATATGCCGGATTTTAAGCATAATAATAAAAAAATTAAATTAAATTACAAAAGGGATATCATAACTTAATTTCTTATAATTATTATTAAAACGTTGTCAATACTACTTATCCAAATAAATAATTAAGCGGATATAAAATACTAAGTAAAAAAGCGCAATCTAATGATTATAAAAAATGAAATCAGAACTTTTAATATTACCAATAAATTTATTAAACAAATGAAAATGAAATTTTAATGGTTTGAACACAAATAAGGCATTCAAGATGGATTTTTTAAAAAAAGCAAATATAATGACATTACTAAGTTAGAGGAAATCCTTAAATGAATATCTATTAAGGGGCAAATAAGACAAAAGAAAAAAGACCTCACTTAAAAATAATTACCAAAAACGTCAAAAAAGGCTTTATAATTAAATCAACCAAGAGTTACTATACATCCTCATAAACATATATCACATTACTAAAATCCACCCAACTAAAAAGTAAACTAACTATACGCCATAATCGAATTTTATTAATGATTTTATTAGTGACTAAAAACAAATTATTAGGTTATTAAGAGTTTAAATACACTTACTAATCGTATAACAAATTATAGGGCGCGTTCCTTAAAATTAAAAAATTCGCAAATCAGATTTAATGTCTTACCTGTTATATACTCCTCAAACAATTATAAAATTAACCCTTAAATGTTTCTTTATTTATTTTTTTAAGTTCACATAAATGTTTGATTTCACTTTAATTTCATTTTAAATAAATTATACATTTAAATACCGCGCCTATTAATAAAGTAAAATAAATGTATATAAATTGCGCCAACTCAAATCTGCACAATTCTCCCCAAGCCTATTGCCTACTTTACCGTAACTTAAGAATCGGGGAAGTTTTCCGCAAATATAAACAAGGCATTAGCCTTAACAATTATCATTTTATTATTACCTCACAAAACCAATATTTTACACTTACCCGCGCCTTAATCAACCTACTTATAATAAGTAAAAACGCCAATAATATAAAAACTTTAACAATAAAAACTACTCCCATTAAAATGATTTAAATATATCAAATCAATCACTTTATTATCATAAAATCCTTATCCCCAAAAATTCTACCCAAAAGTTCAATATCCCACATTTATAAAAAACCATATTAATCACCTCCACCTCCATCGTACATCAAAAATATTAGCTTTAAATGCCTTATAAAAAATTTAACTATGATTTTCATTTATATAAGGATAAAATCATTTTTTATATAAAAGATTTTTAACTATAAATATGAAATTAAATCATATGCTAACAAAAAAAGATTTAAATTACCTACCCCGCTTAGCCTAATAACTTTTAGCATTACGCTTTAATTTTACAAAAGCCTATACTATTAATTTTGATTTATTATCAAATCAAATAATAGCGGGTCTAGCAAAAATGATATAACCCTGATTATTTCTCTCTTAAGACGGACTTGGTCCTTTGAAGCAATTACCTCCGCAGCCGGAGTCACTTTATAAAACAACGCTTCCTCCCTCACCCGCCTAATTTTCTTTTTTTCCCTTTTAATTAAGCTTTTCTCTATATCCTAAAAAAATTTAATCTAAGTATTAAAACACGCAAGCTATTAATTAAAGTTAACTAAAAAACACAACTATAAATAAATTACTCATAATCTTATCCACATTCCATTACATTTAATCCATAATCATAAAAACATAATACTTATCCTTTTTAAAATTATACATAATCTATGCCAGCTTATATCCACATAACTTTCCCATTTAATAAGCTTTATGCTCTAAGCCTGTTTTTCATTTCCGCCATTACATATTGCATTCTTTTTTTATTTAAAGCGCCTGCCTCCTGTTCTTTTTACAAAAAAGCATAATTAAAAAAAGCTAATAATACAACAAACTCATACCACCTAAAAAAGGCCAATCTTAAATCAGCAAAAGCAATCACAATAAACAAAAATAATTCATAATACCATCAAAAAAGGCCACTTCTAACACCCTATGCTTTTCTTAAGCACAACTAAAATAATGCTCATCTCCAAAAATAAACCATTTACAATAATATAAAAAGCGCTAAATAAAATAACTATGCCCCAACATCCAAATTTCATAACCCTAATCATAAACATCACATAATAATATATAATAATGCTAAGAAATTTTATAGTTTTATTTTATATTTCCCATCCCCTATTATTAATAATAAAAATCTTTAGCATATATATTACATTTTTTTTTCTTAAACATTTATATTACCCCCGCATCCGTTTTAACATAAAAGATTTTAACCAATACATAGGATTTTCAAACAAAATAGCGCAATTTAATATGCTATTAATTATATTATTCCTAATTAAAAATGCAATTTGCCTTAACATTAAAATAAAAAATATTACTAATCTAATAAAACATTCTGGTTTACTATACATAATCAACCTAATGCTACTAACTTTAAAAAAACATATAAATCTTATAACAAGCTTTTACGGCATTAAACTCAGCGCCTATGCCAATATACATAAATGATTAAGCAAAATTATCATAACTAAGGGCCTTATCCACTCAGCGGCGGCCATATTTTCTTAACTTCTCAATTTACAAAGCACATTTAAAATAGCTAAATTAATAATAAATCGCCTTTATTTCCTAAGTTTTATAAAGCTAATAAGTCTTAAGGCTGCCATTAATAAAACTCTTCTATTATTATTTTTATTAACATAAATACGCCAACATTTTTATAATTTTTTTTAAAAGCTTCATTTAATCTTTGCCGCTATATTAATCGCCGCAATATATTTACATAGCACATTAAAAAATATCTTTAAAGTATCAATTTATTACTTATTCGCCGCAATTTACTTTCAAATATTCATTAGCACTCTTTAAATCAAATGAATCATATACCGCAACATTAAGCATAAAACACCTAATTTGGCAATAATACGAATAATAACGTACAATAAAAAGAATGGCAATAAAACAAAAGAAATACTTATATTAAATGCCGTTCACATATATATTCGGCTAGTAAAATTATGAACATGGCAAGCCAGCCAATAAGTGTACCTTAACATACCCGGATTAAATCGCAGCTTATTTGCTTAATTATATCTCTTTTTTATATTATAATAATATAAAAACGCTAAAAGGGACTTTTTTATTATCCTTATTATAAAAAAGCAAAAGGGATTTATAAAAAACATAATAAATGTCAATCTGCGCTTTAAAATACAAGCCATTGTCAAAGGACCATATAAAAGGAAGCTCCATTTCAAATCATATGGCATAATGCTATTATTTGCTATAAATATTAGGATAACAGGTTAATTGCCATACATCATACAATTTTTAAAAGATTACTATAATTATAAAATAAAGGGCCGCAAAATAGCTCTCTTTTAAAAAATGAACTTTAAACATAAGCGCACGCACAATTTCTTAAAATCATGATTTACTAATAATTAATCATAAAATACATTCAGCTTAAGTAAGTAATATAATAAAAAAGCTACTTAAAAAAATACAAATAAAATTTATTTATTTATATATTATTTAAAATATTATCATTAACCAAATCACAAATACTTAACATTCAATTTTTCATTTTTAATAGCTATATTTCCAGTAAAACAAAGCCTAAAAATATCAAGCCTTTTAGCAAAAGGATTAAAATAATATATAAAGCTATAAATGCCAAAAACCTCATCCAATCTAAAATTAATAATAAAAAAGGCCATACAATAATCTCCCATAAATCTTAAATCTGCTTTAATACTCATATCTTTACTAATTAGTAACATAATATACATCAACAATAAAACCAATAACAAAATTCGCAAGGCTATTAAAAAACTGCTAAATAAAACAATTAATCTTAAAGAATTAAAATATTATTTTAACAAGCGCTTAAGCAATAAGATTAAGAAGAACCGAAAAAAATGATTTTAAGATATCGTTTTACAAAGGAATCGTAGTATCAGAGGCTGGCAATCATTCTAACGTTGCTTAATTTGTATTTAAGTCCCTTATTTTATTTATTTCCTTTCCTTGTTGTTATATTTATATTAGACTTTGAAATTCTCCCCTTAGTGATTTGTTAAAATTAGGATGCATGTTGATTAACACCTTTCTTGCAATGTTATCGCTAATTCCCAACTTTCCATGCTCATATTGGATCCATGCGAATTTTTTAAAGCTAGGATTTTATTCAGAGTCCCTAAAGCAAGATATTAAAATTATAAAACTTATTAATTACGTATTCCCGCAATCAAACCAACTAGCAACGCCCACCTAAATCTTTAATAAGTAGTGATTTTATATTATAACTATAATAATAATATTAAATCTATCCATAGTTTCTAGGCAATTTCTATTATTCTTTCAAAAATTTATAATTAATAATAATAAGCATTTCATCATATGCCAAATCTTGCGCAATTTTAAAATATATATGCAATTCTAATTTTAGTCCCTAAGTGATTTCAGGATAATATATCAAAAAGCAATTTAAAAGCAAAAGTAAACCCCTTTTTCTCCTTTAAATATCAGAACTAGATCTTGAAACTAAAATCAATTCCTTTAAACATAATTATGCAATTATATTAACAAAATAAAAAAACTATAAAAAAATTAAATCCCCACGATTTGCACATATATCATAAAAAATAATCATACATAAGTTCAAAAGGTTAAAACCACATATCACGCTCTTAAAATCTAATCAGCCCCCAACGCCCACACCCATTAACACCAAAATTACTCACAATAATGGGACATCAATAGCAATTAAAACGACTAACAAAAGCCTACAAGCGTCCAAAATTATTCCAATCCCTAGCCTTTCTAAAATAATTAAACAAAAAATTAAGGAAAATAGCCAATTAAAACATAAACTTACGTACTAACAAAAAAAACAAGCAATAAACCTATTTACCTTAAAAAAGGTAAAACAAGTTATTACTAAGCTTCGCCACATTTTAAAAAAGCACAAAAGGCTTAAGGCAATAATTAACCATGACTTTGGGAAAATCGGTACTGGTAAAGAGGTTGAATGATTTCCAAGATCCTTAATAACGTCCGTCCCTACATAACGAGAAACAATTGAGGATTGGAAGAAGAAGTGATAATAGCATATTTAATTATAGAAGCTGACTGCTTAGGTGTTCTTATATAAACAAAAGATTATAGCTGCCTGGCTAGGCAGCCACACGTGATCAGGGATCCAACACTTCCCTTGTGCCATGGACCTGAAGGGCCGTGGCACCTCAAAAACGGATCCCATGATCTCCTTATTTTTAGCTTTACCCAAAAGACTCTCCTCCTTAAGCCTAAAATAATGGGCAAACATCCTCCTAACGCTGCTCCCCTTAATATTGCTCCCCCTAACTTTATACTTTGTGATTCCTCCACAAACCCTAACTCTGGCTTTGACCTGGCTCTAACATCTTGCTCTAGCTTTGACTGGCCCTGATGGCTTTGGAATACGTTGCGTTCATCGTTGATATATGCTGGTTGATTGGGACTGCGCTTTTGCTATTTAGGGGTTTGATTAAGCAATATAATATGAACAATGGTTTTTTGGAGGTGCGCTTTTGCTGCTTGGCTAATTGCTTGGGAATATAAGATGTTTTTTGCTAAATTGGTCTTATCGTAGCCAGGACGGAAGCATACTAAGGCTAATTATTCAATTCTTATTAAAAAAGGAGGCTTATAATCAATTAAGGATTGAAAAAAGAAGTGATAGTAGTATGTTTAATTATAAAAGCTGACTGCTTAAGTGTTCTTATATAAACAAGAGATTATAGCTGCCTGGCTAGGCAGCCACATGTGATCAGGGATCCAACAGAAACCCACCGTGCCGAGAAAAACATGGGTGCTCGCCAGCGGCTCACATGAAGCCTTCGAAATTGAAATACCAAGTAAAATGTGAACGTCCTTTGATTGACCCCCGATTAAATCCTTAAGCAGAAATCATAGGACTAACGAATTTTATGGCGATTTGGGGTTAGTGTTTTTCCAAGCCTGCCCCCTCTCTTCTTGTCGAAGAACATGGGTGCTCGCCTGCGGCTTATACGAAGCCTTCGAAATTAGTTAAAATATTGAAATTGGAATTATATTAAAAGCCATCAGAATAATGGTCGGCAAATGCAAAATGGACGATATCAACAAAGTTTCAGGCGTGGCGCACAGACACCTTAAACTAACCAAGCAAGCACGTAAATAGTATCCAAAACAGCAAAATGAGATTTACTAAAGAATAGAAGAAACAATTGGTATATGCATACATATTAAAAAAGCGCCTATTTTTATAACATACGTTTCCGTTTAATAATTAGGCTGCTATTTAGGCTCAAAGAGCCAGAAATACCAGCTTCTAATTTCCACAATTTTAATAGGCGAAATATGGGTTCGGAATCAGTCTTCCTAAACTTATTTATGAAAATGTAAATGCCAAATTAAGCTTAAACGGCGACCTTATTACCTATACTAAAACAAGAAGCATTTATATTATCGCCGTCTTAATTATTGTCCATAATTGTCCCATTAAAAGCAATGGAAAAGGGATCTTTAAGAATAAAAAAAGATGAAATGATATCCGCTTCAATTACCTTAATACGCAAAGGATTAGTGACTATGAAATTTCTATCTTGCCAACAAATTAAGCCCTTTAAAATCTCTAGCACTCTTTCCTATAATTACAAAGGAAACTCAAGCTTGTTCTTATCGAAATTATTTTAGGCACTCTTAAGCGTAATGAACTACCCAGGCTGGCTTAAAAAAATAATACCCAAAGGTTCACATTCTTTATTATAATATAAGTCATCTAAATTATTATAAGCGAACCATTTTATTATAATTTCATTAAAAGTATCCCACAAAAGCTTTGAATAAAAATACTCAAGATTTCTAACATATACCCATTAATCTTAAAAATATGAAAGGTTTAGAACGCCGCCAAAATTTAAAGCTAAAAAGGGGATTACTGGTCTTTTACTTAAAAACGCATATAATAAAAGGGTTTGTAAATCAATGGAACTTGATTTAAGAGAACTAGCATAAATGCTATTTAAAAAAGGCAGCATAAAATTATGCTATACCTCAAAAATTAACATAAAGGAAAACCTGGAAAGGTAAAGAATTTACAAACAATTGATCTATAATATCAATCATATCATTGTCATTATCAATAGCTTTGGCAATAAGGGAATCAGGAGTTTTATAAATACCAATCATTATGATATTAAAAATATGTTAATACGCAATAATAAAAAGAATAAGAAAAATAGAAATAGAATATATGAATAGCAAAAGGAAACAAGCTAGAAGTGGGGAAATAAAAGGCAACAAAGCAAAAATTAATATTAAAAAAAGGCAATATACAAAATAATAAGAAATGATTTAATAATAAACGGCTATAACCTTAATTATTAAAAAATCCTTGTAACGATTGTTTTAAACGTAAAAAAAGGGATAAATTAAAACCTTATTAGGAAAGTTTTAATCACAAGGCAAATATAATATATAACATAAAGCAAGGAATAAAACTTAATATTAAAAGAATCGTTTTATATAGCCATATTAAAAATCAAATAAGCTATCCCATAAACTAATTATTTATTACTTTAAAGCCTTAAATTAAAAAAGTTTAATCTTAAAATCCGGGTAAAGGCGAAATAAAACGTCTTTAAGCATAATCGGTTTTTATAATCAAACCCCAAATAAAGTCTTGACCTTGCCAAGCTGAATATTAATTAAGATTTACTTATTATATTAATCAATGCTATATTACTTATTAAAGAAAAGATTTAAAATAAAGATAATAAATAAATTATTTTAGCTTTTATAATTAATAAAAGCAAATCTAAGTATTAATAAAACCTAATATTAATAAAACAATAATCCCAATATATTTAGAATCTAATCGCTTATTTATATTAAAAAAACGGGGACAAAACCATTAAGAATATTAAAAAATAATAAGTTATGGTCATGTATAGGTCAAATAAGAACATATATAAAAGAAGCGGTATATAATACAAATTAGCCATTAAATTCCATTTACAATGCTGTGAATATAATTAATAAATAAAACCCACCAAAATAATGACTTTTTATATACTTCACATATTAATATTTAAAATGATTTCTTTAATAAAGCCTCTTATACCATTAACCAAGCTAGCATAAGTGTTTATGTTTTATTAGAACATAATAAACATATTCTTTATAAAGGCAAAAAAGCCCGGGCCTTTTAAATACCTTTTCTCATTAACATAATACATTATTTAAAATAATATAAGATTGTTCAAACTTATATATATAAATGTATTATGTTTAATGGGAAAAAGATAAATTTTCTAATCTTGTTTTTTAGCAAACTTTTAAAAATATATAAGATTAATATCCTTACGAATACAATTAAATTGAATAATAGCCTTCTTTAATAAAGTCTCCCCATTCACAATTTTATTCTTTATAATGCATAAATTAAAAATAACAATATTATCCTTTGTTAAAATAATAAACCGCGCTTTTTTTAAAAGGTTTTAAAATATTAGATCTTTAGCCTAATGCATTTGCTTTATAAAAAATATAATACAAATAAAATGACCCTAAATAAATTTCCTGGATTATAAAATAGCAAGATTATTAATAGCTTGGCTTTATATAACATAGCCATAAACTAATCTAAACTAATTAAAATCCCCTAAAAATATGATAATAAATAACCCACCAAAAACCATGTTAAACGCTTAATTCAAATCCCAAATAACATTATAGCGTTTATTAATTTGGATTAGGTTTTTAAGGCTAATTATAATAATCTTATTAAGAATAAAAATCTTCTTATAAAAAAGTCTTAATCGCGTTGCTTAATATATAGGCTGATTTTTATTATTTCCAAATCCCAAAGCAAAATAATAAATAGCGCTGCCAATATTCGCAGCAGCCGCACTGATTAAAGCAATAAATAAAATATCATCATGCTTTTAAATTATCAAAAGGCCAAATATAAAAGCCTTAATAAAATAGGTCTTGCCAATTCCACTAATATTGCCAAAATAAAATAAGAACTAATCACAAACAAACCTAATTTAAACAAGGTATAAAACGCGAAAAACTAAAGCCTTAATAATTACCTGCTGCTTTTGATTTAATAGATATTAGCTAATGATTATGATTAATAAATAATTAATAAATGGGTTGGCTTAGAATAAAGCTTGCAAATATTATAAAAACGCCATAGACTACGTGCTATAGCCAAAAACTAAAACGAAAGCCGCTTTTGGCCCCCTTGCATTAAATCAAAAAGAAATATTGGCAGCATTATTATTATTATTAAAATCTAACCGGTCTTGGTTTTTAAAAGCTTTCAACTCTCTAAACCAAGTTTTAATTAAAGCAGCAAGGATAAAATGGGCATTAAGCAATTAAAGGTTACAAAAAAATCACAATATAAAGAGGCCATTAGTGATAACGCCAAGAAAAGCCAAAGCAACATAAAGCAAATTGCTCTCCATCGATTAAAGCATAACAAAATCTATGTTCACACTGGCCTCCTTATTCTTATAATAAACCTCATGATTTACAATTTTAAGATAATTATTAAACTTAATACCTTACTCCTTTCTATCCTAATTAGCAGCTTTCTTACTTCGCCGGAATAGCACAACATTCTCTAACAGCTAAATCAAATAAAAAGGAAAAAACGTGAGAACAAAATTTTATAGCCACGTATTTTTATATAATATAGCATGAACGGATTTAAAATGATCGCTTTAAAGATCTTAAAGCCTATCCCATGGGTAAAATAGGCCGAGAAAAACCTTATGTATTTTGTCTTAAGTCCTTAAAATAATATCAAAAATATTGATGTCCTTTTTTAATATGGAAGTAAAATTGCCACAAAAAGAAGGAGTTTTTAACAACTTTAGGGGCCTAATAAAGACCTGGATATAAGTTGTATGTAATAAGTAAAAAGAATTAAATGAAAAAAAAAACGCTTAATTCTTTGCGCCTTTTAATATTTATATAAAAATTTGGGAAATATATTTGTAAAAACAAAGGTAAGCAAGTTTAAGGCCTTGATGCTTGTAATTCTCATAAATTAACGTGCAGCAGGTACGGCCATCAAAGTTCATATACTAATCCGCAAATTCCATAATATCCTTATTAATAAACCTATTAAATAAATTATTTAAAACCCTTTGAATATTTGTTTTAACCAAATAAAAATTAATCATAATAAACTTGTCACCTTTTAGAAAATATGCTAATAATTGTCCAAGTAGGAAGTGAGCCATTGCTAAAGCGCCAACCTCCACATTTCTTATAAAGCGATTATAAGCCTTCAACGCAAATTTGGATATATCAAATGATTTTGGCGCCGGCAAATCACTATTCTTAGCAGCCGCCGCTTTAGCTATCTCTTAGGCGTTTTTTAATATAGCCGCAGCAAATACAAGCTAACCTTAATTAATCTAAGCTTTAATCATATAATTTGTCATATAATAAATAGCGGAAAAGACCTTAAAAAACAATAAAATAAAATTAATATTATGATTATACTTTATAATAAATGTAATAACAAAATTGTACTTGTTCACAAATTGGTAATTCCTTTTTATTTAAATAAAGCCCTTTTTTGTAATCATAAATTTTAAAACAAGCGGTTTTAAAAATAAAAATCTGTATATTTGCAAAAGCAATTGCATAGGAATTTTGGAACGCTATAAAATCTCATTAGCATCTATTGCTATTCTTTTATTCTAAACAATCAAAACGGGATTTACCCTTATACATAATTTTAAAACCTTCTTCTAATGTTTAATACAAATCTTAATATAAATATGCATTTAAACCCAAGCTATTACATTATTCAAGTCAATCTCAAGAGCGTCTTGAAACTTAGCCAAAGTCATATTTTCCATTATAAAAAAACAAAATAAGCCAAGAGTTTTCAATTAAAATTATTAACCAAAAATAAGGTCCACGGTTTTTCTAACTATTAAGCGAATATAAAAAATAATTTGATTCGCAAATTCAAGATCCAACTTTAATTTCTAATATAAATTCGCAGCACCAAAATTCCCAATAAGCCAAATAAATCCATATAAATATAACATTATCCATGTTATTGACTCAACTATTCCAAAATAAAAAGTGACCATACCAAAAATCCCAGGCTTTTTGAAAAGCGTCTTAAAAAAACAGGCAAAAAACAAGATGACGATAACATAAAAAAACTAAATAACAAAACTCGGATTCTTAATCATAAGCTATAAAAATTTTGATTTAACGCCCGGCTCATTTAGTAAAATCTCTTCACCAGCAAATCTAACCACAAAAATATTACTAATATCCTTTGAATTAAGCATAAACCAAATAAGTAAAAGCTTAAAACAGGCGATCTTGCTAAATATTAGGTTCTTAGATTTTATTTTTTCCTTAAACGACTTTGGATTAAACAACAAAATGAGCCTTATATTAATAATTAAATTATAAATAATAAGATTCAAAATCTTCTTTTAATCTATAAATTCCTGTGCCGCATATTAAAAATCATTAGCTAATAGCCTAAAAAGCTTATAAATAGCTTTAACCTAATAGCCATTCTTAATCTAAATATAATTCTCAAAAAAAGCTTATCATATCAAAATTAAGTTATATAAATAAAACATAAACATATAATATTAAAAAAAATTATAAATATTAAAATAATACAATAATCAAAAATAAATACTTATAATAAAGAATAATAAAACATAATATATCTTATAAAAGCTTTGAGAAATATTTCCTTTAAATGGTCGCCATTTGTATCACCAAAATAGCTGCTTATGCTAAATGGAAAAAAAATAAGAAATGCTGCCATAAAATAATCCAAATTAATAAAAGCATTTATTATGAATAAATGCTGTATTATTTTATAAAATATATATGGCAAGCGAAAGCTATTATTTAATGCGCTCTTCTCATCATTCCAAACATCAATAGCATTATCTTTCCTTAGGAACAAATAATCAGAATCCTGCTTTTAAAAAATAGCCTGGAGGCTTACCAAAATAGCCAAGGTAAAATAAAGATCCTAATTATAAAAGTCAAAAAAAAGGACCGGCTGAAAATATTGCCAAACTTAGCGTCTTTCACCTTTGCATTTATCTTGTTCTTAAAAAGCCCATCTTATAATAATATAATATATTCCTCCCATTTATTTTCCATCGGAATATTTATAAAGCCTGGCTTAAAACCTAACATAATAAAAGCGTTTTTAATTTTTTGAGAAATATAATAATCGAGCTAGGAGTTCAAAATAAAATAGTTCACAATTATTAATTTATAGCCGAGGTTATAAGCACATAGCTATAATAAGGCTTTTATAATTTTTGCCTTATCAACAAAGCAAAACCGCGCAAGGTTTTTTTTTGACGGCAATATCCCGCAATTTTAATTAATAATAATTATTATATAATTTCATAATCTAGCAATAAGCAAATTTTTTAAAAGCTTACTTAAATCCTGCCTTATGGTAACAGAATAACCGCAACTTTCCTTATAACTAATTCCCCTTTTAATACCTAAAATAAGTTTTAAAAAAATGCTAATAATATAAGCCCATATTATAAAAGCCTTTTGACGTGCGCAATAAAACTTAGGCTTTGCGAGCACTTGAATTGATAAAATGTGTTAATTAATTAAATAAAATTTAAGTAAAGAGTGTGAAAGGGGGAAGTGCTTCCTTAAGGCGGTATACAATAGCAGAACCTTATTTAAAAAGTATGTAATGCCAAGAAAGCAATATAAGCGAACTGCAGCTGTGCTTGTACAACATATCCCTTAATTAAATAATAATAAGAATTGCTTTTATTATGATTGGCTATTAAGCGAGCTATTAAAAATAATAAAAATCAGGCAAATAATTGCGTTATATAAATAAAGAGTTGCTTTTTTTTATTTATAAATCTTAAGCTTTTAATAAAAAACGATTTTTGATCTGCTTTTGATTTATATTAATTATAATTAATTAAACAAATAAATAATTAAATTAATTGCTTTTTTTGCAAAAATAGGTGCTAAACTTTATTAATTTGCTTGCAAAAGCGCTATTTTTTCTTTATAAGTTTAATTTAAAAAATATAAAACTTATTTAAATAATTAATTAATTGCTTATAGGTTAAAAGACCTTTGGCCAAAGCCTTGGATAAGCGGGCTATTTGGGCTGCTTCCATTGATTGGGTTTAAAAAAAAAGATTGCTAATAAGGAAAAATTGATCCTTTGCCAGGGTTATATAAAAAAAAGCAATTTAAAATAAAGGCATAGGCTTTTATTATAATATTATAGGTAATTTGCGCTATTTTAATTGCGCTAGCAATAATCATGCTTGCCGCCCTTTTTTTTTTAATGTTTTGGCTGCGTTTTTGGAATATTGGGATGCTCTTAGCAATAAGAGCTTCTTTTTTAAAGTAAGTTTATTTAATTTAAAATAATTAAATATATTAATTTATATAGGAGTTAATCAAGCTTAAAAACGCCTATTTAATAATAAAAAAAATGGGTGATGCTATTCTTGCTGCTTTCATAGCTTGCGCTACTCAAGTTGCTTCTGGTATTGGTATTGGTGGCCCTTTTTGCTATTACGGCTTTAGCTAGGTCATTAATAATAAGTTGCTTTTTTTATTAAAATATTTTAAATCTATTTTTTAAAACATAATTAATTAATTGCTTTTATATATAAATGAAAAGACTTAAAATAAAGAGAAATATGATGAGGGTATAAAGGAAAAGGAGGAGGAGCAATTTAATTTGCTTATTGGCTTTTGGGCTAAAATGGGAAAGGTTGCTGCGGGCTTATTTATTTTTAAGCATAGCTTAAAAGCAATTAATAGCTTTGCTGGTTTTTTTAATGCCTTTTTAGGTGATGGAATTCGAGTGCGCCTTTTTTCAAAAAAGGAAGCTGTTATTGCAAAATAATAGATTATTAAAATTATTAAGATAATTGCCAATTTTTTTAGTAATTTTATTTAAATTGTTTTAGGCTTTTTAATTAATTAAGTTGCTTTTTTTTAAAGCTTGGGAACCTTTTTTATTATTTTAAAATGTCCTCCCATTATTATAGCTTGCATTGCATTTGTTTTTTTAAAATAAAATGATTTTAAGAGCAATTGTAAATATTGTAGTAATATAAATAATTTAAAATTAGAAGCTTTTTAAAAGAAATAATAAAAAACATAAGAAATATTATAAATGAGAGAATAAAAAGTATAAAAAGAAAGCTATTTAAAAACGAGCTTTTTTAGAAAATTGCTTTAGTTGAGCTTATATATTCATTAAGTTAATGAGAGCAACAAAATTTTTGAATTTTTGTTGGCTTAGGTTTTTAGTGAGTTTATTTGCAGGCATAAAGCTTGTGGATAAATATTTTATTAAAAAATTATCTTTTTAATATTTTTAATGTAATCATATATTTTGAATATTAATATGGCGGAGCTTAATTAAGATGCGCTTGTTTTCCCCAATAATTAATCAAATTATTTGAATATTATTGCAAAAGATTGTTTAAGCTGTTTTTATGCTTAGGCGTAATTTTAAAAAAAATTATTAAAATGCCATAATCTCCTTTGCTGTATGTTTAATTTTAAGAAGCTTTGCTTGAGTAATTGAAATAGTAATTGTATTTTAATAAGCTGCTTTTCATAAAATCAAATTATTAAAAAGCATAATGATATATCTTTGAAAGAAGCGTTTAGTTTTGAGATCATTGCCAAAGGAAGTATTTAAGGTTATGATTAAGTGGGAAGCGCGCATTTGGCAAGTGTAAATTATTGCCAAAAATCGGGTTTTGAAAAGATATTGAATTATTTAATTAATAGCAATAAGATGCTTTTTTAAGGGATTAATTAAAAAGTGAAAAAGCTTTGAAGCTGCAAAAGCAATGTTTGCGCATAATATGATTGCAATATAAAGCATTAAATCAATTTTTTTTTGATATTTCTTGATTTTTTTAGGGATTGCTTTCCTAGGATTTTTAATAAATTCCATATAAGGTAATAAGGTGCTTGGGCAGCTTTTATTAATAAATCCAAAATGCAGAGCAATTTTTTGAATGTAATTATTATATATTAGGAAGATTGTTTTAGCTTATTGATTTTTAATAATTTGAATCCCTAGAAATTATGCCGTTTTTTGTTCTTTAATAAGCTTATATGCTAAGTTTAATTTATTTATTATTAGTTGCGCTTTTGGAATTGCTGAAGCGTGATATAGCATTTGGATATTGTTAATATAAAATATCATAAATACTATATATTGCTTATTTATAAATATATAAGGCTTTTTTTTTATAAGGAAGCAATTTGAGAGTTTGAAAAGTTGTTGTAAAGTTGCCGTATTATAGTGCTGGGGAGTTTTTGAGTTTATAGAGAGCGCGGTCGATTTTTATTAATATTTTGTTTTATTTAAATTTATTGGGAAGATAATAGCGTACATAAGCAGCTGAATTATTTCTTTTTGCATTAATAAATGCATTAATAATATTAAATTGTTTTATTTTTAAATCAAATTGAGTTATTATAATTATGGCGGTTTTGAATGAGCAAGCAGCTAGAGTTGCGGCATATGTTGATAAAATAGAGGTTTTAGATTGTAAGTTTCTTTTAATTATTATTTGAGAGCGATATTTGGTTAAATAATTGTTGGAATTTATTTTATAAGTAAAAACCCATTTTAAAGGAATTGATTGCTTAAAGGCATAGCTATGCTTTATTATTTTTTAGCAATTACGCGATTTTAGATTAGTGATCTTTATAATAGCTCCGGTTTTGAAGTGCTCCTTAAGAAAATGGTGTTAAAAGTCTTTTCAATTTAATAATGCCTTTAGAAGTTGTGATTGATGAATTTTGGGAAAAGCAATTAATTATCAAATTTTAATATTATTAAAAACAGATGCTGCAATTATAATATAAATTGCTTTCAAATTCTTTTCATTATTGCGCACTTTTTTTTAATTAAGCCAAAAGATAGCTAAAAAGTTATTAAAATGCTTACAATTGCTTATTGGGTTTAATGCGCTTTTTAATAATTTTTTTATTCTGGTAAAATATATATTATAATTGGGTTGCATTGATTGTTTTATAACTTTAAGCTTTTAACCTTTATTATTTAATTTTAAAGGTACCCTTTTCCTTTTTAAAGGTTTGGGTAGCTTTTGATTTTAATCTTTTGCTAAGAGCAATAAGAGCTGTTTTATTTGCGGCTTAGCATTATAAAAATTATTATGTTTAGAAGGCTTTTTAGCCTTAATTGCTTGAGGTGGAGCTTTTATAAGCTTAGGTTTAATATTTTTAAGTGTTTTTTATTGCTTTTTAAAACCTTGCTTTAAATTATGTGGCTTTTAAGCTTATAAAACAATTTGTGGAATTGATTTGCGCTTTGCATTTATATTAAGTCTTTTGAGATTTATTATACCACATAAAACACTTCTTTTAATTATGCTTGATGCTGCTAATTGTTTTAATATGTTAATATTTTGTGAAACCTAATTAGGATGCTTGTAAATTAGAAGTTTAATGCTTTTTTGTATTTTCATTCCCGAGTTTTTATTAATAGGCATTAAGTTAATTAAGGGCTTAATTAAAAGTTCAATATTTAAATTCATTAATTTAGGGGGAAATTGCTTTATTCCCAAGATTATAAACTTAGATTTAATTGAAGGCATTATTGCCATCCCCAAGTTAATAAGCTTTTTGATTTTTATAGCTTTTAAAGCTTTATTTAATTGCTTTTGTTTAAAAAAAACACTAATATTTAATTGCAGCATATCATTGGCATTTAAGCAATTTATTAACATATATTTAGCGTCCTAAGCCCTCATTTTGTTTTCTTAAAGCAATTTGGTTATTTTTTGAAATTTTGCGCGCGGCTGGTTGGCTGCTTTTTTAATATTAAAAAAGGTAAAAAATAAGGTTTCATTAAAAGTGACATTCCTTATAATTATTATATGCTATAATTAAGGCACTTAGATTTTGTATATATTAAATAAGACATAATTAATTAAGTATTTAATATGCGCTTTTAGATTGATTTTAAAAGCTTTTTTTTTATGAAGCGCTTTTTGATTTTTTAATAATAGATATGCGCGCAACCTGTACGCATAAATCCCGCTTTAATTAGGCCATAAATTAATAATAAGTTTAATAAGTAATTTTGGGTTATATTATTTAAAGTATTATTTAAATTAAAGGTAAAGCATTTTATTTGGACTTTTAAATGCTTTTTATGCTAAAGGACTTATATTATAAAGGTATATTATTGCAAAAACGATTCTAAGCCATAATGCTTTAAGGAAATTGGCAGCAAGGCGCATTTTGATTGCTTTTTTAATAATTTTCTTGCTTGCTTGCTTTGCTTTCCCATTTAGCTTATAAATATATAATGGCATAAGTTTTAGGTTGATATTGCTTTTATGGGTTTATTTTTTAAATTAAATTGCTTTATTTAATTTAATGATTAAGGTTTTGTTATTTTGGCGAATTTTATAAATAAAAAAGCCAAATTGCTATTTTATTTATTATTCAAAAGGTTGGAGAGCAGTTAATATTGCGTTCAATCCTTTGCTTTTAAATATAAAGCCATAAAAAACTCCTATAAATTTGTTTTTAATTAAAAAGAGCTAATTGCTTTTATTAAACCCAGGAAAATAATTGAATAAATTTTAAGTAATTTAATAAAAAGGTTAAATAGCTTTTTTTTAAATAATTGCTAATTAATATTTTAATATGCTATTGCTAAAGCATATTGCTAAAGCATATTGCTTGCATTTTACCTTTATAAGGCCTAAAATTTTAATATTACAAACATTTTTTATTAATGCTTATAATGCTTTTTTCTTTAGGTGCCTTGCGCAAAAGTGCTATAAATGCATTGTATTTTATCAAGGTCTTAAATAGCGCTTGCTTAATTAAAAATTTTATTAAATGCTTTTTATTATTATTAAAAATATTAAAAGTCCAAAATTAAGGCGTTTTAATGCATTAAAAGCAGTTGATGGGGCAAAAGAGTAATTATTAAGCTTATATTTAAAGAAGGCTAAGTTTGCATGGCGTTTTAAGTTTTTGATAATCACGTTGCTTTTTATCAATTCATAGCGCAGAGTATAGTTTAAATTATTGTATTAGATTCCTTTTTTTAGTAAACGAGCCTTTGAAATGATATTGATATTAAAACCTTTAATAATAGCAATGTTAATAAGCTTTAAGTTTATTATATTTGGCCCGTTTTTTTTATTAAAAGCATTTAATATTAGGCGAGTACCCCGTTCTTTTATTGGCAGGCTTGAAATATCAGCCTTAATAGCATTGTTGATAATTGCTTTCATAAAGGAATTAGGGATCAAAAGATTAATTGAATTTATTAAATGAATTGCGGCTCCGTTATTAATTAAAATGCTTTTGAAAAGTGGGTGATAATTAAAGTCCTATGTAGCATATATTTTAGTTGCTTTTATTATAAAGTTAAGCAATTGAGGGTTGATTATTGTAAAAATTATTTTTTTAGGATATGCTGGCGCTAAAGGTTTTAATAATTGGGTTACTTTAGTATTATTAATTGAAAGGGAGCAATTAGAAGGGCGGTTATTAAAAAAGCCTATGATTTATTAAATAGGGAGCATCTTTTAGCCACATTTATTTGCTTTGCTTTGAAGTTTAATAAAAGTAATGATTAGCTTTAAGCATATTTTTTTAATTTTTTTGATTAAAAGTAGATTGCGCAATTTGTTTTTAATAAAATTATTAAAGGAATAGCGCAATTGGAAGCATTTTAATGGCTTATATTAATAAGAACTTATTACGCAGGCGCAGTCCTTGAAAAAGCTATCTAATTTGGAAGGGCAAGAGCAAAAGGAAGAGGAGGATTTATTATTGTTGTTGGAAGCATTTGGTTTGCTATTGAAAGTAGCAATTGAATATAACCTAATGGGCTTTTTAAAAAACAATTCAAATTGCGATTATTTAGCCAAAGCTGCAAATATTGTATTGTATTAAATTAAAGTAATTAGGTAAGGTTTTTTTAGGATAATATTTTTTTAAAGCTTGGCAAATTTGTGTTGCGCTTATTAAGGAGCTGTAACGGTCAGATATTTACTCGGTGTAAATACAGAAGGCTGCGGTTGATCTCTGATGATCGAGAAGTAGGTGTATCACGTACGGGGTAAGACAGTTACTAGTATGGTTGAGAATACTATTTGAAGTTGAGCACGAAGCTCCTATTTAATGGCAGACGTGCCAGTCTTATATAGAACCTTCGTTTTCTCTGGATCCTTTGGCCCCAAGGTCCCAGGCGCCCTGGCTCCTATGGCTCCAAAGGTTCCAGTCATCACGTGACCCAATGTCCACCGTGATCTAGATAACTACTATAACTGAAATCGTGACTACGATGTGTGCAATGGTACCAATCGTTATCCTGTACCATTCCTTGATTGGTACCAGCCCGTAGACTGTACTAATCCCTTGTTGGTACCAATACTCCTATAGTACCATCCACTCGGTGGTACCATCAGTATTCTGGTGCCAACTACTCATTGGTGCAAAGGGGTCCGTAACACTATCCCCCTTCCTGCCTAGCGTGGCCTCCACGCTTAAGTATGCCAAAGGAAATATCGACGACTGCCCACGGCCGTCTTCTTCTTCCATCATGCCTTCCAAGGTGACAAAATACAAACAACGCGTAGCGCTTGCTGAAACAATAAATTCCTACGGCTCTCCTGCAATGCCGTGTTCCAACTGTGTTCGATACCACCGAAAGTGCGTGGTCCTGAATGAGAAGTCCCAACGTTGTGGGGAATGCGTCCGTCGTGGTGTGAAATGTGATGCCCTTCAAACTTCCGTCGACGACCTCCAAAGCCTTCGGATGGAGGAGGACAGGCTGAAGTTTGAGAGGGACATGGCTTTTGAAGCGGCCATGGCTGGCCTGGCTCGCGTCCGCGAGCTCGAGCTGCGCCAGGCTGAACTGAGGGAAAGAGGCAGGGAGATGCTCCGGAGGGGTTTGAAAACTCTCGACGAGCTGGATGCAGCGGAGGAGAAGGACCGCCGAGAGGTGGAAGAGCGAGAGCGACGCGCTCCCCCTACTTCCCAACCCGGTGGTGGCCCATCCGCTCCTTCGTGCGCTGGCGAGACGTTGCCAGATTTTGGGGATTCCTTCTGGGCAGACCTAGGTTTCGTCGAAGGAAACTTCGAAGCAGCCCAGGGCAGTGGAGGTTAGATTTGGGTTCCCAGGTGTTCTCTGAGTGTGGGTACCCTTTCCATTTGATCAAATATTTGGCCTTGCCGTGGAAGTTCTGACAGTCAAGAATAGTCTCTACTTCGTATTCGGCGTTCGGGTTGATCGGTTGTATTTCGGTGACAGGAGCAGGTGGTGCTCCTGGTGGTGCTGGTTCGAGGAGGGATATGTGGAATACCGGATGGATGTTCATTGTCCTAGGAAGCGCTAGCTGGTAATTGACTGGTCCCTTGACTTTTGCAATTTTGAATGGTCCTAGCTTCTTATGATCCAACTTGTGACTTGGTCGTTTTGTCGCGATATTCTTTCGGAGTAAGTAGACTTTATCCCCCTCCTTAAGCGTTGGTCCCATGCTACGCTTCCTGTTGTAGTAGATCGCTGATCTTTGTGCTATGAATAGAATATCGGCTGATAATTCCTCATGCAGTTGCTTCAGCTCGTCTCCCTGCAGCATGGCTTCCTGCGCGGTCCCTTGACCCGCAATTGGTGTGTTGTATGCCGTTGGGTTGTACCCATAATTCGCGTAAAACGGCGATACTCCAATGGTCTCTTGATCCGCGCTGTTATATGCAAACTGGGCGAGTGGGAGTAGTTGAACCCAGTTGTCCTGTTTGTAGTTCACATAGCATCGAAGATAAGTCTCCATTATCTGATTGATTCGTTCCGTCTGTGCGTCTGTTTGGGGGTGAAAGGCTGTTGACATTTTCTGTTTCATCCCTAGGAGTGCAATCAGAGTTTTCCAGAACTTCGAGGTAAAGAGCTTGTCTCTGTCTGAGATCACCTCGTCTGGTATTCCGTGATTCGCAAAGATCGTTCGGAGGAATACCTGCGCCATTTGTGGTGCGCTCTGGGTTCCCAGTACCGGTACCATGTACGCGTACTTGGTGAACCTATCCGTGACCACACAGATCGAATCATATTCGATTTCTGTGACTGGGTCCTTTGAGAGTGGTAGTTCGACCACGAAGTCCAAAGCAATTGACTTCCATGGGCGCGGTGGTGTGTCTGGCGACTTCATGAGCCCATACGGAGCATGGTGTGATGCCTTGTTCCGGATGCATGTGTCGCATGACGATACCACATCCTTGACTATTTTCCTCATACCTGGGAAATAGTATTCCCTGGAGAGCCTTGACAAGGTCTTGGCAACTCCCTGGTGTCCATGGGCCGGCAGCCCATGCTGTTCTTTGACGAAGTCCGTCCTATTCCGTGTTGGGACGTAGACTCGTCCTTGGTACAAGAGAGCCCCAGTGACGGTAAAGGAGAAATCCTTACCCAACTGTCTTTTTTGCTCGACTACTACCGGGTCGTGGTTGTAGTTCTTCCAGATTTTCTCAGAGAGACGGCTCGTCGCTGCCAGTTGTCTGTGGTTGACTACTAGCGAGTCGCCATCCTGCTTGAGTACGGTGTGTGACTCATGCGTCTTGTTCGCGAGATATTCTGGTTTCCTGCTGAGGGCGTCGGCCCTAGCGTTCTCCGTTCCTTTGACATAAGAAATTCGAAGTTTCACGGTAGAGAGTGTTTCATACCACCGAACCTGGCGTCGGTTCAGTTCTTTGGTAGTGGTAAAATAAATGAGATTCTTGTGGTCCGTTAGGATCTGTACCTCATGGGCAGCGCCCTCGAGATAAACCCTCCATTCGCGTACTGCGTCCACAATCGCCAGCAATTCCTTGTCGTATATGTCGTAATTGAGTTCTGCTGGTGATAGTTTCCGCGAATGGTAGGCGACTGGTTGCTATCTGCCGTCCTCGCTCGGTTGGCTGAGCACGGCACCGATGGCGTAGTCCGAAGAATCCGTCTCTATGCGTATTCCTTTGTCAGGTGTGAAGGATGTGAGGACGGGCTCCTTGATGAACATTTCCTTGAGAGCTTTGAAAGCCGTGTCGGCTTCCTCCGTCCACACATATTCCTTGTCTTTGTGGGTCAACTCCGTGAGTACCCTAGCGATTCCTGAGTAACCTTTGATGAATCGTCTATAGAAGTTGGCGAATCCGAGGAAAGATTGTAGTTCTTTGACATTGGTGGGTCCAGTCCAGTCGATGATTGCTTGAATCTTCTTGGGATCCATAGCCAATCCGGTGGTGGTGACCACGTAGCCTAGGAAGACAACCTCTTTCACATGGAAGTTGCACTTCTCTGGTTTGAGGAGCATGAAGGCGGCTTCCAATCTTTCGAGGATCGCCGTCACGTCCTTCACATGCTGTTCCTCATCCTTGGAGTAGACCAAAATGTCGTCCAAGTAGCAGATGCACGTCACGTCCAAGTGTGGCCGCAAAACATTGTTGATCAGACGTTGAAATGTAGCCGGTGCGTTGGTCAAGCCGAATGGCATGACCGTGTACTCGTAGTGACCGAAACGAGTGCGAAATGCTGTTTTCTGTTCTTCGCCCTCAGCCATCCTGACGAGGTTGTACGCGCCTCGTAGGTCGAGCTGAGTGAAGATCTTGGCCCCTGCGAGCCTGTCTCGCAGTTCCTTAGCCAATGGTAGTGCATAACGATCCTTCTTTGTGGCATCGTTCAATCGACGGTAGTCGATGCACATTCGTCGTCCGCCGTCCTTCTTCTCCGCGAAGAGAACGTTGCTTCCCCACGGGGATTTGGACTCCCTGATGAACCCTTTCGCTAAGTGTTCATCAATGTAGTTCTTGATCGTCATCAAGTCTGTTGCCGAATATTCCCTAAGTGGCTGAAATATCGGCTTGGTACCTTCTTCTAACTCGATCCGATGATCGTAGTCCTGGTGTTTGGGCAAGGCCTCGATGCCTCGTTCTTCCTTGAACAATGCCGCAAACTTGTGATATGCTGATGGTATATCCTTCATCAGTGGACCCTCATCTTGGTGTCCGCTCTGTTCCTTGGAGGTGGCGCAAACCTCTCGAACGATCAATGTTCCTGCTTCGTCCTGATAGCAGTTCTTGCAACGACTAAACATCAATTGCCTTTTGACCCAGTTGATTTCTGGATTGTGTTTCTTTATCCAAGGAAGCCCAAGGATAATATCGTGCATCCCGATTCGAGTGACATCGAATTGGATTCTTTCGGAGTGGCCGGCGATGCCCATGTGCAGGGTCTGAGTCCGCACATCCACCGTCCCATTGGCGGCGGCGTTCCCGTCGGCGAGTACCAGCTGGTACCCCTTTTCCCTAACTTCAGTTGGTAGCAGATGCTCGAGCACAACAGCAGGAGATATGAAATTCCCTTGTGCCCCAGAGTCTACCATAGCCCTGAGAGTTACTCCTTTGATTTTTGCTTCCACGGTCAAGTGGCGGTCCCCTGTCGCCGCCAGTTGGCGCACAGGAAAATCCTCTTGATAGAAGTCTTCTGTCAGGATGTTCCTCCAAACCCGGTGGTTTGGTTCTGTAGCTACGACCGTGAACAGCTGATTCCTTCCTAGGATTTGAGCTGGTGGAGTGAGGCGTTCCTGATACATCTGGGTGTCATTGGCTGTGTTGAACCAGAGGCGCCTTCGGCTACCTTCTGACACGACTTCCCAAAGTTCTCCTTCCTCCGGCTCGTCCTGGCCCTCAGGAACAGGTGCAGGTTCTTGAGGGATGATCTGCATGTAGGTTCGAGGGCAGCCGCTGCCGTACTCGACCTGCTTCCATCCAATGTGTTTGTAGTCCCGATAGACTACCTGATACTTCTCGCCCCACTGTGGTCCTCCCGTAGGGACCAGTCCTGGTTCCTCGTAGGTGACCCTGGTGACCTCGTTGGTCCAATGTCGAGAATTCAAGGCCCAGAGGTGTAAGTTCTCCTCTCGCTGGGTGACTTCCCAGACCTCGCCCTGCAGTGGTCCGGAGAGTGGTGGCTGATGTGGTCCTGGGTCCGAGACCCAGCAGAGCTCCTCATCTCCTTCCTCTCCACTGTCTTGTGCCGTGCTACTGTCGTCCTCCACCTGGGCGTGGATTCCGTTGTTTTCAAGTTCGTCCGTGGTCATGTGTTGGAAGCTTGAGGCGTTGAGCTGCCTATTGGGGTGTGGTGGCACGGGGATATCAGTGATATCATAGGCACCCCGTCCCGTTGCATTGATTTGCTTCTTTCCTGACCATGACTTTCCTTGGCGGTGGGAGCTGGCCATGTGGCCCGGAAGACCACAATCGAAGCACAGCTTATCCCGTCGACGTTTGTCCATGACTTCCTTAGAGAGCCCGCCGTTACGTGGCTTTCCCTTGGTTTGCTTCCGAAACGTGGCATCTAGCTCCATTTCTCGGGGGTAGAAGGGTTTCCTGCCCCCTTTGTTCTGATGCATGTGTGTCCCAGAGCGATACTGGCCCTTCCGTTCGAGCGCTCGTTCGAAGTTACGGTTGTCGATCTTGACAGCCATTTCGATGAGCTCCTGCAAGTCGGAGGGTGCGTCCGACCTGGCGACCTCATCCTTGACTCCATCTTTCAATCCCTTGTAGTACTGTGCCTTGAGTGCCTCATCGTTCCAGCTGGTTTGATTGGCGAATTGCTGGAAGGCGGCCGTGTACGTAGTTGCTGACCCGGTCTGCTTTAGGTTCTGGATGTTGCGTTCGGCAGTTCGACCTTGGTCGATGTCGCCGAAGACGCGGTTGATGCGTCCTTCGAACCCCTCAAAGGTCAGAAAGACTTTCTGAGATTCCTTAGACATAGCAGTGGAGACCCTTCCTTCCTTGGTTCTATTCTTGATGTAGTCGGACAGGAAGGTTTCGATCCAGTTAAAGGCAGCCCCACGGAGAAAAGACGCAGCCCAAAGGACCTTGTCTGTGTCCGTGGGGAACTGGTGGCCGTTGAACCCGGTGTAGAGTTTTACCTGAGTGAGGTAGGCCTTGAGCTTGGATCTGTCTCCATGGTAGAGATCCGGGGATGCGATCTTGGGAACGTTCTTCGGATTGAAGGCGTTGGCAGTGGCCAAAGCCTCGGTGGAAGAGTTGGTAGCCATGTTGTGTACGTGAGTCGGTACTTCTGACGAGAAGGTGCTCAAAGTGTAACGGTCAGATATTTACTCGGTGTAAATACAGAAGGCTGCGGTTGATCTCTGATGATCGAGAAGTAGGTGTATCACGTACGGGGTAAGACAGTTACTAGTATGGTTGAGAATACTATTTGAAGTTGAGCACGAAGCTCCTATTTAATGGCAGACGTGCCAGTCTTATATAGAACCTTCGTTTTCTCTGGATCCTTTGGCCCCAAGGTCCCAGGCGCCCTGGCTCCTATGGCTCCAAAGGTTCCAGTCATCACGTGACCCAATGTCCACCGTGATCTAGATAACTACTATAACTGAAATCGTGACTACGATGTGTGCAATGGTACCAATCGTTATCCTGTACCATTCCTTGATTGGTACCAGCCCGTAGACTGTACTAATCCCTTGTTGGTACCAATACTCCTATAGTACCATCCACTCGGTGGTACCATCAGTATTCTGGTGCCAACTACTCATTGGTGCAAAGGGGTCCGTAACAGGAGCTAATTAAACTTTTATTATTTTTAAGAAAATATGAGTTATTAAATTCCTTATCATAAAATTTAAATTATAAAAAAGCGCTTTTTAATAAGCACGTTTTTATTTTTGAATTTAAATGATAGGCTTGAGTTATTGATGGGTTGCTTTATGAAGCATTGCGGTATAATTTTCCTTAATTTAAGTTAAAATATTTAATGCTGAAGGAGCGTAATCTTATTAAAAGGTTTGCATTAATTATTAAATAATCCAATTGCGCCCGTAGGTGTTTTTGCTTTTTAAGAAGATAGCGCTATAAATATTATTATTAATATGCTTTTAAACCCACTTTATAGCGGCCTTATAGCTCCTTGCCTTTTTGTTTTAAGAGGGCATAAGCATTGAGTATTTTATTAAAAGTAGCTTAAACCTAGCCGCAACCTTTTTTAGGGTTGCTATCTTATAATTTGCCTTATCAAGTTTTGCTTTCTTAGCCTTAGGGTTTCTGATATTTTTTTCCCAAGCAACCTAAGCCTTAATTATTGCTTTAGCCTCTTATATGTTATTAATTTTATATTCAATAATAAGAAGTATTAAAGCAATTGATTTTATGTCTAATGGGCTGTCGAGTACCGTAGGGGAGGAGCTTCAGGAAGTGTGAAAGTCTTGAATTGTAAAGGAGTGTAATAGAGCTCCCCTTAAGAGGGAGCTCCAAAGATCTAATTACATAAGCAGTCTTAATTGGCTGCAGCGCTATTGAGGCTTTGTTGGTGCTCCTAGCCGACAAACCCCTATTTTGTACGACATACCCCTTTGGTTGAAAGCAATTATAAAAGCCATAAGAATGCTTAAATGTAATTTGTATAATATGATGGCGTAAATGCAGATCGCCATATAATTGGGAATAATGCTAATATAATTGGTTGTGGTAAAAGCGTTGTTGCTGGGGCAATGGAATTAAGCGAGTAAAGTTATATTAAAGCTTTTGTGCTAGGAATTTGCGTTCCCCAGCGATTATATTATTAAAAATGGCTTGTATTAAGAAATGCGCTCCTGCCGCTGCCCTCAAAGCATTAAAAAAGAAGAGAGTAGGTTTCAAATGTTTAGAAGTCCGAAATTAATATGCTAATATGCATGATGTAGCTGGCTGGCGCTTTTTGAGCTGCTATCCCTTCCTTTTGCTCGCCTTTCCCGCTCTTATCAACCTTTTGGCGTTGCGCTGTGGCTGGGGAAGCTCGTGCCATGCCATGCTTTCACTGCATTTGCAATGGCATGCGTAGCGCGCTGGGCGATTTTTGTTGTGATAAGGCGTTGTTGGTGTGGTGTTTTTGTTGTTATAAAAATAATAAAGCTGGCTGCGCTGCCGCGCCCTAGGCCGCTGCCGCCCTTTTTGCCGCCTACCTAGTGGCAAAGTCGATGCTAGAGAGCTTTCGCGTATGTATATCATTTTATGTAATATTGAATGTTGTGTGAGAGCGATGTGTAGAGCTCCTGCTGACCGGCCATAGGCCCTTACCGCCCGTCGAATTGTTATCAAAGCTGCCTTAAAGGAGAAGGAGGTTAAGGAGGCTAAGGATAAGAATGAGGAAAAGAATGATTCTGCCTTCGGTTTGTTGCTCCATAAATACTATTCCTGTTGATTTGAGACGACATTTGACATGTTATAGCTTCTCTTCGTTGAGAGACTGCCGTGCCCCCCCCTTGCCCTGTTTTTGGCGCTGAGGTAGGTGATGATAATAATGTAGCTGTTATTATTGGTGTTAATGGACCTTTGGTTGCCGTTGTTGCAACGCATGCTATCGCTTGCGCTTTTGCTTTGGCAGAGGTTGATGTTTTGGCTAGCGCCGCTTGGCGGTTGATGGACCTTTTGCTCCCATCTTTATAAATAGAAATGGCTTTGCAACCCGTAAATCGCAGCTTGGGAATGTTATCCTGATGGTGAAATGGCTTTGTAATCCTGAAGTCGCAGCTTAGGAATGTTTCCCCTATGTTATTATAATACTGCGAGTATATTGAAGCGGCTTTGCAACCCCAAAATAGCAGCTTAAGATTAGGTTCTTAAAATTCATATAATTCTTTTTTATGCTCATTGTCTTTCTATAATATTGGTTTGAATTGACATATAAAATGTACTGAATATAAATGTAAATGTGCTTTAGCATTAGCTCAAATAAGCTCTTCAACAGCGGCTTAAGCATCCTGAAGATTTAGGAGAGCTACGAATACCTCAAATTTCTATCAAGGCAGGTTCTTTATTAAGCCATCTGCTAGCATATTATTAGTGGGGAGATATATTACCTGAAAGTTCCCCCTTTTGTGCTCTTAGCGTAGCCATATGTTCTATATGTCGATGTGTTTTAGCTTCATTGAAATGCGTTGGTTCTTTTCAATTATCAGCCGAATCGTTTATTTATTATCACAGAATATGTTTCATGGAATTCCCACATCAAGTGTTAATTCCTTAAAAAAGCGCTGAAGCGCTATTACCTCCTTTGCCGTCCTTGCTACCCCTAATAACTTCGCTTCCATTGTTGAAGTGGTTATAGTGTTTTGCCTTAAGGCTTTTCAAACAATTGCACCTTCAAATAATATTACAATAAAATTTTAGGAAAAGCGTTTTGACTTTTTGTTATTTGCGAATAAGGCGTTTAAGGCTATTAATAAATATATCTCCCAATTTTCGCATCAATAGATTATCGCTAAGAAGCATGATCCAAACAAGTATCTAATGGTTTATTTAATTGCTTTTGCGTGCTAGGCGCTTGGGTTTATCAAAAAGTGCGATAGCTAAAAAGCTGCAAATGCGACATTTGGCCTTAGCATAATGGCTATGTACAGGACTAACCCAACCTTTTTTTGGTACTTTTTAACCTGCTTTAATATGGCAATTTTAGGGTTTTTGATTAGGTTATAATTTGGCAAAGGCATGCTTAGGCACTTCTCATTTATTATATTAAATTTCCGAGCCACTTTTTCTATATAAATATTATGCATTAAAGACACCGTTTTGGCGGACCAATCTTTAATTACATGCATCCCCAAAAACCATTTCACATTTCCTAATATAATAAGTTTATAAGCTGAATGCAACCTTTTAATGATTTTTTGTCCTTTATTGTTGTTTAAGGCATGGTATAGAATTTGAATATTGTTAATATAAAATGCCATAAAAACTGTTCTATTGGAGTTTGTGAAGATACATGGTTCTTTTGCTAAGGGGTTGAGGTTTAATTTACTTAATATTATAGCAAAGTTGCCGTACCATAGCGCAGGGGAGTTTCTTAGGCCGTACAATGCTTGATCGATTTCCATTACCATTCCAGGTCTTTTTCAGTTATCTGGGAGGTAACATGATACTAAGGCGCTTTTCTTATTACGTTTGGCGTTGACGAATGCGTTGATTACATTGAATTGCTTTACTTCTAAATTGAACTATGCTGCAAAGGCCATTACCATTCTAAAAGAGCATGTTGCAAATGTTGCAGCATATATCAAAAAGATTATTAAATTATTTTGCATATTCTCTTGCATTACGATGCGAAAGTGGCAGCGAATTAGTTCGCTTGCTAAGTCGATTTTATATGTGAAAACCTATTTCAATGAAATGGGCTATATAATAGCGTTTTCCCTAGGAATCACTCTCCAGCAATATCGAGCTTCCAAATTAGCGATCTTTCTTTCGGCGTTTTTCTTGAAGTGTTCGCCCCAGGTATGGCTATTTAGCTCATTCCAATTCTTTGGAGCTTTCGGAAGTTTCCTTTAATGTGGGTTGTGTAAATTAGAAGCAATTATGAAGTCTGCTTCCACTTTGACATTTGAAATAGCTGTTGCTATTATCGCATGCAATATAATTATGTTTTCGCCATCTGCTCGCATTAGAGTAGTTTCACAAAATGTGCTAGCAAACTCCATTATACGCAAGTGACTATTTTATCATAAAGCTATTATCATGGAGTAATGGCCCCGAATTGCAAGTTTATTATGCTCCCTTCACACTTCTTATGCTACATAAATTTGGTCACGTTTTTGTTTTTGTTGCTATTGTCGGCTTGCTTTGGCTAATATTTGGAAATTGTTGTTTATCCCAATTGCTATGGGCGGAGCTTTTAGTAATTTGGGGACCTACTGCTTAAGGTCTTATGGCTTTTGATTTGGTATTATGACTTAAGGGTATATTTGACGCGCTTCCTTAATACCTAAGTCTGTACTTTTACCATATAAGGCGTTCCTTTTAAGCTAATCTTCGATTATTTAATTTTTAGCAAGTCTTAAAGCGCCTAAACTCAATCTTTCATAAAAAATCAAAACTCCATTATCGTTCTTGATGCTATTTTTGTAAAGAATCACTTTATTTACTCCCAAGTTTTGACTTTTATAAGGGACTATGTTATTGCTCTTTCTTTTTTGGCTTTTATAAGGAATTATTTTATTGCTTTATATTTCCCAGCTTTCATAAAGAACTATTCCCATTTCACTTTCCGTTACCCTTAAGCTTATTAATAGTTTAGGAGGATTAAGGTTTATTGGTATTGTTGCAGGTGATTTGATCGCCGAGGGGAGCATTTTCATAAGCGGGGGAAGCACCCTTGGTACAATGATTTCTGTTTTCATTAGCTTTCTAATATATACTTCAATAATGGCATTTAGCTCGGCCATTCATTTCTCCGCAATATTCTCTGTAATATTGCTCATATTAAGCCTTATATTTAAGGAAACGTCGTCCTCCTCCATTATAGTAATAAGCTCTTTTAAAGCAGAAGCGGTTTGGCCGACCGACTTCTTCTTCTTTGAAGAGTAAAACTTTGTTTCATTAAAGCGAATATTGCGCATTATAATAATACGGCATAGCTGGGGCACTCAAATTTTGTATATATTGAAAGCAACATAATCAATCAAATAATTTAAATGTTCCCTGGGATTAACTTTAAAGCCTTTTTTATTTTTTCCGACTTTTTTATTATTTTTTATTAAGTAAGCACGCGCCCTATACGCGTACTCCCCGCTTCAATCTGATCTCAGGTCGGTCAATAGCCTTTTCATAATCAATGGATTGTATTATCAAAAATAGCCCCAAAACCATTCCTAAAGCACTTGATTTGGGCTTTTTATTTTTTGTTGTGCAAATGGTGCTTTGTTATATAAGTAAACCGCCGCATTACACACCTTTAGATATAGTTTTTTTGGGAGTTTTGCTTAAACGCGCATTTTAATGGATTTAATAATAATTTCTTATTCTGCGCGCTTTAAACCGCCAATTGGTTCTTTAATATATGCTAGGGGGTTCTCCACTTCAATCCTTTTCCTTATTATCCAGTTTTAATAGCGTGTTATTCCAAAGATTGCAACAACGAAAGTGTCATTATCATGCCTAATAACACAGATAAACAATTTATATTAATATCTTGTCCAATGCTTGAAGTTCTATAATACCAGCATAACCTAGTTTAGCAACTTGCTTACCAAGGTTCAGCTAAATAGCTTCCCATTGTACTCGTTTTTGATTATTAATAATCATTGCATTCCATTGTAGCTTAAGGGGAAATCAAATAGGTCCCAAAGGATTTTGAAAAATGGTTTAATCGCCTTATTTTTAGATTTCCTTCTTAAAATGACGTTTCCGGCGTGTGTTATAGCACAATCTTCGCATTCGATTTTGGAAATATCATTGAATTCTATCCCCCTTCTTGCGTGGAGCAGCGCCTGAAGTGCTTCTTTTCCAAAATAACCCGTTTTTAGGTGCCATATTTTTAGCGTTGCATAGCAAGCTTGCAATAGCTTTTTACTTGATTGGAAACCTTGTTTCAAGCTATAATAAAAAATTGGATACATCATAGCTAGGAAGCGCTTTATTATTATTAGATTATAGGAGCAATAAGAGTAATTGAGAGGCTTATATTTAAAAAAGGTAAGGTTGTATTTCCGCTTTAGCTTCCAAAGCACCATGCTATTTTAAACTTCCTCATACCTTAATATAATATCTTTTCCTAAATACCAAATCCCAATATTCAACAAAAGCGCCTTAAAGATAATGTTAATATTAAAATCAATCATAATTGCAATATTGCTTAAGATCAAGTCTTGTGTATTTGAACTATTTTTGCTTTTTAGCATATTCTTGAAAAGTCGCTGGCCCCAATTAATGACTGGAAGGCATTATATACCTGCCTCCACACAGTCGTCGTTCCTAAACTTCATAAAAATGCTTAAGATAAGCTTTTTCTTATTATTAACAAAATGCTAAGCACCGCAATTGTTTATAAGTATGCTATCTAAAAATGCATGTGGATTGCTAATAAAATTTGCGGCATATATTCCTATTATTTTATTAATATTAAACAGCTTTGAATCAATAATAATAGCATTAACATTTTCAAAGTATTTGCTCTTGTTTATTAATAACAATGGCTTTTTCTTTTTCTTTTTGTTTAGGGCAACGCTTTCAATGATTTGATTAATGGGAAGGATCTTTCAACCCTCCTTAACAATTTCCTTTTATAGCTTGGCGTATTTCGCTCCTTCAAATCTTTTGCGAATTTCTTTAACCTCATTATCGCTGGGGCAATTCCTTAGTTTATTTGCATAGCCGCTATTATAAGCGTATCATAATTTCCAGCATTTAATGGGTGCCTAAAAGTGGCCATTTTTGGAATTGCAAGGGCAATTACTTTTCCTTGATTATTTGGAATAAGATTGGTTGGATAAGCCTTATTTGCTATAAATGCTTGAGCTTTTGGCATTGGAGGTAGCTTTAAAGCTGTTAGGAGTTTTTGAATGCTTCCTAAGAAAAGCATATAGCCCATTCGCTATTTTTCCACCCCCTAAACCATTTTTGAAATGCTTTTCCAAATTAGCTTCAAAAGCTAAACCATACTTCTTAAGCATCATATAATGTTTCTTTTCCAAAACATCGTTTCTAATGATATTAGCTAAAGCTTAAGCGGCCTATGTCTTGGCATAGACTAAAGCTGCAAAAAGAAAATCTTGGATGCTTAAAATGCCTTAAACTTCCGGAATATTATATGCTTTAGCAAGACGGTACCTCTTTTGCTACTTCTTATGCTAAATACAAGCTTCCATCTTCCCTTTTCTTTCGAAGGCACTTATTAAAGCTTTTCGATAATTTAAGATAATAGATGATAATATAAAGGCGTTTAAGGGAGCGAGCTCTCGCTTAATTAACCTGACCAATGCTTAAAATCCAACAAGGTTCTTTAATTTATTATCGTTAATAGCGTTTATTAAGATTAATACACTAACAATGCTATTAACCCAGTTAAATAAGTGTTGATACCTTGTGCTAAGGAGCGTTCATTAAGCGAAGTTATTCTAAAATTCTTTTATGCAAGCTTCCCAGATTTCCTTGATATCGCTAAAGGTCGCCTCTAATGATTTGATAGCTTATAAAGGCTTCATAAAAGTTCTTTTCTTGTTTTTGTTAGCAGTCTTTCACTTATAATACATTTTCCGCTCGCTATCGCTTATTAACGCCATCCATTTTGCAAATTGATTGTTTGTCTCAACTTATATATATTCGTCAATATTGGAAGCTATTGGTCGAGATTTAAGGAGGTTTAAAACGTCATATCTATTTGGATTAACAAAATTGATGATGCCCTTGAATTGGGCATAATACTAAAATCTCGTCCACCATTGCAGCCATTGGCGACGATTGCTTAATAGAGCATTATTCTTGTCGATTAATACGTCCTGAGAAGACATTCTATTGTTATTAAGCGTCTAAAGAATTTGAAAAAATGTTGCTATGTTGAAAAAGGGGGATATGTGCTTTTGAAGAGTTTTTTAAATAGCGGTAAATATCCTTCAACACTTACTTTCGCTTCTCTTAATTTATAGTAGTCATACCTTAATAACTCATAGAATAAGGCTATGGCTCTTAACTATTGAGTATCATAGGGGAGGAGCTTTAAGAAATGTGAAAGTCTTGAATTATAAAGGAGTATAGTAGAGCTCCCTTTAAGAAGGAGCTCCAAAGATTTAGTTACATAAGCAGTCTTGATTGGCTGCAGCGCTATTGAGGCTCTGTTGGTGCTCCCAGCCAACAAACCCCTATTCTGTACGACATGGGCTTATTAAATTGGAAGCATTTGGATTAAGCTTTGTCCAAATCTTATTTAAATAATAAAAGTTTTTATAAGCTTAAAACCATATAAGCCAAATGCGCTTATTATAAATAAGCAATAGCTCTTTAGCTATGAATTTATTATTTATTATGAAGAGGTTGCTCTTAAAAGCTTAAAGCATAAGGGAAAATTTGAGGAATTCAAGGAATTAAGAAAAAAAGGAAAAGTTAGGAGCAATTAAAGGATTTAAATTTATAGCTTTTTTAAGTTTTTATGCAGATTATTAAGGTCGAAGAAGCGGTGTATTAAAATAGCGGTAAAAACTTTGCAACAAGTAGCTTGCAGAATCTCAAAAACTTTAAAAAACTTAAGAAGCTTTAATTTAATCAATTGCGCGTAATATAAAAGAATATTAATTTAATAGCTTTATTATAAGGCTTATAATTAACATGCGCAATAAAACTCAAGCTTTGCAAGCATTTAAATTAATAAAATATGTTGATTAATTAAGTAAAATTTAAGTAAAAAGTGTGAAAGGGGGAAATGCTTCCCTAAAGCGGTATATAATGGCAAAACCCTATTTAAAAAGTGTGCAATGCCAAAAGAGCAGTTTAGGCGAGCTGCAGCCGTGCCTGTACGACACCTTTTCAATAATATTAAGATTTTTTAACGCCTTTAGGTAATTTTAATAAAACAAGCAATTAACAAAATTACCAGCTAAAAGCAAAGGGATGGCCCATTTGGCAATTGCCGAGTTATAGGTCGTACATAGGCTAACCATATCATCTTTAACGGCGCAATAATCAAAAGCCGTTTTTGTTCTTTAAAAAAAGTACCATAAGTCACCGGCTTAAAGGTCAATGCTCACCATCTCGTCCTCTTAAAACAGGCCCCCACAAATTCCATATGATAAACGTTTTAAGGCATCTAAGATCGCCTTTTAATAATCCCTTATACACCTTATTTAAATATCAAAAATGATCTCCTTTAAAAAATCGGCCAAAGCTAGCTTTATATACTAGCATTCCTAATCTAGGAAAAATGGGAGGACATTATCAAAGGCAACAATATGTCCCTCTATGAGTAACTTCTGCTGGGCCCTTCAAGTGTCGGCAACAAACTTACGAAATAGGTATGCCTGCCTCGCATCATCTTGGTCTCTCCTGTCCCGGCGTTGCTGCTCTTCTAATATAAGAGATCTTGTTTGGAGCCCCTCCTTATGCCGTAAACGTGCTCGTATTATAAACTCATCTAGGGCCTCTCGCTCCCTACGACGTTGTTCATCCTGCTGAACAGCTAGCGCTCGCCTGCGCTCTCAAACTGACTCACTAAAGTTGAATAACCCTATAGACCTTGCCTTTCTCCATTCTTTCCTCTCATCCGTTTTCCTTATGAGTCGTTCTTCTTCTAACCGCCTCCTCTCTACTGCCGCTTGCTCAAGTGCCTTAATCTTCTCTCTCTGTTTCCCAATCTCCGCCGCTAAGCTCCGCGGGTTCTTCGGACCCAGTCCCTCTATCTCTTGCCCCTCTGCTGTGACCTCCTCAAGTGGCTGAACCCTCCCGCTCTGCTGCTTAGTCCTCGATGCCTTTGCCTCCAAAAAAGGATAAATCCTCCTCGTCTAAACCCTCCCGCTCTGCCGCTCAATCCTCTATGTCACTGCCTCCCCAAGCGCCTGAACCCTCGCACTCTGCTGCTCAATCCTCTCAACCAGCCTCTGCTGGCTCTGATCAAAAACCCAAGCCCTCTTTATATGCTGCTTAATTCTTTTTAATAAACCCTGCCAACTTATAAGTTCGTTATCTTAAAAAATAAATGGAATAAAAATAAGGAAAAAAGTAATAGGAGATGGCATTATAGCGTATGATATGATTAGGTCTTAAATTCAATTAAGCAATCAAGCTATATAAACTATAAAGCCGTAAACGTAAACCAATTATATAACTAAACACCACCCTCCCTTTTTTTACCCACGCACCAAAAAGCAAATATTAATAAAACACGAGTATGAATCAGTATTAGAAATGAAACACCAAGTAAAACGCGAATGTCCTTTGATCAACTTCCAATTAAATCCTTAGGTAAAAATCACGGGACTAACGAATTTTATGGCAATTTAGGGTTAGTGTTTTTCCGAGCCCGCCCCCTTTTTTTTGTTGAAGAACTTTCTCTCTGAGCTTATCAGCTCATTTCGAAGGCATGATAGGTACTTTGACTTTTAACAGCTTGAACTTTATACACACATCAACATGTCTTATAATTTTATATAAGTCATATTCCGTAGTCACTCTTAAATACTCTAAGCCCTTTCTATAAATGAATCACGTTCGTGTCGTCGCCCTCGCGCCTGATCTAATAGGCAGCCTCCTTTTATAACGCAATAGAGTTCCTTAAGAACAGCTCGATTAATTAGCTTTTATCTCCCCTGACATGTATAGAAGCATCATATCAAAGCTCTAAAACCATACCCATAAGCTAGAAATTTTTATTAGCGTTGTGGACAGCCACATTATATAAGTTCATGTTAGATCGCCACCCCGCGTTGGTAACTCGCTCCGGCATGGCACGTGATTATCCCACTAAGTAACAGAATTTCGCTCATCGAATCATTTGCCACGCATACAAGTTAGCTCCTTTATAACGTTTGAATGTATATGTTTAAAAGCAAGTTGAATTACTATAAATATTTTGAACATAAACATGTGAGAAAAGAGCTATTATAAATGCGATGTTTGCTGTAAAGCAAAAGGTCAAGTACGGGACCTTAAGCCAAGTTTTTGAAACAGCTTATGCCGCTTTAATATAGAGGAAGGCTTGTTAATACCAGGCAATAATCCTATTGGCACGTCCTTCGCATGCTCTTCTATTTCTATTGAGGCCTTGTTCTTAAATATAGCATCCAAAGCACATAATTGGTCCCGCAAAGTCTCAGACTTATCATAATCAGGTCCGAAGACTTGCTCATACCCACATAACGCTTTTGAAAACATAGTCCTGGCCTTTGCTAAATCAGCTTAATGTTCAAAAAGAAGGCCTAGGTTCAAGATTATGTTAAGCGCTAAAACATAAGTGGTAATATTATCTTAATCAATCGCCTTTTCGTATCCTTTTAGCGCCCGCTGGTACATCTGCTTAATCTTGACAAGTTTGCCCTAATTGGCGTAAAGGGTCCCCAGGTTATTAATTATATCAAGCATTAACGTGTATTCCAGACCACATGCCTTCTCGTAGCCTTGTAGCGCCTATTAATACATCTTCTTGGCCTTGACCAATTTGCCCTGATTGGCGTAGAAGAGACCCAGATTATTAACCGTGTTAAGGATTAACATATAATCAAAACCCCATGCCTTTTCCTTACTTTGCAGCGCCCGTTGGTACATTTTCTTGGCCTCAATCAGCTTGCCCCAATCGGCGTAAAAGTATTCTAAATTATGGCAATCATTTGCTAGCTTCTCATTTCTTATTAAGCTCTTTGAAAACATATATAAACATTTTACTGCATACTAAAGAAGTCGACATTACATCGTTCATGGCTGATTATCCTTTTTTTTAAGGACATGTGCTGCCACAAACCTTACAATTAGCCTAGCTAAATCAAAATCCCATTTCTAATTTAAAGCATAAATGGTCCAAGAGTAAACACATTTATAGATATTATACCCTCTAAACTTGGTCAATCCTTATGAAAATGTGGCTATTTCCATTAGCCCATGATTACTCAAGACCCGCACTGCAGCGTCGAAGCTCAACTCGTCTTTAGTAAGCGCTTATAATCATTTAGGGCTATTAGGTTCGCCATGTTCAAAAAGCTCAAATCAAAGGCCCTAGTTGTCAAAATACGCCCATAAACAAAGAAAGTTGGCTAAAAGGGGGTTTTGCTATTTAATATAATCGAAAAAGATTTGCCATATTAAGTAAAGGGTTTGATCTTCGTACAAGCTTAGCTTAGGGCTTATTTCCTTTAGCTTTACCCATAACTCCTTGTACAAACAAAAATAGTCTAAAAAGCTTCTGGCTATTTAATCAAAATATGCTCCAGCAGTAGCTAATGCAAGAAAAAGGCCATTTAATTCCTTTGCAAGCTTCATAGCATCAGGATTTGATTTAAAGCATTAAGATAATAATATTAAATTTAAAGCGTCCTCACCTATTTTAAGCTCTTGTTATCTTGATATTATTAATAATATTTCTAAATTATTACGCAAATTGCCGAACTTCCGAATTTGAATAAATTGTCCAATTCTAATGTCTAATAATTGTGTTATAATAATAATTATATAACGGTCCAATATTTACTTGGTATAAATATAAAAGGCTGCGATTGATTTTTAATGATTAAAAAGTAGGTATATGACGTATAGGGTAAAACAATTACTAATATGATTAAAAATATTATTTAAAATTAAGCATAAAGCTTTTATTTAATGGCAAATATACCAATTTTATATAAAACTTTTGTTTTTCCTGAATCACCATAATCCAAGGTGACCGCATAAGGGTTTCCCTAAATCACCGTAATCCTTAATAATCTTATCACATAACTTGTTATCCCATGCCCTATAAAATCTTCTTATTTTAGCTTTTTTATACAACAAAGCTATTAAGCCTCAAAGCCAAAACGCGCGTAATATTCCCCGCCAAATATGTTCATAACATTATCCCTTTTTTAGCTTAATATACCCTTACGCTTAAATATGCCAAAAAAAATGTTATTAATAGTTTAAGGCCATTTTCCCTTTTTATTATGTCATCCTAGCGTAACATCAAATTTGAATATATTACCTTAGCCTTAAAAATCAAAAAGATTAATAAAAAAATGTTTTCCTACAAATTTTACATACGGAATTACTATTACTGTGTTGCTGCGGGCCTTAAAGCCGTTTGCTATTTCCAATGCGCTTGTTATAGCCGTATTAAATGCAATTTCATTAAAAAGCTTCCCACCGTTACTTCCTGGGCTTTCATTAATAAACAGCAACAACGCCTAAAAAAGAAAAAAAAAACTATGACAAAAATCCTTTGTCTCTGAAAACAATAACATTTTCTAAACAAAAAGAAAAAGAAAATAATAAAATCAGGTCTAAAAACTTTAAATAAGCTAAATTAGAAGAAGCGTAAGAAAAAGGCAAAGCTCGTCCAACTAAAGGCTAGCGCTGTAAGCCTTTTGAAAGCCTCTGCTCTTTTAGAATCCCCCGCCGTTGATCTCACAGCCTTCAAAAGGCTGCCCAACTCATTTTAGAAAAGCCTAGGTTTTACTAATAAAAACTTTGAAATAGCCCAAAATAATAAAGATTAAACTTGGGTTCTCATATGTTCTCTAATTATAAATACCCCTTTTACTTAATCAAATACCTAATTTTGCCACGGAAATTTTAACAATTAAGAATAGTCTCTACTTCATACTCGGCGTTTAAATTAATTAATTATATTTTAATAATAAAAGCCAATAGTGCTCCTAATAATGCTAATTCAAAAAAATATATATAAAATATCAAATAAATGTTTATTATCTTTAAAAGTGCTAACTAATAATTGACTAGTCCTTTAATTTTTGCAATCTTAAATAATCCTAGCTTTTTATAATCCAGCTTATGACTTAATCATTTAATTACAATATTCTTTTAAAATAAATAAACTTTATCCCCCTCCTTAAGCATTAATCCCATGCTACACTTCTTATTATAATAAATTGTTAACTTTTATGTTATAAACAAAATATTAGCTAATAATTCCTCATGTAATTGCTTTAACTCATTTCCTTATAGCATAGCTTCTTGCGCAATCCCTTAACCCGCAATTAATGTATTATATGCCGTTGGGTTGTACCCATAATTTGCGTAAAATGGCAATATTCCAATAATCTTTTAATCTGCGCTATTATATGCAAATTAGGCAAATAGAAATAATTAAACCTAATTATTTTGCTTATAATTTATATAACATCAAAAATAAGTCTTCATTATTTAATTAATTTGTTTTATTTATGCATTCATTTGAGGGTAAAAGGCTATTAACATTTTTTATTTTATCCCTAAAAATGCGATTAAAATTTTCCAAAACCTTAAAATAAAAAGCTTATCTTTATTTAAAATAATCTCATTTAATATTTCATATTTTGCAAAAATCATTTAAAAAAATACTTACGCCATAATAGGCGCATTTTGTGTTTCTAATACCAATATCATGTACGCATATTTAATAAACTTATTCATTATAACACAAATTAAATTATATATAATTCTTATAGCTAAATCTTTTAAAAATAGCAATTTAATCATAAAATTTAAAGCAATTAATTTTCATAGGCGTAATAGTGTTGCTGGCAATTTTATAAGCCCATACAAAGCATAATGTATTGCCTTATTTTAAATGCATATATTATATAATAATACCATGTCCTTAATTATTTTCCTTATACTTAAGAAATAATATTCCCTAAAAAGCCTTAATAATATCTTAGCAATTCCCTAATGCCCATAAGCCAATAGCCCATGCTATTCTTTAATAAAATCCGCCCTATTCCATATTAAAATATAAACTTGTCCTTAATATAAAAAAGTTCCAATAATAATAATAAAAATCCTTTACTTAATTATTTCTTTTACTTAATTATTACCAAATCCTAATTATAGTTTTTTCAAATCTTTTTAAAAAGGCGGCTCATTGCCGCTAATTGCTTATAATTAACAATTAGCAAATTGCTATCTTTCCGCAATACAATATAAGATTTATGTATTTTGTTTATAAAATATTTTAGCTTTTTGCTTAAAGCATTAGCTTAAGCGTTTTCCATCCCCCTAATATAAGAAATTCAAAATTTTATAATAAAAAGTATTTTATATCATCAAACCTGGCATTAATTTAGCTTTTTAATAATAATGAAATAAATAAGATTCTTATAATTCATTAAAATCTATATCTTATAAGCAATGCTTTTAAAATAAACCCTTCATTTGCGTATTACGTTCACAATTGCTAACAACTTTTTATTATATATATTATAATTGAATTTTGCTAGTAATAGTTTTCATAAATAATAAGCAATTAATTGCTATCTGCCGTTCTTGCCTAATTGGCTAAGCACGGCACCAATGGCGTAATCCAAAGAATTCGTTTTTATGCATATTTCTTTATTAAGTGTAAAAAACGTGAGAATAAGCTTTTTAATAAACATTTCCTTAAAAGCTTTAAAAGCCGCGTCAACTTCCTTTATTTACATGTATTCCTTATTCTTATAAATCAATTCTGTAAGTACTTTTACAATTCCTAAATAATTTTTTATAAATTGCCTATAAAAATTAGCAAATCCAAAAAAAAAATTATAATTTTTTAACATTAGTAAGCCCCGTCCAATTAATAATTACTTAAATCTTTTTAGGATTCATAGTTAATCTTATAATAATAATCACATAGCCTAAAAAGGTGACTTTTTTCATATAAAAATTGCATTTCTTTAATTTAAAAAGCATAAAGGCGGCTTTTAACCTTTTAAAAATTGCTATTACGTTTTTTATATATTATCCTTTATTTTTGAAATAAACCAAAATATTGTTCAAATAGCAAATGCACATTATATCCAAATATAATCGCAAAACATTATTAATCAAACGCTAAAATATAACTAATGCATTAATTAAATCAAACGGCATAATTATATATTTATAATAATTAAAACAAATATAAAATGTTATTTTTTCTTTTTTACCTTTAGCCATCTTAATAAGATTATATACGCCTTTTAAATCAAGCTAAGTAAAAATCTTGGCCCCTGCAAGCCTGTCTCGCAATTCCTTGACCAATAGTAGTGCATAATAATCCTTTTTTATAGTATCATTCAATTAATAATAATTGATGTATATTTATTATTCGCCGTTCTTCTTTTTTATAAAAAAAACGTTGCTTTCCCATAAGGATTTGGATTCCCTAATAAACCCTTTTGCTAAATGTTTATTAATATAATTCTTAATTGTTATTAAGTCCATTGCCGAATATTCCTTAAATAATTGAAATATTGGCTTAGTACCTTTTTTTAACTTAATCCAATAATCGTAATCTTAATGTTTAAGTAAAGCCTTAATGCCTTGTTCTTTTTTAAACAATGCCGCAAACTTGTAATATGCTAATAATATGTTTTTCATTAATGGACCCTTATTTTAGTGTTCAATTTATTCTTTGAAAATGGCGCAAACCTTTTGAATAATTAATATTCCTGCTTTGTTTTAATAACAATTCTTACAATAACTAAACATCAATTACCTCTTAACTCAATTAATCTTTGGATTATGTTTTTTTATTTAGGGAAATTCAAGAATAATATTATGTATTCTAATTTAAGTAATATTAAATTAAATTCTTTTAAAATAGCCAGTAATACCTATATGCAAAGTCTAAGTTTACACATTTACTATCCCATTAGCAGCGGCATTACCATTGGCAAATACCAGTTAATATCCTTTTTTCTTAACCTTAATTAATAATAAATGCTTAAGCATAATAACAAAAAATATAAAATTCCCTTATGCCCCAAAGTTCACCATAGCCTTAAGAATTATTCCTTTGATTTTTACTTTCATAATCAAATGGCGGTTTCTTATTGCCGCTAATTGGCGCATAAGGAAATTCTTTTAATAAAAGTTTTTTATTAAAATATTTCTCCAAACCTAATAATTTGATTTTGTAGCCATAATTATAAATAACTAATTTATTCTTAAAATTTAAGCTAATAAAATAAAGCGTTTTTAATATATTTAAATATTATCGGCCATATTAAACCAAAAGCGCCATTAGCTGCCTTTTAACATAACTTCCTAAAGTTCTCCTTTTCCCGGCTCATCCTAATTCTCAAAAACAGGCAATGGTTCTTAAGGAATAATCTATATATAAGTTTAAAAACAGCCGCTGCCGTACTCAACCTGTTTCTATTTAATATGTTTATAATCCTAATAAACTACCTAATACTTCTCGCCCTATTATGATCCCCCCGTAAAAACCAATCCTAATTCCTTATAAATAACCCTTATAACCTTGTTAGTCTAATGTTGAGAATTCAAGGCCCAAAAATATAAATTCTCCTTCTGCTAAATAACTTCCTAAATCTCGTTTTACAATAATTCAAAAAGTAATAGCTAATATGGTCCTGAATTTAAAACCTAACAAAGCTCCTTATTTTCTTTTTTTCCATTATCTTATGTTATGCTACTATTATCCTTTACTTAAGCGTGAATTCCGTTATTTTCAAATTTATTAATAATCATATATTAAAAGCTTAAGGCGTTAAGCTGCCTAATAAGGTATAATAGCATAGGAATATTAATAATATTATAAGCACCTTGCCCCGTTGCATTAATTTGCTTCTTTCCTAATCATAACTTTTCTTAGTAATAAGAGCTGGCCATATGGCCTAAAAAACCACAATCAAAGCATAGCTTATTCCGTTGACGTTTATTCATAATTTTCTTAAAAAGCCCGTTATTATGTAGCTTTTCTTTGGGTTACTTTCAAAACGTGGCATTTAATTCCATTTTACAAGAATAAAAGGGTTTTTTACCCCTTTTGTTTTAATGCATATGTGTCTTAAAGCAATATTAGCCTTTTTGTTTAAAAGCACATTTAAAATTACGATTATTAATTTTAATAGCCATTTCAATAAGCTCTTATAAATCAAAAGGTATGTCCAATCTAATGACCTTATTTTTAACTTCGTCTTTTAATCGCTTGTAGTACTATGCCTTAAATGCCTTATTGTTTCAGCTGATTTAATTAGCAAATTGCTAAAAGGCGGCCGTATATATAATTGCTAACCTAATCTGCTTTAAGTTCTAAATATTGCGTTTGATCGTTTGGTTTTGGTCAATATTGCCAAAAACGCGATTAATATATTTTTTGAATCCTTTAAAGCTTAAAAAGATTTTCTAAAACTCCTTAAACATAATAATAAAAACCTTTTCTTCCTTGATTTTATTCTTAATATAATTAAATAAAAAGGTTTTGATCTAATTAAAGGCAGCCTTATGAAAAGAAAACGCAGCCCAAAGGACCTTGTTCGTATTTGTAAAAAATTGATAGCCGTTAAATCCGGTGTAAAATTTCACCTAAGTAAGGTAGGCCTTAAGCTTGGATTAGTTTTTATAATAAAAATCCGGGGATGCGATTTTGAAAACGTTTTTTGGGTTAAAAGTATTGGCAATGGCCAAAGCCTTAATGAAAAAGTTGAAAGTTATATTATGTATATAAATTAATATTTTTAATAAAACGGTGCTTAAAATATAATGGTCTAATATTTACTTAATATAAATATAAAAGGCTGCGATTAATCTCTAATAATCAAAAAATAGGTATATCACGTATGGAGTAAAACAATTACTAATATGATTAAGAATACTATTTAAAATTAAGCACAAAGCTCTTATCTAATAATAAACGTGCCAATTTTATATAAAACCTTCGTTCTTCTTAAATCACCATAATCCAAGGTAATTGCATAAAGGTCTCCCTAAATCACCATAATCCCTAATAATCTCATGTGATACGGAAAGTGGAGCAGGTCTTTTAAGATGTGAGAGATCTCTATGATCATTAGAAGTGAGAAGTGTGTGAGTGTGTTTAATAAATTAAATTGAACGTTACCCTTTCTAAGATAAGACTACGAACTAGAGATATATATATAAAATACTTATGTAAACATATACTAGACCTTATTAAATATATTGACATAATAATAAAGCTTATTACGCGACACACCCCTATAATAAGATATTATCCGTAAAATCAAAAGCTCGTTATCCTTAATGTATAATATACAGTTATAATTAAAAAAGACAATTATACTAGTTATATATCTCAGATCATAGTGTATTTATTATAAATCATATAAATGACTATATATAAGCGCCGTATAGATTTAAAAGAAAAGAAATACATAAGTACATAACTAATGCGCGTAATAAAATCGTATAATATAAACAATCGTCGTGTCCAATATAAACATAACACTTAATAATAAACATAAAGTATAATAAATAAAAGTAAACAACAAATACACAGTTAAAACGTATTAAACCAATATGTCAAAACATATAAAAAGATATATAATTATAAACTTAACGTAAAAAGAATAAAAGATCGTATATTATCGTTATTTTACTTAATTTTAAGTACCTGGTTTAAGTTCAAAATAATGAGGCTTTACGCAGGTATTCTTGGCGTTAAAGTAAAATCAGATCTATACGGTTAATGCTATAATTAAGTGATCTAAGAATTAAGTGATTACTTTAAATTAAATTTATGAAAAATAAGAGTAAATCATACTTATTCATTAGTTAAGTCAAGATTTACTCTATGTTTTATTATACGTCGCTTATTAATTAGTGTGTTATTAAATAACCCGAGTACGTCGGCCAATGATTAAGTAATCGCGCCTATCGGGCTAATAACTATAAAAAGAATATTTACTTTAATAAATAATAACTTTCTTTTAATATTAATATTATACACATTTATACTTATGCCTCTGTCTTTTACTTCTTTTGTCTTTTCTTCTTTAATTTTTATATATATCATTTAAACGATTTATATTATTAAAATGCCTCTTAAGTCAGCCAAAGAAGTAAATGACAAATATCATAAGCTTTATATTAACTAAGTAAATATTCCGTTTTTTTTTTACTTTTATATATGTCTTATATATTATACTTTTTAATTTTAAACATTAAACTAACTAATAATATAATCACAGATAAATACTTCTGAAAATAAGCTCGTTTAGTCACTCTCTCTTACGTTATTTTTTATACAGTAAGTCGTATGTTTAAATTCATTTTTTTAAGTTAAAAGATCCCTTTTATTTAGACTTTAATAATATTCTGCTCATTTTATTTACTTGTCGTCGTTTCACATTTAATAACAAGTCTAATATAATCTCCCTTTTTACTTGTATGTCCTCTCCTGTTTAAGCTCCCGTTTTTCGTAAACGTCTCGTGTCCTTTTACCCCGTTCTCTTTCCTCTTATTTTTACCTCGTCTTTTACTTAAGTTGTCATTCCTTAAACTCCTAAAGGTAAAGGTAAAGCACATAAAGTAATTAATGAATATAACGTTTACATATTTATTAATAAAAAGTCGGGAAAATCACAACATTTAAGTAGTAAAAGCTCAAGTTAAAAACGTTTGATTATATCTTTGTCATTTGTTTTAAATATACCTTTATATCTTTAAAAATCTCCTCATAAGTCTTGTACTTTTTTAAAATATAGTTCAAGATCTAAGGCCTTACTTGTCAAACGTAAGTGTAATATATATTTTTTTATTATGTTTTATATTCGTTTTTATTATATAATTATAAATAAATATTAATATATATTCATAAGTTAATGATTTGTTGAGCCTTATTTCTCGTATATTTATTCTATTATATATAACCGTAATAATAAGGGCAAATGCTTTATTAATACCCTTTCCATTAGTTCGCGCTATTATAATTACACTTTTAGGTATACTTATTATGTTGCTCCTCTTTAAATCCTCCAGTATAATATTCGGTTAATTTCCCTCTTTAAAACTAAAAACAACCCTTCTTTTTTAATAAGCCTTTCTAAATTTTTATGATTATTTTGCTAATATTACATAAAGTGTCCGCGCGATTCGTACGACCCTTAAGACTCTATTAAAGGAAAGTAAATTAAATAATAAAAGTAAAAAAGAAAAAAAAAAAAAAGATTAAGATCTTATTATTTAAGTCTCGTCGTCCTAGTCCTAGGCATAAAAAAAAGGATAAAGATAATAATAATATTACTAATAAAACTAGTGCCGTTATTAGGAAAATCTTTAAAAAGGAAAAAGATCAGTTATTAGTGGTTTTATTAAAGGGAATTATAAAGGCATTATATTTATAAATGAGCTTTCATTAAGTTTTACGTAAGTTTAGGGTTTCTTTTACGGTTTTTTACACTAGATTTTTTACTTTCTTTTATTTAAAATAACGGGGGATACTTATTTATTAAGATTAAAAAATTAATTTAATAAATAAAAATACACATAAATCGTTAACATGTTTTTAATAAATATGTTTAGAACTCCTCGGCTTAAAATCTATAATTTTCAAAATTTAAAAGAACTCTAAATTACTTAAATTTTTAACGAGATAAATTCTTCATAAACCTATTAATAAACATATCATTCGTTAATAAGTACATAACCTTAAATAAGCCCCGAATAAACTCTTACTTAAGCCATATGTTTTAAATATTCACATAGCGAAGTTTAATAACGATTCTTTTATTATCGTTTATTATAAGCCTAATCGTTTATTAATTGTTATAAAAGATCTCCTAAGTTTTGCTAATTTTTAAAAACAAGTCCTTAAAAAATCGTTAAAGCGCCATGGCTTTTTTTCCTGTGTGTGTACTCAAGAAATAATAACTCCGTTTCTATTATAGAAATTTTAACTGTAAACTGTTAAAATATTTTCCAGATTACTGGACTATTAAATATTAAAATCACATATCTTTATAATAATCGCTTAGTTTTAGAATTATTTATAAATAAAACATTAACAGTAATAAACACTACTTATATTCAATTACTTTTAAATATAATCCTTAGAAAGCGCGTTTTAAATAAGTACCGGATAAGCCAATATATAACTATAAAATACTCTAGTCTAAGGTTTGTGGCAAATTATAAAAAGAAGGCTGCGGTATATATGACGTTTAATTATATAATAATCGCTATATATAACATAGATCTAACCCTCTTTTAATATGTTTTAATAATTTTCTTTAATACTTAACTATTGGATTTCATAAGCTCGATTTATAATAACAGGGTTATAAGACATTTCCCATTTATTTATTTAAACTTATAAGTGATTTTTTTAATATATTAATTATAAATAAAAGAAATAGTCTTACGCTTTTAGTCGTATATTATCTTAATCTTTAAGAATTGTTTAATGTCTCTAAAATCATATATATCGTATACTTAATTAAGCTTTTTAATAAGTTCTTCGCCGAGTTTTACATTATCTTAATAAGAAAGCACTTATATATTGTTAACGTAAAATAACACTAAAATTTTATATTTAAGGTCTGTGAACATATAAGGCTCTTTAAAGTAAAAAAACAACCTTAGACTTATCAAAGTCTTATTAACGTATTTATATTAAAAATAAAAGGAGTCATGTATTCCGTAAAGTACATGATTAACTTATAATACTTTTCTTAATTCTTAAAAACCAGGAAAGAATTTATAATATATTGTTTCCCTGTTTATATCTTAAAAGACGTTAATAAATATATTAATTACGTTAAAACACTTGACTTTTAAGTCAAATTCAATTATAAGCGCTATAGCTATTCTAAATGACTTAACTGTTAGAGTGTTTACATATATTAAAATAATCGTAGATTCGCTTTAAAGGTCTCTACGCATTATAATACGTAATTAATATCTCGAGATATATCCGTTTTTATTAAGTTTATATTTAAACACCCACATAAGTAATATAAGCGTTAATATAATGTTTAAATTAAAGTATTCTGGCGTCTAACATCTGTGTTTATTTATATTACTTATTTTTAAATAAATATCCTCAATAAACCACGTTTTTATTAAGTGATTCTCAAAATTGTTCTACTTTTTAAGCTTTAATAAAAGATCTTGGACTTTAATTTTAGGAAGTGAGATCTTCCCTTTTAATAATAACTGTCCTTTTAAATGATTTACTTAAGTAATTGCCGTAATTATTATATATACCGTCTCTGTTATTTGTCTTAGTTCTTCCTACTCTTCTAGAAACATATACTAATTAGGTATTAATCTATTAAGTATAAGATCTATATATAACATAAGATTACTATATAAATTAAAAGAATACTTCTTTTCTAATATATTACCCCCGAGATTATAAATACCCCTAAGATTGAAGTGTTTTTATTAAGATCTTGTTTTTTTAAGAATTATATTAAATATAATAAATACTTTAACATGTCTTTTAAATTATTTCCCTTTTCTTTTTATAACTCTTAGTGGCTTACCTTAAATATTCGAGGATTCTAGTTCAGTTAACTGAGCTTTAGTTGTTATAACTTAAGAACGTGTTAATATTCTTGTTAATTTAAAAGGTTTTAATTCTAATTCCTTATAATTTAAAAGTAATACGACTTAACATATACTCGGATTATATGACAAGATTTAAACCTTAAGTCTTAATATTTGAGGCGGATCCGTTGTTTAATCTTAAAGTACGTTTGACGCCTAATTTATGAATTATATGCGCTTACTTGGACAAAATACCTCTGAGTCTAAATTTATACTTAAATCAAGCCCTAAGTTTAACGTACTTGATAACTACTCTTTTATTCTTTATACGCTTTTATCTAAGACAAGTGTTATTTTTAAAGTCAAAAGTCTAATTTAAATATTAAAGTCTTTAATATAATCTTTACCCCTGAGTTCTATATCTTAAAAGCTTCCGTTCGCTATTCTGTAGTCTCTAAAAGAGATTTTAGTATGCCTTTTCTTATAGTATTCTATTCTTTGACAGTTTCATTTTTTACTTTAAAAATTCTAGTTTAATTATTAATTAGCTCTTCTTATTTAATAAACTCGTAAATTAACTAAGCTTTTAAGACTGAAATCCCCTGCTTTTCTTTAAAAAAAATATAAAAACTTTCTTCATTAAATCGCATGTTACGAGTAATAATGATTTTATTGAGGCGTAGTACTTAGATCTTATAGATATTTAAAACAACGTATTTTACTAAATATCTGATATATGTATGTACATTAGTTTTAAACGTTTTCTTGTCTTTTCCTAATACTCGTTTTATTATTAATATATACGCCTTATACTTAAACATATAAATTCCACTTTAGTTTAATCTAAAATCAACAGTGATTTTAATAATAAATATAAGATTATACTATTAAAAATAGTTATAAAACCACTTGTCGTTTTCTTTAATAAGTGATCGTTAGTCGTTTATATGCCTTAAGCTTTTATTATATAAGTAAATACCTATAAATACGCATTTAATACTTAGTTTAATAAGGAAATTAGATCTTAACCGTATTTTTACCCCTTTATTAATTACTTCTTGGCTAGACCTTTTAATACCGCCATTTAACTCATAAGTTATAGTTAAAAAAAGCTTAAGTTTAATTCCGAGTTTAAAAACCTATTCTTTGTATTTCGTGAACCTTTTAATTATAATAATAGCCTTTTTTTAATTGTGTTTAATTTTATATATTAAAAGTCTAAATTACCTTTAAACCTAAGATTTAAAGCTCTTAATATATTTAAAAACCTTGTCATACTTTTTTAAGTGTAAAACGTATCTGACTAGTATTCTGCTATATTCACATTTAAGTATTAATAGTTAAGACATACTTCTAAAATAACCCGGGTAATTAAAAAGATCTTATGTAATTCTTTAGAATAAACGTAATAATCGCTAATAAATCAGGCGAATAAAATTAAAGTTAAAAACATAAGTGAGTGTATATTATTCACACTTCAAACGTCTAACTTTATCTGTTATTTTAACATTCTTAGTTAATTTAATTAACTTTCTTAACGTATTTAGGCCTAAGTAACCGGCGCGCAAATGCCACACTGTTTTTATATTTAACCGAGGGTTTTTATACTCTCAGGTTAGCTTTAATACTTGTTTGAGCTTTTATTTTATAATTATATAAATCACAGTTCTTATAAAACTTAAGGGGACTTTATATAAATAATTTAAACGTTTTTTATATTTAAGAAACACAAGGTTTTGTCAGTGTTTTAATTAATAAATAACAAAGTGGTTTACTATAGGCTCGTTATTATTGCCTTAACGCAAAGTATAATCTATTTTATAAAACCAAAGATCTTACTTAAATAAACGAGCTTTCGAGATAATATTAACATAAAATCCTTTTATAATAACGACGTTATAAAGAATAAGATTATATATTTAGTTATTATTATTTATAAGGGCGTCTTTTATAATTCGAGTTTTACGCCCTAAAATGGGAAATTAACTGTTCTTTGTTTTTACGATGTCGTCTGGCTTTACTTTGACAAAAAATCCAAGTTCTAAAAACGAAATATTATTAACTAGGTTAATTACTCCACAATTATCCAAAAGTATTAAATTAAAAAGAAAGTATAGGGTATTTCTTTAAAAAGAGTAAACTCTTAGTTAAGCCTTTTCCTCAAGACTTAGTAAAAGTACTAAAAACGCATTGTTTCTTAATCCTGCTGATTTGTTAAAGATATTACTTAAGAACTTAAATTTAGGTTTCCCTGAGCTTTCTGAGTTCTTTAATTTTTTAATTAAATCTTTAATTAATAAAAACAAAGGCTTATCTTAGTTAAATTAACTTCGCAAGCTCTTTTACTTGTCTTCTATAAACCATTGACGGATTTCCTTAGTTTGACTTTTGTCTTACTTTAGACCTAGTTTAAACGATTTATTAAAAAGAGTCTTAAAGACTTTCCTATAAATAATAAGTTAGAGTTTTATATAATGGCTAAAGGACCACTTATATAGATCTTTAAAACATAAGTATAACCGTTCTAGAGCTCGTTAATCTAATGAGTTCTTAGAAGATTTCTTACTTTAGGCCTTAAATGAACTTTCGTTTTTAGATCTTATATTATTTAATTTTCTTTAAAAAGTAATGAAATAACTAATATGTAGTTTACTATTAATAAACTCGCGGTACGTCGGATTTATTTTATTAATATAAAAAAGGCGGCATAACTGTTTTAGAGTATATAAAAGATGGTTTTTAAATTCGTTGACTTCTTTAATCTTTTAATATTAATTAATGGATTATTTATTGTTAAATTGTTTAATAACGATTAAGAAGTCTATGAACCTTTGAGATCCTTTAATGTTAGTGACTTTATATAATCTAGCCTTTTGAAAAAAGGCTTAATGTATTATAATTTATTTAGTTAGGCTGATTTTTACTTTTTTTACTTAAGTAAGTGAGGTTGTATATTCTCGTTTAATGTTAGCTTATAAGGTTTAGTCCGTTTATTAGAACATAAAACGGAAAGAACAAATAAGTACTTAAATGTTTATGCGCTTTTTTAAAATAAACTGTGACGTGGTAATACTGAAGTACTCGTATATTATAGTCTTTTAGATTTACTCGTAAAGTTTAAAATACGCAGTTATTTAGGGTTATTAAATTGCATAGTCTGATTTCCATTTTTTTCCTCGTTTTTAACATTAAAAGTATATGATTCCGGCTTATATAAAACCGCCATAACTAGGGCTCTCGGGATCACTGGAGTAGGAGGATTTAGAGTTAACTACTCGGCTTCGCTCTTACTTAGTGTAATAATAGAGGTTTTGCTTTAAGTGTTATTTAATAATAAAGCCAAAAAATTTAAATAAGCCTTTATTATTAAAGCCTAAGTAACGAGGTCTACGCTATATTAAGCTTGTATAACTTAAAAGTTGACTTATGACTGAGTAGTCTTTATTATTATAATTTACTCGGCGTTTTTAAGAGTTAAATTAAGAACTTCCGTAAAAGTGCAAATATCCGTTATATTAAGGTTAACCAAGGGCTATAATCCGAGGATATTTATGTTAAAAGTGAAATAAGTGTATTAATTAGCCCACTATTCGGGTTTCTTATAAATAATGTTTATATTCAGCGTTTTAATATTACTGTCGTTTATGGACATGTTGGAATAATCAAATAATTGTTAAACGAAAGAACTAAAAGATTGAAAATAAAAAAGGATCGTAAAAATAATAAGTAAAAGACTTGAATAAAGTCTAAATCCGTATATGTACTAGGTAATAATAACAACTTATGGCTTTTAACTATAATATAAAAAGTAGAACAGGTCTTTTAAAATATAAAAGATCTCTATAATTATTAAAAGTGAGAAGTGTGTGAGTGTATTTAATAAATTAAATTAAACGTTACCTTTTCTAAGATAAGACTATGAACTGGAGATATATACATGGAATACTTACGCAAGCATATATTAGACCTCATCAGATATGCTGACATAATAATAGAGCTTGTTACGCGACATCTCATCACGTGACCCGTCGTCCCGTGCCTTATAAAATCCCCTTATCTTGGCTTTTCTGTGCAGCAAGGCTGCCGAGCCTCAAGGCCAAAACGCGCGTGATACTCCCCGCCGAGTATGTTCGTAACAAATTGACCTTTAATATAATTTAAAAAAGAATTTTTTAATATTCACAGCCGCAGGATTTGTTCCATTAAATAGTTTAGGGGTATTATAATTGTTATAAATTATTAGCCATTGTGTATTATTAGGCAAACTCAGCTATGCCTTAATAAACTCAACCACTTCATTTAGGTTTGCCTTCGTTTTTTGATTGCCAATTGGGAAAGCTGACGGGTGTTCTTTTGATATTTGCTTTGCAAGCTAAGCAAAGCTCCGCTTCATAAAATCCTTATTTTTAATATTTAGCCAGAATATTGCCAAGTAATTATTTTTATGCCGCTTTGCATATGCAATATTAAGCTATGTTTTGCTAATTTCTCTTAATTCATGCAAAACAATTGCTTGTTGGGACCTATTACCTTAAAGTGCTTTGTGTATTTTCAAAAGCTTATTTTTTCAAGCCACAAAGTGTTTAACATCAAAAACATTATAAAGACTAAAAGTAATTAAGAAGTTCTTGCGATTAAATCCTAATGAAATTAGCAGCTTTTTTTATTTAATAACAAAAAAGCAAAATGTATCTTTTAAGGCCTTGTTAATCTTTTTTTAAAGTCGCGCCAACGCCTTGTTTTTCCCTTTACCATAAATAACCGGCATATAAACATTGAAAATGCCCAATAGGGAGTATGCCTTATTTTTTTTTATAAATCATTACACAATATTCCATTTATGATATTTGCTTAGCAATGCTAAAATTAAACAAAGGGCTGCTTTAAAAAGCCTTGGATGAAATGCCTATTATTTCGCGAATGTGCTGTTCTAAAAAGACCTTATTGCCTAAAAACTTTATATCCTTGCAAAAAAAATCAACTAATGCTAGCGCAATAAGCTCTTGTAAAATCCAGCCTTATTTAAATCATTTGCTTTTTTAAAATAATAATTCCCAAGATTCATTCATATTATCGGCCAAAACAAAGCAAGCTCGTGAAACATCTAATAAGTAAACATAGCACTTAATCGCATTTTAGTACCAACAAAATATTAAATTAATAGCATATTAATATTTAATAGCATTGGATTTATTAATATAGCAAATGTTCACCCAAAAATATTATATGCTATCATGCCTTGCCTATTCTCCGCAAAACTATATCTTTCCATAGCTGGCCTTGGTCTTGCCTATCCCGCCTAATAAATTATTATATATAACCTCCTTCGCTTCCCATTTATGTAAAAGTATTGCATATTTTAATATATTATTCTTAGCAAATTAGGTTAAGCTAAAATTGCTATTGATATTGCATTACAGCAAACGCATTTTTTAATTAGCTTTAAATCAACAAATTAAAAATTGCAGGAAAAAAGGTTTTTAATAATAATTAAGCCTTCAAATTAACATAAATGCAAAAATGAAAGACTTTAATTTAGATTGCTGCTGGCGCATTTAGCTTAGCGGCAGCCTTGCAATAATAGCATTATTATATATTATTAAAAGCGCGCAAAATCAACTCAATTGCTTAGGCTTAACAAAGGAATAATAGCATAGGTAGCATAAATATTTAAAACCAATCTCAATTAATTATAATAAATTTTGTTGCTAAAAAAAAGGTAAAAAAATTTGGGATTTAAATAATAAAAAAAATATCTAAAAACTTAGAATCTATTTTTTATTATCCATTGAATGTCAAGTATTTTAGCTTAAAATTTTAGATTAACATTTATTAAGCTGATATCAAAATATGGCAAAATATAAAATATAATTCACCGGCGGAATTATAAAATAAAGGTTTTTTTCTAAAATTAAGCTTTGTATTAAGATCACATAATTAATTCTGATTCATAAAGTTGTTATTTCACCATTCATTATTCATTTATCTTATCTTATTTTGCTATTGATATTATAATATTATGCATAATCATGCTAATGAAGTCCTTGCAAAAGGGCTTGTACCAGGTGAGTCTTAAATATATAATGCCAAATCAAAATGCAATAAAATGCCTCTTTTTATCCTTTATCATTATGCGCAAAGGCAGCGCTTAAAAAAACAAAAGGCCCAAAGCTAATAATACCTCACCCCATTAAAAGAAAAAGCTTTTAAAATGTATTTAAAACAAATATTTAATCTTGAAAACCTTATGCAAATCAAATTCATGCCTTTCTTAGCTTTTATTATTGCTTGCCAATATTCAATAACCAAAAAACCAATCAATCCTTTTGGCAAAAATTAGGCTTAGGGCTTTATAAGGCGCCACCTGGCATTAAAATCATAAAAAATAAAGGCAATAAATTAAAAACGTTATAAAAACAATATATATAACAAAATTATATATTAATTTAATATAATTAAAAAGATATTGCAAAATTTGGCTATTCTGCCAAAAAATATTTACAACATAAACAAAACGGGAGTTATGCTATGCATGCTTAGCTTTATCAAAATTTTAATTAATAAAAATAATTCGCAAAATTATAAAAGCGCAAATATTAAGCATATGATAATAATTGCCATTAAATGCATAAATGCAAATGATAAGTCCTTGTTGCCAATAATTATTTAGCCAGCTATTACCCACTAAAGCAACTGAATTACATTTCCAACCCCTGGATAGCATTATGCTTGCTCCGAATTTGAATACATCAATTCCAAGATCAGTTTTGAGTGGCTTAAGCGTATGTTTGACTCATAAACAAAAAAATATGCTAACCAGAAACCACGCGTGTTGATTTGTGACGGCTTTACTTGAAGCTCTAAACTGAGGATACAAGTGTGATGTTTCTTCTAACTCAACTGGCAACTCTACATAGTATATAATTGCCCTGGTGTACTGTCGCACCATTGCGTAAGACCAAAGCCACACCAGTGTTTGGATGCTATATCATGTGATCTGGGATCCAATTGCTTTGGAACCCACAAGATGCTAAAAATCCTGGAATTCTGTTTGAAAAACAATATCATCCTCTATCATTTACCTTCTTATACTTCACATAAGCTCCAGCCGTGTGATGTTAAACCCTTTGCACTTTTAAAAGCAATTTATTGTAAACAGATTAAACGATTATTTCAAGAAAATATTAATACCGTTGGCAAAGAACATTTTACCTTTTTATATAGTTTTGCAAGAAAAAAAGCATTTATAAAGAAAAACATTACATTTGCATAAGCTGCATGTGGTTTATTTTTAAATAACTCAGACAAAATATTTAGAAATATATCAAAGCCCTTTAGCTAATCAACCAATACCAAAATCAATGCAATAAAAATGGCTGCATATTCTCAAAATAAAGCTGTATAAACACCTATAACGCCTATATTAGCGGAAGATCTTATGTTATTATATAATCAAATAAAATACCCAAACATTTGATGCAATAAGTACACAGCGCCTGCAAAAGCATATACAAAAATTTGCAAATGCTGCTTAAATATTATTTGCCAAATATGCTTTTTTAAATAATCAAAACCAATTTTTAACCAAGGCAAATAATAAAGCCAAAATTCGCCAATTAATTAAATCAAATGTATTAAGCAAGGGAAAGGCAAAAGTAATAAGCTTTAAGGAACTAAAAGTGGCGCAAGCAGCGCGTGCTGCAAAAAACGCTATTAAAAGCAAGGGAAAATGCGGGCAAAAGCATAAGAATATAAAGCCTAAAATAAGTAAAGCAAAGCTAAAGCCAGAAATGAAAATGGTAAATAATATAAAGAAGGTGAAAATTGGCAAAGGCACTAAAGTCCGCCGGCGTAAAAGTGCTGCAATTAAAGCATAAAAGCCGGAAGCTAAGCTAAAAGCAAAATCAAAAACATAGCCAAAGCCAAAGCCACAATCGAAGTTTATGCCTTTTAGGATAACAATAGCGCAAATATATTAAGCAGGCGCTTATCAATTTATTATATCTCATTTTTGCTATCACTTAATATAATAATCTTAATATTTATAATAATTATTTTTCTAAATTTATGCCTATTAATAAGCGCTGCATAAATTTGCAAATTGCATATTAATATTTTTGCTTATAAGGAACTTAATCCAAAAAAAGTGTTTAATTTAGCAAAAAGATAAAGGACATAAACAATGTTTGCAATGTTGCATGCTTTTGTTGTTAGCATTTAGGGCAATAAGCCTAATAAAGCTATGACTGCTAAGGGCCTGCAAATAAAAAATATTGAGCTCTTATAGGAAAAAGAATTGTATTAAGATACTGCAGCTGACCTGGTATTATTGCTGATAATAATAGGCTTTGGGTCCAAGGCTGACCACAACCACCGGAAGCTTGCCTGCTGATTATGTAAGCGGAAATGCGTCGGAGGTGCGGGGTCAGTTCCGTTTAGCTAAGTATTATTAATTCCGTTAATTAAAAGTACCAAACCGCGTGGCAATCTTGCAATTATTTACGCATTATAGCAGCCACAAAGCTTATCAAAATCCCAAACAAATAAATAAGGATCTTAGCTTAGATAAGAACTTTTAAAGTGTACAAAAAACAAAAAAAGCTTGCCAATATAGCTATGGCAAAAAACTTAAATAAAGCTTAAAAAAAGACTTCTTAAGAATTAGGCAAAAGCGCAACAATGCATATTTGAATTTTTTTTAAAATATATTAAATTACTAATTAATACTTAGGGAACATGGCTAACCCCTTGTTTTTATTAATTTGTAATTTGGTATGGAGATCAAGATGTGTAAAATTAAAGTACCCCTCTTTTTTCTCGCCACATAGGGTTTCTCGGCACGCAGGGAGGGACGTTATTAGATCAGCTGTCCGTTAAATTAGTCTATTGACCCTTTCTTCATTTTGATTTGTATGATTATTACTTGAATTGACGTTATTTCCTCAGGTCCTCAATTGTTATTCATAATTCCATTATTTTCATTAATTGATTAACTTACTGATCCATACTCGTGTTTTATTAGTATTTGCTTTTGGTGCGTGGGTAAGAAGGGGGAGGGTGGTGTTTAGTTATATAACTGGTTTATGTTCGCGGCTTTATAATTTACATAGCTTAGTCGCTCAGTTGGATTTAAGACCTAAGCATGTCGTACACTATAGTGCCATCTCCTACTACTTTTTTCCCTATCTCTACTCCACCTATTCCTCAAGATGATGTACAATACCCAGGTTTAAAACAAAGATACAGAGGGCCCACAGAGTAGTTTTAGGGTCGGGAGATAAGTTGCAGCATTATCTGCGCCGATCGCCTTCTCGTAGCCTTGTAGCGCCCGCTGGTACATCTGCTCAGCCTCTGCCAGCTTGCCCTGGCTTTGGTAGAGGAGTCCCAGGTTATTGACCGTGTTGAGGATTGGAGTAGCGGAGACTGATCAATGTGAATGCGGTCAGGGGAGGGAAGTGTTACGATTGAACTGGTTTCTATTCAACTCAGCTAATAGCTCTCACATATATACAACATAGAGCAGTGATTCTTAGTTGTCGTCTGACCTGGCCGGCGTCAAGGCAACAGCTGCCACCTGATTCACATCAAGGCAACCATACCAAGTCAACAGGACCTACTCTGGCAGCTGCAACCTTCGCTGTTCCTCGTCGGCATCGTGTTGCTGATATTCTTGCTTCAATTGCTCTGGCAACGGCTGCGAGTCGGACTTCTCAAGAGCATTCCTAGTGGATTCTTCTTCGTCTGAGTTGATTTTGACATTTTCACCAATGAGAACACTGGCAGAATTGGCATCGGCCCCCCCTTCCTTGTTCTCATCCACCACCCGGGATCGCTCCCGGTGGTCCTGAAACCATGTTTGTAATCGAACACTTTTCAGTAGTTCTTCGTCCTTTTTTCGTTTGAGATTGTGTTCTTGGTTGCAATGTTGTCGGGTGACGAGTCGGTTTACGGATTTGAACCGGCAGCGCTTGCCCTGAAATCCATCAATTGGCCCACGTATAACGGGCTGAACTGCACTCTCGTCCGGTGGCAGTACCACAGTCTTATAATCATAATTGAAATGAACCTTGAACTGCTCAATGTAGCTCTCCACCTGCCGTCGCAGCTCAATGGGGGTGGTGTGGATTTTGCGTAAGTGGTCGCTAAGCGCACTTGGAGCGACTGCTTTGCGACACCCATTGCCCTTTCATAACAGCACGTTGTACGTAGGATCTAAATGGATTATCTCGTTCAATGCAGTAGGTAGCGCTTCGGGCGACATCATTAAGTGGTTAGACATCATGTGGAGTGCGTTGTTGATGAATATAAGGGGAGCCTCTCTCGAGCTCTCCTACTTTCTGTACTTCTAGTTCTCGTATGTAGCTAGACTACTCTTGTTGCGCCGCCACAATTATCAGCAATGTCCATAACTAGCTTCAATAATTTTTCGAAATCACGACCCTCCGACTACACTCTCTACGTAATATCTTAATAAATAAAAAGTTAATAATTATATAAGATAACATTAATTTAATAACTTTATGTCTTTACTTTATCGTGTAGCGTTTTATATACGAAGAAATAATTGATTTCTTAGAACTCGCGATTTTTACTAAGGCTTGGCATTTCCCCGCGACTTCGTAGAGCCGCAAACCCCTCGATTCAGGCCCTCCTCACAACACTACGATTAAAACGATGCACAAAAAGCCCTTTTATATATAAATATTTAAACATGTAATAATTAAATTAACGTTCACAGCCTTTGATTTAGAGGCGTTGTTAAGGCGTAGTATTCCGGGACATTTTCGGCTTTTTGGTGAGGGCCAGAAATTCGCGAGGCTAGTGCCCCGCAGGATTGAAGCTAGTTATGGACATTGCTGTATCCATGCCGGGCGGGGTAATGGTAGGACTTCACTAATTCTGCCAAAATGCCCCCTTCTACCCCCCCCCATTCAAGTTTATGTCCGTAGGCTCGTTAGGGCAAAACCCAAGGCGCCAGGCCTCGACTCCTCTAGCGCTGCGTTCCGAGGTTGTGGAGCTTCTATATGCCTTCTCAAACGAAGAGTGCCTCCAAAGGGATACCGACGGGGCGAGGAGGTCATGCGTATGTTTCTGCTGGGGAAATCGAACCGCCGCAGGAGGAGTTGGTAGTTCCTCGTTAACCAGACACTGCGTCGGTGAGTCGTTCCCCTCCCATGCGTTGCAGAGACCGACGGCCTGACATTGTGCATCAATATCTGAATCGAATGATTCGCGGGGAGCTTCAAGCCTCCCACATTTGAAAACATTTCCTGACTGAAGGCAATTGCTATCTAGGGTCGTGGAAGTGAGGCGTGACAACACATGCATAATGCTGTGCAAGATTCGCTTTCGGCCAGGCGCAGCCTTCCCATTTTGTGGGGGACGTACAGAACTCAGGCCAACGGTTGGTATCGTGAGGCGGTGGGGTGTGCAACTGGGACCAATGCTAACCCCCCATAACCTCCAACCTTACAACGGGGCTAAAATTATTTTGTCGCTCTGAACCGTCAGTTTCCCAGCACCATTTGCAATATGCCGGCGAGTCAGCAGGCTGTGTGCAGAGGCCTAACAGCTACACCGATCGCTGTTCCACTTATAGGTCAATGGAACCAAGGCATTCACCAAAACATCAAGTCACCTACCCTCTCCCAAAGACTTGCTTCCAAGAGATATCAAAACACAGAAAGAAGCTATCACGATGGCAGCCGTTGCCAATGTGCCGGTATTAATCCTCTGCTACCTTCCCTTAACTTGACGACCGTGTCATAGTGGTTCAAATATCTTGATAACTTTGCAGGCAGGCATTATGCATATAATGCGAGAGATCCGTGATGATATCAGAGCAAACAGGTCTGCTCTCGAGGCGCAAGCCGTGGACCTCCGCCAGAGCCTTACCGGTATCCGCCAGAGTCTTGCTACTCTCGACAAGCGCTCTCGTATCACAGACTCGCAGCTCAACACGCTTCGCAGGAGTCTGGCAAACGCAAACGGCGTCCCCATTGACTTGAACCAGCACCTCAACAGCATCAACCACATCCTCACCACTCTCAATGAGCGCTCTACTACTGCAGAGGGGCGACTTGATAATATCCGCCAGAGTCTCACCACTGCGAATGGGTCCCCAGTTGATTTGAACCAGCGCCTCAACACCATTACCCAGAGCCTCACCAATGCTAGTGGGGTCCCTGTTGACTTGAGCCTGCATGTCAATGCCACCCGCCAAAGCCTCTCCACTCTCGACCAGCGCGCTACTATTGCAAGCGAGCTACTTAATACCATCAACGGGCACACTACTGAGGCAGACCGGCTTCTCCACACCATCAGCACCAGTGTCACCCCTAATGGGGCCCCGATTAATTTCAACGAGCTCCTCAATACCATCAACGGGAATACCACGGACGCAGGAAACACTATCAACAGGACTCTCACTGCCAATGGCGAGCCAATGAACTTGAACGGACTCCTTGATACTATTACTAGGAATACTACAGACGCAAGAAACATTATCAGTGGGACTCTCACTACTGATGGCGAGCCAATTGACTTGAACGGGCGCCTCAACACCATCAGCAATAACATCAGTTGGAGTCTCACCGCCAATGGCGAGCCAATTGACTTGAGCGGACGCCTCAACACCATCGATGCGAATGCTACAAATGCAGGAGGGCTGCTCAACACCATCGGTCAAAGTCTCACCGCCAATGGCGGTCCAATTGACTTGAGCGGACGCCTCAACACCATCGATGCGAATGCTACAAATGCAGGAGGGCTACTCAACACCATCGGTCAAAGTCTCACCACCAATGGCGGTCCAATTGACTTGAGCGGACGCCTCAATACCATCGATACGAATGCTACAAATGCAGGAGGGCTACTCAACACCATCGGTCAAAGTCTCACCACCAATGGCGGTCCAATTGACTTGAGCGGACGCCTCAATACCATCGATACGAATGCTACAAATGCAGAAACGCTACTCAACACCATCAACAATACCATCACTCAGAGTTTCATCGTTAATGGCGTCCCAGTTGACTTAAATGAACGCCTCGATACCATCAACGACACAATTGGCGAGACTAGGATAGAATTACGAGCTGGGTAAGTGTCTCTATCGTTACTTTTCCATTTTAATCTTAGCTTGCAATTGCTAATGCTTCATTTGTAGGAACTTCAATAATGCCGCACGCATTGTTAATTCGTCTGCTAGTTGCTGCAACGCAGCCATATCCACCTTTCATAATATCAATGACCAGCGAATTCCCAATTTTCCTGCCACCTACAGTCACTTTAAGCGTCTCAGCGGTTGGTTCACTATTAGCTCCCAAACGGTTGATGTATACGTGACTAATATCTCAACGCTCAGGTAATGAGTTAGATGAAATTTTAAGGAGTTTGGGATTGAGCGCTCGTGACACGTTAAGCAGGAAACAGAAGCGGCTAAAGACTTACCTCGGGTTACAGCTTTAATCTCTGGCCATGTTTAGTGTGTGCATCACCGGGCTGCCAGTCAACTAGTTCCTTAGCACATCCCTAGGGACCACACACTACCCCAATAAACCTGGCTTTGGGACATAAGCTATTTTTAATTGAGTGCCTCGCACCAATGACGCTAGCGATGCTTAGGCGCTGTCTTTTGAACCCCTCTTCAACGGCAGCGGAATGGAAACACTAGCGCCATGGGGCTTTATTCTAGTAATCATTAATATCTATTATTTTAACTTAATTATAAGTTTCAAGTTTTTATATTAATAATTGTGGAAGTTACTAGAAAAATAAGAAAAATCATTTTTACACCAAATTTGTATGAGAGAAATTTCTTAGACATTAAATACTTAGTTTGTAATATTACGTAATATTAAATGAACATAACTATGAATTATAAAATATCTTATAAAAATATTATAAATCTTTAGTTTTAGCTTATTCTATTAACAAATAATAAAAATATTAATTGTTAAAAGTGGTGAGTTTTGGTGAGTTCTGGTAAAAGAAGCTTTATCGAGAAGTGGAAACCTAACTTGGCGTTTCATACTGGAAGTTTAAATACCCCCAGAACCCAAAACGCCACGAACCAAATTGTCAATAATACACAAGAACACAAACAAACCCGCCCGGTCCATCCCCGTCCCCAGCTCCATGCCTAGTCCCCGTCCCCAGTCCCGGTAAACAGCTCTCCAGGACAACACAACACTGCACAACACAACACAGCACAGATCAACGGATGATACGTTGCATCCTGCTCTGCTTTGTTCTGCTCTGCTGTCTGTGTTATGCCATATCATGCTGTACTGACACGCAAGAACGACGCGACAAGACAAGGGAAATCCCGGGAAAGGTAGTGAGTGTATGGAGGTATGTATGTAACAAGGTCAGGCACTAGTTCGGAAGAGTTTACCGAAGGGTAGGTAGGAATGTACAGTATGTGGAAGAGAAAAGTGGATGGCGATGGGGGGTTTGTGAGTAACGATGAATGTTGATATCGGAACTGAGAACAGCAGGTTCATGGACGAGATGGAAATACTGTATAGCGGAGATATAGAGATAGGGTTCGCGATGCTACTGTCCTCCCCTTGGGAAGCTTGACGGTTGGATACACTTTGTCGGGTCGAAGTCAGAGTACTCTGTATGCAATGCTGAAGACTGTATTTCATAATTGGACTTTTATCTTGGATGTTCTAAGACCATGATTGTTATCGAGAACGATAGCCAAGGCACGACCTCCGCGAAGTAGTGGGTGCTGTCTCTACTGATCCCAAACACTCATTCTCTCTACATAACCCTCGTTTGGACCCTCCTCTAAAGGATCCAGAACAAACGGTCTCGTCCACTGACTTTCGCCCATGAAATCCTTGTTCCCCAAAGATTCCAACACATTCCTCCTCCTCTCATCCTCCTTCCCACCACCAAGCCAAAGGTTCCGATAAACCTCCCAATCGTCCTTTAGGACATCGATCCAAGAAACTGGTCGGCCGAGAGCCTTGTTTCGGCGCATCCACCATCGCAGCATTTCTTCCGTGATGGTGGCTTCTCTGTGAGCCATGACGAAGCGAGCAACGTCGCAGAATTCGCTCCCTCCGGTCAATTCGATGCCGCTGTGGGCTTTGAGGGTGCGGAGTTTGGTCCATTGCGTACTCCAGTCTAGGTATCTTTCTGCTTGGCCGCCCATCCAGCGTAGTGCTCGGAGCCAGTGAGTGCATCCTGTAACATCGAGGTACTCCAGGCCGTGAAGACGGTCGGCCAGTCGGCGAAGGACGTCTGCTGCTTCGGAAAAGTCGTTATCCAGGGAGTGGGAATACATGTTTGTGCCTCCGTACTGGATTTCCTGTCCATGTGCCGACTGGACGACCGCTGTTTTGGCATTGGGCGTGAGTGATGGGACTGGCCAGAATGCTAAGGACAGATGAGTTAATGTCGGGACGTGCTTCGCAAATGACAGTAGTCTTGGCCAGGAGACTGTCACAGCTGGATGTGAGAGTGATAGATGAGTTAGATTTGGGATTGGTGGTGATTGGGAAAGTGAGTTGTCGTCCCAGGACAGTTCTTCCGCGTCCATATCATCTGGTGGAGCTGGTTCCTGGACAAGTTCGGTGAGCTGCTTGAATGAAATGGAATTTCCCATGGCTCCAGAGAGATCGACTCGGAAGAACCTTTCGTTCTTCTCTCCTGGGTCGAAATCTGGTACTTCACCATCTTCGAGAGGAGGTAGCAGAAGGATAGTTTTCAATCTAAAAGATGTCAATACTGTTCTTTTTTCGACTCTCCATCCGACCCGGGAGCAACAATCAGAACCCCCACTCGATTTCAAGTACCGCCTGCAACCAATATAAAGTAGAATGGGAGTTTACCCTTCAAAGCCCACGCCCTCGTCCGGTCCATATACAGCAATATAGCTCAAAAGCTTCATCCTCATCCCCGACGGCAAATCCGCCAAATTATTCGTTTCGTACTCGCGCACAAATTCCCAATGCCTCGCCATCTCCCTCAAGCACACATCCTGCAAGGTCGTGCCCTTCTGCTCCTCTTCAGGCAGACCAGGCAGATGTCTGACCTCCGTCGGCAGTATTCTTTCCTGCGATCTCCTACCTGCCAAAGGATCATGTCGCGAACCTTCTAGCCAGCTCCGAGGAGGCGCAGGGCCAGGTGGTATGCGTCTGCCATTCGCATCGAATCTGCGGTTTCTTGCGCGGGGAACAGGAGTTTCGGGCTGCGAGAGAAGGTGGCGGATCTGTGGGGGGAGGGTTGGGGTTGTGACTGTCGCGGTGGCAGGTTTGGAAGATATGCTGGATCTGCGGAGGGAGGAGATGAGGTCGTTCACCGTGGGTTGAGCATCGTTGTCTGGATAGAGGCGTCAGTAATTGCTTGGAGATGATGGGATGGCGGGGTAATTGTCAGACGTACGGTTTGACGAGCTAGAACTCGTCGAGTTTAAAGAAGGGTGGACGGTACTTGGAGGCTTTGAGTATTGCGATGTGAATCGTTTCTTTGGCATGGATGAGGATGAGGCTGAGGACTCTCGATTGTTGTTCCTGGGGAGAGAAGAGGAGGAGGAAGTCGAGGTGGGACGTTGAATCCGAGATGATGCAGTTGCGGTTCGACGTGGGGAGCCTATCATGTAGTGCGGCGAGGTAGTGGTCGAGTCACCCCCTTTCTCGTGAGTCACTTCTAACTACAAAGGAAGGTGAGTAATTGTAATTATACACAATAGCTTGATGATGAGTATTTCAAAACATGGTATTCGGAGTCAGTCAGGGTGTCATCGTTCTGCTCTGCGGCTACTTTTGTTATGTTATGAATATCTCTCGTTCGTCCCTTCCAAGATCGCCGTCAGTACGGTTCTCTACTCCTTCCTGCCATTCTCCCTTCAAGACTCGATGTCCGTTGCACATAAAATACATTCAACTCCTTCCCTCAACTATTATGGGCTGCACCCTATTGGCCTTTTCATATTTAAAGCTGCAACAAGTCGCTCAGTATCACAATGGATATACTTTCCCCTCTACCCCGTTCGCGCGTCTCGTTGTTAGTATAGTCCTCATACTCGTCACTTGAAATGATTGCACCCCCAGGATCAATATCAGATAAGACGAGTTGCTTCTTTACTTGACCTCTTCTTGGGACTGCTTTGTGCCAGTTGATTGAGCAATGTTGCTACATCGCCTACGCACAGTCCATTCTTGGTTCAAATGCTGGGAAACACTTGCTGGCCATCTAGCAATCTACACTACAAGGAGGCACAACCACCCCCAATCATGAGCGACCTTCGTTGCAAGAGAAGATCAGGAATACATCCAGGTTTGTATCTGAATCGAATTACAGAGATTCCTGAAATGACTTGTCGTGAAACAGCGAAGCAGCTATCCCATATTTACCTGTTGAGCGGCAGGAGCTTTGTTTTGATCGGCTAGCACTTTCATCCTCTCCCTGTCCATGGTCGCGCCATAGCTCCCAGTGCCCAAGACACTTGAGGTGAGATGACTTCTCATGTCTTCTGCGACCCCAGACTCAAATGGCGGGGTGTTCTTGGGGAGAGTTTCTGCCAAGCTTGTCAAATGAGATGATGAACCTTGGAAGTCTATTTGAGATTTACAATGGAAGCGGGGATGTCTTCTGGCACGCTTCCAACGATTTTATCGATTTTTCGGACACTCCTCCAGCGAGAAGCTCTTGGAATTTTTTCACCGTGTTCTTTTCTGAACCGAGGCAATTTATTCTCTCCATTCTTTTCTATTCTCTGCATCTGGTCCCTCGGTCCGATGACGTAAATTGGCTCATTTCCAGATGCAAGGTACAGAATACCAATTCACAAGCACAGATTTGATGCTTTGTATTAGATGTTTAAACTACTTCATTATGCCCATCTTTGTATCTCCTGTTTTGTGGAATCTGTAGTTTCCCTTGAGTTGAGACTAAAAAGCCATCGCTGGAGCAAACCCACAGAGATTACCTGCCATCTAAACTCCATTTCATCAAGCACAAAAGCCCCTGAACTTCGACAATCACTCGGTGCAGCCATCCCGAGAACCATGCACGCCACGGCTCAGATTCAGGCACAATCACCGTAGCACTGGTGCGCTTCTCTCAATCTCCAGTTCCAGTGGACGGAGAAATATATAAACCTGCCATTCCCCGCAGTCCCCGCGAAGAGAAACTTGGCATTTCTTGGGCGTGGGCTCGGGGCAAAGGCTACCGGTGACGCCTTCTTAATTTCATCTCATATAAATAAGAAAATGAAATCGTTGGAATTTGTGTTTCATCGTTGTCCTGGTCCAGTAGTTTTCTGTGCTTGAAAAATGCTGTTTTCGCATCTCTTCACGTCAGTCTTGCTTGGCGCAACCGCTGCGTCGGCTAAATATATCGTTCCTGGAGCGAGATGGAGAGATACGAATGGAGATTTGGTTAATGCACATGCGGGAGGCGTAACTGTTGATAAGAATGGAACTTTCTGGTGGTTTGGAGAGTATAAGATTCAGGGACAGGAAGAAGGTGGTGGCATTTCGGTATACAGCTCTGAGGATCTGGCGACATGGACACACCATGGTTTTGCTCTCAGTAAGTTTTGTTCTCAAGCCATGTTGTTTAGTGGACCCTGTTAAGGTTCTTGATAAACTTCGATTGAATTGCGCTGACATAGTGCTTTTCGAAGAACCGATTGAGGGCCATCCTTACATCGACCCTTCCAGCATCATCCAGCGACCGAAAGTCGTATACAGCGAAGCCCTCGAGCAATACCACGTTTGTCCTCCCATCTTTCCCCTCCCAGCTCACAACTAACAAATTCTCAGATGTGGTGGCACGCTGACAACTCCACCTACGGCCTCCTCCTGCAAGGTCTCGCCACCTCCAAGACCATCGGTGGACCTTACACTTTCGTAAACGCCACCCAACCTTTAGGCAACTGGTCTCAAGATTTCGGCATCTTCACAGACTACAAAGATGGGCGTTCGTACTCGCTCTACTCGAACGGTGACCGCAAAGAGGGCCGCGACGTCTATCTAACCAGTTTCAATAAGGATATTACGGATTTGGATGAGGTGGTGCATCGGTTTGATAAATATGATTTGGAGGCGCCGACGATTATTCAGACCGAGAAGAGTTATTATGCGTTGATGAGCCATAAGACGGGGTACAGACCAAATAGTAAGTTTTCCAGTCTCTTTGATTCGGTTCAAGGGGGAAGATGTTTGGTGCTGACGATGCCTCTGATAGATGTGGTTGCTTTCCGTGCAGACTCGCTTGCTGGGCCATGGTCTCAACCATTTATTGTCTCGCCTCTGAACACCAGGACGTACAATTCGCAATCGGGCTTCTCATTGAGAATTAAGGGAACTAAGAAAACAACATACCTGTATCTCGGCGATCAGGTAAGATATATCCTCCCCGATTCCCAGCACCTTTGCCTGGATTGTTTTCTAGCACAAGAGCTAATCGTGAGTTTTTGCAGTGGGATTCCAACTCCCTCTGGGAAAGCAGATACATCTGGCTTCCCATCGAAATCGACGACAGGAAGAAGACACTCGATGTCGTGTGGTACGATGTCTATGATTTGAATGTGTAAGTTTCCTCCCGAAGGCCATAATCCAGAGTGCTTGGCTTAGCATGATGTCCCCAACTAACATTTAAATCCAGCAAAACCGGAGAATACAAAGGCATCGAGGGAAAGACGTATTACGGCAAGGATGCCAAGGTGGCCGGAAATGCTTTCAAGCAAGAAGCTGTATGCTCGATTTTCTCTGCTTATTTGATTGTGAAGCCAAGACTAACAGGAGACTAGAACTTCGCGAGTGGTGGCGTGATTGTCACTGGAATCTATGGCAATGACAGTAGTGTGACATTCGAAGGAATCGAAGGAACCGGCAAGCCTCAATGGGTGTCTTTCTACTACCAGAGTATGTTATTCAAAGACCCTTGCGATATGATTACAGTAGCTGATACTTCCAACTAGACACCGACGACATGGGATTCGGTGACCAACGTAAGTCTCCTTCCAATCACGCACCATCCATACCTCCTCTCATCACCTTCTCCTGACCCTTCTTCTCCCACCCCCACCCCCAGCCCCCAAAACAACACAACATCGACTAACACCCCCTAGCTGGCGGAACACCCGACCGCATCGGCGGGACCTGGCAACTGCGCCGCATCTCCAGCGTCGTAGTCAACAACGACATCTCAACAGTGCACACGCTCTTCCAGCGCGACACACATAAAGGCATCATCCTGTCCACGCCTCTACAACTTACTCTCCCTAAGGGAAAGAAGAATAGCATTACCGTGCGAGGCCTGTTCAATGGCTTTGATTACAAGGGCGCGGATTTAGATCGTATTGTTGTTTACCCACCTGAGAAGTAGAAGCTGGAAGGGAGGGAGGGTGAGAAGGGATTGGATTATAGATGAGAACATGAGGGCGTGTAGAACTGCTGAGAAAGCGTCTGTATAATGACTCTAATGAATATTTTAAATTTCCGAGGAGCGCTGTTTGTCGTGGAGATTATCGTGCGGCTCGTATGTCTCGACCCAGACCCCCGTGTTTATGTTGGCGAACCACCTGCATATTAAGCGACTCTACCTTTGTCTTCTGAAAGTGCGAACTGGCCCATCACTAGACGGATCCGAACCAGACGGGCGGTGAAAAAAGAAAACTTAGGTGGGAGATAAGTTTGGATGAAGTCGTCCAAGTCCTGGTTTCTGTGGCTCCCTTGTTCTTGTGGCGAACATGCATGAATGGCATATTTTGCCAGCACGAGAGGAAATACAGGAGAGCTAGTGGTAATACCACCGATTACCTTTCGTTTTTGAAAGTCATGTTGCTTCAGAAAACCTCTCCAGATGACGATGTTTGTTTCGAGTTCGTGGGGGAGAGGATCGAAGAGGGACATATGCAAAGAATTCGAGGAAGATCAAACATGTTCTGAAAAGATGAAGTGTAAGAGTCCCACGAGAATCTAGATGTAAGTCTTATATTCTCATAAGATTGCGTACTGAGTCCAGCGCATATTCCGTTCCCCATGGTTGGTCTTGAAGTATTGAGCCTATTAATGTCTCCACCTTGATTGTGGTATGAGTTCGTTTGGAGAAGCCAAATTAAATGTTGCCAAGCATGTTAAGCTCCCAGAAGGTATCCCGCCGATGCAAACCCTCGAATTGATCATGATGTTGAAGTTATTTAGGGGTGGGGGTCAGAGGAAATGTCGATTATCAAATATACGCCACTTGACGCATGGATGAGCATGGATTGACCAATTAGGTACTTAGCCGATGTGGTCATCGCGTACCCCTCACGGGAACTCCAACTCGATCATCTTCATCCATCTCATTGTCATATTTACATCTCGACCAGGACGTGGATTCCTTCGCAACACACCTACATGCAATACACAGAGTGCATATCCTCAGTCGCGTCACTGCCATAGTATTGGATGCTCACTGGACACAAAAGTGGGATATTCGCCCCCCTCCGCCACCACGAGACTGTCATGTCCGTCCCGTCAGTCGCTTTGTATTCCTATATGCGAATAGCTTGAGCATAAGACGACATGCCACGACCTCGAATAAGGATAGAAGACCGCCAGCGCGCAGTGAAGGCTTGCATACCGTGTAAAACATCCAAAAAGAGATGTGATTCCAAAACTCCATGTGGGCCATGTGTTCGGCGAACGTGCGAGTCAGCCTGCATTTATACGGAAGGCAGGCAGAAAAAACGACGGATTTCACGAGCGAACTCTCTGATAAATGACGATAATGAACTGTCGCAACCTTCTGATACTAATCAGACACCGAGCATTCTACCTCAGCATAGATCCATGAGCACCAGCTCTAGCCGGCCTGACCGTATTCAGATCAACGGTGGTTCGGCTAGTTTCAATCAAACTTATGCGGCACTATCAAACGACAATTTTGCATTCGATGCCCAAGATGGTGAGGTTATCATGGATGAGAACACTGGATGTGAAGCCGATCTTGACGATTACGATGACGACCCCGCTCCAGTCGAGGAGAATTCTGGCCCTCGGAGTCGATTGCTCCTCAATTCCAAAGGAGAAAAAGGTTTTCAATTTAGCACCCTATTCTAAACGAAGCTGACATGTCTAGTCTACGTTGGAAATGCTGCGGCGCTGGCGTTCTTGCAGTTCCTCCGTCAGATCCTCTCCAAGCACATGGGGCCATCTCATTTCACGGAGAACAGGCTTGGTAATGTCATGCTTGATGCTCAAATTGCGGGCGAAGGATTACCGGATTTCGAAGAAGATTTAGAAGAGAAACGGATCTTAGTTGATAATTTCTTCTTAGCAGTGAGTTCTTTGGCGTTTGTGTATCCGTTGCCACTGACACGCTTAGTCAAGCGGTATATTGGACCTCTACTCGAGGTCAGAAGTGTACGAACTTCTCACCGATATGGATAACATGAACGAGAACAAAGTGTTACTTTATCTCATATTCGCCATCGGAGGACAATGCCGGGTATCGAGTCCCCTCAGCTTGAATTATTCCCAGAGGTACTTCACCTATGGTCAACAAATTGCGTTTGAAGGAATGCTGGAAGATCCAAGCATCAGATTGATTCATTCCTTTCTGCTAATGGCCTTCTATCTACTTGGGGCTTGTCGCAGAAACGCCGCCTTTATGTATTTGGGGATAGCCGCCAGAGCGGCCCATGCCTTGGGTCTCCACGATGCAGATCAATATTCTGCCCTATCTATTTCGGAAAAGAGTCTTCGGTAAGCCTTGGGTCATTTAGAAATTGTTTCCGTACACTAACTTACCTTGAGCCTACGAACCTGGAAAAGCCTTCGGATATTGGATGTGATAACCAGCTCCATTTTAGCGAGACCATCAGCCTCCCAGTCAACACGGCCAGACATGGCCATCACCAAACTGAGCAGCGACGACCTCGCCTTTTCTAAATCAGCCACAAACGCAAATTTTGAGATCTGCTCGATCATTGAAGAAGTACTTCAATACATAATGCAGCAAACGACTTTGGATTCCGGATCAACACAGGCCTTACTACAGAAATTAAGCACATGGAGCTCCACCAATTTGTCACCAGAGATGCGGATATGCTCTATTGGGACATCAATTGGGTCAGTTGAGCACGAAAAGGTGCTCGGGAATATACACACCGCGTGTCTTTATTATTTTACAGTCATGCTTCTGACCAGGCCCTTCTTGATACGACATCTCATGTCTCGACTTTCATCGAAGTCAAGTACCAGCATCGACCTCAGTTCCGAACCACCAGATTTATCAGCCTTGGCACATTCTTCTATTGATGTGGCTGTTTACATGGCACAGACATGCCAGAATGCCATGTCGGCTGGCTTGATCATCGATAATATGTGCATCCTCAAGTATGCATTAAATCAGCTGTTCTCTTGAAGCTCCTGGTCGCTAATCGGTAATATCAGGGCCTGGATTTTCGCGGCAGGTCTCGTGCTTGGCTTTACGTTATTCGCCAACATTGAAGTCAGCTCGGAGGTCGAGAACGCATTTACCGGCGTCCGAGACGTGCTCAAGAAGGTTTCGCCTCAAAGTCCTCTAGCCGAGCACTACCACGACGTCCTGAGCAGTTTCTCCGAAGCTATCATCAAGCGCCGAAAACAGATCGCTCAGGAGAGACAACGAGCAACGAGCCAATACGTCGACCGCATTCTCGTACTTGATGTACAGAGTGATCAGCAACAGCAACAAACGAGTCCCATCTCGGCCGATGCCGACTTCTCTAGAATTGATGCTGATTCCATCGAGAATTGGTGGAACTCGGAGTTTCCGTTCGTTCCAGAGAATGCGGATGTTTTGACTGCGGATTGGGATACTTTTGCGTTGCAGATTTCGGAAAACTTCGCTTTTGATGGTGAGGCGTCCAGAGGACTGTTTGAGGGCATGTAGGATAGTGATTTCTTCAGGGGCTTCTATCGAATACAGGGAGCTGGAATTAATCATCTTCGGCGTGATGAGACTGACGATTGGACATTGCTTATCTGCATGTTATGTAACATGTTCTCTTGGTAGCTGATTAAGAACGTAAATAAGTAGCCAAATGAAATGTATGTATACTGATGCCAAGTTCATCTAGAAGATATATCTCAACGTCTGCCGCTCTTCTGGCCCTCGTTCCTTCACGAGTGAATCCCCATCCTACATTACTTTGACTTCCTCACTTCATAATACTCCTGATAACTATCCTGATACCCCAACATAAACCTCCCCCAAAACGCAACCACAACAAGGAATACCCGACTCACAATCGCCCCCAACCACTCATTCGGCAACGGCAGCGCCAGCGGCGTATCAGCACTGTGCAAGAACACCAACAGCTGAAAAAGACTAGGTTCCGTCTTCGCCTTCTTGCAATCATCTAGATACCCAAAGAAGTTCCGGAAAAACCTCTGCTCGTTCTCGTACGACTCTGGCGTGAGATGAATATCAACAACGAGATCTTCCGTCTTCGAGGCGTTCTCGAAGCGGTGGTACCTCCCAACTGGAATGGATGCTGTCTTGGGAGCACCGGGTTTGTCAGACAAGGTGATGAATGGATTGGGGTCGATGCCTTTGTAGAAATGCCCCGTTCCCGAGCGCAGGTTGAAATGTTCGGCTTGGTGGAGGTGGAAGTGGAAGGGGGGTTGGATGATGGTCGTACCGTTTTCTGCTGAATCGGGTGGTAGCTGGTGTGTCATGATGAAGTTGGAGCCGGGGGCGTGGAATTTCATGGAGGATAGACCGCCTTCGTAAATTATGGGGTTGTTGGTGGCATTGTTTGTTCGAGGGGTGGCTGTGGCTCGGAGGAAGGAAAGCATGGTGCTGGAGAGGTGGGGGTTGAAAGTTGATTGACGAGACCGTGATTGTGGATTTGTGAGCTCGAGGAGCCTCGTAAAGGCAAGAACAGCAATCAAGAACGAGAATTAAGATATTTTCAAATACGGATATATAACTATTCCTTCGCAGAACCTCGTGATTGATGTTCGTCTCAGACGTCTGCTGGCCATGGCGGGGTATGCTTGCCAAGGATGATCAGGTGATCCATCGATCAAGTGAAGTTAAGTCTGGAACCACATAAATTTTTTCTTCCTTTCTCTTGCTTATCATTCTAGAATATGCTTGAAATACAGTCCCAACAATTTGTAGAGCGCAGTCGACGAGTCATAACATGTTCTCGGTTCTCAGCTCCCAGGAAGTCATCCTGATATTTGGGAAAACCCCAGTGGTGGCAATCCCGCCCTTGCTAGCCATCATCAGCACCTCAGAATTAAGCATCATCGCGGTCGTTAGATAATAATTGAGTAGTAAGACAGAGTTTGAAGAGATGACCCGTTAGCTGCCGAGTTCCATCTCTCCTCTTAAATTCGTTGTCTCTACTCTGCCGGATGACTGGCTTTCGCGGGCATTCAATTCTCTTCTTTTAATGAGATGGCAATATTCTATACCTCTCAGCAGTTAAATTGACTTTCCCATTTACTTTCTCACTCTAAGTAGGAATGGCTTCTGGAATTTGAGTGGCATTGGAGAGATCTTGCATCTCAAGTGATAGTTGGCGAATCATGTGACATCATTAGCGACATGAAGCTCGTGGAAATACATCTGCTTATTTCTTGGCTCCTAGTAGAGCTTTGCTAAACCATTTTAGTTCTCACATAAGGCCGTTGAGCACTATGCTTATACTGGTTGGTTGTACCAAGAGCATGCTGACTGCAAATGAGCTATTGATGCCCACAATACAGTCACAAAAGTGTTCTCTCGTTGCCCACTTCTTTCATTGCAATTGCAAACTTCTCCGTCTTTGAAAATTGCCAACTTTATACTGTTGAAACAGCCTCTGAACATTTTCTCATACTAATAACTTCACAGAATCCGAGATGGGAGGTTTCACAGAACCATTCATCGCCATTATTGGTGGCGGTCTGGCCGGCCTCACGCTATCCATTGGGCTCACTCGACAAGGCATACCCCATAAGATTTACGAAGCCGCATCTACCTTTGCAGAGATTGGTGCCGGTATCTCACTTGGGCCAAACAGTATCACTGCTCTAGAACTCCTTGATCCGAGAATCAAGGAAGCTCTCAAGAAGTGCATCACCTACAACGAGGGAGTTGATGAGGATGGTAAGGGATCTGGCCAACAAGAAATGGCAGACATAAGAGTGGGAGAAGAATCAGAGTCAGTTCACTTTGTTTATCACAAGATGAACAGGGTCCAACCTGGATGGATTTCCCTCGGAGCTCTGTAGCATTGCCACGATATCTCTCTTTAACTGTCGCATAGCTTCAATAAGTTAATTACCACAATTCGGCACATAGGATCACCTAAACCAGCTCGTGCTTGTGTGCACCAAGAGAAATTTCTCGGTGAGTTTGTCAAACTAGTCCCGGCTTCCATCACCAGCTTTAGCAAAAGCCTGGTCTCAATATCCGAGGTTCCCCATTCAAGCCAGCTCTGTCTCACTTTCGCACATGGATCAACGGCCCAGACTTTTGCTGTCATAGCCTGTGACGGCATTAAGTCCGTTGCCCGCTATTAATATGTCCTTTTCGATGTTGAAGATCAAAGAATTTGCCGACCCATGTTTGTAAACGACTTCGTCTAGCGCGGGATATTCCCGCGCGACAAGTTCCTGGATATCACTTCGAACATGATCAGACCCGGCAAAGCGACTATTTTCTGTGGGCAAGATGGTAGTATCGTTGTGTATCCAGTCGAGAGGGGTAGTTTCATCAATGTCGTTGCTGCCAAGCACATCCAGTCTCCTCCTTGCGGGACTCTGGCCCAACACGAAACAAACTGGATTCAAGAAGCGACGAAGGAGGAGATGCTCTCCGACTTCGAAAGCTGGGGTGCGCCTTTGAAGAACGTCTTATCTCACATTGAACTTCCAGAGCGTTGGGCCCTTTATGATCATCTCGCGGCACCAACCTATGTCAAAGGCCGAGTAGCATTGATGGGAGATGCAGCTCATGCCACGACTCCCCACCAAGGCCAGGGAGCTGGAATGGGGTTTGAAGACTCTTTCATCTTGAGCAGTATCTGAGGAGAGATGCTGGGCAAAAAAGAGAAGAATTCGGTTGAAAGTCACAGTGAGGTGCCCGCGGCCAAGGATTGGAATACGACCGTTGACCCTTATTTCCGAGCCTACGATGAGGTGAGACGTAAGCGGACCCAAGAAGTCACTCGTACTAACAGAGAGGCGATGCAGATTTGGGGGTTCTCTGGAGAAGGCATTGGACGAGACTTGGAGAAGATGAAGGAGAATCTTGATGTTCGAATGAAGTGGATATGGGACGTGGATTTGACAAGCGAGGTCAAAAGGGACGTTAAGATTGCGCGAAAGGGACTGGAAGCGGAATCGTGAGAATACAATGGATACTTTTGATTAATCGGACAAAAAGCTCATCGACAATTGAAGGGCCTTCTGGTTATGGCGATACAATGAAAGGATACTTGTTAGCTGTGAAGCACCTGCCACTGCGACTTCACGTTTGTTTTGGCATGACGCTCTATGTTGATATTACTTCCGCTTCCGTATCCGTATCCGCACCCGTATCCTCATCCGTTATTTCAGGCCGAGGCAACAAGAAAGCTTTCGTTGCGATCTACTATTGGCCATGAGGTACAATGCCGCCATAAGGTGCATTAGCCGCCAGATGCGGGTAGTGCACCTGTCGTACGTGATACCCCTCATTTCTTGAAACTCGCATCTTATAGGACAGAGAAATTGTGGGATCCTGCCCGTATGACGGTTCCCCATACTTCCTTCTTGATACCGGACATCCCGTGCGGAGATGTTTTATTAGAAGCTTATTCTGCTATCTATCCGCTTCAAACCGCCTTTAATCGGCATAGATCCTCTTTGAGAGGATGATTTCATTATATATATGAGCTGCTCGAAAGAGACTCAAAATAATCATTCATCATCACCTCCTGGTTTACTTATCCTCGATTAAAGTTGCCCACACTCTTCTGGTTCAAAGCATTCTGTTGCTATTCCACATTCACTAATCGACAGCATTTTGCATTGGAAAATGGGGTCCAACGATCTCAGCGGCTGGAGGCGCCTGAATGTAGGCGTTATTGGGGGAGGTATCGGTGGACTTTGTGTCGCCATCGCCCTTCGCCGTGCAGGTCACGAGGTAACGATTTACGAGAAACACGATTTTGCTGGAGAAGTCGGTGCATCAGTATCATGCGCGGCGAATGGAACCAGATGGCTGCACGAGTGGGGAGTCGATGTTGCGAAAGGCGATCCAGTCATCCTGAAGAAGCTCATCAACCGCGATTGGAAGACTGGCGAGCCTGTCAGTGTGTACGACTTGGGTGATTACGAGAAGAGGTGGGGGTATGTGTATAACATGTTCCATCGTCAGTACATGCATTCCATGCTCAAGGACTGTGCGTTGCAAGATGAGGGAGAGGGAACACCTGCAAAGCTATTGGTGAACTATGCTGTAAGAATTCCCCGGTGAAACTGTTGATTTTTTGTTGCCTCGTTTCCTGACTCTTCGCAGTGCCAAGATATCGACCTAGCAGCAGGTACTATCACATTCAAGAGCGGCGTCAAAGTCACTCATGATCTCATCGTCGGCGCCGATGGCATCGGATCCGTAGTCAGAGGTGTTCTTGGCATTACACCCAGCAAGACACCTTCAGACCAGAGTTGTCTCCACGCAAATGTCATGACTGAAAAAGCTGTTGAGCTAGGACTCGTTGACTACTCCAAAAACGCGGCTCTCGAGTACTGGGGTGGCCAAGAAGGGAAATGGGATAAGATTGTGCTGTCTCCTTGCAATGGCGGGAAATTACTGTCTTACTACTGTTTCTTTCCTCGCGACAAAGGTGACTATGTCAACCAGAGTTGGGGAAGCGAAGACAGACCTATTGAGGAGCTCCTTGCTCCATATCCGGAGCTAGATGCTCAGGTCAAGGCGCATCTTGCGATTGGTATCGAAGTTCAGCCATGGAGGTTGTGGATGCAGTAAGACTTTCGTTCGTCAGTCCCTCAATGACGATTTTCTGACAAGTAATCAGCAAGCCATACCCATATCTCGCCAAGAACATGGTTTGTCTGTTAGGTGATGCTGGACATCCTGTAAGTCAAAAATCCATGTCACCTTAGACTCAACTGACAAACTATCCAGATGATGCCACATCAAAGTCAAGGAGCTTGCATGGCTATCGAAGACGCTGGAGCTTTGGGTGTCATTTTCAGCAAGAAGTATTTCCGTGGAGATATCGACGAGAGTCTGTCAGTTTACAACACCATCCGACTACCAAGAGTAACTCGCGTGCAATCAGCGGCTGCCCGTGCTGCTTATAACATTAATGAACGAATTGGTAAGTTCTCCGCGATCCGCTGCGATTTCTGAGTACGTGACTAACTCAATCACTTGCAGGTTTCTCCGCGAACAAAGGCATTGCGACATACAAAGTTGAGGATGAGAAGGCGAAGCTCACTATTGAGGAAATGAATGCGTGAGTTCATCCAGAAGTCGGATTTGTGGTCTTAAGCTCACCGAAATATAGGTATGATATCCCAATGGATGTCGAGGAGCAGCTTGCCTTGAAGCGCGGTGAGGAGTTCAGTGCCGAATTTATCAAAGGCTTACCTATTGGATTGGAGTTACCAAATGGTGTGGTTATTGGGAAGGAATAGTCTGCTTCTGTTGTTTTCTGTAATTCTAATACCCCAATCTGTATGATCCTAGCCATCATTGTTCTGTTCTCTTGTCTTCCTGCCACCATCAAAATGTCCTCAACTGACGATTAACCTCCGGGCAATACCTTGAAGAAAGTCAATTTCGAGGATTACGGTTTTCCATAGGAAGCCAGCCCGGCATGGAATAATTTTTTCTTTTACTTGTAGTTGCTTTTGATATGAACCTTATGAAATATACAATTCTCTGTAACTACTTACGACCAGTTCTTCTCGGTCCATTTTGGAAGTGTACGAGGACAGATTATTCATGAGATCTGAGCAGTAAAAATGCCTTCATTAGAAGAATTCTACCTTTCTGGCACCATGACGGTACTGGTGAAAGTACAATTACAATGGTATCTATAGATTCGTCTTGGAAGGGACGAAAGTGGTTTGGAAATGCAGAGGAAAGCTGGATTGGTGCTGCTTACTAAGCCGGCTCTCGCCGCCTTATTGGCCGACATTACCAGATGCAAAGCGAAACACCCTCCAACACCTCCTTTTCCACTCAGAATCGCCAACATCAACACAACTGCGCCTTGTCGCAATTTTGAATCCATCAACCCGCATACGCATTGGTGCCCTTGACTTCTGATATTCTTATGACTCGTCGATCCTGAGGCCACAGGAGATTTCCAACGCCAGGTGTTCTTTTCACGATGCTGGCCTCCAGCATTTCATTGCCGTGGGTGAACAAAGTCCTCGCTTGGATTGCAAGCGCCTTTGTTATGCTAGATACCCCATTTTCTCCTCTGCGACTGCTCAAATCTTTCCAAGTCAGTGTGCTCGTTGCTTATGTGGCTTTGTATGCCCTGGCAAAATTCTGGCTCGGTCATGTGACCAAGGCCGTCCAAAACCCATATCTGGTTCGTTCATTCTCCTCTCAAGGAGGTGACTTCAACTGATCATTACTACTCAGGATGAAGTCTTTCATGTACCACAAGCTCAGGCCTATTGTAATGGGAGGTACGATGTTTGGGATCCCAAACTCACCACCCCACCAGGACTGTACGTGTGAACCCCACGACAGACAGCCCGAACTAAAAATGGGCAGATACATCTTCTCAACTTTGTACGCCAAATTGTCAACTTATGGCAAATGTTCCCCGTCAATCCTACGATCCTTCAATGTGTTCGCCCTTATCATGGTCTTCTCATACGCCTGCGACTGCAGAGCTCTCATTTCTCGAACAAGAAATCGTGGAGCACCAGGACTTCGGAATGCATCCATCGCCTTTCGAATGCAAAACTGGGCGTATGGCCCCAAGCGGATATGTCCAGACGAGCTACACACTGCGCTGAACATAGCCTTGTTCCCTCTACTATTTTTCTTTTCCGGTCTATTTTACACCGATGTCCTGTCAACTTGTGTTGTCCTGAGGATGTACCGACTTTTCTTGGACAGGAGAGGAGCGTATCAAAATTCTTGTGAAGGTTTGGTGTGGTTGTATTTCACAGGCATTGTTTCTCTTTGGATGAGGCAAACGAATATTTTCTGGGTTGCTGCTTTCATGGCAGGGCTGGAGGTGGTGAGGACGATTGATGCCAACCGGACTTCCGATCCTTACCTGGAAGCTACTCCTCATGAGTGGAAGGATATTTGCATTTTCCACTTCAAACGCTATAGTCGCGGCCAGGTCCATGATGTATCCTTGAAGAATGCCGGGGTTTATGGTTTGTACTTCCCTCTTCTGATGTTCTCCCTCGCTAACATTTACCAGACTTCGTTCTCTGCGCAATCAGTATCGCGGTTGCAGCTGCTTTCCATCCTCTCCTTCTCCTCACTCGACTGTGGCCATACATCGGACTTTTAGTATCCTTTATCGCCTTTGTGGTTTGGAATGGTGGTGTTGTGCTAGGTAAGCGATTACTTCTCCATTGCCAGCCAACCTTAGCACCAGCTGACTTTAATAGGGGACAAGGCAAATCACGTGGCCACCATCCACCTCCCCCAAATGCTTTACATTTGGCCCTTCGTCGCCTTCTTCTCGGCACCCCTCATCGTTCCTGTCGGTATCTCATTCCTACACCGACTCTTCAGGCTTCTCTCGTTGCCTTTATTTCCACGATTATTATGGCAATATTTGCTCGTGGCGATCTATGTCGGTATGGCGTTGGCAGCAACTCTCGTCATTATCAAGTTTAACACCATCATCCACCCCTTCACCTTGGCAGATAACAGACACTACATGTTTTACGTATTTCGATATACGATTCTCAAGCATCCATTGGTTCAATACATCCTTGCACCAGTATATCTCATCTGCGGGTATCTAGTTTACTTGACACTATGCTCTCAAAGCTCGGATTCCTCGACCACTCTCAAGAAGAGACAGTCCTCTAAGAACAGCGATGACCCGCCACGGGCACAAGGAAAAGCTGCCACCGAATCAGACGGACCCACGACATCTTTCGTCCTCATCCTGCTCGTCACCACAGCTCTGTCACTGATCACTGCACCACTTGTTGAGCCTCGATACTTCATCATCCCCTGGGTCATATGGCGGCTGAATGTACCATCGTTTCCATCTCATACTGCTCTGCCAAAACCAAGAAGTGCCGCAACGAGACAGGACAAATTAGACAAGATTAACGCCTGGATCAAGTTCTGGGCCTGGCAGGGACACGACTACAGGCTTTGGCTTGAGACTGCGTGGTTTTTTATTATCAACGTTGTCACGGGGTATATATTTTTGTATCGGGGATACGAGTGGAAACAGGAGCCGGGGAATGTGCAGCGGTTCATGTGGTAGACGGTTCTAGGGATGTGATTGGTCTGCAAAAAGCTTACATCACCTGTGCTGATTGTTCGCGAACTGGCTTAGGGTACACCATGCTCCAGAATTGAACTTTTCTCCATCTTGTAAATTTCCAGTCCAAGAAGACAAGACTGTCTGTCATGTCTAATCGCACATAATCAAATGAAAGAGATATGGTCCGCGGTGAGGATTTAAATCCATTCCTGGCAGTCGCTCTATTTTAAGAACTAAGATGTATCATGCCCCATGTCTTCGGGCTATTCAACTCTACTTCAAGCTTTCCTCTTCGAGCTTTCCATTCCGGCTTGGAGCCCTTATTCCCTGCCAATGATACGCAGTGAGCCTTCGGAAGTCGTACATTTCCAAAAGGGGTAAGCCTCAACTGCAACTTACGCAGGAACGTCAGCCACCAGAAGCTTAATTTGACTGCCTGAGTGCCGATCTTGAATTTTGATTACTGACATACTGTACAATTGCAAAATCAGTCAAAGAGCACTGCCATGCCAGGGATTCCCTGCAGTAGCATTGAACCACACACTCGGCCGGCATTGGGCATATTCGGGTTACGTCTATACGCTAATATTTACAGCATATGTCAAGATGTCGTTGAAGCTTCCAATCATATACTCCCATGCGTCTATCAGGCAGCCATTAAAGATGCGGATTCGTGTTGTGGCGTGCAAGTGGATCTTACATTAGACCGATAACTGGCACTGGCAACCCCTCCCTCGGCCATGGTACCAGGCAATATGTTTCTTTCGTACTGTTGATACTTATTGAGCCCCTAGGTTTGGTTCTTGCTGGATCTGTGGATGATTCTCGTATATTGACAAATGGGGAAATAAACGAGGCAGATTTTTCGAGATCTTGGGGTCATTGAGAGAAGGCTGACGTAAATTCAGGCTTTCCGATGCTTCCCTCACTAGAAAGAAGCTTGAATATTTCGATGGAGAATCGTGAGAAGCCAAAAGGGAGACCATGTACAATAAAGTCTGGCGGATTCGGAATAAAGTCTGGTGGATTCAGTGTGGCGGAGCGATGTCGTGTGCGGATTCTGAATGCGGGGTATCTCATTGCTCCAACATCTTTTGTCAACCCTCATGAACAGAGACCACGTCATCCAAATCATCGAAATGATTGGAGGACAGCTAAATACCTACAGCTTTGGGAAAGAATTTCTTCTTCTGATGTGCATGCCAAACCTGGTTGTGTGAGCGCAGAGCCTCCCGCAGCCACCCCCTGAACGTTGGATTTTGTTGCACTACTGCAAACTACCAGGCAGAAATAAAGGTCCATAATTGCAGAAGTACAAGTCGAGAGATATGAGATCTGAAGGGCAATGAAAGGCATTTCCCACATTTCTGTCATGCACCATGTCTTATACAGCCAAATATTGTGGTCACCAAATTTGCTCCCATGATTTCAGCGAAAATAGGTGCCTGGTACGATGTTGGAAGTCATAATGGCCGCTTCAAGCTCCACTACTAGACACCTACGATTCTGCGCGATTTTACAGGCTTGCCGCAGATTTTAGATATCAGCAGTGGGTAGAACCAATCCCAGCACGCCAGCATCACAACCCTTGAAAGTACAGGGTTAAATTTCTTCAAGAGATTGGAATGTAAATTGGAGTTTTATACATTCTTACCCATATCCTTACCATATCTATCCATTGTCATACCTGCGAATGTATATCAACCTTGCAATGTACACTCTCACGCTCAAATGAATCTTCTCGGAAGGTTTTGGTCAACACCAACTTATTTGTAACAGCTTGGATGGAGGGGTCAAAGACAATAAAGCTGTGTGCCTATAAATTACTCGGCTACAGCTTGTTGGTATCGTCTAATAGCTGCTCCTCGCGCAAATCTGTCCTGCTCGCGCCTGGTTATATTGATCATACAGATTAAAATCCCAAATGTCGTCCGATCAGCCCTTTGCAGCAATTTTGGGTCAAACCACAGCATCTCATCAGCTGGTACAATTCCAGAACGTTAGGTTCTATATTTACCAAATAATTTGTGTACTTCAAGGCCGAGGGTTGTCAAATCGTAGGATCAGTTATTTGTCCTTAGTCGACGCTGGCTAAAACCAACTAACACCTCAAAATACAGGATGCTTGAGGGGCAAGGATCTGGAGAAATACACAGCTGAGTACGTTTCCAGTTCCCTGATAATCATCGGACGCTTTGAGGAAAGCTTCACCCGGGAACTAAGGGGTTGTTGCTATGTTCATCTTGCACTGCGCCTCATCATCGGTTGATCCCTTGATTACCACCCCTTCTATCCTCCCTACCAAGTTTAGGTGCATAATATGTCAAGGTTGTTATCTCTGCTCACTCGCTCACGTACAACAGTACCTCCAGACACGGATATTAGCCAACTGTTGGCTGATCGGAACAATACCTCTCCACTATCAGGTCGCGGAAGTGAGCTGCTCTGAGTCAGTCCAATCTAACAGTTGGTGCAGGCCGCGTGTACGATACCAGTCATCCTTACCAGTCAAAGTCGTTGTCTCGAGCATGTAAAGAATCTAGCCCATCACTTGAGTCCAGTTGTTTCTGTACCGATCATTATTTTTATTTTGATACTTCCCCTTTCCTTCATCTACTTGTTTGAAGTTCATTCACTGCCACACGACTAACAAGTCAATCTTTGAAGCTATGGATTCTCCCAAACTGTATTCATCGACTGCCAGCTTTGGGTCAGTAAGGTCAACTTGGCTAAAAGATGGGCCGAAAAATGCTCGACGATATCCTCAACTACTCGGGACACACTCAAGTTCCTCAACATCGGGTGACAACATGGATCAGTTCTGTCTAATCCAAGGGAATCTTGCACACGTTCGCTATGGTTCGTTCCACCCGACTGAGCCGACTCGAAAGCGGTGTTGGCAACGGACACCGTCCAGAAGCTCGGTATTTGCCTTGCTTAGTATTGCGATCTTACTTCTGCTAGGAGTAATGTATGTCAACATTCTGCGTCGTTTCTACAATTCTTTCAATGATCATTCTCCCACTGACCTTATGTTTGGTGCAGAGTCTGGCTCGCTCTAATCACCAATTTTCTTCGACACTTCTCTCGCCATTACAACCGTTCCAGTGGAATCGCTCGCCTCATAAACAATATGCCCCTATCCTCTTCTACCCTCACCGCTCTTTGGTCATTACAGCCTTTTCCAGAAGACTTCACTCGAGGCATACTTCCCGTTCCCTGTCACAGCCACAATGATTACTGGCGCCGGTTGCCTTTACTGGATCCTATTTCAGTTGGATATGCGAGCGTTGAAGCAGATATCTGGGTTTCGCCTGGTAAAGACCGAGTTTCCAACACAAGTGAGCTTTACGTTGGTCACTCTGCTGGTTCGTTCAGGCAAGAACGCACCCTCAGGAACATGTACATCGACCCTCTGGTTTACATCCTGGACCAGACGAATGGCCCTGCGACAACCTTACCATCATTCGATACCTCAACGGCGAATATGAATGGAGTCTTCGAGATGAACCCCAATACAACAATGGTCCTGTTGATTGACTTCAAGGAGTCTACTAGCAAGACAAACATATGGGGTCTGTTACAAGAGCAGTTGCAGCCCCTACGACAGAAGCAGTACCTCACATACTGGAATGCAAGTATTGGGCAGAGAATAATGGGTCCAATCACTGTTGTAAGTGAATGCTGGAAGTCAGCCGGCCTGTCCTTACTCCACTTCTCACGATCTGGACTTTGAACTTAAATTTTTAGCTAGCGAAGACAAGTAGGCTAACTTTTTCGACCCACTAGGTGGTCACTGGAGATGCTCCTTTCGAGCTTGTCAACAACAGAGGCTCAAATCCTCACCAAGACATCTTCTTCGACGCCCCGCTCTTGGAATTAGCAGCCGATGCAGCCTCGTCTTCACCTAAATATACCCAATCGACTTCCTACTACGCCAGTGTTGATTTATCAAGAGCTGTCGGTCAAGTTTGGTTCTCGGTCTCTCGGTCGCAGCTGGTGAAGATTGGAAAACAAATCTCGATTGCAAAAAGCTTGGGGCTTCTAAGTCGCTACTGGGATACACCTGCATGGCCAGTGAGTGTTCGCAATAAAGTCTGGGAGCAATTGATTGAAAGGGGCGTCGGGGTGCTCAATGTTGATGAATTGTGGACGGCCAGTAAAAAGGATTGGAGACTTTGTTCGGCAATTGGATGGGGGATCTGTCCCTGAACAACATCTACTCCCTGCTTTTTGGGGCGGCTTGATGATTATTCAGACTTTGGCATACAGTTCACATCAACTGAACAATCTCCAGTGCCATATTGTTGTCTGGTGCAATCCAGTTGCGAAATTTCCACCGCCAACGCGTATTTCAACAAAGCCAAGGCGGGTGGAGAATACCCAGACTCTTGCCTGTTCTCATTGGCTCGAGGGGCGCTGGATCTGGCCATGTTGATGCGTTCGCTTACAAACGATTGGTAACGAGTGCATCGAGTACATTATACGTTTTGGGAATAGCTTCAATTAAGCTCATTAATAAGCTATTGGTTCAGCGGCTTGGCGAATCCCCAAGCTGAATATCAACCACTTTGCCAGTGTTCGCACATCTAGTCATTCAAGTGATCCATATCATTCACTCTCGATCAATCATCACTCTCTAAAAAACAGAAAAATGGAGGAGACAGTCCAGTTGCAGAAAGTCGCGAGTCCACGTGCTTTGTTCCGTCAACCTCTCGCTTTGCAGTGGTTCCAGGATGGCGAGCTGAAAAAACGCAAAGAGGATGAGAGACAAGCAGGTAAGGAAATCCTCAAAAACTTCCTGTTTTATGATTCAAATCTCAGAAGCTAGTACTAATCGCAATATAGGTCGCTTTGAACTATTCCTGGATCTTCTTTACGTCGCGATCCTCGCAAATTTCGCCGAGAACCTAGCCGAGCATGCATCCGGAGTTGGAGTTGTGAAATATATCGTGAGAGTGACTAATCTAAAGACGGTAGACTTCAAGCTGATCGTTCGCCATAGCTGATTCTCGCTCCTTCATGGCATATATGGAGCGATCTGAGAGAACTGATGAACTCATTCTACAACGATGACCTCGCGCAGCGTGTCCTGATTCTCTGGATCATGACTCTGCTTGTTATCTACGGAAACAATGCCACGCTGGTCGATGAAGATATTGGAGCTCTTCGAGCAACAGTTGGTGCTTACATGGTTGGCCGTTTGACGACCAACACTGTTCACTTGATCTACTCCTTCGCAAGTTTCCATCACCGTGCTCAGCAGCGTCTCTGGTTCTGCCTGTCAACATTGGCACTCTGCCTTTATATTCCTCTCTATGTCGAGGATCTCTCCTTCAGAAGCAAGATTGCCGTTGCCGCAGTTGGGATCACAGTTGAGGAGTCAATCTGGATTTTCTCGTACTCGCCAGCTGCCAAGAAACTCCTGAACGCAAAATTCACCACAGCGGTTGATATCCCCCATGAGGTCGATCGATTTGCCGCTTTCTACATTATTGTCCTTGGAGAGTTCCTCTACCAGATTGTTGTCGGATCTCCTGCTGTCATTGGATTCAACTTATCTCTCCTGAGGGCCATTTGGACTCTGGTTATTGCCTTCTGTTTGAATTGGCTGTACATCCATGGAGATGGATCACTCGAGTCACTGCATCCCCTGAGGCATTCTATATATGCGTCATTCATATGGGTCACGATTCACTTGCCCATGCTAGCAAGTCTTTTGGTTGCTGGCCATGTCTCCGCGGCGAGTACGAAGGTGACCGAAGTTCACGGGCCTGAACTCTGGCTGCTTTGTGGTGGGCTAAGTATCGGGTTATTCTGTCTTTACATCATTGCTCTACTGCATCGCTCTGAAGATGCTCCCGGCACGCTTATCCTTTCAAAGGTTCGCCTCTTTTACCTACCCCGCACTTTCCATGCTGACCTGAGTCACAGCCTTTCCGTCTGATGTTTCGACCAATCTGTGCGATCATCATAATTTGCCTTCCACTTTCCCACGGTCTAGATATCACCTCCTTCCTGTCTATCATTATGGCGCTCGTTGCTTTCATTGTTATTTGGGAGAATGTCACGTCGCTGATGCGAGGGGCCAAGTTTTGGGAGAAGTGGGAGAATACGAAATATCCCGATCAGGAAAGCCATGGTACGAAGGCTGCGGGGAATGGTGAAGAGCAAGGGGAGAAAACTGCCAACAGCCTTTGAGCGAGGTTATTCTGAAACTGAATAGGCCCCGTGTCAAATGATCGCGTTGAGACGAATGATATGTCAGGGTTTGGGCATCTTCTTTTTTGCATCAGCTCCACGATTCCAAGCGCCACAAAACCCTTTTGGGCACAACTAGGTCATGGAAGCTGTAATCATGTTTCTCGTTCGACCGTCAGCCAATTCGTTTTTGGCCAGCGTTACATTCACAAGTTACACCCGCACAATCATACAAGTGCTGTGCTTGCCCAATCATGACTCAGCTCTGCCTCCTGAACGAGGACTATAAATTATTGCAAACTTTTCAAGGCTGGTACATCTTTGCATCAAGCCACCTCTGCAGAACATGAAGCTGGATACTCCAGATACAAACCCAGAAGTGTCAGAATTACCCCTCAAAAAGCCTCAGCACAACTGATTTGCAAATAGTAGTCAATTCTTAGTAATTGCTACCGCTGGTTGCTGTTTCTTTTGCATTTGGACCCACAAACCTACACTCTTTGACGCCAAACTTTCTGAATTTGCCATAAAACTATCGCCACAATCTTCATCAATGTGCGAATTTGGACCTAGGCTTTATCGTTGCGGACACGTCAAGAACTCCAAGAACACGTGCATGAAGGCCAAGCGGAAGGGGGTAAAAGCAAAAGAATGTACCCACAAAGTGGAAGTAAAACGCCTCCGAAAAGCTCGAAGACGGTGCAGAAGTTGTCGACATGCTGAAGCGAAGTGGAAGAAATCAGCGAAAGAACAGACAAGAAATTGGAGAGAAGGATCACAATCGAGATCGGAGCCAATGTATGAGAGTGATTCAGATAGCTTTGAGGAGTCGGATGAGCACACCACAGATGAAGAAGACATCGCCGATCGGGAATCTTACATTGGCGTACAGCAAGATATCTTGCCTTCAGATTCTGCCTCAAATGCAGGATCTTCTCCCCCTTTTAGTCTTAGAACCCATCCACGGGCAGGGACCAAGTCTCGAACCTCTGGCCCCCGCTCAATCAGGAATCAACTTTCCGGATTGAGCAACGATTCGGGATCCACAACCGGCTCTCACGCAACCTGGACTCCATCTGAGTTGTTTCAAGCTTCAGAATCCCACAGACAGCCACGACCAGAGATCAGATCTCGAACTTCTAACTCTCGGACAGCCGTAGAACAGTTTCCCAGACCTATTGCTCACCGCGAAACCAAGAGAGGCTCTCAGGCTTCGAAATCTCAATCCATATCCACGCGATCTTCCAATCTTGACAGACATCCACAAGCAGGTAGGAAATCTCGCGTTTCCGAACTTCGAGATACATCAACTAGAAAAGCGACACTGGATCACGACTTTGACGAATCAGAAAGTCTCTCAACTCTTTTGTCAGGGAGTTCTGGCTCTGTTAAATCTTCTCATTCTCGGTCTTCGAGAACAAGCGGATCAAGTCGTGCTTCTGGACTCACCGGTTCTACTGTTTCTTCTTCCACGACCGTCAGGAGCTCCAAATCGAAAAATTCCAAGTCTAGCAAGGCTAATTAGGTATCTCACATCCGGTAGATAGGCAGCCTCACTTGTACATTCGATTCGGCGGGCTTTCGTGCGGGATGTGACTTAATGCTGAGATTTATTAGGATGGAAACTCTGGATTGCGGGAGTACATGGAATGTCTGGTTGCTTGATACGTTTCGATTTTAGCCTGTCAAGCGTTGCTTTGCACCAAATGTGGTTTCGTTGATTTCTAGTTAGCAATTGGTTTTCAATCAGACTTTGTGCTATCTGTGGACGTCCTTATGTGGGCTGTTATGTTAATAGTGTCTCTTCTTTGGAGTTTCCTTTAAAGTCAAACTGTCACTGTGAAAGGCGGTCTATTTTCAACAGTCTCTGAATCTAAAAATATCACTTAGGGAAAAAGAAACTTGACTTCGGTGAAGATATGACCGGAATCACACCCTCTCAGGCAATTACTTTCAATCAGTAATTTCCACCGACCTAGAACTCTGCTTGTTGAAGAAAAGATTCGGGTTTTACCTTTACTCAACATATCTATTATTAACCGAACCACAACAATGTGCTCCCATGTGCTTACGACTCTGGATTCATTGCTAAACCCCACCGTTGCCCCGAGCGCGAGCGCGGAAAATTGAAGCTGCGCAGTGCAGAAGCAAGCTCAAGAGAACAGTACCACTTGAAGGAAGATGTGTTGGCTGCGAAATACATCGGCCTAGGGAAGAGGCTAAGGCGGAGAGAAAGAAGAAGCAGTGGGGCCACTGATTGCAAGCCAGTTCAGATACGATGGATCATTTTGGGAGGAATGAGCGAAGGACTTGAAGATAATATTGATCAATTAGCGGTTTTGTAATCTATGTTCGAATTTTGTTTCCGCTGGTGGTAGTTCACATCTCTTCCACCCAAAGCCTGAAGTCTTGCTCACTCAGATCTTCTCATGTAAAGGCATGATGCTGAGAATCTGCCGCTCCTCTCTCTGGCATGTCAATGTGGTACTCCACGTCGACTCTCACCCCGTTTTGTCCCGATCTCCTACTTGCTTTCCTCTTAATTTGTTCATGATGGAAGTCTGAAGCCGGCGGAGCTACAATCCTCCTCTCGCTTCCAGCATCATTTGGGTACTGCTCCACCAGATCCATCTCATATCCGCTCCCATCATCTCGATCCTGTGTATCAATGGCCGTGACCTGTGTTACGCATAGTATGCTATCGTCTTCGGGTCTAAGTTTCAGTTTGTTGCGCAGCTTTCCAAACGTGCCTGGTCGACTGGGAGGAAAGTTCGAAGTCTCAGAATGTTTGTCTGTAGTCGATCCGCCAACCCAGTTCTTGAAAAGAGGCGCCATTGCCGGTACGCAGACGAATATTATACCAAGGCTAGATTCGAGAATCGAGGAAAGCGCTGTTGGTGCCCAATGCCTGTCAAGAAGGTCAGGATCACAAGCAGGAATTCGGAAAAGCAGCCTTACCAAGTAAAATCCTCAACATTGTTGATTGCCACAGCATTCGTAACCTGCCTGGCGATCGTACCTCCAATAGTGAAGATCCCAAGTGAGAACATGATGCCGAGAGCACCTGCCATCTGTCAGTCTGTGGCCCGGCAGAGTTCTAGGGAGAGGCCAAGAGGGAGCTGACGTTTCTTCCTGGTGTCCATCTGCAAATTTCTGATCACTGCGATAGGAGCCAATGTCACAATTTGTCCCTGGGTCAGACCCTGCCTGGTCCATTGCCCATCGCGCTATTCTGTTGGTGAGCGCGGAATTGGTCACGCACAGTCTTTGCAAGCCTTTAAAACCCCAATTCGAGAACTGCAATCCCGGTTTTTTTGAACTATTTTCGCGTGCAGAGGTTGTCTGTCGATCACGAAACTGATACGCTCTTTGCCGTCTCAATCCAAATTCCCTCACCAATGTAAGGCCCAAGCGGCAAGGATATCGGCCTGACTATGCCTCCCCCGAACATACTATGTGATGAAAACTGAAGCTCGTGTGGATAGCTTTTGGGGGTGTTTCTTCAATGATTTAGAGGATCTTTAGCCTTGCGCAGGGCTCAAAGGGTCCCTTGAATCCTTTACAGTCACCCTTATCTTCAAACAGACTGATCTCTGACTCAAGCTTTAGGTTTTGTTTAGGGCCTCTAGCCATTTAAAACTTGAAGACTAGGCCAACTTATGGCCATAAAAGTTCAAATTTAACATTATTACGAAGTAGAAGGACTACCCCCGCCCCCAGCTTGAATGTTAAATGTGAAACTTTTGCGGGCCAAAGTCTTGGTTGTCAGCTCTGTATGGTCAGAACCCCTTGGGCTGATGCATGGCCAAAAAATGATCGGTAGCTGAAGCCGGGGGCGCCTTTAAAAACTTCTAGAGACTCTATCCTATGAACCGCCATCGCTTGCGCATTTTAGCGCGAAATAGTGAAAGGGGTGCATTACACCCACCACTAATAGAAACATGACCATACTCTATAGGCAGATGCAGCTACTTCGAAGTATTAGGCCACTCTGGGACCTTGATTTAATTACATCTCCGTAACGTGAGATATGCTGTCCTGAAAATGGTATGTTATCTTAAGCGAGTGTAAACGACGCTAAAATGCGTTTATGGCGGTTCATGGGACAAGCCCTGTGACCCTGTCAGTAAGGGGATAGACAGAGGCCTGACACCCAATTCGCGGCGGTAGCGGTTGGCTGAGAAGGACCGTAGCTCGATCTGCCCCCGAGGCGAGCTTCCGGTACCAACAAAAGTAATATTGACTGCTGGAAAGAGAATCACCTCCGACCCCTGATCCGAATACCCCCTGAGAACAAATGGATCAGTGATGGCGGGGTAGATAACCCATCGAAATCACTCGCATCCGGCATGTCTTCGTCATAATATTTTCTCTGATCATCTTTTGTCTTTCAAAGTCAATTCGTTGATCGTTTACTGTCATCTTCAGAGTTGAGCTTCCCAGAATTTCTTAAATCACTATGGCAGATATTTATGTCGCCGCCGATGAAGTGTCTTCACTGGTGGCCAACCTGAACAAAGCAGCTGCAAGCTTTCAAGCTGCTTCTGGACGGGATCAACATGTTGCCCGTAGAAATCTACAACTTGAAGCTCGAAAACTGCTGTACTCCTTGGAAGAGCCCAACACGGAGGTCTGGCCTCGCATCTTCCAAGTACGGCTTTCTTTCTTTCTTCCGAATTCCCCTCTTCTCTCCCCCCGAGCAATTTAGCTGCTAAATTTGTATTCTAAATTTCTGGTCTTTGTGACTTTCTGACTTGGACATAGGTGAGTGTTAGTACTGCTGTTGAGATGGTTTCTGACTTGGGTCTGTGGGAGAAATTTGAAGGAGGGAAGACTGTTACTCTTGCAGAAATCGTGGAGTTCACAAAGGCGGACGAAATCATCTTAAGTACGTGTCTCGGGGTCAGAAAAGAGCTCGTGGCTTACTGACACTTTTAGTTCGTGTCTTTCGCCAACTCACAGCTGCTAACATCCTGGTTGAGAAGCCTGGTCCTGGATTTGCATTGACCCCGCTCGGTCTCCCCTATCTCAACCCAGATCACCGCGCATTCAACAATCTCATGTTTGTGGATATCATACCGTCGATTATGGCCATGCAACGGACACTCAGAGAACATGGATACAAGGCACCAGCCAAAGAGACCGGAACACCGTACAAGTGGGCTCATGGAGAAGAGTTGTGGACTTGGCTTGGTTCTCAACCTGACCGAGCAATGAACATGGTTGCTGGTATGCGGTCACATAATGCGGGCAACGTCTCTGACGATGCAAATCCCTGGGGTGCTGAGCTTGCAAAGCTTGTCTTGAAAGATGATGATATCGCAATCGTGGATGTTGCTGGTGGACAGGGTCATATCATGGAAGAGATCAGGAAGCGGAATCCAGAAATTAAGGCGAGGTTTATTGTGCAAGATTTGGCTTCGACTTTTGAGGCAGTTGCCGGCCCACCTGATGGAGTGGAATTCATGGCTCATGATATGTTTTCGCCACAGCCTGTCAAAAATTCAGCGATCTACTACTATCGCCATATCCTCCATGACTGGAGTGATGCTGACTGCACGTCGTTCTTAGACCAGATTGTGCCAGTGTTGAAAGCGCAGCCGAAGAGCAAGCTCTTGTTGGTAGATCTTGTCCTGCCAGATATGAACGTCACTATGCAAGATGCTATCAGGGATCTATCGATGTTTCCTATTAAAGGAATGGAGAGGAATGAGACACAGTGGAAAGAATTGTTGGCAAGGAGTGGCCTGAAAATTAAGAAGATATGGAGGGGCAGTGAGCCAGAGGCTTGTGTTGAATGCGAGCTGCTTTAGAGCAGGAATTTTGATCACAAATCGGAATATAGCAACAATCCAGTTTCAGACTTCTCACTTGAGCATATGATGATGCCAATAATTGTGCCTCAGCTGTGCTCATCGGCATGCTAGGAGAAAGAACAAGGCGCCGAGAGGCGTCGCTTCCTTGTCTCAAGTTTCCTGCAATTTATTGGGATGAAAGCAGCCTCTGAGATTCAGAAGTGACATTAAAACTGCGATGCACTATTCTGTGTGGACGGTCGAGGCCGCTAGACAATACCCGATATGACTGAAAAGGGGGCTCGCTTCGCCAAGCGAGACGCTAATTTGGCTCAAGTCAACAAATGCGTTACTCAGCACATGGAACAAGAGCATGTAATTCTGAATGTACTTGACTGCGAAAGAAAGTCTGGTGTGAATGATCATTCCACAACTTGACCCATCCCGGTCTCTTTGATCACATCAGTCAAGCCCCGTTCCATAAAACCCCTCTCAAGCCGGCTCACTGCTCTTCATCACTTCTCTACTTCAGACTTCTACAAAACTTTACGTCGAAAGAAAAAAAAAATGTGTCGTATCGAACTCATCAAGTACGAAGGGTGTGGACACTTGGTGTTTGCTTCAGAAGCGCGAAATTGTACGAAAGCGAAGGAGAAGGACTTTAAGTTCAAGCACTGCAAGAAGCCCGCCATGATGTTCTCGCGGAAAAGAAGGAAGTGTGACGACTGCGGAAAAGCTGAATCTAGACGTAGGACTGAGGAGGATAAACCGAGCGAGAGTTCGAAACCCCGTTCGAGGTCACGTTTGAGGAGTGAGGACTTTTACGATCGGTCGCGGAGGGGTGGGAGATAAAAGAAGACAAGGATATAACCGTTGGAACAGGTTTGGGCAGGTGACGGTATCTGATTCGCCTCGTCTGGGAAGCTGCACCAATACTGACAAGTATAATCCTGATACCATGGTTCTGTTTGTAGGTGATCTTCAGGCGGCATGTATAATCAAACTAAGTTTCTAGCCAACCTCTTCAAAGTTCAGACAAAGGCACCATGCGATGAGCACGAGTCATTCCTGGAGTTCGTACCGATATACCCAAGATTCGATGGCATTGGTTTATCTTCACCCATTATCTCTAGAAAGTTCAGGGAGAACTATACATTATACATGGTGACGAACAACTTTGGAAGCCTTATGGCTGGGTTGAAGAGACCCAGAAGAGGCAAGTGACAGCTACGTGGACGATGACAACAGCGCGTAAATTTATAGGGTTAACACTTGAGTCTCAGCTTCAAACTAGGAGTTTGGATTTTGAACTAAATTGGGCTGCGGCGACAGGTTCAAAGAACGCATCCTATCTTACAACTACGCTGACCGCTTTGAAACCCCGCATGAACCCCCGATTCATGCGTGTTTCCCTCGTTGCCAATATCCTCCTTGAGGGACTTCATATTTCAAGTGGACTGGTTTTAGATAGCCATGTATTGGTATATTCTTCAGATTCTGAGAAGAAGAGTATTTTCCAGCGCAACTCACCTACTGGGGTCCAGGTGAATGGTGAACACCATATGTTTTCCATCTGGAGGAGAGTGAATGGATGTAAATACATAGGGCATACTTCTTCTCGAGCTGAAACTTTTTATCCTCCAGTATCAGTCAACAACATACCTCTCTTTGACCATGTATTTGTAGAAGTTTAATACAAGCATAAAGTCCCGAGAAAAATAGTGCTGTACAGTACATGGATGAAGCACAGGTGTACAGTACAAAGCTTGGTGCAAGGCAGCACAGCATGCTAGGCAGATTAGACGAAATGAAAATACCCTGGTGGTGGCAGCAATACCAAATTTGACAGTGTAAATGGACAATACGATGCTGAATTATTATTAACTTGATCCCTCGTCCAGTATCTGAACATCATTAGATCACGACAGGGAGTGTTCGCTGCTGAAGTCTATAACCACATCCTATCTATCTTTCTCCCAACCGAAGGTCAACAACCCAATCGGGACTGGTCATATGATGCACCAATTCTGTGCCTATCTCGTACCTCCGAACACAAAATAGTTTTGCGCGTTTGAACGGTAGTTCTAGGACGAAAGGGTGTAGTCGACATGGGAAGAGACAAGAGCACCCAAATCTATTAAACACCCCTTGCACGCAATGTAAATTGAATGCGTCACTCCCTTATGATGGCTCTGATGAGTCTTAATCTCGGAAATAGGAAGTAAATATGAGGGATGAAATCAAGTCAACCTTACCTTCCCCCTCCCGTTCAATTGAGCCTCATGCAGCGCATCAAATGTCGCTAGATTCTCGAATCTTCCACCCCCACCTCCACCTCCCGGTTACCAACCAAACAAGGCTGACAGCTCACTTCAGTCACAACTTGGCCACCACTCACTTGCCAGCACTTTTGAGTCACCTCACTCTTTCTACTCTTTACAACACTCACTCCTCCCCTTTCGCCCTTTTCGATTCAAGGGAATAATTGTTCGCCCCTATTCCTGCAGCTCTTTATTGCCTAAGAGCTTTCCCCGCATTACTCCCACGTTCTAGCAAGGCTGAGCCCCACCTTACAGTACTGTACGTCAAACGCCGAACGAGAGACAACAAAGGACTTTTTTTCACTTCACATATCAATTTGCATACTGCAGCACTCGACGCTCGATTATTGTTACCGACCGGCCTTCCCAGTCCCCAGTTCTCGGGTCTGGCAGCTTGATTCTTCTCTAATAAAGCTACGAAGCTGTTTCCAAGATCGACAGTGGGGTGTTGATTTAAGCTACATACATATCTTGCCTTCTCGATCTTCCAACAGCAGCTCATTCCGACGCCTACGCAGACCGCGAATCAAGTTCAATATCCCACCGAACCCGCAGAAACAAAGCCAGGAACAAGTCATCGAAAGGCACCCAAATTGAAGACATACAAGCAGGCTGCGGCGAGCCGGGCACAAGCAGATACGGGAGATAGAACGAGTTGGGGAGCAGACAAGCAAAGATGGTGAACGCAGAGGTCACACTCGACCCGGCAAAGGCGCTGGAGTACAAGGAGAAAGGGAACAAATGCTTCCAGGCGGGCGATTATGATGGCGCTGAGGCGTTATATTCGAAGGCGTATGTATTCGTCCCCTGCCCATAACTTCATGCAGCACTCTCCAGAATAAGTCTTGTAGGAATATATAGAGCTCGTTCGGGTGGGAATATGCGTATAAAATCAAGCTGACATCTCAATAGCATCAACCACGACCCATCCAACCCCCTCCTCTACACCAACCGCTCGATGGCCCTGCTCAAACTCCACCTCTACCCCCGCGTAATCCTCGACACCCGGCACGCCATCGACCTCCTCCCCCAAAACATGAAAGCCTACTTCCAACTCGCACAAGCCCAAATCGCGCTTCACGACCCCTCCTCGGCCCTAAATTCCGCCAAACAAGCGCATGCCTTCTGCGTCGAAGAGTGCAATACTGGCGGCAAAGGCGCTAGTTCCATTGGCCCGATCACAGAGCTAGTTCTGCGAGCGAAGAAAGAGGATTGGGAGAGGAGGGAGGATGAGAGGATTAGGAAGATGGATGGATTGTTGGGGGAGGTGGTCAGGGGGATGGAAAGGACGAGGGATGGTCAATTGGTGGATTTGAAGGAGGTGGGGGAGGAGAGGGAGAGGAGGGTAGGCGAGATGGTGGGGGCTTGGGAGGAGAAGATTAGGGATGTTAGGAAGGTTTGGGAGAGTGCTGAGGGGTGTAAGGGGGTGGAGAGGAGGAGGAAGGTCCCGGATTGGTGTGTGGATGATATTACATTTTCGGTCATGTTGGATCCTGTTGTGGTATGCTCTCCCCATCTCCCCTTGTCGACCTACTTTTCTTTGCATAATGCTAATGCTCCAAAGACTAAGACAGGTCAGTCCTACGACCGCTCCTCGATAATGGAACATCTCCGCCGCTCACCAACCGACCCACTCACCCGCGAACCACTACAAGTTTCTGATCTGCGGCCGAACCTGGCGTTGAGGGCTGCGTGTGAGGAGTTCCTGGAGGAGAATGGATGGGCTGTTGATTATTGATCCATACATCGCTGGCGAGCGATGAACAAGAAACCCCACATACACGAGTATCCATGACGGAATTCGATGACTTGGTACGTGGTGGCGGACATCACGGACTTTAAGGAATGGAAAGGGAGAAAATAGGAGGGTTGTTAGAACATCGAAAGATCTAAGATGCCGGTCAAATGGAAGAAATATGAAGTGTAGACGGACGGACAGCATTCGGCAATAATGATGAAGTACGAAAGCATTTCATGGCGTTTGAGGTTTTTCATCGGGGTATTTTCATGCGAGGATCCAGGATCTGGGGGAGCGAGCGAGCTCCTGCACTGTTGTCTTCTTGGGCGAACCTTTCTTTTATTGGCAGTGAGCTTGGGGCTGGAGATGCGGCAACCTTTCAATAAGGCTTGAATGTTGAGATTCTCAGACGCTCAATGATGGGATATGTTGAGATAGGAGGAAAGTTGAAATTTGACCATAACCTCTTCCTTTTGATTTTACAGTATATTCGGACATATTCGTGGATGCCGTGGTTGAGGTAAGTTATGCCGTCAAATGAGAGTGAGAAGGTGAAGCGGTCAAGTGACACTGCACTCACTTCCCGAATCGTTTCCACACAATGAGACAGACTAAAACGTCGTTCTTATTCGTACTCCTTCAAATAATTACACCTGCAGCTCTGTCAAAACCCCTCTATTTAAGAAATAGAACCAGCCGACTCTCGTAGAGGGCGGAAGATGCGTTTCAGTGTTGTAGTTGCTGTGTCTGGTGTGGTTTGATACGGTGAGTGAGGTGTGTTTCTAGGATAAGAGTCCTGTCGGGGTTTTTTTTTCTTCTTCTATAACGCTGAATTGAAGATTGTTAAACCCCCGCATCAAAACAATGGACTTTACTTCCAAGCCATTACATAACTTTGCAAGCCTCGAGAGATAGTTGGGTCTTCATCAATAAAGTTCCAGCTGGATTATCCGCACAAAGCCATGAGTTGCCTTTGGGGGTGTTATTTTACGCTTGAGGTCCGAAATCACTCCTTAAAAGAAAAGCCACGATGACCCCCGGCCCCCCTCCCCCCCATTTTGATTATTGCATACAAGTCCAATAGACTTTAGCCCTCATTTGATCGGTGGCGTCAATTTTTCTCTCACTGTCAAGTATACTGTTGGCTCTAAGTGGCTGCACTCGTTGTTCACTAGCTCATTCCTCTGCAACGTACGAAGGAATATAGTGAATCGGCACTGACAGCATTGCTTGTCCTTTCAGACGAGCCTTTTAATCTTTATTGGAGTGAGAGACGCCACTCTTCAAAATACCCTTTAGGACAAGGAAGTCGCCCTTGCTGGCTATGTCGATATCACATTCTGCCCATCAGTGGCGGAGAATACATAAACCGGATTTCCGGAGCCCCTGGTGAGAAATTCGCTGCAAAGAGGGTACTCAGTAGCGTTTTCTGTCCTTAGACTTACTAAGCTACTAAGATAGCAAGCTATCGGGAGTTCAAGCAAAAACCTTTCGGATTGCATCTATTTTCACTCTTCCAAGGAGTGGTTTCTGCACTAGATTCTTCCGTCCAAAATGGAGAGAGTAAGCTGACTGCGGGATCGGGGAGTGGCAGATTATTGAATCATAACATGACAGAGTTAACACATCAAACCAGTCCATTATATCAGCCCTGCGCCATGTCCTTGCGCGGCTATGAGGTTAAGTCCTCGGAAGATTTGCAGCGATGTTAAGTATCATCAGGCTTTGTGGAATTTTCAAGTAAAGCAAGTCCAACCCAAAACAAATATTAAGATACCAAGGGCTGTTCTGGAGGCAGCATTCAAGATTTGAAAAAGAATGGATGAAGATAATTGTCACTACTTTCATTGTGACGGCTGTTGTCAACATTCGACTGTCCTTGGCGCTCACGCTGTGTGGGAGGGAGGGGATTATCATACTTGGCGGTATCGCTTTACCTGCGGAATAACACTCTCTGCCCAGTCGATTCTCGCAAATCTCTGAGACTTTGTCGACCGTTGGGAAGTTTATATTCTTTGATTTGGGCACGTCGCTCTTCTGGAGTTCTTAGATTTCAGTGCAATCCGTTGACAATTCACAGCAAAGCAAGCATTCATACTTGCCTTTTTGTATGAGTATTTTCTGGGCCTGTAATCACTTCTACCATACGTTAAAGAGGCTTGTTTACATGAATTCCGATTTGTCTACTTCACTCTGTCAGGGATTACAGAATTCATGCCACATGCTTTCATTCTTGCCCTCGATGTATGCCAAGTACGTCACATCTCAAAGCCATGTTCAAAAGGTTTCGCAATTGTCACTGGCAGTTTGGTTATGGAAGTTGATATTGCAAGTCAGTTTTGATGATCTCAATGTAATTTTATTCTCACTTTCATGCTAGCATCGGTCTCAAGGCTGGAGGTTTCCAGGATTCAGGAAAGTCAGGAGAGTGCCAGGATTCAGCTCAGCTAAGGGAGTGGTTTAGAACCTCCTAAGCTGCAGTGTGATACCTACTTCCACTATCACTCGCCTCATCCTTTTTAGCTCTGTCCACAGCCTGCGTCTTCTCCACAGCCTTTCTTGCCTTCTTTTCCGCAGTTGCAGCGGCTTTCTTGCATTGCGTCTTCTGCTTTGATGTCAACTTAGACTTCGCCGGCATCTCTACGACGATGAATCTTTCAGCGCCTGCGGGCTTGGGATTCTTGCTCTTCCGCTTCTCTACGAGGTGGAAATCGTCGAGGTCTGTGGGTTTGGTCTTCTTGGTTTTGGTCTTGGCCTTGGTGTTTGAAGCCGATGCCTTGGGGCCAGACGTTACAGTCATGGCAGAAGGCTTGACTAGGGTTTCCATCTCGCTATCTGACTCGGAATCGGTTACGAAGAATTTAGATAGCATGCTAGGTGTATTAGGTCGATGGATATCTGGTTGTTGATTTTTCGAGTTCAATGTTTGGGTGGTTGGCTTCCTTGACGTTGGAGCTGATGAATCTGAAAATAGACATAGCAAGTTGAGCTTTTATCTCTTCCATACAATGATTGTTGGCTTGTTGTTTTGATAATGACAGTCCTCCTCCTCGGACACTCACTTTGTCTTCGACTCTTTGGGGGACGAACAAAGGATTGTTTAAGCTTTGTTTTTGGTGATTGTTGTCTGATCAGTCTGTGCTCTCTTGACAATGATATTTAGCCGAGTTGATTCCTCGGATGCACCTCTGTATTTTCTGTACGCCCAACTCTCAGAACATGAGTGAATATAAGATTCTTGCGCTAGAATAATACTGAAACCTTGTTTACTACCCTGAGATTGAGAACCGAAATTAATCATGAGCAGATACAGTAGTTTGGAACAGCCGACCGTATATGATGCCGCTTACGCTTGGCACTGCACAACCTTTGGAGCTGTGGCGCACAACCAATACGGAGTGGGAAGCACAATTTTGTGTATTAAACACGCCAATGTCGCTGCCTCCAGACTTTCACTGCTGCATCCTTTTAATTTCATCCCACCCTTCAACAAATCACCGAATCCACGATAGCCAAGAGATTACAATAAACACTCTGAATGAACGAGACAAATGATGCGCCGAGCGAGAAGTCACGTCCCGGCGAGACTTCACCCTCACTGGTGTGGCAATGTGAGGACATGCCAATCCCAAAACACCAGGGTAGAAACACAACTGAAACCCCACTCCATCAAAGAATATACGGCAAGCTAGATCCGAATATCGGAGAATTTCGCCTTCTGGTTCTCCTCCCATCCACCGAGCATGCAGCGCAACTGAAATGCCATTTACGACAAGCTTCTTTCGATGACTGTGAATCTTACGAAGCTCTCTCATACGTCTGGGGCGAGGCCTCATTTACATCACGAATAGAGCTGAATAATATCCCCTATCTCATCACACCCCGCCTCGAAGACGCACTGCGATGTCTCAGGCCTGAAGAAAAATCCCGAGTTCTATGGGTCGATGCCTTGTGTATTGATCAAGAAAATAACGATGAGCGACGATACCAAGTTGGGCTCATGCATCAAATATACTCCAACTGCCAGTCAGGAATTGCGTGGTTAGGAGCCGACCAGGATGGCGTTTTGGGCCGGGCCATGACGCTCCTGACAAAGATCAAAGGATGTGACATAGAAAGTCTTGGGTATCGCGGGAAACCCTGGCATAGAAGACGATCTAGTGATTCTAGTCCTCTGTCTAAGCCACAGACATCGTACACACTATCCCCAGGAGACTGGGACGCACTGCAACAGCTCCTAGTCCATAATTCGATTTGGACCAGAGTATGGATAATGCAGGAGATTTCGCTCGCACCCAAGGTGATTTTGACATCTAAGTCGCACAATCTTGACTGGAACATCGTCGAATCGCTTCTTAGAATGGGAAGACATTACACAGACGCATATCATGTGTCTTTCTCTCACGGAACACCGAACTCCATAATCTCTGCCTTCTCAACCGCCCAAATCATCATGACGCAACGAAATCTTTGCCAGCAGAAAACAGATGCAACAGACTCGCAGCTTCTAGACGTCTTAGCGAGGTTCAGCAAAACACTTTCAACTGATCCCCGAGACAAGATATTTGGGTTGTTGGGTCTGACCTCGGATGATTTGGGTATCCCTGTCGATTATTCTCTGGAAGTCAGCGCAGTATTTACAGACGTTGCAATTAGACTGATCAACGATCACCAAAACCTCGATCTCATATGCCAGAGCCAATGGCAGAGTCTCGGCAATCCAGATCGGCGGCCGGATCTTGCTAGTTGGGTACCTGATTTCACTTCGCCAGGGGAGGGCAAATTCTTGTTTGCTCAGAGAGAAATCTTTGGCGCTGGTCTGCCAACATGCGTAACGCCCATTCACTTAGATTCGACTGGGAATTTGTTGTTGAAAGGGTTCTTCATTTCATCGATGACGAACCTTAAGGATATTCCGAAAATACTCTCCCGCGACTGCTACGGACATTTGACAGAAACAGCACCATGGCTAACGATGATGGACTGGTGGTCCAAGGCAGACATCACTGATCAGAAGTATCACTCGACTGGGGAGGATTCCTTTCAAGCCTTCTGGCGAACCATTGCCACGGATTGCAAACGGCCTTTCATGCAGCGCACGGCAAGGTTGACGGAGGAAGACATCGCTGCCGATCAAGAGGCACTTCAAGCATTTAGAGCCGGGCCGGAGCAGTCTCCTTCTATTTGGAACCTTATTTGCTACGCAATGATAGACGTCATGATGGAAACCTGGAGATTCTGTGTCACGGATTCGAAGCACTTCGCAATGATACCAGTCGGCTCGAAACCAGGGGATATCCTCGTAGTGCTGGATGGAAGGAAGGTCCCTGTCGTCCTTCGACCTGTTTTAGGTGATGATGTACTTAAACAGTCGTCTTTGAAGATTATTGGCGGTGCTTATGTTCATGGTCTGATGGATGGGGAAGCAAATACAGGCGCAGGCGGATTAGAGGGGAGAGAATTTTCAATTTCATAGAAAGTCACAGCCACGTCCAGATGCGTGGAAATAGACATCAAATTCCCCTATCAGAGGTTTTGACTTTCGTAAGAAGAGGCACAATATGGTCAAAGTCGCTCCCCTGAAATAGCTCATCTTTTCCCCGCTAAATATGTCTTTCGGCTCAGCCATTCAAGATGCGTATTCTTATCCTCGCTATCAGAATCATCTGTGAAGTAGTATTTGCGACATTTACAGATGTCGAGATCGCGCTCGGAGGTATTCTTATCTTCTTCCAAACTTGACCCACTTTTGCCTTCGCCTTCCTTCATTTACACGTCAGAAAGTGTTCCTATGGACTCTGGTATTGTTGTTTACTTCTGTCGGGAGGCTGTAAGCCTCAAGCGGTGGTGAAGAGTTTCAAGCTGTGTAAGAGTGACGGAATTGTTCTTGGATCGAATGCCTTGAAGTTCTCAGGTAAAGATGAATGTCAGGGAGATTAAAAAAAAAAATTCCTTCTGGGAAGAAATAGAGTATTTATATACGTAGAAGAGGCTTGAGTCTCACATTAAGAACGTGTGCATTGCTGTATCAATTCAACAAGTCAAGTCAGGTCTGCCTCCAATGCTACGTGTGATTCGGTTTCTCTACTGCTTCATGATTCAGCTAGGATTCTCATTTCTTGATGTAGCACCTCATCTCCTTCCTCAAACCACCCTCATGACTCATTCTCGAGGGTCTAGAACGAGCTTAACACCACTGACACCTTTCTCAAGAAGATCAATGGCTGCATTCACTCCCTTCAAACCACCTTCCAACTTTTGAATCGGCAACGTGATGATCTTCCCATTCGCCACACCTTGAGTAAGATATTCATGAAACGCCCACTCCACAAGTCCCTTATTCTTCTCTTCAAAAAGAGCAGCTGACCATGATTCAAATACTCGGGTGACATTGGGAGGAAGTGACTCGGGACCGAAATTAGGCAGTGTGACGTAGAGGTCCCCTCCACCCTGTGCAGCGACCACTTGCCCCGTGATGGCCGTAGTTGCCGGGAGAGAGATCGTGTCGAAGACTATGTCGTATGGACCTTCTGCGACAAGATTTTTGATGACATTGTCCTTGTCTTGCGTGTGATCGATGGCTTTTGCGGCTCCAAGCTTCGACACAAATATATGGTTCTTCGGCGAGGATGTGGTGATGACGGTGTATCCAGCTTGAGCTACATACTGCACAGCCAGAGACCCAACACTCGAGGATCCGCCATAAACCAGTACTTTCTTGTTCTTCTTAAACGCTGACTTGTCCAGACTAGGTTTCTCAACCCCAGCACGACCAGTCAGAAGTCCCACAATCGTAGGAAGGTTTCCCGTCAAACTCGCCAGAACTTCAACATTGACACCCGGTGCAACCTTGCTTGCGAAGCCTTCGTCGACAACAACATACTGCTGGAATGACCCGTATTTGTTCCCGACGGAACCGAACTTCTTGGATGCGGCTACCTTGTGACCGATTTTGAACTTGGTGACTTCAGACCCAATAGACTCGACAGTACCTCCCAAGGAAGCCCCGATAATTGCTGGATATTGTAGGGGGAACACAGCAAGTCTTGCTATCTTATACTCGATGGGGTTGAGTGCGATCACTTTATTTTTGATGACGACTTCTCGAGGTCCAGGGGGGTAAAGTTCGACTTGTTGGACTACTAGCGGGGCTTTTTCTGAGGGGATGATGGCTGCGAAGTTCGACATGATTGCGATGTATGGAAATGGGGATTACCAGGAAAGATGTGATTCGTGCTGTCGAATAATTGAGAATGCTTGCCTTGTGAATTTTTAAATTTCAAGGGGGACAAATCTCGACTATATATTCAGAAAGACCACCTAACCAGCGAAACCCCGCAGATCCACCTGTGTAAAGAAATGAATACATTGCGCCAGCACTCAAAGTGATTGTAAATCATGTGGCGTCTGTCAGCAAATTTAGACAACCATATTACATCAACAAGCTCATTGGCGGGATCGGAAGACCTCCTTTAGGACTCCAAGCTCTTTCGACTTGTGTGATATCTAATAGGCGCTAGGCCGAGAACATTAGGTCCGTTCCGAAGGCCGAGTAAACACTTTACATATATTGAGTCTGCAGTATAGTTGTTGCGCAGACTAGCAATCGCGGGGCCATTGAATAATCGAATCGCTTCATCAGAAAGGAAATTTTCGGACTTTAGCTTTGTAGGCGACTTATCTACGCACTAATTATTTTTAGGTGGGATAACTACTTTATTGTTACAGCATTAAAAGAAATAACGACCAGACGCGAAAATAACATGACAGATTGACCACCTGCTAGTGGATGCTTATTAAGTCGGAGACGTTTGATGCGCAGTCGATGCGCTGTGCTTTTCTCAACACAGCACGTCCGAGAAAGAAAAACAATAGCGCATCACATATGACGAACTTCACAGTCTCAACACATTTCAAAAATACCAAGAGATCTATCGAACCGCTTTCCCACATTTACCAATCCACCCCATATCTAAACCATCTCACCTCCAAGCAAACTCTCAATCACCTCCTCCATCCTCTCCGCCCCCAAACCAAGCAACTTATTTCCCTCCCCTGCTCTCACCAATTTCGCTCCCTCCCTCCCTCCAAACACATACGCCCTAACCCAAACATAAAACGCCGCCAGAAACTCCTCCTTCTCCAAACTCCCCCCCGCAATTCCCAACTGCTCCTCCATACTCGTCTTCCCAATTTTCCATGTCGCTCCACTGGCTTTTTCAAGTGCAGAGACGATTTCGTTCTGGTTGGTTGAGAAGGACTCGATTTCGATGAGTTTATTGAGAGTTTGGTCTTGCGCGGTGGTGAGGATGGAGACTACAGCAAGGCCGACGGTTGAGAGCGTCGTGGCGCTGAATTCGGAGGTGCCTGAATCCCAGATGTTGGCGGTGGGGGTTGGGGGGAGCGAGATGTCGAGGAACGATGTTTGCAGAGCCCTGGAATCCTCAGTGTTAGAGATCTCTTCTTTCTATAAATGGATAGTATCCTAACCAGTCAAAGAAAACCCCAGTATTCAACCCTGTCCACCCAAACTCTCTGCCTTCCTTCTTCGCCAACTCAACCTTCTCATCCAACAACCGAACAACAGCTCTCTTCCCCTCATACATATCCTCCATCGGCGTCCCCTCCACATTCATATCATGACTAGACCACTCATTAGGCATATACCGTTTGACACCAGCTTCATATGCAGCTTCCACAAGTTTTCCCTGCAGTGGTGCAGCTTCGTCGTTCAAAACACAGATTACAACGTCTTGGCCTTGAAGAGCGATGACGAGTGAAGAGTGAGAGGTGAGATCGGCTTGCTTGATGGTCACCCCGGGCGGAAAGGTTGCTTTGGAGTCTAGGCGGGAGAGTGCTGAGACGGTGAAGTGGCCCGCGGCGAGGAGTGCGGCGACGATGGGGGTACCGATTGTGCCGCTTGCCTAAGAGATGTTAGAACGAGGAAGTTACCATGATGGATCAAGTACTCACTCCCGCGACAATGACATTCTTGAGTGCCATTTTACTTTGAGAATATTTGGGTCTGGAGATGATTGGAGATCCGGGTCACAGTTAAGAAACAAGTGCTTTGATGAATTTGATCGACGATCCTGACTATCATCTCGGGAATCGCCAACCATTATATAATTCACAATCAACTCTCTATCTCCAACTCGCTCCTGGAAGTGAAAAGAACACCTGTCAATAGTACTAGCACGTCTTCCTTCATCACCTCACTCTCGCCACGTAAGTCCCAAGGTTATTCCATTCCTCTTCCACCCAACTCTGGCACTTTCTCCCGTCCAAGCAAGCCATCTTACATCTTTTTCCCTTTCAGCAGCTATAAATTCTCCAATCCTGGTATTTCTTGGCAGACTCGGAGTAATCTGACTCCAGCCAAGAGCGGCTGGTGAAAGCCACAACTCTAGGATTTGCACGTGCGCGAGTGAGTTATCATTGTTGAAGGTAAGTCGAAGATTTACAGGGTTATTTTATGTCCGGGGTAATCTGTTGTTGCCGAAAATTGTATCTGGTGAGCGGTGTTGACTGGTTATTCCGTGGGAGACGACATCTGGGAGCCTTAAATGCCAAGTACGGGAGAGGTCGTGATGACGAAGATTGGCTTGATGCTTCATCATCAGAAAACGTAGACCTTTTATTCAGGGAAAGCCTTGAAACTCTATGATTTCTAGAATTTCACGCTCTTGAAAACTTATGGCTTTAATAGGTCTGGATTGATCGTTGTTGACATGCATGGGGTTTGTCTTGGCACCATGGCCCAATAAGCGAGATCTCTGTTCTCGATTTCATCGATCGACGAAGTTCAGCTTGGAGAACTAAGTTGTGAGTATATATCACGAGCGAAAGAAAGACATCTACTCTTCAAGGCCTGAAAATTCGGCGATGCGATGCATCTACAAAATCACCTACCATATTTTCGCCCCCAATGACTGAAAAGCTCTTTACATAGCAGAGATGGATATGAGGCCAAGAAGGGTTCTAAAGATCACCAGTACATTTCAAATTCACCATAATGAACTCTTCTTTACACATAACACGCTTATGCTACAGCATCTGAATATCCGTGGCTCTGTTGTGGTGTACCATCAGAGCATGCGGGGTATTTATACATCTTGCACCAGTGCAAGTCCGTGAAAAATGGCACTGAGTAAAGATTGCTATTTTGATCAAATTGAAGAAACCGGCTTCAATGGACAGAAGTATTATAAAGAAACAACATTTAGCCCTTCAAAAGTTGGATCATACGAAGTTGAACAACCAAAAAAACTCTAGGTTATTTGCGGTAAACAGGTTAATCCCGTCAAGACTCAAAACATAGGAAAATCAACAGATGAAAGACTCGTTCGGTCTTGGACTGTTTGGTGTTCTAGCCTGATGGGAGTGGACTTCATCTTCATATTATGTGACGTATTACAGAGATCCGACAGCGAAATCATCAATGACAGCAATCAACTAACTTCCCTGGTCTCAAAATTCCACTTCTCTCTAGATTATCTAAGCATACTTTTGAGATTCGTCTCATACTTTCAAAGAAATTTTGTTTTCTGTTTTTCTTCCTAGAGAGCGCAAAGAACCTTGTAGACAAACCAATAGTCCCAGAAAGACCCATGCTATGGTCTTCAACCTGGTTACAAGTGGATGATGATCCCACACTTGAAAGACTACGTATATTTGTACCTCCCGAATCTAATCATTGAATCTGATAAATCGCATCGATCGACCGCCATTGCGTGAAGTGTTCTGGGGTTACTATATTCACTCGTTTAAATCACCAGCTCCCAACCTTTCCAAATCCCCTCAATTTTAGTCCTCTCACCTGACTAGCATTGAAGCCTAGTTGATTTCTCCAAAAGCCTAAGCATAAAGCCTCTCTCTTCACCCATGGTTGTTCATCTGCATGACCAACAGGCTACAATCAAAGGGGTCGATCGGACGAGCTGCCTCATTCAGTATTATCATCAACGCCTGGCCGATGAACCGTTCACGCTATTCTCCCTAGATAGAGTTTGTACAGTAGATATTAGAGTATGCTATTCATTCAATTCTCTGGGGGGACTCAAAACACCAGAAATTTCACAGTCGTTAACTTGTTACTTGACTTTAAAAGCCAAAAGGTGACAACAAATACGTCGATGGCAACATTTTATCTCTCGTTTCCTGGTACTTATCTCAGTACTCTCTTCTCAAGTAGTAATCTACCATAACCTGAGCCTTCCAAAACCAGCCGTAAAACAAACTCAGGATCCAAACCATCAATCTCTTCATGAAGATTAAAAAACCAAACATCCACTCTCCTCAACCGCTTGAAGCATGCGTCCCTCACTAGAAATGTGACTTTTACATATATTACCCAGTAAAGTCCTATGGGGTAACACTCATCTATATATCCCCTCAGGCTCTCAAACAGGGCTCGTCGCATCTAGCAGCATGTTCTTTTGGTATACAATCAGTCAGCACCCAGGAGGTCAATCCTCACCTGTACCCCGGCTCCAAATCTTCCCCACCACAGTCCTCCATCTCAAACCCTTCATTATCAACGAGACTATATATAAACCCACACAGCCCTTCCGCTATGTTTTCTTCATACCAAGACCCTATCCACGAAGCCGACTGCCAGTGCTCACTGCCTACGAACTCACGATTCAGCCCCAGCTTAGCTCCGTCCCAACCTCCCAACCGTCCACCCAGCCATCCCATTCTCCCTAATCCTAAAATCCATCATCCACGCATCGCAAACTCCTCGCATGCAAGCTTCACATCGAGTATACACCCCACTCAATCTCGATCTCCAACATTCTACCTGTTGGTTCAACGTAACGACTCTGATCATATGACAGCGATTATCTCATCGACAGCAGCCGCTACTCCCTAGTTTCTTATACACCTCACTTCACTTCAACTCCATCCTCCCCCTTCCCACCTGATATCTCCAAGTTCAAGAACTAATCAGACCAGGCCTATAACATACCTTCTACAGATACCCTCAATCGTACCACAATTGGCAATCGCACACGCCGCTCAGCCCTGCAGCATGAGACTTTATCTGACTTGTTTTCTTAGGTAGGTACAGGTTTCATGAGTGTTGACTTCGTATACTTATACTTGACAGGAATGCAAGGTTCCTCGAGGCGAGAGCGATGAACAGCTTTATTGGTCGAAAATGGATAGTTTAGGACCACAACAGAGTAAATCAAATACTGTTGAGGGAGAATGTGAGGACTTGAGAAGGCTGTTCAAACCCGCCTCGGACGATAGCAAACAGTCAAATGCGCCACATTACCATGAGCGGTAATCAAATTAAACGAATCCATTATCACACTAAAGCTAAAACTCAACACATTGTAAGTTAGTAACTCCAGACCACCCCTCTTAATCCTTATGAAGCAATATTCTTAAAGGCAAGACCAAACCATTAGCTCGCTCCCAGTTTCAGTTCCACTCACAGAATTATAACACATCAAAACCATACAGATACTCGTACACCAGCCAACGCCTAATCAAAACACCAAACAGTAAACCACATGTTCCACACTCCGCACTCTTCAACTGTTGCTCTAATCTCCACAAAAGTCTCAAATACCCCTCTATCGCTTACTGAAATGACTTTTCGCATGCTTCAACGCACCAGTCCTATCACAGAAACCCTTTGGACACTCGGCGAAAAAGCATTGCCAAGCCTTGAATTTGCGAGGCAAGATAATCGAGTGACGGCTCTCCAAATGCTTGGCGATCTCTGAATTTTGTGACCACTTCTGTCCACACACGAAACACTTGTATGGCTGCCAATTTGACTCTGGGATGCATTCTTCGTAGGAATCTGGCTTATCGTAGGTTGCTTCAGTTCTGGCTTCGAATTGTGCATCCTCGATCGAAGTTACCAACGACTTCATTTCTTCCTCTGTGGCATATCGGATTGCATTCTTCGCAGAGCCTTTTCGCTGAACAGCAACCTGGTGACCTCTAGCAGACTTTGTTGTCACAATTGAATCGTCGGAATCATCACCCATTGGGGTATGAACCGAAGTAGAATTGACCACCTCAGAACGGCGAACAAGACGCTTCTTTCTAGGTGGCGGGGCAGACATCTCATCCTTTGAATCCTCAGATGAAGCCTGCTTGACGAGCGAACAATCGACCACGATAGTGTCTTCCATGTCGAGATCTGAGAGGATATCAGAGGGCATATGTGGCGAAGCTTCATGGTAAAACGGCGATCTCTTCGCAATCACGGGCGATGTGAAAGCCAAAGGGGCCATCTTCGCAGGAGAATAGTTTATCGATCGAGTGGTCTTCACCAGTGGCGATGAAAATGTAGGTGGGGACCATAGAGAGCTGTCAGATGACTTTCGCTTGCGACGCCTTGGCATTGGTTCATCGTACGACAGATTGCCATTTCTGGAAGGTTGAGTGGCAGTACAGGCAATTGAAAGCCGAGGAACTTTTGGCTTGTCGATTGAAGTATAATCATAAGGCAGGAACGATCCTTCAGACTCAATTTGGCCGTCTTCCATGGAACTTGGGATATCTGTGGTTTCTGATTTTCCAGCATCCTGGTCAATCGTAAGAGATCCTGAGGCTTCAAATCCAGGACGCATCTTGACGCTGGCAATTTGGATCTTGCTGGCAAGAGGTTTAACCTGCGAAGCTGCCACAAATGATTTCTTCTAACATACTGTCAGCCAAATATACCCGAATCAACTTGTAAGATACACATACAAAGAAACGGCCTAGAGAAGAGTCCTTCTTGGGCTGTGAAACGCCTGTGTTGACCGATGTCTCCTGGGAAATACAAGCGGTTGAAGCGAAGAAGTCTTGCATATCGGGGTCGTCCAAGTAAGATTCAGCATTTGATGTAGCTGAAAGGAAGTCCACCACCAAATCTGGGTCTACCTTAGGAACATTGCGTGGCGTTGGAGCAGTGAAGTGTCGACGTGTGTTTCGAGGGGTGGCCGGGTGGGACTCTACTTTAAAAGCCGGCGTCGGAACATGGGTCGACGCGGAGGATACAGTCGCACGACGAGACAAAGAGACACCAACGGTAGACGACTTGGTCGGAAGGGCGAGTGACTGGTGACAGTGATTAGCGTTATATTTCACAGCAGAATACAATGATTGAAACTTACACACTCTGGCTTGACTAGACCTCCTTTTCGATATGCAGCCAAGTTTCCCTGTGGCGCTGAACCTTGGACAGAACGTAGCTTTTGACTTGGATGTTCTTCAGCGGTCACAGACTTCAAGTACACTAAACCAAGTGCATCTGGCGGGCTGTATTGTAGGGAGTCGGTCTGCTGCGGGACAAAGTTCATCGGAGTTGATTTCTGGGCGAGCTTTGCTTCCTGAGAGCTCCCGCTCAACTTTCGAGCTTCAACGACAATCTTACCGGGTCGGAGGAACACAACATTTGACTCAGTTGCCCCCTTAGTAGGTCCATGTTTGGACGTGGATACCTCACGGCTGGGATTTCTGTTGTTTGCGAAATTTGCGGTGGGCTGTGAACCAGCTGGACTATTACCTGACTCGGAAATGGCATCAAATCCTGTTGATCGATGAGGCATGGCATTCTTTTGAACGAAAGACGGATCTGGTAATTCTTTGGCTGATTTGGAGCCAGATCTGGTGCTTTGATCCTCCATTTTGACTTTCTTTCCTGGCTGGTTTGAAAGAGCTGTTGTTGGAGTGGAGGTTGCTACCTTTGGCATGGCTAACGTACGACTTGGATCAACATTCTCCCTGCCTCGTTGCAATTGAGCTGCCTCGCCAGGTGGTACACTCGCTGGCTTGATTGCGGGTGTCTTCTCAACGTCTGAAGAGTTCAAAACCGTACCTTGCTCCTGAGGCTCTGCTTTGACTTTTGCGACACGATTCTTACGCGATAAGTTGTCCTTCTTTCGGTTTGATATTTCCTCAAGACGCTTTTTTGCAGCTGCCACTTGGAATTTGATGACATCAAGGTTTGGCTTCTGCTGGGCTGTAGAAACAGTGGTTCCTTGATCTGCTTTTGCGGTCTTCTTTAGGACTTGCAGGGCGCTAGCACTTGATTGGATTGATGAAATATCTCTTGGCTGGGTTGAAACAGGCTCAGACTTGATTGACTGGGCAATCTGTGCAGCTTCAAAAGCACCCATCACAGACATTGTGTTTGAGCGGACGAACTCAGGCATATTGTTTGTGAAGGAGTTTGGCGAAATAAGAAACCGAGGGCGACTGGGCGGAGGGTTTGGTTGGCATTCGGGGATGTGAACAGTTTCTTCGGTACTCACTGGTCTCGGAAGAGTACTGCTGACCTCACCTGGGAGAGAACGATAGTCCATGAAGGTTCTAGAGTAGTGAAGTGGTCAGCAACATCTAAATACGGTTTAAACCTCGATTGAGACCCGTACTTTGCAATTGTACCCGTAGGTCGCGCTGTAGCATCCTGGCTTTTGATAAGAGGGAGCTCTGGCAGTGCTATAGTAGTAGGCTTGGCATATTGAGGTTGATGGACGCCGAGTTGAGCAGCTGACCAGGTGGAGCTTGGTATTGGGGGAGTTGGAATATTTTGCTGAACGTCCTGCATTGGTTGAGATTTAACTCCATATTGCTGGGATGGCCTATATTGGGAACCTGTCATATCCGAAAAATACGGAGGGTAGCTGCTTTGAGTTTGGCTTTGTTGCTGTACTACTTGACTGGCATTTGGTTGAGCGGCCTGGTAGTGACTGTTGCTTGAAGTAGTCAGTACTGACACGTGTCCCAGCTCTGCTTGTCCAGTTTGATTTTGTCCCGCTAACCTGTACGACGGATACCCATAACCTGGGTAGACTGCAGGTGAGGTTGACTGAGCTTGAGAATTGTTCGCCCAGGCATGTGAGGTGTGGTATGGTCCAAAGTGACTCTGTGCCGTCTGTACTTGTTGACATTGTGCATATTGATCATAGCCAGCCTGTTCGCCATAGATCGCATGGTTCTGGGTGTACATCGGAGCATATGGTGCTTGTCCTGGATCCATCGTCTGAACGTGCCCACCATAGCTCATTTGTTGCGGGGCTGCAGTACCTGCAGGTTGTCTGTATTGAGCAGTACAAGGAAGAGCATGTGGAACAGGAGGCTGAACAACTGCATTGTAGGAAGATTGAGAGCCAGATTGAGAACCAACAGAGCTGGGTGGGTAGTAGGGAGGACTGTTGATAGGAATGGTCAGCCATATATCTCGAAATCGACAATATCAAGTAGCAGATCAAACGTTGACGCGTAGAAACAAAAGTGGAGAGGTTCGAGAAAGACACTTACTGGGACATCCCTGCATTCTTTGTTCAAGGACGCGTTTTGTCTCTGAAGTTGTTGGTTGTTCAGGATAGTCTGGGATGACACCTGTTGTCCTGTGAAACTGCAGGTGCTGATGAAGCCGGTGCTGTAGATACAGTGTTGACGTGAAGGGGGAGAAGAACGGAAAGTGTGAAGATCGAAGGAGATGTGTGTGCTGTATTGTTGATCGAAGTTGAAGAGAAGACAAGAGATTGTGCTTGTGGGAGATCGAGATAAAGATAAGGAGGGCTGGTTGACAGGAGTGTTGACCGTCCCAAAAGATCAGTCGCGCTAGTCCCCCACCCACCTGCAAGGCTCCTTCCTCACGTGCCAGAGCTCTCTCCGTACCATGCAAGTGGTCTTCTTCAAGCAAACCCCAGGTGCCTTGGAGTTTCTCCTGCCCTATTAAGAACAAGGTCCTGTTCATGAATCTCACACAAACTTCAACCTCGCCGAGAAGAAATCTCAGAACCGGCTTCAAAACCCTCATCAATTACCCCAAAACCTAGGCCTACCTCCCAAGTATTGCCCCTCGAGAAACACTATCAATACCATACACCACATCCTTACTATATCCCGCCTTCTTCTGCAGGATCGGTATCCTTGGAACATTGGATTGCTTGCCAGCCCTGTACAAATCAAGATGTCAGCAATCTCCCATCAATGAATGTTCAATAAGTCTCCATCATTGCAACATCGCCTAGAGTTCTTCCAGATCCTGAAACCGAGTACCACTCCAAGAGAAACTTACAATTCATCCCTCACAGCATCCGCAACCGCCTGCGGCCACTCGACCAAATGCTGCAAATGCCTCGGACTCGAGTCATAGATACTCGTCATCCACGCCAGGTTCATCCTCGCTGGCGTAGTCTTGCCTCGGCCAGCCCACTCCCGGTCAAGAATCGGGAGCATGATGAGTTGGATGGCGAGGAAGTGCGCGATTAGGATGCGTGAGATGTGATTTTCGGAGTCGATGAAATCATGGAAGAGGTCATTGGACATCCGGTTGAGGGATTGGTAGATGAAGATGAACTTGAAATAGCCTGCGCGATGTTAACTCGGTGATCAGATGGTGGGAGGGTTGATGGATAAGAGAATGGGGGGAAAATGAGAAGGAATAAGACTAACCATGCAAGGACGATACCTTTACAGCATCAATACACACCACCATCGCCGTGTAAAAGATCCCATGCACCGGCACGTCGAACCACTCCGGCAGCCTCCCCAACGACCTCTCCGCACACTCCAATAACTCTCCATCAATCACCGGCAAATCCACCAACCTCTTCTCCATAAACGAAAAATGATCATTACTCGTCAGGAAGAATGCCATTGGTACCTTCTCCTCCCTCAGCTGATTACTCAACAGCGCACAGCCACGCACGAATTGAAAGAATTCGTGGATCCCGTCTTTCATGTACGAGGATTGGAAGGTCAGAAGGTAACATGCTGCGAGCAAGGCATCGCCGTCGCTGCCGGAGCGGGTTTTGAGTTGCAGGCCGCGGTTGGAGCCCTTGATGGCAAGAACGCGGTGGTGGATGGCTTGCGAGCTGAGTTCGGAACCGGTGAGCAGTTCGAGGTGGGATGCTGCTAGGCCGAGGATTGCGTGCATGAGATATTCATTCTATTTAATATCAGTACTTCCACATCATCCACATCATCTACTTCATCACAGAAAGGAAGGCTTCAAACTCACATGATGAGCAACCAACGGCACCTGCGACAACCATGCGGTATCATTCCCGACCGGCAAATGCGGATACGCGACCATCAAATAATGGTGGAAAAGCCTCATATCCGTCAACGTGAAAACCGTCGGCGTGACTTGCAGATTGACCGAAGCAATCGGACTCGACGAATACTGCACCGAGGCCTGTAACGCGGACAGCGTTTTCGGAGCTGGGTATTTGCAATCTAAGTTCTTCCGGGTGCAGTTGAGACATGCCGGTTGATTTTCTTGACACTGTGAGAATGTGTTAGTAAGTTTGCCTTACGATATATGACAGGTAAATGTCAAGGGATGGCATAGGTCTAACCTTTATCTTCCGCCTTTTACAGTTGAAGCACCCCCCTCGACTCTTCTTGTGCCCCTTTCTTGGCCTATGACTCGGCAACCCATCCTCCATCATCTCATCCATTTCAATACTCTTTTCCTGCCTCAGTACCGGCGCTTGTCCACTCAAACTCAAACTTCTCTCCAGTGAAGTGGGAGTGCAACCCCCACCATCCATCCCCTCTGGCGAGTCCGCATTCTCCGAAGATTTCGGCGTCAATACATTCGACGACGAGCCCCCGTTCCCACTAGTCGACCCAGATCCAGATTCAAACCCATTCTCATTCAACCCATAACCAAGCCCCTGCCCCAGCCCAGGACTTGGACTCGGCCAACTCGAATAGTACGCAGTATCATTCATCGCGTTCTCAGCAGAAATACACCCTCCAGTTTTGAACTCTCTGAATTCATCTACAAGAGACCGATATTGGTTGTTGAAGCCTTTTTCCATACCTTTCTCTTTGTTTTTCATCCCGCTTTTCATTTCATTCTTTTCAGGTCTTGAACTGCAAGGCGTGTCGTTCCCATTGTGGCGGAGTCAAGCTGAAGCTTAATCTTGCTGATGAGGGGCCGGACAATGGTTTTGCCGATTGGATGCCGTGTCACGTGTAGGGAGTGGATCGAGATCGGGGGATCTGGTTGGTGGGTGAGTACCATGAAGTGCCAAGCTGCGAAGGATAATTTGAATTGATCGAATCAGATGCATACTAATACGGTACTACAATTAAGCATTCTTACAAGTAAACTGCTTGTTGCAGTCGGGGCATCTCAAGGCGAGAGGCAGGTCAGCGAGGGTGGGAAGAGCTTGGTTTAGCGAGGAAAGTGTCTGGTGCAAACAAGCATCTACATTTCTTCGACATAGCATTTATCTCAAAGATATATTTGAACGCAGTTTTATATTACAAGCCGAGGCATTGAAAATTCACTAAAATCACAAATCCTACTTGGTAAAAACACCCCAAAACAAAAGAAAACGAGCAACAGTCCCCGAAACCGAAAAAAACAACAACCCATCCACCATTTTCTTTCTCATCCTCGCAACACCACTAATCCCTCACCAGCCTTTCATTCATCACGCTCCCTCCCTCACCCAATGTCCAAATCAATCACTTCACCAAGTATCAATCAATCTACACCACTCTCCCCCCCACCGACCCCAACTCATCACCCTCCTTCCTCCCTCCCTCTCCCATCTTCTTCCTTCCCCCGAAATACACCCCCGGATGCCAAACACAAAACACCATTATCGCAGGAACCATCGGCACGCTCTCAAACACACAAAACATCCATTCATGCGTAAACGGATATCCGAAAATGCCCAGTGCGAATTCGATGAGGCGGTAGATGGACCGGATCTGCATTCGAAAAGAAAATATCAGCGTTTGTGTAAAGACGAGAGAAGGGGGATGAGAGTCAGGGAGGAGGAGGGGAGGTGGGAGGTAAAAGAGAAGGGAGAAGGGACGGACCAATATCAATAAACATGAAATCCAAACAGCACGAACGACGGCTCTCCATCCTGTCCCTGCAGGTTCGTTCTGCTCCTTCCTCGCCAATCTTTGGAATTGAGTTAAAACAGCAAGGAATACCACGAGACTGAAGACTTGTATCGCCAATCCCGCAATCAAAATATCCTCGCCGATTTTCACCTAAACACGAAATCGCATCAGTATTATTAACCCCAAATGTCCATTTCCATCCTCTCGACCAAACCCAAAAGAACACCAGAACGAGAAGTGCAAAAGAAAATAGACTAACCGAATCACCCTCCCAGTTCCCACTCGACGCAACCCCTGACCCACTAACCTGAATCAAGAAAGTCACCACATCAGACGTAACGAAGATCTTCGTCAGGTTCCGCAGCGGGAGTCGATATATGTGCGTTATTTGTGAGGGCAGGACGCGTGTGCAGAGACGTGTGAGGAGGAGATAATTCCCTGCGGCGATAAAGAGGGGGGCGAGGACTATGAGGGAGGAGGATACTGCGTAGGGTGGCTATATTTGAAGGGGTTCAGCCAGTGATTCAGATTGAAAAGTGTTCTCCAGTGAGAAAGAATGCAAGGCAATACTCACGATCTCCTCCTGTACTTTGACGCTCACAGCCCGACTGATGTATCCTCCAACTTCAAACCCTGCACCTACGATCACTACACTGAAGTAATACGCCCGGTACTTGATAATGGTCAAGTAGAACTGCCAGACTAGAGGGACGGTATAGATGACTGCGAAAACGATAGCGAGGGCTAGGGAAGGGTTGTACAGCCATATACTGTCGGGATTGGAGTTCGTGCCTGGCATTGCTGGACGTGGATGGCTTCTGGAGATTGAGAAAGTCGAGTTTGGTTTGAATTAAAGAATCTTGTCAGTAAAGCTTCTCCTCGTTGGATTGCATAAGATATCGAAGAGGATAGGATGGCTGTGAGTTTACCCTCTCTCTCTTCCTCCTTCCCATCCATATATACCATCTCATCCCATCCATCACTCTCCAAATCCCCCAACCATCTCACCACTTCACAATCTCTGACGAACCCTCGCATTCCCTCCTCTCAAGCCCCTAAACGCGCAACCAAAATAATACAACACAACAACACCACCTCGCATTCTCCCCTACCATACCACTGAAATCCGCTTCCTCCCGCCAGCATTTTCGTATGCGCATTCACTGTTTTAGTACTACGTTTCGCTGCGGGCTGATTGGGCTGATTAGCGAGGCGGCTTCGGATTCACTCGCATTGCTGGCGTGGTCGTGCGGCATATTGCGTGGCCAGCTTGGCGTGGCGTAAGACGGGGGATTTGTTGGGAGGTGGGTAAGGATCGGTGCCTGGATTCTTGAATGCTTGATGATGGATTACCTTTGGGGGCTCTCTTTAAGCTCTAGTGAGTTCTTGAGTTTGTAGAAGGGGAAATTGTTTGGTGGGTTGTGGATGATTTTAGCGAGGCGGGTAGGTATATATTTGGACTGCAGGGAAGATATTCTTGAATTTGTTATGGGCAGCACACGGGGGATATTGGCGTTGCATTTGGGACCTCTCCTTTCTATCTCAAAATGAAAGTCACGATCTGAGATTGGATTGGTGGGGATCTTTAGGGTGACGAGGCTGTCTTTATCTAGTCTGGGAGACTGGACAATTCTTCGCCACTTGTTGTTATCGTATCCGGTAATGCTATCATTGTCGCTGAAGCTATGTCTATGCCATATTGAATTCACCTAAATGAGCCTATGACGAAGGAGTTTTCGCCTCCGTTCGCCATTAATTAGGAAGTATCGTCTGTGTTATTCTTTTACCCAATAGAATGCTCAATATTATAGACTGATAGGTATCGGTAAAGCACTGGGTACCTTAAGAGACCGTCGTTTGTTTCACTTTCGTAGGATTTACTGCCGTTACTTACTAGGTTGTATAGGGACGAAGAATGTCAAATTCAGCTTATTATAAATTGTTGCTCAAAGAGCAGGTCTTCCCCTGAGTTTGGAAGGCGGGAAAACTCACCAAGTTTGGCATCCAGACAGAGTACCATCTCTTTTCAGCTTCTCTCCATGGAATCTAGCTACCTCAATCACTTATAAAGATTGACCAGCGCCCCGAGTCTCTTTCGTCCGGTCAGTTCAGCTTCAAATAAGAGTGCAGGTGCCCTCTCAAAACCATGACTATTGTCTTATTGTCATCTCTAATTTAGTGTCAACACCACTTCTTCATGGTGTTAGTGTAGGGAAATGACTTTCTCGTGAGGAACATGCATTGCTTTCATTGACCCAAGCCATTTCTGTCTGAACATCAAATTTAGACGAACTGAGGCTAGCACACAGACTCTTCAACTTCAACCAGAGTCCATCGACAAACTGCGCAACCGCGCTGAGCAGGCGATAAAAAACAGGAGATCGAACCTTTTGTTCTTCTCTTGATTCGATGTGAGTGTTTCTCCTCCATGATATGTCGCCGCTCGCTTAGCCTCAAGAGCATACAAACAAGGAGAAGCGGACGACTTCACTTGCATTTAGGTGACGACAACGACCTTTCACGCTCCATAGTGCAAAGTATTGAAAGACAAAATGGCAGACGAAGAAGTTGCCGGTAGAACCAAATCCGCCAAGTGAATTCAACAGCCCCTGGGAATGGACAGCATTCAAGACGCTATCGGCAGAAGGTTTGACACCGATATTTGATTTCTCGAAATGAAATGCCTGGGAACAAAGCTACGAATTGAAAGCCATTACTTTCCTCGCTATCCATATCCAGAAGTATGAGTATATTGTTGTCAACTTTGGAGGACTATTGCCGGGGAGATCTTTCATTACCGACTCAATATTCGTGGCGTGAAATAGGCCGGAGCTTCAGACCCTGGCCAGATGGGTCACCCTGACCTCACTTTGATTTCCAACAGAACATTCTCAAAGGCCAATTTGGTCCGCTAGAGCGCGCTCTGAGCTTCCTGTCTACAAATATTTCATCGTTCCATGAGAGACGCCTGCTCATCTGGCGTTTGAGTTGATGATGGACCACGTAGAAAAAGTACTGTTTCTATACGGCTTTGGGCCGTCAAGTTCAAATGTCACGAGGTACAGAAAGAGAAGCACATCTGTTCATCTCAAGAGTCTAGAATGAAGCTTATATTCGTGGGGAAAGTCTACAATGCTACACGCCCTTAACATACACTCCACCCGAGATTTTAGGCTCTCTCGTACGCAGTCAACCAAAATTCCGACTGGAAGAAAAGTCCATAGCAGACAGATCTCATGGGCTTCATCGGGTTCACAACATTGAAATCAAACTGTCGGAAGAGCTGTCTCGAAGTCAGTAAAATTCTCGAGACGGTCTAGCTGGAACATACTTCAACAAACAGTTTATTCAGCTCCATCCACGCAACAACACTGCCCAAACACTTCCACTTTCCATACCCAAAGACCAATTCTAGCGTGGAGTCCATCTCGCGCAGTTTGTCCTCGTCCTTGTCAAGCCATCTTTCTGGTCGGTACACGGCGGGGTCGTCGCCCCACATGGCTTTGTTGTGGAATACACCGTACATCCCGTAGCCGATTTTGGTTCCGCCGGCAATGAATACGCCGTCGATGGTATCACCTCCTGGTGGTACTTCTTTGGACATCAACCCAACTACAGGTGGGAAGATACGAAGTCCCTCCTTGATAACGGCTTGGAGGTACGGCATCTTTCGGGCTTCAGCATCGGTAATGGGAGACGAAATGGTGTGACTATCAATCTCAGCGCGGAGCTTTTCAACTACGCGAGGACTCATAACAAGATGCAGCATGATGGCTCGCATGGCTGTGGCAGTGGTATCCGAACCAGCCAGACTGAAGAGATTAACTCAACTGCTGGAGACGAAATGGATGTCTAGACTTACATCTGCAGAACTGTTTCTGATTCTGCTTGGTCTTGAGTGAGCCCATGGGCAATGAAGGAGCCCAACATGTCTTTTTCTACCTTCTTATCCGGCCCAAATCTCTTTGCAACGACGCCGTTCGTAATTCTGACTAGATGTCAGTATTACCAATATTTCTCGAAGGGGAATCATACCCAAGAATCTTTCCCATTCCCAGGGGATCCTTATCAGATGGCATAACTGCCTTCAAGATGCTCAAACGGAGGACCCAATTGAGCCACGGGAAGATCGTGACCATCAAAGCTGAAGAGAAGACGTTTTCTACAGCCGCAATGAAGTCATACATGTCCGAATCGGTTCTCAGATACCCGAATGCTTCCCTATATGCTGCATCTGATATGACGTCCAGCGTCAGGTATTGCGCCTTCCGAGCAAAGTCCATTGGTTTGGTTTCGGCTTCCGTGGACAGGTACTTAGTCCGGATGAGATTGATCAGAGCTTGGATGTTGCGATCTATTGTTCCCTCAAGATCCTCATTCTCTTTGCCCGAGTACTGATTGTCCTGTTAGATTCGTCACTGAAATCGAGGATATAGACGTACTCCCGGGGCCATCATCGCTCTCAGCTCATTGTGTTTCTTCTCATCTCGTTCCGAGGAGACATTGTCTTTCACTGGATCGAATCGAACACCAACATACCACTTCACGATAATCAGCTCTGCTCAATGCAAATCCACATCCATGGAAAGTAAGCATTCGAAGGAGAGAGACATACATCGGATCTAGTGTATGGCGACCTCACGGACATCATCCGTTTGATAATGGCCGGGTCACCGGCAATAAGATCATTGGGCCCAACACGAGCAAGCGATCCTGCTAGTCATCAATCCTTGCTACTTGTACCACCCGAAAGCTAACAAAGTTACACAATAGACGACGTACCATACTTCTCATTCACCGCTTTAAGGTCATGGTGCATACCACCTGCTGAAATCTTTCGCGCGAGCCAGAACCGGGTCAGCGCCGCGATTTTCGGGCCTTTGAAATGTCGCAGTCGATACCAGCTTCGGAAAACCCGTACAGCAATATTAATAACTAATGTTAAAAGTGATTTTAGCGAGCCTTACCAAAATCGCGATTTTCTTTCCATCCCCAGCCTCCTCACTTTGCAACTATTTTTAATTGCTTAATAATCACAACACCAAATTACTTCAAATTTTTGGAAAATCAATTTTAATATGCCTTTAGTTTGTGGCTTTAAATGCATTTAAAGTTTGCTTCTTAGTTTAAATGGAAATTTAAAGCAGGCGCGAAAATTAAGCATTAAATTATTGAAAGCATTCATAGCTTTTCAAGCATTAATTATACGCAAGACCAGAAGTAAAAAGCGTGCCAAAGTCGATTTTATAATAGAAAACAACGTGAAAAATATTATTAAAGAAGAAGAAGATTAAGGGGCTAATAATAAACCCGCCGCCAAATGCCCCAACAACCCCAAATTAATACCAATTCCCTATTCCATAGGCAAAGCTGAATAATATGCTATTAAGCTTGCTAGCTTGCTTTTCCCATTTTAAAAGAAGCAATTTGACCTTATGGAATTATTTGGGAATAAATTGATTATTATATTTATGATAATAGTAGTATTAAATAAACAAAAAAATCCGTTGTTCATATTATTTAATAATATTAATTTAAGGAAGCGATGGACTTTTGAGAGCATATGGTATAAGGCATATAAATCCAGGGTTGAGAAATGGGAAAATAATAAAAGATTATAAGGCGCAAATAAACCCAATTCTTAATTTTGGATTGCAATATATAATAATCTTAAAAAGCAGGGGATTTGTGTTAAGTTAGTATTAAAAGCAGAGTTCAAAAAATTACTTGTTTTTGTATGCTTATAAAACTATTTTAATTTTAAATAGGCCATTTCCATTAATATTAAAGCTCCTTGGCAAATGTTTAAATATTTATGTATTTTAGAACCTATTCTCTTATTAAGCAAAGGCAAGGGGAAATCCAAATCTGGCCTTATTAATTTGCGTTGGTCATATTTAGTGAAACCTTTAAGTACAATTTTTTAAAAGACTAATAGCAAAAAGTCTGATATTATGTTAAATACTAAGGTTTTTCCTAATACAATTACTAATAAACTTTTTAAGGCAAAGCATGCCGCCAATGCCAAAAAACCTCTTATTAGTTTTATTTGAAGATCAATTTTCCACGCCAATTATTATATGAATATGATATATAATAATAAATGCAATTATTGTTATATGCTCAAGTTTGCAAAAACCTATTATATTATTTTTTTATTGAAGCAAAACAAATAAGCAAACGCAATTCATATAAAAATACTTAGCATTAATATTTATATTTTGCCGGCGGCTTGGATTGCAAAATATTAAAAAGGGGAAAGCCTTTTTGTATAAAAAACATTTGGGAAACCCAAAGCCAATTAAAAATAAAAAAAACCTATATTAAAAAAAATATAAGGAAAAAGAAGTCCAATATTTTTTATATTTATATTGCTGCACCTACTCCGGCCTTTTTTGCTTAATTAATTGCATTAATATTGCAAGGTTATTAGGAAAAAATGCCTAATAAAATGGTTTTTATTTTAGGCGTATTTAATCCTTTTTTTTAATGGCATTCTTATTGCAAAAAACAGGTTTTAGCAATGTCCATAATATTACCTTGCCCTTATTATCACTTCGTTTAAATGCATTTGCGGGCAATGAAATAATGATTTTTAAGGATTACTTAATAGCAAATAAAGCTATTCCCGCATATATATTATTAATCCATTTGGCCTTTGCTTTATTTAATAAGGCAGAGATTTGATTTGTGGATCAATTGTATAATAAGGAATTGATATTATTAAGTAATATTAAACCAGGCATTGCAGATTTTATTTTGAAGCAAGTCTTTAAATTTAAGCTTGAATATAAGAAGCAATTTTAGCATAAAAGCAAAAAGAAGGCAATGCGGAGGTTGCTAAACTTCTTAAATATAGCAAGTAGTAGTGAAATGCGGGGTGAAATGGCGGGGTTAGGTGAGGAACTCAATAATAATTTTTTTAATAATTATTAAATGAAATTGCTTAAGTTGAGTATAAGAAAGATATTTTATATTAATATATATAAATCTTTTTATTTGTTTGGCATTGTTTTATTATAAATATATAATATTTTATAAAAATAAAAAATTAATAAATTATATAACTTCTTTTATTCAAATATCCTTATGTTTATTTAATATTACCACCTCTTTTTTATGCATTAAATTAGTTTAGCTCCCATATAAATTTATATATGTGACTCCTATTCTTCCTTAATACTTGCATTCCAAAAATGTGCTTGCGCTTGCTAGGCAGCATTAGATTTAATTCTTGATTTTATATATGCTTATTCAAGAAAATTTTGGTAGATTGCGTGGTATTGTTTTTCCTTATGGTAATAGCGTTTTATAAAAAACTTCAAATCTCCAAAGCTTTTTTTAATTAAATTAAAATCTAGAGAATATGGAGATAGGAATTATAGCAATATTCCGCGTTTATTAAATTATTGCTAAATTTCCTTAATATTTAAATAATAAATTAATGCATTATCAAGAATAATAATAAATCTTGGTGCTGGGAATGCATTACAAAAAGGCAATACATTTTTAATTAAAAAGTTTTTAAACAAATCCCTATTATAAATACTTATAAAAGTAAAGAATGTGATGTACCCATCCATAATATATGCTGATAAAATAAAGACTTTTTCCTTATTTTGCAATTACCTTTGGATTATAGCATAAGCTCTAAAAATAGCCTAATCATATATTCAATTGCTAGTTCAAGCGTTACTCCTAAATTTGTTTATATAAACAATTTGCTTTATAATAAACTCTTGAAATTTGTATATTTATTCTTGTTGTAATTCTTTATTTTGCTAAGCAGCTATAACCTTTAATTTTTTTTAAGTGAGCTTGATTTATGCGAATATATTGTGAATAGTTGATTAACAAATAGTTATCCCAAAGGCGTTAAATAGAAAGTCTGTAATCTTGTCTTAATATATTTAAAGCTTTTTATTTAATAATAGCTTAATAAATGCTTTCATTTCTTTTAATAAAATCTTTGTAAAACCTCCAATTTATGGTAATATTGGCAAATTCCAAATAACCTATAACGGTCCAATATTTACTCAATGTAAATACAAAAGGCTGCGATTAATCTTTAATGATCAAAAAGTAGGTGTATTACGTATGGGGTAAGACAATTACTAATATGATTGAGAATATTATTTAAAATTAAGCACAAAGCTTTTATTTAATAGCAAACATGCTAATTTTATATAGAACCTTCGTTTTCTTTAAATCTTTTGGCCTCAAGGTCCCAGGCGCCCTAGCTTTTATGGCTTTAAAGGTTTCAATTATCATATGACCCAATATTCATCATAATTTAAATAATTATTATAACTAAAATTGTGATTACGATATGTGCAATAATATCAATTGTTATTTTGTACTATTTTTTAATTGATACCAGCCCATAAATTATATCAATCTCTTATTGATATTAATATTTTCATAATATCATTCACTTAATAATATCATTAATATCCTGATGCCAATTATTTATTGATGCAAAAGGGTTCATAATATTATTCCTTTTTTTGCTTAGCATAGCCTTTACGCTTAAATATGCCAAAGGAAATATTAATAATTGCTTATAGCTATTTTTTATTATTATGCTTTTTAAGGTAATAAAATATAAATAATGCGTAGCGCTTGCTAAAATAATAAATTCCTATGGCTTTTTTGCAATGCTATATTTTAATTATGTTCAATATCATCAAAAGTGCATGATTCTAAATAAGAAGTCCCAACGTTATGGGGAATATGTTTATTATAATATAAAATGCAATGCCTTTTAAATTTTTGTTAATAATCTTTAAAGCTTTTAAATAAAAAAAAACAGGCTTAAGTTTAAAAAAAACATAGCTTTTGAAGCGGCTATAGCCGGCCTTGCTTGCGTTCGCGAGCTTAAATTGCGTTAGGCTAAATTAAAAAAAAAAGGCAAGGAGATGCTTTGTAAGGGCCTAAAAACTTTTAATAAGCTAAACGCAATAAAAAAAAAATCGCCAAAAGATGAAAAAGCAATAGCAATGCGCTTCCTTTATTCCTTAGTTTGATGATGGCCTACCTATTCCTTTATGCGTTAGCAAAACGTTGCCAAATTTTAGGGATTTTTTTTAAGCAAACCTAGGTTTTGTTAAAAAAAATTTCAAAGCAGCCCAAAGCAATAAAGATTAAATTTAAGTTTTTAGGTGTTTTTTGATTATGAATACCTTTTTTATTTAATCAAATACTTGGCTTTGCCATGAAAATTTTAATAATTAAAAATAGTTTTTACTTTGTATTTGGCATTCAAATTAATCAATTATATTTTGATAATAAGAGCAGGTGGTGCTTTTGGTGGTGCTGATTTAAAAAAGAATATATGAAATATTAAATAAATATTTATTATTTTAAAAAGCGCTAATTAATAATTAATTGGTTTTTTAACTTTTGCAATTTTAAATGGTTTTAGCTTTTTATAATCCAATTTATAACTTGATTTTTTTATTGCAATATTTTTTTAAAATAAATAAATTTTATTCCCCTTTTTAAGCGTTGGTCTTATGCTATGCTTTTTATTATAATAAATCGCTAATTTTTATGCTATGAATAAAATATTAGCTAATAATTTCTTATGCAATTGCTTTAGCTTATTTTTTTGCAATATGGCTTTTTGCGCAATCTTTTGACCCGCAATTGGTGTATTATATACCATTAGGTTATACTTATAATTCGCGTAAAATGGCGATATTTTAATGGTCTCTTAATCCGCGCTATTATATGCAAATTAGGCAAATGAAAATAATTAAACCCAATTATTTTGCTTATAATTCATATAGCATTAAAAATAAGTTTTTATTATTTAATTAATTTATTTTATTTATGCATTTATGCATTTATTTAAGGGTAAAAAGCCATTAACATTTTTTATTTTATCCTTAGGAATGCAATTAAAGTTTTCTAAAACTTTAAGATAAAAAGCTTGTCTTTATTTAAGATCATTTCGTTTAATATTCCATAATTCGCAAAAATTATTTAAAAAAATACCTGCGCCATTTATAATGCGCTTTGGGTTCTTAATACTAATATCATATATGCATATTTAATAAACTTGTTCATAATCACATAAATCAAATTGTATTTGATTTTTATGATTAGGTTTTTTAAAAATAATAATTTAATTATAAAATTTAAAGCAATTAATTTCCATAAGCGTGATAATATAGCTAACAACTTTATAAGCTCATATAAAGCATAGCGTAATGCTTTATTTTGAATGCATATATTGCATAATAATACCACATTCTTAACTATTTTCCTCATGCCTAGGAAATAATATTCCTTAAAAAGCCTTAATAATATCTTAGCAATTTCTTAATATTTATAAGCCGGCAGCCTATGCTATTTTTTAATAAAATCCGTTTTATTTTATGCTAGGACATAAACTCGTTTTTGGTACAAAAAAAGCCCTAGTAATAATAAAAAAGAAATCTTTACTTAATTATTTCTTTTGCTTAATTATTATTAAATTGTGATTATAATTTTTTTAGATTTTTTTAAAAAGGCGGCTTATCATTGCTAATTGTTTATGATTAACTATTAGCGAGTTGCTATTTTGCTTAAGTATGATATATAACTTATGCGTTTTGTTTGCAAAATATTTTGGTTTTTTGCTAAAAGCATTGGCCTTAGCGTTTTTTGTTTTTTTAACATAAAAAATTCAAAATTTTATAATAAAAAGTGTTTTATATTATTAAACTTAGCATTAATTTAGTTTTTTGATAATAATAAAATAAATAAGATTTTTATGATTTATTAGGATTTGTACCTTATAGGCAGCGCTCTTAAGGTAAACCCTTCATTTGCGTACTGCGTTTATAATTGCTAGCAATTTTTTATTATATATATTATAATTGAGTTTTGCTAATAATAATTTCTATGAATAATAAGCAATTGGTTGCTATTTATCATTTTTGCCCAATTAACTAAGCACGGCACTAATAGCGTAATCCAAAAAATCCATTTTTATGCGTATTTTTTTATTAAGTATAAAGGATATAAGAACAGGTTTCTAAATAAACATTTCTTTAAAAGCTTTGAAAGCCGCGTTAGCTTTTTTTGTTTATATATATTCCTTGTTTTTATAAGTTAACTTCATGAGTATTTTAGCAATTCCTAAATAACCTTTAATAAATCATTTATAAAAGTTGGCAAATTTAAAAAAAGATTATAATTTCTTGATATTAATGGGTTTGGTTTAATTAATAATTGCTTAAATTTTTTTAAAATTTATAGCTAATTTTATGATAATGATTATATAGCTTAAAAAGGTGATTTTTTTTTACATAAAAATTGCACTTCTTTAATTTAAAAAGCATAAAAGCGGCTTTTAATTTTTTAAGAATTGCTATTACGTTTTTTATATGCTATTCCTTATTTTTGAAATAAATCAAAATATTGTTTAAATAGCAAATGCATATTATGTTTAAATATGATCGCAAAATATTATTAATTAAATGCTAAAATATGGCTAATGCATTAATTAAGCCAAATAATATAATTATATACTTATAATAACCAAAACAAGTGCAAAATGCTATTTTTTCCTTTTTACCTTTAATTATTTTAATAAAATTATACGCGTTTTTTAAATTAAGCTAAATGAAAATCTTAGCCCCTGCAAGCTTATTTCGCAATTTCTTAGCTAATAATAATGCATAACAATCCTTTTTTATGATATCATTTAATTAATGGTAATTAATGCATATCCATTATCCGCTGTTCTTCTTTTTTGCAAAAAAAATATTACTCCCCCACAAGGATTTGAACTCCCTAATAAACCTTTTTGCTAAATGTTTATTAATATAATTTTTAATTATTATTAAATTTATTGCCAAATATTTTTTAAATAATTAAAATATTAGCTTAGTACTTTTTTTTAATTTAATTCAATAATTATAATCTTAATATTTGGGCAAAGCTTTAATGCCCCATTCCTTTTTAAATAATGCCGCAAATTTGTGATATGCTAATGGTATATTTTTTATTAATGAACCCTTATTTTAGTATTTATTTTATTTTTTGAAAATGGCGCAAATTTTTTAAATAATTAATATCCCTGCTTTGTTTTAATAACAGTTCTTGCAATAATTAAACATTAATTGTCTTTTAACCTAATTGATTTTTGGATTATGCTTTTTTATCCAAGGAAATCCAAGAATAATATTATGCATTCCAATTTAAATGATATTAAATTAAATTTTTTTAAAATGGTTGGCGATGCTTATGTGCAAGGTTTGAGTTTGCATATTTATTGCCCCATTGGCGGCGGCATTATTATTAGCAAATATTAGCTGGTACCCCTTTTTCCTTATTTTAATTAATAGCAAATGCTTAAGCATAATAATAGAAAATATAAAATTCTTTTGTGGTCTAAAATTTACTATGGCCTTAAGAGTTATTCTCTTGATTTTTGCTTTTATGATTAAGTGGCGATTTCTTATTGCTGCTATTTGGCGCATAAGGAAATTTTTCTAATAAAAGTTTTTTATTAAAATATTTTTTTAAACCTAGTAATTTGATTTTGTAGCCATGATCATAAATAGCTAATTTATTCCTAAGATTTATGCTAATAGGATAAAGCGTTTTTAATATATTTAGGTGTTATTAGCTATGTTAAACTAAAGGCGCCATTGGCTGCCTTTTAATACGATTTTTTAAAGTTCTCTTTCCTTTAGCTTATTTTGGTTTTTAAAAATAGGCAATGGTTTTTAAGGAATAATTTGCATATAAGTTTGAGAATAGCTGCTGCCGTATTTGATTTGCTTTTATTTAATATATTTATAATCCTAATAAACTATTTAATACTTTTTGCCTTATTATAATCCTTTCATAAAAATTAATTTTGGTTTTTTGTAAGTGATTCTTATGATCTTATTAATCTAATATTAAGAATTTAAAGCCCAAAGGTGCAAGTTCTTTTCCCATTAAGTGATTTCCTAAATCTTGCTTTATAATAAATCAAAAAAAGGCGGGTGAGGTGGCCTTAGATTTGAGACCTAACAAAGCTTTTTGTTCTCTTCTTTTTCATTATCTTATGCTATGTTATTATTGTTTTTTACTTGGGCATGGATTTTGTTATTTTCAAGCTTATTAATGATCATGTGTTAAAAGCTTAAGGCATTAAGCTGCCTAATAAGGTGTGATAACATAAGAATATTAATAATATTATAAGCACCTCATCCTATTGCATTGATTTGCTTTTTTTTTAATCATAATTTTTCTTAGCGGTGGGAGCTGGTTATATGGCCTAAAAAATCATAATTGAAGTATAGCTTATTTTGTTAATATTTGTTCATAATTTTTTTAAAAAGCCTGCCATTATATGGCTTTTTTTTGAGTTGCTTTTAAAATGTGGCATTTAGCTTTATTTTTTGGGAATAAAAAAGTTTTTTGCCCTTTTTATTTTGATGCATATATGTCCTAAAGCAATACTGGCCCTTTTGCTTAAGCGCATATTTGAAGTTATAATTATTAATTTTAATAGCCATTTTAATAAGCTTTTGCAAATTAAAGAATGCATTTAACCTAGCAACCTTATTCTTAATTTCATTTTTTAATCCCTTATAATATTATGCTTTAAGTGCCTTATTATTTTAGCTAATTTAATTGGCAAATTGCTAAAAGGCGGCCATATATATAATTGCTAACTTGATTTGCTTTAGGTTTTAAATATTGCATTTGGTCATTTGATTTTAATTGATATTGCTAAAGATGCGATTAATGCGTTTTTTAAATCTTTTAAAATTTAAAAAGATTTTTTAAAATTCCTTAAACATAGCAATGAAAACCTTTTTTTTTTGGTTTTGTTTTTGATATAATTGAATAAAAAGGTTTTGATTTAGTTGAAAGCAGCCTTATAAAAAAAAGACGCGGCCTAAAAGACCTTATTCGTATTTATGGGGAACTAATGGCCATTAAACCTAATATAAAATTTTACTTAAATAAGGTAGGCCTTAAGCTTAAATCAATTTTTGTGGTAGAAATTTGGGAACGCGATTTTGGGAATGTTTTTTGAATTAAAAGCATTGGCAATGGCCAAAGCCTTAATGAAAAAGTTGGGAGCCATATTATGTACGTGAATTGGTATTTTTAATAAAAAGGTGCTTAAAATGTAACAATCCAATATTTATTTAATATAAATACAAAAAGCTATGATTAATTTTTAATAATCGAAAAATAAGTATATCACGTATGAGGTAAAACAATTATTAATATAATTAAGAATATTATTTGAAATTAAGCATAAAGCTTTTATTTAATAGCAAATATGCTAATTTTATATAAAACTTTTGTTTTCTCTAAATCCTTTAGCCTCAAAGTCCTAGGCGCCTTAGCTTTTATGCCTCCAAAGGTTCCAATTATTACATAACCCAATATTTATCGTGATCTAAATAACTACCATAATTAAAATCGTGATTATAATATGTGCAATAATACCAATCATTATTCTATATCATTTCTTAATTAATACCAGCCCATAAATTATACCAATCCCTTATTAATACCAATACTTTCATAATACCATTCATTCGGTGGTACTATTAGTATTCTGGTGCCAACTACTTATTGGTGCAAAGGGGTCCGTAACATAACCCATGCTTTGTGCCTATATACCATTATTATTGTAATATTGTAGGTGGTGGTAATTAATTGCATATAAGCATGATTAAAGGTCATAGCCAGGTTGCAAAAAGCATCCTTAATTTGCATCATAATGTTAGGATGTAAATAAGCAAGCATCATAATAACCTAAAAAAAAAAATATTAAAAAGCTTTATTATTAATCTTCAATTTAAGCTACTCATAACTTGTTTTAAACAAGTTTTAATAATATTATATAAAAAGGCGCAATTATTGTTTATGATAAAAGGGAACCGAAACGCGACTTTTTGTAAAGCTCGCTAAAATCACTTTTAACACTAGTTATTGATATTGCTATACCGAGTGCCAAGTTGCCAGAGCCAAGAACGACACCAGGATCCAGTGGCTCGCCACAAAACCCAGCGATATCCCCAAGTTGCTCATTGCAAATAGAGATGGTGGTCCCTGGAAACTTTTGTGTTACCGATGCTGCACTTTGGGATGAAATGTGGAAGAAAAGGGGATGGTTGTTCGTCGGCATCAACAAAGTCATTCCGTACCTAAGAAAGCTAAGGATCGGGACACGCTTCCTATTCGATATCAGTGCCTGATACGACCCAGAGACCTCAAGGTACATGGCATGGAATCTAGCATGCGGCCGCTGCCGGTGGGTAGCAAAGAGCCTGGCTGAAGAATCCTCAAAACCCTGAAGACCCTTTTATATCAAGTTTTACAGGGTGTGACAGCCAATCGAGATGGCGACCCAGGCCTCCCGAGAGCACGCAAGCAGGATGATCCCCGATCCCCGAAAACATTTGACAACAAATCATCAGGATTACAAGCTTATATTTAAACACGAGACTTGTCACTCCACGTTTAATCTGGGCCACGATCGCACATCATTCTAAACATCTACAGATCCCACTTTGACAGCATCACAGAAGCGCATATTACTCTAATAACACAGCACTTCGATTATCATCTTATCATTATGGCCGACTTACTACAGACTGAGGTTCGTCAGTCCGCAAAACCAAGTAGGACCAATCTCCTGCTAACGTATAATATGCAGGTGGCCGATGAGTTCAACGATGCTGATTCGGCATTGGGAGATGTTCTGGACCACACCCTCTAGTATCTCGATCGAGCGCTAACGGTTTCCTGCAGGACCATGGAGATCTGAGCTCTACTACATCCATTGGGTCGAGTATCCTGAAATATAGACAAGAAAATGGAAGGACGTATCATGCGTACAAAGATGGGAGTAAGTGTCACCCCACTTGCGAATTGAACCAAAAAAAAAGAGTAAGACTGACATATTTTACAGAGTATCTCTTGCCTAATGACGAGGTGAGAATTTGTATTCCAAGTTCCAGTTCCAGTTTGATGTTAACGACAATGTGGGGGATAATATGCTGATATATCAATAAATTTTAATATATTAATATAATATAAGAAAACCTATATTGCGGGTAATATAATATAAAGCTCTTATATTAAGGGCATATTGCCAATATATTATAATATAATAATATATTAATAATATTTTAATTAATATTTTTAAAGGTATTAAACCTAGGATTTCTGCATTCGTAAACAAAAATGGAGGCATTTAATTAGCTTAGGAATAAATCCCAGCTTTTTGATTAGCTTATGTAAATTTTAAATTGCAAAGCCGCAAATTTTGATTTATTTGCTTGATTTTTGACAACATCATTAATTATTTTATTAAACATTTTAATATGCTTTTATTTTCTAAATGCCAAAAGGTTTTTTCTTTTATATAAATTATTATTATACGTATTATTAGCGAGCTTATTAATTTAAATATGGAAAATGCACCAGCAAACAATTTAATTAATTCTTTAAAGCCAAATCTATCCCCTTTTCTTACGCTATCCTTTTAAGGCACATCTTAGCTAAAAGCTTTTCCTCGCGCTAAAATAGTTATTAAATTATTATGGGTTTATTAATATATGCCAAATAAGAATATATAAATTATATACTTTAATTAATTTATTAAAAAGCTAAAATAGCGCTATCAATATTATGATAAAGCTTATGCTTTATTAGGGAGCATTAGTAAATTAGGAGTACACTTTAAAAGCGCATACAAATTTTTACGCAATTTTTTATATATAGCAAAAGCATAAAATATTAAAAAATTATTGCAAAAGGCTTTTGCATAAGCTGCTGCTAATTCTTAAAATTAATAGCAATAAAATATTGAAAATATTAAGCAAAACAAGCTTAAAGCTTTATGGATAAGATGCTTAATCTTTTGTAACCTTTTTTTTATATAATTAAAAATACTAAATTCCGCGCTTTTATGAAGTATTTAAATGCAAATGCTAAGGAATTATTAGCTAAAGATTATTTAGTAATTTGTTTTTAGGTGATATACCAATATCATAATTTAAAGATTAATATAATGTGGTTTATCAGGACCTTGCGCATATCAGGACCCTGCGCACTTTTCCTTGGCATTAAATTTTGGATATTAATAAATTAATCATAATATATTAAATTAATTAAAATTAAGCGGAATTTGATAAATTAGATATATTTACATCTTTTTGATAAGTTCGTGCATTATGATCAGCTTTTCCGCAAGTCTTACAACGCCGCCTAATTAATTGCCCTTTCTTATGATTATCTTTTGCTATACGTATATTATGTTGTATTTGCTTATCCACATTCTTTTGCGTAATAATATCTTATGCATTTTTTATAATAAGTGTACCCTTTTAATGAATATAAGCCTTTTTAGCCTTATGGCGTTTGCTAAAGGCTTTATTAGCTGTTTGAAGGGTGTGCACCTTAGCAAATAAAAAGGTCATTTTATGAGCTATTCGCTTTGTACCTTTTGCTAACGCAGCAATTGTTTTAAAAAGTGGAATTGGCGAGCTTCCTTAATGATGGGCAATTTGATTCTAAATAAGAATTGTTTGTGAAAAGGCTTTAATAAAGTTGAAAAGGGTTTGGGAGACTTAAAGGTAGATATTAGTAATAAAGGGTCTAAAAGGAGTTGGAGTTTATAATTTCATATTAAGCTTTAAAAGCATAGTTTCCGGATTAAAAGGCATTAAGCCAATTTCATAAAACCTAGCCTAAGCGTTTTGGGCTATTATTAATTTCTTATATATTGCTACAAAAGCCAAAAAGAATTCGACTTTTATAATATGATTAATATAGGCCTTAATAAACGTTTTAATTTGCTAATCATACGCTTGCTTTAATATATTAAAACACCCAATATTAAGTGGCTGGGTAAGATGAGATAAATGGGGAGGTAATCCAAGAGTTATAATGTTGTGTGCCTTGCAGTACTTTTGAAATTTGGCCGATTTATGACTCTTATGCCCATTTAATACTAGCATTTGATATGGACCTTTTGCATAAGTAATAATATGCTTATCAAAATATTTTAGCTATTTCAAACCTATCTTATTATTTGTCCATTTATTACTTATTAGTTTAATAATCTAATTGTGTGGGAGGCCGCCATTTGTATATTAATTCATAAAATGATTTTTCCTTTAAATAATCAAAAATGAAGGAACATCCCAATCCTCGCTATTAATACAAGCAATTGCTATAGCCCATTCCCAATTACCTAATTAAACTGCCTTGCCTTTGCCACGTTAATTCGCACAGGTTATAATCATTGCAGCGCAAATTATACCCATTATAAACCTAATCTCGTTAAAATTATAAAAGTCATAATCTAAAATCCCGTATTTTGCTTTTATGTTTTCTACCAATCAAAACCACGCGTTAATTAATTTAGGATTTTTGTATAAGGCCTTTTAGAAATTATAAACGCGATTAAAACGCGTTTTAAAGGCTGATTATTATTGTACAAATTGATATGCTCAAAACTTGTCAACGCATTTTTCTTCCTGCAATTTAAAAACAAAATTTGCTATATCTTCCATATCAGCTAATTGGGGCGCAAACCCTTTTACATTCATATCAAATATATTCCAAATAATAACTTCCTTTTTTAACTTAAACAATTTAATGTTTCCTGGCCAGCGCTTGTGAAAGGGAAAGTAACCGTTCATTTTAAGTCAAAATAATGATTCGGGAACTTTATAAATTTTTGCTGCAGTTTGACGGCTTAACTTTTTAAACATACAAATAGCCTTAATAGCTAAAATAATTCATGCTTCTTAAATTTGAATTTCCATTAGTAATCATTGAAAAAACGCGTATTAAAATTGATAGGTAATAAAGTGGGGAAAAGTACACAAGGTCCTAATATGCACAAGGTCCTAATAAACCACGTTAATTATTTTGGTATTTTACAAAGCTTTGTCAAAAATACATTTCTTCTGCAACTTTTAAATCTTGCCTAATGGCTTTTTTATATTTGGAATTATTATATAATTTATTGATGAAGATGAAGAATTGCGGAATCTAATGCTAAAATTATGGAAAATGAATGGATATATTAATATAAAGCTTATTAAGGCTATTTATATCATTATCTGCAAATATAAACTGAAGAAAATTTTAAGGTATTTTATTATGAATAATGCTTTTAATAATAATATAATAATAATAGCTTTATTTTCTATTTTATGGAAAAAGCAAAAAATTATATATGATGCTATTTATTACCGCGTTTATTATTAAGATCATATTATTAATCTTGCTATTAAATTATTCTTATTTATTATAAATTAAGAGATTCTTTTTAAAAACAAGGAATAAAGTATTTATACAGTCATTTTAAATAAAATTAAGCAATAATAGGATAAAGGTCCATTAAGAAAATTTCATAATTTTATAATATGTTTCCTTATTTTTTACCTTTATGAATGCTAACTTTTGCATAAGTTTAGCTTAGCCAAAGTATTCAAAATTTTTATTATTTTCTTAAACTTATAAATTAATATATACCTCGAAATAATATAATTTATTGAAACTCTTGATTTATAATGCTATAAGTGGCTTGAAATTTGCAAAAGCTAATTAAAAAGTTTCTAAATTTGTATAAAAATGCGGAGGTAGCCAATGACTAATTTAATAATATTAAATAATTTATTATATATATAATTAAAAAGTTTTTAAAAAAGCTATTAATATTAATAAAAGCCTGCAAATCTTATAATTTCACTTTCAATCTCACTTTTTTATGTACCAATTATATATTTGCATAGTTTAAGAGCAATTAGTCCTAATATAAAAATAAGTTTATTTTTGATTTAATATTTAAAAAAAAATAAAAAAAAATGAATAAATATTACAACCTTTTTAATAAAACACCAATTTATGCTATAGCCTTGATTTTATACTTTTTATGCAAGTGGAGGCATATTGAAAGGCATTAGGAAAAGGATTAAGTGCTATTTATAAAAATAGCTATTAAGGAGTTTTGGGAGAAAAAATACAAGCCTTTAGCACTTACATCATTTGCAATAGCAACTTTTTTAATTAAGCAACCTGCAAACAAATTCTTTTTGTGGCTTAATAAAAATATTAAAAATAAAAATAAGTATATATAATATTGCGCTTTTCTAATTATTTCCAATATTAAATATATTTATAAATAATGATTAAAATTTATTTAGCAAAAGCGCTTTCCAAATCTTTTTAAAATGGCTATGAATTTGCTATTAATCCCTGCAATATTTGCAAACTTTAAATGCTTTTGGTTTAATGCCAAGATCATAATTAATGATTACAAAAAGCGTTTTATAATAAAAACTTTATAGGCAATTAAGTGCTTAAAGTTATAGCTAAGAATTGAGGTTGCAAAGGAAGATGCGGTAAAAAACAATGACCTAATTGCAAAACTAAAGATTAAATTATGAAAAAAAAACCTTATTTTTAAATATATATATTATTATATTATAATATATTAGGTCAATAATATAATATGAAGCTTTTATATTGCGAGTAATATGATATAAAAGATCTCATATTGCGATAATATTAAAGGGGGTTATATTAGCCTAATATATATTGGGTTATATTGTCCCCCACACTGGTTGACGATGTGATAATCAGGGGGAGAATGATCGTTTGGGTATGACTCTGAATCTTTTTCGCTTCCACAAACAATGCTTATTGTGCTAGATCTTCAGCATCACATGTATTATCTCACGCTGGGTGGCAAATTATACATCGCTCCCATACCAGAAGACCAAAAGATCCACCGAGTGTTAGATCTCGGAACCGGAACTGGAATATGGGCGATTGACTTTGTTATGCTTCTCATCCTATCCATCAAACAACAATTCGCTAATATTCTCCAGCCGACGAACATCCAGAGTCACAAGTACGTTTCCTGAGGACAGATGATCAGATTAAGTCAGTGAGAAGCTAACTTCGATCCAAGGTCCTAGGAGTTGACCTATCTCCCATCCAACCAAGCTTGTAACCGCCCCCCCTTCAATATTTCATCGCAAGCTCTTTGCTGATCACCAAAGCGTCCCCCCAAACTGCCAATTCGAAATCGACGACATCGAAGAGCCATGGGAATACAGGTACAGATTCGACTTCATCAACATGCGCATGATGGTAGGCTGCATATCCGACTGGCCACGCTGCTTCAAGCAATGTTTCGAGTAAGCCCTAATCCCTAATCCCTAATCCCCAATCCCTAAACTCCCACCTCTTCATTCCTATCTCCATAAACCCCTTTCTCAAAAAAATCCACCAGCAATCTCAACCCCTGGCGGCTGGCTCGAAGTCAAAGACATCAAGTTCCCCATCGAAGACAACGACTCCTCTTTCCCCGAAGACTGCGCCGTGAAGAGATGGTCCGATCTCATCCTCGAAGGAACAGTAAAACTCGGTCGCCCGTGTGATAGTGCGAAAGATTACAAGGCGCAGCTTATTGAAGCGGGGTTTGAGGATGTGGTGGAGGTTAGGTATAAGTGGCCGCAGAATAGATGGCCGAAGGATAGGAAGTTGAAGGAGCTCGGTGAGTGATGTTTTTACTTTAGTTGTGCAATGGCTCGAATTTGATGGTGCATTTGGAGGGGAAGAGAGGCTGATTGGCATATAGGGATGTGGATGCACGAGAACTTCAGCACTGGATTAGCGGGATTGAGTATGGCTGATTTCACTCGAGGACTGGGCTGGTCCCAGGAAGAACTGGAGGTTTTTCTAGCAGACGTGAGGAAAAGCATGAAGGATCCCAGTGTACATGGATATTATCCCATGTGAGTATTATGCACTAATACATTCCCCTGATTCTCAGACATGGTAACTGATTCTTTTTAGATACGCGGTCTATGGCCGGAAACCACAATAATCTGGTGGCGCAGTCGAGGGGAGGAATAATTAGCGCATTTAATGAGAGGGATGAAAACCAACAGCGTCTTTCTTCATTGGTGTCTGAGCAGTTTTTCCGTGTGACTTGAAAATATTATCTAGAAGACTTAATGAAGTCCTCAGTATGCTTTTCACGTTGTGTAGCTATCTGTGTGGTCGCGCTTTTGAAACTATCTCCCAAAATCCTGCGTCAAGAACCAGTTGTGCAGGCAAGGCCTTCGCTAGAACTAAGCATCACAACACTTCACGCAGAAGGAGCAACTCCAAAGTAAATCAAGAGCTACAACTGAACGTACAGTAACCCAGAAAAAATTTCTCTATTTTTTTCATCATACATCGATAAGTGATAAAAATTCAAGAAATCCTACAGCTTCCTAGCATACAATCTGTTGATCCCCTGGTCCAGGTTTCTCCGCCAAGATCCAGTGCTGTTTACTCTCTGCCAGTGCCTCGAAGCACAATCCGAATTCCCATCCCAGTCTAAACCCAGAAATACGATGAAAACCCCCTAAAGAGACCAACCAATACAAGAAAAGACGACGGAAAGAGCCCAAAACACAAAATCCTACAACACCACCATTCTATCTTTTGCCAGAGTGCAATCTCATCCTGTTCTATCCAAGAGGAAAATTCCAATCCTCCGATCGTACAATGAAACCCAACGAGAATGAGAAACAAAAAAAAAGAGAAGAAAAAACCAGTAAGAAGAAAGTAGCCCAAAAGGAGAAGAAAGGCACAAATGAACACAACTATTCTCAGCATTAACGGCCGCGTAATCACCAACCTTTCCCATTCTTAACATTCTCCTTCTCATTGTACCGTCGCTCAGTAGTCTTTCCAGATCTTCCTGTCTCCCGACCCCGCTCTCGCTTGTCCGGGCGCTCATCATCATACTCACATCGTCCATCATCAGTCTTGGGAGCACGTCTCCCAGCATCATCGCGATAATATCCCCTCTCGTTCCTGTATTTGGAGCCAGCACCACTGCCATTCGTACTCACGTTCGAAGATCCCCTCGACCTCTGTTTTGCCGCTCCAGGGTGCAGATGCTCATAATCATCATGATCATACGAGTTAGCAGCAGAGTGGTAAGCCTCGTCATCATCATCGTCTTGATGGACATGGACATAGCTATCTCGACTTCTTCGTCTTCCGCCACCGGAACGCTTGTACTGTCCCCTGGCAGTCTCGCGCTCGTCTCCGTTGCTATGTTTGGTTCCTCTTGGTCTGGTGCTGGGATGCGGAATGTCGAAGGCGGGTCCCTCGCTTCGAGGAGAGCAGCTGGGAGTGTCGTGGGGGTGGCGGTCGGCCGGCTTCTCGTAGAAGTGTGACCCGCTGCTGCGAGGAGATTTCTCCCATTGTCGCTGAGTTTGATACTTCGCTTTTTCTTCCCTCTCTCTCTTCTCACGTTCAGCATTTACCCAATCATGCTGTTTCTTCTCATCCCTCATTCTGCGCTCCTCGTCTTCTTCTTGCTTGGCTTGGAAACTCTTCAGAATTTTGTCCTCGGCCTCCTTCCGGCGCTCTTCTCTCTCGAGTTCCCGGGCTAATTTGATCGACTCCTGGTATTCTCGTGCCTGCTTGATAGCTTCGGCTTGCTTGATTGATTCAGCCTGCCTGATGGCGTTGGCTTGCGCTTGTGCGTTGAGCTGTGCTTTGATCTCTGCTTCTTTTCTAGCAGCTGCTGCAGTGCTCACTTTCTCGCGATAGTGGCCTAGACAATATGTGTCTAAGTCCGGACGACGGGAAGATGGGCAATTGGCGGCTGTGCAACAATCTGTGACTCGTTAGACAAGCACTTTTTTTGCCTCTTGTGTGCATAAACTTACGGACGTCGCAGTGGTTCTTCATTGGCACCTTCTGGGCTTCACAATCTCTCGTCTCACACTCATCTGGAGATTTGTTAGCTGGAAGGAATCGCCAGAGGCCGATATGAATACTCACGTGGACGACAGAATAAAGCAGGCACCGCATCGTCTCCCACAACATTCCTCTTTCGTAAAGACTGGCACCTGGGCGCGGAACATTGGTCTGAACAAATGTCAGTGGTTGTTGTATCTCATCAGCGTAGGGTATCCTACGATCGCTGCAGAAATCCACCCCATTGTACAGATCGGAGAAGTTATGACAGTTGAAAACAGTGCACTTGTCTGTGATCGTCAGTAAAATAGTACACCTTGAATTTTGTGGTTTCACGTACGTAGATGGCAATATGGAGATGCATTCGAAAGTATTCGAGGACATTTTCCAACTTTGCAGGTGCGAGGCGGTGGTGGAGGGGCAGGATCTAGATGCTGTCAGTGACCGATACCATGATGTTATTCGAGGGAGACAATTTACGATTCACACATCCGTACTCCTCCCTGCCCTTCTTCCTTCCACATGGATGACCATTCGAGCGGAGCACGGGACAGCCGTCTTCGCAAGTCAGCACAGTGATCGTAGTCATGGACAACGCGAGGGACTCACGGTCTTTGCAGTGTAGTGTATACAGGTCTCTTGCTCGGTTCTCATTCAGCTTGACACATTCAGGGCAATTCCGAGATTGGCTATCTCTGCTTGAGTTACGGCCCATGGTGTCTCCCGCAGCAGGTTTCGATTCGCGACTCGCGAAGTGCGTGGTGAGGCTGGGAATATTGGGCGAGCAGTGAGGGTCAAGTATTCAAGCCACCAGTTACTAGAACAAAGGGTAGAACTGGACCAAAACTTCTGCGAGCGAGTAAAAAAGGAGGTAAAGGAACACTGGTTGAAAGTTGAAACGGGCGGGGCGATGAAAGAAAGACATCTTTCTTTCATCGCCTGCGGCAAAGTGATTTGGAACGTGACCAGAGAAAGCAATAGAAAACGACGACGTAATGAAGACAGGGATTTCGGTGAGGATGATACTGTCGATGGCAGATTCTTAGAAGAGGGTGTGAAGGCACGCGAAAGGGCATTCGTTCTTTCCTGACCGGTGAGGATGGTTTCCACGAGGCGGCCATGGTCAGGCTTTCCCAACTCAACTTTGAGAAGAGGTGATGCGAACCACGCTGCTACATGGTAGTGACAAAATTCTACCTCATGGTGTGGAAGTGAAAAGGGTATTGTCGCGGGACAGAGGTATCGTGTGAAGGGCGGAGGCTGTGTCGACGCGCGTGGATAACAAAGAAAATTTTCACACAATCTGCCTCGTTGCCTCGATGTTGAGAGTTCAGCTGAGTAGGTCCAATTGGTCTCGGTGACTGGAAAAATGGTATGTCAGAAGTTGCTGAAGGTCTTGGGGGCGGTTCCGGGCCGCTCCGCAAAAGCTCAAGTCTGCAGCGCTGCATAGCAGGCATTACATGTTGAAAGCCATGGTATGAACAACTGAATGAGAAACCATTGCCCAAACAAGTCCCTGTTGGAAGGGGGATAGGTTCTTCAAGGGGTGGTGAGGCTCTGGAGAAGACTACCTCAGACTCAGTTGCTTCTCCCTCACTTCCTCATCATGGTCCACCACCCACACACACACAACTCCGTTCTTTGCATTATTTGCGCAGTCTCGGGGACCCAGAGTAAGCCATCTTGTCATGTGAAGACGCAAGATTCCCGCCAAAGACGCCCGGCAAATAGGCAGGAATATCGTGGGTGTCGCACATGTGGAGGCTGAGGCGTCCTCACCGAGAAGGCCTCTGTCGTGGCCGGCCTTATCGCATCACATCACCATCAGTGGCAGGAAAACAGGGCATTGAGGCAGAGCCTCATAAGAAGGGATGCGAAGAAGATAGAAAGACTGAGAAGTCAGGCCGAGCAACGAAGAGAGCAGGCAGACGACTCGGGAGTGCAGCGCGCTGACATATCGCAGCCTTGAAAGATCGCTTGACAAGAACTTGAAAATAAGGCTCCGAGAGGCAACACCAGATGGATTTATTGATGTTTTGAGGACATGAGTATGTGCTTGTTGATCTGTGAGGCGCCGGTGTAATTAGGTTAAAGGAAGAAAACATCATGATGGAAGAAAGAAATTGGGGCAGAGAGCACACAGACATTGCCAAGACCCCCATTCACGTTACTTGCTTGGAACGGGAATTACTACCTACCTAGAGTTCCATGACGTGGGTATTGAATGCTCAAGACGGCTTGTATCTTTAGATCTTAATCCATATATAGCTATTCAGACTCAGAAAATACAGAACGATTCTCAAGCTCGTGATCAGAACGTGACTTGTTGACATTACAATTTCGCCAACTCAGCCCGCTTCTCTTCATCCTCAGCCATTAAATCGCACCATCGAACCATCACCATCCAACTCTGCAATACCCTTTGTCGTCCCAAGTATTGTTGAACAAGATATGCTCACATCGCCGTCAACTGGCCGTATTTTGGTTCTCCCAAATCACACATTGAGAATCTGCCTTGGATACTTAGATTCGGAGAAGGGGAGGACAGAATCCATCAGAGAATCTAGCTGCAAGATCTCCAGCTGTAAGACCTCCAGCTGTAAGATCTCCAGCTGCACATTCTTTCGCAAATCGAGAATCTATTACACTCATAGTCCACGATACAACAGCCCAAGATGCCTCTCCTCTCCACCACAACCCTGATCTTGCACTCATTCATCGGCGACGGCATCCCTCCCTACGCCATCTTGTCTCACGTCTGGGGTCCCGAGGAAGTAGACTACGTCTCCATGGCCAAACCCAAGCATCCCTCAGCCGCAAAACAGCAGGCAGGCTTCCAGAAGATCGAGATGCGCTGTCAGCGGGCGCAGAGAGATGGCTGTCATTAGGTATGGATCGATACCTGCTGCAACGACAAGCGCAGTAGCGCCGAGCTGTCGGAGGCCATCAACTCGATGTTTGTGTGGTACAGACGTGCTGCTTGTTGTTATGTGTATCTTTACGATGTTGATGTCCTTGATATTCCGGATGAGGCGTATGCCACTACGACTTGGGCGAAGTTTCGCGCCAGTCGATGGCTCACTCCTGGGTGGACATTGCAAGAACTACTAGCGCCTTGGAAACTCATCTTCTTCTGTCGGGATTGGCTTCCTATCGGCGATATGGCAAATGCTAGGAATGGCGAAAGGGTACCTTTCCGTCTTTCTTAACCATCAACTCTGTGCTGGGCTTCCTTCGATTAATTGCGTAAAGATGCTGTAGGCGGAGACAACATTCCTAGGTACTGTCGCCAGAGTACCCACATGCATTCAACAGTGTCGAACGATAACTGCGGAACTCAAACTCAACAGCGAGGTTCATTCTTTGACTTACCTCCATACCTATCAAGCCACCTAGGCAATCTCCGGATCGAGAAATACAACTCAAGATCTCTGCACGGACTTTCATCTCAGGGAATTGGGACTATCTCGCGTCTCGATTCCCAAAGCGATGCATATACCATACCAACAGTCTCTCGAAACTAACAAACCCAGCTATTCATGAGAATACTCACCCGGTTCATTACCTGCCAATGCCATCAAGGGACGACACAAACACAGTATGTAGATAGCCTCATTACTTCACGTGTCTGGCAACAGCAAGTGTTTTCAATCGCAGCAGCCCAGCAGCAAACATTCATCATAGCCGCTCGCTCAATCTTCTCTTCAGTCTCATAAGCCAGCCATGTCACGGATTCTCATCACCGCTGCACCTACAGTACATCTCAAGACACACACTGATACGATCCTCTGCGAGCCTTCCAGCCTCCATCAACACGACAGTCGATTCGGAGAGCCTACTTATACACCAATTCCAAGCAGTGAATAATCACCATGTAATATAATGTAATATATATCCTCTACATCGTCGCCTATCCCTACATACCCTCGTTCACTCAACCATCCTGAACTTTTCACAGTCTCCAAAAATCAATGCACCTTACGTATACCACGCCCCAGCAGCTATCTCCCTTCCCTTCCTATATCCCACAGGTAATCTTCTATCCGAAATTAATTTCACATTCATCGGATCTCATCTCATCTCATCTCACGACGGTCCCTCAAACTTCAAGTCAGGACTTGAAGGATATCTCCTCCTTGCTACCTTACTTCCAAACCCTATCTATCAAAAACCCAATACATTTCCATCCTATCCTATCCTCTCTCTCACACGAATCCCTCTACCATCGTTCCCAAGAGTCAGCAGCCAGCAGTCATCATTCTGCCCCCCTTCTAATCATATCCCATATCCCATTTTCACAATGAAAATCCACATCCCACCCGGTCTTTCATAATCACTATTGCTGATGAAAAGTTTAGGTACCTAGGTGCACATAGAAAAGAGATTGGTGATGCTGTTGCAAGCCTGCGGGAGAAATTGCGTCCAGTTGATCTGCGTTGATCCATCAACCAAAGATGAGAGGAAGCGAAACATGGAGAAATCTTGTTCACGGATCATTTGGGGTAATTACATCCCCTCGGTGGTGCTGTGCGGCGGTAACTACATTAAAAGGTGTTTACACGAAGTACTGCCACTGGTCCGCTCATCAACCGACTTTCAATTGCGTGCAGACCCTTTTGGTCCGAAAAAAGCTCACCATTTCCCACATTCTGATGGTAAAGCAAAATGCATTTCTATACTTCCAGAAGAGCACCTCTCCCCATCAGCTATGAATCAGACTGTATACCACCCACCTAGTAGGCGAGCAAGCCAAACCACATTATAGCCGTTTCGCTACTCTCGCATGAAAGGTTCAGACGACAGCCATTAGCCAGTCTGAACACTTGATGAAAGCAAGGTAATCAAACACAGTATCTATAGAACAAAGCATCATCACCCATCTCTCTCTCGTCATATCTCATCTCATCCGTATATCCACCAGGAGCATCATTACGCTCGGCGCAGATGGCGTCACGGCGGGCATTCTCGCGGCGATAATAGAGAGTCATGAAGGTAGTGAGGGCGAATGACATGGAAATGAGGGCGATGAGAAGGCTGTGGCCTACAATGAATCTACCGTCATGTTAGTGGGCCAAGAGTGAGTGCAAAAAAGGAAGAAGTACCTGGGCTTATCCTTCGACAAGTACACGAAACCAGAGATAGCACCACCGAGATTGCCAAAGCCGACTTGCATTGCAATTCCAACACCTCGCTTTAGAGTTCCCCCGATGTTGTTACTGTTCCAGGCAGTGATTAAAGGGACCATTGTGAAGATTCCTAAATGGTTAGCAAATCTTCGGCAAAAGGGTGTGATGGATGTACCGGAAGCTGCCAGGAATGTACCGGCATATTGAACATGAGGGATGCCATTGCTGACCAGCATGAGCAGACCAATGATCGACAAAGCTTGAAAACCTAGTAAGAAGACTCCTCGTTGGCCTGCCTTGTCTGCAAAGTAGTTGCCTGCAATTGTGCAGATACACGCCACAATATATGGTGGGACAGTCAAGAGTTGAGCTTTGTTGTTGGAAAAGCCAAGGTTGTTGATGATGGTAGGAAGAAACAGTGAAACGGAATATAGTGGAGTGAAGAGCCCCATTGTAATGACCATGTTGACCCAAATCTTCCAATCCCTCAGAGCTTGTACAACATACTTCATGCTGAAGTCGTCGGATAAGCCACTGTCGTCGGCTAGTCTTCGCTCGACTTCGATACGTTCCGGAGTAGTGAGGAAGGTGGCACTGATACGTGTCAGCTAAAGTCCACGCAGGAGCAGGAGAGAGAGAAATTACGTGGCAGGATAATCATTGATGGCCCAGTACGAGAATGCACCAACGAAGAGAGTCAAAAGACCCTCAAGAATGAAGATCCAAGCCCATCCAGGCTTACCTCCCACACCATTCATCTCAGAGATCCCTCGAGCAAGGAGTCCACCAAAAGCACCAGCAGCCGTGGCGGCAGAGAAGAACAGTGCAATTCGGAGGCCACACTCGTCCCGACGGTACCACATGGTAATGAAGTAGCTAATACCTGGAAAGAGGCCACCCTCTGCAAGGCCAAGGAAGGCTCTGCATGCCAAAAGACCGCTGAAGTTATGTACCAATCCCGTACAGGTCATGACGATTGCCCAGGATACCATGATAACGGTCAACCAGACGCTTGGACGGAATCGCTTCAACATCATGTTGCTTGGGATTTCTGCGAGAACGTAGAACGGGAAGAAGATGGCCAGGGCGATGTTGTAGTCTAGACCCTTCATACCCAGATCCTTCTCGAGGTGGACAAGGCGTGCATTACCAACATTGGTGCGGTCGAGGAAGCAGAGTCTGTTGATGTCAGTGGGGAATTGAGGGAGAGGATGCCATTTGGAAGTAGGAAGGGTATGTCAGGTGAGGTGTGAGGTAGAGGATGTCAAAGGTGAGGATGCAGATGTGATTGATATGTGGGGGAGAGTGGTCTTCTTACAAGTAAATAAGAGCCAGGAATGGGATGAGGTGGAGATCCAACTTGCGAAGAAGCTTCTTCGTCTCGGCCTCATTGAATGGCACAGCACTGACTGGACGACTACCAGTTGAGCTAGTGAGATCAGGGTTCTTCTCTCGATAGGTGGCAGTGGTCAGATCGAAATCTGGAAGCATAGGCTTTGCAGACGTCGAGGTTGTTGTTGGCAACATGGCTGCGAGCTTGGGTGAGGTTTTCTTGGAATCGGATCTGGACGACTCGAGGGATTTGATGGATGACTCGTCGTCCCAGTTGCGCATGGCTTGAGGTTTCTTGAGATCGCAGGGGTTTTATACGAAGGAGGGGGATGATCTCTGAGTGAATCCCTGTGGTGCTGTGATGCCTGACAGGTCATCGATCGGTCGATTGGGGAGACAGACTTTGTTTTTTAAAGGTGAGGTGAGGTGAGGCGACAAACGACGAGGTGATGGGAAGCGAGAAGGTGGAGGGTACGTTAGCGCCAACCAGCTTGGAGAGAGAGGAGAGGACGAGACAACATCGCACATGAAGGTAGGAACTATCCAGCAATGACAATTATTTACCTCTGAATAACTCAACTGGACTTCTTCTACCAAATCTGATCCAGTCTTGCCTTTTCAATCCCATGCCAACCAAGAGGTACCTCCATTCCTAGCTACCTACTTTGATAGTTTCCCAGCTCGAAACAACACGGTACGGCTCAATTGTCTCAAGTCTTCCGAATTCGTTCGATTCCCAACATCATTACAAACACTCACACGTACGAATTCGATGAGCTCCCCGTCGCACAGACGGCATTGGACTCAACTCTCCACGCTTCTCCAACTCAGCTATCCGACCCAGGCCAGCCCATTGGAACCCAAAGCTTCCGTTGCACCAAATAGATGCCCAATCAACCACTCGCACATATGAAGCTATCATCGCCAGCTTCACCAGATCACACAATGCTCATGTTGTGTATCCACATGATTCTATCTTAGGGATGTAGAACTCCTTGATGCTGCCGCCATGTCGATCAATCTATGCCGAACCCGATTTCCAGAACCCGATCACAGGAACCTACTACACGGGAATGGCTTCATTGCCCCGGACCAGCGCGATGCCAGATGATCCAGATGGTGTAACCCGACCCAACAGCGATGCAGCAGGTACCCGAGAATAGGGTTAGCACGTTGCTGCGGGAAGTAGCATCTCAGTCATCACGGCAATAACGGGGGAATCGAAGGAGGGAAAGATCAACCGGCCCGAGTTCCCGAGTTGAGGGATAAGATGTGTTTGTTATACAAGAATGAAGTTATACGCACTACCTTGACCACGCTGTTGATGTTCCATTGCATCGGCGAATTGTACTTTCTCACCGCCGTTTTGTCCTCCTTTTCTCCTACACAGTAACACATACTACTGATATGTCACAGGATCTTCTTCAGGATATCCACTCTGAGGTCGTCGACGTGGCGTGCGTCATGTTACGACTTTCGGTTCATGTACAGGACTTACATGGCTTCGAGATATTGTCAACTTCGAGACGGCTCTTTCTTCGGAGCTTCAGGGATCTATTGACGGGTACTTGAGTATGAGTGTGTACTTCACGTTACACTTATCATGAAAAAGCGGCGACGTGCGTGGAGTATGTCTCGAGAACGATGAGTAGAGTGGAATGGGAAGACAAGTCGGCGATGTGCTGAGGATTGAAGTCTGTCGTGAGAGAAGGTGGAAAGTGGAGGGGACATTTCTAGCCTGAGGCTCAAGCCCAAAATGAGGCATCCAGAAATCATCGCGTCTTCCTCAGCGCGTCTCGTTCAACCACTACCAAAACACAAACCACGCGAATTGCCAACTCACCATGGCATTACCACTGCAGCCCGGTTTGACGCCGGCAGAGGTGGCATTTCTCTGTGAGATGGAAATGATCACCGTGGTACCTCGTCAGCGGCTGGAAAGCCTCAATTTACTCGCTGTAAGTTTACCCCGCCAAACCCCTCTATCTACACTTTCACAAACACCAACACCCCAATTACACAATTACACAACACCACGAATACAAACCCCTCTCCTCTTCTCTCAACAACTCTAATCGCCATTAATCCAGGGCCCAACACCCCCCCTCCGCCCACCCCACCGCGCATCAATTCCCCTCTGGCTCGCCCTCCTCCTCAAACGCCAACGCAGAGCCAACATCCTCCCACCACCCTGGCTCCTCCCCTCATCCCTCGACCGAATACTCAAGCACGAAACCGAAACAAACACCCAAACATTCTCGCCCCCACCTCCTCATCCCTACCCCCTCTCCGCCCGTCCCTCTCCAACAGACACAACCTCTCCACCCTTCCTCCCTTCCTCTACAGCGGACTCGCCCCCAGACTACCTCCCTTACCACTGGCTAGAACTAGGTGAAATACTCCTCGAGGCCTGCTCTGATGATATACCTGATCCGGGACGTGTGCGTACACTGCTGAGAGATCTGAGGGAAGTGCGGATGGCGAAGATGAGGGCTAGTATTAAGGTTCTGGAGGGTGGTGGTGTGAGTAGTCTAAGAGGTGTTGGTGCTATGGAGGTTGCGGAGGGGAGGGGCTTCATTGTCGGTGTTATGGACGGATTGAGGAAGTTGGGTGCTAGTAGGGAGATGGCGAGACGGGACAGGGATGAACTTGGTGCTGATGGGGAGGGGAGTGAGGATGAGGAGATGGGCATGGAATAGGTTAATGATGATGAGCAACGGCATAGCGTGGGATGCGATGGGAAAGGCGTTCAGGTGCATGGATTGATGGGAGGTATATACCATTTTGATACATCGGAAAAGCTGCATTTACAAAGTTTGCACATGAACTTCTTCTTCCGGTATTGCGATTGATTGATCAAAGTTATGAGGAGGTCTCCCCAAGTTCACCTGCCCATTCAAAGGTCATCATCCTGTCAAATTTCTCCAACATTCACCTCCCCTTCTTTTCCCGTGAACCCTTTCTCCCAACCCTGCCTCCCTCAGTATATAACCCTCACCTCCCTCCCACTCTTTCCAAAGTCTACATCTTCGAGTATCCGGCACAGTTTGATGCCAGACGAAAGTTTCGCATCTACCCACCCTCCTCAGCATCTCTATGTTCAAAACTCCTGATCTTGCTAATAGGTGAGTATCTCGACTGTTGGCTACCATTGAAACCTCGTTTTGAAGGGCGTACGGGTATTCTGGAATATTTACTTTCATTCTTTGTATTGCATCGTTGTCAAAACTGCTTTCACCGTCATTTCTCTCATGCCTGCCTTCTTATGAGCGAAACTCTTGATGGCTTGGCGGTGTGCTTTCAGATTCGGTGTACGTTTATTTGTCGACTCGAGATATTGGTAGGTTCGTGTGAGCATTTCGGAACATCAGGCAAGGAAATTGATGAAGGTAATGCTCCTCTGTCAGCAGAGCCTTCTCTCCTGGATGTCTGGATAGGTGATCACTTCGTGCGTCTGGGGGATGCAAGGTGTTTCTTGCTGGGGTCTTATACCGTACATCACCTGATGTCCAGCTCCTCCATTGTGAAGGCTACTTCCACTATCTTCCAGAGAGTGAATCTATCATGCTAGGCTTTTTTGTCCCTCCATCCATCACGGCCTTGCCTGGGCACGGCTTGTATGTATAAAACCGACACTCTCCTTCCTATATCTCTCATCCGCATTTCGTCTGACGACTGGCAAAGTCACGGCACGGAGGGAAGGTCTGCGGTTTCTGGGGTGGGAAGTTATTTAGGACTGGTCCTGCTAATGATAGGTTCGAAAGGGTTTGCGAAGCGCATGTATAACGTTTTAGTGCGTAGGGTGCAAATTTACTGAGTTCGGTGGCTCAAGTTTTAAGCTGTGTTTTTATTGTTGGTGTCATATCGTTCATTGCTGTCATCCCACCATGCGCAAGTCCTCTTCCCAGTCAACGACAATCAGCAGAACCGGGACGATTCTTTGTAATTTGTGGAAGATTCAACGAAATGTACATTTTTTCGACAGCTCTAGCGAATGCTGGTGCACTTCATAAAAGCCTTTCCCCTCACTCAATTGCGCCTGATTGGACGGCGTGCCAAAGACATCGTTTGAAAGGTCAAGAACACCGCCACAACAACTAAAGATAATGGGAGACAGATTGATGTAGGTAAACATTCCAAGTCATGTACAAGTGGTCCGTCTGGAAGGGCTCCTGAGCCAAGAATATGCTGCATAGGCCATTTTTAATCGATGACTTGTCCCCATTCCCCACGCGCTTCACCGGCAGCAGAGGAAGATCCGTGAAAAGTTTCCTGTGCGCCAAGATGATCAGCTCACTAGTGAGCATCACAGCCACAGGGAACAATATCGCTGCTCCAGGCTTCCGTGAGAGAGGTTAGCTCTTTGGAAAGAGTATTGTGCCATAGCGACGGAAGAGGCTGGCCATGATGTCGGGCTGATGAGGAAGAAAGGGTCGTTGGGATCGAGTAGCGCGTCGATTATTGAAGGCTCAAGAGTTGAAGTGCTTGAGCCCGAATAACGAAATTGGAAGGTTCGTGTTTCGGCTTTGGAATGTTGGATTACAAGTATTCGTGTTTGAAGAGGTGACGTTTGTCTGCGAGAAAAGTACAAGTAGGTAGTGTTTGCGAGCGAACTTTAATAGTTCTGGTGTTAGGAAAGGTAGCCAGCCAAAGGTACGCTAGTACCCTTGGCAGCGTACCGAACTTTCCCATAGGATATTTCTCCAACTGCATCACAAGAATCTCTCTGATCTTCTGCTCACTTGGCTAAACAAACAATTTCAGCAACTTTCCAGTCTTGTGAGAATCGAGTCTGTATAGGAGAATCAACGATTATATGGACCGGGCGTAGTAAGTGTACAATTTAGTACTGAACATTGCATCGCTCGATTCGCTCATTCCCCATTCAACCGCAATGTGTAACTCCTCAACTACACTCAATAAACATGGGGGTCATTTGCAAACAAGCACAATTTGCCATGCACTATGCTTGTATGACTACTTGTGCTGGCGTTGGTTCCGGGGCCCTGTACATATAGCTCTTAGAGCTCTCTTCTCTCTCTTCTCTCTTTAGACGCACAAATACACAGATTTTCACCTTGATCGAGGTAGCTTGCGCAGTTACCTGTGACGGTAGAGTGAGAGTGTAGTGTTATAACACAGGAAGGGCTCGACAGTCAGTGAGGCTCAAAACAAGTGGCACTCTCTGCAACAGAAATCAAGTTCTAAGCTTCCAGAAGGCAGGGCTTACTCCAAACTATTCTTGTCCGATCCGCATCACATCCAATTTTCCAGGAGCTCACCCAGCTATCGGCAGTCAAAGATTTGCCGGAAGCTTCGCCCATCACCCGACCTCGCTTAACCCCTGGCAATCCGAACAGGCTGCACCGCTTCTAAATTACCATATATTCAACATGCAAATCCATACGCCCTCTGATATTGACCCACCAAACTATGTTTAATCAATACCCAATACAGCGCCTCGAAGGTCGTAATACGTGTTGAGTGGCCGCGCGGGGAAGGAGCATCCCCATGTGGAACCGGAGGAGGGGGAATTTATCCTCGTGCCTGACTTGATCCCCCGAATTAGCCAAGGATGATATATCTCCCAGGTATATCTGTACTCGAAGGGCGTCTCCACATATAAGCACCTGTCCCGTTACCGATGCTCCAAATTTGAGATCGACTTCACCGCCAGAGACTATTATTTTACCTATTTTCGCCAAGATGATGTGGACTTCCTCACTGTTTATGCTTGCCCTCGGGGTGACAAGTCTGGCACAAGTTGAAACGACACTACCAGCTGGGTATCGAAAGGTTTATCTCACTTCGCTGCAGGACAAGAAGTTCGTTATTGTGCCGAAGTCACCAGTCAAGATCGGGACCACCCTTGTTGTGTACGACTATCCCTCCCTCAATATTCTTTCTATGACGTCCTTTCATTACGATATGACAGAAGTCATACTGATAGTTATGCATTGATATAGACAAATTCTCAATAGCAAGCCTGAACAGCAATGGTACGTGAAGGATGGGAATGTGACCGGCAAGATTCAGTTGGCCGACACTACATTTTGCATGGATGGAGGAGCTCAAGGTATGAGAACCCAATTGCGATCTGTTGTCTGAAACGTCAATATCTTACTTTCGTCAGCGAACTGGAAAGACATGGGCCCAGTCTCACTCCAAACGTGTTCCGATACGGCAGTAGCGCAACGATGGGTCGTCATGACTGATGGTCGAATCGCATTGGAGCCTTCACCAAAGCCCCGTAAGATTACCTCTGGCAGCAGCAAAATGAGTGACAAGAAATGGCGCGCTGATACAAAAATTGCAGAACAATGTCTCGATCTTCAGTATCTGAGGGCTACGGCGAACAATCCTGTCGGACTGTATACTTGTGCCGGGTTGGGCAATACTGGAGCTGCAGACAAGGGTATCAATTGGCCGCTTTTGAATGCTACTATTGCTTGAGCGGGGATACAAGGGGGAATATCAAACATTGGCTTTGTGGAAGGGTTGTATGTAGAATTTTCAAGAGCATTGTATATATTTTGTCTTCAAACTGTCTCGTTATGTCACCTTTCGACAATGATATCTGGGAAGATCTGTCAGACTGCTAACAGTCTCTCTCGCCATTTTTCTCTCATAATCATCGTTCTTCCCCAGGCAAATACTTGTAGAATGCTTTGGCATAAACATGTCCAGGTTCTCAACCCAAAACATCCTAAGAACTTATCAGAGTCTCAGCAAGTCCCTTACGTCTGGTCTCTAAAGTTTGAGTTGCTGAGATGAAGCTGTTGACTTGTCTCCTCGCTTAGCCCCCACCATGCTTGCCTTAGCATCAACAAAGAATTTGAAGACACATGAATCTCTATTCTACTGCATCTGATATCCGAAACACTCTGAACCTACTAATCATGGACTCTAGATATTGATTTTGGGATTGGGCCCTGAGGTGGACAGCTGCTTCAAACCCAAATCCTTCGGAGCACTTTAAACGACGTGGATTGCGCTTTCAATCGAGTACTGCTGGACGAACCCGCGAATACGGCACGAAGAAATATATCAGAATCTAACGTAGATCTTACTTAGTAGTAAATAGCATAAAGGTCGAGTATGCTGGGAATCATAACCCCTGAAGATCAAGGTTCAAAAGTATGGATCTACACCAAGTGGAGGTACCTTTGCAATTCCAACATTCCAATCCATGGATATATTGCAGCAATTGACAAGATCTCACTCGGTCGTAAGTAAGTCCAAAGGTTTCCTTCCAGGTAAAGTGGGCAATTGATTACCTACCTAAGCAACGATCGGCACGGTGCACGCGATGGCCGACGACACCCGACGACTGCAAGTTGCCCGTCCGTCGGCATTTGTTCCGCAACCCCACTCTAGATTTCTTCCCTGATAACAATACACCATTAATTTTCTGAACCTTTCCAATTCTTCTTTATTTTGTCACACGCACCATGACAGTACTTCAAAGCAATGCTACGAAGGCTGATGAGACAACATCTCTCATACCTCAAACACCACCAGGACCAGTTAAATATGGCAAATCGGTACTATATCGAGCGTTGCTATGCGGATTCGTTGTGTCTTTATCCTTTGGCGTGACACAAGTTCCGTATGTATACCCAAACCAATTCTTCAGCTACATGTGCTCACCGTCAATTGCAGATTATTGTTTGCCTTTCGTCTGATGACATGTGAGGCATATTACACAAATCATCCAGAGCCATCTCACGGTGATCGCTGTGATAATCGCGCCATTGAAGCAGGGACTGCTCGAGCCTACAGTTTACTCGGAGCCTCAACAATGTTTTTCGGAGTTGCAAACCTTTTTGTGACAGGATGGGCTATCAAGAAGTTGGGTGTGAGAGCCGCTCTATTGAATTCGGTTTTCTGGCCAGCTGTTCGTCTCGGCATTCAGAATATTGGAGTGGCCACTGGAGGTGCCGAAGGAATCATGATCATCCAAGCGTCGCAGATTATTTGCGTTATTGGAGGACCGTCTGGATATCTCCTGGCTCTCAATTCTTACATCGCTGAAATTCTCGAATCGAGCGCGCGAACCGGAGCTCTGGGGAAACTTCAAGGCTGCTCGTTCCTTGGCATTGCGCTTGCCTTCCTGCTCGGTGGAATCATTAGCGATGCTTTCGGGATCCTTGCTCCATTTCAAGTCACTCTCGCTCTATTCACTCTGTCATCCATCTACGTGATCGTAGCCCTTCCTTGGATACCGCCGAACAAAACCGTCATCGCAGCACCAACAACCAAGCTCACCAAGTTTTTCGGCCCGCTCAAGATCTTTACTCCTCAAAAGTGGGTGTTACAAGACGGACAGGTCAGAAAACAATACGGCACCGCCCTCCTCGGAGTTGGTGTGTTCCTCGGCGTTCTAGCTACGGGTTTTATCCCCGTGCTACTCCAAATGTATGCCACTGATGTTTATGGCTTCGGTACCACGGAGAATGGTTACCTCATCTCGCTGAACTCATTCATCCGCGGCATATTCCTCACATCTGTGTTTCCACACATCATCTCTTGCGGGCGAGCTCGATATTCCAATCCAAAACACGTCAAGGATTGCGAAACCTCTTTCATCCAAGATGCCGATTTTCCGACAGAGCCGAACGACTTGGCGGGGGAGGTGGGAGATCATGAAGAGGAACCAATGCCGAACCCCCATTTGGAAAACGAGAACGAGACATTCGATTTCGATTTGCAGTATAGTCGGTACAGTTTGCTTGCGGACTGTATACTAACTGGATGTGCTACGTTTGTCACGCAAGGGTGGCAATTATATGTCGTGGCGATCCTGCTGCCATTTGCCTCCGGAACAGGGTCTAGCGCAAAAGGAACAGTCATTCAGATGTGTTCGCCATCAGAGAGAACGGATGCGCTTAGTGCGATAACTCTTGTTGAGATGGTGGCGAGATTGACGACCAGTAAGCATTCTTCAGATCTGTGTCCGCTCCCACAGAGACTAATTGACGTTTCTTCAGCTTCCATCTTTGGACTGGTCTTCGCAGCTTTTGCTGAGGCGGGAAAGATAAATCTTGTGTTTATGTGCAACGCCGTGAGTGCCTTCATTGTGTTCAATCAACATCTCATAATGCTAATTCTCGCAGGCTGTTGCGTTGGTTGGATTTATTGTCTTGCTCTTCGCGTACTTCCCCCCGGACGGGAGCAAGCGTCTAGGCGAACAAGTAGAAGACGATGAAGAGAGCCCACTTCTGGAATAGGAAGATGTAGATGTGAAAACTTTTAGTCGGGATATCTATACGACTGAGACCAGATGAAGGTCTGTCTAACGGCTAAACAAGTTCTGCTAGGGAGCGAGGAATTGGTATCACTGACAAGATCTCTTGTGCAAGTAGTGCATTAAAGGAAGTATTTGCGAATTCTGGATGCCATAAGCTAGAATGTATTGTTACAGAATCTCATGTTGGGTTTTAAGGGGTAGATAGATGGGCTTAGATAGGGCTGATCACATACTAGGAAAATATACAGTTTATTTATATGGCCAGTAGCAAATTCGGAAAATATTTGGGGAGACAGGACAATAAGCAACGAGTTCCAATATTAGGGACCCTGCATCTATCGAATGGGACATCTAACGACCTGAAGTTCAGCACATCTTCGCATTACTTAACTACTACTAAGCTTTCTCGGCAGCCCTTCTAGTGAAAATATTCAGTGTTCTATCTCTCAATGAAATATCACTCACTCGTTGTAAATGTTCAGATCCCACAATGTGGAATTTCTGTACGATCTTAACATCAGGGCAATGTAAACCGGGAATATGACAAAACTCGTTTTTGAAGACGTCCATGATCGTGGCCACGATAAATCCCATTCGTAAGGGGGTTGCGATGTTATGTTGTCGAGCGACGTCAGATTTTCCGTAAGCTCGAATGCGTGTCTGTCTGCTTTAACATAGAAATCTTCCGCACAATCTGATTCGACGATTATTTTCCGTATTGTACTTACGATCTCGAGCATTAATCTCGAACACGAAAAAGTCAACAATTTTGATGGTGTCCAGGTGGAAATTCGTCCATACGTGGGGTTGAGTCCAGCCGTCAATGTTTAGATGTAGAACGGAAGGGCTGCGAGGTCGGACTTGTGACAGGCTTGCAGGAGGGCTGGAATTGGATCAGGGAGTGAAAGTACTGGATTGGCATGATACACCTGCGAGAGTCTGTTCGAATGGTGAGAATCCTAGGCTTCATAGTAAGCAAATGAAGCTGCCAGCTTCCAATGCAGAGCCCATTCGGTTGGTGAGGGACGAGATGGAAGTCGTCATGGAGGCGGCAGCAGCCTGCATGAAGTGATTTAACTAAGTATACTTTGAAAAGAATCAACTGAGGAAGATGTCTTGAGATTTGCAATAAGGGCTTCATTCCGGAATTCCGGGCGCTGGGGGATGCATGAGTTGATGTGTTGCATGATGGTTGTGAAGACGTCGAACACGAAGCCCGTAGGATTGCTTGTAAGCACCTGCAAACAGCGCCGAGTGTCTGCTACGCCACTGCTCCGGCATGGCTTGATCTTTTTCAGGTGAACTTATTTGTTCTTTATATCTCGAACACATATTGGTGTGGAACTTTGATTTGATACCATGTCAATTCTTTTTGATCTTCTTGGGCGTTGAAGACCCCTCTCACTCATGATCGCAACCCACACGGGCTTTTTCATCGCTATTCTCTAAGATTGAAATTTGAAGGGCACAACCATGACTTACAATACCTAAGTAAACAAGGACATTCTTGAAATAGATCTCAGAGATCTAAGTTGATGATGGTCGTGTCAGATTCTGATCTGCAACAATGCCTGTCCCTCGCTTAGCCGCTCTGACAAGTAAACAATCCAAGACTTCCGAGAGGGGTAAGTATCTATGTGCATCTAAGGCCCCTTTGGAGTTTGATTCATCACCAATCAAATTTTGCAAAACGGAGTTTTTTGTCAAAGTATTCTTGAATGTGAGTGCCGAATCTCAGAGTGAAGAGCTCTCAAGCGATTCTCATTCAACCATGGAACTGAACAGTCGCTTGCTCATAGCATCATATCATAATCAGACTGGAGAGGAGTAAGTTCAAAGAACATCCGACTATACGGACAATTTCCCTGGGATGTTCTTACCTACCTAAACTGCCCATGAAAGGTGGATCAAGTTCTGAATAGAAGTAAACACGTGACCATCTAACCAACGACGTCATCATCATGCCTCCGCAAATTCCATTTTAAAACAACACCAATCTGCATCCCAACACCAAACATTCAATTCACCTCATCTTCATACCCAAATACCACTAACCAATCAATCCACCTCAATCCTCACCATGTCCTTCCAATCCCTCGCCATCTCCCGCAAAAACGCGAGCAAGGAACTGGCCCAACTAGCAGAAGACCACATGAAGCACGACCTCCAACAATCCGACCGCGATGCTCTCAACAGCGCAGCTCAAAAATTCAGCACGTTTACCACTGTAGGCTCGCTCGTCGGTCTGGGTTTTGGTGCGTTCTTGGCTTTTAGAGTGAGGAGTGCGAGAGCGGGGTATTTCAAGGCGTTTAGAGCGATGGAGAAGCCGACGCATGTGCAATTTGCTGGAGGGAGGACGGGTTAGTACTCCATTGTCTCTGTTCTTTTTGCTATATTTGAGCTTGCAAGGACGTGATTGTTAATGCGAAACAGAGGCCATCCCAGATATCACGCCCTTTTTGAAACCGACCACGCTTGGTGATTTCGCGGCATACATGCTATTTTCGACCGGTGGACTTTTCATCGGTGGGGAACTGGGACTTTTGTCTGGATCTTATGCTGCTAAGAGGTCGATTTCGAGTGATCCTGAAAGTAAGGCGAGGATCGAGAAGGCTTTTAGAGCGTTTAAGGCGGATGTGTTGAGACGGGAGATCTCGGCGCTGGAGGGGCAGAGCTCGAGTGATATGGATTTGCTCTTAGGTTAGAATCGACTTGTTCTGGGAGATTTTTATGATCTCAATATTGCAGGGGAAAATGCATACCTATGTATGGTCGGTGGAAGTTCGACGAACACTTTCCTCTCGTGGGCGTGGGGAATAAAACCTTACAGATAGCATTATATTGTGTCCTGTCTCACAACTGCATATCTAAATCAAAGTCTAGTAATGAGACTTACTGCCTATCACGTGCAATGGAGACCCTGAGATTCCGAATAAGTCGTATCACTTCAACATATCCAAAGCTTTACTCTAGGTTCAACGATCCTCATACATCATGCCAAGCATGCCTTCCTTGAGTACCTATGTCCTGCTAGATTGCAACTTTGGTTCTGTGCTCCACCTGCTAAATAAACGGTTCTTCCGAACCTAATTAGAGGTACCGACGATGTTAGTCTTCAGCTGGAATAGAACCAAGCTCCTAAACCAACGGTCCATTCTCCACCTCGTTATAGGCTCTTCTTTCCTTTCCACGGAGCTACAGAGGTTGCGCAAATAAGCAGTCCGAAATACTCACTAGTCAATTTTATCATGTATTCCTGTGGTACTCCTCCCTCATTCACTTCATCACTTCATCACTCCATCACTACGACTACAACCCTAACACTAGCTCTTAATCTCTACAACTTATGTAGGTCTTATTCCGATTATAATATTACAATCGGTATAACCTACATTTGCAATTTTACCTTGCGCTTTTCGCGAATTATGCTGTGATTCGGTGTTTTGGTGGATGGGGGTGTAGTTGGGGCAGTGATTGGAAGGGGAGGAGAGGAGAGGAAGGCGTGGGTGTGGGGAGGGGAGGGGTTGTTTTTGGAGGATGTGGATGAGGGGGAGGGGGAGAATGATGTGAGGGATCAGTGTGTGTCGGAGTGGTGGTGGGGGCTTGTTTGAGATTTGAGATCTTCTATCAACTAAAACTGCGATCAAAGGTAGCAATGGTATGTATAGTCAAGAGCTTCTATGTTATGTCTTTGAACAACTGATCCGATCATACCGTCTCCCTCTACCTACACCGCGTCGTGAAAACAACTTCCACATCCGGCACCGTAGCCATAAAAGAATCCTTCGTCCCCCTCATAAAAGTCTCCATATCGAACCCCTTCCCCACATCATCAGGTAAACAAACATCGAACTCCCCAATTGTCCTCGCAATCACATCCCTCAACTCCATCATCGCCAGATTCTTCCCCGGACAATTCGTCATACCCGTCGAGAACGGTATGAACGCCTGTCTATTCAGCACTAATTCTGGTTTCGTCGTCCAGCGCTTGGGAATGAATTCTACGGGTCGAGAGAAATTCCGTGGGTCCCGGTGCAGGGTGTAGGTTGGCATGGAGAGGATGGTGTCACGTGGGATATATGTTCCTTCTGAGATGAGGGATTTGGGTTTTAGTGGTGATGAGGGGATGAGTATTGGGATATCCGAGTTTGTTCGTTGGGATGCGAAGAGGACGGGGGGATAGAGGCGGAGCGTTTCGTTGATTATTGAGTCGAGGATTGGGTAGCTTGCGGCGCAGGAGAAAGTAGGTGGGGTGTTGGATAGTTTGGGGTCTATTTCTTCTCGGATTTGTGAGATGAGGTTGGGGGAGGAGGCGAGGAGTGTGAATAGCGTTGTCAAAACTGTGGCTGTTGTATCACTGTGGGGTGTTAGCTTGCACAGAGTTTGGGGACTAGAAATAGACTGACCTGCCTGCGGCAACAATGACACGAGAATCTGCGAAGAGCAGAGTGTTGCCTTTCCTAGTATCTGGTGTATTTTCTATTAAATATCCCATAAGATCAGGCTTTTCTGTTCCTCTCTGCTCGATCTCGAATTAGCTTTGCCAGGGCCAAAACATTTGGGAGAAAATTGATATTCCGGAACCAATCTAGGATGTCAAGACTTTCACGTACCTCTTTTCTCTCCTTTAGCATCTTCTCACTCCAATCGTTCCAACCTTTCATCGGACCAGGCAAAAAGGCAAATGTTGTTAGAAGTGTCATGATCCATGGGACATGGTAAAGTAATCCCAAAGCAAAAGTCGCTTCCTTGATACCAGCCATAACAGATTTCGCTATTTCACTCTGGTCACCACTGATAAACCCCTGAGTTTGACCGAATGCCAGGTGCATGGCAACATCATAGCTATAATGCTGTCCTAGATTATTGATGGTGAGAGGTGTTCCCAGGCTCGATCGTATCCGTGTGAGCAATGTATCGGTAAAGCGCTCAACCTGAGGGGTGTATGTTGAAACCACTAATATTGGGTTAAATTGAACAGATTTCGAAGTTGAGCTAAGTGCTACTTACACGACTTCAAACTCGAATCCCAGATTTTTCTTCTTTGCGTGTGAAATTCTCTGTCTCTCGTGGTGTTCACGCTTTCTTCCATGGAGTCGTAAACAGGACCCTTTCCAGGCTTCGCTCCATATCCCAGAATGTAACGCATAGCAGCCGGATCCGCCACTGACAATTCACGCGGTCCAGTACGCACGTAATCTCCATAGTGAGAGTGCAGTGATTGGAGAATTTGATGCCATTTCAAGCCGCTTTTAGCGGTCAGGGTCAGAGAATGAAGCTGCGTGAGCTTGGCGAGAGGACGACCTGGAAAGTTACGAAGAGGATGGAAGTATACACGATAGAAAGCTATAGATGTAAAAAGAGAGGCTGTGAACGTCGCTGTCAATAGGAAGGAGAGGGCCAGTGTCGTCGAGAGCGTGTGCTGTAACAGCCATGGCGCGGAACCGAAAACAGCGAACAAAAGCAAAGGATGAGTATCAACCTCGAACCGCTTAAAGAACACGAGATGCGCGATGACGCCCAGTATCGCCGCCGTCGCGAATAGAGTCTGCGTCGTTGGTGTCTCCATTTCGATCAGGGTGCGCTTTGACTTCAAGATGTGGGATTGATGGAAAGAGGGGAAGGCAAGCTTTTTGCTGGGGAAAATCGATCGAGTAATATGGCCAGGGCGATCTATTCCTGGGACATGCAGGGAGGTCTCACATGCATCGACTTCCTAATCTGTACACCTGCAGCGGTTGAGTCTGCCGTCCCGGAGAATTGAAATGTCTTGATTCTGGGAAGCGAGTGCGATTGATTGGGTGCGTCGGGTTTGTTGAACGGCACTTTTAATGTGCTTGGGTTTCACATAAGCTGTGCATCAATGCTGCGAGGTGCATTGGGGGCATCGTCAGCTGAAAACGAACTGAAAGTCAGCTGAAATAGCTTCAAGAGAGGATGACTGGTCCAAATCTGATAAATTATTCGCGAGATGATTCTCGACCTCCTTGATCGGTCTTCAAACTGACGTTAGATCACCCAAGTCCCGACAATCCAGCTTGTCACGCGACCTTATAGCTGTCTCCATCCTTCATCTGCATCGTCTGAAAGATTCCCAGTTGTTCCGCTGATGAGCTCTTGGAATTTTTCATAAATTGTTCGGAACAAGTCCTTCTTCCACATTTCTTGATTTATTAACTTATAATTATTCAAAGTCTGCCACAGGACATGTCAATCATACCTCAGTCTAGATTTAACAACAATTCATGGGACAATACGTTGCGTGGTGAGGTAACATCCATGAAGTGTTTGTTGTGTACCTTGGCACTTTTCGGATGTTTAGCTTACATCATATGAATTTCACGATCATGAGGATGCTGAGGTTAGAGAAACTGTCTTAACTGCAGTGGTAGTTTCCTGGTTGATGTATGCTATTCCGACCCCTTTTTTCATCTGTTAAAAGGTTATGTTACAAAGATAGCTTTAAGCACTTCAAAGTTTACTTCTGATGTTTGTGGTGTCGCCAAATGATGGCTCTGAGTTGAAGACTTGGCATTATTCCATTGCCAGCGGTAGACTTGTGCAAAAAACGAACGAGTAATTCAAGTAAAGCAGTGGAATGTTCCGTTCATTTCAATGTTATCACTGCGCCGGTATTTTCTTGCCTCCGTCCATTGATCCAGACTTGTGAAAAACTTCCAGGGTGTCGGCAAAGACCATGTTGACGCCGAATTCACTGTAACCATAGACGTCGACATACGTGCAAGGTGAAAGCAAAAGTTCGGTTGATTGAATCATAAGGTGGATACAACCAAACTTGTAGTGGCTTCTCCGCTGTTACAACTAATGAAGTGGAGTTTAGCGAAACAATAGGGGGGTTTAGCGAGCAATACCCATACTCTGTTTGGATGTGTGGATCTTGGCAGACGACAAGAGTACCAACTTTGGTGAAAACTAACCAAAAAAATGAGAGGAATGGATACATAAAAATGGATGAGAAATCCAGATGTCCTTCTTCATGGGGAATCTCGGCTATGAGGCATCATGCAATGAAATGACATAACCAATGATGAAAATTTAGTGGGTTGTTGGTGCTATATAAGGAGTGGATGGAACCCGGAAGGCAGAGCAATTTCCAACTCTCACATCATCTCCGAGTAACTTCGTTTTGAAATAAAATTCATCAAAATGCGCTTCTCGATCATCGTCTCTGCAGTTGCGCCCTTGCTAGCAGCTGCCGCTGGTCCAAGCAACAACGCGGCTGTTTTAACAGCCTACAAAACATGGAATATCGCACCATTGAGCTGCTGGAGGTACACCACTTCCCATGCCGCTTGGTACACCCTCACTAACATCTCTAGTGATAATGCTGGCAATGTTCGCACCCTCGACACGCCCATGACCACCATTGACTCCAACCAAATGACTGTGGAGACTTGTCTCGATGCTTGTGCTGCCAGTGGATTCTATCTTGCTGGAGTCGAGTGGGGAAGAGAATGCTTCTGTGGAAATACCGTTATTGGTGATAATCGACCTGTAGAAGACAGCCAGTGTAATTACGCTTGTACTGGGAATGAGGCCCAGGCTTGTGGTGGCCCTACTACCTTAAACCTCTATGTGCGGGAAACCTTTCAAACGGAGATTGTGAGTGGTGCTACAACATTGGTTCAGATAAAACATAATTACTGATGATCCATTCAGGGCCCGGCTGCCACCCTCGGTGGCTACAATGGATACTCACCCAGGGATTGTTGGCAGTATGAAAGATTACCCCCTCGAATGCAGTAAATTTCCTGACATGCAAACAGAGATTCCGCTGAAAACCGAGTGCTACCAGCCGGTGTCGTCCCAGACATCGATCGAAATACCATGACAGTTGAGAAGTGTATCGATAATTGTTCTGGTCAAGATTATACTTCCGCCGGTCTTGAGTTCGGCGGCGAATGTTACTGCGGTAATGTCACATATCCTTTGGGACCAACCACATCATCAACGGACTGTAACATGGCTTGCTTGGGAGATGCTACACAGTGAGTCTCATGCTCGACATATCCCTTCTGGAATCGCGACTAACGTCAAATAGACTTTGCGGTGGCAGAGGTCGAATTCAAGCATATTATAAGGATCCCACAATCACCTTGCGTGGAATCATCCGGGTGACAGATGCTGCAAATGGCAATGTCCTAGGCTTCCTTTCGAAGACTGCTGTGGGAGGCCGCCAGTACCAATATCAGGCAGACGAATCCGATGCCATGATTATCACCTTCCAGACAACAGACCGAGCTACGAGTGTGTCTCAAGCGAGGTTTACCAGCTTAAACTCAGGAAGCAGTTTCACTATTGTCGGATTTGTGCAAGGCCGAGACAACACCAACAGCGATCTGGGCACTGGATCCTTCCACTATGGCTACTTCTCAGGCACAAATCCAACCGCACCAGGATCTACGCCACAGACGGTGGGCAATCGGTACTCGTCCTCCACAGGCCTGTCGCGAACGTCCGAGTCGGATGTTTGGTCAGTCGACCTTGCTAGTGGTGCAGTCACAGGCCAATGGATCAATAGTGATGGAAGTAAGTGACCCACTGCTTGGACATATCGAGATATTTGCTAACACTCTACTTTAGGCTCCCCCAGCTTAATGATCGTCTCGCAGTTGAATTCGCTCTTCTTCATCGGCGACCGACCTGCCTTCACGGCAAAGTATACAGCTCCTACGACAGATATCAAGCTTCAGTTCTTGCGCCGCTCAGCTTGAGATGGCATGTTTGAACGGCACTTGGAGTCTTGGAAGCGTCTGTCTTTTATTCTCTTACAGATGTAAAGTAGGAACAGGTGAACTCCATTGTAGAAATCGAGGTGGAATGAAGTAAAAGTAATGGAATTGATTACCGTGGAAAATTGGTGTGTAGTTATGGAAAATTAGATGCGTGAAAGCCATGATCATTTATGCTTTCGCCCTGCAAAGGCACCATTATATCACTACTTGATTTTTTACTTTCACCCCGCTCGTACATTTCACTGCGCTTGAAAAAACCCACACTTTTCATATCATGTAGCATGATTCTACAGCAAATGACCTTGGTCCAAGGCTGCCGTATTGCATTTCCTTGTGGCCTAAATGGCGATGGTCGTGACTTCCAAGATTCAAATCGCTGAGTTCCCACCCATGGAAGGAGCGGTTGCCGACATCATGGACTTACAACTTCGACACGACAAAGCAACCCCTCAAACATAACATCTCCACACTCGCTCAGCAATTCATTCATTCGTTATTACATTGTACAAAGTCAAAGTATATTAAGACATTCGCTTGCAGAACTTCAATACATCATCTAAATATCCACGACATACATACAAAATGGACCCGCCCACAAACCAAAGCAGTACCGCGGACAGCGTCTGCAGAATTGCACCCCCCGTTGTTTCGTCATCCGCGAGTACTTCGCGCAGCAAGTCTGTGTCAATGTTACTGGGTTCGGACGTGGGACCCGGATTGCAAGGACGAACATCACATCCACTGGCATCGGATCGTGGAGGCCCACGGGCCCAGAATTGGCGCAGCGTAGGTCCGCCGGCGGCCCAACAATCGAATATTCCAGCGCCGGACTACTCAACGCCTTTACCTTCAACAACCCCGCAGCAGCAAACGCGTTGTCCATGGCCAAACCCCCAATCTCGATTCACTCAAGGGTCTCGAGGACAGGAATTGCAATGGACACACCCAGACTCATTTTGGACTCAGTACAATATATACAACAACCAACTTTTGCAAAGTCAGCAAGGACATGTTTTGCCTCATTCGCAGATACCAGGGTTCAGGCAGGGAACTTTGCCGCAGGCCCAGGAAAAAAGGGCCGCATCTACGATGGAGAGAGAGATGTCCCAATCATCAGAGCTATCGTCCCTACCATCCATGGCCACGAGTCAACCAACACTGGATGGAACAGGGGATGCAGCACAAAATGTGACCGAAAAGCTGGAAGATAAACCACAGCGACAACCCCCAGGGCACTCGTCGCCACTATCAGTGGCTACGAACCTGTGGTCCTCGACAGATGAGAAGGTAGATTTGCAACAGCTGGTCCCCGGACAGCTGAAAGAACAAGCGGCACAGTCGACCGACTCGATGCCTAACAAACCGTTGGAGTCGGATTGTGTAAAATCTATGGAGATCCCGAGAGAGGTCTTTGGCATGATCAAGAGGTTCCATCGAAACCAATTGCCAAAGAAGGAGACAGGGTACTGTGGCATCAGCAATGTCGAAACTGTCGTATCATACAGCTGGGTCAAGGATGACACCTCAAAGATAGTAGTACCAGGTACGCACCTCTCTTGATTCGATGATTGGGACATTCTGATATCGATAAAGGCTATCCTCCAACAATGGCCGATCTAAACCTTCCTGTTAAATTATCCAAGAGAAAGGTCCCTGCGGATTTGATATCGATCAAAGAACGTGAAAGAAGCCAGTCGATGTCCGGAATGTTTGCGGCTCTCGAGGCATGGCCGAAAGAAGGACGCCAAAACCTATGCGATATTGACTTAATCGCTGACACCGCAGTTATTGAGAAATTATTGTACTATATATCAAACCGGCCCACCGTTCTGATAAATTGGCAAATTTGTGTCGAGTGCGTTCGTGGGACATTGATTCTGGGCGGCCGTGGGAAGCTACGAGCAATCGCCCTCGACGAGGCAGCAAAACTTACGCGAAATACTGGGCACGACCTTCCGAGTAATCGAGGCTATTGGAGAGTGGTGAGTTACGACATCGGCGGAATGAAATGGCTTGTGAGAAGCAACGCAGAGCGATGGTTCAAAGGAAGTCCTGGCAATGAAAAATCATCTGCCTCGACCTCGGAAATCGATGTCATGGCTGTGCCGGGAATGAAAGTAATTCGAGGAGGCCATGAGATAGGTCTTAAGTCATTGGTCGCAATTAGATATCCATCATTCAACCACAAACTGCAGAATAGCGAGGCTTACGCATCTTCGGATCGGAGGAGTGGTGCCACATGTACATGGACAGGGTCGGCCTCGGCGCCAGAGGCGGGCCTGCTTGTCCACAAGCCAGCAGCCTGGGTCCAGCAAATAAGCAGGATCTGTTCTCCTCATGTATGCCGAGGCGAACTCGTCGGAATCCAGATGCATGAGTCCGTTCACACCGATTGGGAATCGAAGAATCAAAAAGACATTCAACGCTTGATCTTCCTGATCAAAGCGATAAGAAAAGTGATGCTGAGTGGTAGACATGCCAAGGCTAGGCTGTGCTGGAACAACGAGCATGACAGCTCAGTCAGACTGGATAGAGCAGATGACAATTGGATGGACATTACTGAAGAAGTGAAAAAGAAGTTCTGGGGCATTGGAGCAGAAGAGATAAATTGCGAGAGCAAGCGGAGCACAACTGGGAAGACCAAGAACGCGCGAAAGGATCAAACCGAAGAGCCTACAGAAAACCAATAGCGTATAAAACAAAAATAGCGAGTTCAATGTCCAGTCTATTCCAATCGCCCATGCATCTCTTGATTTGAGCCCAATCCTTGAATCTGCCACAAATAGATTCGATTCCATCATGTCAAGGTGCCAAACAAGAGCGATACAACGTCAATCTAGAGGAGCTCATAAGTCTGCCTATGGCTGTCACTAGAAAAGGATATAGCAATCGAGTTATACCGTAAACGGAGATTAATGAGTGTTTTGTTGGAATCAAGACCTAGCTTGTCTTCGCATGACCTCTCGTCCACACCTCTCTATCTTTCTTCCACAACATCACTCGATGCAGAGGAAAACATCAACCAGAAGAACCAAACAAACCCCGAACCGCTTCATTTCCATCGTCTCGTCATTTGTGTTGTCCTATTCCACGCTTCTGTTCCAATGCGCGCGCGCATGCTTTTGTCCAGTTTCCATAACTCGCACTGCCCGGCTCGTCCTTCGCAGTCCCGCAAACCAGCACTATATATAGGGCGTTGCCTTGTAAATTGCTCGTTTTGCTTTATGCTTCGAAGAAGTTTTTTGACTGTCTGCTATGAGTGCGAGTGCATGGCGTGGAGGATGGGCTGGGCTGAGCGAGAAGATGCTTGGCTTAACGGTGACGGTCTTTGACGGATACGATGCCCTGCTTCGCGCGGTGGGAGTGATTTTCTTGTCTCCATGACGCTTGTTGGACGCGTCTTTCGGTTATTTGTTGTCCTCTTCGCTACAGATTGGGCTGTGGAATTGACCCTTCGATCGAGTTTGTCTGAAGTCTTGAAGTGGTTCGTGCCTCAGGCCGAATGTTTTGATCTCATGTGGAACTCCAAATCAGGAACTCAAGCACTCACTGATGCTGCCTATCTGGTTCTATTGGCGAAAAATGGAGTTCTATCTTTGCTGCTCGTTATTTCTCTCAAAGACACATCACCGAGGAATGAACACCCGATCCGTCAATTTGCAGTCCAAATGCCTACGTTGCGTTTTAGTCTGCGGGCCAGACGTGAGGGTGAGTGAACCTGATCTCAGCCTAATCGCACCTGAGCAGAGCCTGACCGATCCTGATCAGAGCCTGAGCAGCCTGAGCACGCTCTTGGGTCGGCCTCCGTACCATAATATAGAACCTATTCCGGCCTCCTACATGCTACGGCTATAGTTTCCTCGCATAATTTTGCGCAAAAATCCGTTCAAGCCACCCGCCGCGTGGTGTACCAGGCCTGAAAGATCAGCCTATAGAGTTGAATCAGATTCCTCCACTGTCATAGAGCGGTTAAGCATGCAAGGCATCGGCTTTTAATTAAAAATTCGAGTAACGAGCACAAGCACTCTCATCAATTCTCGGGTTTCCTGTGCACTCTTCTTCCCATTATAAATTCGGTGAACTACATAACCAATTTATACGATCTTTTATATCCTCTCTTGGTATATAAGATGGATTTTCTCTTGAGACGGGTAGGAGAACACATCTCAGAGTCTCACCACATATGTGTTCACTGCCAACGACTTATGATCGATCCAGAGAACCCCTCTAAGCCTGTGGAAAGGCCATTCACCAGTCCTGACATGGAAATATCTTGCAACAGTTTCACATTTACGGTTGCAGAGATCTTTCAGGCCCGCCGAGATACTTGTCCTATATTTGAAAGACTCGTTAAGAGCATTGGTTATTCTCTGAACAATGAGTTGGACAAAACAGATAATAGACCTAGGAATGTTCTTATCGATCTGGAGCTAGGGTCAGAAGTTAAGCCAGGGGAAACGCCGAACCTTTACAGAGTAACAGTCCTCTGCCGGTGGGCTGATACGAGTGAAAGCTTCATGGATTCCGACGCCAAAGATGAGAACAGATATTCAACAGAGTCTGTGGCCAGTAAGTACAAGCTTATGATAATCGTGCTTTGATCTAATAGATTCCTAGATGATCCAGCCTCTGTCTATGTACGAAGCTTACCAATCTATCCCTATGTGGTAACTGATATCACATTCGGCATTATCCATAGATGGCTCAAGGAATGTGATATACATACCGCCTGCATCGAGATGCGGCACGACAGAGCTATGATCACAGGTCCCTCACGACTACTGTATTTGGGACACTTAGCAACTCCCAGTGTCAAGATTGTAGATGTGAAAGGCACAGAGAAATACATAGCATTGTCATACTGTTGGGGAACGGATGATTCAATGCAACTGCTTCGGTGTACATTAAATACTTGGCGGGAAGCACTCCCATCCGACGAACTTCCTCGAACAATTCAAGATGCCATCTTCACAACCCGACGCTTAGGCCTCGAGTATCTCTGGGTCGACAGACTTTGCATCGTCCAAAATGATCCACAGGATATGAGGAGAGAGCTGTCAGTTATGGGGGAAATCTATAAAAAGTCCATTCTCACACTCTCCGCTGCATCTGGCACGTCCGCCGTGGATGGGTTTCTTCAATCCCGTGAGGACGCTCTGGCTCTTATGAGACAGTCGAGAGCGGCTATCGGGTATCGTTGTCCTGATGGCACCAGAGGAATGGTGGGGTTGAAACTGGCCAAGGCCGAATTGCTGGCAGACAGTAAAGCTGTCGACGGAAGAGCTTGGACAATGCAAGAGCAATTGCTCTGCACACGGATTCTACACTTTTGTTCCAACCAAATAGTGTGGAAGTGCCCTAGTGTAATTTATGCTCAAATGCATGAAGAAGGTGTTTCGGAAACTCCTGTTGATTATCATTTCCAACACAGACCGGACCCGAGAGATTTCATTGGCAAAGATTGGGCGAGTGTTGTGAGAAGCTACACGGTGCGTAATCTGAGCGTTCCTGACGATAAGTTAATCGCCATTTCTGCGATAGCGAAGGAATTTGCTTCGATATTCAAGACCAACTTAGGACTCGAAAACCCAAGATATCTTGCAGGGCTGTGGGAACACGAGTTTCGAACGTCGCTCGTTTGGTATCTAGATCCCACCACAGAGTTAAACTTCCCGAGGAAACGGCCTAGTAGGTACCGAGCACCATCTTGGTCATGGGCATCTATCGATGGTATCGTAGTGTTGCGGGATAGTGACCACAATGACTTCAGGAGAGCTGAAATGATTGTCGAGATCATTGCTTGCAACGTTGAACTGGCCTCACCCGCGACACCGTATGGCGCAGTGATCTCAGGCTATCTGACCCTCAAGGGCCGTTTGAGGGAGGATTTATGGGACAGGAAGACGCAAAAACTGCTTAGAGCGACGGGGAAAATCTACAAAGATGACGCTCCAGATGGACTAGTCGACGCATTGGAAACAGATCTTCTTGAGTACGACAATGGTACGATACCTGTGTTTTGTTTTGAATTAGGCACGAATTTGGGCAGACTTCCGATGGAGGGAAAGCCCGCACACCCGTTCGGTCTTATTCTAATTAGGGAGAAGGGTTTTTTATCGTGTTATAAACGTGTGGGGTATTTCCAGCTCGAGATGTACGGCGGAACATCTAATTTCATTGATTTTTCCTTTGAAAACTGTGAGAAGCAGGTAATTACTATTATATAAGAAGACATTATGAATTGAAGTATAATTGATATAGTAGAAAAGCATTGTATAATCTCTATGAAGATCTATATTATTATGACCCGAGTATTGTACTAAACTTGAATTATGAAATCATATTAAAGAATGCTAGCTAAGACATTATAATCAGAGGCAAGTTAGAGATTTATACACAGGATACTTACTTGCTCCAAAAAAAAGTCTATTTAGAAATCTCGTAATGAATATTGCTCGGAATCACTGGGTTTGCTCAGGTGAGCTGTTGGGGGTGTTCAGGGTGCTCAAGGTGCTCAGTCAAGTCGACTGAGCCCGAAGGTGAGCCGAGGGTGATTAAGGCTTGAGCAAGCTGACTCCAGTTCTACTCCGAATCCTCCCCATTGCATCTTCAGCCCACAATATTTCTTTCTTACACGTTAAGTCCGCGCACAATGCCTCAATAGCCGCCTTCGACGGGAACACCGCACTAGCTGGTATCGTCGGGCCAGCCTGCATGCAGAACTCGATGGACTGGCAGATATTCTTCACCGGAACCGAAACATCAACCCTATGTGCCAGCGGCGGGAGGTCAATAAGATCTAACCTTAAGAGAGACATCTCGCTTCCTGGGCACGAAATTACCTCCATTTGTACTTTATACGCAGCTAACAAGTTGTAAAGGACTTTGAGACCGGACCAGAGGATACAGCACAATAGACCATGCAAGTGTGTGTTACATTCATGCTGGGAAACTGGTGGGTCACAGGAAATGTATTGTAGGTCTCCACGTCGGACGGATTGGATGAAAGCCTCGTCCAAAACAGCAATGCCGCTGTTGTCTCTTCGATTAGACGGTAGAAAGCTCGTAGCATGATGTCCGGATTCCAGCCTCGATCGACGATACTCAGGATTGCGACAAACAGAATATCCGGTTGAGCCTAGAGATCTAGATTCCCAATTGCCTGAGATCCGTGTTGGCGAGAGACAACTATTCAGACTGTACCACAAAAGTCCAAAGAGTGGGAAGGTGGAATGTGATCTTACATCAAACTCCCGCCGTACACTTAGGGTAAATTTTAGCATCTTTAGTATAGCAATATTCTTCCCCAGACAAGAGTACTTCCCCACACCAAAAGCAAACAACGTTCTCGACATCTTCGAACTGTTCTCTTTGCCTTGCAGCGATCACTCAGTTCTGAACACCTCTAGGTCTTCCCCGTATACGTCTCTGCGATGGTACATGGCAGATGGGTATTCCATTGACGCTGATGGCCGCAGGCGTACCATAGTTTCCAAACATCGATGAAAGAAGCTAAAACGGGTCCGTTAGACTTATTCAAAGCCTCCTAAATATCGTAGACGCAGTTTTTGAGAAATAACAAGGCGGCGAGCGTGTAGCGAACGAGGAAAGCCATGTCTAGATGCTAAGAAAATTGACATGCGAAAGGTGTAGAAGTATTTGAGTGAAAGTACAAAGACGCTAAACATTACATACAAGTTGACCCATTCTATTGTCGACTTTCATCAGTGTCACTGGTGGCGCGGATGAAGCTGACTGCTTGAGAAGGCTACCGTCTTTTCGGCACTCCAATGGGAAATATGAATCGCAGGGTTCTGCATCCAGCGCCCTGAGTGATCTGGGCCGCAAGCAAGCAGGAAACACGGTTAGTGGAATCAACAGTATTCCTAGGAAAGCACAGGAAGCTTGTCTCAGTTGCTGAGAAATTCTCTGGCTTTACGTCCGAATCGCGAGTCGCGAGGGTCAAAACTGTAAGCAGTTCTGATAGAGAACCTAAAATCGATCGTGACCAATGATGTCTTTGGGGTGTCTGTCTTACTAGCCATGAAACCAAGTAAAGCTGAGCGACGACGTCTAGCGTGGAGATGACAGACTTTATCTGCATTTCAAACAGGTCTGGGAGTGGGAGGACTCCATGCGAAGCGATTGAGAAGCAGTCAACATGTGTAGACATTTCAATAAACTGCATCTTTCGATTGAATTTTTTTGAGGCACAGAATAGCAATTTAAAGCCAGGCATGATAGGGTAAGAACATATTAATTAAATCTTCAGGAGAACAGAACAACTTGGAAGCGTTTGACCATTGAGGTCAAGATAAAGTAATGTCTCCATATTTCACGTGATGACTGTCTTGATACGCGTTGAGACGTCTTGGATGCCTCCAATCTCCACAGGAGATTTCACGACCTCTCGACCCTCGTCTTCGGCTCTGCAACAGGAACGACCTTCTACATGTTTGATTGAGCGGTAGATATCCAGCATCTGGGTCGTAGTCGCCAGGATCACGGCGTCCCAGTCGGGCAATCTTCAAAACACCTCTTCGACGCGACCCAAGTGGGACCTCGTCTCGATCTATATCCTCATCGAATAGTTGGTTCTCCAGGTGCAGATCATGCGACTTCTTATATCGATAGGAGAACGGTTCTGCGGAGGCTAGAGCTGCATTGTTGTGAGGACATGAGCCGACGACCGACTTGGACGCAGACAACGAGCGAACCCAAGAGCCCACGCAGTCAATTATCCGGCATGGACCAACAGGAACTGCTGGTATGGAGACGCGATATAATTGATGTTTCAACCATCTTTCTCTGCGATGGAACATATTGCCTCAATTCAGGACTTTGCAGAAAACTTTGGGAGGTGATGAGAAGTTTCCCATACCGAATCACGAATTCACGGTTTTGCCGGAAGGCTCTATCTCGTAGACACAAAAGGTTATGTGTTTATCTGGAGAAAACTTTATGTTACAGCCAACTCTGCAATAGGATAGGGTTGAAAGTATGGACATCATCTAGCTTGGAGACTAAATATGGCGCTTTTTACAACCTCGCTATTGTTTACACCCACGATTGACGGGCATCACAGAACTTCTGCGAATGTGACGTTAGAAACTGGGATATGGGTAAGGACAAAACGAGTACTCTGCGAGCCAGGCTAACGCAGCGTAGACGACAGAAGACTTCTCTGATCTGATGTTCGTGCCGATGTTCTGGCTGAACATTTGGAATGAAGCGAACATTCTGTCTCTCTACCACGTTTGGCAATTACATGGATGACACTTCCTGTTCGCTGTTCTTCCCATATATTGAATTTTGCTGACATAGCTTCTCATCAGCCTTCCATATCGATCCAGACGACTTCCCGTGCCGTCTTCAGCTGGCTGAATTGTCTTCCACTTATCCAAGCATTTCTCCGAACTGGAAAACATTTTCACTCCGTGAGTTCAGTCAATAGTCTCGAGTAGTGACAGAGCACAAAGATCAATCACCTGAGTCTTGGCTCGGACTGTGGTAAAGGTTAGACTGCACAAGAAATATTGTTGACGGCGGGACTTTAGAAACCTTAACATAGCCTGTCGTGGATATATTACAGTCTTCGACTACTTCTCCTCTTCAAAATGTCACCATCCAGACATGGAATGGTGGCCTGATGACTTCTAGTTGTGACATTGACATCCGCCGCACATTCCGAATGAGGGCTCCGGACGCATTGATAGGCTTTGAAATGACATATTGCATTGATGTCGTCGCAAATGCAGCCTTCAGAGGCGATCTCCGAATACCATAGGTGGCGGTGGTTGCCCCAGGCTCTCAGGGGCTCTCGACTGAAGACCCCACGATCTGCATCATGGCATGGTTCAGGCACGCCCACGAGGTTATGTCGGTCAGTATCTATGACCTCTCCAATCACAGGTATTGCTTTCATCTTATTTCATCAGTTTTGGGCAATTAGAGCTGCCGCATATCCCTTGCCCCATTTCTACAGCCTGTTCTTGTCCCAAAGTACACAAATTGGTTTGTCATCAGCTTCATTTGCATTACCACCAATCAAAAAACATGTGTTCAAGCAAAACACCAAAGCAGTGCTTTGCACCTTCAAAATGTTGGAAGTCCCAGCGTGCCGTCTAGTACATGAGTTTCGGTTTTCGAGAAGGCAGATGAGGTCAGAGTCACATCAGAGAACCGAACCTGATATGTTCCTACACGCCTCGTGTCGCATATGCTGGCTGAATCTCTGCATTACAACCCGTGCATTACCGAACTCCCGCCCATCGTCGGTCTTTCGCGGTGCTCTGGCTTTGTCGGCGTAAACCGACTACTGAATACACTCCTGGTGTGACGAAGGATGAGAAGGGCAAGGACTTCGAGATATTCTGTGACCACCTCTCTTACCAGCAGGGTTTGCCGATGGAAGTGTCGTACGTACCAGAGCCAGCCACCTCGAGCTTCGTTAAGCAAGCCCATTCAAAGCCAGTACTACAGTTCCACCACCTGCCGCTCCATCAATACATCCATCAATATCCAACCCCCGGACTCCGCGGTGGTCCGATTGATGCCTGTCATCCCGCCATCCGGGCCAGCAGCCGTACCTGATTCCAAGTCAAGGCGGCCCAGCTGCAAGGAAATTACTTCCAGAAGGACTGCTCCGTCATCCAACCATAATCGCAAAAGATAAGTAGTTCTGTACAGCATACTTAATGTCTTCTCTCCCTCCCTCTATGTTGGATGTACGTTTCTATTTCTGTTCACTTCACCTATCATATTCTAACGTCAACTGTTTGAGGATCACAAAACCTGAGTTCTACTGGCTTCATCACGCTGGATTTCTTACAGGTGAGGGAGTTGGCTAGCGAGCCGACCATTCCCCAGCTGCATACACGATGGTACTCACCACTGGACTTTGTGAGCATACGGAGGACTCCAGAGCCATCTGCTTTCGCGCCCAAGGATTTCGAGCAGAGGTTCTATGTTGTTGCAGCCGATTCCGAGCTTGTGGGAACGATTGTCATGGGATCGTTGGATACAGGGAGAAGAGCTCTGAGACCACAGCCTTCGATGGATTGGAATGATCCGTTGGTACGCACCCCCATTTACAAATCGCATTCATTCTTGTTCTAACAAAAAGCAAGAACTGGACTGGTTGGCAAAAGCACAGAACATACCTCATCATCTGCCTTTTTACCTTTCTCGCCACCGCAAACACTTCGAGGTTTGTTTTGGCGACATCGCTGCTAGAAAAGGAGTTTGAAAAGAACCTCATGGTCATCGGATATCTCACATGGTTTGAGCTTCTTGCTCTTGGAATAGGAAACATATTCTGGGTTCCACTCATGCGAGTTGTCGGCAAAAGACCGATTGTCCTTCTGGCACTTCCAGTTTTGGTTGTTGCAAATGTATGGTCATCCAAGACTCACGACTTCAATCAGCTTCTCGCATCATCTGTACTCTCTGGATTCGCATCCGCAGCTGCACAAGCACCCGTAGCCGCTATTGTGAAAGATCTCTTCTTCGTCCACGAACGTGGTGCCAAGATGATGATCTTCCACTTCGCTTTATCCAGTGGAACTTTTCTCGGCCCATTGATCAATGCTTTTATAATTAAGTACTCAACCTGGAGAATTGCGTGTGAAGCTTTTGCCGTCGCAGCCGGTGCTATCTGGATTTTGGCTGCTTTGCTCTACCAGGAAACGACATACCATAATCGGGATGTCTACGCACCAGTCAGCTCATACGGATCTAGAACCACTTTTACGGGGAAATTGAGTGTCATGAAAGGTTTTGACGAACACAGGAATCTTGTGCAAGCTTTTTGTGGTTGCATCAGTATCGTCTCATACCCGAGTGTACTCTGGACTGGTTTCTTGGTTGGGACATTTTCAGGCTGGCGTGTTCCCCTTTACCGGAAAACATACATGACTTGCTAACAGCTTCAGGAATATCATTATCCGAGTGAGTACCTACCAAGCCTTCACTAAGCCTCCGTATGACTACGGCATGCCGTTCCTAGGTCTTTTCGCAATATCTGGCTTCATAGGGACCATCCTCGCTATACCTATCGGAGGGAAACTCATCGACATTCTCTCGAACCGCTTTGCATTCTCACACCATGGCACCCGAGAACCAGAATACCGGCTCTACGCTTTCATCATACCCGCCATCGTCGGCCCGGCGGGAATTCTCCTATTTGGTCTCAGTATTGCTGAGAAAAGACCCTGGATCCAGCCAGCGATAGGCTATGCAATGCAAGGCTTGGGTCTCACAGCAATCTCCAACATAGTTGCTACGTACATCGTTGATACGTACGTAGAACATGCAGCCGAGGCCATGGCGGTGGTGTTCGTCTTGAGAGGTGTGATTGGTGCGGTGATGGTACTCTACGGCGACAATTGGATCAGAGTTACAGGCGAGAAGCAGGCATTTGGGCAGATGGTCGGGCTGCAATATTTTCTCTGCTTGTGGGCCATTGTGTTTCTCTTGTGGGGGAAGAAGATCAGAGCTTTTACCGTGAGGTATGGACCTGTACACAAGGCAAATTATTCTTGATCCGAAGATCGAATACAATTAAATTCTCACATGCCCAGTCCACAACAGCCATCGGTGAGTAAAATATTCTGCATGGGTGAGGTGGATCATAATGAATGAATTGAATCAGAATACTATACTACAAAGAGAAAAAAAAACTCAAGCCCATATCATATACAGAAGGCAAGCTTCAACCGCAACCGCACAATCGGTCGTTCGCTTTCAAATTTTCATTCAGTCCTGTCTAGTTTTCTGGATGTGCTCAATAGCCTCCAGAAGATGCGGCACTAACTTATCCGGATTCTCCGTAGCAGGGAAATGACCCAGCTCAGGCATAGCCTTATGCTTCGCACCTGGAATCTTATCGCAAGTCGCTTGTGCCATAGCCGGAGTATTGCTCCAGTCATACTCGCCTGTCAGCATGAAGACAGGGCATTTCTTCGTGTCGATCTTGCCGACGCGTGAACGGGAAAGTTTTCATCCAATAGTGGTCATTCCCCCTCCGGTCAAGATACCACCAGATACCATCTTACAGCATGAGGGCGCCGATCAGGAATGGCGAGATTCTTTGCTGCCTGGTGCAACATGGTCTCATGGCTTGCCTGAAGAAGACGGGCCTTTGGGGATTGCGCCTAGTGGTGGCATTCCACGGTAAATATTAATCGCCAGCTATCACGTTTGTAAACTTCAAGTATGATGATGAAGAGGATTAACCTCTCAGGAGTTGTTTGTTCGCCAAGCACGTTCCCATCGCTTACCAAGCCTAGCGGATTTACCCCTTATTGGAAGTAAACAAGTTCGTCAATAGCCACTCACCAGCCAGGATTGCAGTGAGCAATTAAGACTTACACTCTTGTCATTTCAGTTTTACATGGGGTCTCTGTGTTCAGCGAGCAATGTCTTCTGAGATCGATTTTTGTCCCAGATCCCGATTGTGCTTTGTGTTGTGCGAGGGGAACACAATCACAGCATGAGCATTTATTGATCGGCGACCACAATGGACCGCAGATTTTTGTCATCGCAATGCTTTGTATAACACTCCAGCAGTCCTAAAGAGGTAAAATAGTTTGTTGTCATTGCTAGTGATTGCCATAAAAGCCGCTCTTTGGCATCTCCTCTTCCTCACACATACGGCAGATCTTGTATCAGCAGTACCATATGCCGGTTTTGATCCATTGGGTCTCTAGATCAAGTCTAGACGAGGCAACATCTTTATTGGTCAACATTCAACTTCAGCTTCTTTGTGAGGCCGCGGTGTTGTACTCACATTCTCATCCGGTTTCTTTGAGAGGCATCCCCAACCGAATCCCTCGTCAGGGATCGGAGGGTATGGTAGCTTCTGGCAGCTAGTCTCGGGATCACAGCATGGATGCGGATTCCCGATGTCCCATCCCAAGTGGCACAGCCAATGATTCTCATCCTTATCCGGAATCTTCCACTCTGGCATGCACTTCTCCTTATAGCCTTGGAGTTGAGCGGCTGCCTTGGTCAAGATCGTCTCTTCGATGCAAATCATCTTGCGGTAGGCTGTGATACAGGTGAGACCAGGGCAGCAAGCACGGCCCTCGATCCAGGGCTCGCATTGTTTGCCACTGGCAGAAATGCAGGTAGGCTCGTCGAACAGGCGATTGGTATTAGGGGCATGTTGTGAATGCTGAGATTAGTTAGATTCATGCCTTTGTCTGTCACCAGGGTGTTTTCAGATGCTTGCCTTGAGAACTTCGGATTTGATGGTAATATCTGCATGTTCAATCAGAAATGAGAAAGCAATATGTGAAAAGCCGTGTGCTTACCTATTTGCGCAGGTACAGCCGTTGCGCAGGCTACGAGTGCGGCAAGTGAAAGCAAGTGCATGGTGGCGTCAAGACTTGTTGTATCTGGAAGAGGGTGTTAAAATTTGGGATTTCTGTTGGCCTGCTATCAGGTGTCAAATGTGAATGGGTGGTTGTTGAGCTTTTAAGCATTTTCTTGTTCCTGCAACGTCACTCGTGGCTCTCTTTTCTGAAGGTTGTGATATTTTAAGTCGCATCAATTCTGTTTCGCATCGTGTCTAGGTACAACATCCGGAGAGTGTCTTGACCAAATTGTGCTTGTTCCAATCGAAATTGGTTCTGATCACCACTTGTACGCTTGTGTCTTGCTACACAGCGGTCCTTAAACTTCCAGCTTGGTTATCAAAATTTGCACTTCAGTTATCATTTGTCCGTGAAGGGGATAGCAACATCCAGCAATGGAAGTTGGTAGCGACGCGCTTTGTACGAAGGCAACGTGCTTCCTTTTCGCGCTCATCACCAACCAGCATGCTCCTAAATCAAATCATTTCTCACACCGGAAACAATTCCGTCTGGCATAACGTTGATTTTTGGGGAGGTTTTGTACCTTTTCTTTACACCGATTATTCTTCGTCCATGCTTCCAAATCGAGCGAGGAAGATGTGTTATATCACGTGACCATTCATACACTTCGAGGTCCAAGACAGTGTGACTAATGATAAGAAAGAGCATTTACATTAACAAACAGCCCTCAGGCTGACACTTTTTATTTCATTGATACAATGTCAGCACCCTGAAGAAATCACTCACCCGCATCTTCACCCCTCCCCATGAGCCCGGGAATAGCGTCCAACGGACCAAAGGAAAGCCAAAACCGCCTACCCCCGCGGCGAAAACATAATTCATCACGCCACAAGCGCTAAGGTGCGCCATTCTTGCGCTATTTTAACTTTGCTATCGTTCTAGGTTTGGGTGATGGATCTGGTCTTGGTGATCTGCTGGGTCTGTGTGTTTTGGGCGTTGGGTGTTTCATTTCTTTTTGGGCCCAGAGGGAGATTTGGCGTGCGATTTGGGATGCGTGGAGATGAACGTAATTTATCCTCCAGATCGGATCTGTTTGGAGAGACGAGGTTGTTGTCGACTGAGAATTTGGTGCTTGAGGCGTGCTGTCCGATATTTTTCGTGAGAAGTCGAGGGCGATTACTAGAACATAGCAAAGAACATTACATGACCTTTGATTTTGTATTTTGAAGCGATCAAATAATGTATATGAGCCAGCAAGTGAAATACTTCCTCTCCCCGCCCCAGAACGATAGAAAGCAATGCGACGCTTACTCCCCAGCCAACACCCCATTGAGACTGGATATCGCAGTACCAACAGCAAAAAAAACAACTAGAATCACCATACCCTCACAACTATATATAACCACCTCTATATCTTGAGACTAATATATTGTTCATCATGAACACACTCCCACATGATTTAAACCATGTTCTCCGTAGACTTCCTCTTTTCGCTGGCACCCTTGATCATGGTCGACAAGTCACCGACTGGAAGCTGGAATGGAAAGTCTAGAGCAGCAAGCATGATAGCGAAGAAGATCCACCATCCAGCCATAGATGTGACGAAAGTGAATGCACCAGCAGCGACTTGGCACCTGTGGGCAGTTTCCGCATGTGAAGCATCTCCAGTGCTGATAGCAAGAGCGTTCTGCCAGTAAGCGCCGGCGAGGAGACCGAAAGATGGGACGAGAGTGAAGAAGATGATGACGAAGACTACGTTGGTGCGGAGAGAGCAGACAAGGAAGACCAAGCACAAGACTCCCATGAAGAGGAGGAAGAAGGCGAATGAGGCTGTGAACCCAACAGTTGCAATACCTGCAGCTTCTGGCTCGCCAGCAGGTGCATATGCTCCATAGGCACCATAGAATGGTTGAAGAGTGGAAGCGAATGTGAGCCAGAAGGCGCCGAACGACATGAAGACGACGAATGGGAAGGTGTTTCCGAGAATAAATTCAAGGAATCCGCCAGTAAGCATGAGGACACCGCCAAAGAAGAAGTATGAGCCGCTATAAATCATTAGTTCTCTGGATCATTTCCACGGTTATTGCGAAGGTACTCACATTCCCGATGCACCATTGCCACCAGCGCCTCGCCATCCCATGAGAATACAGCACAAAGGGGAAAGGCAGAGAAGGAAACCAACCAAAGCCCTACAAACAAGTCAATTGAGTTCAAATGCGGGCATCGGGAGAACTTACACTGGTGTCGGGTTTCCAAATGTCTTTCGTAGATCACCCTTGACTTGGTTCTGTGGTGAAAGGTAGATCTTCTCGAAAAGCTCGGGCGATATTGAGATGCTTCCAGCAGTCCTGATTCTCTTCAACGCTGTGTCATTGTCCATATTGGTGTCACTCATGTGGTACGAGTTTTGTCCATGTCCGTTCGTGTACCCGTTGTTGCTGAAATCCTTCTCCAATGGAGCTTGGGCGTCGTGTGCTGTGGCGGCCATCTTGACTGAGACAAGAGATGAAAATCTGCTGAAGTGTAAAGAGATATCTGAGCTGTCTGCAAAGGAGAATGGTCTGGGAAGAGGAGGAGCTTTTGGGGGGTTCCAAAGTATTATGTAGCTCCGCCTTGCACCTTCCACACCTCCGCACCTCAGGTAGTCAAGCTGATGGGTCCAACCAGGCGATCAGACGATCCTGGTAGGACGCATAGCAGCATCGCCAAAATCACCCCTGAGGAGAAGTTGTCCAGATCTGTGCAAGGGTGCATTGCTGTACGGAGTAGTGGGGATGGCACGGGAAGCTCGAAAATATTTTTAATCTCCAGACACTATTCAAGCTTGGCATTTCTCATTGGGTGAAAGACGAGCTAAAATCGTCCATTAAGAGTTCAAATGCCATGGTTTGGACTCGCCAATCCAAAACAGCTCATAAGGTCGAAATTCGGGTTATGTTGAAGCATAAAGTTGAATGCCGAAGTCAACGAACGATTCACAAGATTTCTTCAATCAATAGTGTCAAGAACAGAACTGTACCTCTTGTATTTCAATCATTTTTCTTATTTCACCTGAAGATATCGTATTCGATTTTAAGATATTGGTCGATTGATGGTCGCGTCATGGAGTAACGGAACGGAATTATGGCGCGGTGCTGGCCAATGGAAAGTCGTACGATCGGGCCACAGCTGCCTTGGTGATGCTTGTTGATACACGAGTCACTGGCTTTTCTCTGGTCGCCGGCAAGGTTTCATTGGTGAAAAAATGGCTGGGAGGAATAATACCGGCCAAGTGGAAGAGATTCACTTGAGATGGATGAGGAATGGTGGTTGAAGTCCGAGGCAGGATCGACAGCCGAGAATGCGGGGGAAGCTATGGCTTTTTCAAACAGAAGGACGCGACTCAGAAGTCAGAACCACTCTACGTCTGACTAGATTTTCGACAAAGCGATGTTTGGCAAGAGAAGAAGACGACGATGATCGACCTGGGTGAATCTTTATTTGTGACGTTGATGCTGTGCAGAGAAGAAAAGGCTGGGAACGGTGGTATGATATAAACATCCGAGGCACTAGCAATAAGCGAAAGCAACATCATCACGTGGAGCAGGCGGTTTTGTTGTTGGGAGTTTGGGTACCTTAGTGCAGCCACAAGCTTTTGTCAGATGCCGTTTTGTTCCGTTATTGCGTCCAGATCCGGAGTAGATGTAGCGTCCGATACCGCATCAGCGTCCTGCATAACGGAAGACAATCATCAAGTGAGGGCATTTTTACATGTCTTTGTTTCAAGTCAAACTTAGTAAATAGGCTATTCGTTTGTTCCGGGTTGTTGCTACTGTTGTGTTCAACATGAAGGATGCATCTTTGTATCAAAGTGACAGAACTGGTATCAGAGAACACGCCTTCGCCTTGTCACCCTCATGTCAGACGCATATTCAAACATCAAGACCGTCTCACGTGATAATGAAGTTGCTCCCGCACTGATCTACGCCATCTCCGCCTACCCCAGCTTTACCCCAGGTTGACGGTTATCGAGACCGCACCTCGGCTCGAGCACTTCCTTTCTCTTTTCAGACAAGTTCTCATTTCTAAAACAACAACCTTCGTTGACTGGTTTGTCCTCAGCTGCCGAGCAATAAGTACCGAATCGCACATCGTCCAACTGTGTACTTCATACGGTGCACTACCACTACTGGTAGAAGATGTGGATATGTACAAGTAGAATCTTATTCGTACCTCGTACATGCCAGAAATAATGTTAATTCACAGTCTGAGCGTGATTCAAGAGAATTCTACTTGACAGGGCTTTTTACAAGGATATTACCCAATGATAAAGTAATGCTTATCCCCCGAGTTGCCAAGTATTTGGATTTAATGGGTCTATGCACAGACTAGAATTGTACATTATTTATCCTTGACACGTAGTATGGAACATGATTTGATAGGTTTGGTTTTGGGAAGGATAGATCCCCTTTTCCGGACTTTCGGCACTAAATCACGGAGATATCGGCTCGCTAATTTCCGTGAAGATCAACAAATGAGGGGTAGCTCAAGCCTGACTCTCGGATGACCATTGTTACCGCGGTCAAGATATCGTGAGCCGCTAGTTTTATTTTATTTGGACTCTGCCCAGGGTCATCTCAAGCTGCATTTGAATCCAATAACAGGTTATAAGGTGCAAAGGCAATATTTCTTTTTTATTTGTTCTTTCTGATTTGCATCCTAAGACCAGTCTTTCGATACGCGTGTTAAAATGTGAGCACTTTCTTGTACTTTGATATTAACGTCCTTTGATCAATTCCAAGCACTCCAGAGAGAGAAACAGTGAATGGATTCAGCTCGGTCGTGCTTCACAGAAAACTTATTTGCAAGTTACAGCCTTACCGCTTGTCGCAGCTTGCTCACAAAGATGAAGCCAAGGAGAGATTTTCCTGTGCATCAATTATTTAGTAGAGATAAGAGTAGATGAGGTGTAATTAAAAGTTCTATTGTCTTTCGCTTTACTGTGATTCCACGTAGCCGGTGTCAATTTCATTCGCATTTTTTAGTCAGTTAATTTTAGCCAATGTAGTCAATAGTTTTCCCGTTTTGCCAAGAATTACGATTAATTGCCATTTATTATTGCCCACCTTAAATAGACTGGCGTTGGTTCTTAAGCTCCAAAATGGCCATTGATTGATTAGGGGGCTTAATAAATAGGTATATTTTAACCCATTTAGGCTTGATTCCCGTACTTAGCTCCTGTACTTAATATTTTAAACTTTTAAACAAAAAGTTAAAAAAGAGCTATGATATTAAAGCATTAAAATTAATCAAATTTTATTATAATTATATAATTTTAATTTTAAATAAAAGCTGCAAAAAAGACCTTTTATTTGGCATGCTATTTATATTTTTAAAATATATAATTATTATATAAGAAATATTTAAAATTGGGTTATTTCTTGCTAATTTCCCATTTAATGCATAATTATCAAAATCACCAAAAATCATTAAAATAGCCCCTTTAGCTTAATGCCATTATGCAAACAATAATACCAATACTTTTAAAGGCTTTTTAACTCTTAAATATAAAGGTTAACAAGCTTATTTATTTTTTGCCCCTCCGCCAATAAAAAATAATGCAATACTTTTAATTCCCATTAATTTGAACCCAATAATTCGCAAAGCGCCTTTAAAGCCTTAATCACTTTTTAAACTTAAATCAAAGGCTAAAAAGCAATAGGCATGGATTTTTCAGCATATGCTAAATAATAATATTAAAAAAAAATATTATAATGCTTTAATTAATAAAGAAATATGGCAATATGCGTATTATTCCCAGCAATATAACATAAATAATAAGATAAGGTTTACAAAACTCCATTTGGCTATTTATAACCTTAACAAAAACAATTCGCATAATATGCCTATAACCTATTGCAAATCTATATACCAAATGCTTCTTTTTATAAGCTTTAAATATTAAGCTAAGCTTGGAGAAAAGCATTAATTCAAGCGGAGGAATATAAGAACAATAAATAGGCATTTTATTAATCCAAATTAATTAAAGCTTTTTTACATTAGGTAATATATTTATTTATACCTTTTTTTAATGCTAATTTGCTATAAATTTATTTTTATATGCTTATAACTTTTGCGATTTATTAAATAATAAGAATTCCGCAATCTTTTCAAATATATTAATCCTAATATTATGTGCTAATTTCCACGCGCTTATTTAATTATTGGAATATAAGTAAAGCATTAATTTAAAGCTTATAAACAAAAGGTGATATGCAGTATTAAAAATGCTTAATCAAAGATACATATTTCCTACAATTATTAAATTTTTATAAATGGTCACTTAATATTAATTATTATTTTAATATACATTGGCGCTAATGAAAAAGTAAGGAAAATGATAGCAGGAATAAGGGAGGTTTTAGGAAATAAAACAAAAGAAAAGCTTTATGCAATAATAATAAAAATCATTAAAAAATAAGAGCTTTAATATAATTTGGGATATTTTATAATAAATAATGCCATAAATAATAATATCATAATGCGGCATATTGCTTTTAATATATTTCTTGCTTGCTTCATAGCTTTTGCTAATAAATTACCTTAAATCTCCATAAAGCCTTTAGCATTTGCTATAACCTAATTACCTATTAATTATATTGCGCCAAATATATCATCAATTTTTCCGCAAAATCCTTCTTATTTATTACTAATAATAATATGCTTAAAATTGCGGAAAAAGAATAAATTACAAATAAATAGCTTTAATAAATATTATAAAAAATATGGGAATAGCACCAAAAAGAACCTTTTAAAAAGCTTCATAATTTTATTATATTTATATAATGCAGCACCTTGCATTTGCAAAAATTCCTAGCTTTATTTAGCAATTATTACCTTTATTAAAACAATAATACATGCTAGAATTTATAATATACAATGCTTAAAATTGCGCTTTTATTATAAAACGCAATTAAAGAATATTTTACAATTTATAATAATTCCGAAATTGAGAAGAATTATTTAAATGCTAATAATTAGCATATTTTAGGTAAAATTAAAAGCTTTTTAATAATTCTCAAATTATTTATCAAATCACTTAAAGGCCATAAAGCATTTTTTAATTAAGTTTTACTTTTAATAGATTTTATTTTCGCTTATTTTAAAAAAGCAAAAGCAATTTATAAAAATAATATTAAACTATTTGCAATAATCAATTTGGGGTGGCAAAAAATAAATAAATATTACATCAAAAATAACAAATTTCTAGCTTATGTCATAATAATATTTCTTAATTTTACGCATAAATGGTCATATTTTAAGCGAATATAAAAAACCTCCTAGCAGGAAAAGGCGTAAAAGGTAATTAAAAAGCTTTGGAATAATAAATACAAGCCAAAATCAACTTTTGCAATTGCAATAATACTTATTTCTTCTTTTATTAACAAATTCAAGCTTTGATTATAACAAATTAAAGCGTTAATTTCCAAAATTAATAAATTCGACTTTTATTCTATATTTGCATATATTTATAATTATAATAATATCATTAATTAATAAATTAAGCTTGCATAACAAAAGGCATTCCCAAACTTTTCAAAAATGGCTTTTAATATACTCTTATTATTGGCAATATTCTTAAATCTAGAACAAGCGTTTTTTATGGCAAAAATCATCCTTTTAAATCATTGAAATAAAATGGGGATGCAAATGTTTAAGCAATTAGAATGCTTAAAATTATGGATTAGCAAAATCAAATGGGAGCTTAAAGTAAAAAATATAAAGCTTGCTAGCAACGCTTTATTAAAGGAGCCAGAAGTTGAAAAAGCAATTAGAAATATTATTAAAGCAAATTTATAAATACATTTATTTTTTTGTTTTTAGCAACAACTTTATTCCATTTGTTTTGGTTTTATAAAAACTAATTAATATTTGTTATTAAATAGCAAAACTATAATTAGTTCAAAAGCTTTAAAATGACCTTATTTGAACGGCCGTAAACTATCGACTATATTGATTCTAGCAAAGTCAGGTTTCCCACTCCATGATGGAAAGCGCGTTCCGAGATTAAATCAAACCATAATCCTGGCGGTGTCTTATCGTACTTTATAGCCAATTATTAAGACCAAAAAATAGTCTTTGAGGAACTCACACAATTCTATGTGCCATGGCACTTCGTTGCATCCCCACTAACTCATGGCTTTCTCTCCCAGTCTAACACGTCTGTACTACGCTGTGCATCTATTTATTCATTTTGTTATCATCTTTTCCACAAATCGTTTCGCTCTTCTTGCCTCCCATAGCAGTCTTTTGTCCACCACATTCTGCCTCCTCCTTTTCTTATCGTTCAGCCCCATAGCTTTTGTCACAGGGACTGGTACTGGCGTTACTTCCCAAGCAGTCCATCCATCGTCCAGCTTCCGAATGACAGATGGACGACGAACCGGAGGGTTTCCCGTCGGTATGTCTAGAGGACTACATATCGGGTAAGCATGAGTTGGAATGTCATCATGGGGTTTCGACTCAACTGGAGCACTTACGTCTATCTCGCATTGTGGTTTTCCTAGTTATAGATGCCATTTACGAATAACAACTTTGCGTACCTAGAAAACTTCCTGAAAGTATCCAGGAGAGTTTGAACGGACGATGTAGATTACCTTCCCATAACCATGGACTGGCATGGGCCAGGAGTTGGATTCCGAGTCTAATTCCTACTTCAGTTATCAGCACTGGTCTACATTAAAATCCAGGGGTGGCTGGCGCCTCAAGAAATTCAGAGTGAGACGAATCAAACTGCCCGAATTTGAGTTCACTTACCACGTGCAATGAAAGTCTTGAAGCAACTTGAGGTACTGGTTCAAAAGCAGCCTATACTTCCGGAATACTCGTCTAGGCAAAGAGATCAGCGTTGTATCGTAGAACAGATGGACATCCCTGGACTGACATACATGATAGGTCCCTGGTCCAGTATCTGAGGGAAAACAGAGCTTGATGTTTGGGTAGCGGTTAATTACTCCATATCTCCTTCGCAAATGCGGAATGAATTGACCCAAGGTCTCTTGTAGTAGTGGGATACAAGAGCAACTGCGAGTGATACGGCGACCTTGCAGCTTGGTCGCACCACATAGAAGCGGTTCAGTTGATATGTTTCTAATCTTTGTGAAATGTGTTATTGACGGCGACAGTCACGAATTTGTAAATTATTGAAGATTGCATTGTGAGGAAGGTGACGAGGAGAGTAACGACTTCAAACTTTGAATCGCCTCACTGCAAGAAGCCACAAGAGATGGCCAAGATAGGCCACAGTCTACAATAGAAAATTTGGACGCGAGAGAAAAGAGAAATTCCTAAGGGAATGGGAAGTAAATAAAAGCACGTGCTCTCGCGAGAATTGTAGTCGCGCTTTTATCCGGACGCGATTTCTTGGAGATAGCTGTGCCATTCGGCTTATTGTTGGCCATGACATTAACAAAATAGCCTCAATTTAACCACATCTCACATCAAACTGCAAAACACCTCTGAATTGCAACGACCCAAAGCCCCAATAGTCGGTCTCTGCCACAGATATGCCTCCAAAGAAGGCCACGAGCGCCATCTCGGCCCCTGTCTTTATTGTCCTCCTGAGCACCTCGATCGACTCTGTCCATGCCTCCCTCGAATCTGCGAATGAGCGTGTAGCAGCGGCCAAAAGCGAAGGCAATGGCACGCCTAAGATCGAAGTACAGAGTTTGGTCGGAGGAACCATAACCGTCGACCCAGTCGAGGAGAAGAAGCCCGCCAAATCCAAAGCCAAAGCTATCAAGAAGGAAGACAAAGAGGACAAGGAAGTGAAGACCGCCGCACCGAAGAAAACAAAGACGCCTGCAGAGCAACGCGCAGCGAATGCGACGAAGCCCAAGGGCGCGGTGGATGAGTCAGAACTTCCGGATAACTACAAGACATTGTTGGGCGGAATGGGCACTGCGCTGAAGGGGCTCTCTATTTGTGTGACTGGTGTTCCACCGACGCTGGGCAGGAAGAATGCCGAGAAGCTGGTCGTGAACTATGGTGGAAAAGTTGCGAGCAGTCTGAGCAGCAAGACCAGTTATGTTGTCGTGGGTAATGATGCGGGACCGACGAAGTATGTATCGTTTTCCCTTTGGCTCGGGACGAATCTTCTTATGCACTGCTAACAATCGGGCAGGCTGGAGAAAATTGAAACTCTGGGCCTCACTACTCTGGATGAAGACGGACTTGTCAAACTCATCGAGGGGGGCGGCGGAGCCAAGCGGTCTGCGGATGACGACAACGACGAGGAGGATGTAAAGCCCACCAAGACCAAGAAGCGAAAGACCTGAGTAGGTTCTGGGCGGCCATGGTCTTGAGAGAATCTCACGTCCTTGGGTTCTTTTATCTGCGCGTGTATACTTCCTTGTTATTAGCGACTTCTGTACAACAATTTTGCAATCGCATATGGGCTTCGGCATGTGGACCGTGTCTTCTTAGCACAGCTGCAGCTTTCGACTTTCGTAGGAGATGATTGCAGGGTCAAGGGTTTCTGGTTTTGGCAGAAGTGGGTGGGTATAATTGATTGATATTCCGAAAGCATTGACTTTCCCGCGTCCACTTCCACTTCAATTCGCCCACGCCTGTGGAATTGTGATTTCACTGGTATTCATGTTTATTGTGCTGCTTCCGTGTCATCGAACTCTCATGCCATGTCATACGTATTCTTTTTTGCTTCACAGTGGTGGCCATGACCTTCTTCATTGGGAATGAGGGGATGGAAGGAGATGATGTGCAATGTTGGCAAGCATCCACTGATGCTCCACTGTGCCAAAACATTGATGCAAATTGGTCTTGGTATCCCTAAGTCCCGAATCTCCCAGCAGGAAATTTGACGGCATTCTCTCCTTACAATTCTATTCCGGAGCTTTTTGACGTTCTGTCTTCGGCCAGCATGCCCACATCACCAAAGTACGTCAGACTCGCTCGTCCTTTTTATGCACACCATCATTAATCAGCCTTGCTGCAAACATCGTATTTTACGATAGAGAATCATCTCGAACCGGTAGTTGTGAGAATTACACTAACCATATCAAGAAGTTCAAAATCCATTACTAGGTTGCAACAAGGTTATCCCGACGCCCAACTCCGCTTGGCATCGCGAATACCAATCCCTACGGCCCTCTCCGTGTCCAATCACATATCGAGTTCCCCTTCGACAGGCCAAAGTACAGGGAATCAAAGATAAGATTTGACCAGTACAGTACCGATCCCGAGCCATGCAGCAAGATCGACTTGCCGCTTGGGTTATCCCGCTTTGAGAAGGTCTTTAGATCGGAGTTGCAGGCTTGTGGAAGGTACAAGACTCTTGGTACTGCTGGCTGCCGCTGTTATCCTTCCATTTGCTTAGGAGTTGCGAGTGCCGAGATTGGAAGTGATGGCAATTGGAGCGTGCCGATCAAGGAATCCGGAAGGCGTTGGAGTGCTATATAGATTGCTTGTATCGCGAGTACTTTGGCTTAATATTCTGGTTGATCTATCTTTGGCTGCTTTTCACGATGCATCTCTCTGCTATCCTTCCGGCTTTTTTTGCTTCTCTGTCCTTGGTCGCGGCTCTGCCTCCTGCAGATGGCAGAGTTGCCAATGATGGAAGTCTTCGTTTGATCAAGACCTCTGAGGCAGACCCTGGTGTCTGGGTTACTGAAGAGCAGAAGATTACTCAATATGTAGCCAAGAACATTGGGTTCATTGATATCACGGATATCAAGGTAAACATATCAATGTTCTATTGTCAACTACGAGATCTAATCCAGGCACCAGAATGAGACAGTTCTCAACCGCCTCTCAACTGTTCAAAGCGAATCCGCAATTCAGGCTCGTGCTGTCACCTACCCCGCGACACTGACACACACAACCGAAGCGAACGCATTGATCGCGAAGCTTACGACCACTGGACCAAAGAGCTGGTTAACAACCTTGACCAAGTAAGTTGACATTGTCTCGGCTGAAAGAAGTCCCTAGAGCTTAAGCTCACAGCCAACTAGCTACTACAACCGTTATTACCGATCCACCTACGGTACAGAGGCAGGAACATGGTTACTATCGCAAGTAAAGACCATTGCATCGACTAATGCGGCCATCACTGTCACAACCTTCGCCCACTCCTTCAATCAGCCCTCTATCATTGCCAAGATCCCAGGAACCAGTTCAAACCTTGGTTCGTACCAATCACCCTTTCTCGTCCACCGTTTAACTCTCCCTTCTTCAATGCCTCCCCCTTAAGACGTTCACTTACGCCTCACAGTTATCGTAGGTGCACACTACGACAGCACAGGGGGATCGCCCACTGCCCGCGGTCCAGGTGCAGATGACAATGGCTCCGGTGTTGTCACTATTCTTGAAGCTCTCCGCGTTATTGCTGCTTCAGGATTCAAGCCCAAGAACACCATCGAGTTCCATTTCTATGCTGGTGAAGAGGGCGGTCTGCTCGGCTCCCAGGCGATCTTCAGCAATTATGCCAGCACCGGCAAGACGGTTCTGGCCGTTGTTTGCCAGGGTATGTTTATCTTTTTCTCCACGTTCAAAGCCACTGGGAGGCCGGGCTTGAATGTTAGGCGTGAGCAATGAGCTGATAGGTTCTGTAATGCAGATATGACAGGATATTCTCCTTCTGGCAAAGTTTCAGTCTACACCGACTACAGCGATTCCGGACTTGTCACCTACGTCCGCAAAATTGTTACTCAATACACTGGCATCACATACACCACTGATAAGTGCGGATATGGATGCTCCGACCACGCTGCTGCCTACGCCAATGGTTTCCGTAAGTATCATTCCACCTCATCTCGTAGTCCATATAATCTAGGAAACTGGATTTTGCGCTTGAGATGTCACAAAAAGGGGCTTGGCTAATAAGTCCGCGATACAGCCGCAAGTTACGTCTGTGATGAGGTCATCAGCACCAGCAGCCCGTATATCCACAGCCCGAATGATGCGTACTCGACTATCATGTGGGATGCTATCTTGAGACACTCAAAGGTAAGCCACAGAATAGTTTTGAGACGTCTTGAGACGTTCGTTGAGTAGTGGCTAATCGTACGTGCAGTTCACTGTTGGATATCTGATTGAGGCATCATACATGTAAAACTTGACTCGAGAGAATATACCTCGCGAAAAGAGGAGTGGTGGGTCGGTTGCATGAACACCATGCGGATAGGTTGGGCAGCTGAAAGACGTACAACTTGATTCTGAGGCCAAGCAAATCCGTCGGGTCAACAATTCACCCATCCTCGGTATATTTTACCGCTCAAATGACCAATAAATCTGTCCCTCTTCCCATTCCGTGACGAATTGTGAGAAAAATATCAAGGCTTCAACCAGCATTGTAGTATTCCGAACATAGCCTCGATGACCCCAAGAAGGGGGATAACAAATAACCCTCGATTGAACAGAAAGATCGAAGTAATCAAAGATGTGCTTGGTAATGTACCTACGAGCAGCCGAAGACTTGGTCGTGTTCACTCCTTGTATATATATTATACTTTACTTCCTCGTGAGGCCGAGTGAATGACTTGGTTATGCAAGAAGAAGGAAAAATATGCCGTGAAGAGAAATCGATATTCTTTCCATAAGAACTTGATGGTAAGATTTCGCTGCCAAAACCTGGTCTCCTCGTTCTCGCTTAGAGTTGAGTGGGTAAGCCTTTCAACCATACCACAACAGCACGCCCGACAGGCAAAAAATCTTATAAAGTATTTAAATTTAGGAGTGACAGTAAAGTGTCATAAACACGATGTTATTTCTATCTAATTATGTTTTCATAAATTCATAACCCAGATCCCTTCATTCCATTGTCCATCCCGCCAAACCATGCAAAGGAACCGTTAAAATGCAACCATCAGTCTTCCGTGCTCCGTCCTAATGCCCAATCGTTCCCATTACTCCAAGCATGCCAAAGCTTAAATGCTCCACGATGCTGCGTCACAATTTATGCGTGGCAAGCAACGCTGATGATGGTCTGGGGAGGTCCAACAGCCCATCTGTCAGCGCTCAATCTAGAAAGTGCAGCAGAACCATCAACGTAGACAAAGTTGCAGTTGGTAGCTAAAGCGTTGAAGCTGGAGACAAGAGTTGAGATGCTCAAGACGTTGTTGGTTGGGACGACAGATCCATCAAGAGGAACGGTGAGCTTGTAGAATGCTCCTTTGTCTGGGTCGGCGCCGTCGAATTCGATGACGATGGAAGCAGCTGGTGGAGTTGGTGGGTGGGAACCTTTGGTACAGGAGATGGAGGTCACAGTCTGGGGAGGACCGACAACCCAGGTGTTGGCAGGTCCTTCGACGAGCGCTGGTGGATAGTCTACGGTGTGGAGAGTGCACTCGGTGGCAACGTTGACGCCAAAAGACGAGACGGATGAGATAGAGAGAACGTTGTCTGGGAATCAGTTAGCCCAGGACTGGGGTGTAAAGTGATGTGCGAAACATACTGGTGTTGGTCAAGGTTCCGTCAAGGGGAACAGAGACGGTGTAAGCCGCATCTGCGGCGCCATGGAAGACTACATCAGCGTAGTTGGTGCGGGTTTGAAGAGGTGCGGCTTGAGTAAGGGCGGCGCCGGCAGCCAGGCTGATGATGGTTGAGAATTGCATATTGAAGTTTGTTCGTGGAATAAGATGGTGTGAAGAATGTGGTGTGAAGAAGATGCTGTGTAGAAGATGGTTGTGGAGATGTGATGATGGAGGATGGAGAGAATTCGAGGTAGAATCAGGGCCTTATATACATAAATCTCTGTTACTCTGTTGTACAGCTATGAGAAAGGCTGAAGTGAGAATTGAGTGATCGCCATCGGGTTGATCAGTTGCCAACATTCAACGAGGCTGCATACGAAGAGCTAAGAAAAGACACGGGAGTTATTGCGCAGTATCTGCAGGATGCCGACTGCATATCGATTGTCTTGATACATACGAGGTGTGGAGGGGCAGAGGCTCGAGGAGCAACAACGAAGGCAGACTGAAGCGGGGCTGAGCTCTGAGTGAGCTTGAGCTCTGACAATGGCTTCAAGCTTACTGTTTGCAAATACCGAGGCCAAATCTGACTGAGAAAAAGGCTGCATTTCTGCTGAGAAGATTGATCATCACCGGTTCAGCTTGCACTTGGTAAGCCGTCGTGTCAACACTCGCCAACAGCAAACATCAATATTACACCAAATATGCATAGACAATATAAACTTTCAGGAGCTATCAGACAACAAACAAAGCACCAAAGCATCGACCCGACGACCCAAACAATCGGAAATACATGCACTTTACAAATAAGCTAAAATTTATGCTTCTTACTGCCATCACATAGCCAGCAAGGCTCCACTGGTTTATTTTGGGCGAGGCGTGGATCCAACGCCATCATGGCGATGACAAAATGGTGGAGTTATCCACGAATGGTAACATGCCCAGAGTCTGGAGAAGGATCAGCTCCGATGTGATGGTGTGGTGGAGACCAATGTCAGCCTTGGTGGCTTGCGTGAGATGCTGATGATTGAGTCGCTTGATCATCGAACCACAGGTGCATAGGGCTGAGAGGCAATGAGCTGCGATGAGGATTTGTCGGGGGAGTCCTGACTTGCATGACAGCTGAGGCTCAGATGATTAGGCTTCGAAGGATTTGAAAGCTTCTGCTTATGTGGGGATATGTCCGAGGGGTGGCATTTGTTGACCAAGTTGTACTCCACGTGACTCAAGGATGTTACACAAAATGCCTGCATTTTTCGAGAGCAGCAGAGGTATCATGACGAATACGATGCTGACCGAGTGGGAAGGCTCCAATGTACCATCTAATTCCTTGACCTTGGGCACCTTTGCTTCGAACAACCCGCAAGTGACCTGAAAACGAGCACTAATGCTGTCAAGCGAAAGTGCTGAACAAAACAACAATGCCGAGATCTCCGCTCCTGTGAGAAAGTCGCATTCCTTGGGGCATGAAGCTAAACCTAGAAATCGACAATCATCAATTCTTGGAGTGCAATCTCACCACAGAAACTAGAGATACGAATAAGTTCGTAATTGTTATCGACGAGAAGTTGGACATGATGCCGAGGTGCCACAACAACTCGTGACCTCGTGTTAGACTACAACACGGATACGAATGACGGTGCATCCCACGTAGCATGCTAGAAGACAAAACTTATGATTTCTCACTCGTTAGATCGTATAACTTACTCTTGTTTCTAGAAATATGTTTCCCTAAGAGACTCATTGAGGGACTCCCTTGTAACCTTCTGGGCATTTCCAAAAGGCTGATGGCAAGAAAAGCATAATTCAATCCCGATAATTACCTCTAAGAGTAAAGCAAAGCAGTCACATGTACTCACATGGGCAGTTTCTTCCTAGTCTACGTACTGATGATCCCACATTTAGATTTCAGACAAGGCGGACTGCCACTGTCGCTTATCAATTAAGCGACCGCAGAGGAATCTTGATGTCATTTTTGGCGACGCTGTACTTATGTTTCCTTCACAGCTATCACCCATAAGGATTGCCGAGGTCCTCTGTAATAAATTGCTTCTGGCCTTAGAGCTCATTTATGGGTGGGCGATTGGAACAAGGATGGTTTATTCTAACGTTAGAATGGGCAGGCTAAATTTGAATTATTGGTACGAAGAAGGGTTAGAAAGTCTGAAGTTAGAGTTTGACGATTTCCAATGAAAGATTAACGGGATTTTGACAATAGCCAATATCCGATGAGATGAAGGAGAAAAATAAATCCGTAGCGAAGCCCAAATTTCCAAATTGGTCTCCTCTGAGCCTCAGCCAAACCAATCCATCTCCCAACCCTGCAATTGTCGTTTCAACTTACTCTCTGGCAACCACTCCCTCTCCCTGCCATGAATACCGCAAAATGAAATCTCCACTCCCTCGCGTAGTGCAGTTCGTAACGGATTCCAAGCTCCTATCGTGGCTATCGTGGCCGTGTCTTTCAGTTGGGCGACTTGTCGTGTCATGTCAGCCTCAACCATTTCCCACTGGTCACTGAGTGCCGTCTCCTTGGTAACAGGACCGAGATACCAAGAATCCAACGTGATGATATCGGCTTGCAGTGTATGATCTGTATAGATGAAGCTGCATTTCTTGATGTTGGAGAGGCCGTTGAGTGTTTCCGCGCTATCGCGCCGGTCAGCGCATGAAGTTTGCCAAACATGTTGTGAGTTGCAAACTTACGGATGTTCATAATCCTTAAACTTGTCTTTAAATACTGTCTTGAACTCCATAGTCTGGGTCGCCATCTGCCAATTCCACAGCATCCAATCAACAGCAATATTCTTGAACTCATCTAGCATCCTAGCCTTCCTCAGCTGTGTCAATATAACCACATTGTTATCGGAATTGTCCTTGATCTCGAAATATGGAGCGTCGAGCTCGAAGTTCCAGAATGCGTTGAATTTGGGGTGGAGTAAGCTGAGGCCTTCAGCTCGCGAGACTCGGTTGACGGAGAGGAGGACTGGATGTTTACCCCCGTAGGATGCCGGTTTGGTCGTCACTGTTTCGGGTTTAGATTTTGAGAGGGTGATGAGCATGACCCGAGGTCCTGGAAGCGTTTTTCGCCAGATTCTTTGGCGGATTTCAAGTGGTAGGTTGGAGAATTGAGGGAAAGCTGCGACAGCCTCAATAGGAGGAGCTAAGATGATCTTGGTGTTCAATTTCCCCATGCTGATTTTGGTTCTCGTACTTCGAAAAATTGAATCAATACGACAATTACTCAAGCAAGATTCCGCCTGGTGGTTTACTTGTGGGATGAGGACAGAACAAAGTTTGGGTGTATACTGGTCCTTTTGAAGCATTAATGTCATGGCTGTGCCTCAAATTTGCGGCGAGGCTCTCACTGGTTAAATTCGGTGTCGCTGAACACTTCCACTCACCGAACTGTTGCTGCATATCTTGCATGCTAAATTATCAAAGGGGAGATATTTCTTGAAGGTAGTCTTGATACATATCAGGTTTCTGAAATTGATATTATGAGATTACGACTACATGTCGTGAGAGGCTAAGCCAGACACACGCCCGTGTTCAAACTATGCAAGAACACAACATCGATCCGGGTATGCTGTCTTTGGACGGCAAAACTCCTGACGACGAAGTCTTTACCTTATCGCATTGGGAAGAGAGCAAACTTCGAGCCATTTTAAATAACAGTATTCTCTATCATTTGAACTATGCAATGCTGCCCAAGCGCTACGTTGCCATTGTTGAGGCCCACCCGAAGACTTTCGAATGGGGCATTTGAGTCAAGGGCTCCAAATTTGTCGACTTGGCTACAAAGCGACTACGGACTTTACTGGGTCAGTGGAAAGTCTGGTTCGGGAAAGTCAACGCTCATGAAGCACATCTTCGATGATGAGAGAACAAAAGTGTGCTTGGAGAAATGGGCTCGACAAGATGGGAGCCTCGATGCACCCGTAATAATTGCCAGCTTTTCTTTTGGAACAGCGGAACTCTCGAGCAGAGGTCTCAGGTTGAAATGCTTCGGTCGCTACTCTTTCAGGTCTTCGACCAGATACCTGAGCTCCTTTCGATTGTGCTTCCATCGCTTTGGTCCAAACAATACGGCAAGTTCCTTGCTAATGCTAGCAGTCTGGTCCGAGACTTGGACCTTGAGCATGCTAACGAGGGCCTTCAAATGCTTGACGGGTCAGCAAGAAATCTCTTGCAGGTTTTTCTTCCTGATCGATGGTCTCGATGAATTTGATGGAGACCTTGAGGTCCTAGCAGAGTTGTTCTACGAAATCTCGAAGAATCCGATACCAAACATCAAGAGCTCTGTCAAACTTTGCCTGTCAAGCAGGCCATATGTGGTTTTCCAGGAGAATTTTGTTGGATGCCCGACCTTGAGATTGCAAGATCTTACTCTTCATGATATCACGCTGTACGTGATTGACAGGTTCCACGGGAACTCCGCGTTCAAAAGATTGGCGACTCGAGAACCTGAAGCTACGCGTCAGTTGATCCAAACCGTGGTATCGAAGGCAGGTGGCGTCTTTCTCTGGGTGATCATCGTGGTCAAAGATCTCCTAAGAGGTATTCGAAATCGCGACACGCTTCCTGACTTATGGCGTCGACTTGACGCCCTTCTGCGGGAGTTGGAGCTATTATACCTTAGGATCATGTCTCAAATCGACCCCGTGTATCTCATCTGGGCGTCCAAGACCTTTCAGCTTATCCGAGCGGCACGCCAAATCATTCTTCCCAAAGTTTTCAATGTTGCAACCGAGCAAGGCTATCTGACATCCGCTGAATTGTATTTTGCCCATGATGAGAACCTCGATAGCCAGACCGTCAATCAGATCAAGCCAGAAGACCTAGAGAATATTTGCAGCGAAACAAACTATCACATTACCGCCCGCTGTGCCTGTCTTCTGGAAGTCGCGCTTACCGACAGTACCGAAATATCTGAAGGTCAATTTAGTATCTTTATCGTACCGCGAAAGACTTTTTAGAGGAGTCTCCCCGCTGGGCGACCGTTTTGAACCATACAAACGACGTTGCTTTTGATCCTTGGTGGTCGATCTTGAGGAGCAAAGGCCTATTAGTCCACAGGCTCCTCAAGGGAGGTAGCGAATCACAGAAGCGTGTTAGCACAGGAGGCTTCATTACAATGCGGCAATATATTGGGATGTTTGATGAATTTTGTACTAATACGGTTGAGCAGTTTTCAATCAGTATTGTTATTACTTTAATAAGGAGTATCCAAACACGGGAAATACTATTGTGAACACTGCTTCTTGATATGCTCAAGTGCAGATATTTCGACGGAAAGTAAGAAAAATTCATATAAGATGCTTTAGACAAAATCAAAGTAGAAGTTGGTTGAGTGACAATACTTCCTTTCAGACTGAAATGAGATGTCTCCCCAAAAGTACAAAGAAGACTGCTCCTGCCATGGACAAAACCAGAGTGCGCAAAAAAGGCCAATTTCAAGGAATTAATACACAGAGTCGATGACTCCTTGAACGCCTTGTTTGATTCCTATATAGAAAATGAAGAAATTTGCCAACCTCAAGTGAATCAAGCCAAAAACTCTGCAACACGAAGCTGCATTTCCTGACTTCAACCCTTACTTATTCAAGCAAAACGACATTCACAATGCCAAATAATTAGTGTTCGCAATAGTATTTCCCGAATTTTGATACGCCCTATTCTAGTAATAACAATATCGATTTCAGATTACTAGGCCGTATGAATACAAAATTCGAATAATAGTTATCATTGCCCTGTATACTTGAACACAGATTGCATGGTAAAAGGAGGGATAACTTGGGGCTCTTTAGCTTTGTAAATCTTCGTGATTAAGGGTAAGGTAAAGAGCTTACGTAGAATCCGGGTATCAGTTGACGTACATATAAGGCCCCTTGAATACGGCGCTAGTAATACAGAACGCATACTATTGAGAACATTGAAAGAAATCAGTGCCCTAGCTAAGCTGGAGCGAAGTGGCAATGCATCAGAATAGTATACTATGATACAGACTTGCTGTCATCCTCAAGACAAAAATCGAGACAGAGACAAAAACAAAGATCGACGCCAGGAAAGGCATTTCCACATTCACTGTTCCATGCCAAAGTAGTATGGCCTGAGGATAGAGTAATGACAGTGAACTGACTCGTTTGGGCTCGGACGGGCCTCTTAAGCCTTCTCTTAGCTATCATTCAAGTACAGAGTAGATATCAAACTGTCGTATTTCCTGATAACGTGAAAGTTAAAGAGTCAGCGTAGAGTGCGCAAAACTTTCTACGACCAAAGAAGCAGTTCACTCGATAATGAAATAACTTGTTGAGAAGCAATCGATTACTTAACGATATAGATTAAGTCAGGAAGCCTTGGCTACTTATTCAAGGGTGATCTTACGAGAACTCAGGCGTACCAATGACGGGCTGGTGGAAGCAGATAGCTAGAAAACTTCAAGAACATCCAACTGGTGACTTGAAATGAAAATTGTTCAACAGGTTCCAACGCAAAGGGAGGTAGAAAGAGATAGCAAAACGCAGAACGAAAGAGCCAATTCCCCGTAAGATCTGGATGACGAAGGGGCTCTGCATACGATCCGGAGGCAGAAGACGACGAGATGATCAACGAGGACTTCCCTTTTATGAAAAACCTTCCATATCACTATAACTTAATGGCAATGGCAGCTATGGGTCATCTCATGAAACTTTGACTCCACCGTGTATCCAGCAAGCAAAAGCAAAAGCCCACATCGATGGTTCGGTCGTCCATGCAAATTTACAGCTTAAAACTCTTCCCCGCGGCCTTCGCCGCCTTCTCCCCATCAACAAGCACACACCAGCCCTCACTCCCCCTGCCTCCATTACCCCCAACAGCCGCCTTAAACTCCCTCATCGCATACCCCAGAATCTCATCATCAAAGCTGCCAGGCTGTAACCACACCCCTTGCACACCCAGTTTCTTCGCTTCTTCTAACACCTTAAGTGTGACTTTCGGAGGTGTGATGATCGAGACCGATGTCTGGGTTGGGTTGGGGAGCGCGGAGAGATTGGGGAGCGTGGAGTAGGATTGGATGTCCAGGTCGGGATACGGTGGGAAGGCTTTGATTTCGGGGGAGGACGGGTTGATTGGTGTCACGGGGAGGTTGTGGTGTGTGTACCATGTGAATACTGGGTGTTTGGTTAGAAAGTGGTGTGGTTGGGGGGAGGGGGAGTTACTCTTGTGTCCGAACTTGGTGGGGTCGCTGGATGCGCCTACGACTGCGAAATGTGGTGCTGAGAAGAAGGCTTTTGCTGCTGCTTCGGTGGCCATGGTGGATGTTGATCTTTGTAATTGACGATTGATTGATTAAGTAAGAAGATTTTGAGGGAGAGATGTTGTATTGAAGCTATTCCGAAGGCGAATTGGAGGGGTAACTTTGAGGAAGAGGTCAGTGCACGTGGGGTTCGGACGCGGACGCCCCTTGAAGCTTAATCTAGTCTGGCTTTGTACTCATTCACAACAAACTTAGAGGTTAAAGTAAACAAAAGAAGTAGCATTTAAACCTCCTCTTGCTTGGCAAAGTAAACAGCGACTCGTAACTGACTGTGCTCATATCGAAGATACTAACCCCCCGTATCGAGCTACACCACACCTGCAGCAGCCCAGCAATCCATCCGAGCCGCTTCATCGTCCACTCTCGAGCATGCGACAGCGACCTTTGAGTTTCGAGTGAGCGAGCGAGCGATGAAGTGGGATAAATCAAGTGGTGTAGGTCGCCGATGATTACCTAGAAATGATATGTGGCATTTTGAGCGTTGTTTCAATACACCTTTTTGAATCCAGACGTCGATGAACTGTTTGCTTGCTCGTACCTCTGAGAATTATTTTCCTCTGCAATTTATTTGATTCGGAATCTTGTCTTTGATTGGTATCGAGAACCTAAAACCTCTAAACCCTTTCTCCCTACTAGACAAGACCATGGAAGTCCGATACTAGAACTCACTTCTTCCTTCAGAAGAACAAGTTAGGGTCTACCAGAAACTCATTGTGACAGTGGCCACTTTTGAAAAACTCTCGGCCCAGGCAACAAAAGCAAAACCGAAATGGATGCCGTTTAGCTATGCACTCAATTCTAAATTTTGACTCGACTACATTGAAAACAGATGGGTAGTGATGGCATCTACATGACGCTGTTATTCGTCGACGGAGTGCATGCAGAGCTGGAAGTACGAGGGCTTCCACTTGTTTGGTATGAGCTTTTCTGTAGACGATGATATAGTCATTATCAAATGTAATCCTCTTCAAATTGTTTTTCTTCTCTCATCATTTTGGCTTGTCAATTGCGAGTTGTGCTACCATCAGAAGGGGTACTGCCAAGAGAAGGCTGAAAGTGCCGAGGCAAAACGAGGGGATGCAGCCTTGCCGATGATTGAGGGATTCCGGTATCGCGTCATCAGATCAATGAACGAACTCCTTGACTCCAAAACCTAACCAGACGCAACAGGTAAATCGTTTGTACATACCTTCGATTCGTCTTGTATGATCCTTTAAAAGAGCTTCAATTGCCTTGCTGTCTTGTCGTCTTTTCGTTGCTCCCCACGGATTTCCTCCAGCCTTCCGAGCTCGAGTTGCGATTCTGGCTACAGCTTGGAGTGAGTAGAATTGGGAAAAAGAGTATTTCTGTCCAACTACACAACTCAGATCACGAAGCAACTGGGGATTTACCATCCCTACAAACGCACTAGACACAATCATGACGACCTTCGCGCAAGTCGCCCCTCTCATTCTCCCCATCCCCTCCCACCTCAACTACCATCTAAAATCCCCTTCAGAAAATCAACCTTCAACGCCCTCAACTATGCCACCTTCCGCCCAACCTATCCCCCTCAAATCTACAAAACTGTCCTCTCCTACCACGCCTCCTCTCCTAACCCAGCCCGCAACACCCTCCTCGACCTAGGCTGCGGCCATGGCACCATATCCCGTTCCCTATCTCCTCACTTCAACCGTGCGATAGCCACGGATCCATCAACGAAGATGATAGCGCAGGCTATTGAGATGACGCCGGGTTGTGATGCGGATCTGGGTGGCGATGAGGGTGGAGGAGCAAAAGAAGGAGGAAAGAAAGACAGAGAAGGGAAAGAGAGATGGGGAAACATACAATTCAAACAAGCCTCCGCAGAAGATCTCTGGTTTCTTCAAGACGGCGAAGTAGACATGGTCGTAGCAGGACAGGCAGCACACTGGTTCGACTACTCACGCGTCTGGAACGAACTCCGCCGCGCAGTGCGGAAAGGTGGAACAGTAGCTTTTTGGGGATATCAAGATAATGTCTTCGTCGACCATCCGAGAGCCACGCAGATCCTGGATAAATACTGCTATGGAAAGGAGTACATGGGTCCGTTTTGGGAACAGCCTGGGAGGGATATCTTGAGGGGGAAATTGAGGGATGTTGTTCCTCCTGAAGCGGAGTGGGAGGATGTGAGGAGGATTGAATATGAACCTAGTACTGAGGGGGAGGGGAGGGGGAAGGGGGAGGGAGAAGTGCTTATGCAGAGGAGATTGAAGCTGGGAGAGGTGGAGGGGTATGTTAGGACATTTAGTGCGTATTGGAATTGGATGGCGGCGAATCCGGGAGTGAAGAGTAGGAGTGAGGGAGGTGAGGGGGATGTTGTTGATGAGATGTTTGATAAGATTAGGGGGGTTGAGGGGGACTGGAAGGGAGAGAAGTGGAGGGACGTCGAGGTAGATAATGAGTGGGGCAGTGTAATTTTGATGGCGAGGAGGAGGTAAGATGGGATTGAGAGGGTTCGTGTGGGAGCATGAGGCTAATGGGCCGGTTGGAGGGAAAGATTGAAAGTTGGTAGAGGACATTTGGTCTTTGGAAGCCAGACTAAAAATAGTGGTTAAAAGATGCTCCCGTCTAAGAAATCTTAATGTAAACATGTACTGTACATTTAACGAAAAGATTCTGGCATATTCGAAACTGCTTTAGAACTATAGAAATGCTAATCAAATGAGACTTCTCATGAATCATGCAAATCTAGTCGCGAAAAAAAAAGGGTTGTTGACATCAAAGTGCCAAAACAACAAACAACATAGCACACAATACTGGAATGACTGCGAAACAAAGACGACGATTCGATTTCAAAAGACCCCTAAATTTTTCAAAAATCCCCAAACATTTTATTTTGTGTTCCCCTCTCCTCTTCTCAGCCTCGCTTCTCAGCCTTTTCTGTGTTGCCGTTGCCCTGCCCACCACAGTGGAAGCGCATGTTTCGTTTCCCGCATAAATGCACGGCCCAGCAGAGAAACAACCAACATCAACCCCATACAAATTTCTTACTTACAACATCACCACCTCCCTACACCAAGCAACTCCTACCTCACATCTTCACATTCCCACATTTCACTCAAGCATCAATTGCATATTCATCATGGTAAGTCGTTCGCTTTTCTTTATTTATTCTGGGGAGAATGCCAGGAGAGGATGCCAGAAGGGACGGATCGATGGGGACAAGGAGCGAGGGACAACAGCGAGAGGGACGCGGTGTCATGCGCCTTCTCTTCCGATCGGACGGGCGCCAAAATAGCACAGCATAGCACAGCACCACCAGGAGACGGAGCGAACGAGCGATCAATAAACACACGGCAGCTGCAACCAGACCAAACCATAATACACCTACGTCGGAAAGTTTGTTGATCCTGCCTCCTGTTTACATTGCCTGCCTTCCGAACCATCAACATACACAACTACGCAAGCAAAGGATATTCAGAGCACGACATTTGCTACGACTCATCGAATATTGCATCGTTTGCATTTAAGCACCCTTACGATTGTTACACGAACGAACGGATACCTTCTAACCTCTTCTCTCTTGCTCCGATATCCCATCCTGATCGCACCATCTCCTCGACTCGCGGATTCTTCTCTCCTGGCAGACATAGACAGACATCTCTCCTGGCCTCCCCCGCACTCTTGAACAAGAGCACAAAAGACAGAAACAATGGCAGCTAACCACACCCACTACGACGCGCAGGCATCAACAAACTACAAAGAAGCATTTGCGCTCTTCGACAAGCGCGGTAACCAGCGCGTGCAGGTCGAGAGTCTGGGTGATCTCCTGAGAGCTTGTGGTCAGAATCCTACTCTGAGCGAGATTAGGGATTTGGAGAAGAATGTCGGTAGTGATTGTATGTATTTCTCACTTTTTACCCCTCTCTCGCCTTATGGAGTCCTTTTCCCCAGAGCTCTGCATGCTAGAAGGGGGCATGTTGTGCCGCTTGTTTACACTCCCCTCCTCCCCTCCTCCACCCATCCCTCATCCCGCTCCCCCTCAATCCACAACTAATGCCCCCTCCAGTCGATTTCGAGACCTTCTCCAAGATGCTCAACCGCCCCGGCGGCTTCCGCGACCCAGGCGAACCAGAAGAATACTGCCGCGGCTTCCAAGTCTTCGATAAGGACATGACGGGATTCATCGGTGTTGGCCAGCTTCGCTATATCTTGACCAATTTGGGTGAGAAGATGAGTGATGATGAGGTTGATGAGTTGTTGAAGGCGGTCGATACTAGTAGTGGGGAGATTAATTATACTGGTAAGTTCGCTTGGTTACTGAGAAGATGGAGGGAGGAGGGATTGCGGAGGGTGTCCAAGAGGGAAGGGAATGGGCTAATAAGTGATGCAAATAGATCTCGTCCGCACGATCCTCGCAAACTAAACAACCAGACCGAGCGATTGGACATGATGAGAAAGGAGAGAGAGCGGGATAGGATAAGATAGAGAGCATACTTCACTGTACGACATATACGCATTCATGGCATGCATAGGGGCTATGTTATGATTTCACATCACTCCATGGCAAAAAGGGGGTGGATTATGGCGTTACTTTGGCAGGCTTTAGTGGATAGCGAATGAATCGTCTGAGGAGTAATGCATTCAATCAGATATTTGTTGAGGAGGAATGCAGATGTGGTTCTTGACTTGATTCCATTCGACCTGAACTCTTCTATGTGTCTGGTGTTGTATGTGGCCGTGCTTTGTGATCGATGCCGGGACGCCTCGCTATGCTGTAATATCTATCCCATCCAAATGCCACCCCATCTGCCGTTTTTCTGTAAGGGAGATGAGGGGGAAGAGCATACACTTCTCTTCTCGCTCGAGGAAGACTTAATCCCGTCATCCACCCCAGTGTACCCATTTTCCCACCCCTCCCAATCATCCGTCCGTTCTCCACCACCCACCCACCCACTCATTCAAAAACAGCGATAGCCTTCCCTCCCCCGGTCCCAGTCCCCACAAACCCAACATCCTCCTCCCCAGCCCTCTTCCCACTCGCCAGAACCTCCGTACTCATTACACCTCCTGGCAGTATGTAGATTACCTTCCCATCGTACTCCTCCCCTTCTTTCGCCTTCCCTTTCCCGGAATCGACATCCATATTATCGGGGAGAGATGTATTGGTTGGGGCAGGGAGAGCTGTCTGCCGAAGTTGTAACTCGTATCCGATTACAAGACGGCATCTTGTGCACCGGTGGAGAATCCGCTTCTCGAAACCGTCTGTGCGGCGGATTATTGTGGTTTTGCGATCTGGTGCTAGGCCGAGGAGGACGGTGTAGCCTTCTGCTGGTAATGCATCCTCGTCTTCGTTCTCGTTCTCGTTGTGGTTTGAGTTTGGAGTCGAAGTCGAGTTTGTGAGGGAGGAGAGTGGTGGTGTCGACGGTAGGGGTAGGATTATAGCCGAGTCGCAGAGAGAGTCTGGTGTTGGTGCTGTACGTCGGGGGAGGCTGGAAAGCGTGTGTGTTGAAGAGAGGAGGAGGGAGGTGCAGAGGCAGTGGTAGGTTTGGATTTTGGGGGGCGCCATCTTGCTTCCTTCTTTCTTTCTGCTTTGTTTTGATATGATGTGATGTGACTTGTTTGGCTTGTCGATTGATGGGGTAGATTTGGGCTGTTTGGAGGTTTAGTCGGCCTTGGTTGGTGTGGTGGTTGTTTTTGGTGGTGGTGGTGTTGTTGTTGTTGCTGTTGTTGTTGTGAAGTGAAGTGAGGCTTTGGAGGGGTTGGTGTTTTGAGGAAGAATTTGGACGAGGCTGAAGTTGATGCACACAGGGATTTTTGGTCAGCCCTGGCGTGGTCCGAGCTGTAGCGGCTCAGCGGTACTGCATTGGTTGGGGTCTTGAATTGGTGGATTAATTGTTTACTTGCGGGTGTCTTTCAGCACATTATGAACTAAAACTACTAGCTTGTTCAATCTCATATCATTTAATATAATATGATAATATAATAATATCTTAGAACCAATGATATACAGGCAATCCTTGCTCTACAATTGGTTTTGGTAAACTAGACTTCAATTTCGTCCCGATCCCAGCTTCTGCAGCCTTCCGCCTCATCGTCCGGGCAAGTGGAACGTGGAGACAACAGCTGTGCCTCCTAACAACGCGCGGCATCGTCAACAACGTCCCATCCCATCTCATCTCCTTCCCCTCCCTCCCTCTATTACAACCCCTCCTCTTACCAATTACTTCTCTTTCTCCTCCCCCGTCTTACTTCACCTGCATTTGCTCGGGAGTCATCTCTCCCAATCAATCTGGCGCCCTCCCGACTTCGAAAAGGCAGCCTCCTCCTCATAATCCTCTCCCTCCTCCTCTTCACCACCATCTCCTTCACTCTGGCGTCTTCACGCATTGGGCCCAGACTACGCAGTCTCTTCAGCCAAATCCGCCCAGCAATCTACAATCCCTTTACAACTTCTACACCATCCTCTTTCCGCCCCATCACCAACTCCACCATGGCTCCCTCCCAATACCGTTCCCCGCCCCAAGCTCCCCCGCTCTTCACAGCAACAGCCACCTCTCTCGTGGCCGACGCAAAGAAACTCTGCGAGAACACTCGTTCACTCTACGATACCATCGTCGCGAGCGTCAAGCCCGAAGATGCCACATTCGAGAATGTCGTGTTGCCCATGGCGCAGGATGAAGATGCCGTTGCCCTACAATCCCGCATCATAGGATTCTATCAGGCTGTATCCACTTCTGCAGAGCTGCGGGATGCTTCTTCCAAGGCAGAGGAGATCATGGATGAGTTCTCCATCGAAGCCAGTATGCGTGAGGATATCTTCGTGCTGGTGGATAAGGCGTGGGAGAAGGCGAAGAATGGTGGCAGTGGACTTGATGGGGAGAGTTTGAGGTTGTTGGAGAAGGAGCGGAAGAGCTATATTCGGAACGGCTTGGGGATTGAAAAGGGTGAGGAGAGAGATCGGTTCAAGGAGATTAAGAAGCGATTGAGTCAGGTATGTTTTTTCGAGCAGATACTTTGAATGGAGTCTGACAAGACAGATCTCCATCGAGTTTCAGAAGAACCTCAATGAGGAGAATGGTGGCATTTGGTTTACCAAGAAGGAACTTGAGGGTGTTCCGGATGATGTCCTAGAGGGCTTTGAAAAGGGTACCGGTGATAATGAGGGGAAGTTACGGTTTACGTTCAAGTATCCAGATCTGTTCCCTACGTTGAAGTTTGCGCTTGATGCAGAGACAAGACAGAAGGTTTTTATTGAGAATGAGAACAAGGTACGTAGCGTGCCACGGGACAACGGGCTTGGCTAACAATACCAGTGCAATGAGAACGTCTCTCTCTTCAAAGAAGCCGTCATTCTCCGCGATGAAGCTGCAAGACTTCTCGGTTACCCAGACCACGCATCATTCCGTATCGAAGACAAGATGGCGAAGACTCCCAAGACAGTCAACGATTTCCTCGACGACCTCAGACAGCAACTCGCTCCTGGTGGAGCCAAGGAAGTTGCTCATCTTCTTGATATCAAGAAAGAAGACTTGAAATCCAGAGGATTGGATTCTTCTGCTGATGGTAATTACTATCTTTGGGATTCCCGCTTCTATGGCCGTATGATGGTTGAGAAGGAATTCTCAATCGATGAGCAGAAGATTGCAGAGTATTTCCCACTGCAGTCTACTGTTGAGGGAATGCTTAAGATCTTTGAGGAGTTGTTCGGTTTTGTGTTTGTGGAACTTACAGATGAGGATAAGGCTAAGATCTCAAGTATGTTTATCGCCCCTTTTTGATGGCTATGCTAACGAATCACAGGTACCGGAAAGGGCGAAGATATCTTCTGGCATGAAGATGTCAAGACTTTCAGCGTTTGGGATGACGAGGAAGAAGGTAGTGGATTCGTTGGCTACCTCTACCTCGACCTACACCCACGTCCAGGAAAGTATGGCCATGCCGCCAACTTCAACCTCCAACCTGGCTTCCTCTACCCGAACGGCACTCGTCGCTATCCAGCAACAGCACTTGTATGCAATTTCTCCAAACCAACGCCCACCAAACCATCTCTCCTCAAACACGACGAAGTCGTAACCCTCTTCCACGAACTCGGCCACGGAATCCACGACCTAGCAGGCCGCACGAAGTTCTCCCGCTTCCACGGTACATCCGTCGTACGCGATTTCGTCGAAGCCCCCTCCCAAATGCTAGAGAACTGGTGCTGGACTCCTTCGCAGCTCAAATCCCTCAGCAACCACTACCTGACGGGCGATAAGATCACCGACGACCTGATCGAGAAGCAAATATCCGTCAAGCACGTCAACGACGCGCTTTTCAACCTCCGCCAGCTCCACTTCGGAATCTTCGACATGACCGTCCACACGCCCTCGTCCCACGCCGAAGCCGAATCTTTCAAGCTGTCCGAAATGTACAACTCTCTCCGCTCCGAGATCTCGGGCCTCAAAGGCCCGGAAGAGCTAGGCTTGAAGCCCGACTGGGGCAATGGCCAGGCTACGTTCGGACATTTGATTGGCGGGTATGATGCTGGTTACTACGGATACCTTTCCAGTCAGGTGTATAGCACGGATATGTTCTATAGTGTCTTCAAGAAGGATCCGATGAGTAAGAGCGAGGGTAGGAGATATAGACATATGGTGTTGGAGAAGGGTGGCAGTCAGGAGGAGATGAAGACTCTCGAGGACTTTTTGGGAAGGAAGCCGAGTACGGAGGCGTTTTATAGGGAGTTGGGGTTGGTTGCTAAGTAGACGGGGGTGAGGGGAGCAGGAGAGCTGTATGATGAGAGAGTGTTAGATGCCTGATTTTTGGTGATGGGAAACTGGGGCTACGTTGCATTCGGCTGGTGAGAGGCGGGACTAGATGGGATATGAGATACAGTGCTGAGCTACATAGCTATCAGTACCTCGCGATGGCATTACATGGAATACAATAAAATTAGCATAAAGTCCTCTCTACCACACCACCTCTCTTACCTCTTCCCCACTTCCCACCACACCATACAGTCAGTCACCTTCAAAGTTCACTCATCCCTGCTCCCCTTTCCCCATACCTTCATACCTGCAAGCCTCTCATCCACTGCTTCTAGACATGGCTTGATTGGCATTACCACTTTCAGATTATAGACGTCTTGGAGTCGTCGCATCTGCAGGACTAAAACCGAATATCTTGCCTTACGTACAGTACCTGTGAAGCATATGTTGGGTATATATATATATATATATATATATATAATCTCAAGCAGTCTCAAAATATGAGCAGCAAAGGAATACTTTCGGCTCATAGATGCCAGTACCATCACATGGCTGTGAGGGAACTAGGGAATGTGAGTAGGGCACATGATCTTTGTTTTGAATTGTTTAGAAATGGGGTGCTGGGGTGTGGATTCAGCGTTTAAGTGATGCGGTGCAGTGCAGTGTAGTGTTTGTTTACGTTTTGGGTGTCGTTGGATGTTGTCAAATGAGTTAGTTGTTGATGAGTTCTTGCTGTCATTTCTCATCTTTGATAATCTACTCTAGCCTTCTCTTTTGCTAAGGTTAATTGACTTATTCTCGCCCCGTGTTTTGACTTGTACTGTTTATATTGCGATACTTACATTCCGTACTGGGTTGACATCGATTCGTAGTTTGTTACAAAAATCTGTCCTCGAATGCTAAATCAAATTCTTGCATATACTATCCGAAGATATGACCTGCGTTGCAGACTTGCTCCGGGTTGACGTTCAATATCCCCCAATCTCTCAGCCTGCCAAGGTCCCACATCACGTACGCCCATTTCCTCAAAGGCTGCTTGTGTTTTTGGAAGTACAGTACGTCGACCTTCTGATTTGTTGACCAGGGCCAGGCGGCATTTGGGCCATCGACGAGACTGTCATCTTCAAAAAGAAGCTTCTACCCATCTTCGGCAGTAGTATAGATATCGGTCTGGTACACCCAGTCGTACGGCTCCTCCTCCAAAGCTTCTGTTAGGAACGCGCGGTCACAACAGATATTGTACTCAAGAATAGAAGCCTTTTGGGCAGCAGAAGATGCGTTGAGCAATCGGCATAAGAACAGGAGACCGAGGGACATGAGATATCCTGTGTTTTGTATTTGCCAATATTCTGTACAGGTGGTAAGGTTAGGTAACCGAGAATCACGAGAGATAAAAGGAAGCACCCACCATCATGTAGATCTTTGTTAGGACAAAGTTTAGAGAGTTCAGAGACACTCTCCCGGAGAAGCTCCGTCTGACGTCTGATGATGTAGTCACGCACGCAAGCCACCTCCTCGACCTCCCAAACCTTGAAGATGGAGAGAAAAAGCAGGCTTTCATCCATCGAATCAAAGCACCGTCGAGATTCCGGTGGCATCTGTATACCGCCAGACTCGGTAAACAAGGCCCGGAACAGCTCGAAACGGTAGAGAGCTCGGTAGATGCGACGTTTCTCGTTGATAGAGAGGTCGAGATCGCCGTGAGGTTGGATTCTTTCTCCTGTTACTGGATGAACAGAGAGTGTCGCCTCGCAGATATCAGAGGTTATTCTGGTGACCGCAGATTGGAAGCGTGACAAAGATTCGAGGGTCCCGATATCCAGAGAGTCGCACGTGGCTGGCGAAGATGAACCTCGTTCCGCTCTATACTGCGAAATGAAAGATTTAACACTATCCTTGCGCAGACTGGATCCATCGAACCCAATCTGAGAAGCTTTGTGGACCGCGAGAGCATCCGGAAGAACCTGTGGTCCAATATCGCGGAGCAACACTGCTGAGAGTATGGCCTTCCGCTCATCAAGGTAGACTTTGTGATATAGTGGCGACGATCGAACTAGCGTTTGCAGAGCAGGAATGTTCGGCGCAGAACGAAGGATGGATGCCTTCAGTTCGGCGGGCAAACCATCAAGGCTGGCGGCATCCCCTGGGGTCGCAGCGGTCGACTGGGGCTTGGTGGGTTTGAAGCCAGTGCGGGTATCTGCTGTTTCGGTCATTCCATCTCCAGAAATCTCCAGACCATTAATTTCACTCTCCATCCTAATGATTATTTGTTATAGGGAATCTCTGGACCATCGGACGGTATAAGATTATGGAGTTGTAGTTGATGACTGGAGAAATGAAACATAACAGGGAAGGAAATGATCAAAGTGAACCCACGTATTCTTACTCATGATCTTCACGAGTGCCTGGGTCCAATGGCAAGCACTTGGAACGGAAGTGCCACTGAGTCCGCAGTTCCTGTTTCCTTCTATAGTTACAGTCTAAATTTAATAACAGGCATCGTGATTTACGAAGGGAATTTTGATCACAGGTAATTACCCGCAACGGGATGGCAGTACTGCCAGCTGACAGACCCATCAAGATGAAGCGAATCGTGTTGATAACTCCGGTAAAAAACATCCCGAGAATATATGGAGCAACATATCAGATATAGGTAAGTGAATTCCCTCTCAAGCATTGAGTCCTGTATATCGAAACTAAAGAGTGCTAATAAAGTCCAGCGGTCTATTTATGATGGCCGACCCTTTACGATGACTACGACGTGGGAACAAGAGGGTCTTACCGCCCCAAGCCGAATAAAGACAACCCACGCCAAAGAGTAATTCAACGATGTAGGTGACTTATTTCATTATCTCAGATGGGGGAAGTATTGCGAATATGCTGGCCTAGGTTTTTTTTTTATCCCATGTCTCCTTGGTCACTTTTGGCACTTGGTTGGTCTAAATCATTTTTGGTTTTTTTTGTCTTGAGTTACTTTGTATGCGGCAATCAGCTGTTATCTGTCATTGTAAAGAAGCCGAAATGCTACTTTTGAACTATAGAATTGTTCAACACAGCACTGAAGACCTAGCTTTAGGCCAAGACCTGACTATTACGGCTCTTATTCACGCAAATGAACGCCAGAGTCCTCTTAAAACACAACCTCGTGTCTGCATAAGTCCTAAAATAATTTGCTAGCAAAGCAGTTACCTAAATCCGATTCGTTCATGTAGTCAAAGAACGTTCGGGGGCTGCAAAAACCCAGAGAAAGAAGAAAGCGAGCTTAACTCTGTCTCGGGCGTGGCCCTAAATCTGCGAACGTTCTTCCTCTGGTCATGTTGGCTCTCATCGCTTGGCGAGTCGAACCTACAATAGAACTGTGGTTATAAGTCACCGGCGACGTACGAGACATATCAAAGGACTCACTAAAGAAGGGACGAAGCTTCACATCGCGTCCGATCATGAGCTTCTGGATTGCTTGGAACTATATACAGGGCTGGCACTTGACCTCGGCTGCTTCAGATTGAACCCAAATATGCAAACCCGCCAAGTACAATAATAATCAATTCGCAATTTTGAGAATAAAAGGTCATAGTGGTCACATCCCTCCGAGGCAAAACTTATGCCTCAGGTCGACTTGACGGCAATGTGTCAGATCAACGGTTCCTGCCAGTTTCTCCCAGGAGGATTTACAGATGAAGATGAATAATCCGCACGCTGTGACTTCAGACGGAAGGTAGTATTCGGCTCTCTCGGCAATCAACAATAGAAGTGTCACTAATTTGTGGCCGGAGTAACGGCCCTGTTGTATCCCTCCAGGAGCTATCTTTCCCCATGTCCCCCAGAATTTGCCTCTCCAACACTTGGCGAGACATGAGGCGGCTAATGGTCTTGATCAATCCGAGTCATCTGGCAAACCAAAATAGTCAAAATGGTAAAATAAGACATGTCACGAGGGCGACAGGACCAGCCGATGTATTTGGCCAGCCGGAAAGCTTTGCCAAAAGGTATGCAGAAAACTTCAAGTGGCAAAATGGGACTTCTTAGATAGGCGGACTGCTGAGGACGTTGACGATCTTGATTCTTTTTCACTACTCAGACAATGAAATTCACCATATAGACGTTAAAGGATGTGAAGATGCATTCGTAGCTGACAACAGGAGATTTCTTCGATGGTTAAACCCATTAAAAATGTGTGTACAACAACTTCATACTTTCACGAATTCCTCTTCCGCTAAATCAATCAAAGTTGGTCAAGGAAGCCCAATATTCCATTCGTCCAGAAGAGTTCATTCACCCTGTCTCGGCAGTCACAGTTGTAACTTGATAAGTATACAGCCGCGTTTCGGCAGCGGCGATGCAACAGAAGAGTTACCTGATAGTGACTGATTCTGTGAAACATCTGCCGTGTCTCTGCCCAAGTACTTGACGACTTTGACGAGTGACCTCGTGCCTGATATTAAACTTAATATATTGGTCTACCCGTGAATTGCCTATTACCCCGCCAAATTTAAATCAGGCTTACCTCATAGGAGTACCACACTCGTCAGACGCGATGATTGGCTTCCGGATTTGCTCCAAACAATATAAAATTTATATGGAAAACTTCGTGATGAACCGGCATTTGTACTGCCGTCATTCGATAAACATGGAGTGGCAACTCGGCGGCGACTTCCCCACAATGCTTGTTCAACATAAGACAAAAGGAAACCCATCCGTCCCATCTCTTACCTCTTCTGTTTGGTATACATCGATAGCTTTACAGCTTGCAGTTCATTCACGATGTTCTGGAAGTCTCTCATCGCCCTTGCGGCAGCCGCCAATGCCGCTCCTCAAGTTACAGAACTCGCGGCCAGACAAGGAAGCACAACGATGTTGCGATTTGGGTGTGCTCAGGTCGTTATAGATCGTCTTGATCCTCTCGTCAATCCGGGTCAAATCCCCTCTGGTCATGTCCATCAAATTGTTGGTGGAAATGGCTTCAACGCGTCGATGACGAAAGGTGATGTTTCGCCGACTGCCTCTTGTACGACTTGTGCATTCTCGGAAGATCTTTCCAATTACTGGACTGCGAACGTCTACTTCAAGGCCAAGAACGGTACCTACAAGCGTGTTCCTCAGCTTGGTGCTGCGTAAGTCTGGCTAGACTCTAGTGGTATATTCTTACTGACTGGCTACAGTCGTCAATTCAATGATGACTTCAGCACAAAGATCGACGGTGGCATTCTCATCTACTACGTGTCGGCTCAGCCAGGAAAGATCACGGCTTTCAAGCCTGTAAGTATGAAAATTCCTATTGTGGTGATTGGAGGACTAACATTCTGCACAGGGATTCCGCATGCTTGTCGGAGACCAAATGAGACGCACAAGTCCTGGCGCAAAGTGGAAGAGACAGAATTGTTTCCGTTGCTATACTAGTCCCAACTTTGGGGGAGATACCGGAGCACCGTGCTCCGATTCCGCGTATGTTTTCACTCCTAGTACTCTTTGAGACTCTCCATAGCACGCACTGACTGATGGAGAATAGTGTTGATACTGAAGCGTTTCCAACAAAGCCATGTCCAGGTGGCATCCGATCCAATCTTCTTTTCCCAACGTCAGTTGTTTCCTCTCGCCTGCTTGTTCAATATGCTGATCGTGTCCTAGCTGCTGGGATGGTGTCAATCTTGACTCGCCTAACCATCAAGATCACGTCGCTTACCCAAGTGGCAACCCACCTGACTTCCTTCAACTTGGAGGAACATGCCCATCCTCCCACCCTGTTCGCATCCCTCAGCTAATGTACGAAGTCGTGTGGGATACTTATAGACTTAGGATTAATTTTCCCTTTCGCTGGTTTTGTTTTAGTTTTTGGACGTAAGTAATTGCTGCTTTAACCTAAGCTAAGAATGAGTATGCTTGAGTAAAGCCTAAGTATGCTTAAGCTGAGGGTAAATAAGCCTAAGCGGAGCTTAAGCATGCTTAAATAAAGCTTAAATAAAGCTTAAGCAAGGCTTAAATAGCTTAAGCATGCCTTAAGTTAGCTTGTGCATTATAATGTGAATTTATTTTGGCTTTTTATGTGCCTTAGTTATAATTTCCTTATTAAACTTTGCTTAGGAATTCGTTTTTATTTTTTATAAGGGTTTTTATTGAAGTAGATTTTAAAACCCTTTTATGAATAAATATGTGATTAATGATTTAGCCTTATAATTTATCGAATAATATTAATTTAATATTATTGTATTTAAATATATAATATTTATTTGTTAAATAATTGTTTAATTTATTTATTATAAGAATTTGCATTTATAAATTGTTTTTATATAGTTATTAAAAAAGGCATAAGCGGCTATATTACAAATTTTGGGGGTTGGAGCATTTTTTACGTATTTTATGATTATGTAAATTAAAATAATATCCTTTTATTAATAAAGTTATATTAAGTAAAAGGAATTTTGGTGCTTTTATTAGGTAAGGTTAGATTACGTAATTTAATATGTTCTTATAATTATATTAAAAGGATTTTGACGATTAATGTGTTTTTTTGAGTATTGTGAGATGTATGTAGTAAAATTGCATTAGGAATATGATTTATATTAAGATTTGTTTCTTAAGGTTTTGGGTTATTAAGGAAAGGCATATATATTTTGGTAATAGTATATTAATTAAGGGGTAATTAAATGGCTTTTGTGCTTGTTAATTATTGTTAAATTTATTTAGCGGTAATATTGCGTTAAAAGAAATTATATTAAGATTTAGTAGCTTTGTAAAATTTATGTAAATTTTAACAAAAAAGAATTGCATTTAAGTTGGCACTCAAATTATATTGATAAAAAATATAAAAAATTAGCTAAATAACGGTTATATAAAGATAAAGATTTATAAAATGGTAATGTTACGATTTAAAAGCAATTATATTAAAGGCTAAATGGCATTAGGAGATTTATGTATAATGATGATGCTGCGGCTAAAAAGGTGCTATACCTAAGTTTGTTAGCATTAATAAATTTATATAAATCTTGGTAAGTTAGGATTGCATTAACATAAAGCTTTATAAATAAAAAGGTGGGAGAAATTTATGCATTGATAATGTTATGTTAAAAAAAAAGTTATATTAAGAGTTAAGCGGCATTAGGTGATTTATATAGAGCGGGATGAAGAATTAGTTGAGTGTAATTAAGTAGAGATGGAAATTTATGTAAAGGTTTAGTGGCATTGGGAGATTTATATAAAAAAAAAGGTGGAAAATTAATTAAAGTAATGCCGCGTTTAAAAAAGTATTAAATTAAAGTTTAGTGGCTTTGAGAGAATTATGTAAATCTTAGTAAGGCAAAATTAATTACATTAATTATTGAAACTAAAATTGAATTGCCAAAAAGGGGGTAAAGGATTAATTGGTTATGGATTAAATTAAGTTAATTAATTAATTTGTAAGAGGCAGGCTTAAGGCAGATTAAGGCAAATAATTATGTAGGCAATTATTTAGTTTTTTAAGTATAATAATAATCTGTTTAAATGGGAAAATATCTTAAAGGATAGGCTGTAGTAATGCTTAGCTGGTGTTGTCACTTAATATATGGTAAATTAGGAAATGACTATGTGAAAAGGTAGCACGGAATTAAGAATTGCGCTAGCGTAATCGCCTTTTAGCTCATATTGGGTTAAGTGGAGTTTTAATTATATTTAAAATAAACCTATATATTTAAACCTAGCTATAATAATGAAGTTAATAATATGTTTGTGATAAAATTTAAATACTTAAAAGTAGGGATTAATTAGGGAATTGCTTTTAAAATAAAAGCAAAAGAGGATTGGGGGGCATTAAGTAAAGGATTATAATAAAGCGGTAAAATCGATTTTAATAAGTGATTTGCTTTGTTTTTATTGTATTTTACAGCTTTTTTAAAACCCTTTGTATTAAATTGATTTAATAGTGAAGTTATTTATTAATGTAATTTTATATTTCGACCCTTTTTCCTTGGCTTTTTAAGATAATGAAATATTTGAGGTAATTTTTTGTGAACTAATATAGCTTAATTCCGCTTTTTCTATTATAAATGCAATATTATTATTTAATTAATTAGCGAGATTGTGGCTTTCTAACCTTTATGAAAATCCGAATTTCCTTAGCTTAGATTGTTATAAGACTTTAACATTAGGTGATAACGCATTAATAGTTGAATAAATTCTTTTTAGGTAAGTTGGCATTTATATATTATAAATATTCTTGGTGAATTTATATGCCGTTTATTTCTTTTTGTTATTTAGTTTTATGAAATTGAAATTATGAATAAGATGATGATAAAAGGTGGTTTTGTTTTTATTGATTATAAGATAATGGCCATAGATTTTTATTGTTTTATGATTATAAGAAATTAAAAAAAAAAGGATTTGCAAATGGAGTTTTTTTTTGCGTTTTATTATTTTAAAGAGTTTTATGATGCCTTATATGGCAAAAGTTATATTATGAGTATTTTGCCGGTTTATAATATTAAGCATTAAATTATCGTATTTTATTTTATAAGTTAAAAACGGGAAATACATTTGCCAGGTGGTTATGAAATAAAAAGTAGAATTATTTGGAATCTTCCTAATAAAAGGCTTGAGTTTTTCGAGTTAATTTTCCATAAATGTGGATCGTTTAAAACCTATAAAATAATCAGGTTGTGGGGGAGGATCATAAAAAGGTTTAGCGTTATTCTAGCCTTTATTAATATTTTTAATTAAAGGATTAAAATAGGTAGTATCGTATATTGTTAAAGTTTGGGTAGAAAAGACAATTAGCTGCGAGATATTTTGAATAATTATGGCCTTGTTTTTGTTGTAAATCTTTTGGCAAATTGTGTTGAATAAATTATTATGAAATAATAAGTTCTATGAATATGTTTGTTTTAAATAAAGCAAGGTTTGATAAATATTATTATTTGCCTTTTAAATACCCTTATTAAATTTGTTTATAAAGCTGCCTTTGGTAATAAATATAGTCTTATAATTTGGATGCGCATAAGGAGTACTTTTGGTTTCCTTTGGCCTTTTATTGCTAAATATAAAGCTGGGTATAATAAAACCAGCTTTTAATTGTTTATTGTAAAAAGATCTTTTCTTTATAAGTAAATAATTTATGTTGCTTTTTAACTTAAAATATTCTTAAGGCCAAATTCTTTCTTTGCTTTAATATTTAAGTAAATTAATCTTCTTTTTGCTAATATCAACTATTGCGTTTTTGCCGATTGTGTTTTTAAAAATAAATTGTAAAAGAAATGCCCGCGGCTGCTTTTAAAAAGCAATAATAAAAAAAAAAGAGGGGCTTTATTTTCTTATAATTGTTTTCGTTTTTGATTTTTAGCTTATAAAAACTTAATTTAAGTTAGCTTTATAATATAATAGGAAGAAAATAACATGCCTGTTTCTTAAAAATAATGCTAATTAGGAAAAAAAATATGTGCTTAGGTTTGGTGTCTATGGCCTTGAATATAATTTATTTTTAATAATATTATAGGTGTGCGCTTTTATAAAAAGGAAAATGTGATCATTCTTTTTTAATCTCTTATGGCCGCATTTTTATTAATAATTAATTAAAATATATTATCAAAAAAAATGGCTTACTTATTTTTGTTTTTTGGCACTAAGCATTGTCGCCTAACTTTTTAAATGTTTTGGTTTACTTAACGTAAGGCCATATTAATTGGAAAAAAGGGGTAAGAAATAGGTTTATATTGCCGCTGGATTAATAAATGAAGGTGAATAAAAAAGTTAAAGGATATAGGCAAGATAAAAGTAATAAATAATAAGTGCACTAAAATTTAGGATTAAAAATGGCAGCGGTAATTATTATTATTTTTATTAATATGTAAATGCAGCATCCCTTCCCCTAAAGTTACTTATATTTGAAACTAGCTATTTAAGAAAACGGGGAAATCGGCTGGTTTAGGTTAGCTTTAGAGCTGAAAATGCTAACTTTTGAAAATATTTAAAGATTAAATTTGAATTATCGCAAAGCGCTAGGCTAAATAAAAATTAGTTTGTATTTAACGGGATTTTTGCGAGTTAAATGCGGTTTAAGGCCTAATTTATAAGACAAATATTCATTAGGCTAAGCCTTATTTAGAATTTAGGGAAACTGGCATTATGTTATTTTAGTAAAATGCCCCGCCGTTATTTTAAGGCGATTTATTTATTATAAAAGGTTTTGGGAATTGTATGATTTGATTTAATGATTTAATAAAACTATTAAAAAAATAAACACGAAATTATAATAAAAATCTATAATTAATAATTTAAGTAAATTGTAATAATGGGACATTTTGTATTAGGTCTTCTTATTTTGTGCTTTTATTTAAGGCAGATTAAGGGCTAAGTTAAGATAAACGCTTATAAAAGCGATTATTTTGCCCATTTGATTTGTTTGCGTTTGATTTAAAACATAATTTAGTGAAGATTGTATAGGGATTATGAAAGTATTAATTAATTTAATTAAATCGATTTACGTTGCTTTGTTTTGTTTTTAACAACTTCTGTACCTATGGGCTAATGATAGCCGCAAAAGCGCGTTTTGCCGTATGCCGCTTAAAACTAAACCGTGTATACTCTTTGACTCATTGCTTTTTTTCTTTAAGCCAACTTTTGCCTTTGGGATTATAAGTTATAATAATTAAAATGTGAAAAATCACAAATTATGATCTTTACTATAAATAAAAATAATAAAAATAATAAAAATAATAATAACTCATTAAATTTAATAGGGGTAATTTTGATAGATAATAATTATGATTTGTTATATTTTTTATTGGCATAGCCATATTATGTGAATAAAATCGAATATTTCATTAAAAAACATAAATTAAATCCTTTTTGTTTTTTGAGCATTGTTACATTTTGATTTAATAATATACTATATTATAATTATTTATGGCATTAATTAAATTCTTGCTTAAAGCCGCGAATAAGTCTCTTTTCGAAAAAGGCTTTTTTGCCTTAAAAAATTTGATAATTGGGAACAATATTTTAAAGATAAAAAAAAGGGGCTTTAAGTATTTCTTGAAATATGGCTTAAACTTTTGTAAATAACATATCCTTAATGAGATAAATAAAACGAATATTTTATGATATTTATTTAATCTTTTTCAATATATTATACCTATTATAAAATCCTTTTTTAATAATAAAGATTGCGTTTTGACACATTAGCTGTAATATAAAGCGCACCTGAGCCATATTTTGTGCTTTAGAAAAGGTAAGCCAAAAGCCGGCCGGCGCATTGTAATAGTTTATTTATTATTTAAGAAATCGCAAATTAAATATTATAGCGATTTATATTAATATAAATTGCTTACTATTAAAAGAAAAAGGTTATTACATAAAGTTCCCGAATTTGCACTTGTTGCAATAGGCTACTAAAGCATAAAGAAAGGATTTCCTAATGGCAGCTTGTAAATTATTATTATATTACAATCCTTTCTTTTAATATATTTTGTAAAGCCATTTTCGATGTTTAAATTAGTTTTAAAATAAAGCAAAAATACGCAATCACATTTGAGTTTACGATAATTAATATAATTAAAACATAGCCAAAAATAAGCCTTTTAAATATACTAAGATTAGTACAAAAGATGGCAAATATAAAAAGCAATAAAATCCAAATGAATTTCGCATTTAAAAATACTATTAAAAATATAAACGTATAATTATTATTATTTATAATATTTAGCTTTTTATATACTTATTCTTATTTTTTGCTTATATTTATTTGATTTATGATTTAGGAAAATTTATAATATTATTTATAAGAGTATTAAAATTAATATGATTTAAAGCTGCCGTTAATGCTTTAATAAATTTAAAGTAAAATATTTTTATTAATATGTTTGGAAAAGCGCCTATAATTACGAGCTCAATAATTAAAAAAGGCATAAGTCTTGTGGCTAATTGCATAAAAAAAAGAACCGCTTATGTATTTTGTTTAATGTGAGTTTAATAAAGCGGTTTAAAAAGAATTAATATCATTAACATGTTAAAAACTAAGCTTGTTTATAACAGTTATATTAATTATATATAACCTAGCTTTTTAAGCTCTTAATGTTCTTAAGTTTATATTTCCTTTTTTACGCGTTCTTTTCTTGCTTTTCCTTTTAACGCGGGAAAAAAATCCGCTTTTTGTAAAACCCAATTCATTAATAGCCTAATTGCGCAACTTATTATACATCTGCTTTATATATATAGCCTTGGTTTCACTTACATCCTAATGCCATTTGGCATGCTTTATGTAATTGCTTATTTATTTTGAAACTTAATAATAGCATATATATACCTTTTTATATTTAACATTCACATTTAAGTTAATAATACTATTTAAGGACGATAAGAACTTATGTTGCTTAAAATGCCGCTAAAGTCTTTTTTAGGTTTTAAATAATATGTTCCGATTGTACTATTTAAAAAAACAATTATGCGTTTTATCACTATCATTTTTATAAACATTTGGGTTATTGTTGTTGCTGTTTAGATTATTATTATTAGCTTTTGAGTGAAATTGGCGTATTTCTTGTTAATTGAACAGGTAGCTTTTTTAAGCCTGTAAAAAGTCAATTCAGTATTTGCAGGTAGTGGAGTACTAATTTAATATTTATTAAGGTGAGTATTTAATGTATTGCTTATTGGAAAAAAAGCAAGGCAAGTATATTATGGCAATTAATAAATATTATTTAATATGCTTTTGGTAATTGATTAAAAAAATTGAGAATAATGCAAAAAATATAAAATCTAATACTTCAGCTGATCTTATTAAATCAGCCGTCCAGCCAATCAACATGTATTAAAATTAGTAAAAATAATTGGCTAAAAATGCCCTTAAGGCGAAATTTAAAATTATTTAAATATTTCACACCTTTAGTAAGAGTTAGGCTTTTATATTAACTAGTTTTCTTTATTAAAGTAATAAGCATTTTTTGTCCATATATTTTAAAATAAAATATCAAAATCGTAAATTATATTATCACGCTATTAAACTTTATTTTATTAAATATTACTTTATTAAATTTCATTTCATTAAACTTCCTTTTATTAAACGAAAAGATGCCTAATTGTAAAACTTGCTTTAGCTTAAGTAAAGTTAAAAAAAACAAATATTTTATTTACGGCGGGGGGAAAGATTAAGTAAAAAAAAAGATTAAATAAAAAAAAACAAATTTAGGTTTAGAATTCTAGTCGTTTATTATTTTACCTTAAAGGCTTAATTAATTATTTTTAAGTAAAAAAAAGGATTAAGCTATTTGGCGCATTTTACATAAAATTAGGCATGTTTATTATTTATATGAATTAGGCGCTATTAATAGAAATTCCAAAATTATTAAATATGCCCTTTTTTTTTTACGTGGTAAAAAAATATGCCTTGGAAAGCCTCGAATAGTTTGAAGCTCCTTACGCTAAGCTAATAAAAGCTGACCCTTATTTGCACGTCTTATAACTTTTTGTTATAACCCGTAAGGTGAGATGATTTATATATAAAATAAAAAGAGACTTTGTAAGTAGTGGGGCTTAATGTTATATAATTTACTTAATAATCTAATATTAATTTATTTTAGGCTTTAATGTATTTTAGGTTATAAAAAAATTAAAATTCTATAATATTAACTTATTAATTTTAATATAATTTGCTAAGTAATTCAACTCATAATACCTTAGCGTAATTAGGCTTTAATGCTTTTAAATGCCTTAGTTAAAAGGACCGTTGCGTTTAGGCGTAAAACCTTTTTATAAGTTTAATTATTTAGGATTTTTAAATATTTTTACGCTAAATCAAAATTCTCTTAAGTACCCTTAAATAAATTAACATTAATAATATTTAGAATTTATAGCATTTTATGCATTATTATAACATTGTAAAGTTTTAAGCTAAAAAGGGGTAAAGAACGCTGCTTTAATAGTACTTAAAATGCTAATAAAATATTTTATGCTTAAATGGCAAATGGGAATAAAACAATAATCAAGTATTTCTTATATTTAAGTATTAAGCAAAATAGCCTTAATAAACGTTATTATAAAAGATTTCGGCTTATAAGCGTAAAAACGACATGTATATGGGAATAGCATTATTATAACTATTATTAAAAAAGGCCTAAGGGAAAGATTAATTGTTGTTAAAATAGCATTATAATTTATGATAACAATAATAATAAAGATATATTAAAACCATTATAAATCAAAAACTATTACAATTCTTTTTAATTTTAATTTGGTAAAATAGCCTTATATTACATATTTTTTATTTTTATCACTTTGTTAAATTTTAAATAATTTTATTATTTAAAATTGCTGGCAGCTTATTATTAATCCCTTTTGGCCTTTTGCACCTTGCCACCCTTTTTATATATTTCTTCTGCTCTTATTATAACAGCTTTAATTATCTTTTGAATTTAAAATTCTTAATATTATTATTGCTTAACTACTCTTAAATGTCTTATAAAGCATTTAAATTGTTGTTAAGCAAGGCAATTTTTGTACCTTCATTAGTCCATGGCCATGTGCCGCTTATTCTTTTTAAATCCTATTTATTTAGGTAGTAATTATCAAAATCAATAATAACCGGGTTATTATTGTTATTTAATATAATATTAGCAGGTTTAATATTATTATAAACTAAACCAAGTGAATGCAAATATCAAATACCACTTTTGACTTTAGATAGGAACCTTTTACGATTATTAAGTGAATGTTTTAAATCCGCATATTTAAAAGCAGCCTTCCCATGATTCCCAGGATTTCCTTTTTCCTTTAAGGTATTGCGGTATTTAATAAAGCAAATTCTAATAATCCGATTATAATAAACTTAACAATTGATATATTTTGCGATATTTAAATGCGGATAAGCTTTAAAGGTTTTTAAAATTGTAACTTTTTTTAAGAATTTTGTTATTTATTTTCGTTGGCTTAAATGATATATATGTATTAAGCCGCAGCGTTTTAATATAATAGCTTTTAAGCAAATCTTTAAAAGCTTTTGTGAATTTTGGAGGAACTAATGAACAATAGGCTTTAATTGGTATTAAGACAATATTTGAAATATTTTTGAGTTTAAGGTTAAAGTCCTTAAAAATACAAGCTTAATAAATCTTATAATAAAATTTGTTCTTAAACTTATAAACGATTATTATATGCTAGTACTTATAAACCTTATTCTTATTAATATTATTATATAGCTCCCCTTAATGAATTATTTCCATATTAATAAATGCTGATTCTATAATTGGATTTATAGGCGCGCAGGAGTTATAGCCTACTAATTAAAAGATGAATTTAAATTTAAATACTTAAAAATAAAAAATTATTTAATAAAATAAAAGCAAAGAAATTATAAAGCTGCGTTGCTTTTCTTATATTAAGTAATTAGCGCAGTTATTTTTATTAGTAATTATTATACTAAAAACAATTCTACCGACTGCATAAATCCGCTAGGACCGTTAATTCGCTTGGCGTAGCCTTCTATTAAATAAAACCTCCTATTTTCGTAATATTAAGAAATGGGTAATAATTAAAAAAGCAAAAACTTAGTTAGTAATTTAAAATCGTGGAAATAAGTGCTTAAAAACAAAAAAAACAGGCTAATTTGATGTGGCTTTTTATAAAGCTGGTTTTCACGAAATTGAAAACATTATTATATAATAATTTAATTTTTAAAGACAATTTTAAAAAAGGTTTTAATGCGAAAATAAGTGGTAATTTCGTAATTATAAATCAATTCAAAATCTATTAAGTATTTATTAATAAAATAATAGAATATACTAGGCCGAAATTTTCGTGTTCTCCATTTCCTTAAACGTATATTTTATATTTCAAGCAAAGTATAAATGCCTTCGAATTTTTAAGTCTTTTATTAGTTATTTGTATATTAACTGCAGCCATTGTTATATACTTATATTTTCTTTATTTTATTGATTTGACATAAGATCTTAAGTGGACATAAGTTGTAAAGCCGTAATCCGATGTCTTTTGGTGACCTTTTGCTATTAGGCTAAATATGTAATTATTAATAAAAGTAACTAAATTAAAGGGAATAAAACAATTATATATTTTATATTTATAATTACCTTCTGATTATTAAATAACAAAAAAATAAAGCATATTTGATAAGTGAGTGTTTGTTTAAATAATAATATATTTAAAAAGTATAATTTGGGGATTTGGGAATTTGATGAAATTTAATGGATTTCCTTATTATATAGCGCTTACTTTGTGTTCGGCTCACGGCGACTTGGGCTATTAGGCTCCCACAATTTTTAAAAGCTGGGACGCTTGCCCATATTTGTCATATAGTAAATCATTGCCAATTAATTATGTGGTAATATTATGATGTGCATTGTCCGTGCCACATGTTCTATTAATAGGCGAATAGGGGCCATAACTTGTGTTCTTTCATTAATATAGTAGGGGCACACAACCTGTAATCCCTCTATTAACAAGGGCCACAACCTATGATCTTCCATTAATAGGGTTTATAATTTATAATCCCTTTAATAATAGGGGCCACACGTGTGGCTATAAGTTTTAAAGAATTATAAAAACCATATTTATTAATTGGCCTAATGCCCTAATCCGTCTTCGTAGCTCAGCATAACTTCATATTAATATACTAAACTAGCAAATCAATTCATAAAGCAAAAAAATGCTATAGCGCCTTTTCTTTTAACGCGTTATTTTATGCTTTATATAAATAATAAACATATAAAAGCAATTTACTATATTTCAATTATTTTACAAGTAAGAATTAAATATTGCATAAGAATGTTTTATATTAATTAATTAAATAAATTAATGATATTATAAACTCTTTCTTTAATTATAGCTACGGCCTGCATAAATAAGCTGCTCTTCCTATATTGTTATATAATGAACATTTTTTAAATCGCCTTGCAAGTGCTTTTTTTTGTATTATTCACATAAAGATATCATATAAAAAAAGGCCAATTAATGAGAATTAAGATTTTACTTACAAATTATAAAAGACATTAATAACACTTCATTAAACTCCTAATTTATTGTTTCTTCCCGCATTATCCAAATGATAAACTAATAAAGCTAGCCGCCTTAAAAATAAAGATCTTATATATAAGCATTAATGCTTTATAGCATTACCTTAACTAGCGTAAGCACAAATTATTTAAATTATTTAAATATTTATTTAAATAAATATAAATTGATTTAAGTAGTAACTTTTATTATTTAAATTAAATAATTATAAAATTAATATTTAAGTATATTTAAGTAATTTTAATGTATAAAAAAGTTTTGTATTTGAATATTTAATAATGTTAATTATAAGTTTATAGTTAATAAAAAAAATTATTTAATAAGCTTAAAATAAAATAATAATATATAAAAAATTTATATTAATACTTTAATATTATTATACTTTAATATAATTATTATGTTTAAGATTAAAAAGTGCGGTAAAGTTAGCTTAATTAAGCTAAAATTGCAAGTATATTCGTAAGCCTTACCCTTTTAAGCTCGCTTACGCCATTATTATGTAAAGTTTTATAATATTTAAATAATATTTAAATTATTTAAGTAGTTAAATAAATTGAATTGAATAGTTATTTTTATTACTTAAGTTAAGTTAAATAATTAAAAATAATTATTTAAATTATTTAAATTTCTTACGCTGGCCTTAATTAATTAGAGGCATTAATAATGAAAAATATATTATATAAAAACGTTTTATTTGCATATTATAGCCTTATAAAAATTAGCTATAATAATTCAAAGGCCAATTATTATGCATTAATCATAATAACTAGCTGCTTTAAGGATAATAATATAATATACATGCTATTAATTAAAAAACACAATTCCTAATTGTGTAGCACCACTATTATTTATATATTATATTATTTATATGAGGTATCTTAATTATTCCTTATAGGTATGCATTACTTAACCCCACGTTTTTTGTATTACGCATTAATAAATCATATTAATCGATATATTAATGCATTTGTTATCATTATGGGCAAATAAGAAAATTAGCATTATATTGGCGTTGGTTTTTAAAAAGCATAAGAATTAATAAACATATAAAGGTACAAATTTCCCTTTAAGTTTGAGTATTAATTTCTTTACACTTTTTTTTAATTTTTTAAGATCTTTTGAAGCTTAATACTTTTAATATATTTTCACTCTTGCTAAAATTATTTACCAATTCTCCACATTAATAATGGCTTTAATAAAGATGATTTAGACCAGCTCACAAATGGCCTTAGCATGGCCAGGTACACTATCAAATAGCTTAAATTAATTAAAAAATATTATCAAATGAAACAATGCCTATTAATTTATTAATATGCTTAAAGCTATTATTTATATGTAAATTGCTTCCGCTTTTATTCTCGCTTTTATAAAGTGTGCTTATTTTTATACATTAATTGAAAGCCAATTTATTATTAATCATTTGGAGCAGCTTATATCAAAGCTTATTAATATAAAATCAAAGCTGCTAAAATTATTAAAAAATGCCAAACCTAAAAATCCTTAACTTAAAATTGCTTAAGCTTTTAAGTTAAAGTTTAAGACGATGATTAAAATATATGTTTTCAATAAAGTGGTAATAAAACGCAATTAATAATTTATATAAATGGAATAAGGAGAAGAGTAAATATAAAATTAAAAAAGCACCTATATTAAAAGTAAATACATTTAATAAGTATGTGTTTATTTTGCGTACATAGATTGATAAGTATAAATACTTTTATACGTTTTATTCCTGTATTAATAATAATGATTTAGATAAGAAGACCAAAAAGCCCATATTTTATGTTAATATTAAATTGAAAGAGCTGCGAGATATTTTAAGAGAAGTTTTAAAAAATATGTATGGTGTTAGTTTAATAAAAAACAAGCTTTTTATAAGTTTTTTTTAGGAGGGCATAATATGGCGTTAATTTGAATTTAGGTTAAGCAAAATCTATTTTACTATTTTCTCCCTAAGCTTAAATCATATTAAAATAGCCTTTAAATTAACAATATTAATGCAATATTTATAAAGCACCTTAATTTATTAATTAATAGCATTAAAAAGATTTATATGCCTATTACCCAACGTTTTCTCCTATTCCTAAAGCATAATAAGATTACATATGATTTGCTTTTAATGTTTTTTAAATCAAACACCCTAATGTATACCACTTGTTTTGGTATTAAGAAATCGCAATATATTATATATAATTTTATTAAAAAAAAATCACTAAATCAAAAAATAAGTATCTAAGTATGGATTGCTGATTTTTCGATTTTGATAGTAAAGCATTTGGCAAAGCCTTTATTAAATTAATTATTTTAAAGTTCCGGGGGACAAAGCGTATTAATACTTTTTTAGCTTTTTTTCTTAAGTATTATTTAAATAAAAATTAAATTAAATCAGATTTTGTTAAATATGATTAAAAATTCGTATGTCTAATAGGTATTCATTATTGTTATTATTAAGGTAAAGTATTTTTTATGGAAAATGAAAACTTGGTAAGGGTATTTATTAATAGCCGGGTTATAATTGATGCCAACTTCTTTTAAAAAATGAATCTTAATTACATTAGAACATATGCTAATCTTGCTAGGACGAGGTGGGCATTGCCTTTAAAATCCGGCTAAGTTAAATATAATGATATTAAATTGTTTAAGCTAAAGAAGGACAAATTACTTATTTGCTGTCCAATTGTTCTAGGCTTTAATTTGAATAAAAAGGTGTAGGATGAGATTTTCTTATTTATGCTAATATATTCATTTAATTGATTTATATACGTAATAAAGTTTATTGTTGCTAATATCAAAGATATTAAATGATTACCCTTACCTTATGCTTGTTTTTTTATTTCTAATAAACAAAAAGATATTATTATGGCTTTTATAAAAGCTTGCCTTAATCTTAATATAATATTTAATAATTTTATTATAAGAAAAGGAAAAGGTTTTATTATGCTTTTGCAATAAAATTTTATACAAGTTCTTTTAATAAAATGCTAATATATAAAATGGATTATTGGGGGTTAAAAAAACCTTAATAATAAAGGCGATATTTAAGCGCTTGGAAAGGCTCGTTTATTTAATATGTATTTTTGTTTTATATTTTGCTAAGCTTGGCCTAATCAACTAGATTTTTATTGGAAAATTGCCTCTTAAGGCAATGAAGCTAAAATATTAATTTTTTTAATTTTTTAAGATTGCTAATTATTAAAATGCCATTTTTTTTTTAAATAAAGCGGATATTTTTTTAAATAACGCTTGCTTAAAAATTTGGCCCAAAATGGCCTTGTTTTTATGTTCCTTTGTAAACTAAAATATTATAAGGGAATAATGTTCTTAATAATAAATTGGGTATTTAATTTTAATAAAGCGATTTTCAGCTGAACTCATTTTATGTTAAAATATAATAATTTAATTAAAAAGATAAGAAAATAAGTCTAAAGGAGTTTCCTTTTTTGGAAAATCATTTTTTTGAAAAAAGCATTTATTATTAATAAGGAATTAAATCAATTAGCGAGTAATAAATTTAATAATTAATAAATAAGATTGCCTTAAAAAATCCCTAATATTGGTTTTATTAATAATCCTTTTTTTAAATAAAGAATATTATGTTCGCTATTTATGCATTTATAATAAGGGAAGGGAGTAGCATTTGTTTTTTATATATATAAAAGGCTGTAAAAGCAAATAAAAAGTTTTTTCGAGAATTTTATGAAAAAGATTTTATTAATAGCACTTATAATTAATTATATTTTGATTAAAATTACAAATATGGGTGGCTATTTTTTATTTCTTTTAATCATTTTATATATGTATATAAATTTATTTAATTTAAGTATATAATTATATATAAGAATAAAAGTAATGGCAAATATAAGAATATTAGTTATTTATGTAAATTATTATTTAATATTTAATTTAATTTTTTAAAAGTTTTGGGATTTTTTTTAATTATATATATAAGCTTTTCCCTCCTTAAGTAAAATTCAATATATAAAGTCCTATTTTTTGCTAATTTTAGCTGGCTTTTTGATTATGTGGTCAATCAGTTTTGAAAATGATTTCCAAAATTTAATATGGCATTTAATAAAGAAGTTTACCTTTTTCAATTGGGAGCAATAATGGTTTATTATCTTTTTATAAGTGTGGTTTAAGCTTCGGGGGGGGGGAGTATTAATATATTATTATAATATCATATGGTATTTGAGGTTTATTATTCATAGTATAGCTTATTGGCGGTATAAATTAATATTTATCTTAAATAGCTTAATTTATTTTAATAAAAATGTTATGATTATTCTTTTAATAATTTTTATTAATATTAAAAAGCTTTAATAAACAATAAAAAGTATGTTGGGTTATAATTTGTCCCAGGTTTTATTTGTCATTATAAAGTATTAATATGATATTATTTAAAAAAATTGTAAATTAATAAATGTGAGGAATTTTAAAGTTTTTTAAAGCCTGATTATTAGCAAACATTTTCAAATTTGCAAAGCTATCCCGTTTATTAAAACTTTTGTTATGATTATGATTGATAATAATATTATATGGCCGAATATAATTCTTTTTTGGCTTTTAGTATTTTTTAAGAATAAGAAAATTGATAAAGTTGGGATTTGTTAATAAGTTAAATGTTTTCAAACTAAAATTTTTATGAAGTAATATTATAATTGGCTAAGTGCTACATATATTAAGCGCTACAATTTTAAAATATTAATAATGTATTATATTAATGGCAGCATTTCATATATATTTGGAAGGATATGTGCTTTTAAAATTGAGATTTTATAAAATTTTACTTTTAAAAAAGGATTTAAGAATAAAAAGTAAAAGAAGTGCTGCTTTAATGCCGATAATAATAATTTTATTATATATTGGCTGGTTTTATACCAATAGAAAATTTAGGTTTAATTCAATTGAAAGTGCGAAATTGAGACAACCCTTAAAAACAGTTCTAAATTTTTCTTTTAATGTCTTAAATAGGCAAAAAGCAATTGAAAAAGCAATTATATTAATTTATTTATTAAAAAATATATCTAAAACTAAATTAAAGCTTTGTGGTTATGATTATAATACAAGTTAATTATTGTAAAAATAATGACCTTGATGCATTTATACATTACATTTTATTATGTTTATAAATTTTGCTATAATTAATTTTTTGCTTTTTTGGTTATATTATTAAAGCATTTCATCTTATAAACAACATATAAAAATATTTTTATGAATTGTTTATGGGATTTGATGGTTAACTATGAAAAATATTAAATTAATTGGGCTTTATAAGTGTAATTTTGGGGATATTTGATTCTTATTAGTATTTATTCTTTATGGTTATTTTCATAATTTTATTAAATTGTATGCAGCTTTTACATTTTATGAGGTATTATTAATTTAATTAATTAGTATACTTAAAATCTAATCTGAATTATAAACAGGCTAAGGCAATAGGATAGTGTTGGAATTGTAATTTCTTAATAAAAGTAAAAAATAAAAATTAATAATTTGGTATTTTTATAATTATTAAAAAAATTGGGAAAAGTTTAGGTTATTGCTTATTTCTTTTATTCTTTTACGTAGGCATTTTTGCTTAATACTGCCGTTGAAGACCGTTTTTAACCTAAGATAATATTAATTGGTAAATGATAATGGCTTTAGAATTGCATTTTTTATTTTAGAAGAGGCTATTTCTAACCCCTTTCTCAAATTACATTTGTTATCTTATTCCTTTTAATTTTTAATTCTCTTTTTATAAATAAACAATTTTAATATAAATTTTTAGAATATAATAGGTTTCCTTTATAATAATGGTTTAGGGGCAGTTGGGTATAGCTGTGATTTATTAATTAAAAGCTGTTAAAAAAAAGCGGAAAAGTTTGTGAATATTGTTAATAACTTTTGTTTATATATTATATTATAATGAAATTAATATTATTTTAATAAAATACTTATGCTAGTATGCCTAAAGTAAACTATTGCCTTTTTATTTGAAAACGGAAAATATGAAAATAATCAGATTTGGTTAATTGGCAAGAGGAATAGACAAATAAGGATTTATAATCTTATATATATATTTTTTCTTTTATTATAATAAAGGTATGAAAAGGAAGATATTTCAGTTTATTTTGGCTTTTATTTAAATTAGAATCTTTTATATGATATATGGCGGCGGGCTATTTTTAGCTTTTATATATCCTTTATATATTTTAAGCTATTTGAAGTTACTTGCAATGGAATAAATAGCGCTTATAAAATAAATATTATATTATAAGCCTTTTAATGTTTTTAAAGGCTTAAAAAAGCTAAGCCTTAAAATACTAAAAATAAAAAACAATTAATAAAAAGATTTAATTATAATAACCCAATTAGCCTAAAAGAAATGTGTTTCCTTTAAAAAAGAAGGCAAATAGAGTTTATAGGTTGTCTAAGTTTATTGAAATTGTATTGTAAAATCGACAAAGGGTAAAAATTTGTATGGGCCACTTGGGATTAAAAAGTCCAATTTAAGTTTATTAATTATCGGGGCTTGCGACTTAAATATTTATATTTTTAATATTTTAAATATAAATAATAACTTATTAAATAACCTTGCGCATTATATTATCCTTTTTAAAGATATTAATATTATAAACATAACATAATTTTAATAGCATAAAATAGTGGAAATTGGCTAAAATGAGATAAACTTTTTAATAAAGGGAAAGCCGCAAGGAATAGTGTTTTTATTGGGTTTTTTAAATGTCTTAATAGTGTTAGTTTATAAGAAAAACGGGTACTAATCATAATAATAAATCATATAAAGCGTTTTAACGCTGCGCTGATTTAATTAAATTAAGTAAATATAAAGCTAATTTTTGAGTACATTAATTAAGGCATTAATGCTTGACTTTTTTATGCCGCATTTATGCGCGACAACACCTTATTAAGCGGAAGCTAGTAAAGAGATGAAATCATATTTAAAAAGCTAATGTATAATGTTATTTCCCCTTAGTAAAATGGCCTTAATAAGCGCTCTCTTTTTTACTTAATTTTTTATGTTTATTACTTTTTTAAATACTTAGTAAAATTTCCTTGCCGGATTTAGTGGAATAATTTAATCTTGCCCGTAATAATTATATGAAATTAAGCTTTTTGTTATTTTATTACTGGTGTTTAAGAAATTGGGTAATAAAAGTTTGCGGCGCATTAGGCTTATTTAGCTTTTTTAAATTTAATTTCTTTATAAATAAAAAGCAATAAGTTAAGTGAAAGTATGATAAATTAAAGCCACTGTAATATTTTTATAGTGTAAAAGACTATTTAACGCAATTATATAAGTTATGATTACCCTGCCGTAGGATTACTAATTAATTAGATAATAATACTACCTCTTTTGATTCTCATTTCTCCTTTAATTGTCCGACGCATTTCTTTAAAGGGCCTAGCTAATAATTGTTCTTATGACGGATTTAAATAAGCCTTTTTAAAAAAGCTTAAAGAATATAAAAAAAATTGATAAAACTTTGTAAAAGCTAGGAAAATGGCTTTAAAAGGCTAAATTTAAACCCAGGAAAATGGAGAGAATGGAAAATTATATAGAAAAAATGCCTGCTGCGGCGAAACCACTTTTTGACGCGTTAAATTTTAAGGTACTTAGCCTTAATTAATTGGGTATATAATTAAGCTAATTAGAAATAAGGGGCCCAAAAAATATAATATGCTGAGAATCTATGGATTAAACATTACGCGTATTTGTAATGTAAATATAATTCTTATATAAGCCTGGGGGTTTGATTTAATGTTAAATGGGAAAGAATTGAAGCTAAAAATAATAACATATATTATAAAAAAGGTTGATGTTAAGGTAGTAAAAGAATTAATTTTAAATCTTCTTATTATTGTTGATTAAAAAAATTAGGGATATTGAAGATGTTGAAATTCGCGTAAAATAAATTATTAAATTTTTTGCTAATATTGTAATTAGAAGACATATATGGATTAGTGTTGACGCTGATATTAAGCCCATTATTTTGTATGGTTTTTAGCTTTTGTTTTTTTTATATTTTAATTATAATTTACGTACTTTTTTTTATTTGATTCTTTTATTTTATTTTATTTGTAGCCTTTTGCTAAATGAGTTTAAGCTTATATAATATTATTGCTTATGTATATATCTTTAAGAAGAGATTAAGATTAAGATCTTTTAAGTATAAGACCGGGTATTTAAGGGTAAAATTAATTATTTTATTTTTATGTTGATTTAATATTAATAAGTTGTGCGTGTTTATAGGCCTATTATATTAATTTTACGTAGTTATTAAGTAATATTATTATAATCTTGATTAGATTAGGAAGCTTTGTTAAGGCGGGTAAGTCTTTTTAATATATTTTAAAGCTTAGTGATAATATAAATTCTCTTGTACTTATGAGAAACACGGCTTGAAATAATGTGCGTAGAATTAATTTGTTATGTTTGTCCATTGTATCATATTGTTAATAGGTCCTTTAACGTAAATGCTGTATGCCTTACTTAGTATGAAATATAGTTATAATTTTCAACCCTTTTAATAAGGCGAATTTGTTATTACCCAATACTAGAAGCGGATAAAATAGTAAAATCGCCTTAGTTAATCTTTCCCGTTAGCCAATGACTTTAATTAGGATTTGATTTATTAATGTTAGCGTAATAAATAGATTAATATTAATTATATAAACCTGTTTAATCGTGGCCTTTTTGGTTATTATAAACACTTTTATTAAAGCATATATAATCATTTGTAGGATTGCTATCTTTTGTTGAAAGGTATTACGTTTGTTTTTAAGTTCTTTTGCGTAATAAAAAGCTTTTGTAATAATTTCTAGTATTAGAGGTAATTTGTTATTTTGCTTTGGCTATAGTTTTAGAGATGATTCTTGGCATATAAACGCTTTTTAAAGGATTTTTTTCATATTTTCTGGTGTTAAGTTATATTTTTGAATTTTGGCCGTTTATTTAATTGCTTTTAGCACGATTTAAATAATTGATTTAACCTTTTGTATTATTTTTTTCACTTTATTTTTATTAAGTTTAACATAACGAACTAATATTATGGGGAAAATGTAAAGATCTTAAACCGGCTTATTTAAAGCTAACTGAGGCCCTTTGTTATATTTAAGTTGATTATTTTAAATTGCGGCGCGATATAAGTTTTAAACCGTTTTAATATTGCCTTATAATAATGTAATATTAGGCCTTTAAGGAACTATTAATAAATGAAGTTTTTGAACATTGCAATTAAAGTCCTTAGCTATTTTAGCATTAGGGTCCACATGTACTTGGTCTTTTTAAAAAGATTTTTGGAATTTGTTTAGGGGCTTATTAATTAAAGCAAGTGAACATTTGGCTTAATTATTTATAATAGGATTTGATTATTAAAAAGCTTTAATTTTTTAAAGAAATTGTTAGTATTAATTAATGGTAATGTTTTAATTATTTTATTATGTTTACAATATTACAAAGCTGCTACTTATAATTATTATTAAAAATTATATTATGATTTTAGTGTTATTATAAAAAGTATATTGAGTATTTTTTAAATAAATGTTAAGATAGTGTTTAATTAAATTAAAAGTTATGTTGATTTTTGATATGGGGAAATAAAAGAAATTGTTTAGTTTTAAGCGTTATTAAATTTAGGGGGGGGCTAATCTTAAATCTTGGCTAAAATCGGCCCCTTTAAATTTGTATTAGTTCCCGTCAAATGCCAGCATTTAACATTTTCAACCTTAATAGTATAATTTTAAAATATAAGTAACCTATGTTTATAGAGGGGGTTTTTTGTTTTAATGGCGGATTTTTTAAAAAATGACACATCCCATATAATATTTGTTATGCTTTTATATTAGATTTTATTATAAGGGCGTGGCTTTATATGCCTTATTTTAACTTAGGAAAAGGCCGCGGTATTATAGGCGCTTTATTAAGGGATTACTTGTTTTAATTTTTTTTAGATTACTATTTACTTATTTTAATACGAAAGGCTAGATTTTGGGGAATGTTTTTATTAAACCTGAGCTTGAGTGAGAAGGTGGATTGTGTTTTTAGTCCTAGATTATTAATATAATTCAATTTATGGAAAAGTAAATAAAATTAGTATATTTTAATAAAGGCAACTTATATGCGCCGTTTTTATCGCTTACATTGTGTCCGCTTTGCTTTATTCTTTCATTTAATTTGCTTTTTTGTTACTTTAATATAAGGCCTTAATTAAATAAATGAATTAATTATAATATTTAAGTAAGTTTTATAGTAATTCCGTTAATTATTGAGTTTTAGTATAAAAAAGATTTTATAATAAGAACCTATAATTGCAAAGTGGGTTGTTATATTAAATTATATGCGGCTCCGCATTATAATTAGGTGTTGTAAATATTTTAAGTATTTTGTCCTCTGGGCATTGGGCTAATTGGTAAATGCGGTTTTTTTGATTCTTTAAGACTATAGCCATAAGCTTATGGCCTTTGCTGTGGAGGGATCACAAGTTGTGTTCTTATTAATGGAGTCATAAGTTGTGGTTTTATTAGTAAAGGGGTTATAAGTTGTGTTTTTTATTATAAATAAGAACAAAAGCCTGGATCTAAAGAACTTTTACTAGGAAAGGCGTTGGTTTAAATTAAAAAGTTGCGAAAATGCATACTTTTTATTAAATGCAGACGTCTTGTTAAAAACGCCTTGTCTTTAAATGAAAAGTGCCGGAAATTGTAGAACTTTATTAAAAAGGCGTTTTGAAGTTATAAAAAGGGTATAATATTATGTATATAAAATAAAGCTTTTTATTAATAATTAAACTTATTGCCTTATTTTATTATAAATTATAAACCGCTTAAAATGCTTTTCTTAATTGTATTATTATTAATTCTAATTTTTAAAAGTATTAGGCATTTGGTTATAGATTGTAAGCTAATGCTTGTAATTAATACACCGCCATTTTTAATTCTTAAAAGTGCTGCCTAAGAGAGCTGTATATGAATAATAAATGAGATTGAGGTTATATATAAGGCTAGGGCTGAATATGAGGTTAAGATTAAATATGAGGCCAAGGTTATGTATAAGGCTGAGTAGGTAAGAGGCTATTTAAACTTTTTTAAGAGCTTTAAACTTATTATTATTGATAAAAAAGTGAGCGAACCTTTTTTAATATTAGTTAACTTTTTTATATATGTTTAAGCAATAATTTATAAAAGCTTTTTTATATAATAAAAAATAAATTTAAGGCAAATAATTTTGATTAAAACAAAATAGCGTTAATATTAAAAATATACGTTTTTGGGAAAAGACCCGATGGGCATTATAAAGTTATTGTTAATGAATCACATATTTTGTGGCTTTTTGATAACAATTTTTTATTTTTTAATAAGATTAAGTTTGAATTCTTATTTTATTATAATTTAATGTAATTAATGGAAATAGAAGTGAAAGTGTATAATATATTGGGGGCAAGAAAAAGATTTTATGCCCGCTTTTTTAAAAACACTTTTAAGGCAATTTGGAGTTGATGTAATAAGGGACTTAAATTATGCCTTCGCTTAATCGTTTTATTATTCCTAAAAACAGCATTTAAATGGGCCATCTTGAGCAACGATATACTGGTAATTTTATTGCTTATTTTATTTGTGAGTTATAGTACTAATTATTATTAAAAATCTAGTCCTTTGGTTTGGGAGAAATTTATTTTATGTTTTGTGTTGCTTGCTTTAAGTTTACTTAAAGATTATAATGCCCCTTTAGCCATTTAACTTTTTGAAAAAAACTAAAATGAAATATTGTAAGCGTTTTGGAAAAAATTTATAAATTTATTTAAGGCTATATTTGCAAAATACTAAAATCCCAAAGCGGAAGTTTAACTTATTAAATTTGTATAATGCTTGCTCATTTTTATTAGCAGCTTAAGAAATGTTTACCAACTTTAATTTGATTAGGAATATATGGCTATTAATAATCATAATTTCCTTGGTTTTTTTGTTAACGTTATTGGGTTAAGTTGTTTTAAAAAATTTGATTTGTAAGTAATATTCAGCGCTTTTTATAAATCCAAAGCTATTATTAATGAATATATTAATGGCTTGGATATTGCTGAATTAATTAGTTAATTGATGATCTTGCTTTTAATTGGGTTTTAATTAAATTTGGTATGATATTTTAGATTACGATTTAAATAATATTGATGTTTTTTAGGGTCATTTGATAAAGGTACCTTTGAAATTTCCCTTATGCTTTAGATATTATGCCCCTTTAATTGTTTATTTGCTTCGTGTACTTTTTAGTGATGGCGTGTACAAATTAGAAAAGGGGTTTAGTAATTAGAAGTTGTGTAATGGGGATATGATTAAATTTTGATTTGGCGGTATTTTAATAGGGTTTACTTTTTAGAAATTTGTAGGGGATGTTAATATGTGGTGAGATATTTCTGATAATAATTTTAAGTAATTTTAATAAAAAGTTTTAATGTGCCATTTGCGCTTAAGAATAATAAGCTAATGACTTTTTTTGTTGATTATAATGGTTAGTATGAAGACTATTAAGGCACATAATAATGCCTTTTTAATGAAGTTTTAAGAATTGTTTAAAAAATGATAATAAGCTAGAAAATTCTAATTATAAAAGGGAAAAAGAATAAGAATTTAAAAGAAAAAAAAAGGACAATAGAAAGGAAATGCGCATTTGATTAGTTCATTTTTTTGCCTTTTGACTTTTACTTATGCGATAATAAGATTGTTTAGGTATTATAAGTATTGTAAATTTGTGTAGGTTATTTTAGCTTTGGGTAAAATGGTTTTTTTTATTAAATAATTTTGGGGGAAAAACCGAAAATGATTAAGAGGGGCGTTCGCCAGCTTATTAGAAAGAAATTGGAAGAGCCTTAAGTAGCGTATAATGTATGCGGTTTTGGGCATATTTTTTTATTTATATGTTGTAAATTCTTGGGTAAGTTATTAAATTGGGGGTATGTGGTGTTATGAATTTAAAAGATGGGGGTTTATTGGTATAATTAAGAGAATTTGGCTTACAATAGTTTTGTTATTGATGTAAGTTAATTATATTAATTTTAGAATTTTAAAAAACTTTGGAGTATAGCGCAGAAGGTTTTATAGTTTAATAATAATAGCCTTTAATAAATTTTGTTTTATGAATAATTATGCTAATTTTATAAAAATCCTTATGAGGAAATCTTAGCCTTGCTTATCCGGATTTTTTTCATTTAGTTAAAGCTTGATATATTTTACTATCCCTTATTTCTAAACAAAGAGTTATTAAAAGAAATAATTTATTTTTTTGCTTAAGATATGAAGCGCTATTTGTTCCTATTATGTTAAATTGCAGGAATTATATATGCATATGAATAAGGGGTTTTGCTAAAATGTAAGAATTAAAAAATTATTTTATATATAAAGCGGTGAGCTATTAAGGATAAAATAATGCGGATTAGCTTAGTTGTTTTTTATTGTTGCTTTTCTTATTGCATTAGACCTAATTAGGTAGCTGTTTGCCTAAAAATGTGCAATAAAACTTTGGGATTTTTGCATATATAGGACAGCCCTAGTGATTTGATTGTGGCAAGGGCTGCTTAGGATTTGGCGCCTGGCTGAATGCTACTACTTTTATTAAACCTAATCTTTTTAAGATCTATATAAGGCTATTAATGCTTATATTTTTAAAGGAACATAAATCATAAACTTATTTTTTGTAATATTGGGCCGCATAAATAGTAAGTGTTTTTCATAAGTAATGGGTTAAATCCCAATTAATTTTAGTGCCTTTATTGCCTAATAATAATTAGAGATATAAATACGTTTGCGTTAATTCTTATTATAATAAAAAAGCCGCTCGTATATAAGCTGGCTGTATTAGGGGATAAAGGTGTTGGGAAAACTGCTTTTATCTTACGACTTAGATTTAAAAAAATTGTGAAAGAGGTAAACCCGTAAGTTTTATAGGAAGTTTTATAATTGAAAAGTTTGTTTTAATGTTTGTGAAGTTTGATTTTATTATTAAAGATTCTTATATAATAAATGTGATGATTAATAATTAATAATATACGCTTAAAATCTTTGATATAGCTGGTGTAAATGAATATTTATATTTTAGTGATGGATAGATTTGTATTAATGAAGGATTTATATTGGTTTATAGTATTTCATTAAGACTATTTTTTGCACGAATTTAAGGATTATATGATTAAATTTAATAAATTAAGAAGTTGATGTATTTTTATGTATTTTAAATATTAATAATATTTGTTGAGAATAAAGTGGATATTGTAAAGCGGAAGGTGTTTTTATTAAAAAGCGAGGATATGGTGCGAAAATTGGGATGCGCATTTTTTAAAGCATTAGTAAAAGATGGTGGAAATTTTGAGAAGTCTTTTTTTTATATTATAGTAAAGCAGTTGTAAAAATCAAGTGTAATAATAGGTGTAGAGGCGTTGAATAATTTTATAAATTTATTGCCTAAATGGCATGATTTTTTTAATTATTTAGAGGGCGAATTCTTTAGGTTGGTTATAGTAAACACAAGGCCTTTTATTTAAGTACTTTTTTTAGAAGAAAAGGTGCGCCTTTGTCCTTAATAAAAACTAGCAATTTTACACATCCTTTAGTTCATAAAATATTAATGGTCATTTTCGGGCATTAAGTACTTTTAATTATTTTTTGAACCTTAATCATTGGTTTCATAAAATCAAAAGGTAAATTCCGTTGGTTGTAATATATTATAGCTATTAAAGCATTTAAATCATAATATGCTTAAGGGCAATTATGATTATTAGGTTTAAAAGGCCTTTGGAAATATTTTAGCCTTTCTTTTAAGATTTGGGAAGAAAATATGAGATTTTGAAAGGAAAGAGAAGGTTGCGGAATTAAGGGCTTGAATGTCGTACAGGCACGGCTGCAGCTCGCCTAAACTGCTCTCTTGGCACTGCACACTTTTTAAATAAGGTTTTGCCATTATATACCGCCTTAAGGGAGCACTTCCCCTTTTCATACTTTGTACTTAGATTTTACTTAATTAATTAACATATTTTATTAATTCAAGTACTCGTAAAGCTTGAGTTTTATTGCGCATGTTAATTATGAGCCTTGTGATGAAGCTATTAAATTAGTATTCTTTTATATTATGCGCAGCCGATTAAATTAAAGTTCCTTAAGTTTTTCGGAGTTTTTGAGGTTTTATGAGTTACTTATTATAAAGTTTTTACCGCTATTTTAATACATTGCTTTTTTAACTTTAATAATTTATATAAGAATTTAAAGAAGCTGTGGATTTAAATCCTTTAGTTGTTTTTTATTCTTCCTTTTTCCTTCAATTCCTCGAATTTTTCGAATTTTCCCTTATGCTTTAAATTCTTGAGAGTAACCTTTTCACAATGAACGACAAATCCATAATTAAAAAGCTGTTGTTTACTTATAATAAGTGCATTTGGTTTATATGGTTTTAAGCTTATGAGGACTTTTATTGTTTAAATAAAGTTTAAATAAAATTTAATCCAGATACTTTTAATTTAGTGAGTCCATTGAACATAAAATCAACTACTTTAATATTCCTTATTATTAAATATAAGATTAATGATACACGAGAGGCCGAAGTAATAATCAAGGCTTAGGTTATTTAAGAAAAAGATATTAAAGACCTTGAGGCTAAGGGAGTAAAACTTGATAAGGCGAATTATAAAGTAATAATCTTAAAAGAAATCGTGGCTAGGTTTAAGTTGCTTTTAACAAAGTATTTAATGTTTATGCCCTCTTAGAACGAAAAGGTGAGGAGTTATAAGGCCATTATAAAATGGGTTCAAAAGTATATTAATAATAACATTTATAGCGCTGTCTTTTTGAAAAATAAAAACACTTATGAGTATAATTAAACTATTTAATAATTAATGTGAACCTTTTAATAAGACTACGCTCTTTTAACATTAAGTGTTTTAACTTAAATCAAAAAGAATTATACCGTAATATTTTATAAAGCAACTTATCAACAACTTAAGCCTATTATTTAAATTTAAGAATAAAGATGTGCTTATTAAGAAGTGCTTTTTTATAATCTGGATTTTATGATAGGGAATTTAATAACTTATATTTTTTTAAAAACAATGAAAGTTCGATTAGCTCCTTAATAGGTGTAACACGAGTCTGCTGAGTTTTGGAAGAACATTACCCTAAGGAGACCTTACCTAATCACTCTGGTCCAGTACAGTATAGTGTTTACAGCTTTAACTGAACAATTACAACTTGAATTGTCCTTTAAAAAGCCCATTAGGTTATATTCAATTACTACTTTTAATGGCAGACTAAATGCTTCCAATAATAATAATAATAGGTCCTCCTTTTCTTACTTTTGCCCTTCTAAATCAGGTAACTCTTTTAAGAATTACGCCTGTGTAATGGGTTTTTATTAACATGAGCCATTGGAATACTTCCAATTGCGCTATTCCTTCGATGGTTTTATTAAAAACAAATTATATAACTTACCTTTAACTAAAGAGATTAAGGAAACATGCTTAAAGTTAGCTATTATTTTACTAAACTTTAAAATAAAATAAATAAATGTGGCTAAAAAATGCTCCTTATTTAATAAATTACAAGCTCTTTTAACAATCGCCCTTCTAATTGCTCCCCTTTAGTTAATAACCCTGAAGTAATTTAATCGTTAAAAACTTTGGCATTAATATATCTTAAAAAAATAGTCTTTATGATAATCAACCCTTAACTACTTGATTTTATAATAAAAATAATTGGAATATATATTATATAAAACTTTGATTGTTACTTATTTTCCGGGAGTACCTTGGTGTCGTGCGGAATGGGGTTGCTTACTTAAGCAAGCCCCTATTCAGCATATATCTTCAATTGCGCAGGAGCTTCCCCTTTACAAAATTAGACGCTTTTGCCACCACCATTCAGACCTACTGCTTTCCTGCGCGATACTTGGTTAATAATAAAGCCGCAATTTATTTAGTGAACTTAATTAATCTTTTAGTCCTTAGCTCCTTTATGAAAATAATTATTAACAACGTTGTTAAGGCTAGTACTTTAAGCCTGCTAATAAAAGGACAAGGTACTCGCTTAATATTAAATGCTTTTAACAAAAAGAATAGGTCAAATATAATAAACTTAAAATTCATTAACATTATTATTATTAAAAGTTTTAATATTAATATCATTTTAAAGGCTTGTTTATTAAAAGAAGGAATCTAATATAATGGTTTAGACTGTACTTTATGCTATGAATCAATAAAAAGTAACGTGATTATTAAAAACTTAAAACGCTACGTAAACTTAGCTTTCTTTGAATATTAGCTTAATAACTACTCTCTTGCCTTATTAATTATTCTCAGTGTATTAAAACGCCTTGATTTTAGACTTTTAATGTTTTTAATAATAATAAGAAATATTTAATAAGGTTTTTAATTAAGCAGGCGTTACCTGAGACTTTGACAAAACATAATGCACCTGTGGTACCTTTACGCAAGGCACCTAAGGAAAGAAACATTATAAGCATTAGTGAAAAATGCTTGTAATATTAAAATTCTAGGCCTTATAAAGGTAAAATACGAGCAATATGCTTTAATAATAGCATATTAGAATATTAGTTGGCGATTATTTAAGAAAAAAATTATTTGACCTTTTTATTAAATTACCTAGGATTTATTCGATTATTCTCCCGGGTTTGACGAAAATAACTGGCTTTTCTTAATCAAAGACGAATTTATAAGAGTTTTTTATGGCTTTATATTCAAAAGCAAAGGATTAAACGTAATATTACTTGTTTTTTAACCTTTTAAATAATAGATAAGACGGTAATTTGGCTTTTTTATTTGTAAAATTTGCCAAGATAATAAAACCTTAATCATTGAATTAAATGAAGTAATTTAATTTAAGAAATGAATTTATAAAAGCGGTATTAACTTAGAATTTATGCTATTATATACCTATGAATTAAATAGGGAAATAAAGCGAGTAAGCAAGGAAATTATTGAAAAAGCAATTAAAATATGCTTTGCCGCTAATTTTCTTAAGGTATTATGGCTTAAAACCATTTTTATGATAATATATTTTTATAATATAAGTCCTTTAATATAAAAGGCATTTAAAAGTTTAAACAAAGTGCTTTATTTTTAATTTAAATAATACTTTAAGTAATATAACCCAAAATTACTTATTAAACTTATTATTAATTTATGGCTTAATTAAAGCGGAATTTATATGTATAGGTCGCGCGCATATCCATTGTCAAAAGATCGAAAAGCGTTTTGTAAAAGGAGAGCTTTTAAAGTCGACCCAAAAGCGCATATCGGATATTTAATTAGTTATGTTTTGTTTAATATATATAAGATTTAGGTGCCTTAATTATAATATATAATAATCACAAAGAACATCACTTTTAATAAAACCTTATTCTTTACTTTTTTTAATGTTGAAAGAGCGGCTGGCCAGCTGTGCGCAAGACTTTAAAAAATAGCCGAATTATTTTAAAAAAACAAAATAAGGGTTTAAGATATTAAATACATATTAATAAATCACTTAAACGCCAATAATATGCTATAATTAAATGCTAATATTTCTTTTAAATAAAAGCAACTTAGTGAAGCTTTGAAAACTATAAAAGTTAAGGAGCTTATTAATTTAGAGGTAATAACAACGCCTCCAATTAAATCTGAGTTTATAACCTCAGGGGTAAAGTAATCTCCCTTTGAATTAATAAACTTAGATATTAAACCTTTAATTAAGCCCTTAACTGACTTAGTGCCTATTAATAAGAATTTAGGGATGAAAATACGAAGGAGTATTAAACTTTTAATTTATAAATACCTTGATTAGGTCTTATAGAATATTAATATATTAAGACAATTAATAACATTAAGCGCAATTAAAAGAAGTATTTTATATAATATAATAAATCCTAAGAAACTTGATGTAAGTGCAGAGCGCAAATTGATTCCACAAGTTGTTTTACGAGCTTAGGAGCCACACAACTTAAAGCAAGGTCTTAAAAAATATTAAAAAACACTTGAAAATATTAAACTTAAGCTTATAAAAGCTTTATTTTAAGCAATTAAAGCTAAGGAGCCTTTTAAACACAATGATTTTTATAATATTAAGCTGCGGATAAAATAGCTTCTGTTATTTTTAGCAGAAAATCAAAATTAGAAGTTATTTAAATCCCTAAAAAAAAGAGGGTGCTTTTAAAATCAAATAATAAAGGTTAAAAGACTAAAATTATAAGATAATTAATATAACCTAATTGTAATATGTATTTTATTATAATAAAAGAGTTATTAAAGGGCGCATTAAACCCGACAAATAATTATAAGTACTTCAAAAACTTTTTAGTTACCTTTTAGCTTAATTAAAAAGAAGTGCGCAGTGATGGAAAAGATTTGAGAACAGTTTATGCTATAATTATAGCGTTTGTTCTTAATAATGTCAAAATTCAATAATTAATTACTCTTCTCAAAATTTATTAATTGTAATTTTTAAAAGCACTATTAAATTAGAAAAATCTTTAACACTATCCTTTTGGGGAGCACTTTAAAGCCGGAGCTATTATGAAGATTACTAATCTAGAGTCGCGCAATTACTGGAGGGTAATAAAGCATAGTTACGCCTTTAAATAACCGATTTTTTTAAAATGGGTTTTTATTTATAAAATAAATTTCGACGGTTATTTAACCAAATGTCGCTTTTGAGTAGTGGTTAAAGGGGACTTATAGTTTAAAACCTCTATTTTATTAATATACGCCGTAATTTTAGTTGTTTGTTCATTTGACGTGCGCGATAAGACTCAGGCTCTGCAAGCATTTGAATTGATAAAATATGTTAATTAATTAAGTAAAATCTAAGTAAAAAGTGTGAAAAGGGGAAATGCTTTTTTAAGGCAATATATAATAGCAAAACCTTATCTAAAAAATATGCAATGCCAAAAAAGCAATTTAGGCGAGCTGCAGCCATGCTTATATAATACACCCCCCAATTAAACAACAATGGGAATTGCTTTTATTATGATTGGCTATCAAGCAAGTTATTAAAAATAATAAAAATTAGGTAAATAATTGCGCTATACAAATAAAAAGTTGCTCCCTTTCATTTATAAACCTTAAGCTTTTAATAAAAAAATAATTTTTAATTTGCTTTTGATTTATATTAATCATAATTAATCAAATAAATAAACAATCAAATCAATTGCTCCCCTCGCAAAAATAGGTGCTAAACTTCATTAATTTGCTTGCAAAAGCGCTATTTTTTCCCTTATAAATTCAATTTAAAGAATATAAAACTTATTTAAATAATTAATTAATTGCTTATAAGCCAAAAAACCTTTGGCCAAAGCCTTAAATAAGCGGGCTATTTGGGCTGCTCCCATTGATCAAATTCAAAAAAAAAAGATTATTAATAAAAAAAAATTGGTCCCTTGCTGGGGTTATATAAAAAAAGCAATTCAAAATAAAGGCATAAGCTTTTATTATAATATTATAAATAGCTTGCGCTATTTCAATTGCGCTAGCAATAATTATACTTGCTGCCCCCCCTTTCCTAATATTTTGGCTGCGTTTTTAAAATATTGGGATGCTTTTAGCAATAAAAGCTCCTTTTTTAAAATAAGTTTATTTAATTTAAAATAATTAAATATATTAACTTATATAGGAATTAATTAAGCTTAAAAGCGCCTATTTGATAATGAAAAAAATGGGTAATACTATCCCTGCTGCTCCCGCAGCTTGCGCTGCTCAGGTTGCTTTGAATATTAATATTAATAGCCCCTTTTGCTACTATGGCCTTGGCTAGGTCATTAATAATAAATTGCTTTTTTTATTAAAATATTCTAAATTTATTTTTTAAAACGCAATTAATTAATTGCTTTTATATATAAATAAAAAGACTTAAAATGAAAAAAAGCATAACAAAAATATGAAAAAAAAAAAAAAAAAAGCAATCCAATTTGTTTGCTAGCCTTTAGGCTAAAATAGGAAAAGTTGCTGCAAGCTTATTTATTCCTAAGCATAACTTAAAAGCAATTAATAGCCTTGCTGATATTTTTAATGCCTTTTTAAATAATAAAATCTAAATGCGCCTTTTTTTAAAAAAGGAAACTGTTATTGCAAAACAATAAATTATTAAAATTATTAAAATAATTGCCAATTTTCTTAATAATCTTATTTAGATTATTCTAGGCCTTCCAATTAATTAAATTGCTCTTTTTAAGGCTTGAAAACCTTTTTCATTATTTTAAAATATTTCCTTATTATCATAGCTTGTATTGCATTTATTTTTCTAAAATAAAATAATCTTAAAAGCAATTATAAATATTGCAATAATATAAATAATTCAAAATCAAAAGCTTTTTAAAAGAAATAATAAAAAACATAAAAAATATTATAAATAAAAGAATAAAGAATATAAAAAAAAAGCTATTTAAAAACGAGCTTTTTTAGAAAGTTGCTTTAATTAAGCCCGTATATCCATTAAATTAATAAAAGCAACAAAATTTTCAAATTTCTATTGGCTTAAGTTCTTAATAAATCCATTCGCAAGCATAAAGCTTATAAGTAAATACTTCATTAAAAAATTACCCTTTTAATATTTTTAACATAATCATATATTCTAAATATTAACATAATAAAGCTTAATTAAGATGCGCTTATTTTCCCCAATAATTAATCAAATTATTTAAATATTATTGCAAAAGATTATTCAAGCTGCTCTCATGCCTAAGCATAATTTTAAAAAAAATCATTAAAATGCCATAACCTCTTTTGCTATATGTTCAACCCCAAAAAGCTTTGCTTAAGTAATTAAAATAATAATTATATTTTAACAAGCTGCTTTTTATAAAATCAAATCATCAAAAAGCATAATAATATACCCTTAAAAAAAGCATTTAATTTCAAAATCATTGCCAAAGGAAATATCTAAAGCTATAATTAAATAAAAAGCGCGCATTTGGCAAATGTAAACTATTGCCAAAAATCAAATTCCAAAAAAATATTAAATTATTTAATTAATAGCAATAAGATGCTTTTTTAAAAAATTAATCAAAAAATAAAAAAGCTTTAAAACTGCAAAAGCAATATCCGCATGCAATATAATCGCAATATAAAGCATTAAATCAACTTTTTCTTAATATTCCTTAATTTTTTAAGGATTGCTTTCCCAAAATTCTTAATAAATTCCATATAAAATAATAAGGTGCTTAAGCAGCTTTCATTAATAAATCCAAAACGCAAAGCAATCTTTTAAATATAATTATTATGTATTAAGAAAACTATCTTAGCCTATTAATTTTTAATAATTTAAATCCCTAAAAACTATGCCATTTCTTATTTTCCAATAAGCTTATACGCCAAATTTAATCCATTTATTATTAATTACGCTTTTGTAATTGCTAAAGCATAATATAGCACTTGAATATTATTAACATAAAATATTATAAACATTATATATTGCTTATTTATAAATATACAAAGCTCCTCTTTATAAGAAAGCAATTTAAGAATTTAAAAAATTATTATAAAATTGCTGTACCATAATGCTGGGGAGTTTTTAAGTCCATAAAAAGCGCAATCAATTTTTATTAACATTTCGTCTTATTTAAATCCATTAGGAAAATAATAGCATACGCAAGCAACTAAATCATCTTTCTTTGCATTAATAAATGCATTAACAACATTAAACTGCTTTATTTCCAAATCAAATTAAGCTATTATAATTATGGCGGTTTTAAATAAGCAAGCAGCTAAAATTGCAACATATGTTAACAAAATAAAAGTTTCAAATTATAAATCCCCTTTAACCATCACTTAAAAGCAACATCTAATTAAATAATCATTAGAATTTACCTTATAAATAAAAACCCACTTCAAAAAAATCGATTGCTTAAAAGCATAGCTATGCTTTATTACCTTCCAATAATTGCGCAACTCTAAATTAATGATTTTCATAATAGCTCCAGCTTTAAAATGCTCCCCAAAAAAATGATATTAAAAGTCTTTCCAATTTAATAATGCCTTTAAAAGTTGCAATTAATGAATTTTGAAAAAAGCAACTAATTATTAAATTTCAATATTATTAAAAACAAATGCTGCAATTATAGCATGAACTGCTTTTAAATCCTTTTCATTATTATGCACCTCTTTTTGACTAAGCCAAAAAATAACTAAAAAGTTATTAAAATGCTTGCGATTGCTTATCAAATTTAATGCGCCTTTTAATAATTCTTTTATTATAATAAAATATATATTATAATTAGGTTGCATTAATTATCTTATAACTCTAATCTTTCAACCTTTATTACTTAATTTTAAAAGCATTCTCTTCCTTTTTAAAGGTTCAAATAGCTTTTAATTTTAATCTTTTATTAAAAGCAACAAAAGCTATTTTATCCGCAGCTTAGCATCATAAAAATTATTATGTTTAAAAGGCTCCTTAGCCTTAATTGCTTAAAATAAAGCTTTTATAAGCTTAAATTTAATACTTTCAAATATTTCTTATTGCTTTTTAAAATCTTGCTTTAGGTTATGTGGCTCCCAAGCTTATAAAACAATTTATAAAATCAATTTATGCTTTACACTCATATCAAGTCTCTTGGGATTTATTATAATATATAAAACACTTCTCTCAATTGCGCTTGGTGCTGCTAATTATCTTAATATATCAATACTTTATAAAACCTAATCAAAATGCTTATAAATTAAAAATCTAATGCTTCTTCATATTTTCACCCCTAAATTCTCACTAATAGGCACTAAATTAATTAAGGGCTTAACTAAAGGTTTAGTATTTAAATCCATTAATTCAAGGGGAAATTGCTTTACCCCCAAGATTATAAACTCAAATTTAATTAAAGATGTTATTGCCACCCCTAAATTAATAAGCTTCTTAATTTCCATAGCTTTTAAAGCTTTACTCAATTGCTTTTATTTAAAAAAAACATCAACATTTAATTGCAGCATATCATTAGCATTTAAACAATTTATTAATATATACTTAATATCTTAAGCCCTTATCTTATTTTTTTAAAGCAATTTGGCTATTTCTTAAAATTTTGCGCGCAACTGGCCAGCCGCTTTTTTAATATTAAAAAAGATAAAAAATAGGGTTTTATTAAAAATAATATTTTTTATGATTATTATACGCTATAATTAAGGCACTTAGATTTTATATATATTAAATAAAACATAATTAATTAAATATCCAATATGCCCTTTTAGGTCAATTTTAAAAGCTCTCCTTTTGCGAAGCACTTCTTAATTTTTTAATAATAAATATGCGCGCAACCCATACGCATAAATCCCGCTTTAATTAGGCCATAAATCAATAATAAATCTAATAAATAACTTTGGGTTATACCACTTAAAATACTATTTAAACTAAAAATGAAGCACCTTATTTAAACTTTTAAATGCCTTTTGTGCTAAAAGACTTATATTATAAAAATATATTACCACAAAAACAATTTCAGGCCATAATGCCTTAAAGAAATTGGCGGCAAAGCGCATTTTAATTGCTTTTTTAATAATTTCCTTGCCTGCTTGCTTTGCTCCCCCATTTGGCTTATAAGTATATAATAGCATAAATTCTAAATTAATACCGCTTTTGTAAATCCATTTTTCAAATTAAATTGCTTTATTTAATCCAATAATTAAGGTTTTATTATTTTAGCAAATTTTATAAATAAAAAGGCCAAATTGCCATCTCATTCACTATTCAAAAGATTGAAAAGCAGCTAATATTACATTTAATCTTTTGCTTTTAAATATAAAACCATAAAAAACTCTTATAAATTTGTTTTTAATTAAGAAAAGCTAATTGCTTTTATTAAACTTAAAAGAATAATTAAATAAATCTTAAGTAATTTAATAAAAAGATTAAGTAGCTCTTTTTTTAAATAATCGCCAATTAACATTTTAATATGCTATTGCTAAAGCATATTGCTTGCATTTTACCCTTATGAGGCTTAAAATTTTAATATTATAAGCATTTTTCATTAATGCTTATAATGCTTTTTTCCTTAAATGCCTTATGCAAAAATGCCATAAGTGCGCTATGTTTTATCAAGGTTTTAAATAGCGCTTGCTTAATTAAAAACCTTATTAAATGCTTCTTATTATTATTGAAAACATTAAAAGTCCAAAATCAAGGCGTTTTAATGCATTAAAAGCAATTAACAAAACAAGAAAATAATTATTAAGCTTATATTCAAAAAAGGCTAAGTTTGCGTGGCATTCTAAATTCTTAATAATCACATTGCTTTCTACCAATCCATAGCGCAAAATACAATTTAAATCATTATACCAAATTCCTTTTTTTAATAAATAAGCCTTTAAGATAATATTAATATTAAAACCCTCAACAATAGCAACATCAATAAGCTCTAAATTTATTATATTTGGCCCATTCTCTTTATTAAAAGCACCTAATATTAGGCAAATACCCTATTCCTTCATTAGCAGGCTTAAAGTACCAGCCTCAATAACGTCGTCAACAATTGCTTTCACAAAAAAGCCAAAGATTAAAAAATCAATTAAATTCATTAAATAAATTATAACTCCATTATCAACCAAAATGCTCCCAAAAAGTAGGTAACAATTAAAGTCCCATATAGCATATATTCCAATTGCTTTTATTGCAAAATCAAGCAATTAAAAGCTGATTATCACAAAAACTATCTTTTTAAAATATGCTAGCGCCAAAAATTTTAATGATTAAATTGCTTTAATATTATTAATTAAAGGGGAGCAATTGAAAAGGCGGTTATTAAAAGAGCTTATAATTTATTAAATAAGAAGCATCTTCCAGCCACATTTATTTGCTTTGCTTTAAAATTTAATAAAAATAATGGCTAGCTTTAAGCATATCTTCTTAATTTTTTCAATTAAAGGTAGGTTATGCAACTTGTTTTTGACGTGCGCGATAAGACTCAGGCTTTGCAAGCACTTGAATTAATAGAATGTGTTTATTAATTAAGTAAAATCTAAGTAAAAAATGTGAAAGGGGGAAGTGCTCCCCTAAAGCGGTATATAATAGCAAAATCCTATTTAAAAAGTATGTAGTGCTAAAAGAGCAGTTTAGGCGAGCTGCAGCTGTGCTTGTACAACATATCCCTTAATTAAATAATAATGGGAGTTGCTTTTATTGTGATTGGCTATTAAGCAAGCTATTAAAAATAATAAAAATTAAGCAAACAATTGCGTTATATAAATAAAAAGTTGTTTTTTTTCATTTGTAAATCTTAAGCTTTTAATAAAAAAACGATTTTTGATCTGCTTTTGATTTATATTAATTATAATCAATCAAACAAACAAATAATTAAATCAATTATTCCCCTCGCAAAGATGGGTGCTGAATTTTGTTAATTTGCTTGCAAAAGCGCTATCTTCTTTTTTATAAGTTTGATTTAAGAAATGTAAAATTTATTTAAATAATTAATTAATTGCTTATAGGCCAAAAGATTTTTAGCCAAAGCTTTAGGTAAGCGCGCTATTTGGGCTGCTTTTATTAATTGGGTTTGGAAGGAGAAGGTTGCTGGTAAGAAGAGATTAGTCTTCTGCTGGGGTTGTATGAAGGAAGCAATTCAAAACAAAGGCATAGGCTTTTATTATAATATTATGGGTGGCTTGCGCTGTTTTAATTGCGCTAGCAATAATCATGCTTGCTGCCCCCTTTTCCCTAGTGTTTTGGCTGCGTTTTTGGAATATTGGAATGCTTTTAGCAATGAGAGCTCCTTTTTTGAAGTAAGTTTATTTAATTTAAGATAATTAAATATATTAATTTATATAAGAATTGATTAAGCTTAAAAGCGCTTATTTGGCAATAAAGAAAATGGGTGGTGCTATTCCTATTGCTTTTGCAGCTTGCGTTGCTTGGGTTGCTTTTGATATTAATATTAGTGGCCCTTTTTGCTACCACGGCCTTGGCTAGGTTATTAATGGTAAATTGCTTTTTTTATTAAAATATTTTAAATTTATTTTTTGAAACGCAATTAATTAATTGCTTTTATATATAAATAAAAAGATTTAGGATAAAGAGAAGCATAATAAGAATATGAAAGAGAAGAAGGAGGAGGAGCAATTCAATTTACTTATTAGCTTTTGGGCTAAGATAAGAGAGGTTGCTATTGGCTTATTTGTTTTTAAGCATAGCTTAAGAGCAATTAATAGCCTTGCTGATTTTTTTGATGCCTTTTTAAGTAATGGAATCCGGGTGCGCCCTTTTTTAAAAAAGAAAGCTGCTATTGCAAAGCAATAAATTATTAAAATTATTAAGATAATTGCCAATTTTTTTAATAATCTTGTTTGGATTATTTTAGGCCTTTTAATTAATTAAGTTGCTTTTTTTAAGGCTTGGGAACCTTTTTTGTTATTTTAAAATATTCTCTTATTATTATAGCTTGCATTGCATTTGTTTTTTTGAAATAAAATGATTTTGAGAGCAATTATAAATATTGCAATAATACAAATAATTCAAAATTAAAAGCTTTTTTAAAAAAATAATAAAGAATATAAGAAATATTATAAATAAGAAAATAAAAAGTATAAGACAAAAGCTATTTAAAAACGAGCTTTTTCAAAGAATTGCTTTAATTGAGCCCATATATTTATTAAATTAATAAAAGCAATAAAATTTTCGAATTTTTATTGGCTTAAATTTTTAGTAAATTTATTTATAAGCATAAAGCTTATGGGTAAATACTTTATTGAAAAACTACCCTTTTGATATTCTTAATGTAATCATATATTTTAAATATTAATATGGCGAAGCTTGATTAAAATGCGCTTGTTTTCCTTAATAATTAATTAAATTATTTGAATATTATTGCAGAAAATTGTTTAAGCTGCTTTTATATTTAGGCATAATTTTAAAAAGAATTATTGGAATGCCATAACCTCTTTTGTTATATGTTTAATCTTAAGAAGCTTTGCTTAAGTAATTAAAATAATAATTATATTTTGATAAGCTGCTTTTCATAAAATTAAATCATCAAAAAGCATAATAATATACTCTTAAAAAAAGCATCTAATTTTAAGATTATTGCTAAAGGAAATATTTGAGGCTATAATTAAATAGGAAGCGCGCATTTGGCAAATGTAAATTATTGCCAAAAATCGGGTTCCAAAAAAATATTAAATTATTTAATTAATAGCAATAAGGTGCTTTTTTAAGAAATTAATCAAAAAATAAAAAAGCTTTAAAGCTGCAAAAGCAACATCCGCGCGCAATATGATTATAGTATAAAGCATTAAATCAATTTTCTTTTAATATTCTTTGACTTTTTTAAGGATTGCTTTCCCAAAATTTTTAATAAATTCCATATAAGGTAATAGGGTGCTTAGGCAGCTCCCATTAATAAATCCAAAACGCAAAGCAATCTTTTAAATATAATTATTATATATTAAGGAAATTGTTTTAGCTTATCAATTTTTAATAATTTGAATCCCTAAAAATTATGCCGTTTCTTATTTTTTAATGAGCTCATATGCCAAGTTTAATCCATTTATTATTAATTGCGCTTTTGGAATTGCTAAAGCATGATATAGCACTTGAATATTATTGATATAAAATATTATAAACATTGTATATTGCTTATTTATAAACATATAAGGCTTTTTTTTATAAGGAAGCAATTTAAGAATTTGAAAAGTTATTATAAAATTGCTATATTATAGTGCTAAGGAGTCTTTAAATCCATAAAGAGCGCGGTCGACTTTTATTAATATTCCGTCTTATTTAAAGCTATTGAAAAGATAATAGCGCATGCGAGCAGCTGAATTATTTCTTTTTGCATTAATAAATGCATTAACAATATTGAATTGCTTTATTTCCAAATCAAATTAAGCTATTATAGCTATGGCAGTTTTAAATAAGCAAGCAGCTAAAGTTGTGGCATATATTAACAAAATAAAGGTTTTAAATTATAAATCCTTTTTAATTATTATTCAAAAGCAATATTTGGTTAAATAATCATTGGAATTTATTTTATAAATAAAAACCCATTTTAAAGGAATTGATTGCTTAAAGGCATAGCTATGCTTTATTATTCTCCAGCAATTGCGCAACTTCAAATTAATAATTTTCATAATAGCTTTAGTTTTAAAGTGCTCCTTAAAAAGGTGGTATTAAAAATCTTTTTAATTTAATAATGCTTTTGGAAATTGCGATTAATAAATTTTGGGAAGAGCAATTGATTATTAAATTTTGATATTATTAAGAACAAATGCTGCAATTATAGCGTGAACTGCTTTCAAATCCTTTTCGTTATTATGCACTTTTTTTGATTAAGCCAAAAGGTAATCAAAAAGTCATCAAAATGCTTGCGATTGCTTATTAGGTTTAATGCGCCTTTTAATAATTCTTTTATTGTGATAAAATATATATTATGATTAGGTTGTATTAATTGTTTTATAATTTTAATCTTTTAACCTTTATTACTTAATTTTAAAAGCACTTTTTTCCTTTTTAGGGGTTTAGGTAGCTTTTAATTTTGATCTTCCGCCGAAAGCAATAGGAGCTGTTCTATCCGCGGCTTAGCATTATAAAGATTATTATGCTTAAAAGGTTCCTTAGCCTTAATTGCTTAAGGTGGAGCTTTTATAAGCTTAGGTTTAATATTCTTAAATATTTCCTATTGCTTTTTAAAACCTTGCTTTAAATTATGTGGCTTTTAAGCTTATAAAATAATTTGTGAAATCAATTTGCGCTTTGCATTTACATCAAATTTCTTGGGATTTATTATACTACGTAAAACACTTTTTTTAATTGCGCTTAATGCTGCTAATTGTTTTGATGTATTAATATTTTATGAGACCTGATTAGGGTGCTTATGAGTTAAAAGTCTAGTGCTCCTTTGTATTTTTACCCCCAAGTTTTTATTAATGGGCATTAAGTTAGTTAAAAGCTTAATTAAAGGTTTAGTATTTAAGTTCATTAATTTAGGGGGAGATTGCTCCACCCCCAAGGTTATAAACTTAAATTTAATTGGAGGCGTTGTTGCCACCCCCAAATTGATAGGCTCCTCAATTTTCATAGCTTTCAAAGCTTCACTTAGTTGCTCTTATTTAAAAAAAACATTAGCATTTAATTGCAGCGTATTATTAGCATTTAAGCAATTTATTAATATGTATTTAGCGTTTTAAGCCCTTATTTCATTTTTTTAAAGCAATTCGGCTATTTCTTAAAATCTTGCGCGCAGCTGGCTGGCCGCTTTTTTAATATTAAAAAAGGTAAAGAATAAGGCTTCATTAAAAGTGACGTTTCTTATAATTATTACACGCTATAATTGAGGCACCTAGATTTTATATATATTAAATAAGATATAATTAATTAAATATCCAATATGCGCTTTTGGGTCGACTTTAAAAGCTTTCCTTTTGCAAAGCGCTTTTTGATTTTTTAATAATAGGTATGCGCGCAATTTATACGCATAAATCCCGCTTTAATTAGGCCGTAAATTAATGGTGAATTTAATGAATAACTTTGGGTTGTATTATTTAAAGTATTATTTAAACCAAAGGTAAAGCATTTTATTTAAACTTTTAAATGCCTTTTATGCTAAAGGATTTATATTATAAAAGTATATTGCTGCGAAAACGATTTTAGGCTATAATAAGTTAGGGAAGTTGGCGGCAAGGCGCATTTTGATTGCTTTTTTAATAATTTCTTTGCCTACTTGCTTTGCTTCCTCATTTGGCTTATAAGTATATAATAGCATAAGTTTTAAATTAATATTGCTTTTATGAGTTTATTTCTTAAATTAAGTTGCTTTATTTAATTTAATGATTGAGGTTTTGTTATTTTGGCGAATTTTATAAATAGAGAGGCTAAATTGCCATTTTGTCCATTATTCAAAAGGTTGGAAAGCAGCTAGTACTGCGTTTAATTCTTTGCTTTTAAGTATAAAGCCATAAAAAATTCTTATAAATTCGTTTTTGATCAAAAGGAGCCAGTTGCTTTTGTTAAATTTGGGAGAATAATCGAATAAATCTTAAGTAATTTAATAAAAAGGTTGGGTAGCTTTTTTTTTAGATAATTGCCAATTAATATTTTAATATGCTATTGCTAAAGCATATTACTTGCATTTTATTTTTGTGAGGCTTAAAATTTCAATATTGCAAGCATTTTTTATTAATGCTTGTAATGCTTTTTTTTTAAATGCCTTGCGCAAAGATGCTATAAGTGCGCTGTGTTTTGTTAAGGTTTTAGATAGCGCCTGCTTAATTGAAAATTTTGTTAAATGCTTTTTGTTATTATTGAAAATATTAAAAATCCGAAATTAGGGCGTTTTAATGCATCGAGAGCAGTTGATGGGGCAAGAGAGTAATTGTTAAGCTTGTATTTAAAAAAGGCTAAGTTTGCGTGGCATTTTAAGTTTTTAATAATCATATTGCTTTTTATCAATTCATAGCGCAGAGTATAATTTAAACTGCTATACCAGATTTCTTTTTTTAATAAATGAGCCTTTAAAATGATATTAATATTAAAACCCTTAATAATAGCAACATTAATAAGCTTTAAATCTATTATATTTGGCCCATTCTTTTCGTTGAGAGCACCTGATATTAGGCAAGTACCTTATCCCTTTATTGGCAAGCTTGAAGTATCAGCCTTAATAGCATTATTAATAATTGCTTTTATAAAGGAGCCAAGAATTAAGAGATTAATTGAGTTTATTAAATGAATTGCGGCTTCATTATTAATTAAGGTGCTTTTGAAAAATGGGTAATAATCAAAGTTTCATATAGCATATATTTTAATTGCTTTTATTGCAGAATTAAGCAATTAAAGGCTAATTATTGCAAAAACTATTTTTTTAGGATATGCTGGCGCTAAAGGTTTTGATGATTAGGTTGCTTTAATATTGTTAATTAAAGGGGAGCAATTGGAAGGGCAATTATTAAAAGAGCCTATGATTTATTAAATAAAAAGCATCTTTTAGCTACGTTTATTTGCTTTGCTTTGAAGTTTAATGAAGGTAATGGCTAGCTTTAAGCATATCTTTTTAATCTTTTTAGTTAAATGTAGGTTGCGCAATTTATTTTTAATAAAATTATTGAAGGAATAACGTAATTGGAAGCATTTTAGTGGCTTATGTTGATGAGAACCCATTATGCAGGCGCAGTTTTTGAAAGAGCTACTTAATTTGGAGGAGCAAAAGCAAAAGGAAAAAAAGGATTTATTATTATTATTAAAAGCATTTGGTTTGCTATTAAGAATAGCAATTAAATATAATTTAGTAAGCTTTTTAAAGGATGATTTGAGTTGCGATTATTTAATCAGAGTTGCAAATATTATATTGTATTAAATTAGAATAATTAGGTGAGGTTTTCTTAAGGTAATATTTTTCCAAAGCTTGGCGGACTTATATTGCGCTTATTAAGGAGCTAATCAAACTTTCATTATTTTTAAGAAGGTGTGAATTGCTAAATCCTTTATCATAAAATCCAAATTATAAAAGAGCGCTTTTTAATAAGCATATTTTTATTCTTGAATTCAAATGGTAGGCTTAAGTTGTTAATGAGTTGCTTTGTGAAGTACTACGGTATAATTTTTCTTAATTTAAATCAAAACATTTAATGCTAAAGAAGCGTAGTCTTATTGGAAGGTTTGCATTAATTATTAAATAGTCCAATTGCGCCTATAGGTGTTTTTGCTTTTTAGGGAAATAGCGCTATAAACATTATTATTAATATGCTTTTGAACCCACTTTATAGCGGCCTTATAGCTTCTTGCTTTTTTATTTTAAAAGGGCATAAGCATTAAGTATTTTATTAAAAGCAGCTTAAATTTAGTCGTAACCTTTTTTAAGGTTGCTATTTTATAATTCGCTTTGTCAGGCTTTGCTCCCTTAGCCTCAAGGTCTTTAATATCTCTTTCCCAAGCAACCTAAGCCTTGATTATTGCTTTAGCCTCTCATATATCATTAATTTTATATTTAATAGTAAAAAGTATTAAAGCAGTTGGTTTTGTGTTTAATGGGCTTATTAAATCGGGAGCATTTGGATCAAGCTTTGTCCAAACCTTATTTAAATAATAAAAGTCCTTATAAGCTTAAAATCATATAAGCCAAATACGCTTGTCGTAGGTGAGCAACAGCTTTTTAGCTATGGATTTGTTGTTTATCATGAAGAGGTTGCTTTTAAGAGCTTGAAGCATAAGGGAAAATTCGAGGAATTTAAGGAATTGAGGAAAAAAGAAAAAGTTAAGAGCAATTAAAGGATTTAAATCCACAGCTTTTCTAGGTTTTTATGCAGATTATTAGGGTCAAAAAAGCGATATGTTGAAATAGCGGTAAAAACTTTGCAATAGGTAGCTCGCAGAACCTTAAAAACTTCGAAAAATTTAGGGAGCTTTAATTTAATCGGCTGCGCATAATATAAAAGAATACTAATTTAATAGCTTTATTATAAGGCTTATAATTAATGTGCGTGATAAGACTCAGGCTTTGCGAGCATTTGAATTGATAAAATGTGTTTATTAATTAAGTAAAATCTAAGTAAAGAGTGTGAAAGGGGGAAGTGCTTCCTTAAGGCGGTATATAGTGGCAGAATCCTATTTAGAAAGTGTGTAATGCCAAGAGAGCAGTTTAGGCGAGCTGCAGCCGTGCCTGTACGACAGTTTTTAATAAAATTATTAAAAAAATAACGCAATTAAAAGCATTTTAATAGCTTATATTAATAAGAACCCATTACGCAGGCGCAATTCTTGAAAAAGCTACCCAATTTAGAAAGGCAAAAGCAAGAGAAAAAGAAGAACCTATTATTATTATTAAAAGCATCTAATTTGCCATTAAAAATAGCAATTAAATATAACCCAATAGGCTTTTCAAAAAACAATTCAAATTGCGATCATTTAGCCAAAGCTGCAAATATTGTATTATATTAAATTAGAGTAATTAAGTAAGGTTTCCCTAAAATAATATTCTTTTAAAGCTTGGCGAACTTGTATTGCGCTTATTAAAAAGCTAATTAAACTTTTACTATTTTTAAAAAAATATAAATTACTAAATCCCTTATTATAAAATTCAAATTATAAAAAAGCGCTTCTTAATAAGCACATCTCCATTCCTAAATCCAAACAATAAGCTTGAATTATTAATAAATTGCTTTATAAAGCATTGCAATATAATTCTTCTTAATTTAAATCAAAACACTTAATATTAAAAAAGCATAATCTTGTCAAAGGGTTTGCACCAATTATTAAATAATCCAATTGCGCCCATAAATGTTTTTGCTTTTTAAAAAAATAGCGCTATAAACGTTATTATTAATATGCTTTTAAACCCACTTTATAATAGCCTTATAACTTCTTGCCTTTTTATTCCAAAAAGGCATAAGCATTAAATATTTTATCAAAAGCAGCTTAAACTTAGCCGCAACCTTTTCCAAGGTTGCTACCTTATAATTTGCCTTATCAAATTTTGCTTTCTTAGCCTTAGGATCTTTAATATCTTTTTCCCAAGCAACCTAAGCCTTGATTATTGCTTTGGCCTTTTATATATCATTAATCTTATATTTAATAATAAAAAATATTAAAGCAATTAATTTTATGTTCAATGGGCTTATTAAGTTAAAAGCATTTAAATCAAGCTTTATTCAAACCTTATTTAAATAATAAAAGTCCTTATAAGCTTAAAATCATATAAGCCAAATGCGCTTGTTGTAAGTAAGCAATAGCTTTTTAGCTATGGATTTGTTATTTATTGTGGAGAGGTTGCTTTTAAGAGCTTAAAGCATAAGGGAAAATTTAAGGAATTTAAGGAATTGAGGGAAAAAGAAAAAGTCAAAAGCAATTAAAGGATTTAAATCCACAGCTTCTTTATGTTCTTATGCAAATTATTAAGGTCAAAAAAGCGGTATATTAAAATAGCGGTGAAAACTCTGCAACAAATAGCTTGCAAAACCTCAAAAACTTCAAGGAACTTAAGGAGCTTTAATTTAATTGGCTGCGCGTAATATAAAAAAATACTAACTTAATAGCTTTATTATGGGGCTCATAATTAATATGCGCAATAAAACTCAAGCTTTGCAAGCACTTAAATTAATAAAATATATTAATTAATTAAATAAAATTTAAGTAAAAAGTGTGAAAAGGGGAAATGCTTTCTTAAGGCGGTATATAATGGCAAAACCTTATCTAAAAAGTGTGCAATGCCAAAAGAGCAGTTTAGGCGAGCTGCAGCCGTGCCTGTACGACATCATTTAAAACCGCCATAGTTATAATAACTTAATTCAATTTAGAAATAAAATAGTTCAATATTATTAATATATTTATTAATATAAAAAAAGATAATTCAATTATTTGCGTATGCTATTATCTTCTTAATGGCTTTAAATAAGACGGAATATTAATAAAAGTCAATTGCGCTCTTTATAAACTCAAAGACTCCCTAATATTATAATATAACAACTTTATAACAACTCTTTAAATTCTTAAATTGCTTTTTTGTAAAAAAAAGCCTTATATATTTATAAATAAATAATATATAATGTTTATAATGTTTTATATTAATAATATTTAAGTGCTATATCACGCTTTAATAATTTCAAAAGCGCAATTGATATTAGATAGATTAAATTTGGCGTATAAGCTTATTGAAGGACAAGAAACGGCATGGTTTTTAAGGATTCAAATTATTAAGAATTAACAGGCTAAAACAATCTCCCTAATACATAATAATTATATTCAGAAAGTTATTCTACGTTTTGAATTCATTAATAAGAACTACCCAAGTACCCTATTACTTTATACAAAATTTATCAAAAATCTTAAAAAAATAACCCTTAAAAAAGGCAAAAAATATTAAGAAAAAATTGGTTTAATGTTTTACACTGCAATTATCTTATGCGCAAACGTTATTTTTACAACTTTAAAGCTCTTTCACTTCTTAATTAATCCCTTAAAAAAGTACTTTATCATTATTAACTGAATAATTTAATATCTTTTTAAAACCTGATTTTTGGCGATAATTTACACTTGCCAAGTGCGCGCTTCCCACTTAATCATAACTTCAAATATTTCTTTTAATAATAATCTCAAAATTAAACATTCTTATCAAAAGTATATCATTATATTTTTTAGTAATTTAATTCTATAAAAAACAGCTTGTCAAAATACAATCACTACTTTAATTATTCAAGCAAAGCTTTTTAAGATTAAACGTATAATAAAAAAGGTTATAACATTTTAATGATTTTTTTTAAAATTATGCTTAAATATAAGAATAGTTTAAATAATCTTCTATAATAATATTTAAATAATTCAATTAATTATTGGGGAAAACGAGTGTATTTTAACCAAGCTTTGCCATATTAATATTCAGAATATATGATTACGTCAAAAATATTAAAAGGGTAGTTTTTTAGTAAAGTATTTATTTACAGGCTTTATATTTGCAAATGGATTTATTAAAAACCTAAGCTGATAAAAATTCGAAGATTTTATTGTTCTTATTAACTTAATGAATATACGGGTTTAATTGGAGTAATTCTTTAAAGAAGCTCGTTTTTAAACAGTTTTTTTTTACACTTTTTATTTTTTCATTTGTAATATTTCTTATGTTTTGTATTGTTTCTTTTAAAAAACTTTTAATTTTAAATTATTTATATCACTATAATATTTATAATTACTCTTAAGATCATTTTATTTTAGAAAAACAAACGCAACATAAGCTATAATAACGGGGGGACACTTTAAGGTAATAAAAGAAGTTCCCAAGCTTTAAAGAGAATAACTCAATTAATTAAAAGGCCTAAAACAATTTAAACAAGATTATTGAGAAAATTAGTAATTATTTTAATAATCTCAATAATATGTTATTTTATAATAACAGCTTTCTCCTCTAAAAAAGGGCACACCTGGATTCTATTACTTAAAAAAGCATTAAAAAGACTAATAGGGTCATTAATTACTCTTAAATTACGCTTAAGAATAAATAAGCCCATAATAACCTCTCCCATCTTAGCCTAAAGGCTAGTAAGCAAATTAAATTACTCCTCCTTCTCCTCCTCTATACCCTTATTATACTCTTCTCCATCTTAAGTTTCTTTATTTATATATAAAAGCAATTGATTAATTACGTTTTAGAAAATAAATTTAAAATATTTCAATAAAAAAAGCAATTTACCGTTAATGACTTAACTAGGGCCGTGATAACAAAAAGGGCCACTAACACTAACACTAAAAGTAACCCGAGCAACGCGAACTACAAGAGTAATAATAACAATACCATTCATCTTCTTTATTATTAAATAAGCGCTTTTAAGCTTGGTTAACTCTTATATAAGTTAATATATTTAATTGTTTTAAATTAAATAAACTTATTTTAAAAAAGGAGCTCTTACTGCTAAAAGTATCCCGATACTTTAAAAACATAGCCAAAACATCAAGAAAAGGGAGGCGGCAAACATAGTTATTATTAACATAATTAAAACAATGCAAGCCACCCACAACATTATAATAAAGGCCTATGCCTTTGTTTTAAATTACTCCTTTTATATAACCCCAATAAAGGACCAATCTCTTTTTATTAGCAATCTTCTCCTTTTAAACCTAATCAATAAGAGTAGCCTAAATAGCCCGCTTACCGAAGGCCTTAGCCAAAGGTCTTTTGGCTTATAAGCAATTAATTAATTGTTTAAATAAGTTTCACATTCCTCAAATTGAACTTATAAAGGAAAAAGTAACGCTTTTATAAACAAATCAACAAAATTTAAGACTTATTTTTGTAAAAAGAGTAATTAATTTGATTATTTATTTGTTTGATTAATTGTGATTAGTGTAAATTAAAAACAGATCAAAAATCGTTCTTTTATTAAAAGCTTAAGGTTTACAAATAAAAGGGAACAACTCTTTATTTATATAACGCAATTGTTTACCTGATTTTTATCATTTTTAACAGCTCGCCTAATAGCTAACCATAATAAGAGCAACTCTCATTATTATTTAACTAAGGGGTGTATCATATAGGCACGGCTGCAGCTTGCTTAAACTACTCTTTTAGCATTGCACACTTTCTAAATAAGGTTCTGCCACTATATACCGCCTTAAGGGAGCACTTCCCCTTTTCACATTTTATACTTAAATTTTACTTAATTAATTAACATATTCTATTAATTCAAGTGTTCACAAAGCCTAAGTCTTATCGCGCACGTCATTGAATTAAAGCTGAAATTAACGAAGACAATTGCATTAATGAAGAGATTGGTTCGGAAATTAAACATAATAAAAAATTGCTGGCTATAAGAAAATTGAATTAAATGAGAAAATTATAAGAGATTAAATTGGCGCTTGGCAAGTGTTAAAACTTGTGCGAAGATGCTGGCCATAAAGTTATTTAGTAAGGAAAATGCGGAGGCATTATTTAGGAGATAAAAAAAGAATTTGCGAGAATAATTAAAATAATAGCAAATTTGCTTTAGAGGTGGAATAACTTAAGAGGCATTATTAAGTAAATTAGAGATTATAAGAGTTTTTTTGGTTTATAAGGAAAAAAACGCAGAAATCATTATGTAAATAAATATAATATACCCCATTGTGCTAAGCGAGCCCCTTTTACCTTTTGATTATATGATTTGCTTAAAAATTGTTGTATATTATATGATTGGAAACCATAAGTTTGGAGTGCGCTTAAATAAATTTGCATGTTTTTTAGGGATTGGCTATAAGGGCGGAAGATGTAGAGTATTAATAAGATTAACGATATGATGCTTAGCTTTGAAAACCACTATTTATAAGGATATATTAGGTTGTAAGAGATATAAGAAGAATTTGTCTTTTTTATGCCTTAAATTAAATTGAGTTCTTGATTTAAATTCTTTGTTTTTTTTAGTAGGGAGGTTATTGTTTATTGATCTTTTTTGTTTGTTATAATTAGTTTTCTTAAAGTAAGCATTTAAATCTTGTTTTATAATCAACTTTTTTATTAAATATGGCAATTTGCTAATATTGCATGGCTTTGAATTGTTTTACTTAAAAGATATTGTGAATTTGTTATTAAGGCTTAGTTTTAAATGTTTTTAAAAGTTCTTGCTTTTTTTAATAAAGGAATTATTGTTGGATGTTTTAGAAATAGGATAATTGTTTAAATAAAAGGTGGCAAAGCATTTGGATAGCTTGTTAAGTAGAACCTTAAACGCAGGATTGCCATAGCATATTTTGTATAAAATGGAACCAATTTTTGTAAATTTGCTATTATACGTTGCTGAAGCTGAGTTTAATTTAAAGTAAAATAGGGATATAATAGTATAGCGTGCTATATTATTAATGATTTTATATATTAAATGATTTTTTTGAGTTTTTAGTTGAAGTTTGTGGATGCTTTTTATATTATTTAACTTAAGTAATTTGCTATTAAATTTGGTATTAAAATGGTAATATTTGGGATAAGTTTAGAATATTTATTTAATATGTTGATTATGCATTTTTTTTTAAAATATATGTTATAATTTAAAAAAGGCCTTATTTTTTTAAAAAGTAAAAGAACTAAATATAAATATAAATGATTTATTATCTTTTGTCCGCGAAGCATTAATGTTAAATAATATTATAAAGTTTGGCTTTTTAATTAGTGGGAATATGGCTGCCATTTTTGAAAGTGCCAAAATGAGCAAATTGTTTTTAAAAGGCCCCGTATTTTGAAATATGCTAATGCCGTTTATTTTTTTTAGGGGGAAAAACCTATAAATATGGTTAATCATAAGTATTATGGGGAAGTAAAGTGAAGTAAAATAATATACTTAGGCGCGGCGAACGCAGATCTTGTGTTGTGTTTTGTGTTAGTTTAGATTATTGAAGTAAGATGAGGTGATATTTATATTTTTTAAAGTGGTACTTTCTTATAGCCTTCTTTTGGCTTTATTATATGGTACGCTTTTAATAGTTAGTTTAATGTTTTAAAGTAATATTATCTTAATGACTTATTTTGGTTTTGCTCTTGGTTTCCCATATTATTATAATTGATAAAAATGCAGCTTAATGGTTCATAAATAGTAACAATAGGCAAACCTATTTAGGTATTTATAAAAATTGCATATAAGGGATTTAAGATACTTTTATTAATTTTAAAAACCTTTTTTAAGGCCGCCTTAATATTTTTTACTGGATATATGCTATTAGCTAAATATGATTTTAAAATCTTATGTATATGGGATAAAAAGGGGATATTGAGGACTTTTTAAGGTTTGAAGGCAAGCTTTGCTAATTTTTTAAAAGTTTTTATAAATTTTTTAATAAATTAGCTATTAATAAATATGGCTATGATGATTAGGCTATTTGGAATGGTTAGTATGGGTTACTTAAGCCTCGCGACCGCGATTTATTTAAGATAATTTTAAATGCTATTTTGAAGAACTTTTATAGCGGGATTAATAGCTTAATGCGGTTTTTTATTTGCTTTATAAATTTTAGGAGTAAAACGCCATATGCCTTTTTTTATTAATATATAAGATTTTGATTTTAATGATTAGAGAATGGATTTTTATGATTATTTCTTTGGGTATTTTTATTTTATAAAAAAAATAAGAATGCATTTTGAAAATTTAGGGATTATTTATGCAGCATTTTCTAAATACTAAAACATAGTTTTTGTAAATAATATGTTCATATAATAAGCCATATTAAGATTTGCGGCGCAAATAAGTAAAGCAAATGCTGCTGCTTTGGATATTATGCTAATAATCCTTAAATTTTTTAAGATTATTTTTGTGAATTTTTAATGAAGGCGTTCTTTTATTGCATATAAATTGTTTAAAAAAAATTTGCAGCTAAGTTTTGATTTTGTTAATGAATTCATTTTAAAAGATTATTTTTAGAGCTCCTTTAAATGCTATTATTTTGGATTTATTTATTTGGTGAAATATGTTTTTGTATAAGGTTTGAAACACGTTTTCAGGCGTAAATACTAGATTTTAGTTAGTTTTTTTAATCATATTTATAAATCCAAGGAGAGAAAGGGTAGCTTATTGTAAGTGTTTAGAGGATAATTGTTTAGGAAAATATTTAATGCAATTATTGGAATTATAAATTTGATTAGCTTTTTTATTAATTGAATAAATGCTTAGCCAAATCTTTTGTAATAGGATTTTGCTTTTTTGATGCTTTTATAAAATTAAAAGGCTTTTTAGTGGCTTAAGAGAAGTGATTGTATGCATATTGGAAAAGGGCGGCGAAATGCGTAGTAAAGAATAAGATTTGCGTTTATTTTTTATTTTTTTGTATTTTATTTGATCTTTTTAGAAAACATTCCTTTAGTTGTTTATATTAAGCTTTAATAGAGATTTTGCCTTTTGGGAATAAAGTAATGATGTTAATAGCTGAAATCCGATTGGATAGGTTATGTGTTTTTTTTTTAGTAATTAGAGGAAGGCTTTTTTGGCCTTTTTTAGTTTTTTGTTTATAGGCATTTTTTTGGTGATGATAATAATTTTAGGGTATGTGCTTTGTGGAAGCGTTGATGGCTGGCTTTTATTTAGCTATATTGTTATATGGTATGCGATTTGTTTAAAATTATTAATATTAATAAAAAAGAAGTAAAAGACGTTTATAAAAAGTAAAAAAATGCGGGAATAAATGTTATTTATGGTTTCATTTATTGGCCTTGTTATGGCCCATGAAAAGGCTTGTTTTATTATCTTATAATATTTTTTGGCCATAGGTATTTTTACTTTTAAGCTTTGTTAAAAAAGGTCATTGTTTATAATAAGGATAGGCCTGTTGTGGAAAATGCGAGAAAGGTTAAGATAAAAATGGATTTTATTGGTATATTATTTGCTTTTAAACTTAAGCGCCTTTTTTATTTTGAATAGCTTTTGAAGGGCTAGCGATTTAGAAGTGTTGTTGATTAATATAAAAAGGCTAGGCCGCTGGGTATTTGGGTTTTGTAAGTAATAAGTAAGCGTTTAAAGCCTATTAAATTTAAAAAGGGAAATCTTATTATTATATATGTCAAGGCTGAGTTAATGGCAATGGTTGCAATGTTTTATAATTAAGATGAAGCGGTTAAGTGTAAAGTAAAGATGTTGTTTTTATTTAGGGATAAATTAGTAATTTTATATAAAGTTAATGAAAGACGTAAAATCAAAATAGCTTTTGAAGGAAACAAAATGGGCTTTTATTGAAATTAGAGATTGTTAATAAACCTTATTTATTTTAGGAAATGTGGTATTAAAATGGGATTCTTATATAAAGGGGCTAAAATTATATTTAAAAGAATATTAACTTAGTTTAATAATCTTGGTGGGCATATATATAGAGATTTAAGTTTGCCTACTTGTATTAGTGACTTTGAATTCCTTTAAATTATTATTGTTTTAATGGATTGGCAATGTTCTTTATAATTTGGATATTTTTGGCAGTTTACCCCGCCTTTAATTTTTTTGACCTTAAGACATATTTGTTTTTTTTATGGCAAGTCCTAATTAAAACGATATTATGATTAGCATTCCTTTTTATTAGGCTAGGCTTTAGAGCATAGCATTTGCTTAAGGCCAAAATGCGCAAAGGCAATTAATAAAATGCTAAGATCATTATGTTTAGTGATTATATATGAGATTTATTATTATTATTATTTTAGCTTGGGGCTAAAAGGGCTGTTGTTAAATTATATTGCTGCGGAATTATGATTGATTGATAATATGTTTTGCCGGGATCTCTTTTTTATATAAGAGGAGTTGCTTTTTTTGATGAATATTACTTTTGGGCTAAGAGAAACCTCTTCAAATTATACGGCTATTGAATTATTAGGAGAAAGTTTTTTAATTGGACGAGTAGAATTGCTGGATAATAGTTGTTTGAGAAGATATGCCTTTAAAAAGGTTTCTCTTATAGCGGAGGAATTATTATTTTTGGTGAATTTCTTAAAAAAGCCCATGTTATAGAAAAAGAAGTAGAAGGTTTATGAGAATTAAATAAATAGGTATTTATATATATTGTAATATATATTTGGTATAATATTGGTTTTGCTGATAATTGTTTTATTATTGTATGATTTATTTAGGTGTATAATGATATGATGAATTTGATGAGAAAGGGTAATTAACTTATGATAAGAGTGATATCCTAGGATATTAAAGGACTAATCTTTTATTATATTTCTCGCGCTTTCTTAAAGCGGATTTTTGTTTTTTTAATATTTCACATTGATTATATTGTATTTAAGTATAAGCATAATTTTTTTTTTTAGCTTTTTATTAATAAGTACTTAAGTTATGTAATTCTTTGTATTATTTATTTATATTAGATTTATAATTAATTATTATTTAATACTTTTGGTATTTGGCTATGCTTATTGAAATTCTCAACAATTAATCTTACCTTTATAGCTGGACGGATATGAATAAACCATATGGCGATGGAATTACTAGGGAAGAATTCTTTGGCCGGTCACATAAAAATGCCTGGGGAGCTCGATAAATTCGATAAAGCACCTCGCAATGGAGGAGCCGCCATTAGTGAACTTCTAAGGATTTTTTATTTAGAGCTAAGGTCCGTCCCAGCGTCGAGAGACGCACGCCGTAGCGAGACGAATTTACGGTTTAGACCTCTCGAGTCTCTACCTCGTAGGGCTATTAAGAAACAATAGATATGTAACTATTCTATAGCTATTTCTCCTCTGCGAAACCAGTCTGCAATAAGAATTATCGCGGTGTTGATTATGCTAGTTGATCGCTTCGTTGGCGCCATCGATCGCCACTTTAGCTGCTTCCCCTGTTAAAACGAGACTGTGGGAGTCTCTTCAAAGTTCGGAGGGTTAGAGGAAAAGTCCCCTTCAGAAATTATCCATGCACTAAGCTTTAAATGCCGCTCTGATATAATAAAGATGTATTCCGGCAGTTTCTCCGAGCGGAGGAGGGTACTTTGACGTGGCGAAATATTTTTGAGGGCCTTGGAGTGCAATAGCGCAATTACGTTATCCAGTGTATTACGGTGTATTCTGTCACTATCCTGATTTTAGCTTAGCCTTATTGGTGATTGTGGCGCATAAATGCCAAATCAACCCTTCCTTAGATCCCGTGACCTGGATATGCGTTTCGTAAAGGTGATAAAATATCGTATCGAATATGGAAGCTACCTATACCGTGTATGTACCAAGTCGCGTGATATGCAAAGGCGCTATTTTAGACTGGAGTCTCCAATCGATTGGTTAGAATATGCGAGACCCATTAGTTAGAATTAGAACCACTAATTTTAGCAGAAGTTGGTAACTATTGACCAACTATCACATCACGCGCCAGCACAGCTTCGTCCAGGTTGAGGACGGAATACTATATATATAACGATACGGTATCTTATCATATCGCTTCGTATATATATATCAGTCGCATCCCTACCTTAGTTCTTTGCCGCGGGTCCGGTAATAATCACATGGATTGAGAATCGGAGCAATTTGAATAGAGGGATGGAATAAACCAAAATCGTTTGAAGATTCCCTCCTCAGTCCACTTATAGCATCTGTGAAGTCCGCAAATCAAGCTATGCCTAATCACCTTCACGACGAGAGAATCAACGCATGAAAAGCCAGCATCCCCTCAACACTGACGGGAGTGAGGCGGAAGCGCTCGTCAAAAATGTTTCCCACCAAGAGCCCGCCCTGATCGAGCAATATAGACTTGACATTCGGATGGACAGCCAGGCAACGGAGAGTCATGCCGCAAGATGGCTGTGTTGACGTATCCCGGACAACAGGCTTCCAGCAGTCCCAGGTGTAGCCGCTATCGCCGTTGTGATCATCGTTCTTGTTGCATCCCACAACAGCCCAGCCGATAGGTCCGACAAGCGTTGCAAACGCGATACCAGCGCTACTACCACCGCCGAGTGCTCCCAGCCCGACACACGCGCCTTCTCCCATTGCCATGATAGTCGCTCCAACGGTGACGCCCTCTCCTAACACAAGAGTGCCGGAACTTGCAATGGCTGCAGAAGTCACAGCACCAGCGACGCCAGCAGGGAGAGTGGCAGGGGCGGCAGCTACGAGACCACCTACGACACAGACCATTGTGGTAGTTCTAAATTAAAGCTTCTACTTAGTGAATGGGTTGAGGTATGATTTTGTGGATAAGAGGGGACGCATACAAACTGTGTGGCTAATGTTATGGGCAGCTTGCGGTGCTCCAGAGCGAGGAAATGTTTACTGATGGTTCCCTCCTCGAGCGCAGCGCGGCGGTCTGCTCTAATTAACTTCGTGCCGTCATATCTCATATCCTGAAGCTGCCAGGGAGGTCGCTGGCACATTTGTACCCAATAGAATTTACAACAAAGGTGAGGCGACGACTGCATGAGGCTGCTTACTCAATCCTTCGTTATCCACCAACCATGTCCTCAAGCCCAATGGAGCACAACTGCACGAAGACGACGAGTGGGAGCTAATACGGCCTACTACTAGCATGTGAGTCGAACTACGCGCCGCCGACATTTATATTTTTACCAATCGGAGGTTGATCGGTAGCAATATTATTGAAGTACTGAATCCAGCACAAAGAAGAGGGAGGGAAGACAGCCGATTTTGTTGGTTGTGCGGCCACACATTTCGCACCCGCAATTGACCAGGGTTCCTTATTCGCTTGATTTGGAGGGTACCGATCCATGGGACGACGTCGCATGACACAACGCCATCTGATGACCACAAGGCTGACAAATGACTTCTTAGCATCGTAGGGAGACTTGAAAATCCATATACAACCGTGCTATGAGTTTAAAAGGTGAAAATTACCCGATGTGCTCTAGGTCGAAGGGTCCAATCACACTATGAAAAGGAGCTCTCCACAAATCAGGTAGGCAGCGACGACGCGACCATAATTTTCGAAGTAACTGGGTCGGAAGTGTTCGGGAAAGGATACAACATATTTTGATAGGGCAAGGACGTGAAATTTTAAGGCGTTCGCAGATTTGGAGCTGCTTTAATTCAAAGTACTTACATTTTGTCTCGCCACAGGGTGCGTCTCGGGACGCAGGGACGCACGTTAGATGGAGTATATCACATATCTTCTAAGTTATTTATAATATGCATCATGCCTTCCGTAAGTTACTTAAGTATCAGTAAAGACAGTCGTTGATTATACTGTGGATCGTTTTGTTTCCACCACCGATTGCCGCTTCTGCTATGACCCCCTATTTTATCGCGACCACTAAAGTCTTTTCAATGTTTAGAACGTAAATAACGTTCCCGTAATAAGACATTATGTCTCCAAGTTTTGAAGGCGATCAGACAAGAAATGGATGCAGTCTGGAAGTTATGCTGGTGCGACAAGATGGTTCTCATATTTCAGTGCTCCATCTGTGACCATGCCGAGATGAGATCTGCTAAGTTCACTCCCAGGAACGCCATGTCACACTTCATCGTGGCTGGTGTCTTCTGTCACGTGCGTGGCGCAGGACCATGTTTCTAAAACATTCTAAGGCACGTGCAGCACAGATCGCCGTCACTAGACTGAATTTCATCCAACCGCGAGGTAGGGAAGGGATGGAAGAGGAAGATATACTCCTGATGGACACCTTGTGAAGGTACGAAAGTACGAAAGGGTACAATGCGAAATAGCCGAGTGGTGTGAAGATCCCGGTTTTGGATAGGCTACCATTATAATTCCTGAACGCAAGAGCATGCTTTCCATTGTTGCTTTTACGAAGTATACCCTCAACAATTCGTAAGGACGTTCCAGTGAGCCAAGTCTCTAGTTGCAATCGCATCCTCTAGGCTATCATGCCCCTTTTTTCCAGCAGTTTGTATTTCCCTCCTCAGCCTCTCCCATGTCAGTGTCTTCAACGAAAGTGTCCCTGACCCTTTTACTTTCTTCTTGGGGCTCTCTTTATGTTGTTGAGCCTCTTGCACTTTATCCAAATCCTCAGACGGTGAACTTTGAGTCTGAGATACTTCTTGCTCTTTTCTATCTCGCTCCGCCTTAGCCTTCGCTTCCACTTCTTTCGCCTTCTTATTCTCGGATTCAACCAACCACGTATCAACCACAACATTATGTATCCATCTCATCGCTGTCAAGTCATTATGAGCCGAATGACCTACAACAATCGTATGCGGGTCAACAAACTTCCAGACCGCCTCTCTTGCCCTCTTCTTTCCCATTAGACACTGTCCTGACCTACGAGCATTCTCCATGTCTTTTCTCGTGACTCCAGAGAACCGCGTATTGTAATGCTCCATAGTGACATCGGGATACACCAGTTTGTCAACCAGGACCTCGGATGAGAAATAGTCAATAAGAGTTACACGGATAAGTTCTGAATCTCCTGACTTTGCAGTTCCCATTTCGCAGTCAATGGCGACTGCGGCTCGGATTTGGTGAGAGATATGTGCACTAGGAGTCGGGTAGAATGCCCAGAGGCTCTCGAGTTGGCCTGCCGGGTAGGGGCGTGCGAGGTGGAACTCTGCTGCTTGGCATGGGTCTGCAGATACATGCTTACCGCAGCATGACCACACCTATACAATCGTGATGTCAGCGGTGATGCTTTGTCTGAAGGATAAAGAGTTGAACAAAAGGCAGAGAGCTGTATATTCCTTATATGTGACAACACCATCGTGGAACCTGCAACGGACTACAGGCTTGTGAATCGGAGTTGGAGTCAATGCCAAGCTGTAAACGTCCTCTTTTGAAACTCCACGCTCTTCCACTGTAGATAGGCCATCTTCCATAAAAGGGCTTTCATCCTTATTCTCTTCGATTTGTTGATCATCCACTGCCTTGTCTCCTTCACCACCCAGGAGCAACTGTCTGCTTCCTTTCTCTTTGCTTTTGCCTTTACCATCCACTCTCCCTTTCAGCATCACTATAAAACCGATTTTCGTTAGCCGTCCACGACTCTCAGTCTAGCAGACTCACTCTTTCCACACCTTTCGCATCTCTTCTTTCTCTGTATCGCATATTCAGACAGAGGCTGCAAGACGTATCCTGTTTCCTCGAGCGCCGTCTTTGGGGCGACAAGGCTTTGAAGTCGTTGCATATATTCTATGCTATAGTCCGAAATTCCTACAGAAACCGAGATTGCGGAATTGGTACCGACCGTCATTTCTGATGAGATGCGAAAATCAATGCCAGGAAGTCCAAGAATGGGAGGATCATTATGGCCATCTGATTGTTTTTGCATAAAAGGGACATCGGAGCTCGACATCTTTGCATCTGACTGTTGTGATGGACTAGGCAGCGGAGAGAACTGAGGTTTGTCCTTTCTGAATTTCCTCTGTTTTTTTTTTTCCATGACTATCTAGAGTAGAACTCAGTCGATGTGAATTAAAACTTAAAAGTTATCGCTCCCTCGTTGTAGGGATGTACTGTAATGAAGATTTGGGATAAGCTTTGGACAAATGGGCAGGTGGATATGAAGTGAGTTTATCATATAAGGTGGTACAGCCACGCGGCACCAATCAGTGATGATCTTCGGATACCAAGGATCATCATCCAGAGAGTTATTATCCATTGGCTTGAAATGACTTGCATGGTCCCACCGTTCGCCTCACTTATAGCTTGGCCTCTTTCCGATTCGCTCACTCCTCTTCTCACAGCATGCATAATGCTGAATGAGCAATTCGCTAAGTGATGTAGGCAATCTGCCTCATCGCACTCATAGGTTCCTCAATGGGCCTTGTCAGCAAAAACACCCTCTTACTCTCCAAGCCCGAGCGTGTCAGTCAGGAGCATATGACCAAGTAAGTCAAGACGCTACTTCGCCAGAGGCTCGCCTGCGCGCCTCAGCGGCATACTCAAGAGCTCGAATCTTCACACGTTACGAAGGAACGATTCGTGTGGCGAGGTAGACGGTTGAGAGCTAGCTGCAGAACAAAGACTAATTATCGAGATACCTCACTCACTGAGAACCAAACCGTACTGTAGACGACGCACGGACTGAGATGAAGTTGCTACAAGGTTGAAAAGCCGTAGAGAAAACAAATATCAAACCAGATAAGTGAGTATATGGGAATGGAATGGAAATACTTTTTGAAGCAAAGAACCGAGGACGCATGAAAATGTGCTCGGGGAAATCCAAGCTCAGGGAGGCGCCAAAAGGCCGGATCAAAGAATGGCCGAAGCCCGCGCGCTCTCTTCTCTTCGAAGAACCTTCTTATTTTTACCCTTCGGATCAAATTTCGAAGGCATAGGACTCTTCATAATAGTCGGGCAGTGTGGATATGTATTAAGCAAGCACCATAGACACTCGTCTAGTCTAATCGATAAAGTACTACTAAGGCGTAGGGTATTATTTGCTACATAGGACCTAAAGTGTACTTTTCATGGCAGAGCATCTCCTAAATACGCGTTAACGCAAAGATCGTGATTAAAAACAACTTCTTTCCGCACAATGCACCACTTGAGTTGGTCCTCTTCTCTCCAGCCACCATTTATATGGATTTTGTCGTCTCTTGCTTGCACAATGCAGCTCCTACAATATTCTTCATTGCTTTTGCCATGCTTTCCGTTAGGGCAGTAGAAGGAGTTCTGTTGTTGTACTATAGGGACCATTGTAGTCTCCACGTTGCCCCTCGTTGTAATCTCAACAAAGCGATCCTCCACCATGAAGGTGCGGCCGTTAGGATCAGACGTAGTATGTTTGCTGTAAGAGTCTCGGTCTTGAGTTTCGGTAGCTAAATAATGGATTTCGACAACCTCCAAATATTTGCGTTCGCGTAGCCATTTTTCTAGTCTTTCAATGACGAAGTATTTCGCTTCTTCTAGTAGAGCTTGATATAGCGCGAAATCGTGACCTTTTCCTCTGTCGTAGAAGACTGGAAGAACTCCGGTCCGAAGATACCGAAGGATGTGTTCAAAGATGTGAGCGTCGGTTTCGATAAAGTATGAGCCATCCTCCTGTTCATCACCCCATTTCCCAGAGAACAGTTTCTCGAAGTATATGCTTTGACCCAGCCATCTTTCCGGGTCAGTGACGAAGTTACGTTGCAATGTTTTGATTGTGGTATACATGATCACCCTAGGGAGACGTTCTGTTGTCAAGATGTGAAATCGATAGAGTGAGGGAAGTCGGTTGGAATTGAACGTCGCCGAGAGAATCTTCACAAGAAGCGGATCGTGATGCGAGAGACGTAGCCTTCAGAGGAGAGGTGGCTCGAAGAGGCTCGAAGAGGAGACGATCTGTATTTAGAGAATTAATGGTCTATTCTATAGCTCTAAACACTGTTCGAAAAGATAACTCACTTCGTTCTGAGTTATACGAAGGCTTCTGCGGGGTTGTTGGATCGAATTCGTGATGGTATACGGCTGCTTCGATGGAGGGGGCAGCGGAAGTGAATATTAGCCTTATGATGAGACTTGCGTGGATTAGGATCTTGTTTCAGATGTATGTCGATTCTTGTCTGTCCAGAGGATCCTACTTCAAGACTGTCGAGAGATCTGTGAGTCAGAAGGTCGTTTTCGCCTGGAGGCTTACACACGTGATAGGAACCGGAGCGGACGCCTTGCCCGAAGAATCCCTTTTTCCGACATCCTCCGATAGCCACGGCGCAGTTTGATTAGGACCCTTGATCGCTTTGATTAGGAGGTACTAACTCAAGTGGCGATATTATATGGCAAAGTACTTCCTGATCGCCACGAGGCTGATCACCATTGTTCAGCATCGTGGTAAGGATTAGAAGCCTAAATTAAACGATTCTACGAGTTTAAAAGGCGTTAAGAGTCCGTGAGAGTGCTATATGTCTGAGGTCCTATTTTACTCCAAATTAACAACCTCCGCAACTAGGCGTGACGGCGACGATGCGATCATAATTTTTAGAGCAGCCAGAGTTTAGACTGTTCAGAAATATTCACTCAAAATGACTAATACAAAAACACGAGAATGTTCAGCGGATTTACAAATTTAGAATTGTTTGAGTGTAAAGTATCGATAGTTTGTCTCGCTACGTAGGGACGGACGTTAGTTGGTTTAAAGTTGAAATTTCTTAACAACTAGTCTCACCTCTTTGCTCCATCATGCAGAGAGGCTAGGAGTTGGAACAGTTTTGGATGCTTATCAGCTTTCACAGTCACCTTAATTGCTACTGATGTCTGCTCAGGGCCAAAATGCGCAAGGGCTGTTGATGAGACATGGAGATTATTATGTCAAAGTGACCGTACTCGAAATCCACTATCACTAGCTTAATCATGTAAGTTATGCTTTATTGTAAAGATAAGATATGTTGGAATTCAAATACAGCGATCACATACGCTTCGGTTATCTTTATGATGATCCCTATAGGATGCTAGATATGAAATTCGTATACTTGAAACGGCAGAGGGGAGGCAAATGGGAGGAAGAAAGGCTCGATAAGAATATAAAATAGGGAGCATAGGACCTTAAAAGATACCCCTTGGGATCAAAAATTGGCTCCAAAACTAAACTAAATAGACACGTGAGATGGCGCTGCTAGGCTTGGGCCTGGTATATAGGAAGCAGAAATGGCCTCATGAAGAACTGGATATTGAACTAGGAGTTTACTAAAAATAGCTAATAGCTAGTAAGCACTCAGTAGGGCGTACGAAATATCAGGTATATAAAGTCTTGATACCCCTTCTTATTTTTCGATGTTATACTTACTTCATCTTATACTACGATATGGCATTTTATCACTACATTCTTCGCCTTAGAAAGAATCAGACATACAAAGGAACAACAACGTCACAACGTCGACGTATAAGGAGAAAGTTTTAAAGTATTGGAGGGAAGAGCCAGCGGAGAGGGCCTTTTCTGAAACAGTTACGTAATGAAATTTATCGCCGAGAAATTATAGTTGATGGAGAATCTCTGCAGCATGCTATGTCGGGTAACGAGCAGCAGCTAAGACTCGATTACAATGGTCAGAGGGTAGTAGCTCGAGTTAAAGGCTTTGCCGAGATTGGAGGGGTTGGTAAAATGTTTTTCGTATTTATCTCTTCACCAAAGGAGGAAAATTTTTATATGCATGAAGGTGGTTTGCAAAAGATGATAGTTAAGTAGGATTAGCTATCTTAGGATTTCCGTCGATTGTGTCTCCAGGCATAAGGATTGAAGCGTAGCTCCTCTACTGATTTATTGCATCCTCGTTAACTTATTTGTTTAACGTCGATAAGTTAAGTTATAACAAATTTTTTAAATTTTTGGTAAGTTACACACCGTATTGTCCCCCGTTAATTTTTGTAAATATAACGTCTGTCCCTGCGTGGCGAGACTCTGTTGGATCCCAGATCACTTGTGGCTGCCTACTAGGCAGCTACAGTCTATTGTCTATATAAGAACACCCAGACAGCCAGCTTCTACAATTAAGCATGCTGCTATCACTTCTTCTTGATATCCAACTGACTCCCTGTGTGCCGAGACCGACCAATCAGATTGCAAGAATCACAGGATTTCTATCGAGAACACCCCCCTCAAATCAATTACAACATGGGTGCTAGCCTGCGGCTCACACGAAGCCTTCGAAACTCAGTAAAGTATTGGAGTTTTAGAAAGACATATTACTGTGGCAATTGCGCCGCTCAAGTTCTGGTTGTCCGTCCCGTGAAAAGAGACCATGCCACGCTGCTCTTGGGCCTCTCATTCACCACCAATGGTACTGTATTGGTCGGAAACGGATTCCTTAATTCCTTCTCTCGATCACAGGACTAAGTTAAACCAACGTGATGATTTGCCGTTCTTGTGAAGGAAACCACTCCTCCCCGCAGTCGGCTATACCTAGACGTTCGTAAGCGGCAAAGCTACCGGGAAGTAACCTTAGCTTTAAGATAAGACAATTATATGGCTTGAAACTTCCAAAACTGATCCCTACTTGCAAGGCAATGATTTGTGAGCCTTTCAATTCCTCCAAACAAAATTCGAAGGGGTTCGTATCGGAAAGAAAATCGAAGTATTCGTCAACTCCGGGTCGTCGAACGGAGTAGGTGGTCGCCGTTTCTGGTACAGAGTCCAAAACAATCTCCACATGCTCCACTTTCCCAGAGAGCACAATGGACGCTTCCTCGCAAGCACCATAAGGATCCTTGCCAGACAGGGTGTATTTGAAACCCAATAACTCCACAGTTGTGGTTGGACCTCTTCCCCAAGACCACGTAGGGACAGAACTAGGCTTTTTTTCTCTCGTGAGTTGCCTTCAATGATTCTGGATAAAGTTTGGCATCCGTGTATTCAGACCACCACAACAGAATTCGCGGCAGCGTACACTCCCAAATGCCTGCGAGGTATTGACCAAGTATTTCCGGCATATCAATCTGCATGGCGACTGAAGAGAGAGCTGGCAATCGACCGCTAGTGTAAGTTATGCTTCTGGCACTAAATTGAGCGCACATGTCGTGCCAGAAGTTCAATCTGTCCAAATCGCTGCCCCACTTTGTGACTTCGTGATATTTTGTCTTTAAGCCCCTCCCAACTCCAAACTCTGGCGAGCTGGAAAGGGGATTTTGCAAATCTCCGCATTCGCATATGATACAAGACCGGCATTCCCACACCAATTCTGAAGGGGTGAAATGGACGACTCTCCTCGCAAGCAATCGCTCTTGGAATGCCCAAGCTCGATCAAACAATGGAAGTTCTCGTGCAGCCCAGAACTGTTCTCCGGCCTTCCAGACGTCGTGATTTACTTTAGTTCCTACGACTGCTTTGACAAGGTGTCCGGCTTTTGTGTGGAATTTGACGCGGTGAAAAGTAGGTCGATCTTTGTAGAGGCCATGAGCACCGTTCGCAGCGAGAGAAGCAGCAATGACAATGTATGCCCCTCCATAGATGGCCCCCATTTTTGGACATTCAGCGCTCCATTCATCTGTGTCATCTTGAACTATACAGAGAGAATCGATCCAAACATACCTCAATCCGAGCTCTGCAGTAAGATTCACTGCATCCCGGAAAGTTTCTGTTAAGTTTGATAGCGGAATGCCGGTGGTTTTGTGTTTTTCCAGGGACGATTGTAGCGTTTTCAGGAGGTAGGACTTTCCCCAGCAGTGGCTGAGAGCCGTGTAAGTATGCTCTCCTTCAGAGTTATCAATAAGCGTGACTTTGGGAAATTTGCCATCGTCAATTCTGAGTAGTCTTTTCGGTCTGCTTTCTCGAGGCTGCGCTAAGAGTCCACATTCACTGTGGCTACTATCGCAGGAATAGAGCCAAGCCTTGATGAAAAGGAGACAGTCCTTCCCTTTGGCACTGGTGGCAGGGGGGTTGACGACATCAAATTCGGGCCAGGGTATATCGTTAACAGTCTATGGAAGAGTTAATATATGACAGTCTAATAGATGTTAAACCTGACCTCTGCTGCAATTTGAATCTCCAGTTGTCCTGGTTTGTTATTCTGGCATTGCCACTGAATAGAGACCCGGAATAATCTGTCTGTTGTTGAAAAAATTGGCCGAGAAAGGACAACAGTAACTCTTTCAGCCTCGGCATGACCGAGATGTGACCAATGCCATTGGTATGGGCTCACACACTCAGCGAGGAGTCTGCATCGAGCACAGTTATTAAGTGCAGCCACGCGGATCTCCCTAAGTGTCAGCGAAAGACTGACATAGTTCGGTGCCCAGTCTGCGCAGACATGGCATTCTGGCTCGTGAGAGGAACGAAATCGTTTCGAATCCATACCTCTAAAGCTAGTCGACGTAGGGAAGTTCTGTGTTTAACATGCAGCTTGATCGGTGAGGTTTGGAAAGTCCTGCGCAAACATGATTCCTGGCCTTGCCTGGCGAAAATTGGCTTGGCTCGCATGTGATGCCACAAGAGGTGTGGCGTGTTCATGGAAGAGCTGGTGTTGGACATCGCTAAAGTGATCAATCATATCAGGACCCAAAGCGTGCTGCATCAACTGCCCACTGCTCCAACAAGCAAGATAACTACTGCACTGGCGCGGCTCACACCCGCAGCGCTTTCCATCCAATAGGCAGCGCTTTCCCATGCAAATCGGTGCTATAACAAAGCTTGCAATGTGTCAACGTCGAGCACCCCCCTTCCGCCCACCCTTTTACGTCTTATTGCATGTGGGTTTCCTTGATATGAGACCTCAGTGGCTTGAGATGAGGTTACAACTTATCTTGAAGAGCGTCTAGTTCGGTCGAAGGAAGCTAGATCTATCATTATGGGGGTTTGGATGTAGGTTGCACGGCTGACTGGTTTGGCTTAGGTCTTTTACGGTTCGTCTTCCGAGGTGGAAGATCATTTCACGCCTGCATATGTACTAGATGCAGCGGCTGTAATGTACTGTGCTGTGCATATACGGGCTGTCCACTCCCTTCTCCTCTTACCTACAGCAAGGTAAATTAGAGTTCAGCAGGGAGGAATATCGTCAACTTCAAGGGGCATGCAGAATGGAGGGGGTAGGGGGATTGAGGAGGAATGAATTGCCATGCATGCGAGCGCCTGCTTTCGTGCGTTCGTCTACTAAGTTTCGATGATTCCAAAATTTGAAGAGTGTAACCTTTCGATTGGGTGGAGAGAGGCGGAAGTGCAGATTCTTTGCTAATTTGCTTGCATTGTGTTGGGTGGTTCTCTATCTTTAGTTCCCTTCACCTCACGCTAGAGTTAGACAGATGAGGAAGAGGAGAGGAGGATCAAGTCCGATCCGACAGATATCGGATCTCCCTCCGATGTATAGCACGAGATGTATAGCACGAGATAAACCGGCTTGCAGAGTTGTGCAAGGCTGAGTTCATGGGGTCATAGAGCTTGAAATGCAGCAGCCAGCTGGGGATGAGCTGAACTTTCGGTCAAGTATGTCTCATGTTTATTTTAATTATTATGGATCGAGGTTTAGCTTTTCGTCTCTTGAGTCCTGTAATGGTGGTCGTGGTCATGTTGTGGTAGTGGAGAGAATTACTGCTTTTGTTGGGGGTTGGGGTTTACTTCCTATTCTGTATGATGGATTCACTGGGGAGGTGTGCTCACTCTAGAGTGATGGTGGATTCAACAATTAAGGAGGATCTGGGTGAACTCGGTGACGATTTTGGCCTAAGACGCATGCACAGCTTCCTCAGCTTGTCGGTGGCCGTTTTGATGTTATTTCAAGGACATACACGGTCAACATCTGGCACATGGCTTATAGGAAGTGGCTCTTAGTTCACAGGCGTGACGGGGGTGCCCAGACTCGTTGGGCAGGGTGGGAAGCTTGGTCTTGCTTTGCCTTCTTGTCTAGAGCTTGGGGCAGATTCTGATCCTGATCCTGATTCCGATCCTGCTTCAAGCACCCGCATCAGCATCATATAATGACGACGGGCAAGCGGAAAGAACGAGGATGATGACGGAAGCAGCTGATCATTAGTTTATTCGGGAAGAGAAGGACCGATACTATTCCGGAAGTGCTGAGATGAGCGCGGGTAGTGATAGAAGTGCCGCAGCGTGCGGTGGAAGGACGCGCGTGCTGTGCTACCCTTGGATGAGAGAGCAGGAGTTGAGTTGTTGATGAGGTAGGTAGCTACTGGGTAGATACTTCTACGACCTAGGTAGGCACCGAGGAATATGGTTCTCATTAGATGATCCCGCATTTGTGTGTGGATGAAGGTGAGATGATTTGGAAGGAGCAATTCCTGCTTGGGCCTTGACTTGAGCAAGGTTCGGGGGGATTTTGGTCATCCATAAGGATGATCATGATGCCATGGTGAGTAAGAAGGAGCATCATGAAATCAACAATGCCATAGTTGCCGAACTGGCGCTTGAGAGTTTCACTCGCAACTCCGCAAAGAAACACTTAGATATCGCAAAGCCTAGCCAGAATAAACCACGGATCTGAAAACACAGATAAGGCTGCTAATTTGCAATCAGAGATATAAATGGTTACAATATTAGCCAAGTACGAAGTATCACAAACCCAACAAGGACCAAAACCGGGGTTCATCCAGCCAGTGGAATCTGGAGATCACAACGCTCTCTGAACACTGAAACAGTAACTGCGAGCACAAGACCAGACCCAGGGAATGGGATACTGGTCACCGACTGACTAACTTGAAGCTCAGGTCAGGTCAGGTCACTCAGACCACTATTCGGTCCCCTATCATACCAAATACCCGAACAATGAATGCAAGACATATTTGCATATGAGACATTTCGAATTATTGGAATTCGGCGTTCGAACAGGACGAGGGACCATGAAGCTGGTTCGGGGATAAGTACCAGAATGGGAAGGGCCGACCCAGCACTCTGGTTCGGTGTGTACGAAAGGAGACTCGAGCCATGCTGATCTAGTTTTATATTGACTTGGCGCGAAAATAAAATAGTTGTGGAGGTACTGTAAAGGACCTGTGAGCAAAAGGTACGGCCGTGGTCGGCGTCTCCGAATCAGAAGTGGATATCACTAGCTACTTGCGAAGTAGCTGATCTACAGTATGTGCTGTACCTCTAGCTCTAATCTGGCCACTGCAACACAGGAGACATCTTAGAGTTTGATTAAGCTTCAGCCCGTTGACGGATCCTCATTTTAGCCCTGGCAGCCTGGTTCGCGGTAAAGAAGAGCGGCCCCTGGCATGTGCTCTGAATCATACAGATGGCACTTGCTCACATATGACCGATGTCTAGTGGAGAGTGGAGACTAGAGACTGGCTTACGGCGCGGCCGCTGATGGATTAATGAGCTAGACTAAGACAAGACCTGGTTCTGTAGGTAGCTAGCTGCTATCTTATTGTACTACCGCGCAGGGTCCAGCTCTGAGTGCCGGTAGCGTCTTTAGTGTAACAGCCTCAGGAGGAACTACCTGCGGGCTGTCTGGGTGTTTCCCGCTCTATGGATTTGGCTTCAGCTGAGCTCGGAGTATAGGTGGCATGGGACTCGGTGCTTCTTGAAAACCACCGACGTCGCCGATTGCATTGCGTTGCGCGTCTTATTCACTAAAAAATCATGGGATGGAAAGAAATGTAGACTGAGTGGAGATTGACTGCTTAGCGAGAAAGATAGGGGCGAGTTAATACTCACTCACTCACTACTCCCAACTCGGTGAAGATGAATCCACATGACTTGATCTTGGCATACTACATACCAAGAGAACTGAGGTGTCCAAGATCTACCAGCCAGGAAAGGAACGGCTCCACGATCTCTCTATCATCAGCCTCGTGCGACGAAGGCAGTCTGCTGCCACTTTCTCGACGAACCAGAGGGACAGGTCCTGTCAGGACAGCACATCGCACTTGCAGATAGATGCACTTGCTTGCATTGCATGTCATCGTAGTGGGCGTCTCTTCCTGAACTCTGCATTGGGCTCGAAGACCCTTTGAGTGAATAGCCACAGGATCGAGCCCAATGCTTTTCTTGAGCTCAACGAAGCGGAGGGGACTCTAGACCTAGCCATGCGACAGTGCCCAACGAGATTGACGATGAACACTTCATCCAGCATGAGTCTTTTCACTCACTCTGCTTGCCACCTTCCTTGATTCATCCATCCGGACCATGGCATTCTCGGGAACGAGAAGCGGATTTTCCCAACCCGCAAACATGTTCACCTGACCTGCATTCTGCGATGCGAGGCAAGGCAAGGCAAATCAAGGCATATCATAACCAGGAACCAACGGAAACGCACATTGGACTTGAGTTCCTCTTCCCTCTTCCCTCGTCTCCCAAAACCCACACACGGCTACGTTGCCTGCAGAATCCTTATCAATCAGCAATCTCATTCGACATGCTCTGATGAAGGCTTGCTTCCCAGGCGGGAGAAGTCGTCATGGGCGCAAGTTGACTTGCAGGCCCAAAGCAAGCCAGATTGCCCAAGCAGGGAATCCAGTACACGGTGTCCGCGCAACAGGTGCGACGCGACACTGAGGTGTCTCCGATGGGGCGGGCAGATCCCGAGATAGCCATCGCTGAGAGATGGCAGATATCCTAGTATGGCGTCAGCTCAGCAAATGGAGCGGATGGAATCTCCGAACCTGGGCTGGTTGGCTTACGGGCGCCGGCTGCTGGATGCTGGGAAGAAGGAGGCACAAGATGTGCTGGGTTTGGATTGGGGTTACGCCGCAGGTAGCCGATTGTTTGACAGGTAGGTCGAGCGGATGGATGGATGGATGGAGCTGATGAAGGACTGGCGGTGCAAAGGAAATGAAGCAAGGCAGGAAAGCAAACAAACAGACTCAAGGAAGAAGCAGCAACTGGGCCTGAGATTGCAGGAATAGAGGAAGTCATGCAAGGAGATCTGTGCTTCGCCTTCTTGCTTGCGTGCTTAACTTTCTTCTTCGATGATCAAACGCCAGGTAAGTGCAGGGCGTCCTCAGTCGATGAGGTTTGTTCCCGTGAGTGATTTCTTTGTTTGGTTGTTCGCTTGCGGAATGGGCATCCAATTCCGAGACATCGGGACTGGGTAAGATTGCCGTTCCGTTCAGTAGCTGGCAATCTTTAACTTCTCCGTTTGTTGCTGCGTCCCTTCCACAGTATTGGCATGGACTGGTCCTGCTGTGCAATGTATACAGTGAGCGGATGGTTCATGAGTTTGGGGGGCGGTGTTCGTCCCCTTTCTGGAGTCTGTGCGAGCTGGTCTTTGTTGTATTGTGTTGTGTTGCACTCGAAGAAGGTTCGTCGGGAGTGACATTGGGATCTGGGACTGTGGAACAGTGATAGATAGATACAACATCAAGATACGTAGGTGGTAGAGGGGATCATGGAGTGTGGTGTGATAGGTGTGGTCACTGAAGCGAGGAGGAATAGGCCTTGACTTCGGCAAAGGCTCGAGCGTGCAGCAGCGCCTGGGCAAGGACGGCTGGACGGCTGGACTGAACGGATCTGCCAGTGATCTTTGGCATTGAGCTTTCACCTTGAGCTTGTATCAACGTACCAACGTATTTGTCAACCCATCGAAGTTTTTCTCTATCCCTTCGGCCATCATTCTTCTAGAGTCATATAAGCAATGGCTTAAAAATACCATTATCCAACCGATCAACGTCCAATCAACAGCACTTCATAAAGTGCATTTCTCTTACTGCCTTACGGCATCCTCCTTCAAAACCCACAGTTTCAAATCCTCGGGGCCCCTCTGTCCAATGATTTCTCAAGAATATTTTCTTGCAGATGCCCTTCTCTCCCTCAGCACGTGGTAAGCTGATTCTTGCAACCCGTTTGTCGCTATGCCGAGCTATCCTTCGACGCTGAATAATCTATGCACGGCGATATCGATGTCTTGCATATTGCTGCTTTGCCTTACATAGAACAACGGGACCGCTGCAAGCGCTTCCACTCGGAGCTCTCCTCCTTACATCGTACGAGCTTCCCTGCACAGCAGCGGCACATAGTGGCGTGGCATTTCTTTTTGTTTCGTTTCCTCCCTGTATGCTCCCTGTATGCCACCTGCATGCGGGCCTCTACACCGGGGGCCAATTCCCAGGGGCCAGATGTTGGCTTCTCTCTTCCTTCAAAACATCCTAGTCTGCATATCGAGAGAATGCCACCCATGCGCTGCCCTGGCTGGGAAGACGCAACTTACTTCTGCGGCGGGAGTTGATATTGGTTGAAGGAGAGTTGTGTGTAACGGCTGGTGTTTATGCCGGCGATCGAGTGAGCTATCACGCTGTACAAGATGGCGATGGGGAGGGCCAAGACGCTGCCGCTGCTGTGTTACGAGGACGGCTGGGTGTTGCTGAGCTTGATTTGATGAGCCAGGGTACTTGGTCGTGGATTGACTTTTTGTCAAAAAAGCTTTGACGCCCTCGAAGCCATTTTCAAAGTTCAAACTCAGGAACGAGTTAAATCTGTTGCTGCCGGCTATTTTACAAAGACAGTCTCACTCACTGCAGACTCGGCCCGAACCGTTCGGCAAGTCTCAGCTGAGCAACCGGTCAAAGTCGGCCTGGTCGGTACAGTTTGCATCCCTTCAAGTGCCCAGCCTGCTTCGCATCCATCTCCAGGAATTGGGGATCGAATTCTGAGCGGCAGATCGAAATGGAATTTGTTTCCTTTTCACCGGAGGCATGTGAAGAGCCCCAGCAGTAGATGCTAGGAGCAAGAAAGCAGAAGCAGGGTTAAAATCCCAATCTATCTGCGTTGGGAAGTCTTCATAAAAATGTAGTGGATGCAATACTCAACTGGTTTTGTTTATCTGGATTCATCCGGTCGGCAGGCAAAAGACAAGTAACGCAAAGCCCATCCCTCCAAAAAAAAAAAAAAAAGCACAGTTCCCCTCTCCTCTCCCAACAAGAAGGAAGCAGAAGCGGGATGTCTTACACGTGGCCATCTTCACGAAAGAACAGATGTAAGTCAAAGCTAAGACCAGCTTCTGGCTGGCCAACCGTCAAGGCTCTCACTTCGGCTACCTGCATGATATGTGCATGACCCGGCCGATTTTCGAGGCTGGGCTTTACAGGAGTAGCTAATTACAGTGCCTGCTTGTCTGCAGGTTAGCGAATTGGGGGCTTTGATTGGGGGAGAGGATAGGGAATGGATGTTGCCGCGTCGCAACATCTGTTTCTGAGGAGGGAGAATGGATTGGCTATGTTGAGAGTGTGCATGGACCTCGATGGCTTGAGGTCGAGACGGCCAAAGTATCCTACAGGAAGGTAAATTCTGCGGGGATGGAGAGACCTGCAGGCAGAGGATGGGTATCAGGCGTACTCCCGACTCCGGAGACAGTCTTGGATTCCCTCGACCAAGTCAACTTGGCGAGTATCAACACGGCAACATGTTGACGGAATCACCGATACCAAGGCGAGAATCGGAGACTATAGACAAGAAACAAACAGGAAATCGATACTTGTACAATAGCGCAAGCAAGTATCAGATAACAACGGGACGGCTCTGGAAATACCTACAACCTATCTTCAAGCAACGAGATAGGCTTGTCTTCGCTGGAGAAAGCGGCCCCGGGCACCAAGCCACAACGTGGCCTTTTCATAATCACCTATATATCTTTCCTCACCAAGATCGATCCACAGGCGTCCGAAATGTCTGATTCGAACAAACGCAGCTGTTTGAATGCCGGTTTGAAGAAGCAATTGGCGGAGAACAGGGGAACTTTACCTGCATATTTGCTTCTTCGGTCCGGCTCCGATATGGATCATGGTGCCTTGCACTCACGATAATTGAACGGCCATCTCATTGGCTGCTTCTTGTTGGCTGAGACAAGAAATATCTCATGATCATCAATTAACCCGCTTTTTGAGGCTGGAGGTGAAGGGCTTAAATGTTGCTAATTATGGGTTGTTTTGTTTGCTATTCCCAAATGGCTCTGATTTTTGAGTAGTCTCAACTGGTGTTGGAGAGCCAGATGAAGCGTTGTGGGGTAGTGCTGGCTGAACTGCCACCGTTAGATCGAGATACTGGAGTGAAGTACCATGGTTGACAGCTGCTAGTCTCTTGAATGCCGAAACTTTGATTGGCCTCCCTCTTGGAATTAGAGGAGCTAACGGCAGCTGTTTCCGACTAAGGGGGTTTCTTTTGGAACCAGGAGTGTGATTCGTTGAGGAGCGATGTGGCAAATGTCTCCTCAGCACCTACTTGAACCTAGATAGCCGTCTAGTCTATCGTTCATTCGTTTTCATCCATGTCTTTACTCTATGAAGCATGACATCTACGACGGGATGCCGGAGCAAAAAGCCCGAATCTGGACGGCTGAGGACAATTCATTGTTAAGATAAGTCTGAATAGCTCAAAGTTCAGTTAGGTCCAGATCTAGCAACGGAATCATCAAGCCTCCATTCGGTGTTAAACACACAAACGGTTTAGTGCGGACTGCGCACAGTGCAACACCAGGCGTGACCTCTGCCCCGGGATTTCTCTTCGATCCCACATTTCCCCCTCTGCTCCTCCCGCAACGCAGGTGCCTGTGAGTGGTCGGAAGCAGGTCGCGCCTCCAATGCATAGCGGGCGGTACTTTAGAACTATATCTAGTGGCGTTCTTTTGGTTGCCGTGCTTGAGTGGCCAATGGTGGGAGAGGGCTCGTAAAGCTGAGGAGTGTGATTGGGTGGTTTGGTCTGGTCTGGTCTGGTCTGGTCTGGATAGATGATGATGAGAGGAGGGAGGATTGAAGATTTCATGTTTGGGGCCTTTTGGCACAGACAGATCTTGATGGTCTTCACACTGATGTCCTGGAGTGAGATGGCTGGTCGATCTGATCAGCAGAGAGAGATCTCGATCGTATCTTCGTTCAAGCGGCTTCGCGGGCTTGTCGGCCAAAAGCCAGCTTTTCGGACGAGTGACATACATGCTCGTGTGGTGTGCTAGTGAGTGAGGCTCCCTGAACACAGCACATCAAGCTCTAAGCTACTGTACCTCCCTAGATTTCGGGAGCCCTACCGAAACCTTCTGCACAGCAGCTGCGCTGTGCCTGAGCAAATACGAGTCGTCACTTTTCGTCCTGATCGTTACTTACTCCAGCCTGCCACCTGCATGATGAGCGAGCGAGCTGCATGGAGATCCGTCCGTCAGTTTGCATGGACTGAGAGAAAGAGATCCTATGATCGATGAGCAGCACCAGGCCGCTCGAAACGTTGGATTTGGACCCCAAGTTTGATGCAATCATGCATGGACCTCAACTGACTGACTGACTGACTGCTTGCTTGCTTGCTTGCTCGCTTGCTCGCTTCGGGCTGATTAGGAACGAAGATAGTGAAATCGCTGTTGGCTTATTTTGTTTGGTTGGTACTTGAACTTGGTAGGTAGGAGATGATGAAGGTGCATGACTTGAAATCTCGTAGCGTCCGTCAGTTGACGGGATGTTGCTTCTGATGCTCCTGCCCCCGTCTCTTCCTCCTCGGCATTTCACGTTCGTTGCGTGCAATTAATTGGTTCTGTGCTTGCCCTGCGCCAAGATTGCGTCTTTCAACAAGACCAAGAAGCCTTCGGGGACCAAGATAGAGAGTTGAAGCTAGGGTTTGATGGATAGTCTAACACTAAGCTGAGGTACCTTGCTCTGGAGCTATACCTGATGTTGTGTTAAGTCCTAGAAGGAGGCGGAGGCGCAAAGGCGTTGATCGAGGGCGGACAAAAGTGGAGCGGTCTGGTTGAGGACTGGGACTAGGGAGAGAAAGGTGGAATGGGTCGTGGATCGTGGATCTCGCTCCTCTTTTTGGATCTACTGTTGTGCGATGAACGAACGCAATGCAAGTTGTCTGTCAATCAATCAAGCAAAGTAATTACCTAGCAGGAACAGCAAGCAAGCAAGCCAACTGCAAGTCAGAAGCAGTTCAAGCACAGCCAAACTTTAAACGTAGATCGATTCGATTCGATTCGGGGAAGGAAAACTAGGGATCCATTTAGTTACTCAGAAGCGCAGATAAAAGATTACCATGGATACTCGACTGTCCCTTCTTTCGAGTCAACGTTTCAAGAACACACCAATACCATAATTATCTCACTAGTCCAATCCACTCCATAACATACCTCCGCATCTTTGATTGCACCAGACTGAACTTAATTTCAACGCTCCGGCTGCTCCTCGAGCTGTCATATTCTGGTCCTTCGAGTCTAGTCCGGTCCGGTCTACGCCAGATTCATTAGACCCGGATTCGGACCCCATACTTCCCAGGAAATCTAATCTCGCTCCTCACGACAGGTCCGTCCATTGCAAGTCGTTCCCTAACAGGTGAGATTAAGCTCCTTTCCTGTCTTGAAATAACCCCGAAAACAGCCAAGCTGTCTCCCTGCCCGCCCTTAGCTCACGGAGGTCACGATGTCGATGTCTGTTCGCCGACTTCATGATAGCTGATGCGTACAAAGCTCTTTCCCAAACCAGCAAAGCTCTGCCTTCTAGATCACCTCGAGCCAGGTCAAGCTGTGTCCGAACGTTCGATTGAGATAGACATCAACGCCTCCTCCCACGTGCCAACATCCCTCCTAGGTCAATCTCCACTCCACAGCTAAGACAATACGGAGCCAGTTAAGTGAACTTGACTTAAGCTTTCTGCGAATGTCTTAGTGGCTATCAATCGACCGGTCTACAATTGGATATCCACGTTTGGAGAGAGGAGAAGAGTGGAGAGAGGCGCCTGCTAAAGGCTCCGACGAAAACATATATCTTCAACCCCTCCATCTTCCCGGATTTGCGTTTCGAGACCAGACACAACAAGACACAGTCAGATACTGGCCGAGTACATATCAGAAGATCAGATCAGATACGACTTCTTCCCCCGCTCGCTGTCTGTTCAAACGAACGTCATTCTGCATCTTCGGCGAGATTTCTTCGTACCTTCTGATTCGAGCCTGTCTGTCAGATATCTTACGAGAACCGAATATCATCTCTCGTCTCCAGATTTACTGTTGCGGCAACGAAGAAACAGCAACCCCCACGAACTCATTAGCAATTCCATCGCCACACCCAAACACGCATACCAATCAACACGGCATCCAACCCTTCAATCTTCTCAATCATACTCTGACAGAGTCGGATCCTGTTCACCGGTTCTGACATTGCAACTTTAGCTTTGGAGACCCAAGACTCGATCCCTTGACTTCGTTTCCGCAAATGTCAGTATTCCCCGGTACTTTGGATCAGCCGTATGTGGAAAGGCTGGCAGTGGCAGGCAGGCAGCCACACCGTCTTCCCTCACTCGCAGGTGGCTAATCCAGGGTTCATATTACAGATCCAACCAAGTCCCCTTCACCACCTGCAGTAAGCAAGCATCAGCTCAGACACGGCACCTACCAACCTCACCCGCATCATACCACCCATCACCACCACCGTCAACAAACCTTGCTATTTATTTGTTTGCTTTTGCAGCATTGCAGATCGTAATCCAAGCTCGACTCCTCCGCAATACGCACATCCACATTTCTCGTCCAGTGAATCTCGCCAGGACATTGCTCCGCATTCGAGACAGAACTTCCTTCTTTCTTTCTTTCGATTGGCGCTTTTCGACTGGCGCTTGTTGTTGATCAGAGAAGACTCAACTCCATTCGTCTTCGCTCGCTCACTCAATCACATCAGAGTTTCGCTTCACTCCATTTTCTCCCAACTACTCGACGCACCTCGTCTCACTCCTTGCCTCACCAATCGCACTGACAGAGTAGAAGCCAGAAATAAGTCAGACCCAGCAAGGAAAGAAAAAGGTCACGCTAGGTCGCCCGGGGAAGCAAGAGATACAAACCGGACGGGGATTTCCTAGATTAGCTTTCCTGGTTGCTTGCTCGATTCAAGATCCGGCCCCCAAATTCAACGCAGCCCAGGTCGTAACCCGGGCCAGGCCAATCTATATTCGGGCACTGTCTTCAGGGCGCCTTGCTTTGCTAGTGGGCTGTTCCTGGAAGTTCCCTCTTCTCCAATCAACAAAAGTCCGATCCAGTCCAACGAAAATATCCCGAGATATATCTGCACAAGATTGATATTTCCAGATCTGTAAGACGGACGAGCTGGAATTGGCATTTCGAGAACGTCCGGGACAGGGGAACGGCGCATCTGAATCGAAACGTACGAACTGAAATCATCTGGATTCGAATTTGGAGTGTTGCTTTGCGGTACTGTATTTCGTCGAATTGAGTTCAGTCCGGCGCATCCCGCATCACATTGCAGCTCACACACAGCGCCCGCCCTGCATTGCATGTCCCGCGTCCTTGACCAATACACATACCTCGACATTGCGCGCATCCAGGGCAAAGCCAGAAGTTGTACGACTGACTGATTCTCCTGGAATTCGTCCATTGTCTGTGTTTGAATGACTCTCGTTTGCCGAATCGAGGATTATACGACTCCACTCCACACGCCGGTCTGGTCAATTGATCTGGTCCGATCTGATCTAATCACTTGAGGTTGTCGCCCCCCTGCCACTCGGTGAAGACATCCACGCAGGGTTCTTCGGTATATCCTGGTATCCAACGATCAATCGATCGATTGTTGCTCGTTCGTGTAGAGTAAGCGGTTTGTTGGAAAGTTAGTGCTGGTCTGGTTACCTATTCCTGGATCCTCAGCTGCACAGAACTGCATTGCTCACAACTAGCTCCACACATCGCCCCTAATCACTACTCGAGACCAGTCCAGTCCTGTTCAGTCCAGCGTCCAATCCAGTTGGGGCAGCGTGCATCGAGTCGAGTCGAATCAAGTCGAGTTGTTGTGATATTTTGTGTTGGGCCGACCTGTGCAGACATAAATACCATACGTCCAGTACATACCTGGATTCCCTGGCATACCGGCATATACAGGCATTCAAGCCTCTCCCCCTCTTCTCGGGCGAACAGTCGATCCCCTGTACGTTCGGCCTGCAGCCCCCTGGGTTCGATATCCCCGCCCGCCAGGATCGAATCCATCCCGCACCAGCCGCACACCACTTCATCTCAACTCCCGTAACTCATCCCCCTCCTATTCCCCGTGACTGTGGGGATTCGAGCGTGTGCGTGTGTGTGTGTGAGTGTGAGTGTGGCGAGTCGATTGATTCGATTAAGTGGACTGAACTGAGTCTGAGAAGAGCTAGTGAGTGTGAGTACCATCCAGCTTTCTTTCCCAGCTGGCTGGTAGAAGGGAAACTCCTGCGTGGTTTGGAATTGTTCGTTGCACCCGATTGATATCCGTATCCCAACTCTCTTTCTCCCACTATATTTTCCATCCTACACGGCGCACCTGTCTGATCTGGGAGATCCGCCTTACCTCAGCCTCCAGAGAAATTCACCCCACCACTACACCAGAACTCTCGGCTGGCTCAATCGCGACCCTTACCAGCCCTGAACGATAAACTGTACAGTCGTGGGAATAGAAGCAGGAGCCAGCGAGCGAATGAGAAGGGATTTCCAGGGTGCAAATGATTGAAGGTAAGCAAGCATTCGAAACTCTCTCACTCACTTACTCTCACTACACAATCCTCGCATCCGCTCCGCATCGTATCCCATGCATGTCTGTTTTCCAGTATCTGTTTTTGTCTTCTGCCCTTCATATATATATATATATATATATATATGGCATCGTGTCTCAGCTTTCAGCTCTTACCTGGGCCAGGTCACTAGCCACCAGAGGGGACGGGACTTGAGTCGTAATAAGAAGCCTCATATCTGCTCAGTCTCAGATTATCATTTGTTATTTTTGTTCTACTGTGTTGCGCAAGAGCAGAATCCGTCGTGGTGCAGCTTGTCTCTTCCTCCTCATTGGTTTTCCTCGCGGCAAAGACGTTGCGTCGACCTCCAGTGTTCGTTCCTCTTCGACAAACGGCATCTCTTGGTGCCGTACTGGTACGACCTCAAAAGTGCCCTACCCAACCCTGCCTTGTTCTGCCCTGCATTCTTCAGCATTGACTTTTCCACCGGCTTGTCCCCAGCGTCATTACCACATGTTTTTGCGCCGCTCGATGTGTGGCTGGTCAATTGCACGCTTTCTGTCTCGCTATTCGCTGTCTCTTCTCGTCCAGTCCTCTGTCCTACATGAGCACACTTCATACTACACAACTCACATCACGCTCTCGGGATAATGGCAATGGCAATAACCGCTTCTAACCCCGAGTCCAATAGTTCTCACCACCCCAAATTTGTCGCTCAATCACTTAATGGGCTCGCAATCTGGTAACTACCAAGACCTAGCCGCTTCATCTGGCCATTCACCTTCGTGTATCGTCGGATCCGACGCCGAGCCTGACAGCTCTTCCAGAAACGAGTACACAAGTTCCCAGCCTCTGAGTACGGACATGGGAATGCAACACTACATGAACAGAATCTCTGCAGACGATGTGCGGTGAGCACCCCTTCTCCTTCATTGGTTATGTCTTTTCGTCGAGGGTCCCAGCCACCTGGTAGGCATTTAGGCACATGCGCATCTTCCGTGCAGTATGCCTTTTTGTTGAAGTCTATTCCCCACCCACTCATCCATCCACCCCCCTTATCGTTGGCCTGCCGTTGCCTGCCTCCCTGCCTAATATCGGGATGCCACGAATTTATGCTACAAGGAAGCTCGTCAGCCATTGCACGGCTTAAGCCTCATCCTGTCAGACCTCTTCCCGCTCTGCAAAGCTAGCATCACGCGAGTAGTCCCCGCTCTCCTTGTGCTACGAACGGTTGAGGTGGCGGTCCTACGTCCTACATATGCAGTTCAACTGGGCATCGATACTGATAGCCATGGTGCTCCCTCTTGTCGAACCTTAGATGCTGTCTTACTGTCATGCAACGACAGCGTGGTGGCTGATTTGATAGCTCAGATTCTCATCGGAACCCGGTACCTCTCATAGCCCTGTATACTCCCTTGAGCCTGTGGTACAGAATACAAACCCAGCATCGACGATAGCATTTGCACCTTACACACAAATCTATCAACCGCCCCTGAACGGACCCACGTACGCCAGTGGGGGCACCTATCACTTTTCTCCGAACAGCTCTCTGTTTTCCATGCCTGACCTCAAGCCACGATTGAACTCCTTGTAAGCTTGAACCTCCCCCTTTTTTATGTATTGGGATACACCAGCTTGGAGACCCCCATCCGCCCAAATTATGATCAGAGAATAATGTCATATTCGCATAGCACAACCTCAGGGCTGGCACCTCTATCCCGCTCACCAGCATTGCCCCATCCATCAACACCAATAAATACCCGAGATCTATACTCCGGAACACAACCCCTCCTGCGCCGGGGGCCAGATTTCCTGAGATCTCCGTCCCTTTCACACAGCGCGAGAGGTGTGCCACTATCACCATCTTCGACCAGCGGCTTCACAAGTCCCATCTCCAACATGGACGGTTCTCTCGGCGGGGCGCCATGTCCCCCACTGTCCGCCACGGAGGTCTTGTACTCCCTCCAGACGTCTGACGGGCAAATAATCAAGCCCGAGATCTTCGGCAAGATCGACAAAGGCTTCTTTATGGCCGATAATGACTGGACTTGCTATCGAAGGAATTACTTTTCCCTTAACTGCTCGTACACCCTCACACCAACCATTCCAAATGGATCCATGTACCTTTTACAACACAACGGGCCTGGTCCCCAAGTTCACGGTTTTTCCATGTCCATAGCAGCAGTCGTTGATGGTCGAGATGGCAAGTCCATTGAGCTCGTCCAACATACACCAAAGCGCGACAAAGGGCCCCAAGAGAAACCCGCACGCATAACTTTAGCACCACGTCCCCCGGCTTCTCATAGCATGTATGGCGACAACTCTATGAGCTCCCGCGCCGGAATTTACGATTCCCCAGGCTTCTCCCAGAACCCAGGACAGCCCGCTATAGAAGCAACCTTTGAACGCATCCAGTTCAAGAACGCCACAGCCAACAATGGCAAGCGGCGAGCAGCACAGCAGTACTACCACCTGATCGTCGAGCTCTTCGCAGACTTAGGAAACCAGCACACCGATCGCTGGGTCAAGATAGCTTCACGCATGTCAGCACCGATGGTTGTTCGAGGCCGCTCACCAGGACATTACCAAGGCGAACGCCGCGGAAGCAACAGTAGTGGCGGACCAGGAGGCTCCGCAGGTCAAGGAGGCGGCTCCTACACGCCCTCGGGCTCGGCGTCCCGGACACCAGGAGACATGGCAATGGGAAGCAGTTCCATGCTCCCTGGATCGGGATACAACTACGACAGCCGAGGGGGCGGACACTACCGCTCGCACAACTCCCACTTGCAGATCCCACATGAGCCAATCATGGCCCATGAGGACCAAAAGTCCATCGATGAGACTCCGTGTTACACGTACTACCCGAGTACCATTTACGAGGGTCACGAGGAGAAATACATGCTACCCAGCGTGAGCCAATACACAACTAACAAGGTCAAGCACGAGTACGGCAGCGGCTATGTCTTGCCCAGCATTTCGAGTACTGCGGATGGGGTCGGGTATGGCAGGCAGTGTGGACGCTGGGATGCTGTGGATGGCAGTCGTGGGTATTTCCCTACAGCTGTGCTTCAGCATGAGCTCAATATTTGAACGGAACGAGAAGGGAGGGATTATTCAATTTTTGGAGGCTTTCTTGTCGTTTGCGCGCGTGCGGAAGGGGATGGAGAAGAAGAAGAATGAAGAAGAAAAAGGAAGTGAGGACGACAGAGTGTCGGGACTGAACTCGCCTGCTGGACCTGGAGACGATATTCTTCCACATCGGAAGCGGCACTTCGACGACATCTCACCCCCTCGCCTATCAGCCATCTGCACGCCATTTCTTTTGTGCGGTTTTGCGACTTGTTTACATATACCTCACGCCATCATCACCGTCATTATCACTGTGCTGGCATGCACACAGTCACTTACGGACTGGGCGTACGGAAACGGAATTGGAATCATAAACCACCACATATCGTGGGGCATGGGATTTGAGATTTGGCATGGGACTTGGGATAGGACGGCGCGAGAAAACTGGATGGGATATCATCGGCGTAAAGGGAGGAAAGATACCACGGCATTGGGAATGGGATAGGACCAAATCACGTCCACGGACAGGGCGAGCTGGACGGAAATCCAAGGATTGGGAAGGAGTAAAGTGCGTCCAATGACAGCGCGGGACTTTACTCAAGGATTTGGGATTTCAAAAAGCGATGTTTTATCCTCTCTTCTCTTCTCTTCTCTTCTCTTCTGTTCTATTCTATTTGCAGAGTCCGCTATTCTTGTTCAAGTCTTTTTTGCGAGTATGTTCGCATCGACACTTCTTCATTCTTCTATCGTTCTATGATATGGTTCTGTTTTCCCAATGGATGCTAGGGTCAATCGCCCTGGATCAAACCAAATGAAGGATCTCCTATCGCGCTTCGCTTGGGGTGGATGCTGTGTTTGTATTCTTGTTGTTGTTGTTACTGCTGCTGTTGCTAGCGTGTGTGTCTTCCAAGGTTTGAGAGAGGATGATTTGTGAGGATGAGATGTGAGGATGGGATGTTATGGAAAGGATGGATGGATGGAAGAAGAGGATCAAAAATTGGTGTGGGGATGAGGATATGAGGTGTTTTGGTTTGAGGGACTGGGGGGTGAGGGATAGGTTGGGAGGAGAGGGGAGGGGAGGGACTGGATCTGGTTTGGACAGGGGTATAGGGGAGGAGAGTGGAGAGTGAGCGATGAGAAGGTGGATAATGACACGATAGGTGGTAGTTAGTCGAATTCAATAGGCGGTCGTCTTTGCATCTTATCCGTGCTTTCCACTTTCCACTTTCTGCTTTTCTCTCCCTCATCCTCGTATGATTCTTCTTCTTGGTGAAGCCGCTCTGTTTAAGGAATACTAATTCCGCCTCATCCCTACCGATGGATTGAGCAAAATAGCAAGAGTTCTTGATTGCTGGCATGGTGTTGTTGGTCCTCGTTACGTCTTGTATCGATCGCCACACCACACCACACCAAGCCCTTCAGCCCTCCCCTTCCCTTCTAGATAGCCTCGTATCAGATCAAATCAAACCAGGTTCAATCAGGTCACCTCTTGATACTCGTAAATAAGAACCCCTTAGTCCTTATATCGTACTATATCTCAGTCAATGCAAACGAAATGAATATTCTCCCCTGTTTATCTGAGCTTCTCTGTCTTCACTTCTTCTCTGCTAACGAGAATAGCTAGAGTATAGTACCTGGGTGTATTTCTTCTTGTATCTTGATATTTGTGGGAATGTAGTTTCCTGTCATATTTTATAAACCTCGTTTGTCGGCTGTGGCTTTTTGTGTTTGGTTTGTGGGGAGGAAATATGGGAATTTTTTTGAGAGGAGGAGGAGGAGAATGTATGTTGTCGATATGGTATGGAGATTTTTATGAGTGAACAAGCGAGCGAGTGGAGTATGGTATAGAACAGAACAGTAAATTACCGGCTGGTATGGGAACTGAGAAATGGGAAATGAGAAATGGTGGAAGGCGAGGGAAGGCTGGGTTTGTATTTTACTTATTCACTTACAGCTCAAGGGAGATTAATTGACCGGAAAGAACTTTTGGCCGTGACATTGAGATTAAAGCGTAGATAGTGAGTGGGGCGGGGCGAGTGCGCTGGCATGGTTTTTGAAGGAGGAACAGGGTTGGTGATTGGGGATTGTGTGGATTGGAGGGTCTGAAGGGATTGAAGGAGTGTATTTATGGGTACGGAAGGGTATTGAGCTGGTGATGGAGATGGAGATGGGAATAGAAATGTCATCATGCGGGATGGCGGGGGGGGGGGGATGTAAGTTAAGTGATTGGCAGAGTCTCAAGAGCAATGTGACTAAAGTAATAAGTTGAAGGCGCGAACGAAGCAGAGTGCGAACTACCCTCAAATATGTCACGATTATTGTACAGTGGGGTTATTCGCGTGCTGTTCTGTTGGTATATTTATGTTCTTCGTTCTATATTTATTTACATTCACTTTGTGTCATTCGTAATTTATTGTTCAAAGGTAAATCTTAATCGTATGCAGGTGATTGATTTTCATTTGCTTTCACTTGACGGTTCATCATGTTGTTTTAGACTCCATGGAATTCGTATTTCTGAAGACCGTTGAAGTTGTCTGCTCGTCGTATTCTGAGATTCGGATTCATGTGCTTGGAGCTGGTTCGGTTGTCGTCTGGGGAAGCAACATTCGCTACCCCTTGTATAATTCTGTTTCCGGCTTCGTTTTCAGGCAAACGAATGCCTTTTGATCTTAAAGGTATCAACTTATAAACCTGTTTCCAATTGAGAAAAGAGTTCCCGTAGCCAGTTGAGCGGCGAACTATGAGTGAGTGCCTGGGTGCATGATCTAACGGGTGCTTTTCCGTCTCATTTGAGTGATCTATGATAATTCCCATGACATAGACCAGATTGTAGCTGATCATTTGCTCGATAGATGTCTGTGGCTTTGCGAGGATGATGAATTCAAATAGACTGGATGTCGGCTGTTCGTCTATTTCCCAGTGACGAAGAAAACCATGCCGAAGCCGAGCTAAATAGCGCACTGGGTACTAGGTACAGAATGTTGAATGGAGATTTGGAATTGGAAAGTTGAAGATGTCGACCAGTTTCAAAGATGAATCAAAGGCCTTCGATCGCCCAGATAGGTACATAGGTAGTTCTGGTTTGTGCGAAACACGGGATGTTTACATTGGGTGTCAGCTGAGGCTAGAGACTCTATTCATCTCGTCAGAAGAGACTGTACGGTCTTGAAGTATTGAGTATTTTCTGGGTAATAGAATCTCTCACGCTACTTTGAGTTACTTTGCAGCTTGCTGCATGTGAAGTTGTCACCGAGATCTATCAATTGCCTGCTTCATCGCTAGGTAGCTTCTTGATTCACACGTCTCCCCCAGAAAAGAAGAACACTCTTCATTGGGACTTTTGTACTTACCAACATACTCCAAAGATCTGAGTAGCAAAATTGAGGTAAGTTTCCGCCTCTCGAAAGACCATAATAATTATGATCAGAAAGCCATTGATGCGCGGTTCGGTCTTTTATCTTCTAAAAAAAAACTTGCTATCGCCAATCTGTAAGAAAAGAAACGGTCTTTGGCTACATTGTTCACAATTAAGGGATTAGAACGACCATTTTCTTACGTTATTGCTACCAATCACCACTCACGTCTAGTTGCATCTATATTGCCGTACAGTGTAGTATCACCGGTGCCCTTGTCAAGACCTGTAGTCTCAAGAATACGTTACGACGTACGTATAAGACCGTCTAAATACCGAGCTGGTAATTATACAGAAACTGCACTACTGCGAACACTGCACCCAATGATCCGTGAAGGCTACTGATAGACATTTCTTGCGTCATTCTGGTAGAAATCATAAGCGAGAAGTGGGGCTATGCGTCATGCACATTAATGCAGCCTCCATCAGTCATTGTCGTCTCCTAGGATGGATCAGAAAGTCAAGACCGGTGGCAAATCTGGTAGCATTCTGTCTTTAGATCCATAATAGGAGATGAAAGAGCCCGCGACAATTAGTCAATATCACCCTTGTCCATGTACCACAGACAATCTCCATTATTCCACGCCGCTTGTCCCTCATGATCACCGTTGATATACACATTGAGGGCCGATTTCATAACAGTTCTCGGCAAGCCTTCCTTGTTGCGCATAATGGTGAACTCGTTCAACGTGTACGGCTTGCAGGTGCCCAAGCATATCTTGCAAGGGACAGGAAGACGAATATCTGAAGGCTCTCCAAAAGCTCACTTGTATTGCTATGCAGCATCAGTATTCTATTAAAATCTTTTCCATGCATTGATAACTGAAATTCTGTAGGTTCTGTTCTTGGCGGCACGCTTGAAAAAGGCAGATCGATGAAATTCGGAGTGCCGCGAGGAAATCTGGACGGTAGTATTCGGATGATGATGCTTTCTCAGAGTGGGGAAAGTGTGCGCAGGAAGATGCGACACTATGACGGCATTCCTGAAAAGGCTAGTTAGTTGAGAGTCCATGACAAAAACACATCGAAACAATAATGAATATGAAAAACGCATCCTGCAGCTTAGGATGTAAGGAAGGGCAAAAGTCATTCAGGACTTGCCGTCGTTCTTCCAGATCCAGAATCCACAATAGAATGAAAACTTACTGCGCACAGCTGAGTGCCATAGAGTATGCAGCGTTGATCTCCAACAAATGAATGCATAATCCCCGTTCTCTCGCGCTGACGCAACATGATGGGCTTCAGATTGTCAAAAGTTCAGGGTTTGGTAAACACACATTGATAGAAGCCATTAGACCAGCAGTCTCACCCACGAGACTCGCTCACTGATCAGCCTATTGGACGTCAGTAACTTGATCTTTTTAGTACTCCAAGCAGTGAGATTGAAAAAAGGCCATCTGGAAGCAGTTCATTGGAGAGCGACGTGGTGGAGCAGCTAAAGGTTGGGAAATGCTGCTGCTGGGAACCCGAAGCCCCACCAGAAGTACTGGACGCCATTCTAGTGATCGAAGTGCTTCAAAGCGAGGAGAACAATTGAAGGAGCAGCCATTAATTATGGGGCCAAACTTACTCCGCGACATACTGAAGATCTGGGAAGGTATTAACCATACGCCCGGGACCCACGGGGTGGCAGTTGTGCCTCATCCATGCCAGATTGGGACATTGATGATGTAGTTGAGACTGCAACGCTGAACACCGAGTCTGACTTTGAATCCGAATCTACGTTGGTGCTCGACCCATCGTACGTACTTATAGCTTCTTCATCCTCCTTATACACAGATTTTCGGGTTCGATCGATCATCTCCTTAACCATCTACAGGTACGGGACCAGGAATTGGAGATACTCATCGCCGTTGTGTAAAGCCATCCTGGGGCTGAGCAAATAGGCAATCGAGGTGGTTGATGTTGTTGTTAGAACAGGATTTCTCAATCGGCGACATGGTGGACAAAGTAGAAGGTTCGTACAGGGCGAGGACTTGAGGACTGTTGCACGCATACCGCAAGCGCACGTCTCATTGGTGGGTCGCTTAGCGAGCGAAATAACGCTAGCTATGTCAACGAACTGGAGAATGGAGTACCTCTGGAGGGGCAACCAAATGGGTGAATGGCCGCAATCGAAATGTGCCTGGCTATAAGCCATGTTGTTCATGATGTGGCTTCGTTGGGGGCTGTAGTCTGATAGCATGGGTGACCGGTAAGTGTCTGAGCCACCCACAAATAACAACCCGCGCGTCGCAGTGAGATATATTGACCAAGGAAGAAGAGTGGGAAGCAAGATTTGTTATTGTTGCATTAGTGCAAAGCAGATCTAGAAGTTGCTATAATCTATTCTTGCTCAGCTGCTAGACTGCTGAATCTTAAAATCGAAACAGCTCTTTTGTCTATTGTAGAAAGACTCAACGCTAAATTACACATTCAATACTTAGACACTATCACTTATGAAATCTTTGCTCCCGCTGTTTATGAAAAGATTGGTCTCCGAGGGAAGAGCAGACATTCTCCGCTGTTCCAGCCTTCCTGGCCTTCATGTCCACCATTCACTTCGTTCATAGACCTCATGGCAACAATTGGCATATTTTAGTTTTCGTGGATGACGTCAAACGAGTTCAGCGTATATGGAGAGCAGTTTTTGCAACAAATCCCGTAGACCTTCCTGGAGTCCAGATCAACAGGGAGACACAGGGACAGATGTACTCCTACACAGAAAACTTAATTAGTTATCGAATCAACTTTCGAGGATCTAGTTGTGCGCAATAGGAGGTGGAATTACTCACAGCTAACACCTCATCTCTTTTGGCAGACCCAAACCTCCTCAATCTGTTATTTCGAATATCCATGCTCATCCGCGTCTTCATCGAACAATCTCTGCAGTGAGAGAAGTCGCAAACTTCAGTATCGCTTGGGTGCAGGTCGCCTGGCAGTGTTTCCATGCATGTACAGCGACCTACGGTGGGAGTTACGTTATGTGGACATTACAGGCCATGTGCAAACGTAGAGCAGCCACGGAGTCTTGTCTGCGGAGGAGTAAAATTGGCAGTCCATCAGAACAGAGTTCCGGCAATGCTAAAGGCATGTGTTAGTCAAGTCCGATCGACGGTGAGGAATTCTATGTGATGGCTAGGGCCGCCGTGAGATTACGACGGCTGGAGGCAAGACGGTGGTGCTATATTTCTGAATCAATTGGCAGTGCAAAATGAATTCCTCTGACATTGAAGGGTCAGAGAGAGCTGTGTGAGCTTTCGAAGGGTTGGCGTGGAGAAGGGCAGATTGCTGAAAAAGTTGCCGTTTGAGGTCGAGTATTGTTTAGGTTTGTTTATGTCTGTTGTTGTTTGAGGCCCAGACAAGGAAGGTCGCAAATAAGCGAAAGCAAGTCTTGAATATTGCAGATGCGAAGGAGGATGAGGACGGAAAAGAAGGGAGGCTGGGCTGGCCAGGACCTCACGTGCCTCATCTGGCAATAGAAGCGGAGCGCGGGTGACATGCTCAGGATCAGCTCAAGGGAGGGAGAACGACTGATTGTATGAGAACTGATAGAACAACAACCGGGAAAGGTAATATTTCAAGGATCATATGCCAGCTCTGGAGCCATAAACTATATTCTCCAGGCCTCACTCTGAAGGGTTAGATAGAGGTGTTAAACCCCGAGCCCATGAGATTAGTCAGCCACTCCGCGTCACCTGATCACTTCGGCCTCGAGCGAGCCGAGGCATTTCCCCAGATTTAGCGGTTCCTCTTTCCGCGACCCGAGGGGGCTTCTCTTTCTATTTCTCAGCTTCTTCATAAAGTCTTCTCCTCTTTCTCCCCCTCGACACATAATCCATTTACCACGAAATCACACATTCTCTCTCTGTGTCCATTGATTGTATTCTTCTATAATACATATCTGCATAATCCACAATCCATCAAAATGGCGTCCAAACGTATGTACCACGCAAACAAAACAATCACATGCCAACCAACTATACACCGCAAACTGACATCTACAATGCAGAACAACTCCGCACAACGGTCACCGACCTCCTCAAGATCCCTCATCCCGTCCTACTAGCTGGCATGAACGTTGCCGCTGGTCCCAAGCTCGCAGCAGCAGTCACAAATGCCGGAGGTCTCGGTGTTATTGGAGGCGTTGGATACACACCGGACATGCTCCGCGAGCAGATCGCAGAGCTTAAGTCCTTCCTCGACGACAAGAACGCTCCATTCGGTGTCGACTTGCTCCTCCCACAAGTCGGCGGATCTGCTCGCAAGACCAAGTAAGCATAATCCGGCCAGATCACTCTTGGCTTGTGCACGAGGGAATTGCTTGATTAATTATCAAAGAACAAAGCTAATTAGTCTTCCCCACAAACAGCTACGATTATACCAAGGGCAAGCTCAACGAGCTTGTTGATATTATCATCGACAGCGGTGCCAAACTCTTCGTTTCCGCCGTCGGCGTTCCTCCCCAACATGTCGTCGACAGACTCCACAAAGCTGGCATCCTATACATGAACATGATCGGACACCCCAAGCACGTTAAGAAGTGTCTCGAACTCGGCGTCGATATCATCTGCGCACAAGGAGGAGAGGGAGGTGGACACACCGGCGATGTACCCACAACTGTTTTGATTCCAGCAGTTGTTGAGCTCTGCAAGGGCAAGAAGAGCCCTATGACCGGACAACCCGTACAAGTCGTTGCCGCTGGTGGTATCTACAATGGCCAGACTGTCGCCGCTGCTCTTATGCTCGGCGCCAGTGCCGTGTGGGTTGGTACTCGTTTCATCTTGACTGATGAGGCCGGTGCCCCCAAGGCTCACCAAGAAGCCGTCCGAACGGCTGGCCACGACGACAATGTCCGCACAATCATCTTCACTGGAAGACCATTGCGGGTACGGACCAACGCTTATATCTCGAATTGGGAAAACAACCGCGCTGCGGAGATTAAGGAACTCACGGGCAAGGGTGTCATTCCAGTTGAGCATGATTTCGAGACTTTGGGTGATGATATTGACGATGAGGTATGTCCCCTTTCTCTCTCCGTCGATTACAAGAATATGATGTACTGACTCGTCATAGACTATGGACAATGCCCGCCCCTTCCTTATGGGCAAGGCCGCAGCTGTTGTAAACGAGAAGAAGAGCGCCAAAGCTGTCGTTGATGAGTTGGTTACTGATGCCGTGGCATGGATCCACAAGGGTGAGAAGATGGTTGCGAAATTGTAGATGAGTTATGAGACCCGAGTGGGATCTGAGCATCGCCAAACAGGCATTGGATAGTGTATGAATTAGAATTATTGCATGCAACTGAATCTTTGATCCCTGTTTCTTCTTTCATGCTTCGCTTCAACCTTGAGCCTGATCCTTAATTTCAAATACTCCTCGGCTTTGCGTGCCGTCTATAAAATACCACCCACTACCGGAGTGATTGCTAAAAGAATTCGGGGAAAACCTGTCGCCCCTGCCGCTCCCGATGGGAGATGAGGTAAAACAAGCTACTAAGTAGCACGAAACCGATGCTGTGTACTTTCTTAACTTTGCACGAAGAGGCGCTTTTTATTTGGTTCGAATCGGAAGAAGCCTCGCCCGCTTGCTCAGAAGTTATGGCCTCAAGCCAAATATTTTAGGTTATTGCTCTTTACTGTCACATTATTTCCCGCCATCATTCCCCTCTTCTGTTCTCATCAATTCTGTACTTTCCTCCTCTTCATCCTCGCATTACGACATCGCACGATGTAAGCGGTGCGTAAGTCAAGCATGCCTCTTTTTAGCCATCAACCAAAGCACTCTTCTCCTTTTCACATATAAGCTTGAAATTCATTCCACTCTCTCAGCCCGCAAAGCAATTTCTTTTCCCGCTATTCCCTTCAGCTTATGCAAGACAGATCACTCGACATTGAGTATTTATACCCCGAGTTCTTAACGTTACGAGTTATGGAGTTACCCTATTAACGTCTAGAAGTCGGCTCTGGGGAGAGGAAAACTGGGAATACTTGTATTTTTTTTTGTAGTTGGACATTCTGCTTTGCACGTGTGATATTCACCTGTACTGACTTGCACTGGACTCTGATTAGTATTCGGATGAATTGTCCGGGAATTTTCACGATGTGAGGCGAGGTATAAAACCTCTCAAAATCTTTGAGAAGAGTTCTCTCTGTAGGATTGGAGGGACCCAGTGTAGAAGAATTAAAGCCGAGGCGGAATCGGTCTTATCTTCAATTGTGAACCGTTGAGGGCAGCTAGAAACTGGGGTTTGAATTCCTTCCTTGTCTTCGCTATGCGTTCTTAAGTGACCTGGGTGTGCTGAAAACTAGTGGCCAGTTGTCGTTTACATGAATTCCGATGTTAAGATGACAGCAACAATAGCTATGACAGCGATAGATTCTCATTACCCGCAAGCTTCTATCTCTTAACAGCTACATTTTATGACTTGGTCCTACCGTTCAGTTTTTAATTCAAGCCAATCATTCATTCTCCATTGCACAAGTGGGTTCACAGGATCAGCAACTCCCCCTCCTTATTATATATAAGTCTCAAGCTATGATCAGCGAAAAAATAAACCATAATAAACCATAGGCTGTAACATGGAATAGGGTGGGTGGGGTAACAAATATTCTAACCTACCCCACGAACCTGTGAGTTATTTAATATAATGGGGGTTTTGAGATTTATTTTTCATAAAATTTCATATTATAAAGAGTTTTTAAGAATTCTAATATATTTAATGAAATTTCATGGGGAAAAAACTTTGCAAGTTATCAAGAAAACCCATGAGCAGTTAAATAAAGAAAACTCACCGCATCGGGCCCTATGGGTCAAACGGGGCAAAAGGGCACGAAAAAAACCCGCCCCATGTCACAGCCTAGTAGACTGGAAATAATGCTGTCTGGACAGCCAGGGTACAGACATATATAAGCGTAGATATCTAATTATTCCATAATGGAGACAACAGAGAGCGTAGAAGACTGGTATGGTGCACATTAGGAGCTACAACCGGCTCATCATACACATCCCCTAATACTTGCTCCATGAAATCTTCAACCCAGCTAGAGTGATTATCGTTGATTTTTAATTTAGAGAGGTAATAGCGAAACCTAAAGTAAAAACAAAGTCAGTGGTGGTATTCAATATTCTTGCTGTCATTTCGAGACTTGCTGTCGCTTTCAATGGTCATCACATTCCCTTTGTAACTGTGTTTTCCCTAAGAGTCGCATCCCTGTTGAGTCCCCCACAAGATTCTGAGATTTAGTCACAATCTGACTAAAGGAAACATGACTAGTAGGAGTATTACAACCCGTCAACCATCAGCTTCAACGTCTTTGCTTCAATTCCCGTAAGACTTCGTGTAAGATGTCAGGACAATCCCTTGAGCCCCTCCACAGTAAGGTCCCTGGGCAATCCATTTAAGCTCTCCACATTTTGAGATCTAGATCTCAATATATAGAACTCCAGTATAGGAATCACTCAGCGAAAGTGAAATATGTTACGTCAGAAAACGAAGTTGATACGTTTTGAAGTTGTCGCTAACTGCTGATTTCAATTTGTGTTCAAGTTTTCTAGCTAGCGACGCAGTCGACTCTTCAATGGCAAGTCAGGATGCAAGGTGACGACAGAGTGTGATGGTGTGTCATCGCCATTATTTCCCCTTAACTTAATGCTGAGTTGCAATTGACTTATGGTTGCGAGGTTTTTGGACGTTCAAGGGAATGCAGGTCCACGATTCTCGTTTGCAAGGTCTATCCTGTGATAATTTGAGTGAGATGACACGCAATGGTTCGATAGATGCTGTGTATATAATTTCTCCTATCCTCTACATAGACAAAAAAAAAGCAGGAGAAGCAAAAACGATCCAGGGCGGTCAGCTCAGGCGGAGACGTCGTTTCTAATTTACTTTTATGGATTTCTTACAGTGAAACTTTTGTTTCGCGTGAATTAGTAGCCTACTTCTGTACATAAATAGTGGGGATGCAATTTTGGGGAAGTTTGCAGCTTTGGTTATTGTTTGTTTTGTTGATTGTTGCCGAGCAACATTTCGCTGCCATTGATAACTTTTTTTTATGAACTGGGAAGGGCATGTTTAATGTTTGTATGGTTGTGAGCTTGAAGAGATATATTGAGGTTCTGGTACAGTATACAGGCTGTGTGTGATTCATGGCATGGATTTCAGCATACTGAGGCATGCTTGGTAATCGGTCCGGACACTTTTGCATTTATGATGAGGAAGTACTGCAGATTAAGGTGGTTACATACCATGGTTGACAGAGCGGAACCCTGATCAGTCCAGCAACGCCAAACAGACAGCTATCTCAGCTCAGGCGGCATCACCCTGGGCGTGATGGAAGGAAGTTCAGGCTTGCAGTTAAAATTTCTCGATTGCAGCGGGCTTTGTTCCTTTCCTTCAAGCGGTACTCTCTTCTTCCTCATTAGACATCTGTCAGCATCATAAATGGAGTCATTTGGATAAAAGATGATGTGTAAGCCGTACCGATCGGCCTTTTAAGGAAAAGGGGATTTGGTGTCTTTGGACTCAAGGTTAAATTGGTATATTAACGAAGTTGCGGTAACATTGTGCTGATTTAGTCCTCTATGCAAGTTACTAATGTATACACTGGGTCTATATTTGAAACCGAGGGTTCAATTCCCCATCCTCTATCATTCTCGCTGTATGTCCTTGTCTCTGAAATAAACATGCATTGTATGTGAACGAGTGGTAACCTTGTGGAGGTTGAGAGGCTGACTGTTCAGTCTTAAAGTGGTGGGGGTGCCTCATCCGTCTCATCATTGCCACTGTTGCAAACACTATCCTAGCGTATAATTCTTTGGCATATCTGAAGGTAATGTTGCTTTTTGTTGTCTCGAAATATAAATAGGAAAGCCAGATTGCTGTCGAGCGAGGTTGGTTGAAGTCAGTTGACAATAGTTGATTTGACAGGTTTTCGTCAGTAATTCTGTTCAAACCAAACCGCTAACCCCAATCACCTTCGGAGGTCTTCAAGAGTTGAGATAGGAATACTACCTTACTCATTTTTCCTCTAGTTTGATATCGCAGAAAATCTAAACCAGCACCAGCCCGAATGAAGGAGTTTGAGCTGTTTGTTGTATCTCAGCTGTTGTCTCATCCTGGTATCTTCCAGGTTCGTTCCCCTTTTTAAGCTCCGCTTGAAATTGTATGCAATGACATGTCCCCATTTTAGGCCCTTGTCGCCTCCCATTTTGCGGTCACTTTCACCTGGACGTATCGTCAATAGCCATGTTTGACTTCATCCTTTAATCAATCAGTGTTGAATGTGTTTGAAATCTCATTAAAGTATTTTTTAAACACATTCATGCCTTTTAAAACAATATAGAGTCATTGTGTGCTCGTGGGTGAAGACTTATACATGATCCAATACTACCCTGTCCTTATGGCATAGGAACATCGATTTCCTTCTCAAGAACACAGAACAGGTTTCACATTTGAATCGTCCACGATATAGACTTATGAGCAAAAGTATTTATTCCCATGGTCTTAATAGCCCAATTTGGTAAATACTGGGCTTAGAGTGAAATGTCAGATAGTGCAACTCGCTTATTTTATTTACCAGCTGTTGGTAGTCTGGCTAAGCTCAGGTGACTTGTGTGCATGTATTGTTTAATACACTTAGGCTGTCAATACTAGGCCGTGGAATTGTTCGATTAGAAATCCGTAGAAGAACTAGTGACCTTTGTGACTTAATTACTTCCCGCACCACACGAGCTAGAACAGATTTCGATCGCCGTCTGCCTTTCATCAGTCTGGACTTATGGAATACGGAACTGTTAAATCAGATTCGTTCTGTTGCCATATTCTTTGCCTAGTGCAAAACCTAAAGGGTCCAGCTGAGTATTCAGCGGCATGGCATCGTCCAAATCTGGCAAACGATAGGACCGGCGAAGGCCCAGAATCTTCCGGCACTCCCCTCAACCCTGCCATCGCTTGGTAAGACTGTTTGAACTCCGGGGTTGTTTCTCTAACTCTTATTTGTCCAAAACATGTAGTCGAAAAGTGTTGGTGTAGGTACCAAAGGTTTGATAAAGGGGCTACCATATTTATACTCCAATCTCATTGCGCAAGGTCGGTGACATTCACTTCCCCAAATTTTGCGTTAAGCCTTCTCTAGAATAATCTTGTGATGCAATGCAAAAGATTCTGGCTGTCATGGACACTAGGATGGGAACTGTGAATAATGAACTTAAGTGACGGAGAGAAGATTGGGTGTTTGGTATTGAGATATCAAAAATGAAGTGAAGGCGCATCCGGTCTGAGTGATACTGTGTGGGCGAGGTGAAATAAGGGGACCGATGCCTGAACTCACAGGCTTCGGCAGCCTGTAATGGTTGGAGCAACACCGAAGTTTGGCGTCGCCAAATATCTAGGGGGTGACTTCCACCAAACCTGAGTTGCTCTTTCTTTTCTTAGGTTAAAAATCACCACTAGGATATTCTGGTGCCCATTTTGTTACGGTCGAGCTTAAACACACCATTTCCATTTTGCATTCGTTCCACCCTTGGTTATTATTATTTTGGTTCGAGGTGATTGTCGCCGGCTCACTGACTCCACATCTCCAACGCGAGGTAAGTTGGCACTGCCATTCCCATTCACAGCTAACAATAGCTCTAGTCATACTGTGTACGACAATCACGTCCATCCCTAACTGCTCTTCTTTTCCCCCCTATTCCGGCTCGACTCTTTCCACCTTCCGAAGTCTTTCGACCAACGCAATCTCCTTTCTGGCAAGCATGGCTCCACAATCAAAGAGAGCTCGACGTCAAGCATTTGCTGTTGCGAAGGATAAAAAGACAAGAGAGATGTGAGTGGAAGGTATAGGACAAATACCCGACTATTTGGCTAATACTGTTCAAGCATGGAGAGAAACAAGCGCTCCGGCCCACTACTCTGCCTCCCTGGAGAATTGAGAAACCATATTTGGGGATATGTGCTCGGATTCCAGTTGATACATGTGCGGGAAGAGAGAACTCATCAGAGTCCGGACAGTCCAGACTTACGGATGTACCACACGGTATGCGAGTCGCCGGTCACAGAAAAGGAAGCGTGGAAACTTTCGCGAGACGAAGCATATGAGAGTGTGGTCCGGCATGCTAGCACGATATTGGCCCAAAGTGACATGAGACATTGCCACCATCGACATGCTACCTGTTACGAGGCACTCCGTAACGGTCCTACCAAAAGACTCCATATAGATCTTCTGTCCGTCTGCCGGCAAACATACTTGGAAGCGATGCGTCTGCTCTGGGGAACCAACACATGGTCGATCGACGACTTTCAATCCTTCCACGTGTGGTTCAATCGACGGAACAGGCTCCAAAGATCACTCATCAAGAAGATCCATCTTGGATGCGATATCGTGATTGCTCATCCTCCTCAATATCTCGTCCTCAAATTCAGTATGCTGACAGAGCTTTACATTGATGTCACCATCAACTGTCGAGAGGCACTCTGGTGTATGCAACACTCCCGTCCAACTCGTGGTCTCTGGTCTGACGCTTTTCAAGGTCGTCCGTTCTTTCGCTCTAAGAGAATCTTCGTCATCTGCAGTGGAAGTGGGCAGAATATTCTTAGCAGTCTAAACTGGCCAAGTGATATCGTAACCGATGATAATGGCTTGACGACCGTGAAAGAAAGGATCGAGAAGGCTGACATGTGGTGCGCTCGATTGTTTGAGTGGGGAGAGGCGACCAATCGGTTGAGATTAAAGAATGAAAAGAAGAGGGCTTTGAGGTCGGCAACAACTGCAAGGCGGATCAAACACGGCCAGTCGAGTGAAGGTTCAGACTAGGAGGAGGAGAAGACTGACGAAAATTGACAAGACTTCAGATGGACGACAGCATCATCTTGTTTGGCGTTTTGGAAGTTGGGTTGGATTCTCCAGGTTCCTCACGCATTCGGTATTGCAAGAAAGCTTCCTTCTCAACTCATGATTTCTCCTAAACCTCTTCTTGGAGCATGGTTTCTCAACCTGGCTTTTGTAGCCTGCGATGAAGTTAGGGTGTGTGCGAAGGCGAAAGTAGCCACATCCATGCGCCTAGAAAAGTCAATAAGCAATTGTGCCTCTTGGATGAGGGAATTACCCGCCCATGAAAAACGTTGAGAGCCAATTTTGTTGTTCTGCATGCTAGACTTTACTTTCTCTGTTTTTGCTACAAAGAAACGGAGCAGCGGCAATTGAACGAGTGTTCAAGCCATCCACGTCCTCAAAAGGCACTTTAAAATCTCAATTAGTGTACAGCTTCGCATTAAGAGCCTTCGTGTTCGCAATGAATGTTTAACTTTTCGGACTTTGTACTTGAATCTCAACTTTTTGACAAATCGAAAAGTTAAAGCTGTCTCTCGAGATGAGGATTCAACTTTTAATAGAAAGGTCTCTCTCGAAGCTCCAGAAACATGTTTCGCCGCCTGTCAAAGTAGTGCCGGCGTTCGATCGACATAATCTCTTGGTATTCTTCGGCGAAGTTTCATAGGTCCATTTTAGCATCATGCGGTTTCCAAACATCCCAAGCCCTGACCCATTTACCTCCGTATGGTCCCCTCCCCGATTTAATTGTCTAGGCCTTTTCAGGCCATTGATGTTTTTGTGTTTCCAAGGCCTGTACCCGAGAATCATGTTACCAGTTAGAAGATCGGCCTCTTGAGACGGTAACTTCTCATGGGCTTCATCTTAAGTGATTGGAAGAAGCAGCAAGTGTATCATCGACAGAGTGGTACATGATCAAGGATCTCGGGATGCAACAAAGCACACTTGTAACGAACAGTCGTTCAGTCGGGTCTTAACCGCCGTCCACCCCACGCTTGAGACGTGTGCAGGCATAAGGTGGTTGGATTTGGCGATGTTGGTTATGTTGGCAGGGCCCCCATACCCATGAGCCGTGCGGATGGATATGTCACAGCGCCCTGCAACCTTAAAAACGCCCCACCGGCACTGTCCAATCGATGCCCGCGAAAGGCAGCCAACTTCGAGGCTTATTCCCATGCCAAGTGCTTCTAGGGCTTTATTGCTCTTTTGAGGTGCATGGCGTTTTGTGTGTGTGCGACATGGCCAAAGCACCTATCCCCAATCCTTGTGATAGTTTGACCTTCAGACACGGCTCCTGCAGGGACTTATATCATGCTACTCCTCTTGTTCTCCGAGATGAAGTTGAGAGTGATGCGTGTTGCTGGGTTTGAAAGTTTATTGCTTTGTTGACATTTTCTTCGCTTCTCCCTCCTTCTTTTCTTCCTTCCTTCCTTTTCACCGTTATGGGCCTCCCTGGCTGCAGGATAGCTGAGCTATCTACGGTGCTTACGAAAATAAGCTGGTGCTTGTTGACTGTCTCTACAATTGTTAATGCTCAAAATGCTAGTAATCCGCAGGCATGCGGCCAGATTGCTCCTGCGGCGGCAGCGTTCATGGCACAGAATCCAAGAGCAGGTATGTTCGTCTGGAGAGAATAGGAGCTAGATCTAGAATGCTAACAATTTCCGTTCAGTTGCTGCGCAAGTTCCTGCACAGTTGGCTTTCGACTGCCTTCAGACCGTACCGAACAAGCCAGATCCTGCGGTCGCCTTGATCAAGAGTCTGAAAGCATTCGTGCAATGGCAAAGCACACTCGCATTCCTGAAAGATCCACCACCATCATACATGCTACCAGCGACGGATATTCAGGGTGGCTTGAGCAATATGTCGTCAACTGCGGCAGCAGGAGGGTTCAAGAGCGAGTACGATTTCCAACTTGGTATTGTGAAGTTGGTTACTTCAGCTCACGATGGCCATTTTGCGTATCGCCCGGATGTGTTCAAGGCATTTTCATTCAGAAATAATTTGGCTTCGGGTATCGTCTCTGTGTCGAAAGATGGAAAATCTGTTCCCAAACTGTATCACTCGAGTAGGACTTTTTTCTTCCTTGCTTTGTGTTGATCATCTTTGCTAACGCTTGAAGGCGCCATAAATGGAATAAATGGAACAGTGGACACAGCTCCTGCCATCACCAAGATCAATGGAGTGGATGCCGCTAAGTTTATAAACGACATGAATCTCCAATTCAGCAGTTTTCAAGACCCCGATTCGCAATGGAACTCACAGTTCCCCACCTACGCCAGTCCAAACGGTATTCTGACCGTCGCTGCTTCGCTCGCCTTCCAGGGACCAAGTGTCACGCTGACGTACGACAATGGACAAGAGAGAACGGAACAAAGTTTTGCGGCGATCAGAGCTGCTACAAATTTCGCGGGGATCAATAGTGGAGAGGATTTTTACAATAAATTCTGTAATCCGAATAATCAGGTTCCGTCAAATACGACAGCTCCTGTGGCTCCGCCGCGGACCAACACGACACTTCCACAACCCGCTCCTACCATTAGAGGCTATCCTGTTCCAATGTGAGTTAGAACTTGTTTTCCTTTATGATAGTTTACAATGTGCTGATCGGGATATTTCTCTAGTATTCGAGATGGCGGTGCAAATACGACGTCCGGATACTTCCTCACTGGAACCGGCTATGAGAACGTCGCCGTCCTTGCTGTATCTGGTTTCGCGCCTCAGGGAAATCTTGGCGCTACGCAATACCTCACCAATTTTCAAAGCACCGTCGGATCTTTCCTTGCTCAATCTAAAGCAGCAGGAAAGACACGGCTTGTAATTGACTTGCAGGCTAACGGTGGAGGCTTTGTGGTGGCTGGATACGAACTCTTTGCTCAGGTGCGTACTCTTCTCTACCTCTGTCTTTTTATTTTTTTGTGTATTTCAGCTGATGAAAATGATTAGCTTTATCCAACAGTTCAGCGGTTCCAGGCAGATAATATTCGCCTCTCGGACAGTCTCGTTAATATGGCTCAGGTCGTTGGTGGGCTTCCAGACAACTTCACCGCAAAGACCCCCAGACAGCGAGCCGCGGTCATTGCTCTATCGCAAAGTTCAATTATCAGTAACATAATACCAGGTGGAGTATTCACACCGGCCGGCGCTAGTTTCACCACCGTGGAGCAAATTGTTGCACCGGTGTCTCTGAAAGGAGACCTCTTCACTGCATACCAACAAACACCACTGAACCAGCCCGGTGCTTCATACAACCTGACGGGGGTTGGCAATCTTTCCAACCCACCAGCTTCAGTATTCGCTCCTGAGAACGTTGTTCTTCTGACAGATGGGACATGTGGTTCAACATGCACGCTCTTCTCATACTTGATGATTCAGCAGATGAATGTCAAAGCTACGGTCATCGGCGGCCGTCCCCAAACAGGAGTGATGCAGTCCATTGCCGGAGTCGAAGGCGCGCAAGTCTTCTCTCTGGACGATATATCGACCGCTGCAGCAGCAGTAATTGAGCTTGCACCTGCAGAACGGAAGGCCGAATTGTTAGCTGGCGAGACTGGCCTCCTGGCAGACGCATACGCACTCCAGCGTGTCGCAACACCCGCCAGCCCTGGTGCAGTCAACGGTAAAAACGCATTCTCTGCCACTGATTCGCAGACACCGATGCAATTTCTCATGCAGCCTGCGAATTGCAGGATTTTCTACACGGCGCCGATGTTGAGTAGTCCGGAGCTGACATGGAAGAGGACGGTCGATGCGACATGGACGGATCCACAGCAGTTCTGTGTTGAGGGAAGTATTGTAGGCATAAAAAGCACGAACATCGGGATGGTGGATCCAGTATTCAAATCGGTTGTTAATACACAGCATGGGGCGCTGGGGACGAGTGCTGCTGTCGGTGGGAGGGATGGATGGTTGAATTTGGGAGTTTTAGGACTATTAGCTGGGTTAACTGCTAGCATGGTGGGATTTCTGTAGATTCAGTAGAGCATACTCAGATAGATTTAGACATCGGATTAGCGAATGACTTCCATTGTTTGAATCTCTGCTTCTTGTAGCTTTCCCATGTATGGTCCCCTCTGTCTAGCGTCTGTTCAGGACATTACTGCTTTTGTGTTATGAGACTTGTGCCAGAAGACCAGATTCTTGGAACTGCCTCCTCTGAATGGCTTAATCTCTTGTGAACTCTAGTGAACTGTAAGAGCAGCAAGTATACAATCGACAGACCTAGAAAATTAAACTAAGGGGTACACTATAAACAAACACTCGCTTCAAGCTTCACTTCCTGTAGAAACTAGGGGCTCTCGCTTAAACCCAGGATCACCTTTCTCCTAGTCAAAGAGGACAATCACAAGTCCCACGAGCATAGTCGGTGCTTCATAGTGTTTTTTGACAAGAGTTTTGATCTTATGGGGTTTTTTGACTCTTTATGTAGGTCAACCTTTCCACCTGCCTTGCGGGGCACAAGATTTCCTCGCCTCGGTTCTGTGGGGCAATGCTTATCGGAACTAGACCGGGGCAATGTGAGGTCCCTCCCACTTAAGTCAATCCCTGTCAGCCTTTTCTCTTCCTTTCTTCTCTCTATATTCTGAGCACTTGGCATCTCGACAACAGCTAGAGGAATTTATACATTCGTGTTGAATTATCCTGCATCATAGCAGTGCTTCGGTTACCATCTGAGTAGCCTCTGATCGATCGCTCTCCGCAAGTCCCAGGCTTATCGAGGGCTTCATCACCTGCTCATCGTTTCGCCATTGCGGAATGCCTGCTGGAGCAAGAGTTCGTCGCAATGAACAGCCACAAGCATGTGAACCATGTCGAAAAACCAAAGTACGATGCGACCATGGCCATCCACAATGTTCCCGATGTGTTATGCGTCGGCTAGACTGTTTCTACCACCCAGCTCCAATGACCAAAAACGCCGACTTATACTCACCACCACCGTCCTCACAAGGTACCAACGGATTCAGTGGCTCTCAGATGAATCCATTAAGCTTTATACTTTCGCCAATGGAGCCAAACCATGTCAATCGGACTTCTGCGAGGACTTCCTCGTCCGGCACCGCCTCCCCATCGCTTTCTGGCGCAAGTTACCAGAACGGGGCACATAATACGTTGTTTGAGCAAGAAAGCGTCTCTTACGGGACAACACGATACTCGGCCGTCTTTTCTGAAAACCAAGCCAGCTTTGGGCCGGCTATTGGGACTCCTGCAGAAGACTCCAGCTTGCGAGCCACTTTCGTCAGCCCGAAGGGTCCTGGCATCGATATGAGCAATTCTCAGCGAGAACTGGCCATCATCACTCTCCTGGACTTTCCAACATTCCGTACTTGTGAGATTCTATTGAAGAATATCTCCTCTTTCCATGACATTTGGATCTCACCATTCATGATCCGGCACTGTCTGAATCAGCTATGGACAGACTTTGGCCACTGTTTGGGTAACGATCGTTCACGAGCTTCGGTGTCGGATTTGGCGGATGAGTTGATCGAAAACGGAAAGGGCTCATCGCCTCAACATCGTCAGGAGCTGGGCAGCGAAATCAGCTGGACCAATTGGTTCGGTGGTCCAAGGTTGCGCTGGGAGATGATCGGTATTCTGTTCACTTGGGCTGGGATGGCTTTCAAGCACCAGCAAGACTGGGACCCGATCTTCGACTTGCCCGAGCAGGAAGGCAGAAACCGAAACACGTCCGCGGAGAAAATGAGAGTTGGTGCAAAGGCTTGTCTGCAGCTTTGCGAAGACTTTTCGGAAATCAATGAAGTCATCGTGGTACTGATGAAGAACTTCGCGAAGTTGCACAGCCAGATCATTAGTGATGAAAGTAAGTTACATTACCCAATTCCCCAGTTCAGTTCGATAATTGAATGACTTTAGGTGACCGACTGAGAATGCATTTTGGGGCCACTGGAAGCGCGATCATCACAAGTGGACTGCACCGCCAGCCGTTCGCCAGAGAGGTGACCCCACTATCTCAGCATCGAGCCAGGCTTGCCACTTCATTCTTCCACCTCGACAAATGCGACAGTCTGTTTCTCGGACGTCCCCCAATATTGGATCAAAGATACTGTCATATCCCTGAACCTCTTGATCTTTCTGAGGAAGATCTCTACTCTGGCCCGGAACGACTAGCAGCCGCCGTTAGAAAGCTCGACTCCAATGGCTGGAACACTGATAAGCAAGTCTATACGGTGACATGCCTCAGAGCTGCTTCCCTCTTATCTCCGATCAGAGAAGAGATACTTCGACTGTCTCTGAGTGCACATATACAATACACAAAGCCACAAATAGAGTGAGTCTACACTAAGTCGCTTCCAATTCTGTACTAACGGCCAAACGTCAGTGCCTTAGTAGTCCAGCTCGACCGAATTATAAACACATATCCAGAACATATCCGATATCCAAGTCTAGAACAAAGTCCCAATGCAGTGCAGACTAGGGCCCCACATGAAGTCTACTTAATCACTCGGATTCAATTGGATGTGTTACAGTGTGCCTTTCTTTTGCAACGCCTGCTCGTCTCACCTGGACTCTCGAATGGCCAAGATCTGTTCAATGTCGCTCAAGAGATGATATCGGTCGTTCTCTCGTTGTGGTCAGACAGAGAGCAGCTGAGAGTTTACAATTACTCCTTTGATTGGATCATACTGTCGTATGGAATACCCTGTGCTGGAATTCTATGTTTGGAGCTTCTGAGGGCAAGCAATCTCGCACCACCAATGCCAACACTAGAAGGATTGCCTACACCAGCTCCTGTGCAACTTTCGCGATCGGAAGTTGTGCAAACATTGACAATGTTCATCGCCTTCCTGAGCTGGATCCGTCCGACAGACAACAACGTTCAACTTTGTGCCAAATTCAAGAAAGTGGTAAAGCGGATAATTGAAATCGCGATTGATGCTCCCCGCCCAACGTCCACAGGGCAGCAAAGAACCCCTTTGCCCAGCAATCGACTATCCGAGACTCCTCAACCCCAGAGTATGCCGCAAAATGAATTGCAGCAGACACTTTTGCATTCCGCTGAACCACAAAATGGAATGGATTTCATGAACGATTTTGATCCAGCCATGATTGCTATGGATGATCTGGACTGGCTCAATACTGTCGATTGGACACAGGGTGATTGGCTGGAATTGAGCCAGCAGAATTATCCTGGTTGAGGCTACCGCAATGGAAGATCGTCGACATTTACTTGGGCCCCGGTTTCCTCTGGATTGAGATCCCTCCCTCCACTTCACCATAGATATGACTGGATTAGATGAACCGTCGGTTGTCACTGTGTTTAAGATTGGACTACCTGATATTGTCACCAGGGTATGTGGTTCCATCTTCCTCACCGTAGGGACGTTCAGACACTCTTGCCCCTGGAGCAGACTTTCTGGGACGATCACGTGTTTATACGCTCATCGCTCAAAGAGCTCAGTCTACTTAGACGATTTTGAGTACCCCGAGAATTGGGCAATCTAAATCAGCAGAGTATCAAACTACGCGGCGAATGAAAGATTCCAAAGCTCCTCAATTGAGGCTCACGATCACCCGATCCAAAGGAGCCCAGACAGAAGCTGTTGTCCGATAAAGTGCCAGGGGGCTCGATCGACTCTGGGGCGACGACGGTCCAGAAAAGATAACAGATCTCGTTCCTGACTAGACCAGCCGGCTTCTATCCGGGTCCTCAAAATTGGATCATACTTTGTCAAATGTCGGTGAACCGTCCCGCCAAGTTGTGACTCTCCGGGGATGTTTTGTCCCAAGGCGGTGAGACCAAAACCCTCCGTACGGAGCTCGCTTCAAGAGGTAAAATGGCTCAAAATCGGTGAAGCATGAGCACGAGCACGACATGCCGGACAACAAAACCTGATTCCTGGGCCTGTTATCAGATCGTTAAGATTACGATTGCTCGATCTGAGTACTTCGTACAGGGATAAATAAATATTAAATCGCCACATCACGCTGCTTTTAAATTTATATAAGAATCATACCATGAAGGCAAATTTGATTAATAATATTAGCTACCACTTTATGTATCCTCCACAAGCTTTAATAATATTATAATAGCGCTCTGGCATAATATAAACTAAAGCTTTTATTTTTGCATCTATAATTAAGTTTCAAGCTTTTAATATAATTATATAAAAGCGGGGAGAGTTCTTATAAACCTTAGGATATAATGCAGCTAAAATATTCTTCATTTTATCTCATAAAGCCTTAATTAAAAAAAGATTTGAAAAAAAAGAATAATAAAAAATCAGCATAATCCCTTGATTTGCTATCCAAGCTAAAATATATGCGGATTTATGATTTGATCCTTTATTTTGCTAAAATTAAAGCTCCATATAAGGCGTTTCGCTATAAAAGTAGTTTTAAATAATTGAAAAAGTATATTTGCAATAAATTTGGCTTATAATCATCTTCCAAGCTTTTTCCCAAAAAAGGCCAGGCCCTTTATCATATTTCTCATTTATTAAATCTTAAAACATCCATCCTATTTTTCTCTGCCATTTATGATTTATATAATTGGCAATATATAGCTTAAATGAGCCCTTCTTTCTTATACACCATTGCCATTTATAATACCTAAGCTAAACCCAACTCTTATTGCTTTAAAAAATTTCGTCCCACTAATCTAACATCCAATATTCATGCTCATATGCTCACATAAATCATAGTCATTAATTTATGGCTAATAAAGGAATTTTTTTTTTGTATCCCTTGCGCATAATCCTTTTTTTCAAAAGCAATATAAATAGCAAAGCTTCCTTAACACCACATATCCCATTTTAGCCATTTTAATAGCTCTGCCCATAATATATCATGCCAAAATGAGCTTTGTATAACCTAATAAATAAAATATGCATAATAAGGAATATCAATCTTGATATGGTAATTGCAGTTATGCTTTTAAGAAATAAAACGATTCTTAAAAGCATATTGCATTTGTCAATGCATAATATAAGAATTTTATAATAAAATATTATTAATAAACCACCTTGCAATATAATACAAGATTTGAATACATAGCCTATTATCTTTAAACGCCATATGAGTCGGCGTTTTAAATGTCGGGATATTCATTATTAATTTTAAAGATGAATTCATGGTTTTATTGATTTTGGTGAAGAAAATAAAGCAATATGAGCTCACCTTAAAGCAGCAAAAAACACCTGATTTCAAAGCCACCTGATTGATCAGACCACCTCTCGCTTAAAGCCTTATTTGGTGATATTTAACATTTATTTCCGCCTATAAGTAATACTCTCTACAGGGGGTAATATTTATTAAATGCTGGAGCCAATCGAAAGGCAAGATCAGGTGTTTGGATCAGGTGATTGGTCAAATCACTTGGCGTCTTCGACTTTTTGTGGGCCAATTTAACATTTATTATGGCTTATGGGTAGTACTCTTTACAAAGGGTAAAATATATTAAAACGCCACCTAAATGCTGCTTTAAATGTAACACCACTAAGGCAAATGCTAGAAAAGCAAAGACTATGCTAGAAAATAATGCTATTTAAATTACTGCTATCATTTTATATATAATTCACAAGCGTCAATCACATCTAAACATTGCTAATGCATTGTATGCATTAAGGCTTATACTTCTGCATTTGTAATTAAATTTCAAGCCTTTAAAATAATTGCATAAAAGCGAGAAGAGTTCTTATAAACCTTGGAATATAATATTCCTAAAATATTCTTTATATAATCCCATAAAGACTCAATTGAAAAGAAATTAGGCAAAAAAGGGTAATAAAATATTAATATAATTCTTTGATTTGCCATCCAAACTAAAGTATATGCAGATTTGTGGCCCAAGCCTTTATCTTATTAAAAATGAAGTTTTATATAAGGTGATTTGCTATAGAGATAGTTTTAAATAATTGGAAAAATATGTTTGCAATAAAATTGACTTATAATTGCCTTTCAAGCTTTTTCTCAAAAAAGGCCAGATCTTTTGCCATATTTCCCATTTATTAAATCCTAAAACATCCATCCAATTTTTTTTTGCTATTTATGTATAATGCAGTTTGATATAAATAGCTTTAAAGGTTCCTTTTTTTGTATATAGAACTGCTTTTAATGATAACCTGATTGTACCCAATTTTTGTTGCTTCAGAGGATTAAATCCCATATATTATTAGTTCAATTAACATGCTCTTATGCTCACGCAAGACGTAAAGCTTAATTCTTTGGGGAAAGCGGCGGTTTTTTTTTTAATAGCTTTTACGTACTTTTTTTTTTTAAATGCTGCTCATATAGCCTTTTCACCGCATTATGTTTTTCATTTAAGCCACCGCGGAAGCTTGTTCTATGAAATATTGCGATTAAAGGCATTTTTTGTAACCCAATGGACAAGGTATTGTCAATAAGAAGTATCAATCTTCGCATGCCGGCCAAAATAAGCGTGTTTCTAAGGTGTAGGACGATTTTTAAGAGCGTAATATATTTGTTGTTAAGTGAAATCAGGTGCTATAGGAGAATATTGTTAATTAATCACCCTGCGGTATAATATAAAGTTTGAATACATAGCCTATTGTCCTTAGACGCCATATGTGTCGGCGTTTTAGGTGTCGGAATATACATTGTTGTTGATTTTAAAGGCGAATTCATAATTTTAGCGATTTTGATGATTTTGGTGGTGTTCTACGAGAAAGGGAAGCAATATGAGTTCACCTTAAAGCAGCAAAAAGCACCTGATTTTAGAGCCACCTGGTTGGTCAGACCACCCCTCGCCTGGAGCCTTATCTGGAGACATTTAACATTTATTACGGCCTGTAGGTAGTATACCTTATCCGTGCACGAAGTTGCCTCAGAAACGATATCAATGGCGGTCAGTGCTCCACACCGCTTTGGAGTTTCCCTTCCTCCCAACGTGGTGACATCAGCTGCCGTGGAACGGCAAACCAATATCGCGAACTGTTAGTGACAGCACTTGGGAGGTGATTCGACTTTTGATGTTTTGGGTGAATCGTATGTTGCAACATTCCCTGTGTGGTGTCGTACCAACTCTCCGGTTCCTCTGTTTCGTCCATTTATTAAGTAACGTGAGTCGTGGCGTAATGCGTCTAGTGGCGTAATGCGTCTAATTGTGGGGAAACTCCGAACAAAATCTTCAATTACTTAACATCAATTATAATACAGTCTCCTATTTCACTCTCAGAATCATCTTGACCTTCTTTTTTAATTTCTTCCTTACTCTCTGCTTCGTACGACCTAATCTTGGCCTTGGTTTTCCTCTTTTTCTCCGCCTGCTTTTTGGTAGCTTTTTCGGCCGCAACCACAGCATCACATAATTTTTGCGTAGAAATATGGAAATGACCCTTCAAAACCACCCGTTTTCCCTTTGTACGTGTCGTCCGTTGCTTTATTATCGATCGGAGGTTATTCGCATCATGTTGGTGGACCCTACTTTGCGCTCGTAGTTGCTTAGTTCCAATCGTAAGTTTTTGGATATATTGATGGACCGGGGTTGAAGGCATCGTACGAGCTTTAATTGTTGTATTTAAGAGCTCATTTGCTGCTCGTAAAGTTGCTTCGTCCGGCGGTGAACTGTTGATAAAGACTTGGTCGAAAATATCAAACTGGGTTGGTGTTTTCGGCCTTTCTGGCTTCGGGGTAGGGTCTCTTTCCATCGTACGAAGTGCTCTTTGGGGGTTGAATGGAATCATTCCAGATCCACGTCATGCTGATTCAATATGGAAATGATTAAAAACCTTCGAACGAGCCTGAATATATGCCTCCATCCATTCGAACTTTTGTATTTGTACGACCTGTGCTTGGCTGAGGTGGGAGAGTGCTGCGGTTAGCCGCTTTTTTAATGGATCGAAAATCGCAACGTTGAGTGGTTGAAGCAAATGCGACGTATGTGGAGGAAGGATTAGGAGGACGATTCGATTCTGAAGATAGTGAGCAATAAAGCTTTTACTAATATGGGAATCGTGGCCGTCGCAAATAAGGAGATGGTATTGGCCGTTAGCTTTTGTACGCGTTACTGGTTCAAAGACGCGTTTAAGCTACTTTAACCCATGAAGATTACTTGTCCAACCCTTTGTATTTGCTGAAAAGAACTACTCGTCCTGAACTTTAGGAGGAATCCAGTTCTCAAGGACGTTCTTGCCTTTGAAAATACCGAATGGAGTGATAGCTGTTTCATCCCCGCAGATGCATTCAACCATTGAAACCCACTCCTGACGACCCGGATGTGTTTGATGTTTCGTACGAAGGGTAGTATCGATGATAATCCGTGTTGATTCCATTGTTCCAATCGAAAATCCAGACTCGTTCATATTGTATGTGTTCTTTTCTAAGATTTTAAACTCCCGAACAATGCTTTGGTACGCGTTAAACCACGCCTTCAAGACTGATTTTGTTGCCTCGTCCATTTGTACGGAGTCAATTCGACGTCCAATAACAACTGTAAGGTGTGGATGTCGTTTTATAAATCGTGGAACCTAGTCCTGACCAAGCCTGTAGTGTGGTGGGAGTTGAAGGGCGTCAAGTGAGGGGTCGTCCAAATTGTAAGTCCGCTTCGTACGAATCTTTTTAGCGAGTTCCTTTAACAACCAATGCCCTGGCGAATATCCACTGATCGTTAACCTCTTAATCCACTTAAGAAGAACCTTCTCTTGTGCGGACGAAAGTTTTTGTTGTTTCTGGCGGGCCTTAGAACGCGTTAAGCCTCCATGGACGCGTCGCGTTACAGTATCCTTAGATATCTTTAGGACTTTTGCAGCTTCGTACGAAGACTTATATAGTCCAGATTGAATTCCTGAAACTGCTTTAGCAACTAGAGTATCAAGCTCTGCCGCGGTTTTGCTTCTGTTTCTTACCATTGTTGAGTTATTTGAAGATTAGAAGGGTGGTCCCCCGCAATTAGACGCATTACGCCACTAGACGCATTACGCCACGACTCACGTTACCGTCCCCTCACCAAAGTTGTCCTGGAAATCCAGTAATTACAGTGATTTCCAACTCGAAAATTTTGGAGTAATGGCTTCAGACAAAGCATTCTTACCACAACCTCCTGCGAGTTATCTTCCTGTCGAGAATCCCACAACATCATTTTGGCACGAGAATCTTCATGAACTCCACGATGCGCGCACGACACTTGAAATACCACCCACAAGCGATGTTGCCATTATTGGAGCAGGATATGCAGGCATTGCTACAGCATATCATTTGAAGAAAGGAGACCGTCCGAACAATCTCTCCGTCACGATATTGGAAGCGCGCAGCATTTGTTCGGGAGCAACAGGAAGAAATGGCGGTCACTTACGTCCAGATATGTACGGCCATATCCCAAAGTACATCGAGAGAGCAGGCGTGAAAGCAGGATTGGAAATCGCAGAATTTGAGATCGCGCATCTGGACGCCATTAAGAAGGTCATCGAGAAGGAGAGCATCGATTGTGATTTTACGCTCACTAGAACGGTGGATGTCTGGATCAATACAGCAGCGGCAATCAGAGCTAGAGAAGTGTATGATTTGATGTCCTCCCGGAACCTGGCCTACATGGACGATGTTTTCTTTTCGAGAAGAGAGGATGCTGAGAACATCTCTGGCATCAAAGGCGCCCAAGCCTGTGCGACCTATACAGCTGGAACGCTTTCACCATATAAACTCATCCTACGACTCGCTGAGATCCTGGTTCAAGAGAAGCTGGTTAACATCCAGACGAATACTCCTGTCACGCGAGTATCGCCGGATCCGAATGGTGGCTTCATCATCACGACTCCACGTGGAACAACCCATGCTAAGAAGGTCGTGTACGCCAATAACGCACACATTGCTGGATTAATTCCCGAATACGAGAATGCGATCGTTCCCTGCAAAGGCATATGCTCGCATATCACCGTTCCGGTCAACACACGAGCACCTCTCCTAACCAACTCTTACATCATCCGCGAAGAAGACGGCACGCTCGCATATCTCACGCCAAAAATTGACGGAAGCATCGTAGTTGGTGGTGCCAGCTCCAAGTTCAAGCCTTTCCCCGAAGAATGGTACAACAACATCGACGACAGCACCTTAATCGAGCCCGGCAAAGACCACTTTAACACGTACATGCAGAAGTTCTTCCATGGATGGGAGAATACCAATGCGAGTGTTGATAGGATCTGGTCAGGAGTCATGGGCTATAGTTTCGATTCGAATCCTCATATTGGTGTCCTCCCAAAGAAAGACAAGCCGAAGAGTAAGAAGTGGTGGTGGCCGTGGGGTGCGGCTGAGAAGGATGATCAGTTTATTCTGGCGGGGTTTAATGGTCACGGTATGCCGGTTATTTGGCTCGCTGCGAAGGGGATTGCGACAATGGTTACTGAGGGAGTGGAATTCGAGAAGACGGGTATGCCAAGGTTGTTCAAGACTACCAATGAGAGGATTCAGAAGTCTTTGGAGAGTCAGGATGGCGGAGATATTATGGCGTAAATGGTGCGTTGGTTGGGAGGCGCAAGTAGACTAGAGGTTTCTCTGTAATACAGTCGATAGATTTTGGAACAATACCTCTCTCTCTTTACCGAGTCCTGTTTCGCGAGCCCTGCCAATGAGGCAATCTGCCTGAGCCTCTCCCTAATCCTCTAGTTTCAACAAATTTCCCATCAATCAGCTATCGCTCGGCTCTCTTGTAACGCGACAACTCCCACAGCCACAGACACGGTAGAGCTAGTGGAATAATCCACTCCGATTCCCTTTCAGGGATGAACCTCGCCAAATACTCCGTCTTTTGGACCGATACCGGCTGTCTTCTGTGCATCAACCATTCCCCAATGATATCTAACAAGGGCTTGAATGCCATATCAGATCATCTGTAGCCAGACAATGAAACATATCTCGCTCAATCAAAAATCAAAAATCATGTTACATTCAGTCTTTTGTAAGATCTTACAAGATGGAACCTCACTCAGCAAAACCCCTCCGGTCCATCTCCAGAGCAAACACAATAATTAAGCGAGAACATCTGAAGTCCGAGTCTTCGACTTTCTGGGTGGCCATTTGCAAGCTGCTGCTTTCAGAGAAGAATACTGATCTTTCTTATTTTCTTAATTCCAGAATTAGTTTACTTTTGTCGAACCGTGGTCTTATCTCCAATCCCAGAACCGGATATTCCGGCCATACTGTATGTCAGATCCCAGGTGTATGTCAGGCGTCGGAGTGGATCAACAAATCTACTCCGAAGAACCACAGCTCTGGAGAAAGCCTCGGAGTACCCGCTATTATCTTCGTCATTCAAATCCCCGGGTTCTCGGAGCACTGAATTCCTTCGGAATGAGATGTGGACCATGTCTGCGTCAATCGGAATCGCGGATTCCACGTGATTGCTGGATAAGTGGGCTGAGTGGAGAAAAGACCTTGATGGCTCTCTCTCCACGCTGGTTGGGGCCATACGAGAGAAAAGGCACTTGCTCGATTCAACACCCTAGCACTGTTAAGATCCTCTATCCAATCCCTCACACCACTCCTTACAAATCATGGCACCCAAAAAGCACATCGTCTTTGACGTTGTAGGAACCTGTGTCTCGTTCGACGCATTCTACGACCGCATCGAGCAAATTCTCGGACCACGACTTCGAGCGCAAAATGTGAATTCCAAACATTTCGGATACACATGGAAAGAAGCAGCTGAATTAGAGTTCTACTTCTTCTTGTATTCAGACCGTTACGTACCATACGGCGATATCTTGAAAGCTGTCTTCTACCGCACATTACACATGGCCGGAATATCCAACGCACGGGAATTCGCCACAGATGCCGAGCGAGACGCCTGTCAAGCCGGGTACTCGGAGTTGGAACTACGCCCAGGATGTGTGGAAATGATGGAGAAGCTGAGAGGTGCGGGGTGGACGGTGTGGTGTTTGACGACGGGGGATGTGGAGAGAGTAAGAGGGTACTTTCTGAAAGCTGGACTGGATATGCCAGCTGAGAATTTCGTCAGCTGTGATCAATTTGCGGAAGTCGATCCCGTGACTGGAGTGAAGAAGGGGGTTTATAAACCTTCGATGGCTGCGTATAGGCCGATGTTGAAGATGTTTGCGGAGGAGGATGAGAAGTGGTTCGCGGCGGCACATATGTGGGATATTAGTGCTGCTGTTCATGCTGGGTATGTTATGTTTCATTTTCTGTTTCCTCCAATTTTCTTTGCGTGGTTTTATGAATTTGTATCTGTTTGCTGATAAATGGCTATTAGGTTCCGGGGAGCTTACTGTACTATTTACGACAAGGAGCCTTGCTTGGAGATTTTTGATGCGAAGATCGATGTTATGAGTGATACGCTTCCGGAAATGGCGGATAAAGTCATTGCGATGACTTCGTAGTGGATAGGTCTTCCTTGAGAATACATATTCTAGGATCAATTCCGTCGCTGATTCTGGTCGATGAGAAGCGACACGATGGGTAGCCCCTTATTTTTCACTCGTTTTCGCTTACCAAAGGGGGGATCACCGCAGATTGTAAACAAATCCTATTACATACTCTGTGTCTGACCTATCTATGATCCAAGTCTGTTCAATCGCGGCTTCTCCCAGGGCTTCAAACACACCATTCTCGGCTATCTATCTATACACCGACTGCTCGTTGAACGCTAGCGCCGACTTTTCCCCCGTCAACACCCTGTCCATCACTTTCTCCAATTTGACAAACGCCTCATCCACAATCTGGAAATGAACAACAACTCTTCCACCCATCAGCTTGACGCCTTCCTCTTTCCCAATCCTGATGAAGTTCTCAACCGCAATACCGCTTGCAGCCAAATCCAACATAACCATATTCGTCTCAGCTGGCCTCAAAACCTTCCCGCCCCTCTCTAGCCAAGCCTTTTCCATATTCTTCGCTTTTCGATGGTTGTCCCTCAATCGTTGCCCGCCATTAGCGATGAACGTCTCTTCAACCGCGACTCTCGCTGCCGAGGAAATGATTCCAGCCTGTCTGATACCGCCTCCAATACTCTTTCTAACCCAGCGAGAATGCTGTAACACATCTTTCGGACCGACAATGATACTTCCCATAGGTGCAGCTAATCCCTTTGAGAAACACATTTGTGCAGTGTCGAAGCACGCGAGGTATTCTTTCAAGGAACCAGCTCCAGATGCCACGGCTTCCCAGATGCGTGCTCCATCGAGATGCATTTTAATTCCGTTTGCTCGTGCAAACTCGGAAATACGTTGGACTTCAGTGAGAGGTGTAATTGTCCCTGCGAGAGTGTTCTCAAGAGATATTACTCTTGTCGGAGAGACATGGATGTTGTTGCTGATGACAGCTGCTTTCTTGACATCCTCTAGAGTGAGGTAGAGACCATTGGCTGGCGTGACTGTCTGAATATGTGCTTGTGACAGAGAAGAACAACCTCCAGCTTCAGCAGCGTAAATGTGAGCTTGTTGATCACAGAGGATAGCGTGTGGTGGTTGAGTGAGGAGAGATCTCAGGGCTATTTGATTCCCCATAGTCCCTGACATCACGAGGAGAGCATCCTCTTTTCCCGAAAGGTCGGCAATATAAGCTTCAAAAGATGTTGTGGTATCATCTTCTTGGTAGACATCGTCGCCGAGCGAGGTCTGAGCAATGGCTTGCAGCATGGAAAATGTGGGTGTCGTGATGGTGTCTGTACGGAAGTCGAATGCGGCTGGCCCTGGGCCATACCATGTGGATGCAACTTTGATATTTTCATGCTCCAGGCCGGAATTGGCTGCAGCAATCTCAATGCTTCCCATGATGATGTATGTATGAGGTTACGGTATCCGAATTCCGAATTGCGAGTTCTGGTATGGATGGATGAAAAGAAGTTCAGAATCGTGTCTACCTCGTTGCTTTCAAGGTATAAAGTCCAATAAAACCTTTTCTGGTGCTGTGACACGGTCAAAATAATGTTCGCTAAGACGTTGGGAGTTTGTCAAGAATGGGGGCTTTCGTGTCACGTCAAGAGTACTAATGCAAGGGCGCACTCCACATTCTCGGTTTGCATCGGAGGTGACCTGAAGTCCTGACCATCTCCTCAGCATTCAGAGAGAATTGGATTGATAACATCATTTGAAGGTTTAGACATCCCTTGCGGAGCTCAGGGAATGCTGTTTCCATTACTGGTGCCCTTCAATCAACCAGGATCCTCTCGGGATATTACAGTTTTTATGTTTCAAGGCCCATACTTCAAAGCCATGCGTCTGAGTAAAACACAGATTCTTGAAACTATAGCTTCTAATTTGCTCAATCTCTTACAAGTTCGTGAACCCTAAAAGTAACAATTATATCATCGACAGAGCTTGACAAATAATCGGAGGCCGGGGTCCTGGTCCAACCGTTGATATGTCCAATTGGCCTTTCACGTCGTGAACCTCGACCCAATCTGACGCTCAACAAGATGTAAGAAAGTTTGACCCAGCAGACGAGTCAGAGCTGAGCGCAATGGAAAAGAAACATTAGTCTGATACTTACATGCCAGCCATCAGTTTCGCACTACTTTACGATCTGACTGCGTGATTCTGGGCAGCCCAAAGGTAGGGGGTTCGCTTACCAACGTCCAGGCACCATGGACGGTAAATAAAATCAGACCTGATGGTGTGTGTTCAAACAAGGTCTTCCGAATTCGAAGAGGGTTGGTTTGGATTAAAATCGCTGCTGAAGTTTACCCCGCCATTACCCCGCACTTACGAGCCTTTGATTGTGGGTCTGTGCGCTATAAGGTATTTTACCGATTTTTTCACTTTTTATGATTAATCCAGTTAATATGGCTTTAATAATCCCCCTATTTGACGATTAATATTATAAAAAAGGCTATAAAATAGTTACGAAACATAAGAAGGCTATACGCCAATTGTACTGGTATGGAAAGGTCCCGATTTGTGCTTTATAACGCCAATATAAAAATCTTGAAAGTAAACCTCTTGAAGAGAGTACAATCCGTAAGATTTTAGGTTATCTAGCCCCTGAACATATTCGCCCTGGCCGTAAAGGACCTGTGTATTTTATATTAGATTAAGAGATTGATGCGGTTATTCTATACTACGCAAAAAGTTAAGAATATTGAATAATAAACTGGTAAAAGTTGAGGGAGGAATTAGGGCTGGGTTACTCGGTCGAAACACTTAAACGTAGAATGTACTAAAGGGGCTATTATCGTTGTGTTTTTTATCAAAAGCCGTATTTGACACTCGTTTAAGTTATTGGACATCTTTTTTGGGGTCTAGTTCATATTTTCTGAACTATTGAATGGCTTAAAATCTTTTTGTTTGATGAAGTTATATTTTTGGTTGGAGGACATATAGTAAAGCAACGAGTTATATGAAATATTAATCGAGGATGCTCTGAAAAGTACTATAATACTGTAATGGGCTCTATTTTGACCCTTTCACAATGCTAGAGCCTTAGGCAGGAAACCTCAAGTTATAGTCCATGCAATTAATATAAGAGCTTTTAGCACCTTTATAATTTAAAAGAATAAAAACCTTTTTATTTTTGAATTTGACTTTTGTGCTTTGCCTTAGGCTTAGCACTTGGAGCTTAATTTTATCTAGTTTTTTTGTTTTGTAATGTTTTTATATTGGTGATTAATGCAAGGAGATAAATCATATGATTTTGTTTTTATATAACCTACAAAAATGGCATTTTAATTTGTAAATAAGAAGCTATTTTTATAAATATTAAATAGCCTTAGAATTTTGAATTATTTCCCCTTTTTTTAATAATCATAAACGTAAAATGGAGCTCGTTAATTTGGCATTGCTAATAAAACCTAGGTTTTATTTAAGCTAATAGTTCTCAACTATGCCGGAGATTAAATTTATTTGATTTAAAATTAAGGTTTAATAAATTTAAGAAAAGGTCTTAAAACCAGGTTTTACTTAAAAACCCAAAATACAAGGAATAAAATCTTTTTTAAATTAAAGTAGTTGTGCAATCATAATTGTTGGTTTTAAGAGCCTTGTTTATATTGCTTTTCATTTGCATTATTTTATTAAAGCTTATTAAGAATATCTTGATTTATATTAATCTTATATTAAGGCTAATAATTAAAAAAGGATTAGTAAATTTGGATCATGAGTTTTAAGCTAATGAAATATAATACTCTTATTTTTTAATTGATAAAAGCAATAAAGCAGGACATATGTTTTTAACCTTTTTTGCTCTTTTTAATTTCTTTTAAGAGAATAAGCCAGAACTGATTGAAATATGTTAATTATTATTATTATTAAATTTGTTTGATATATTAGCATTATTAAGTTTTGCAAAAACTTAATCCTTAAATATTAAATTACTTAAAAATAATATAAATATTATTGAAAAATTCATTAATATGACTACTTTAATAACTCAAAATATTATTAATCTGTTAAAAAGCAGGATGCCTTTTTTTAATTTAAAGGATATGCTTTACTTTTTTAAAATAAATATTATAAATTTCTTAAAGCATTATAAGAAGATTTGTGAAGATTATGATATTATTTAAAGCAAGTAAGTTTTTTAGCTTTCGCGTTATTATAATAAGTTTTGAAAAGATATTATCAAAATTATGGGTAAATGGAAAGAAAAACAATTATGGGCAATATTTGCTAAAGCCTTAAAAATCGAATTCAAAAAATACGATTATTAGCAAATTTGGTATTTAATAAGCTTTTTTTGCAAGTTTATAATAATAAAGCGCATAACTAAGGATTTTAAGGCTTATGTGTAATTGTATTCCTAAATTGTTAATGCTTTATTTAAGAAAAAGATCTTAAATAAAATGGATTAGGGATGATATTTCCTTTTTGGCTTATTAATTGCTGAATGAAACAAGCTTATTAAAAGTTAGAAAATTGATAATTTGGACCTTAATATTTATATTAATTGGACTAATTTCAAGAATAGGATTTTTGTAGTTATTAAAAGCGAAAGAATAATTGAAGTTTTATAATAAAAAAAGAAATTAATAAGAGCCTATGCTAAGGAAATCCAGGAATTGATTAATAAAGTCATTTGTTTATTAGAAGTTTCTTTTGCAGTAAGAAAGCGTTTAGTAGTATTACTATTTGTTGAAAGAAAGGTAATGCCAGCTTAAAAAGCGGAACTTAAAAATTTAATAGGCAAAATGATGGATCTTAGGCTAAACGCATTTGCCTTAAAATTAAATTAAATAAAGTAATTTAGAGTTTTGGAATTTGGCCTAGGAAATTGTAATATTTTTTAATATATTTAATAAAAGCAAAATAATTAAAGGTATTTTTTTAGGATAAACGAAATGAAGTCATGAATTTGTAACGGTCCGATATTTATTTGGTGTAAATATAGAAGGCTGCGGTTGATCTTTGATAATCAAGAAATAGGTGTATTACATATAAGATAAGATAGTTATTAGTATGGTTGAGAATATTGTTTGAAGTTAAGCATAAAGCTTTTATTTAATGGCAGATGTACTAGTCTTATATAAAACCTTTGTTTTTTTTGGATCCTTTAACCCTAAGGTCCTAGGCGCCTTGGCTCCTATAGCTCCAAAGGTTCTAATTATTATATGACCTAATATTTATTATAATCTAAATAATTATTATAATTAAAATCGCAATTATAATATATGCAATGGTATTAATTATTATTTTATATTATTTCTTAATTAATATTAGCCCATAAATTATACTAATCCTTTATTAGTATTAATATTCTTATAATATTATTCATTTAATAATATTATTAGTATTTTGGTGCCAATTACTTATTGGTACAAAGGGGTCCATAATATTATTCCTCTTTTTGCCTAGCATGGCCTTTATGCTTAAATATGCCAAAGGAAATATCAATAATTGCTTATGGCTGTTTTCTTTTTTTATTATGCCTTTTAAGATAATAAAATATAAATAATGCATAGCGCTTGCTAAAACAATAAATTCCTATGGCTTTTTTGCAATGCCATATTTTAATTATGTTTGATATTATTAAAAATGCATAGTCCTAAATAAGAAATCCCAATATTATGGGGAATGCATTTATTATGATATAAAATGCGATGCCTTTTAAATTTTTATTAATAATCTCCAAAGCCTTTAGATAAAAGAGGATAAGCTAAAATTTAAAAGGGATATAGCTTTTAAAGCAGCCATAATTAGCCTTGCTTGCATTCGCAAGCTTAAATTGCGCTAAGCTAAACTAAGGGAAAAAGGCAGGGAAATGCTTTATAAGGGCCTGAAAACTTTTGATAAGCTAAATACAATAAAGGAAAAAGATTATCAAAAGGCAAAAAAGCAAAAGCAACGCGCTTTTCTTATTTTTTAGCCTAATGGCAGCCCACCTATTTCTTTATGCGCTGGCAAAACATTGCCAGTTTTTGGGGACTTCTTTTGGGCAAACCTGGGTTTTATTAAAAAAAAACTTTAAAGCAGCTTAAAGCAATGGAAATTAAATTCGGGTTCTTAGGTGTTTTTTAATTATGGGTACCCTTTTCATTTAATCAAATATTTGATTTTGTTATAAAAGTCCTAATAATTAAGAATAGTTTTTATTTCATATTTGGCATTTGGGTTAATTGATTATATTTTAATAATAAAAGCAGGTAATACTTTTGGTAATGCTGATTCAAGAAGAAATATATAAAATATCAAATGAATGTTTATTATTTTAAAAAGCGCTAATTAATAATTAACTAATTTTTTGACTTTTGCAATTTTAAATGGTTTTAGCTTTTTATAATCTAATTTGTGATTTGATTATTTTATTGCAATATTTTTTTGAAGTAAATAAACTTTATTCCCCTTTTTAAGCATTGGTTTTATGCTATGCTTTTTATTATAATAAATTATTAATCTTTATGCTATAAATAAAATATTAGCTAATAATTCCTTATGCAATTGCTTTAGCTTATTTCCTTATAGTATGGCTTCCTGCGCAATTTCTTAATCCGCAATTAATATATTATATGCTATTGGATTATACTTATAATTTGCATAAAACGGCGATATTTTAATAATTTTTTGATTTGCGCTATTATATGCAAATTAGGCAAATGGGAATAATTAAACCTAATTATTTTGCTTATAATTTATATAGCATTAAAAATAAGTTTCTATTATTTAATTAATTTATTTTATTTATGCATTTATTTAGGGGTAAAAGGCCGTTGACATTTTTTGTTTTATTCTTAAAAATGCAATTAAAGTTTTCCAAAACTTTAAAATAAAAAGTTTGTTTTTGTTTAAGATCATTTTATTTAATATTTCATAATTCGCAAAAATTATTTAAAAAAATATTTGCGCTATTTATAATGCGCTTTAGGTTTTTAATATTAGTATTATATATGCGTACTTGATAAACCTATTCATAATTACGCAAATCAAATTATATTTGATTTTTGTAATTAGGTTTTTTGAAAATAATAATTTAATCACAAAATCTAAAGCAATTGATTTTCATAAGCATAATAATATGGCTGGCGATTTTATAAGTTTATATAAAATATGGTATAATGCCTTGTTTTAGATGCATATATTGCATAATAATATCATATTTTTGATTATTTTTCTTATGCCTAGGAAATAATATTCCTTAAAAAGCTTTGATAATGTTTTAGCAATTTCCTAATATTTATGGGCCAGCAGCTTATGCTATTTTTTAATAAAGTCTGTTTTATTTTATATTAGGATATAAACTTGTTTTTGATATAAAAAAGCCTTAATAATAATAAAAGAGAAATCTTTATCTAATTGTCTTTTTTGCTTAATTATTATTAGGTTATGATTATAATTCTTTTAGATTTTCTTAAAAAAGCGGCTTATTGCTATTAATTATTTATAATTAATTATTAATAAATTGCTATCTTGCTTAAATATGGTATATGATTTATGCGTTTTATTTGCGAGATATTTTGGTTTTTTGCTAAAGGCATTAGCCTTAGCATTTTTTGTTTTTTTAATATAAAAAATTTAAAGTTTTATGGTAAAAAGTATTTTATATTATTAAACCTGGCATTGGTTTAGTTTTTTGGTAATAATAAAATAAATGAGATTTTTATAATTTATTAGGATTTATATTTTATGGGCAGCGCTTTTGAAATAAATCTTTTATTTGCGTATTGCGTTTATAATTGCCAGCAATTTCTTATTATATATATTATAATTAAGTTTTGCTGGTAATAGTTTTTGCAAATGGTAGGCAATTGGTTGCTATTTGCTATTTTTGCTTAATTGGCTAAGCATAGCATTGATAGCATAATTTGAAGAATTTGTTTTTATGCATATTTTTTTATTAAATGTGAAAAATATAAGAATAGGTTTTTAAATGAACATTTCTTTGAAAGCTTTAAAAGCCGCATTGGCTTTTTTTATTTATATGTATTTTTTATTTTTATAGATTAATTTTGTGAATACCCTAGCAATTCCTAAGTAATTTTTAATAAATTGTTTATAAAAATTGGCAAATCTAAGAAAAAATTATAATTTTTTGATATTAATGGGTTTGGTTTAATTAATAATTGCTTAAATCTTTTTAAAATTTATAGCCAATCTTATGATAATAATTATGTAGCCTAAGAAGATAACTTTTTTTATATGGAAATTATATTTTTTTGATTTAAGAAGCATAAAGGCGGCTTCCAATTTTTTGAGGATTGCTATTATATTTTTTATATGCTGTTTTTTGTTTTTGAAATAAATTAGAATATTGTTTAAATAGCAAATGCATATTATGTTCAAATATGGCCGCAAAATATTATTAATTAAATATTAAAATATAGCCAATGCATTAATTAAATCAAATAGCATAATCATATATTTGTAATAATTAAAATAAGTGCAAAATGCTATTTTTTCCTTTTTATTTTTAGCTATTTTAATAAGGTTATATGCGCCTTTTAAATTAAGCTAAATAAAGATCTTGGCCCCTGCAAGCTTATCTTGCAATTTCTTAGCCAATGGTAATATATAATAATCTTTTTTATGGCATTATTTAATCAATGATAATTAATGCATATTTATTATTTGCCGTCCTTTTTTTTTGCAAAAAGAATATTATTTCCCTATAAGGATTTGGATTTTTTAATGAACTCCTTTGCTAAATATTCATTAATATAATTTTTAATTATTATTAAGTTTATTGCCGAATATTCCTTAAGTAATTAAAATATTGGCTTAGTATCTTTTTTTAACTTAATTCAATAATTATAATTTTGGTATTTGGGCAAAGCCTTAATGCCTTATTTTTTCTTAAATAATGCCGCAAACTTGTGATATATTGATAATATATTTTTTATTAATGGACTCTTATTTTGATGTTTAATCTATTTTTTAGAGGTGGCGCAAACCTTTTAAATAATTAATATTTCTGCTTTGTCTTAATAGCAATTCTTGCAATAATTAAATATTAATTGCTTTTTAATTTAATTAATCTTTAGATTATGTTTTTTTATTTAAAAAAGCCTAAGAATAATATTATGCATCCCGATTCAAATAATATTGAATTGGATTTTTTTGGAATAGCTGGCAATGCTTATATGCAAAATTTAAGTCCGCATATTTATTATCCTATTGGCGGCAGCATTCCTATTGGCAAATATTAGCTAATATCTCTTTTTTTTAATTTTAGTTAATAGCAAATGCTTAAGCATAATAGCAGAAGATATAAAATTCCTTTATGCTTTAAAGTTTATTATGGCCTTGAAAATTACTTTTTTGATTTTTGCTTTTATGATTAAGTGGTAATCTTTTATTGCTGCTAGTTATTGCATAGGGAAATTCTTTTGATAAAAGTCTTTTATTAGGATATTTTTTTAAACTTGCTAATTTGATTCCATAGCCATAATTAGAAATAGCTGATTTGTTTTTAGGATTTATGCTGGTGGAGTAAGATGTTTTTGATATATTTAGGTGTTATTGGCTGTATTAAATTAAAGGCGCTATTAGCTGCCTTTTGATATGATTTCCTAAAGTTCTTTTTTTTTTGGCTTATTTTGGCTTTTAAAAATAGGCAAAGGTTTTTGAGGAATAATTTATATATAAATTTAAGAATAGCTGCTGCTATACTTAATCTGCTTTTATTTAATGTATTTATAATTTTAATAAATTATTTAATATTTTTTGCCTTATTATGGTCTTTTTATAAGGACTAGTCCTGATTTCTTATAAATAACCCTTATGATTTTATTGGTTTAATGTTGAGAATTTAAGGCCTAAAGGTGCAAGTTCTTTTTTTGCTAAGTAACTTCCCAAACCTTGTTTTGCAATGGCCTAGAGAATGATGGCTGATATGGCCCTAGGTCCAAGATTTAATAAAGCTCCTTATTTTCTTCTTTTTTATTATTTTATGCTATATTGCTATTATCTTTTACCTAGGCATGGATTTTATTGTTTTTAAGTTTGTTAGTAATTATATATTAAAAGCTTGAGGCATTAAGCTGCCTAATAGGGTATAATGGCATGAGGATATTAGTAATATTATAAGCACCTTATTCTATTGCATTGATTTGCTTTTTTTTTAAATTATGATTTTCTTTGGCAATGGGAGCTGGCTATATGGCCTAAAAGATTATAATTAAAGCATAGCTTATTTTGTTGACATTTATTTATGATTTTTTTTAAAGAGCTCGCCATTATATGGCTTTTTTTTGGGTTGCTTTTAAAATGTGGCATTTAGCTTCATTTTTTAAGGATAAAAGGGTTTCCTGCTTTTCTTGTTTTAATGTATATATATCCTAAAGCAATATTGGCCCTTTTATTTAAGCGCATATTTAAAATTATGATTATTAATTTTGATAGCTATTTTAATAAGCTTTTGCAAATCGGAGGATGCATTTAACCTGGCGACCTTATTTTTGATTTTATTTTTTAATCTCTTATAATATTATGCCTTAAATGCCTTATTATTTTAGCTGATTTAATTGGCAAATTGCTGAAAGGCGATTGTATATATAATTGCTGACCTAATTTGCTTTAGGTTTTGGATATTGCATTTGGCCATTTGGTTTTGATTAATATTGCCAAAAACGCGATTAATATATTCCTTAAACCTTTTAAAACTTAAAAAGATTTTTTAAGACTTTTTAAATATAGCGGTGAAAACCTTTTTTTCCTTGGTTCTGTTTTTGATATAATTGAATAGGAAGGTCTTGATTTAATTAAAGGCAGCCTTATAAAAAAAAGATGCGGCCTAAAGGACCTTGTTTATGTTTATGGGGAATTGGTAGCTGTTGAACTTGATATAAAGTTTTATTTAAGTAAGATAAGCTTTAAGCTTGGATTGGTTTTTATAATAAAGATTTAGGGATGCAATCTTAGGAACGTTTTTTGGGTTAAAGGCATTGGCAATAGCCAAAGCCTTAATAAAAGAATTGGAAGTCATATTATATATGTGAATTGGTACTTCTAATAAAAAGATGCTTAAAATATAATGGTCCAATATTTATTTGGTGTAAATATAAAAAGCTGCGATTAATCTTTGATAATTAAGAAGTAGGTGTATTATGTATGGGATAAAATAATTATTAATATGATTAAGAATATTATTTAAAATTAAGCATAAAGCTTTTATTTAATGGCAGATGTGCTAGTCTTATATAAAACCTTTGTTCTCTCTAAATCCTTTGACCCCAAGGTCCCAGGCGCCTTGGCTTTTATGGTTTTAAAGGTTCTAGTCATCATGTGACCTAATATTTATTGTGATTTAGATAATTATTATAATTAAAATTGCAATTATGATATATGCAATAATACTAATTATTATCCTATACTATTTCTTGATTAGTATTAGCCCATAGACCGTACTAATCCCTTGTTGGTATCAATACTCTCATAATACTATTCACTTGATGGTACCATTAGTATCCTGGTGCCAACTACTTATTGGTGCAAAGGGGTCCGTAACAGAATTTAGGCGGGAATTTTAAGATTAATGCTATAAAATATGATAATGAAAATCAAAGGCTAAAATATTTCTTTTATAATAATTAAATGAAAAAAGAATCTTATTAAATTAAGGATAATTGTTCATTTTTTAGGTATTATATTGAGAATGATGTTATGCATATTAATAAATGGGGTAAATATTGCATTGGTTCTTAAAGCCGGGAAAATGCTTTAATTGTTTTAAAAAAATTAGGTCAATTATAGGCCGCCGTTATTTGATTAAAAACTATTAAAACAAAATGGGATGAGAATTTGAAAGCAAAAAAGATTAATGCCCTTATTTACATAAATTATGCCCTTATTTATTTAATTAAGCCAAGGCTAAGATAATTAAATAAAACCATTTTTAATTTTGGATTATAAGTCATAAGTGCTGTTAAATTAATTAATAATATTAAAATTAAAGAATGGGTTTTTTTTAGCTATTATAATTTTTATTAATACTATATGAATAGAAAAGCCAAATGCTCCGCAACCTTTAATAAGAGCTAACCTTAATTAAGTGAATAAGACTTGGGTAAAGAGGGAAAAAGATTATGGTGCCTTATTTAACAAAAAAGAAAAGAAGAAAAAGGCGAATAGGAAATCTGATTATGTTTTAAAATTGGAAGAAAATGAGATGGAGGAAGATTTAAATATTATGATTTTAAAAGTAATAATAAGCCAAAAACCTTTAATTAAGCAAAGTAAGGCTATTGCAAAAATTCTTAAAAAAGAAAAGTTCCTTAATTAATATATTATATTAAAAGCTTAAAAAAGAATAATTAAGAAATTCATAAAATAAACACTTAACAATATTATTCTTAAGGATTTTTATGAATTATAGGCTTATTGAAATAAAATATTTAATTAATAAATATTATTGGTTTTAACGGCAAAAGGAATTAATATGAAGATTTTGATTTTAAACTAAGTAATGGTAATAGCGGCCTGGAGTAACTTAATCTTTAATTATTTTTTGAAAAGCGCAATTAATTTTATAAAGCTTATTAAAAGTTTTTTATTAAACTAAAGCATTTTAATTAATATAATTGCTAAATAAAACGATATTATTAAGAATTGCCTAAATATAGCCATAAAAACACCTAAAGTATAAGTTAATTATGAAGGATAACTTTTGATTAGTGTTATTATTAATAATGGTGCGGAAGTTAATGTGATAAGTATGGCTATTGTAAAAGCTTTGGGAATAATGATTATTAAAAATAAAATCTTTATATTTATTATTATTATGGGCTAATAATATGCTTTTATTAATTATATTAAAAACGTTTTAATTAATATTAAAGGAATTAAAAATTATTTTGATTTTATGATTGTATATGATATTAATTATGAATTATTTTTTAGAATGCCGTTTATTTTAGAGAATTATATTAGTTTTGAATATTTTGGCCATAGCATTATGAAAGCTGTTTTTTGAAATATAAAAAGGGAATAAAATGAAAGAGTAATGATTGTTGGAGATTGGTTTAATTTGATTGATTAGGTATTAGGAAAAGCATAATTAGCCTAGATGTTAGGGAAGGTATTAATAGCAAAAGAGATTTAAAAAAAGGCTTAAAATATATTAATTTGATTTATGATTTGAGATTAGATATTGATTTGGAAATTTCATTTAGTTTTAAGGGCATTTAAGTATTAAAATTAAAAAGAAAAAGAAAAAGAAAAGCAAAAAAAAAAAGAAAAAGAAAATAAAGATTATTAATTTGGGATTATAAATTAAAATAGGCGCGGAATTGTATGCCATTTAATTAAATAATAAAGAAAATAATTTTATATTTGTTTTTGACATTGATCTATTAATAAACCAGGATTTAGATTTAATAATAATACCTATTTTAATATAAATTAATATTGTTTATAAAAAGAAAATAAATAAAATTTGGCTAGTGGATCTAGGTGAAACTAATGGCGATATGCCTGAAAAAATCAATAATTGATTTAAAAGGGATGAGGAGGCAAGACTATTATAAAAAGGAGGCAAATTTGGTAATTATATTATAAGGCGTTTTTTGGATTAAAAGCTAGGGAATAAACTAATAAAGGAGAGGTTTAATGAATTAATTATTAATAAATATTTTATACTAAAAGAACGAAAATTGTTTTTTTTTAAATATTATTAAATTAAAAAGCGGCGTTAGCTTTTAATTGGACTTATTTTAACATAATTAGGGAAAAGGTTTTGCCTTTAATATTAATTAAAATTGTATTATATGAGGCATGGCAAGAAAAGTCCTTCCCAATTCTTAAGGCTTTGTAAAAAATAGTCATATTAATGCTTAAAGATTGCTTGAAATAAGAATTATTAAAATATTATTATGGTGCTTATAAAAATAAATGGTTTTTAGTGGTTAAGAAAAAAAAGGGACTTATAGACTTATTATGGCTGTGATTGAGATAAATTGTATAATCGTTTGTGACACTAATATTCCTTTGAATATAAACTAATTTTTTATTAAGTTCGCTGGCCTTATTATGGTATCCCTTATTAATTTATTTTTAAAATATGATTAGTTCTTATTAAATATTAGGTTAAGAGATATAATAGCTATTTATATATTAATTGGCTTATTTTGTATGATGAGACTTTTTTAAGGTGCTATTAATTTTATAGCTTAGTTTGTTTAAGTTATTTATAAAATTCTTTTGGATTATATTTCAGATGTTGTTTTGTTTTATATGAACAATATTGGTGTTAAAGAAAGCACATTTTTTTATAATAATAAAAAGATCTTTTTGGGAATTTGATAATTTATTATGAAACATATTTAAAATTTGAATAAAGTGTTAATTTGTTTTAAAAGGGCTAAAATAATAATTAAAATAAAATCCTAATATTGTTTATTAAGATTTAAGATTGTGGGTTTTGTTATAAATAGTAATAAACGTCGCCCAAAGACAAGTAAAATTTTGAAGATTATGAAATAGGAGCGCTATGATAATGTTATTAAAGCACGCGTTTTTTTTGAAGTTGTAATATATTATTGCATTTAAATTAAAATCTTTTTCATTATTATTGTTTTAATTTATGCCATTATAAAAAAAGGAGTTATTTTTAAGTAATTGGATTTATAAAAATTGTTTATAAAAATGCTTAAAAATATATTTTTAAGTGCCCTTTTTTTGATTAAAATTAATTATTAATTAAAAGTAGGCCTAATTATTTTAATAATAAATGCAAGTAAAATTGAATGGGAAGCCATGCTATAATAATTTGATTGGTTTAAAAAACGTCATTTTGCATGGTTTAAGAGTGGAATATGAAACCCGATTAAAAGCAAGTATAATATTATTAAGCAAAAGTGTTAAAAAGCCCTTAAAGCTATAAAAAAATGCGAAATAAATTTTACGAAATTTATTTTATTTTAAAAACCAATGTAAAAGTGCTTGTGAAATAATTTAATAAAGCAGTAAATGATTTCCTTAAAGCCTTATTAATAAATTGGATTGCGTGGATGCAATTAATGGATTTTGAAGTTAAACATATTTTAAAAATAAAAAATATTGTAATAAATGAATTGTTTTGCAAAAAATGGGAACATTTTTTAAATATTATGAAATAAGATAAAAAGAATATTAATAAATGGATTTTTAATAAGCTTAGCGAAGTTGGTATTTTAAGTATTTTAATTGGATGATTTATGATTTAGGATTAAGAGTTGTTATTAAGAATTTTAAAAGATTTATATTTAAAGGAATTAAAAAAGATTGCATCTTTTTTATTAATTTTTAAGCGGCCATTTAATATTTAATTAAATGACTTTAAATAATTTAAAGAATAAGTACTTTTATATTTTGTTTAAATAAAAAAGCTATATTAATAGATTAATAATACATACCTTATTTGCCTTATTATTAATGATAAGCTTAAAAAATATAAAATTATTAAAGATTATTATAATGAAAATGGATATAAAGGAGGTAAAGTAATTTATTATTAATTGGCGAAGGCATTTTTTGGAAAGGATTGTTTGAAAATTGTAAAGTTTTTATAAAAAGCTGTAAAAATTATTAAAAAAGGAGAGTAGGGCGAGAAGAGAATTCTTTATATTTGATTTAATTAATTAGAATTTTTTATAAGATTAATTTGGATGTTTATAAAATGCTGGTATTTAATAACGAAAAGACTTGTTTTGTCTTAATAAGAAATAATTTATTTAATTAATTAAAAAAGAAAGCGCTGGGAGTAATTATTGTAATTAAAATTGCGAAGTTTTTGTGGGATGATATGGTATATTGATATAGGTTGTTTAGCATATTAATTATGAATGGAGGATTGGAAAATAAAGGAATTGTATAGGCTTTTATATTAAAATATGACGTTAAATGTATTTAAATTTTAGTATATAATTTAAAAGGGAATGGAAGCGTGGAAAAAGCTTATTAAAACATTTTGAATGGTTTTTTAAGGCAATAAAAGATGGTTTTTATTAATAGACTAATAAATTCTTTAATATTTTATTTGTAATACAAACCTCCGTTTATTAATTTATTGGTGTTACTCTTTTTTTTTTTTGTATAAACGGAAAGCGATTTTTCCGTTAAAAAGCCATTATCTAATATGAAGGATATTTGATTATATAAAAGTTAAAAATAAAAAAGATTTATTAGCCTTTTATTATTGATAACTGGAATTACGGAATAATGATATTAAAAAGATTATGTTATGAAAATAATGATTTAAAGAAGTTGGTAAGAATTAATAGGATAAGACATGAATTTTAAAAAGCATACTAATTAAGAAAAATGATTATGTTTTGGTGTACAATATTAAACAATTTATTAATATGTTAGTTAAGAATAAACTCAATTATCATTGGCTAGAATTATTTTGAATTTTAAAAGCTTAAATAAATAAAGGATATTATAAATTATAAGAGATAGATGGAATAAATTTTTAAGGAACCTTTATAGCTAATTAATTTAAATGATTTTATTAATAAGATTGTACTTTATTTTTTATTGAATTAAATTTAGAAATAAGTTTTTTTAAGTCGGATAAGTATTTTAATGATAATGATTATTAAAACTTAGATTATAATAAACCATTGCGCCGTTGTTATGTTTTTGAAATATTAACCTTTTATTTTTAAATTTTATTTTTTATTTTTTTTAATAATTAAAAATTAGCCTATTATATAGTTTTTTTTGGTGATTGAAAATGTGCTTTTTTAAAAAGATAGGGGCGTTTTTCTTTTATTAATGGGAATAAATGTTATTATATTTTTTTCGTTTTTTTTTGTATTTTTTTTTTTTTTTTTAATTATTATGGAGTTTATTTGTTAAAATTGTTTATTTTTATTTTGCTTTGTTTAATTGAAAATCATATGGTGTATTTATTTGGGACATAAATATTTGCGATAATAATAATGTTATTTGCTGTTTGGAAAGTGTTAAATAGCTTTATTATATAAGGCTAAGCGGGAATTATTTATTTAGCGCGGTTTTTAGCATGGGTTGAGATTTTTTTTTAGTTATATAAACCCCTTTATTTATGTTTTAGACTTGAAACTTATATTAATTTTTTAAAATTTCTGGATTATAATAAATTATTATTAAAGTCCTTAAAAATCTTTAATTTAGGAAATCTTCCCGATTTTGATTTATGATCCTGGGATTATAAGTTAGAATATTATTAAAAATGCTATTAATGATTAAACTTCTGGTTTTTTAAATGTTATTTATTAATAATCCCGAATTATTAATAAAGAAGTCAATTAACTTTAATAAGTTAAAGCTAATGATAATACTTAGTAATAATAAAAACGTTATTATTATTCCGTTTTTTTAAAGACATTAATTAAATATGTAATAGTTATAAAAACAATTGCTAATTTGGGATTAATAATAATAATAAATATTCCTTATAAAGAACGCATATTAATAAACATTTTTTAAGTAATATAAATTCTTAATTTATGTGGGCTAAAATAAGCCAAACTTTTGATTATTTAAACCCATTTTTAGTTGAACATTTTTTGGGAATAGTTTAAAGATGTTTTTAAGGAATGGTTTAATAAAGCTACTATTAAATTGGCAAAAATGAAAGGTTTTAATATGTAGGATTATGAAATAAATAATTAAGATTTGTTTAATAAAATCTAAAATATTAAAGCTATTTATAATAATAAAAAAGCAGTATTAATAAATTGGTTTATATTTGGCTTATAAAAAAAGGTATTATGTTTTGCCAAAAATATATAAAAAAAATTAATAATTAAAAGTATTTGGGATAGTTTGGCATTATTAGTAATAAAATTAAGTTATTCTTAAAATGCATTTAAGCCTTAAATTAGTATATAATTAATAATGCTTAGGATAAGCAAATATTTTAAATAGCTAAAGCTAGGATTTGAATATTAATTAGCATTACGCTTGGGAACATTGCCGCCTGCTGGATTGATTTCATTAAGAATAAAGCTTAGTTCTTTGAAAAGATTGCTATATTATTATAAAATAAAATATTAAAAAAAGTAGGACTTAAAAATTTTTGCTATGGCTTGTTTATTTTAATTAAAATAATGGATAATGGTGTTTTTGGTGACTTTTTTAATAAATTAATTTTTTTTTTGTTTTTGAAATTGAATCATTTAAAGCTGAAGTTTTAAAATTTGATTCTTTAATAATTATTGATTTTGGATTAGGAATTAGCTTAATTATTAAAAAGAAAATTAGTGCCTTGACTATATTAAAGATTATTATAAGAAAATTACCACGCATTTTTGTATTATTATTAAAAAATGATCAATTACCAGCGTAATTTGGCTTATTAATATTTAAAAAAGTTATTATCCCTTTTATTAGCATTGCTAAACCAAGTTCTTTTAAAAAAAATCATTAATTTTGCAATAATGGGTGTTTTAAAAAAGGCTTTTGCGATTTATAAACCCGGATTAGTAGTTAAGCCCCCTTTTTCTTATATTATAATAAAAACCTTTAATTTAAATAGGGAAAATTTAATATAAAAGTAATTAAGTTTATTAAATTCTTTGCTATTAACTAATCTTAACTTTATATTAAATAAAAATAAAAAATATATAGCATAAGTTTATAATCCTTTATATAAGGAATTATTTAAGAACAATCTTAAAGTTTAAAAAGCAATCCAAATATTAGAATCTTTTTTAAAAGTTTTTTACCCATATATGAAAGAATTCTTATTTTAGGTGAAAGAACAAATTTAAATGAAGAATAAAGCCATTAAAAATGCTTTTGAACTTTTCAAAATATAATTAATAATATTTAAGCAAGCTAATAAATAAGCCTCCTAAATTTATTATCTTTTTAAGAATAATTTTAAGGCTTTATTTATTTTTTAATATTTTAATCTTATTAAAAAAAAAGCAAAGCTATTGCTAATCTCGAATTATTAATTAAGAATATTTTACTTAAAATTTGGTGAAATGATTATAAGGCCATTATTAAATTAAGCAATTATAATTGCTAATTGCTAATTATTGCTATGCATGTACTAAAGTATGGAAACAAATTTAAAATGGACCTTGGTTTTTTAATCAAATTTTGCTATGAAAAATATTTTTAAAAATCAGATTTATTAGGAAATAAGGAAAACCAAATGTACCTGCTTTATTTTAAAAAGTTCGCTAATTATTGTGGAATAATTGAAAAGGGTGTGAAAGGAAAGGTTTTTTGAAAAAACTTTGATTTTGTTATAGCTAATAAGAATAATATTAAATAATTGTGATTGAATTCGAATTATGCGTTAATTTTTAAAGCTTTTAAAGATGCTAAGAATATTAAACCTAAAATCTGGCTTGGGCATTCGAAGTTTTGCCTTATCCCAATAATTATTGCGATTGTCATTAATTTTGGATGGTTTATTGATTTTTTTTTAAGAATATCTTTTAATATTTTTTTTTAAGAAGCTTAAAAACAAAAATGCCATTTACGTTTTTAATATATTTGGCTTAAGATATATTTATAAAAAGAAAATAAAAAAGCCTTATTTGGGAAAGATTATAATTATGAAATTAATAATATACCGCTTTTATTATTAAGAAGATTAACGTAAAATTAAAGAGTTTATTGCATTCTTATATAATATGATTTATGGCATAATTCAGCAATGCCTTTGAATGGATTATGGCCTTTATCTTATTGCCATTTCCGCCATAAATACCATTAACGCTTGAATTATTTGTTATTTGGATTTTTTTATTTTGCCGTCCTTTAATGAAATATAAAATATTGCCTTTATTAAAGCTAATATTAATAATTATATTTGCGCTATTACAACTTGTAATCTGGGATTAATAATGCTTTTTATTTTTTTATACCGGGTTCTTGATTATTATATTTTCCTTAATAATTCCTTAATTATTGGCTATTATTATGAGATTAAAGGTTTTCATAACCATCTCAATTTTATTATTAATAAAAAACTTAATTAAAAATTTAATTTACTTTTGATTGGTAAAAAAGAAACCTTTTTAAAATACCTCTTAGCCTTAGGTAATAAAAAAATTATTATAAAATCTTTGGATTTAACGGATTTTTCCCGCTTTTTTTTAATATGCTAAGGTTTTGTTCTTTATATTCATAATGATACAAAGTATTCTAATATTGGATTTTTAATCTTATTAAATAATTATATATTAATCCTGGATGAGGAAATCCTGGAAAATAAAATCAAAATTGATAACCTTATAATAGCCGTAAGTAAATTATAAAAACCACCAATTAATAAATGGGGAATTAAAAAACACACATATGCCTCGTTTGCTATAATAATAATTATTATTAGCCTTAGCCTTTTATTAAAAGCTTTAATAAAATGAAAACCTTGATTTGATTTATTAATTTGCGCAAAAGTTCAAGATCTTTTATAATTAAATGATAAAGCACTTGCAGCTCACCTAAAATTGCATTGCATTAAATAATTTACAATAATAATTAAGGCTTGGCAATTAGTTTAAAAGCTGAAAAAAGAACTTTATAAGGAAAAGTTTTATTTTAAAATGAGATTACCTAATAGGTCTATTCTTGCAAATAATATCATTAACAAATTAGCATTAAAGAAAAAAATTAAAAAGAGCGGGCGTGATATTAAATTAAAGGATTTTATGAATAACAAAACATTAAAGGAATATAAGAACATTTTTACTTTTAATCCTGCCTTATAAGTTGTTTAAAGTATTATGAATTAAGCTAAAAATTCCGGAATAGCTTGTATAAATAAATTTAATTAGGCTTTAAATACAAATATCATAATTACTTTTGATCTTAAATTATTAATGCCTTTTATCTCAAAATCTTAGGGTATGGCATTTGATAATATTTTAGAACCTGCGATTCATTTTATTAATAGCAATTTCGAGTAAGCCAAATAAGATTCCCTAAAGCAATAAAAGAATACCAAAAATCAAAGTCTTATTATACTTAACCCATTAACTTAACCCTAAATTTTTAAAAAAAAATTATTATAAGCTATTAAGCATTAGATAATATCTTTTTATTGCTTAAAGATACTTTTTTATTTAAAATTAATTAAAAGCTATAATCATTAATAAAGATTTGCATTAATATTAAGCGAACTTTTATGTTTGCTAGCTTGTAGCGAATTGTTTTTTTCCGCCTTTATAACCCTTATTGCTTTGGCTAAGACTTTAGCCATTATTTCCTTAAAATTACCCTCATTTAAAAAAATTTGATTATTTAGCAATTGCTAAATTATTAAATTTGTCCGCTTTAAACAAAGCTTTAATTAATTTATTATAAAAGATCTGGAAGCCAAGTATGAATTACTAATAAAAGTAATAAAAAAATAAAAAGCCATTAAAAAAGGCTAAATAATAAATTATAATTTTGGATCATAAGTAATTAATAATTAATAAATTGGGGATTTTTATTTTTATTTTTTAATTTTTTCTTAATACTTAAACAATCTTCTTTTTATAATAAAGCATTAATAGCATTAAACCTTTTTTCTTTTTTTTTCTTTTTCTTTTTTTTATAAAGAAATATTTTTATAATACTTTTTTTTTAAATGGCCTTAATTAATTTGCTTATAAATGGTTTAGGTTAATCACTTTTTATTAATGGGGACAAGTGTAATAGGCTTTATTTTGACCTTTTCATAATGTTAAAGCTTTAAGCAAAAAACCTTAAATTATAATTCATGCAATTAATATAAAAGCTTTTAGCACTTTTGTAATTTAAAAGAATAAAAACTTTTTTATCTTTGAATTTGACCTTTGTGCTTTGCCTTGGGCTTAATACTTGAAGCTCAGCTCTACCTAATTCTTTTGTTTTGTGTTGTTTTTATAATACATGTATCTAATACTAATTTTATTGAGGCCATACGACTCTTGTTAACGTATAGGGAGCTATTGAATATGGCTACAAATCCCCTCTTATTTTTATCAAAGGTTATAGCAAACACGGCGCGTTTTTATAAAAGGATTACTTTACACAGCTTTTGGAACCTTTTATTTAATCGATTATTAAAGCCTTTGCTTTAGTTATATATACCCTTTAGCCTTCTGCGGAACTATTATTTATGAAGGATGGAAATGCAGTTTATGGACACAAATCTATAACAAATTATTGTGTACGGTACTGTATAAAACACGGAATTGTCCTTATACTTCATTTTTTTATGTTATCCGATATAAATCCAATTGAGAAGTGCTGGCGTTGAATTAAATAAGCTTTATATAAACATCAACACTAGCCTATTACTATTGTAAAAATGTGCTAAGCTATTACAGAAGAATAGGAAGCTATATTTTAGGATTAGATCAATTAGTTGATTTTAAAGCAAAAGCATTGGGTTAATGTATTCGTTTAACATCATGGGTGGTCAACTCTTAATTAAATCGTATCTCTAAACATAGAATTGATGTTGTTGTATTGAAATGCCCTATAGCGCACAGACCCATAATCAAAGGCTCGTTAATTGAAAGTCCCTGTGCTAATTGTTGCCAGTGCACTGAATATAGAGTTTCTTGCTAAAGGCAGGACGGTATATTCCTATCCAATTATTATCCCCGTTGTCAACCATGTAGGATTACATGTATTGAAACCTTTTTCTAACTTAGTCTAATTCTTCAGTCCTAGAGGAGAATTCAAGAGCTCAGTCATCAGCTGTTCTTCTACCTTTTATCACATTGATCTCAGCAAACAAATATGCAGAATCGATCTCAGGAACCTTTTTACTTAACAATGCAAAGTGGCCAAGCTCGTTCTCGGTATCTTCCAAAACAACACCCCATTTCAATGATCTTTCAGAAAGATTTATTTTGTCAGAACATACCATCGGATGGCAGGCCACTTCTATGACAGTACTGCAACTACTCACACCCGGCTGCCCTCATCTTCAAGCTGTCGGCGTCCAGCGAAGCCTGCTCAGCCCAGAAGAAGGATTGCTCAGCTGCGGAATCTCCTGCCAAGCCTACGCCAAAGGATGACTCATCTTTCTCGAATGTGCAAATGACGACTCATTCCTGCCACTGCACAACACTTTCATTGGTATCAACTACATCTTCATATCTCACCCTGAGTCTCCTCCCAAGTACTTCTTCATCTTCAGACTATTAACGATTTGTCCGACGGAGATCGTAGCCTTTATCTCCTTCCTCCACGTTCAAAGAAGCTTCACATCTTCCCAAAGCCAACATGTCTACTCCACCTCAAGTCCGCGTAGGCGTCGGTGTCTTCATTCTGGAATCTACTTCAGAATCTACATCAAACCCCTCCTTTTTAATAGGAAAACGCATCGGCTCTCATGGCGCTGGAACGTACGCTCTGCCAGGCGGCCATCTCGAGTTCGGCGAGACGCCTGAAGAATGTGCCGCTCGTGAAGTTCTGGAAGAAACTGGTCTGAAGATATCCAAAATCAAATTTCTCACGGCGACGAATGATGTGATGGAGAAGGATGGAAAGCACTACGTTACGTTGTTTGTGGTGGGGGTTAGAGATATTGAGAATCAAGTACCGGAGGTGTTGGAGAAGGAAAAATGTGAAGGGTGGGAATGGATCAAGTGGGAGGAGTTGGTGGGACTGGTTGAGAGAGATGGGAAGGGTTATGGGAACCAGACGAGCTTGTTTCTTCCGCTCTTGAACTTGGTGAGGCAGAGACCTGGTGTAGTTCCCTCTTTGGCATAACTTGTCGGCTTGCGATGTGGACGTAGTTTGGGTCGGAAATGTGATGAATTGAGTGCCGTAGACCCGGCTTCCAGATTGACTGCTACAGCTGTTGGTATCAAAAGATTCAAAACGAGAATGGCCGATGCGTATCACACCTCTTGGTCTCTTCATGAGTTTTTGTATTACGTATAAGCCTTTTCCCGGGCCCCAAGTCTGTCACAAACGAAAGAATATGATACGACTGACGAGTCAGGTAATTCAGAATTATTCTAAATACTTAAGTACAATAGTACTGCTCCTTGTGCGCCTCAGTGGCCATCTGAATCATCCTCAGATAGTCGGTGCCCAGCCACTGGTAGCTCACCCTCTTGTCGCAACCTCAGACCAGCGCTACCAGACACAAGTTCCCGACTAGCCAGAAGATAGTAATCTGCTTTATCAGCCGAATCCGCTGTTCTATGGTCTGGCAGTTCTTGAACATGAAGTTCCCCATCCAACGGCCCCTCGTGTACCATGAAGTCAGGATCGTAACGCATGAAAGCGAATACAGGCGGGCTTGCGCTGGCTGCTTGTTCTGACATACTCTGGAGGAAAAGTCCTAGGACAGCCTTAACCCGCGGAGCGTTCTTCTTTGCCACTCTAGCCTGTCGTTGACGTTTGACCTTCCTCATCTCGTCATTGTCCTCGATGTCGCTCTCATTCTCACTATCGTCGCCTTCGAAGTACAAATCAGGTTTAACGGGGTTCATCACCACAATGAACTGGTCCAAGTGGTAGAAGAAATTCATGAAGAAGTTCGTCCAGAGTCCTTCGTTGAGGCACAAGAAGTGATAGGGGCTATTCAGCACCGTCCGAGCCTTGATGACGAGATTCGAAACAAACTCGCCTCTCCAGGACTTCGAGCACATCATTTCGGCTGGAGTGTTATTGACAGAATCGTCCTGGCCAGTATTCTTCTCCATCCAAGCAAGTAGCTTCTTGATATTCTTGATGTGTAGAGCCGTCTTGTTGAAGTTGCACATGATCGAGATCGATGAATCGGCAGAAGGAAGCCAATTGATATCAACAACCTTCTCGATTTCCTTGTCATCTCTTCCGATTGCCTTTCTAATCTCTTCTCTTGATTCCTTGTTGACGTTGATGACGGCGAATGCGTGCTCTTCAACAGGCAAGAACTTGAGCATGACGTTCGATGCATTGCTGTCCTCCTTTTGGCATATGTGCTTCTTCAAGCCGCCGGAACTGACATAGTCTCCGCATTTGACGAGAATAACATTGACCTTGAGAAGAGCGGGGATTGGGGCGGCGTATCTCCAGATCTTGTTTCGCAGCTTTGAAGGGAGTTTTGGAAAGCTGGGAAACTCGGTGGGGATCGTAGGAAGCTGGGCGGGCGCTGAGCCGAGATTTGTGGTGTTGGGGGAGGTATCTGCCAGTGTATGGATGATGACTTGTGCGAAGCCTTTGGAGGTAATTTCGAAGGAGATGGTTATGGGTCTGTCGGGAAGAGGAGTGCGAGAAGGCTTCGTTGAGGTATCGGCGGATGGGTGATTGTGGTCTTTGGTGGGACGTTTGCGGGAGAGGTGCTTAGAAGTACCGAGGGAAGGAGAATTGTTTGATAGCTGGGCAGAGATATCTGAGGTAACGAGGTTTGGGTCGACCAAAGGAGGTACTGAGGCGGGTGTAGCCATTCTTCTGGAAACGAAAATGCGTCAGTTTGCACTTTCTTCTTGCTGCAGGTACCTTTCAGTATGAGAGAGCGCGCTTACCAATCTTCCATCAAAGCGACGAAATCTTTCTTGAATATGGTGAGGTGGAAGCAATGGATGTCGATGAAAGGAGGAGACCTTACAAGAATGGTGGTGGGGCAGCTCCAGGGTTGGAGCCTCAAGCCCTGCTGCGAAGTCAGGCCAATTTTGCTTGAACTAACCGCTTTGAGACAGTGAAAATTACAGCCTCCTTGATCGGAGGGGAAATGTATCAACGGCAGTTGCGTTGGGATCGAATGTGCTTGGGCTGAAGCCTCTCAGAATAGACCCAAACCGCACGCGAGTTAAGCGATGTTGACAAAATCGATTTAGCGAAATTTGAGCTAATGCTGCGAAAACTCAGAACCAGGGTACTAGCTACGCTAGTACACGAAGTGCAAAGATTGACAGTACGGTGTCAAATGCGTCTTTATAGCGTCGGCGTTATTTTCTTAAGTCGCAACGTGTTAGGCCTTTTTGATAGCGTAATGTGGCTTGAGTAGAAATCTGAACTAAGGACTAGCATGATCTGATTCATGATTTTGAACCGAGTTCCACTGATCAAAGAAGGTTTCCACTTTGCTAACACCACAAGTTCTATCATCAGATCTAGGAGGGCAATGTTTACAAGGCTACCTGCGTCGTCAATGGAGATCCTAAGTCTTTTGTCCACATGCCGCAGTCCGGCAAGCTCGGAGTCTGGCCGATCACTTCATTTAAGACAACAAACAAGAAGCTACGTTAGTGTATTAAACTCCAAACTGAAATCCCATGTCTCTTTTTTATTGTAGAATCCAGGTTGTTTTGACTCCCGCTTGATTCTATTCAGACCAACGATCCAATGATTGGCAAGAGAACAAAGAAGAACATACGACATCATGTGATCCTGTCCGAAGTGTGTGCAATTCGAGCTGTAAGTTGCTCAAAGTAGAAGTCTAGCCTAATAAGATTAAATGAGGAGCATCGGAGGACGGATTATGGGTCCGTGGATGCCGGACTCGGCTCCAAGCTGGGTGATCGGGCAGACGAATTCTCCTTCGCTGATTAACGACAATCCTTTTTCTAATCAGCTTCTCCAAAACAGCCTCAAGACCTCAATTAAGATTGCGCTGCTCAGACGCACACCCAATAGATACGACCTATACTGGTTCTTGTCCTGTTGTTGACGTGCCGATTAATCCTACAGCATGGGCCAAAACCAAAGCACCGTCGAGTCGGACACTTTCTTACCTTCCTCGACCAGGCCACACCCCTGAATCTCAGCCTGCTTTCCGGAAGTCTTCCATCAACATTATCAACACTTACTGAGGATGGGGAGGACGACATTCCCATCCCAACTTTCCACGCATTCCCTCGTCTTCCGTTGAAGCTCCGAAGCAAGATCTGACAATTGACAGCACCTCGCCTTCGGGTCCTCGATGCTATCTGCGTATTCTCGAAGTGTGGACACACCATTGCAATAGGCGGTCTCTCAGAAAGCCGTCGAATTCCTCGTCTGCGAGTGCGATTTGCCCTCCAGGACAACGAGCCCCTCGCTCCGCTTGCCGCCTGCATCGAAGCTCACAAAGAGACCAGACGACTCCTCCCAGACCTTTTGCCCTCTGCCGATCCTTCGAGTACCATCTGTTTTGATTCAGCAAACACCCTGGTCTGCTGCTTCATCTGGGAGAACAAGAAAAAGGAGAAGATCAGAGCGGGGTTGATTGAGAGCGAGTGGGACATTTGAAGATGATGATAACCTGAATGCGACGGCGTTTGCGGATATGACGGATAAGAATAATCCGAGTTTTGAATAGTTGTATTAGATGGAGATGTACTGCTGGGACACAAAGCAGAGATTAAAGGATGTGAATAGCTACGTACTGTAGTCAAAGTTCAGAAGTCATCTCGGAACATGCAAGTTTCATGACAGTGTTTTCCCTTTTTTTATAGAGACATAAAAGCACTTTATTAGACTCTGCGAGATAAAACTCTCCAAGTAAAGTACAAGATGGACTGGCAGAGTCACAGCTGTGCGTCAAGGACTGCACGTTTGACAAGCATACCTAAACGCAGTGGCCTGTATCCCAGCGGCGATGCCAAGCCGGAAAGTCAGTACGATCATCAGCAGGTAACACCTCCAGCTCCTCCAAGTCGAGCCCCTTCTCCAAATCTCCACCCGTATGAATGTAAAATGCCGGCTTCTTGGCTCTAACGAAGTGTGTAGAGTCGTCCTTCTCAACGTCATCCATAACATTACTCAAGAAGTCCCCAATCATAATTGACAGCTCCAGTAGGTTCTTAATTGCCCATGGTATGCCTTCTTGTTCTCTCCGATCTGCTTTCTCCTGACGGTCCCGCTTCCACTGAGCCTCTTCCTCATCATCACCAGAGTCGCTATTTAGGTCGTATTCATGATCGGAGTTATTATAGTAAGGGTGATCAAAGTCCTCAAATGCACACTCCTCGTCATCTGGATCAATATAGCCAGCGACGAATCGATCAAGGCCTTTGAAGAAGAATTTGAAGAATCCCTGCCATAGCTCCTCATAGAAGCCGCCTTCGCTGTTGTCTCCCCAGATACGCTTTGCGTTGATGACAAGTGTTGTGATGTTGTGACCGACGTATGTCTTAGGACATAGATTGCAGCCCGGGGCGAGGAATGAACTCGTATTGTCGATGTCACAGTGCTCCAGCAGTGTGTTGGGGTTTCGGAGGAAGATCTGATTATCCTTTGGATTGAACCGGATCGAGATTGTTGGGTCTGAAGAAGGGAGTCGGCATGGAAGAAAAGAGCAAAGTGCACCTCTGCTTTCGCGATCGACGTGAAGGGTGGCGAAGATATTTGGATCATCCGGGCGGAACTTCAATATGATATTGGAGGCTTTCTTGTCGGATTTTTGACAGTCATGTTCGTCCATGTTACCACAGCTGATCTTATCGAGCTCAACGTATACTGCAATTACGCCATAGGGTGCGGCGGATTTGAGCACCTTCATACGTAGCTCGGCTGGCAGCTTTGGGTAGCAGGTAAACGTGGTGAAGAGCTCAATGGAAGCATCGTTGGAGGCAGGAATCAAGCCTGGAGAGAGTACAGGGAAGATTGTAGGAGCTGATGCGGTTACAAGAGGAGGAACCCAATCGCGGAGGGTCCTACCCGAGGAGAGTAAAGGGTGTGCCATCGAGGAAGGTTCTCGTGAAGCCTTCGCGCTGTGATTGATGTCGCCGTTAGTTGACTTGCTCCGAATTGTTAGAGCGAAATAAGCAAGTTCTCAAAGGCTGTGTGCATTACATACCTGGAAACTGTGTGCGTAAGTAGCTTCGGGATCTGCTGCGTTGGCGGAGAGAAAGCTGGTGTTGTGGTGTTTCCGTGCAGAGGAAGAGTTTAGAGGATGTGCGCCAGCAGACCGCGCGGACTTCTTGGAGAAGACAAACTAGGCCTAACAGGGAGGTAGCTTTTGATTGAGATGGCGTTTATTTTAAGCAGTCGCCCTCGATTCCAGTCCTTGGCGTAGCTCCTGTTCACTCAATGGTGACAAACGTGAAGATTTCACAAATGGGCAATGGTTGCCGAGAAGGAGTCCATAAGCGAGATTTTTCAGGAGTTGATCAACAAACCATTCTTTGGAGAATAACAGAGTGCGAAACACGTCTTAGAGTCATTCATGTTTGATTTTTAGTTCTCGTTTGTTGTTGGGTAATAAGCTAGGACTACTTTCAGAAACGAAATTCCCTGAGCTAGTTCATAAACAAGGAATTCACCAGCATGTTGTGAAATCTAGAAGGATAGGATCAAAGAAGACTTTCTACGTATGTTGAATGGAAAGTTTAGGTTTGTATGTTCTAAGACTATGCTTACACGACTAGAGGTCATGAATTGTGTCCCTAAAGCTATATCTACTGACAGGTATTCCTTTCACATCCAAAAATCCAGGACATGGTTCAGATATTCATTGGATTCAGTGCCACATCTCAATCGGAAGCCTTGAAAAGCATATGCGGTACATGTTTACGCATTCGATAGATACAAGGCTCATTGTGTTGTGAAGTTTCTTTCCGGGGGAGTACTCAATCATAATAAATGTTTCAGAGAATCTTTAAAACAACAATCGCCAGATCATCGTAGGCAGTATTCCGAATAATATCTACAGTATCAACTACATACACCCCTTATTATAGTAATATAAGATCGTTCTTAAAAATACAGAGTGATATAAGCCTTAAATCACAATACTAAATATCATTACGCCGTATACTAGAATATAAATTACGGGGTAATCACCCCACAAATGAGGCTTTTTTGGCTTCGGAAATGAAGATATACTCCGCCACCCCTTAAAAGGAGTACTATTTTAAGGTTAACGCAGTATTCTTTAGCGTATGGTATAATAATATCACTACGACTACCAATACGTACGGTCTCAGAGATACTATACGACGTACGTGTCAAACCGCCTGAATACTGAGCTAGTAATACAGAAACTGCACTATTCAGAACACTGATCGTAGCGTGAATCTATGATTTAGCAGAGTATCTTCTTTATTATTTTCATTTCAAGCTAGATAAACAGAGTAAGACAGTTAGATAGCGCCGTATTATCTGAACTCTACTAAAGTCGCCGCTTTTGGTTTAGTGCTAAAAGGTTATTTTCAAACTGATGAGGAAAGGATAAATGTAGCGAAAGTAACAGGACCCAAGAGTTAGATCCAGTATACTTTGATTGCCATCCATTTTGATGGATATCCACCTTGATCTAAAAGATCCACTGCTAGACCGTTTTCAGGCTTGCTTGATTATGAGTATGTTCTATTCAAGCGAAAGCTATTATTCAGATGGATTTTGACTTACTTCCCAAAAAGTACATCCCTTTGAACCTCTGGATTAATGGTTTCTTCAAAGCATTCGCTACATTCCACATGCCTTGTGAACAAAAGATTAATTTATGCAATGACAAAATATAACAGACAGCATATGGATAGTATTTACGCGATAATACACTTGAATCATTTATCCTCTCTTTAATGCGGATTAAAATTGTATTAAAATTCGCTTAATGGATTTAATCAAGGGGGGAAATCGGGATTGGTGATGAACTAGTTTTTGTACTGTATGCTGCTAGAGATCTTGATATTCTATAGGACTCGGTCGCTTTTTGCATCGCTGGGCTGTCATCCTGGGACTAGTTTCTCTGCGACGAAGCAGAGAGAAACCACGATTGAAGAGAGTCTGGTAGTTTTATCTCAGCGAACCAAAAGAAAGCACAGCATTAAAGAGAAAGCAACAGTCCAGCCCAAATTACATTCTTCTCATCATCTACCCCCTGAAGCCCCAATATCAACCCCTCTCCCCCCTTCACACCACACCCTACATCCCCCTATACTCCCCCATAAGCGCATCGAAATCCGTGCCAAACCCCTGGTCAGGATGCATCTCCAACACCAAGCCCTCCTCCAAACCACCCACATGCGAATACAAATCCGGCCACATGGCCGCCCTTGGATTCTCCTCGTAGATATCACGGAACGCCAAGAACAGCAGATCGCCCACCAGGTGTCTGAGCTTCGTCATGTTGACTACGTATGGATGGTGCGGGTTATTAGCTTCGCTGTCTTCCTCGATGGCTTTGCGACGCGCCCAGTATCGGTCCTCGATACGGGCGCCGGTGTCTGAGTCTGCATCTCCATCTCCATCTCCATGATCCTCGGAACCAACGTTCTCGTCATCAGCGTACAACTCTGCTTCTCTCTCATACAACTCCTCCTCGAAATCAAAGTAATACCCCGGATCCCGCACATCCAGAAACACAGCAACGAACATCTCCAGCTTCTTAAACGCAGTCTCAAAACCCGCTCTCCAAAGTTCCCCGTCCCAGCAGTCGCCAGACACAGCATCATCCGCCACCCGAATGCCATCGATCGCCAACCTCTTGATAGCATTCCCTCCACCCCCAGACCTCCGACAGAGTTTCTCAACACGCTTGTTTCGGTACATGGCTGCTCGCTGTGCATCAACCCAGCGGAGGAGGACGTCGGCGTTCTTGATATATATCACGGTGTTTGGGTGGAAGCGAACTGCTGTTGCTGCCGGCTGCGCGGACGGGAGGAGCTTAGGCAGTTTCGGGAGGAGCGCGAGTCGAGCTTCCTTGCAAGTTGCGAGGAGTGCGAATATGTTCTTCTGGTTCGGTAGGAACTTCATAACGATGTCTGAGCCGGGCTTGCATTTCCCACAGCGTGGTTTGTGGCTGGGTAGTGAGACATCACTGCATTTGGCTAATACGACATCGACTTCCAAAATGTCGGGATGGGCGGGGAGGGCGAGTGAGTAGATCATAAGACGGAGCTCGAGGGGGAGGAGGGGGAAGAAGACGAATTCGGTGGCGGCGGTGGTGTGGAGGTGTGGATGGCTGCGGATGAGGAGTTGGGCGAAGGCGATTCTTAACTTCATGTCGATGTCGGCAGGCATCTTGTCCGCACTGTTGTCTTTGATGCTGTACTTGGCTTTCGAAGCAGGAGAAGAGGATGGATCGATGGAAGTCGACAGGGAGGTGGGTGGCTTGGGGGAAGCTGCCGCGAGCTTTGCGGCTGCGGTTTTGGATCGTAGGTGCGGCGCCATCGCGAGGTAGGCTGATGAAAGAATTGACGTTAAGAGGCTTGTGATCATAAGGTAGAGTTGAGGAAGGAACTTACAATTTGTTTGCTCTTCGGGTGCGGAGTGAGTAGTCGATGAGGTGTATGGGAGGGATGTAGATGCGGATTATGGAGGGCGGCGGTGATATGATATCGCGCAGCCGGTTCCTTCCTCCGAGACGAGGCTAGCTCCAATGACGCCTTAGTTCTCCCGAACAGACCCCATCCCGAGAGAGTAATATAGAACTATTATACGTGGGACTACGTCAGGGTGTTGAGCCTTGAATCACGCTCCCATGATCACTTTAACGGCCTCGTCTTACCTTTTGCAGCACCCCTAGTTAATCACACTTATAACAAGAACCCCCACAAAGTACTTAACATAAACATATTACATGGCGAGTAGATTAACAACATGTGACAATTTGGTCTAGTTACATCTGTTCATCTACCAATCCATTGAAAGTCAACAACTCGATTAGCGGTTCCACTTCGGCTAAACTGCTCCCTTGGCCATCCTACCCAGACCTTCAAGACCGGTAGTTCTCTGGGAGTCTCGTCAGTCCTAAGGGCATCACGATGAATACAAAGAGATGTAGTTTTCCACAGACATGCTTGACTCTACGCAAAACCATAGATGGGCGTCTTGCTTTATGGACACTTTTGTCTGTCTGTCCGTCTGCTGCAACTAGGCTTAGACTGGGTGTTTGTTTGAATGAAGTCTGGGCTGTTAAGAAGGGTCTTTATTCCAGTAGGCAGAGTGACGAGAGAGATTCGCTGAGCAATCAAAGAGACCAGGCGTGTGATAGTCAACTTCTAACTAGATCGCGGTAGCGAAGGATAAAGAATGGAGTGAGAGAGGTTGGACAGAAAAAGCCGAAAGAGCGGACCCAGTGTATTTACATTCACTTGTCTCCCAATCCATGCATTAGATATATATGCGAAGCTCCAACACCCAGCTAACAGACTTCCATCCATTCCCAAAAAGTCATTAAATCATGTACAGTACACATAACATCAAACTCCACCATCTCGCCCTACCCCCTCACTCCCAATTCCTGAATGAATACTTATCATGTTCTGGCCCTAACATCTCGCAGTCAACCCCTCCCAGCCATGCCTTCCAAAATGAATGAGACTTAAATCCTAAAATCACCTCCTCTCATTCTCATCTAACCCCTCCGAGAAATTACTCTTCCGCTTCGTACTCATACTCTCACTCAACACCGGACTCCTCTGACCCGCCCCAATATAATCCTTGGATTCCACCCCCATAGGCGGCGTCAACGGACTCACAGCTGACGGTCTCCCATCTTGTCCGCGTATTGGACCTTGTGAAGCCACATCCAGTCTCTCCATAGGCGTAGCGTACACACCATCAGTGCTAACACTCGTCTCACTAATACCACGTAGGTGTCCACGGTCAGTATCACTGAGATTCGAAATCCCGCTTACGATGCGATTTTCGCCGTGGAGGTCTGGTGAGGGGGAGGAGCCAACCCGCGGAGAGGGAAGTGGTGATATGTTTGGTCGGCCACCTCCATCGGTCTGAGACCAGTGCGAGATGCTACTTGCTTGGGAGGTTTGAGATGTCACTGATGGAGAAGCAGCGAGTCCGCCGTTGTGGGAATGGCCGTTTGATTTGCCGAGGGCGACGAAGCCGGTATTCGTGTCATAAAGTTCGCCTGGTTTGGAGGTATCTGATTCTGTTAGTGGATGAACGTTTCGAGACGGAAAGAAAATGATACATACCTCCCAATTCGTGAATTTGGACACCAGCAATCTCGGGGATATCTGGTGGGTACTCTTCGCTCGGACTGCTGACCGTGTCGTCTGTCGTTACAGTGGGTGCTTTGGCATCTGTAGGTGTGGCTCTGAGCCAGCCGGCCACCCTTCTTCGGTTGTCCATTGTCCCGGCTTCGGATTGTGTTCCAGTGCTGCTGCGGAGGAGTTTCCTACGGCGCCAGAGAAGGATGGCGAGGATTATGAGGGTGAAGAAAAATAGGCCGAGGACAACTCCTAGGACGGGAGCTAGATATGCTGGGGTACCGGAATGTTTCGAGATAGGTGTTGGAGGGAGCTCCGTACGAGGTGTTTCCGTCGCCGTTGCAGCTTGGTAGGGGTACCAGTTGATGAGCTTAGTGCTGTCGTATTTCGTGCTGAACACAGTTGCAAGTGAAGAGTCTGAGAATCCTCCAGATGGGATTGTTTGAGTTCCGATCGATGACTGTAACTTGGTACCTATTGTGTAATTACTCCATTTCTTGGGATCGTAAGTTTGAATCCACTCGTTGCTCGAGAGATTGTAGACCTGAATGATTCCACCTTCAACGCAAGTCAAGTCCGTTCCAGACAGAGAGCTATAGCCTCCCACCACCAGCATTTGATCTGGATACGGCTTGGTGCATCGGTGTCCAGCTCGTGCGTGCGATGGGGTCCCATCGCTCACCTTCGTCCATTTGAACGAAGGGATCGACAAGACATAGACAGCGTCGCTGAAAGCAGCAGCGGGATTAAGTCCATCGAAGCCTCCGTACCAATAGATGTTATGGCTTGAGCCATCTTGAGCTGATGCGACGACAGTACATCCTTGTGACAACTGACGTGGTGCATCGGTCGTCTTTTGCTCATACCAGGCATCCCTGGCAATATCATAAACTGAAACTGTGGACATGAAGAGAGGACTTTGATTTTCCTGAAAGATTATCAGCTTTGAAGATCAAAGACTGAGGGGGAAAACTTACGCTCTCTGCAGTCGCTGATGCGTTGTTGGTCGTATTTACATTGGCGTAGTAAGGAAAGATGACTCCGCCGATTGCAACTAAAATTCCCTTCTCGGAGACTGGGACCCATACAATTTCAGAATTTGCTCGGCCAGGTACACTGGATGGAAGCGTAGAGTTTTTCCACGTCTCTCCCCCCTGCTTGGCCATGTTGACCTCAACCAATGTCGTGGACAGTTGATCGGCATTGACAGATTGATTTCTGGGGCCAGGCAAGTTGAAGATTGGTCCAAAGCTCGCCGACCTCAGACCTCCAAAGTAGTAGCCCAAGTTTTCAGATGGCACACTGACAGCTGCACCATCAGTAACATATCGGGTGATTCCGTCTGGTAAAGTATCCAGAAGATATCCTTTGTTGAACTCTTTTGGTGGGCCAGAGGGATACACTTGGTATGCCGCGACGGCATTTGCAGCAGGTGCCTTGAATGCGTCTGTTGTTCTCAGCTTCCCACCATATGTGTACCATTCGTAGTCGTTGGCAAACATGGCCCCATCATAGTACTGTGGACCGATATTATTCGATGCCCCGCCACCCGAAGCCTTCGACAGTGTAGTGAAGATACTACTCAGGTTGAAGTCCACTGATAAATTGAAGGGACTACTAAAGTTGAGCATGTAGACCAGCCCGAGTGGGTTTCCTTCAAACAATCAGCATTCATTGCGCCTCTGGGGAAACACGTTTCATTACCATCGGAGACGACACTTGCATAGGACCCATCGGATAGCCCTGGCTTCCACCAGAGATACCCGCCATCAATGTATAGCGTGTCGCGAACAACGGCAGCTACTTATTGTCAGTATCTACATCTCGTCAAACTCCAACCTTAAGATGCCGAGGCGTGCATCTGGAGCAGAGACGAATCGAATCATCTTACCTCGAGGGGATTGCCATTGACACATGGTCGTGTTGACCTGGTCATCTTGCCATCCGGCAGCCTGCGCCGCACATAGTCGTACAAAACATCCCGCAACAATTAACGAGAGTTTTGAACTGAGCATTATCAATTACAAGACAACAGACGCAGGTTTCATTCGAGGTGGCCGTTCGTTGATGAAGATGAAGAGGCTCAGCGCACCGCACAACGTGAAATGCATAGGATGCACAACATCTTCGTCTGACCCATGGGTCTTAGTTGTCGACGACCAGTAGGAAGGTGCACTGAAATCCGCCACCCACCTCTAAGTAAGCATTCTGCATTCCTCGTGTGCTGCAGCTTCAAAAAAGACCTGGACTACTCCGCTCACAGGCGCAATTGTAAGGGATGTGGCCCCCCAACTTTCTAGAGATTGGCTAGACGATCTAGCCCCTCACAAGCTCTTTCCATCCCGTTACCACTTGACGGTGAAAGAACGAGGGGTGGGATGAATACTTGCAGCTGGAGATGTTAGTGGAAGGGTGGGTACCGCCGAATCCTTGCATGAGCTGCGACTTCTCAAGCCTGATTGGGAGTTCACCTCACCAGCCCTGCAAAGCTGGGCAATGGCGCAACCTTCAGCCTTGTCCAAGATCCATCTGATGGTATCGTGGGTCTGGCTGATCCTTCATTCGAGCGAATCTGATGTTCGACATTGCGCCAATTCAGCCAGATAGTCATATCTGAGTCGGTTCCAAGGCACAAGCCTCAAGACAGAAGCCATCATGCAATTGCACTCAGTGCTGGAGGTTAGGAAGACTTTTCTCCGGTCGGAAGAAAATGCACCTTTGCACCCAACGTGCGATGATGGTGTAAGGAGGTCGAGCCACGATTGGCCACCAGCCTCTTCTATTGATTCGGTTGGTTCTATTACCGGCTATAGTCCCTTGTGGTACAATGGCTGACCGCTTCTGGTCATCTGCTTGGAGGGGTAAAAAGCAAAAGACTGGGCATGGCCGGGCTGGCATCAATCGATAAGGTCAATCACCCCACCTGAGCTGCTGAGTGAGGCTCTTGACTCCTCATCGGGGTCAGCAGCCTCATTGGGTAAGAGGGCATCGCGGCAGCAATTAATCCGTCAGGCTCGGTATAGAGGCACAGTAAAGTATATCAGATGAAGAGTAAAAGGCTTGACGAGGCTGCCAGGCTGTCTGTCGTTGATTGAAGGTTGGATGCCGTGTGGGATGTGGAGCAGTGAAGTGAAGTGAAGGATGGATGGATGGATGGATGGATGGAATGGATGGTGGCCTTCCCGCAAAAGTCTTAGATTACCCCACTATTACCAGCCCAAGTACGAATCAGATAAAAGAGTCGTCGCGTAGACAGCCAATCACGGCGAGACAACAAACCACCCTCAAGCCACTTCATGTCTATTTCGGGGCTGAGGCCGACAACACCACCACACCTCACTTCTCACACCCACTCTCACTCTCACTCTCACTCTCCCACTCTCACTCCCACTCCCACTCCTGCACCCGCATCCCCTCCACAGCTGCAGCTCAGCTGCAACCTCATGCACGACGAGGAACCTTCTCACATCTCTCCAATCCTGTTCCTGTCACTCAAAAACTCAACCCGCAACCCGCAAGCCGGATCAATCAATCCTCCCTCTCCCCTTCTGATGGCTTGACGACTATCATGTGTCTCTCCTCATCCCACCATCATGGACCCGATGGACCCTCGACTTCGATTTGGCTGATCACCTTATCCAACGGGAGAGGAAGCTGTGTTCCCTCCCGTACCGCAAACCTTCCCACTCTTGGACAGCAGAGCCTCGAGCCAGATGTTGTTCCTATGCACAGGATCTTGCGTCTGTTTCTGGTTGGGTATGTTCGACGTGCAATGTGCCATCGTGCGTTGTCCTCGGGATGAGGCTGACTCTTGAATTTTTGTGCTGAGATGTGCTGAGATGTGCTGAGATCCATTCCGCCTGGCCTTTCGAGCCTCGAGCCGAGACGGGCTTTATCCTCAGTTTCCCCCGATGTACGAGCCAGGGTCTATACCCTGACCATGCAAGCCGCTGTCACTTACCTCATCGCATGTACCTCTGAGAATCCCAGGTATCCTGGTATCTAGATCCCCATCTGTCAAAATATGCGAAGGAAACTGAAGGCTGGGGTCCCATAGCTGTTTTCTTCTTTGAGCTGCTGGTCTCGATTCTCGAAGTATTGGCATTTATTCATTCGCACTTCTTATTCCTTTATCTATCGTTCATCGCACCTTGGGTCCATGTCTGCATGCCATCGGAGAACCTAAAAGAACCTTGAATTCCCAAGGATCAGGATCTAGCGTACTTGACTGCTGATTGGACGCCTGCTTCTCGTGTGGATTCCTCCGAACTCAGCCTTGGGCCGACCGTATAAACTCCAGCGCAGAGCTCCAGGCACACCCATCAGCTCAAAACCGCAGTCAATCGTTTCTCGTTCTAGAAAGACGCCGGTAGCCGTCTTCTGCCACTCTCGCTCCTCGTGGATTTCAGCAGTTTGCTACCATTGACACAATCGTTTCGAGTCCTGTTCAAACTCAACAACTGCAATGGTTCTTAGACTGAATTTGTGGGCAGTGGTGGGGTTGATCGGGATAGCTCGAGCTCAGTTCGTAAACACAACGGAGACACCTTCACCTGTTGCCGACGAGGCAGCAAACAGAAAAACGCATCCAACCTCGACATCCAAAGCAGAAACTTGCAAAGCATCAACCATTACACTGCCAGGCGAACACTGCTATCCGATGACTACCACTGTCACACTCCCCGCCTCATATTGTCACCCCACTACGGTTACATACTACGTTACCGTGACACCTACAGCGTAAGTATTCATTTTCATGTCAATTGAGCATATCTAATGTGTCAAATTAGTTCTACGAGAACCACAACTACTACCAGAACAGTCTAGTAGGTTCAGAGGCTTGATTCCAGAGAACAAACTAACCCAATGTAGTGTATCTACTACCCAAACCAAGCCAGAGACTTCAACAGTAAGCACAAGGAGACCATTTCAGAGACTTCACTAATCTCTTGCATCAGGTCACCCGAGTATCAACAACAGATGTATACATTACCCAGAAAACCACTGAGAAGCAGACGCAAACGGAGAAACAGACAAAGACAGAGAAGCAGACCTCGTTTACCACGGCTACCGAGGAGACAACGTAAGATTTTCTACGTGAAATCATGGCAATGGATTCTGAGGCGGGAAGGTGTGGAATTGAGCTGATATCTGGACTGCAGTACCACCACGACAACTACAGCAATCTCCCTGACGACAAAGTTGATCACCACGGTAAGCGAGAACGAATGACGAATGTACCAATCGAGGCTAACGGTTGCTAGTCTTACCCATACAATGTGACAATCACGAACTCCTATGGGTATGGAAAAGTCCCTCACTGGGAGTGTCGCAGTGCTGATCATTTCCAAGTTATCCTGTCACGACAACTTCTTGGAAGGAAACAACTTCTACACTGACGACCAAGATTCCAACCACGGTATGTGAGATCAATGCTGGGCTGGGTTCAAGGCTGATACAGTTCACTTAGGTTCCAACAACAACCACGACAACGACCACCCTTCTTGTTCCGACTACAGTAAGTTGATGACATTGCTTCGTGCCTTTTCCGAGTCCAATACGAGGAAGCGAGTGGGTCTGGAGATTCCCTCTCTCAGAATCAATTACCCCGTCTTGTTTCACATGGTTCCATCAAGCGGTCGGAAGCGGAAGCTTCTACCTGAAGTCTCTCAAAGATGAGCTTCGAGCCTCGTACTGACATCTGGAAAGTACACGACGACGAGAAATGTTACATACACAACATCCTATCCTTACACTGTCATCAGTGACCACACGAAATGGAGAACCACGACGACTACCAGCGTTTCAACGTACAAGACTACGAGTACTCGGACAGTAAGTCATCTTCTCCCGACCTCGAGGATCAAGGTATCATGTGATACTTGAAGATTCTTCGTTTGCTATTTTCCAGCTCCCCAAAAACTCGGGGTTGACAACATTTTCCTTCTGCTAACCTTGACACAGGTTCCCACCACAATTCCAACAACTGTGAGATTCAACAGAAAGCTCATGAATAATCTGATGCTAATTCAGAACAGACCACCGAGACAAAAACCACAACCACAACAACTCTGTCTATCTCTACCTACTCAACAACACTGACCAAATCAACGTAAGTTCCTGTTTCACTTACAATCAAACTATCAGCCGTTGTCAACACTGTAATTTTGCCTTATACTGAATTCTCCATCTTTCAGGTCTTATCCGGTAACGGTTATCAGCGATCACACGACGACATCAACGGTATACAGCTTTAGCACGTACACGACCGTCTCTACCTCTCTGAGTACTATCACTTCTAGGGTCACGGATACAACAAGTATGTTCAGTGCTCATTTTCCCGTGACCGAGCTAACCTTCGAAGCTGCCACTGCTATTCAGACTTCTAGAACCACAGATACAACTAGTAGGCCTCACTTCCCCATTGTGCGAACACGACTGACCACTCTGAAGCTGCAACGGATACATCGTTCATCACTGATTCAACAAGTAAGTCATCTCCCACTCTTCTCCGTGAAGTTCTAGCTAACATTCCAAAGCAACGACAACCACAAGTGGTATGTTTCGAGACCCGAGCGAGATCTTGGATTACGCTGACATTCTAGTTTCTACATTGTTGTTTACTACAACAACGACATTGCCTGCTTCTACTGTCACTTCGTCAATTTCAGGGTCCCTTACCACTGTGGTTATTCCACCGATCACGGAAACTAGCATATCGACTTCACTTATCACCCTTCCCGGTATTATTACCACCCTGCCAGGGGCTATCACGACACTCCCTGGCTCGGTAACGACACTGCCAGGACTAGTCACCATACTACCAGGCGTGGTAACAACAATTACGGCTGCTGGTGTAACTGTAATATCAACCCTTCCTGGTCAAGTGACTACTCTGCCAGGTGTGGCTATCACAGTCACTGCCCCCGGCCCAACAGTGACTCTCCCTCCTTCGTTGGACACAATCACTGTTCCTGGTCCCACAGTTGTTGGACCTGGAGTCACTGTAACTATCAATGGTCTTGTCGTGTGCCCCAAACCCACAAATACACCCGGCGTCATAGTAACTCCACAAAACACTGGTCCCAACGCACTCTGGGGTTGTTCACCCGGCTATGTCTGTGATCTACCCAAACCAGCAGGATGTACTCTCTTTGCTGATCCTCCGGATTACGACTTCCTTTGCGATGCTAAGTACTGTATACCAAGTCCCCCATTCCCGGAAGTGGTTTGGCCTAAGGGAGAAACCTCCTATTATCCAATCACCCAAGGATACTTCAACCTGAACCCGCAAGCTTTCGGACTAGACTTCACTATCTTTGTTACAAATGTAGTTATCATCACAGTTACTGGCAAACACGGCAAAGAAACTGTCAAGACAGTCACCACAGGGGATTACTCGTCCAAAGCAAGTCTAACACACTTCGGCTCCACTGACATCCCAACATCAACATTGACCGTCATACCACCTTCCGACACACCAACGACCTATGTCGATGCATCTACCTACATTGCAACAGCCTCTGCACATGCACATCGGAAGAAAGTCCGCGATGCCCTCCACCTCCTCAAACGCGACGCATCCATTGTCCCAGCCGTCTGCTACGCAAACTGCAATAACTGCTACCTCGAAGCGCAGAGCGTCGGTCTCTCCCCCGACCTTTGCGGCAACGATTCTGCCTTCACCTCGTCCTACCAATCCTGCCAAGCCTGCGTCGAAAGCAACAGCGCCACAGCCAAGCCATCGCTCCAAGTCTACGTTGAGCCTAAATTCGCGATTTTCATCGACTTCTGTAATGCGCAAGATCCGCAGCCAGTTGTTGAGCCTACTACTGTTCAGGTCACGTCGACAGTCGTCCCAATTCCGGCTACGCAGAGTGTTGTGGTGGATACGCAGACAGCTCCAACGCCTACTGTTAGTGTGGCTATCACGAGTCAAGTTCCAGCTGTCACAAGCTCAGTTCCAGCTGCTACAAGCTCGACCCCAGTGCCGATTACAAGTAGGACTTCGAGCACTCCTCCTCCTCCACCTCCCCCAAGTACGACGTCCAGCAGTCCTCCGACTACGACTTCGGTGCAGGTGACAATCACTGGCAATAATGCGGTTAGTTCCCGACAGTCATCATTCGCTTTGATGGTCACTGTCTTGATCTCCTCGGTACTGGCTATACTCCTGTGAGGATGATCGGTCAAAATCGGCACGGCTCTTCTCTTCTAATGTTCTCAATTTTTTTTTGGCGACTTTTTATTTCAACGCACAAGCTATCGCAGCTGGCATCGATACCCTTCTCTGGCAGCATTTACATTTACGTATCATGACTTACGACCACATACCCAACATGATGCACACGATCCTTAGTATATACACAGACACGGATACACAACAACGATCATTACGACACAAACATACACATAGTATTTGCCACATGAGATACCCACGGTCATTTACAGCATTTTTGCGATGGGATAGATAATGGGATTTGGGTACGGACACGGATACACAAAGGAATGGAAGATACCCACACGCTCTCTTTTTGGAAAGGACAGGCGTTTTTCGGATGGAGAAAGAGGCTTGGAAAATAATTGTTTTGATTTGGTTTGATCTGGATTTACCTTTTGGGCTGGATGATGGGTGGGAGATGGGAGACTCATTAAAGTGATGAGATGGATTGGGAAGATGGGATAAGTTGAAGTTAGACGAAGGTGCAGGTGCAGGAGCTTGGGCAGAGGAGAGTGAAGAGAGCAGATGAGAAGGGGGCATGATAAAGGGAGGAAGCAATAACAAGGTGACGATGATATTCGCTTCTAATATCCTTTATTTAATCGTAATGGAATTCCTTCAATATGCATAATCCAGCTGTAGGAGCTATCTCAGAACAATAAGCGGCCTCTCAAAAACAGCCTTGTTATGTCACCCTCTCTCCCTTGATCTCGCCCGACTAATTGCTTACTATCCCTTCCACCTACAAACCGAACCCTTTTACGTTTCATGGAAGAAAAATAGTTGAGTACAATGTAATGTATTGACTCCTTTATATGACAGACATTTGACCAGTCAGAAGGTTGGTATGAGTCAGCGACACGGTTTCCATCTCTTCTGAACCACCGAAAATGGCATACCAGGCATCCGAGTCAGTAAACATCACCGTGGTTGTCTGTATGAAGGCTCTTGGGCCTCAATCGTATTTTGCGGAAAGGAGAATGTGTGCGATATGTCGAGAGAGCCTCACCTCACAGCCAGCAACTGTATGTGCAAATTTCGAGTTGCACCATCACGCAAACATGCTTCGACATCGATAGATAGCGGCATCATCTCTACCAGCGATCTATCCAGCCGCGTCCCAAGTAAGTAGAAAGCTTGTCAGCGCGGCTCAAAACACATGGCAGGTCTCTGAGTCGCTAGGTACTAGAAAGACGAGCTGGGCTGTTGGAAGTACTGTCGCACAATTGCTGAACTCGGGAAAGAAAGCACTCTCATCTCCTCATTGCGATGGAGGAATCTGATATATTGTGGAACATGCATAGATGAGCCTTGTGGTTTAGTGCATGTGGCGAGGATGCAAGGGTGTAAAAACCAACGTTGGATATCTCATTCGACTAACCCTGACATTGTATTGCTGTGGAAGCACCGCGAAATGTAGCTACGGGATTGGTCAACACTGCAAGTCTTTGCACTCGGTGGTTGTCAACCCCCACCACCACCGCCGCCACCACAACTCAATTTTACAGTGACTAAGACATTCATTTGTAAACCTCCCATATTTTGGAAGCGCCGCGAAGATTTCAGACGCTAATAAGATGGTTCGATCTGAAGTTCACCTATGGGATTTTCGCTCACGACTTTTGCAAAGAGTCGGACACAGCTACGCCAGCATGCTCCATTTTATCGTCGTCAGCGATGCTTGACACTATTATTGGTGTCTTTGCAGACAGAATTGTATTCCTTGGAGTCGTATTAGGTATGCTCAATCTTAACATGCTCAGAGCTTGAAACGCTAGTAAGAAATTTCTTCATCCCGGACAACTGCGTTAGCTTGGCTGAATCGTGTGATTATGGACGTTGGAAAAGTGGAGAAATCGTTTTTTTTTCGCAAAGTAGTCGTGTCAAATTCTTGTATTCGTGTGCCTTACTCTTTTAAAGGTAAAGTGAGCATAGGTTTATATACATGAGGAAGAGCATAGGCTTTTCCTGGTTCTTCAGTCTCGTGGGGTTGATGGATGGAGTTGGTTTTTTGGTTGGGGTGTACTGTACGTACTTCGGAGATGGGGATCAAAAATGGAGAAATGAAAGGGTATCTAGAGGTGCTGGGGCGTTGTGATTGCCATTATATTCGTAACACAAAGCACTAGCAACGGCTTTTGGGTTGGGGGGGGGGGGGGGGGGGACAAATTACCATAACTTGGTGAAGAACAGCGTCGGTATAAATGACTAGCATAGGTTGATTAATTTGCGGAAGAAACACAACATACAGGCTTTAAGGTTCAATTTAAATATAGGTTTTCAAAATGTAAGACCCCAAGAAGCCCGCATGACGCCCTCAAGAAGTGAGCGTGAATGAAAAAGGTTAACTTAAAAACTACGACACCTAATTCGCCTTCCACTATACACATATTCAGAGAAAACAAGATGAGTCGATGGTCTGAGATGGCTAAAGGACAACAGCAATTGTCTTTCAAAATATTCCTAGAAGCGGTGAAGGTTCCTGATCATGTTAATGAATAGCCATTATATAGACTCTAGTGAACTCTCGCTGGGATGCTATAATAAATTGTTTCCACTTTTTAATAATATCATATCCCCATTACTTATTATGCCTTTCACCCACTTATAAGATGCTTTAAATCAAAAATAATTGAGATAAAATCTTCTTTTCATTAACAAAGAAAATAAATAAAACCATATCATTACGTACTGCGATAAATCGTTGTTCTTGTTTAGCCTGTTAATCGTAGAGTCGACCATATCCTTTCACAAAACCAACGAAAGAGGAAGTCTAGCATCTCGCATCGATATTCGAGCATGCGTGATATAATGCAGCCACGACAGCCAACGCGGGTCGTTCTTGGGGTGGTCATTTCGAACTACTGTCTCTCCAGACGGGGTAGGATATTGAGAAAACTTCGAGTAAGAACACTTGAGAATCAACTGTCTCAATACCTGATCTCTATTTAGTTTCCCGTTCAAATTGCTTGCGGCTTAACTGTTACACGTACATCTACTTCGGCATGTAGCGCTCTAGCTTTAAGGTGTGAGGCGCTAGAGGGCAGTGACTAGACCAATAAGAAGCGCTGATACGAAGTTCTTTAGAACTTAGAAGCCCGAAGCTGCTCAGGCTTCGCTTTCACCCAAGGCCTTCAAGAGCGTGCATATGAATGCAGTTAAACCGAGGTCTAGCACGAAACTTCGCATCGTAGTATGAGTTTGATATTGAAGTATAAAACAGAGGGGTGAAACAAGGATGGTCGATGTTTTGAGCTTTCCAGATACCGATTTTGCGTGAGAGATATTTTGTTTTCCTTCGGCTGCTTGACTTTCCAAAACATTCGGACTACATGAAGCATCTCTATCTCTGTCTACCAACAATTCCGGGAATAGAAAGTGCTATGCCGCACTCTGTACATAAAACTACTATTCTTGGAAAGTTGTCCTATCTTTCTTACGTGGTCAAACCATGTAAACTGGTTCCTCTTTCGCTTCCAAGCAGACAAACCAGTCCAAGCATTCAGTCCAGGCCAATCCTAGCAGCGTAACCTTCATACACCTCACCGTATTTAGCGACGAGGTTAAACCGGCTCAGGGGTTGTTCAAACTTGTTGCACCCCACTGTAATCCCAGAGGCAGAATAGGACGATCGGTCAGCTCGAAGGCTAAAAAGCCAATCTCCATTCCATGCCATTATGGCAGTGTTGGGAGAACGAACAACCCGTGATGGGCCAAAGCAATCCTCCCTGCAGCCGTTGACTATCTATACACATGGACTGATCTGAGTATGCAGATAATCGAATGCACTCATCAAACCGACCATATGCGTCAGCCCAGCGACGATAACCATGAAATGGAGAATCTGATGACTGCTGCCCCATATATCGTGTCTTAAGGGATACCATCTTTCCGGAATCTAACTCGTCAGCATGTGTTATTCAAAAGAGCCGAGAAACCAACCCTAGCGGCATAAGCTGCGGCTCCTATGAGGTTCAGTGCACCCATCAATCCCATCCAGCCTAGACTCATCCTACGGTTCTGGATCTCCCAGCCGTGAAGCAGAAGTCCATGAATTATAAATACAATTGCAGAAAGACCCAGGCCAGAATACATGGCGGCGCGGTACGGTCGAAGTCGAGGATGGCGAAATTTTGGGTTGAGGGTCGTAACAATGCAAGCAATGGCTAGCACGGAAACCTGTAACCATGGCGTACGAGCACCTTAGTTTCTGGGATCTTTGTGGAGGGGAGCAGCAGAGAGGCAAATAAAACTTCGCGGGAACTGACCACTGACCAGTAAAGCTTCTGAAGATTCGGGTCGCAATAGAAGCCATAGTAGACAGAAGGGATGGTTGATCCCCACATCAACACAACCACGCCTAAATAATCAAGTTGGTTGCCTAGGGCTGCTACGGTTGCACTGTGGTTCGCAAAGGTATGGAAGCTGTACCTCACATCCGTTAGTTGGGGAATGCGGGAGATCAATGGGTGTATCCATACGAGGCAGAGAGAAGGAAACAAACAGCGACCCCAAAAAAGAAAGTTGAGAAAACAACGATGTCTTCTAGCTGAGCGTTGAAATACCGAGGATAAACTGTGGTGTAAACATAAAACGGAAGAATGGCGAATAGAACTCCACCGAAAAGGTGGGAATAGATATTCACTGCAAAATTTGCGTCTAGTCAGCCATAGAGACATGCTCAAGGTGAAAAGTACGTACCGGTTTCGTTATGAATGTGTCTTAGGCTTCTCAGAGACTGACTGAAAGATCCAGATGCAGTGCTAGACGTCCGGTTAGAGAACGTACTTAACCAAGGATCAGACGAAACAGCTACCGATAGCCAGAGAGTATGAACTCGTTGTCTCTGCTGAGTATTCAGACAATGCGGGGAACATGATGGGTCCTCAGGGAATGACTAACTGTTGCCAGGTCGCTTCACGATACGATGGTTAACTGAGAGTTCTTCATTGTCAACACAAGCGCTGATGGGTAATACTTACGCAGTTCATGCCATGTTAATAGTAAAATGCCATCTACTCGAGATTCTTTCCCTGCCGGCCATCCTGGTGAAGGTTTGTTGTATCCTGTTTTACGGATCACTGTCTCACTGACATCTGAAGGAGGCGGCGCGCGTTTGCGTGATACCGATGCCATGTTTGGGTCGGCGGTATCAAGGCTGACTGAAGACTTTGTCAGGAAGCGGGTGGGAGATTTGTGTTTGAAGCTGTGCTGGATCAGCAGCGACCGAAAAGTTCTCGGCTTTGTCTCGCACGCAGGCACGTATCAGGCACGGACCTTCGGAAAGCCAACCATTCTCCTGGTGTGCCAACATATAACAAATATATTCAATTATAGTTATTTGAGTATACAAAGAAGTCACTAATATATGCTAATCATTAATAATGTGTTATTTGTTCATCCCTTCTTTGGCATTCCTGAAATCAAGTTATATAGCGACGTTGAATTGTTTCCTGCGGCACATCATCTGCAAAAATAATTGCGGACGCCTATTGGCTCATTGGCCCACTGTTCCCGCGGGGCGGCCCGTCAGCCTTGTTTCAAACGCGCCTTGTCGGCGGCTGTGGCATTCTGGTAAAGAACAGTACTGGTTTGAGCTTCGCAACAAACAGAAGCCGCAAGCGCTGATTCACATCATGAGTGACCGCTTAATCGATGGAGGTGCCCCTTTAATTCTACCACCATCGCCCAGGAATCACCGACGCAGTCTTTCCTGGTATAAACCTCACGCAAGGAATTCAGAGCCAAAAATTTCTTTATGGCAATCGAGCTTTCCATCTTTCTCCTCTTATCGACTCCCCCAACCGCTACTGCTAGCAATAGTAGTGGGCCCACGACAGTAGGTTGGGTCTCTGATCCAGCAGGACGAGGCACATTTTCGCTCCTCTTCTCCAGCCTTCTTACTTTGGGATTGTGTGTCTGGTCTGCGATACATCTCAACATTCCTCCATACGATGAACGGCCGGCACAAAGCTGGATGAGGAACTTCAAGTGGGGCTTGATAGGTGTTTTCGCTCCAGAACTCATCGTATTCGCGGCATGGAGACAGTACAATTCAGCAAAAGCGCTGCATGCTGAGATACAAGGACACTTGAATGAGGGGCACCTTACGCCGTCGCGAGGGGACAAGGGAGATGATAGACCCAAGGTACGTCTGCTGAGTGATGTTGGCTGGAGCTATTTGTATGCATGCTCACAATTGTGTAGGGCCGAGTACGAGCCAGCGGATCGGAGAGCATGGAACAAACATACCCATGGACAATGGTGCACAGCTTTTACGCCGGAATGGGAGGGTTTACTGCCGAACTCGACATCTCTTCGGCAGATGGAGGGTTGAGTGAGCGTTGGACGCTGTCGGCACGGGGAATTGCCTTTCTGGCAAGATGTGGCCATCTTCCCAACATAGATGAGGACGATATTAAGGACAAAAGCAAGACAGATGGTCTGTCAAAATCCCTGGTCTGTGTCCAAGCCCTCTGGATGGTGGTGCAAGTTGTTGGACGACTTGCACTTCACTTGCCCGTAACCTTATTGGAAGTCAACATCTTAGGACATGTTCTGTGTACTCTTGTCATCTACCTATTGTGGTGGCATAAACCGCGATTGGTATATGAACCCACGAAACTAGAAGGGGATTGGGTGACACCCATTTGTTCCTACATGTATATGAGCAGCCAGGTTAGTGGTTGGAGGAGCGCTCATGCAGGAATACTTCGGAGGACTTGGATCAATCCCGAATTATCAGCCCTCGCATTCTTCACGACTCAAGCCCAGGGCGGGCTTGATGCTATGAATGAGAAGGACTCTACTGTTGTCAATGAGCAACAGTGTGCTTCCAGCCATGGATCCACAGATCTCTCGGACGTGGTTGAAGAGGTTTCTGCCAGCATCAATTCTTTCGGCTACTTCGGGCCTCGTCCAGTTCCTACAAATCCAATAGGAAGCTTTGCATTTTCAAGCACAGCGGAGCAGGCCAAGATTCCAAGCACAACGCAGCTCACCCGATGGCGTTTGGCTGCTGATGCTGTACGTATGTACCCCACCATCAGGCAACGTTTCGCTGCGAGTAATAGTCCAGAGGCCGGGAAAGATGGATATAGCTGGCTGGAGCCAGTGGTTGAGGAACTTGTGACGAAGTCGGCCAGTAATTGGCCAGGTGAGGAGCTCCTCCGTGGAACAGAAGGTCTTATCATGGGGATGGTGCTATGGTTTGCTAGTATGGCCTACGGGGGTCTACATATTGCCGCTTGGAACGATTACTTTCCATCGACCTTCGAGGCATGGATGTGGCGTTCTTCATCCATCTGCATCACTGCTTCTGCATTTGTATGGCTGGTGTTAAATCTTCTAGCCCACCTGTCGACATCTTTGGATGCTTACTGGGATCGAGTTTTGGCGCTTCAAGCAAATCGGACGAGCTATCTCATCCTGGGATCGCTCTGCTTCGTATGTGGAGCTGCCTATGTAACTGCCCGAATATTTCTCGTTGTTGAAGCGTTTATCAGCATTAGGCAATTGCCAATTGCTGCATACGGTACTCCTGACTGGACACAACTTATACCTCATCTTTGAATTGGGTCAAATTCCAGTTCATTGGTGCTGAGGTTCATAGACACGTCCCCTAGCTTTACATGGCGAAGCGACCAAGCAAAAACAAGATCCTGGTTTTATGGAAGGGTGCGGGGGATACCCAGGGGAATAGTTTTATTCGAAATTGGCAGAGTCGAGTCCACTACTCATGACTGGGCGGAATTTGGGAGCAAGTGGGTTGCTGCAATGAACGTACAAGCGTTGGACGTAATGATATGGTTTTATTTATTCTCCTCGCTAATGACCACAAGATTTTATCTTAAACATTCTTGGCTTGGAGTATCCTTCAAGTGGGTGAAAGGGATGATGAGTGATAGGGATAAGGTGTTGTTAGGAAGTGGAAACAATTTGCTGTAGCATCTTAACGAGAGTTCGCTGGAGGCCAGTGCTGTCTGTTGGGTTCACCCTTCGTGCGCCAGACCACAGCCTGGCGAGGAGGATATTGCTGCGACCTCGAAGGTGACAGCGATACGATCTCAGGTTATCTTCAAACAGGTGGAGATTGTGCTGCGGAGTGATCACAACGCGTAGAAGGAAGGTGGTTGGCCTGTATTGAAGCGTTTCGTGGAAGCGGCAAAAAAACTCGTTAGGATTTTCCTACCGCAATCAAACCACCTCGTTCTCAGATGTAGTAACCTGAACTTCAGAAAGGTAAAACAAACTCGAAGCACAGGCGAATCTCCATCGCCGTTGCCAGCATTTTCCAAAGTTATGGACACCCTCGATCCTCGGTCAAGCGTTATGACAATCCCCGCACCCGACATACAACCGCTAAGGAATCTCAGACTTGGCCTGCAGAGTTTCAAAGCCCTAGTACCGGCGTATATGATGAGGATATAGCTCCTTGTTTGTATGCGAATTCAAGATGCAAGGAATTTGTGTATATCGCTCCTATGGAAGTTGAGGGCGGACGTCCCGCCGGAGCAGTGTGACATCCACGTGATTGTGGTAACCCGAAAAGCTTTCGTGCTTGGCAGCACTCCGAGCCTCTTTCCACTTCTTTCGGATCCAAACAACCTAAAACAATCTTCTGACCACGATGGCTCTCCTCCCCGCCCTCATTGACTTCGTCGGCGCACTTTCCCTCACCCTTTCCATCCTTGTTGCAACCTACATTACCCATATCTGCTTCACTCCACCGACCCTAAACTCCGAAAACCTCAACGAAGTCAACCGCAAGAGCTTCGCAAGGAAACTCTTTCTCTACTACTATTGCAGCGCCGGTGTTGCTCTGACCAGCACCTATCATGCCCTACTCTCTTTCACCTACCGCGCGCCTCCATCGATCCTTTGTCCGAATCCCACGAACCTCTCCCCCAAACTCTTCACCTGGAACCTTCACACCGTTCTCTGCATCGCGCTCATCCTGATCTCCGGTCAAATCCTGCTGCTAAGTTTCAATAAACTCGGCACCACCTCCAACTTTCAACTTACCGAACCCAAAACCCTCATCACAACCGGCGTATATAGCTGGCTTCAACACCCCTCCTACGCTGCCAATTTTGTCATATTCCTTACCAATGGCGCCCTATTTCAAAGACGGGATGGCGTGGCTGCATGCTGGTTGCAGAAAAGCATCGTGGATGGCGAGAAGTTTGAGCTGGTCTTCCGGATCGGATATTTTCTCACGATAATTGTTGGATGTTGGGCACTGGCTCAGAGAGTGAGGAATGAGGAACGCATGCTGAAGAGAATATTTGGGACAAAGTGGGAGGAGTATCATAGGGAGACGAAGAGGTTCATTCCCGGCGTGATTTGAACTGATGAGGTTGGACGGAATCAATTGCTCGTCCCCTAAACTGTGTGTGAGATGTGTTGTTTCTTTTCAATTAGATAGCCATTCAGTGAAGCGCTGCGTTGGAGATTTACTGCTCTCTTAAGCTTTACCCTTACCCATTGGGGAACCACTAATTAAAGAGGCAGCTCTGATCAGGAGGCTTGCTGTCCATAATGTGAGGAATGCAAGCTTCATCAAACACTGCCCTGATGACGCTTGACACCGGACTCCTGGTGCTTTTGCAGTGTATGGCATTCAAGAGAAGTTGATTGAAAAGCTTGAGTTCCGAATTATGTTGGCCCAAGGAGGAGGAAAGTCACAATTCGTGTGAGTGTCCAGCAGCGAAAACCAGCCACCATGCGGTCTCGAACTGTATCGCCCTCCCAATCCCGCCCCAACCACGCCCTCAATTACCCCGCCTGGTGCGTGCCGCCCTGGAGGCGGAGATTTATATGGCCTACGCAGGCACGCCAGGACACCAAATCCAACTGCTTCATTGCGCTGTGTCCCCTCGCATAACTCTTTGAATAGGGCACTGTTAGATATGTGCGTTAAAATAGCTGGTGAATAATTCAATGTCCTAGGATCGTTTTATTACTTTGTTTTAATTATTAATGCTAAGTAGTTACTATGAAGTAATACCGCACCTCATAAATCTCCGCCCTACAGCCGCCCTGGTATCAGTGGGTCGCTTACCTAACTCACGTCCTTCAGTTAGCGTGAGCGTGCGTCCTTCCACGCCCGTACAAAAAGCGATAACCCTTCCACTATTTTGGATCCATCACTGATAACGAACGTGAAGACAGACTTATTCTTAAAATGTTAGACCCGTTCTTTTCTTCTCCACCAACTCTGGTCAATGCGGTCCTACCCATAGCGGAATATTTGGGCTTGTCCACACTTCCGCTTCACATTCACGAAGTCATCTTGGGATGGGCATGCTACCATCTTATAGACACGGTTGTATCGCCTGTTATCTCGACTTGGCTCTTCCCTTCAGTCTACCCTCGCCTACCAGCACGAACAATGATAAATTGGAATATCCACGTAACGTCATTCGTACAATCCTTGTTCATCACGGCCTTCGCCTTGTTTGTGATATGGAAGGATGAGGAGAGAAAAGAGATGGATTGGGAGAGGAGGATTTGGGGTTATACTGGAGCTGGAGGTGCTGTCCAAGGTTTTGCTGCTGGATACTTTTTATGGGACCTGATAGCCAGTATCATGCACCTCAACGTTCTGGGCTGGGGATCATTGGCACATGCAGTCAGTGCACTGCTTGTTACCGGATTGGGGTTTGTAAGTTATTCTATTTGTCTCCATTGATGGGGGGGTTTCTGTTCTAAAACTAGTTGGCTGATTTTTAACGCAGCGTCCGTTCGCAAACTATTACGGCTTGAACTTCATCCTGTACGAGCTTTCCACACCTTTCTTGAATATTCACTGGTTCTTCGACAAAATTAACATGACTGGTTCTCGAATACAATTGTACAATGGCATTGCCCTCCTCGCGACCTTTTTCAGTTGCCGAGTCCTTTGGGGGAATTACCAGTCTATCAACATCTATTCAGACGTCTGGACCGCAATGCACACCCAAGCTCTCGATTCACCTGTCAGTGGTAACTCTTTATTTGCACAACAGGGGAGTACATTGGGATTAGGTACTGGGGACAACTTTGGGACAATTTCTCTACCAACGTGGTTGGTGATCGCATACCTAGGAAGCAACACGGTGCTGAACTTTCTGAATGTATACTGGTTTGCAAAGATGATTCAAGCATTGGTGAAGCGATTTCGACCTGCCAAATCGACACCGAAAACAGAAAAGAGGCTTTGAAAAGGACGTTGGGTGTCAATGATTAAGAGAAGAAACAGCTTTGGGGTTGTGACGAGGGGCAGTTTGTAGTGGCAGTCAAACCACCAAGCATCTTCTCCCTGGAATTAGTCTTCTCAGAAATAGTCATCAGACAAATATACTTCCGCTCATTATGCACATCGTTTTTGCCAGAACGAGAGTCTGATGGAATGCGATGTAATCCTTGGGCTACTCGATAATGAAGGACGCTTGCGGAGTAAGTTGACTCCTGGTGGACGCAAAAAGCGGGAGTCGGCCCAAATCACACCAAAACTCACCCTCTTTACTAATTAATTGCGCAACAACCACCTCTCTGAAAAACAATCTGAAAGCGCATCTTCTAGACCATAACAATTCATTATAAGTCAATCAATTTTGGGTGTTTTGAAAAAGTAAATCCGAAATGAGTTATGCACACAAAACAGTGGACCAGAGCAAAGAATATCGAATCACGTGGGGCAAGGTTTCACCCGAATTAAGCCACATCTCAGAACTTCATTCCAACCGCCAGAGACACTTCCAGTCTCCATATCAGCGTTATAGACATGCCGCGAGTCAAGACCAGTCATATTGCTCGCGCAACATGTGCTGTGGCGGTAATATGTCTCTATTTCCTCTATGAAACCCCTGGTCTTCAACGTCAAAGCCTGGGGTATGGCGTGGGGGCGGGGCAGATATCCTGGATCATGTCAACATGTTCATCGGGACTATCAACGGAGGTGAGTCCCTGGATTTGATTATCAAGAGACTCCATTGACGTACCTGTAGGCCATGCTTTCCCGGGAGCTTCGTTACCTTATGGTGAGAACATCTGAGTGGGTTCAGGGGTATGAAGTCGGTCAAGCTAACCAGAATAGGCATGGCAAAAGCCTCTGCGGATTGTATTGGTGAAGCTCATGGAGGATTTGCATCTGATGGAAGTGATATCTCTGGATTTAGTCACATGCACGATTCTGGAACAGGTGGGGTGAGTTGTCTCGCCAATCCCAATCCAGAATACGACGAGTAACTAAAACATGACAGACTATATCCCTTGGAAACTTCCCGATATTTCCGCAGTTCTGTGAGGATGATGATATTTCCAAGTGCAAGTTTGCCAAAAGTCAACGTGTAGTTGGAAGAGGCAGCTATGATGCATCACCAGGCTATTTCGATATCACCCTGGCTGATGGCATTCGAGGAGAGGCCACCGTCACAGCTCACACTGCGCTCTATCGATTCACATTTCCCAGGAATGTATCAACCACTGGAGCGCCGCTTCATCCTGTCATAACCCTCGATCTCAACGATCTCGCCAACACACGGGGCGGCGATGCCAAAGCGTCAGTCAATCCCAAGACTGGCCAAATCGAAGGAAGCGGCACCTTTTCGCCCAGTTTCGGAACGGGCAGATATGAGCTTTTCTTCTGCACAGATTTCAGCGGCGTTGAATTGCCATCAAGTTCGATCTGGGAAGGTATTGGAACTCTCGTCAACGAAACGACGAAAGAGTTTGTTGGATTCTCGCAGGGTGGAACCCTGTCTATGTTCAATCCGCCAGGATCAAATGATCATATTCTAGTCCGAGTCGGCCTGAGTTTTATCAACTCCAGCCAGGCTTGCCGTAACGCTGAGTCTGAGATCCCTACCTTCGATTTCGCGAAAGTCAAAAAGGCAGCAGAAGATGCGTGGCGGAAGAAATTCGATGTTATCAAAGTCGTTCCAGGTGGCATCGATAAGGACCTGGAAGCTATTTTCTGGAGTGGCTTCTACCGGACGATGCTCAGTCCTCAGGACTACACAGGCGAGAATCCGCTTTGGAACTCAACCGAGCCTTATTTCGACAGCTTCTACTGCATTTGGGACTCCTTCAGATCCCAGCATCCTTTTCTCACTTTAGTCGATCCAATCGAACAATCGAGAATGGTAAGAGCATTAATCGATATCTGGAAATTCGAGGGCAAATTACCTGATTGCCGGATGAGTCTATGTCAGGGCCTTACTCAAGGTGGATCAAATGCCGACGTCGTCCTAGCTGATGCTTACGTCAAGAAATTGGGCGGAGCTATTGACTGGGACTTGGCTTACCGAGCTGTAGTCTCTGATGCTGAGGATGAACTTGAGAGATGGGACTATGCCGGTCGAGGAGGTCTTCATAGTTGGAAGCGACTGAACTTCATCCCAATACACGACAAGGATGATCATGGTTCGGGCCTGAAGACACGCAGTATTTCTCGTACCGTCGAGTTCGCTTACAATGACTTTTGTATTGCGGCAATGGCGCAAGGGCTGAATCACAAGGAAGACAGCAGCAAATATCTGAATAGGGCAGGCAATTGGCGCAATCTGTTCAAATCGGACCAAAACTCATCGATCGATGGTGTGGACACCGGGTTTGTGGGCTTCTTGCAGCCACGGTAGGCTGTCCGCATTTGTTGAAAAGTTGTATCACTGACACCATTTACAGAAATGCAGATCTTACATGGGAAGAGCAAGACCCTGCTCGATGCTCCCCATTACTCAAACCAGACTCATGCTATCTGGATGGCGGCGGTGGGGAGACATATGAAGGTGCCTGCTGGCTGTACACCTTCTTCGTCCCACAGGATATGGCCGCCCTCGTCACCCTTCTGGGTGGCCCGGACGAATTTACCAAACGACTCAATTTTCTCCACGAGAGCGGACTCCTGTACATGGGCGACGAGCAAGCATTCTTAACCGTATTCCTGTATCACTACTCTGGCCGTCCAGGACTCAGCGCGAAACGTGCACACGCCTATATCCCTAAAGAATTCAACAACACCATCAATGGCATCCCCGGAAACGACGATTCCGGAGCCATGGGCTCCTTCGTGACTCTCACCATGATGGGAGTATTCCCCAACCCCGGCCAAGACGTGTACTTCATCACGCCTCCTTTCTTCCAGGAGATCAGTCTCGTCAATGGTCAGACAGGAAAGACAGCAACGATTAAAAACATCCATTTTGATCCCGACTTCAAGAATATCTATGTTCAAAGTGCGATGAGGGATGGGAAGGTTTGGACGAGGAATTGGATCGATCATAGTTTCTTTGCGGAGGGTGGGGTGCTGGAGTTGACGCTGGGTCCGGAGGAGAGTCAATGGGGGACGAGAAAGGAGGACTTACCGCCGAGCATGAGCACGTATGCGAAGGATACGATACACTCTAAATAGCCCTGAATAGCCCTTAATGCTAGTAACTACCGCTCAAAATTTATGTTCATAAATTTGCAGAAGCACAGATGGGAGCAGAGTAAATTCAAAAATATGCTTGCTGGATCCTGAACGCTCTTTCCTTTGTAGGACTCTCCCACTTCATCGATGCACCAAGCCCTTGGAATGTTCTCTTAAGTGCGAGATCCCTTCCACCCCAAATCGAACTTTTTGCATTTCGTGAGAAGAACGAAGCGTAGTGGATGTGAAGTGGACATTTATCAAATCATTTACGACATTGGACTGTAAGAATGTCGAGTGTGAGCTTTGTCCACTACCTTAATCGTACCCGACTAAATGGTTCGATTAAGGAGCTGAAGGGATACCTCCCTCGAAACGTTCTGCTGGCCTGCCTCCTCCAAGGGGCGCGAAATAGAGAAAAGAACAATCATAGGCATAGGCAGTGGCAACTCTGACCCTCAGATATATCCATTGCTTAACAGAATCAGAACTATAAGTCCTAGCTCTGAGTTGTGACTTTGTTTACCTGTTCCTCGGTAATGGGGGTGGGTTGGTTGATGCCTCACAAGGCAGGAACCGCGCTTGTGTTCCTCTCGGCGCAACGTAAAATCTCATGTGGAGAAGCTTAAAACACAGACACTCTTGCCAAACCATGGCTGAGATGAACTCGACGGTCAACGACAGCAATGTCCTTGGACATCAAAGCAATACAATGAAGCAACTCGATGAGAACGACGGAGAACATCCAAGGTATGTAGATAAGATGGCCTCACAATTCCCTTATTCTCCATTCTGTGTTGATCTGGGCAACATGATCCAAGCATGCAGCGGTGACATGCATTGCAACTACACAGCATACGAGCACATCAGCTTGTCAACTCAATTGAATAGCTCATATTGTTTAGGTTCAATCAAGCTGGGGCTCATTGCGAATGAGATGGAGCGATCCAATATGACCCTCCCTGGACGGGAAATGCACTCATACTGGCAACGACACATATACTGACTTCGAAGCGAATAGCAGCAATACGGATTTCACCCCCGAAGAAATTGCGTACTACGGATCGAGTACAATTGCGTACAAGAACTCAACTCCTGCGAAGTACCCTCAACCTGCATCTGCTTCCAAGGAGACCCACCCCCGCACATTTCAACCTGCCCGCCAATCTGCCCCGCGGCCAAGTACTCCCAGATTCGAAGTCATGTCATATCGAGGTGTTGATCTCACTGTTGAGGCTGGAGAAGCTTCGAGTACGGTTTCATGGCAGTATGTTCAAGCACAGCCCATTCTACATATACACATATATGTTCAATTTACTAACTTTCAATAGTGAGGCTCATCCTCTCTTCGTCATAATCCTCGTTAGTGCCGATGAGATCCCCTTCGGCGTCCAGAAAGACCTCCTCTGCGCTCAATCCCCATACTACCGCGAATACTTCACGAAGAATGGTGGAGATAACCAAGTTGAGTTCATCGTCAAGCTACCAGACACGACCCTCGATATCTTTGGCTGCTTCCAGAACTTCATATATACCGGCAAGGTCTATGATAGGGCACAAGGACGGGCTATTCCCGGCTATCCTCTTCTCATGGGTGTATGGAAGCTGGCTACAAAGTTGAGAATGGCTCCTCTGCGTGTGGCTGTTCTTGACACGATGTCTGAGCGCCGTCAAGAGACTTCGTGTATCCCTGGCACGCCGCTTCTCATTCAAGCTTGGAAGGAGACTCATGAGGGTAGTGGATTGAGACTCATGTTGATCGGATGGGCTGCAGAGCATAGTGAGTATCCCTCTGGTACGTTTGAGCTGGGTTTTGCTAACCTTCAGTGCGCGCGTCCCCTGAGGCTCGAAACGCATTCGCCAAATCCCTTCCTCAAGAGATCCTCAGCGAACTCGTCATTGTCATGAGTGAGCTCCCAGCAACCCCAGCTTTCACACCACAAGCCCTTCGCCACCAACAACCACTCATGCAACGAACCGCAGCACCAGAGATTGACCTCGACCCCGCGCCTCCTCGCCCCTCCAACAAGCGCAGTCGCAAGTCTGACGTTGGCTTAGGCACCACCAATCCCGACGATTCATACGAGATCAAGCCGGTAGTCAAGAAGCAAGCACGCCGTTCCGAGCCCATCCGCCGCAAGAGCAAAGTCGCAAATTCCTCCACTGACGGCGCGCCCTTGTCTCCTGAGAAAGACCTCGCTTTCTGCCGTGGCATGATCGCGCGCATGTGTTCCGGTCCCAGCTACTGGACTCGCCTTGTCAAAGCCTTCAAGCACCCCGTGGATCCCGTCGCAGACAACGTACCCAACTACCTCGAAGTCATCCAGAACCCTATGGACTTGACTACGATCAAAGGCAAAATGGAGAAAAATGAGTATAGCAGCTCTGGGGAGTTTGAGGAGGACGTCCGTCAGATCTTCAAGAATTGCTATGAGTATTGGAATGAGAGCGATCCTATCTGGTCTCAATGCAAGAATCTTGAGACGTACTTCGATCAGCAGTGGGGTTCGAGACATAAATACACGTCCAATATCAAGCACGAGATTGTTGATTGAGCAAGCTGTACAATACACTAATGGCATGGGGAGTTGACCTGTGTCTGTCTTTCGTGGGTATGATATGAGGGCATCACAGCGGGCGTTGGGCGAATTGAAGGGCGTCGTGGCTGAGCTTGGTCATCGTCTGAATGAGTAGCCTTTGCTTAATTTGTGTTCTGGCATTTTGCTCTCTGCTTAGGGGACGAGGGATGTCTCATGTACACTGTGTGCAATTAATAATGAAATGATACCAGTATATATAAGCATTGTAGATTCTGCGTGGTGATGTGATCGCTTTGTGTTGACGAATAACGAAGGCAACGGCCAAGATACAATACAGAAAGTGGACTAGATTGGGTGATTCGTATCTGCTGACATATCCAGATACATGTAGGTACAAACGAGCTCGCCATGCATAACAGAACTCAAGACCCCAGCTCTCCTACATCGATTCAGATTTTCCACAGCAGGTCATATTCTCTGTTAACGAAAGTGACAACATGACAGACCCACCAGCGTCGAAGAACCCTTCATCGTGCGCATCTTTCATATCCATTGAAGCACCAGGCTCATGCCTATCCCCGAGAATTCCCGTCGTCTCTGTAGCTATTTGTAAAGCAACGTTCGACCCATAGGCGAGGACGTGGGATTTCACAACCCACCTGTCACCCTTGATTCTCAAGGGCCGCCTATTTCTGAACTCATTACACTTCTCCTCTTCCTCTATAGCTTGAAGCAAAGTTTCTGGCACTTTGGAGATCCCGTTTGCCGTTGCGATCTTCTTGAAAATTGAGATCCTGCTGTCTAGAACTGGAGGTGGCTGAGACATTGCGGAATACGTCTCAAGCAGAGCTACAGTACAGCTTCTGGTCTACTTTCCCAAGCGAGATCGATGACAGAGTAGCCTCTGGGATCTTTCGCATTAACGTTGGCACTTATATCGAGCATGTCACGCAATATTAGCTCGAGTTGTTTGTAGTCGAGATGATTCGCGGTGAACAAGACATGTAGAAGCATTAGTAGTCATGCATATCAACCTGCTGGTTATGATCCGCGCCATACAGTAAGAACATTGGGATGGCCTCTGCGAGTTTTCGACCATCCGAACCAATACCGTCGTAGAGACTGAAAGCCAGAAGCACAAACTACCATGTGCTGCGATATTGAACTCGGCGTCCGGGCGGCACCTTTGGGAGAGGAGCAATGCTGACACTTCCATTGGGTCGTTGAGAACCGGTGAAGTTGCATAGTGCAGCAGTGGTCGACCCGACTTGGTGATGCTTTTGCTGTGAAGATTTGCACGGATGTAGGAGAATAATTGGAACTTGATGGCGATGCAGAGGGTTGTAGTGTGCCACTTTGAGACAGCTGGATCTTCGGCGAGCCGTTCGAAAAAGATATAATCGTGCTTGACAGAATCATCTAGGTAAGCTTCGTAGCTTTCGATTGGCCAAAGGACTTGCTTCAGGCGTGACTCGATCAGTGGTAACCAGGCCGCTGACAATGGATTGGATAAAAATGGGACTTCACTGCAGCGAAGTTCATTCATGAGAGCGTGGAATATGCTGGTGAAGACGGAGGCTCCATGTTCTGCCTCGTATTCTGCTGCGCTTGTACAGCCTAGGATTTGTGACTGGAGTATCGGATCGCAGTGCCAGAGCCGGAAATAAAATGCAACTGCCTGTAATATTTTGTCATCGACAAGTGCCGTGTTGATCAGAGCACAGAGCTTCTCGAGTCTCTCGTCCGCAAATATGAATTCGTGTACTGTCTTGTGCACGGAAAGTCTTCCCATGCAGAAGGATGATATTATTTCCTTCCTGTTCTGCTCGAGTGTCCATTTTGATTTAGTGTTGGTAGAGTGATGAGACCACGGCATCTGCTTTGGAGAACTCGTTTCGCCTGGATGCAATTCCTTGTCTTGGTTTCGTCTGTTGCCACCGGTGTCGCAATGGCTGTAGCGCCAGCGGCTCATTCGGAGGCTCGATTGCAATTGTCATCCCAAGAGATTGGGGCACATGCCACGTTGGAGTATTTGTAGGTAGTTAATCGTTTGGTGAATGTACTGCTTGGGGGATCTTGGAAATGATCCGGTTCTATAATTCTTCCAGATCAGAAGGGAGCTCGTCAAGGAAGCTTCCTTCGGCTATGATATCTCCCTCTTCAATCCCGAATATGGTTTCTGCCACCACCAGCCTTGCCCAGATGAACACAGATGAACACACTCCACAATCTCAGCAATCAAGACATTGACAATATCAATGGCTGGGTCGCCCGGATACATAAATTCGGTCATTGCAGCAAGTCTCTCCGCGACAAACTTTTGAATGTCACCGGATATGTAGTCTTGGATCCTGAGGAATGGATGGGTACTTGTCGAGACCCTTCTCGATGGTAGTTTCTGGCCGGCTAGAGCATAGAACTTTGGATCTCAATGAGCTAGAGGGTGGTAGGTCAGCCAGCTTAAGCATGAACCCAATTGCATCATGTTTCTTCGTCTCCTCGCACTCGTCAAGTTCATTAACGATGCAAAGGATCCAGCTTCTGCTAGACTGTTTACGGATGATATCATCAACAGCACCTTGAAGTTTTGCCTCTTTCCAGATGCTCAATTCTTTCGGACTTGCTCCGGATCGTAACATAAGCTTGTGATACCGTGGCCGGATGCTCGGGATGACCTCTGGCATCGCAACCAAAAGTTGAGGTAGGAGACAATGCAGTATTTCAAGGAAGGTTCGTTCAGAAGACCTTCGTCACCCAACAGCCAGTCCCTAAGGCCCGGTACGTCGTATGCTTTTGGGGTAGCATTTCACCTTAGAGTGTTGACATGTTGCCCCTCTATTGATGCATACCTGGGGTTGTCAGATAAGTGACGAAGACTCTGCACAATTTCTTGGGTAACTTGGACACACTACCGGAAGGCACGACTCGCCATTTATCAATGGATCCGTACCCAAAGTCTCTAACGCTTCCTCATCTGAGTAGGTCTCCGGGTTAGAATACTTAGTGACTGAAGATGTGGGTTGGCCAGCGCACCTTTCGAGGGGTACTTTGGCAGCCACAAGGGAGCCTTTCGTCTTACCTGTGTTTATTGCATCACGGTAAAGGCTCTTCAGGTTGCCTTCCAACCACTCGAAATCTTCTGCATCCACTTCATTGTCGGTGCTGAACTTGCAGACATCCCTGTGATTGTCCCGCCTCCTCAAGATGGTCTCCCTATGTCAAGGTAAATTAAGAACGGCTGATTAATACGGCACGTTCTGGATGTAAATCAGCTACATGTCATCTCATTTACGGAAGCCGGACGAGGACCGTACCTCGTCAATAGTCTCGTAGCATAATATGATCTGATAGTTCTCCAATTGGTGTCCCCTGCTCTATTCTAGTATATCCGAAAACAATGATCCGCTCTCTACAGCATCAAGGAGGTCATTGGTCTTGATCCCCTTCGCACTTTTCACAATTTTTGCACACGACTTCGTTATACAAGACCTTGGAGCTTTCAGTTAGCCCATTGTGCGCCGTGCCCATAAAACTCAGGGCAAATGTGGAGTCGAGAATATTTCGATGCTTGGGATTCGCAGCGGCGTTTACGAGGGTCGGCTTGATCAGTATACCAGCAAGACTGTGGCCGATGAGCATGAGGGGTCTGCGAGAAGAGTCTACCCTCTTACTCCAGAGGTTTTCAAAGAGCTGTGTTGCCTCGGTGGTGAAGCGGTCTTTCCCAGACCCAATTACAGGACTTGAATTGTAGGTGCACAGCATTATACGCCCACGGTCGAGAGACTTTGGAAGCTATTCTTCGAGCCAGAGGTGGTGGCACTCGTTAGCGGCATATCTGAGGAATAGCAGGAAGAGGGATCGATATCAAATGTCCATTATATAGCATCTGGGCCATAAACATTCAAAAGTTCGGACTTACTCTATGACTGATTCCACATTACCCGTCACTCCTTTGCCATTGTATAGAACTTTGAGCGTCTTAGTCTAATTAGTAAATTGGACACAGATGAGACGGTAACTTGAAGGATTTACCATCACGATGCAAACAGCAAGTCTGGATTGAACGATACATTTGAGCAGAACAAAATGGCATATGTATGGGCAAGGGGAGGGGAAGCTGTTGCTATTGTAACGAGGCTGTACGTGTATCAGGCGTCTCAAATGAGGTCCATGATGGTGGCCCCTTGAAGTAATGCAGGCGGCAAGGTTGATAGCGAGAAGATGCGTCTGCAGACCCTTGAAAAAATAACAGGCAAATCACTGGAGTCCGCCCTGGATTACAAGCATCAACTATTCCCAATCGCTAGATATTTAAGCTAACAGGTACCCTACGCTTGAATGGACCCTAATGCAGCGATTTGGGGGCTACTTCAGTCTGGTACTGTACATTTGATCGACGTTGACAACTTCGAAGAAGTGAATTTCGGAGGAGCAGAGCAACATGCCGACGGCTGTGCAGTTTACACATAGCAAAAGACAGGTCATAATATGGTTATCCATACATAGAGTCGTGTAGACTTAGTAGATGCAAAAATAAACACAAAGTAGCGTCTCGGGTGTCGCTGAGACATGAACGTAAACATAATCCTGCAATGACGAACTGCAGACGTTTTATCTGGGATGCGCATTTTCCAGGCTTGAAGCCGATCAGTGATTCCAAAATTATGGCCTGACAATCATGACATGCATCATGGCTAGAAGCAATTTATCAGGATTCATGCTTTGGCCAGCGTGCGTTTTATTTGGCCAGAACTCAAACAAATCCATGAAGAATGCTGTTGGCTGACCGAACAATTAGGAGCTCTTCCAGCTTGGCCTGTGTGGGTGTGGCAAGCGAGCTCTGTCTGCAGAGTAATTGATCTCTTTGTGTGGTGCCCATGGCAGATACACGACCAGACCGCTCTTGCAGCAGGATTTATCGCCATGATATTCCAAAGAGCTTGGTCTTGCTCTTTGCGGGACTGTCGAGTGTAGCGTCGGCGTTTTCCAGGTATATTCTTTGGTGTCCTTTGACGTCCAATGTGAGATATTTGTAAACGAACTCGCCTCCGGATTCGCTGTCCGCTGAGGGCTTGATCTTGTGCAAGTTGACCACACCCTTGTTGAGAGGCCCTTCCACCTAGGGGAATTAGCTTTGGCCGCAGAATGGCAAATCAAAACGTACATTGAAATGCATGATCAGATGATCTCTGCCATATTGATCCTTTCGAGTACTGGAACTGAAAGAACGTCAGCGCATGCTAACAAATTGCATGACAGAACCTACGCAATTGGCCTTGCCCTCGCCCACTTGTTCCATGTCGGTTCTCCATAGGCAATTATCTTTTTGCTGTCGCCCAGAAGGCCCGTACATCTCGGATCCTTCTTAACCTGGTTGACTGCTTTGTTGAAGTGTACCGTTTTGCTATCGAGGGAGAATACTTCCGTATACATAACATACGCTACGCCTCCCTGTAATCGATTAGCAGTTGTTGCTGGCAAGCAGGCTTCTTCAGACTTACTGTTAAAACAGCACCGAGAAGAATGAAGCTGAAATTGAAAGTCTGCTGCGTCGTCCTCGCCGCCTTCTCTCCTGCTGAGAGCTCTCCCCAAGCCACTCTTCCATCGTCATTGAATGGCGTTACTGTCTTTCTTCTTGGTCGAGGAGTTCCACTTGTCGTTCCTAAGCCAGTCTGTGTTGCATACATTCGTGCGGCGAGGATAGGACGGAGAGTTGCCGGGCATTTGAGCAGGGAAGGATGGCGAAGTGAATTCATAATGGCGGTTCGATTGATGTCTTGGAAGACAAAGAAGTTTGGTCACTGGCGTTCAAGACTTGGAGCTCCAAGTGAAGCTGTCGTTGAAATTGAAGCTCATGATTTCGAAGCTTGAAGCTTCATGTGGGGAAATACTACTAGCCTGCTTTTGGCACAAGGGGCAACCGAAGCTTGGCAAGAATCCTAATCGACAATCTGGCCCGCTCCTCGATATATTTCCACCTCAGAGCCCCTCGAAAAGGAGATAGTCAACTTCTCAACATAACAGAGCTGCCGTTTCGAGATCGCCAAACTCGTTACGCCTTCTAATAGAGCAAGATAGTCCTTACGATGTCTACGCAAACGCCAGAACAGGCGCAGGCAGAGCAAAGTGCCTGCTATGCCTCCGTCGAAGAAATCAGAGCCATCTTCGCCAAATTGAAGACGAAGCCTGCGAACAAAGTAAGTAGGCCGGTGCTGGCAGTGATATGAGGGCATGGCGAAGGTGCGAGCTGAGCTGAGCTGACTCTTTCTCTAGGTATGCTTCGATTGCAAAAAGAATGATACCTCATGGTGTTCGACGAACTTAGCAGTCTTTCTCTGCATCAGCTGTTCCGCGCTCCACCGAGGGCTAGGAGTTGACTTCACCTTTGTGCGCTCTCCAACTCTTGATGGTATGGACCTATAAACTTCGAGGGGAGGGAGTTGTAAATAACGTCTACAGAGAAATGGACCTGGAATCAGCTGCGGATAATGAAAGTCGGGGGCAACGAAGCGGCAACGAAGTTCTGGCTCAAGACTGGCGGACGTGCTATGATTGACAGCAAAGACCACAAAGCCAAGTACAAAAAGGATGTCTGCCAGAAATACACTCAGAGGCTTAAGGATCTTGCGCAAGCAGATGCCGCTCAACAGTCAGTTTCCCATGGTTTGTTTTCCAACGGTACTGATAGAGATGCAGGTTAGCCACTGCTGAAACCGACGAGCAGCTCCAGAATTCCCACGTTGTATACATCACAGATGTAATGAGCAATGGTCCTGACGGGACCTCTACCCCTGCTGGCGAACCTGACGATGACTTCTTCTCTTCTTGGGACAAGCCATCTATCAAAAAGCCTACACCACCCATTTCTCGAACTGCGACGCCCCCTGTCGTTGGCCGAACACCATCACCATTTCTCAATGCGGGAAATGCAAATGGAAATGGTAATGGCATTGCCCGGACCGCTTCTCCATTGGCAGGCGGCGCTGCCCCAGCTGCGAGCCGAACGACTTCATCTGCTGCATTGCGCAAAACTGCTGTCGGATCCGGGCCCCGCAAAGCAAATGTGCTGGGAGCTAAGAAGACGAAGCTGGGAGCCAAGAAGGTTACAGGAGATATCATTGATTTTGATGCCGCAGAAAAAAAGGCAAAGGAAGAAGCCGAGAGGATTGCAAAGCTAGGCTATGATCCAGATGCGGAGGAGACCCCTGTTAGCAAAAAGGCGACTACCACCAAAGCGGCAGATCTACCAAATATCGCATCGCCAACACCAATCAGCCCTGGCGCAAGAGGCCGCAACAACAGTGATGTTGAGCGACTTGGAATGGGTATGGGACGTCTAGGATTTGGACAAATTGGTGGCAGCAAGGCAGCCCCTGCCCCTAAGAAGATGGGAGGGTTTGGTTCCGTTGGTCCAGCCAAGACAGAAGGTAGGACATGAAATCAACATTGCAAAATAGCGCTAACAAATTACACAGATGATGACCAGAAATATGCTCGACAAAAGTTCGGAACCCAGAAGGGCATATCGTCAGACGAGTTCTTTGGCAAAGGCTCTTTCGATCCCAACGCGCAATCCGAAGCCAAAAACAGACTACAAGGATTCGAGGGTGCCACATCCATCTCATCCAACGCATACTTTGGTAGACCCGAGGATGAAGACGCAGGAGAGGACTATGGTGATTTAGAGAGTGCTGCGAAGGACTTTGTTCGCAAGTTTGGTGTCACCGCAGGCGATGATCTGGAGAACCTGACTCAAGTTCTGGGCGAAGGAGCGACCAAATTGCAGGGTGCTATCAGAAGCTATCTCAACAGCTAGATGGCTCATCTCAAAATGGGGGTTTTATTCTGAGCTGAGGCATGGGGATAGTGGAAGTGAAGTCTGGCGTTCGGCGTAGGATTACAAGTGATACGTGGATCATTTGTGAGGGGATGGTTCGCCACAAGAATGAGAGAGTGGCGAGCCTGAGTTGTCGTTCGTGGTTTGATTTGCGGCATAGATTGCGGTCCTTCAGTTTAATAGAAAATACATGACGCTGAACTTCAGGCCTATTCTACTCTTTTCTTGGCTTTCCACTTGCCTTGTTCCCTTTGAGAATGGTACGAAGTATGGAATGCACTCTTCTATTCTAGTTCCAATCAGGTACCGTAGTACATAGAAGTCCTTCCGGGCATGGTTCTTGATAAACACGTAGGCATTTTCGTAAGTCAAGATACCTTATGCTTCTTACCCAAGTACCTAGTTGGTAGTGACAAAACCACTCTTCACACTTCCACCCTCCACCACTTGCCCGCCCACTCTCCTCTCTCGCTGCAAAGGTATATGTACCCAGTCCTCCGCCAGCCAAATGTCTAACTTTATATATGGGTTACAACAATTAAACTCGCTCGCTGGTTTGAAGTGCCGTAGGTCTAAGAAGGACGTGTTTTACTTCGTAGATACTTGATACCGGCAGAGTAAGTATAAGCCCAAGGCTATATTGTCTACTCCACATTTTTGATGGCGAGAGTATCGTTCACGTTTCCAGGTGTTTTAACCGACGAGCCTTGTACGCATGCTTTTGAGAAGTGGGTGTTCATTTAACGTGATAAGGTACCGTGCCTGACTCCTGGGTACCTAGATACGTACGCTACGGAGTACACCGCCAAATCCCTGTTATCGAACTCAAAGAAACCTGTCAACATTGAAGCCATTCACAAAACACCTCACAAACAGCTCCGTAAAAATAGAGTTTCTCCAAACCAAGTTTCACCCATCAAAGCGGGCCGTTGGAGAACAACTGGCCAGGAACAACTGCCACGCTGGACCCCTGGCCGAAAGCCGCTGGCTGGGATCCATCTCGTTTGCAGCCTGTTTTCGTCTGTTTATGACGTATTTCGACGGCGTACCCATGGACAACGCAAATGGCCAGCAAAACAGACACCTGAAGTAAAACCCGTTTTTGTACGGATGCTAAGATTGGATGAAAGCTGGCCCAGGTGAGTCAGACAGGCCATCTTTGATTGACTGTGGCAGGGCAGCCCCATGACAAGACAGGGAGGTGCTGGCTGGGCGGTTGGGTATTTTCCTTCATTGGGATGATTGGGTCCAGGGCATGAGTGCTGTGTCGGGTATGGCGTGTCGTGATATGATGTCGTTGTGAGACTTCTTGATTTTTTGTTGTCAATTCATGCGAGGTGGTCAAGGACAAGACAAAGAGCAGCTGGATAAGTACTTGGGGTTTGAACTCGTTCAACGGCCTTTGTGTTTTGCTCGTTACCCAAGTTTTGATTATCACTGAAGAAGTTACTACTTGACTTGAGACATTTGTTTACTTATTGCTTTACCTGCGAGCGCAGTACATACTCGATATGAGGATTACGGTTCTCTTCCCGCTGGCTTGTGCCATTGTGGGATTCGTGCTTTCGATGCTTACTCTCTTCGCGGGCAGCAAGAAGTGTTTCATGGAAGACTACCATATCATGACTGTACGTCTTCCTCCCTCTCCCCTCCTCACAAACCCAAGAACCAACTAACTCATCTCCTCAGCTCAACACCTCGACCCTCGGACACAACATCCTCGGATCCGACGACCCTTCTGCTACGACCACATCCTCATCTCCAACCGCAACAGCAACCTCAACAGCGGACAAGATCGGCGATTTCTTCAGCGACGTCAAAGACAACGTCACCGACACCATCGAGAACGAGTTCAATGACCTGGTTGCAGATGTTGCGGATAGACTGGCGAAGGAGCTGGGGATTAGACAGTGGTATAGTCTACATATGATGGATGTGTGTGAGGGGTATTATAAGCCGAATGCTACTGCCAATGGCGCGAGTAAGAATATTACGGATTGTTCGAATCGGACTGCGATGTGTAAGTTCCCATCTCTTTGGATTCCAAGAAGTCAACTGGAAAAGGGACATGACTGATCTCTGACCGCAGATGATTTCGACCTCGATGAAATCCTTAACCAACAACTCGAAGTCGGGCCACTGAAGATTAATCTTTCAGATATCAACTGGCCCTCTGATATCCAAGACGGTCTTGACACGCTGAACGTCGCTTTCAACGCCGTCTTCATCCTCTACGCAATCGGCATCGCCGCCGCCGGCCTCGCCATCCTAGCTTCCATCGTCGCATTCTTCCTGCACGGATCCCGGCTGATATCCTTCGGAAACTGGGGTCTCGCATCACTCTCCTTCATCAGCCTTCTCGTCGCCTCTGCACTCGTCACATACGTGATGAACAAAGCGGTACATATCATCAACAAGTACGGCAATGATGTGGGCGCCTATGCTTATCGCGGAGGGAAATACTTGATTATTACTTGGGTGGCGGTTGCGGTGATGGGATTGGCGAGTTTGGCGTGGGTTCTGGAGTTCTTTGTCGGCAGGAGGAAGGAGAGGAGGGTTTATACGGAGAAATCTGCGGGGAGGAGTAGCGGGTGGGGGAGGAAGAGGAAGAGTGATGAGGCGCATTTGAGGAGGGCGGGTGTTTGAATGGGGAGTTGAGGGAGATGTTTGAATATGGACTTGGGAGGCGGTGGAGATTGATGAGGATGAATGTCATGATGAGATGAGAAAGATGATTGTTGGATATGTTGAGAGCGAGGGAGCAATTGAGCGTTGGATATTTCCGGCGCATTGGGAGGAGCGGATTAATGGATTGGATACCTAGCCTGCACTGAGCTTTCTTCAAGCAAGGTGCAGGTCATCGTTGCTTTTTCATTTCCGATACCCAGCAGAATGATCTTTTCATTCGATGTACTGTACTATATTTCCAAAACTCTATAGCTGGCAAAACATTGTCAGATATAGGTCGGTCAATTTAAACTTCTTCAAACCTACCTTGCTCCGAAGTTCGAACAACTCCCTCCTCCGTCAGCCATGTTATGATACTCAAGGTAGCCAGTCAGCCGCCTCCTTCAATGAGCCTTCACCATCCCGAAAGCCAAGTGAGTAAGATCGCATCGACACAAATCTTTGCCATCACTGTAAACATCAACATCTTCACATCCTCACGTCTTCATTTTCAGCACATCCATATCTGCACCTCTCGAACCAGAGTCCAGACCTCCAAATCTGACACCCATGCTCAAGCCCGTCCTCGCCATTCGCCCATACAGACCTCGACCTGTCGATCCCCGTAACCAGATAAACGCTAGCGCGCATCGACTCCCAAAATCAAGCTTATTGAACCTTGTTCAGCTGAAGTGGTCAGGGCCCTGAGATCACGCAAAGTCTACTTGCAGAATAGAATACCTTCCAAAATGAGTGTAGATTTCTCTTGACTAGATAATTGTTTGATCTTTTGATAAATGTGAAGAGATTTAAACGTAAGGAGAATGGAGGGAGGGAGGGCCTTGTAAAGAATCTGGAATCTTCAATCGACAGCCAAGTGGGTTCCGGCAGCAGCTGCCGACAAGCAATGTGGAAGATCGAGTGGGCTGAGATGGGCAGGTGGGGTGTGCGAGAGGGTGCTGATTGGACTGGGGGAGAGAGCTAAGGCCTGGTCTAGATGCAACGAGGGATGGCAGGGCACGTCACTAAATGAACTAAAGAATGGCTCTTTCTCGCTAGCTTGGGCGCGTTTAACTTCATGTGTTTTGTTTAATTTCAATCTCTCGCGACGACATCTCTTCTTCTCATCCTCGGCTTTCTTCTCGATTGTATTCTTGCGCGTGAACATCGATTGATCATTCTTCTCGGGGATATTCTTCCGGTACGAGACTTCCAGGTGTGGTGGAAGTGCTGTGAGTTTTTGATTTGTCGCCATTGGTGGAGCTGTGAAGTGAGGGAACGGTGCGTCGTTGATTGCTCGATCGCAATTGAAGTAAGGAGAAGAGCGCAGCCACAGCATCGTTCATCATGGCGTACAATCAACCCCAGCATGGCGGAGAGGCAGATGGCTACTACAATTCTGGCCAGCAGGATATAGGTATGCAGAACCAGGCGAAGGGATATGGAGGACAGCCAGATCAATACCAGCAACAGGGTGGATATCAACAGCAGCAGCCCCAAGGTCAATACCAGCAGCAACAAGGCGGCTATCGGCAACAACAAGGTCCTCCTCCGCAACAATACCCCCAACAGCCTCCGAACTATGGAAACAACATGCCACAGAATGCGCCGAATGCGGCGAATGGAAAATTGTCTGGTTTCGAGCAGACGTTCAAGCTGGATAAGCCCAAGTATAATGATCTTTGGGCTGCGCTTCTCTTCCTGGCTACTTTCCTTGGGTTCGCAGCTGTGTCGGGATTGGCGATTCATGGATATGTCGTTGGTGGAAATGGAGCCATTTATGGCGGTAATCAAGATATTTCATTGAACTCCAATACCATCATCTTGTTGTAAGTTGCATTCTGGACTGGCGCCGATGCATACTGATGAAACAGCGCTTTCGTCTTGGCTGTGGCTTTCGTTACTTCTGCTGCTTACTTCTGGATCATTCGTGCCTTCACTAAACAGTAAGTACTTCTTCAAACAGTACTTTGGAGTCCAAATTGACATTGTTGCAGAGCTATCTGGATCACCGGTATTCTTCAAATTGTCTTCGGAATCGGAACGGCCATTGTATACTTTGGGCGTCACTGGTACAGTGCAGCAATCGTCTACCTCATCTTCTCGGTATTCTACATCATCTGTTTCATCTCTTGGATTCCCCGCATCCCCTTCTCGGTCTTGATACTCCAAACCGTCATCGATGTCTCCAAAAACTACGGACATGTCTTCATGGTATCTGCAATCGGAGGACTCATCGCTACTGCATTCGGCGCTTGGTTCTCCGTGACCATGGTCACAATCTACGTGAGATATTATCCAGGCAATGCCAGCTGCCAGTCCGAAGGAGGGTGCAGTAAGGCCAAAGTCATCGGTCTTCTGGTTTTCATCACATTCGCTGGATACTGGATCACCGAAGTCATCAAGAACGTCATCCACGTCACCATCTCAGGTGTCTACGGCTCGTGGTACTTTTGCGCTCAAAAGCCAGGCGGTGTCCCCAAAGGAGCTACCCGTGGCGCATTCAAGCGCTCCATGACCTACAGCTTCGGCAGTATCAGTTTTGGTAGCTTGATAGTCGCTATTGTCCAATGCATGCGTCAAGCTTGCTCCATCGCTCAGCAGAACGAAGCTGCGCAGGGCAATATGCTCGGCGTGGCTTTCTTCTGCTGCTTGCGGTGCCTCATTGGGATCTTGGATTGGGCTATTCAGTTTATTAACGAGTATGCTTTCTCGTATATTGCGTTGTATGGAAAGGCCTATATTCCTGCTGCTAAGGTAAGACCTTCCTGTCTCATCTAGCTTAGATTTTTTGACTAATTCAATCAGACAACATGGACCATGATGAAAGACCGCGGCATCGACGCCCTCGTCAATGAATGTCTCATCAATCCCGTGCTCACTATGGGTGCTGTCTTTGTCGCCTACCTCTGCTCCTTCCTCGCCTACCTGTACCTCACTTTCACTTCACCAAGCTACAACGAAGGCAACGCCTTCACGGCTGTCGTCATGGCCTTCGCATTCCTGATCGGCTTGCAAATAGCCAATATCTTCCTTGTGCCTATCAAGAGCGGTGTTTCAACACTCTTTGTGGCGATGGCATTCGATCCAGAGGTTCTGATTAATGAGTACCCCGATTTGTGGCAGAGGTTGATTCATGTTTATCCGCATGTTCAGCAGGCGGTGCATGTTTAAAGATGGGCGGTGATAGGGCGGTGGGAGAGCATAATGTATGAACGGAGTGCGTTGTGTGTCGGTGTGAGGTGCGTAATGTATGAACGGAGTGCGTTGTACGTGTGAATACTTTGAGGACTCGGAAGCCTGGGGTGGAAAACGAAAAGCGTAAACTTGATTTTGCAAGTACGAAGAGATGAAAGTGAAGCAAGGGATGGGAAATACCCAAATAGCGGGCGTTCTGGCTGCTGGCTGTGATGGGCAGGAGCGGGCTTTGATACGATTGCTTTGAATACCATGATTACATGCTTACGCGCATGCAGGAATAGGATAATTTAATGTACAGTACTAATAATGAATGGATTATCCAAAATCCAACTGCTAACTGATTTTCTCCGGCAATCTGGTGAGGGAGACAGGATGTCGGCGGTTTTTTCCTCGAATAGGGAGGAGGTCGAAGCGCAGGAGAAATGGACGCTAAGTTGCATGTCACAGTATAAGTACGCTTGGTAGGTTCTCAGTGGGGGGTTTTTTTTTAGATTTGATAGGTCGTTATTTCGTTATTGTGGCAGCAGAAGTACAGTACATACATGGTTAATCTTAAATTCAGAGAACGCCGAGATAGAGAAAATGGGGAGGGGGGAGGGAGGAAGCAGAGGAAGCAGAAACAGATGGCGAGCGGGAAAGATGAAAAACAGAAGAGCCAAACGAAGGAGAGAGAAAAGCGACGAGAAGAAAAACAGAGCAGCTGACCCAGCCAGCTACTTACCTACTACCCATGACATAAATCCGAACCGATGAGGAAGCAAAGCAAAAACAGGGGGGACCAAGCAATCAATCCGAGTGAAGCGACGATCGCGCCACGACTAATTGTGTGCTTATTTCCCTGATAATCACAAAGAGAACCTAGAACACTCAATATGCATGGTGCAGCCGATCCGACACAACCCGGAGAGAGAGAGAGAAAAGGCGGGAAATAGCGCGAGAGAGATATTGAGATACACTCCTCGGGGATGAAAGAAAAAGATGGATGCGAAACCGAAATAAGTGAATGGTACCGCGAGTCCCGAGAGGACTCAGTAGGGTAGATGGCAATGGAGAAAAAGGAAAGACTGGGTAAATGCTCGGAAATTGAGGAATCGATCGTACTGCAAGGAACTTTGCAGGTGGAGATGGATATGAATCCAAGGAGGACGCTCGCAAGACGCTTCCAATTTGAAGGAAAGAGAGGAACCACAAGCAATCACAAGTAGAACATGCAGCCGTCCAAGTTTGGATGCCAGGGGTTCTTTCGGCCATCAGTCGGTCGTGTCATCATCCAGACGTTTGGATCGGCTGCGTAGTCTTCGACAGATCGAGGGCTGTTGTTAGAGGCGCTGGGCGCCGTCCTGGATGCTCCTGTACTCGAGGAAGATCCCACGCCTGGAGATCTAGAAGACGGCGATCCGGCAGCCGGAGGTGATTGCGGAGATTTCGAGTCTGGAGACTTTGGATCAGAGTCTGGCTTTAGAGCTGCTGGAGTGTGCACTCCTTCCAAAGCAGGCTTCATGTAGCATCGAAGTCTGTCGCACAGGAGGTCGGCATATCGCGCCGGTGTGCAGACAGAGACAATCTTCGCAGCTCTGGCGCTTGTCCAGCAGATATTGTTCGTCTATGATCACGGCGCGTTAGCATTCACTAACTTGCGAGCGAGGGGCTAGTTGGAGAGCTTACGATCTTGTGCAGTTCGCTGGCGGTGTATTTGCAATCATCCCAGATAACCACATACAATGCACTCCTCGCAGTACCCAGTTGGCTAAAGTGACTCTGCAGGTAGAAGCTCCAGCTGTATGGAGTGATGGCCTTGCTATCCACTACAGTGCCTGGTTCGAGACTGGGATCCAATTTCGGGTCGTCGCTGTAGGGTTCCGCCCACGGATAGAACCTCGCATGGTGGCGTTTGGTGACAACGACGAGAGTGAGCTTGGGGACCCAGGCCTTGGCATCTCTGGGGATCTTCTTTTCTTTGCGGAGAGCGGCAAGTGCAGCTGCGCAGCCTCGCATGATCTGGTCTTTCTCTTCGTACAGCACCATGCCGTATTGACTCTCGCTTACGCCGTCTCGGTAGAAGAGAATGCGGGCTGGCAGCCGAGCTGTCCAGCCGCCCTTTTTGAGATCTGGATTGCTTCCAGATTTCGCGTACCAGGCTAGGACGCGCTCGGCCATCATTCCTTCGAGGTCTGAGATGTACTGTAACGCTCTGTTAGCGGGGACGTTTGGGGAGTTGGGAGGAGATTTGGACTTACTTCTTCCTTCCCTGTCTGGAGTCGGGCAGATCCGAGGTAATGACCGGATGTGTCGTCATGAGTCGCAACTACAGCGGCCATAGACGGACATCCCGTACTCTTCCCTGGATGTGTCACGTCCGCACCCACAATCATCGTTTTGAGGGGCGCACCGGAAGGACCCTTACTCTTATCACGTGTTGCGATGGTATGGCTCACGCCCTTCATCTTGAAATTGATCTTGAGGCTGGGAGGAAAGAAAAAGGTTAGCAGAGAGTATCTACCAGAGATGAGGAAGGCGCTTACCAGATGTTAGCAAGAATAGGATCGTTGGGGCGCAGTTTCAGGAACTTTGCTTGCGTGACGCAGACGCTTGGGATGCCCATCTTGCAGTCTGCCCACCGCTTGATTTCTTGGTACGACCCTATATCTCTCTCTGGTAGGATGATCAGCAAGAATGGGACGTCTTCTTTCTTCACCCGGAAGGACGCGAACATGGAGTCGAGTAGGGCGGTCCAGTTCTGTCGGTACTGCTGCTTGTCGGTATTGGAACTTGCGGATGGGACTGGTCTGGTGTAAGGAGCTGCGTTGATCTGAATGTCCTGGCTAGGCGTAGGTGTCATCAGGTACTCTTTGAGCTTCGCTGTCAGAACTCCAGCCGCAGCTGGGATGGCGGTGTCGGTCATGTGTTTATTATTGGCTGCTACTTCGAGATTCCTTCTTCGAATCTCGGCGTTCTGTCTTCCGGAATTGCGGTTGCTCTCTGGTTTGGGTACTTCGGGAGTAAACAGAGGAAGTACAAAGATTCGGTTGGCTCCTTTTGGTTCAAGCCACGACGTCTGTTTTTCGATATTCCAGCCACCGCGGAAAAGTGAGGGTTGTTCTTGGTTCTTCGAAGGTCCTCCCTTTTTGTAGAGTAAGTCTGGGCCGGAGAGCTTCTTGGCATTTATTGGGACCAGTTTGGGACCTTCGTTGGGTCTATTCGTGGTTTTGAGGCCGAATGTCTATTTTGGTCAGTAATGCGAGGTGGCCAGTCGATGGAATGTCAGTTTTACCTTGTAGAAAGGCTCCAAGGGGTGCAGACCAAGGACCTTAAGGCCGTCACCCAAAATTCTCTTCGCGTTCTGGTGCGGTTTTCTCGAGGCTTTGTCGACCATACTTAGTCCACTGACACTCTGTACGGACTCTCTGGCAACTTGCCAATCAAGGATAGTAAGGACGTCAGCAGGGTACCATATCTGTCGACCTTGAGTGCCGAGATTGATGCAAGGAGCGCTGAGCTCGGCGTTCGTTGGTCGGTAAGGCTTGAATGATCCAGCAGGATACTCTTCCTATCAGTCAGCATCCATCACTCGAGCAAGTACAGGACATTATGAAACTTACTATCCTTCAGATAATCTGAAACGAAAAAGTTTCTCCCTTCCTTCTCGAACGTCGTCTGAGAAACAGTCTGACCTCTGTAATCACAGATGACCCAAGTTCGACTCGATTTATGGAGATCCAACGTCACCCGAATGTTCTTCAGCAAAGCCGCGAATTGTTTAGGGTTAGGATTGCCCTGGCTTCTACTGAATGCCATTTTCATCCATGCCCACAAATTGATAGGTGACAGGAATGCTGTGGTGACGGTGTTGATATTGAGTAGGACCATGCCATCGCCAGGACGCATCGACGTGAAGAATCCATCTCTAAGAAAGTATGGATCAGGAACACTTCTTCTAGCATTCCTGTATTCCTCGGGCTGTTCTTCCGGGTAGACCTTGTTTCCGACTTTCCCAGTGCGAGAACCCGGCTTGTTGATGTTCTTCCAGGAGATGATGTTGAGTATTTTCAACAGATCGTCTGGAGTATCCATTTGCTTCTTTCCAGCAACATGGGCCTTCAAAGCTTCCATGTCTACTTTCCCAACCTCGTTGACCGTGGTGCAGAGTGTGGGCCGCGTACGTGTTTGCTGCTTCTTCGGGCTTGTGTTGCTTTGTGGCTGAGGCATGACAAGACCAATATGGGCGGAATCCTTGAAGAGTGGACCAACAGAGACAATCGTTGAGTCGTAGTCAGACGCCCAGTTATCATGGGAAGGCTTGTTGAAGGTAGTGAGATAGTGATCAATCAAGAACCGTTTCGTTTCGCGTTGAACCCTGCGCTTCCACTCGTCTTTGGCGTCCTCTGACTTGTCATCTTGTCCATCCTCTTTCTTGGGCTTTTCTTCCTCGATGGTAACGCTGTACTTGAGAAGCTTCACGTTCTTGTCGATTTCGATCTCGAAGAAGTTGCATTTGGCTTCAACTTTGCTGCCTTCGTACGCGGCTGGCTTCTTCGGTAGATTTCTTTCGGAAAGTTTCCATCGGAGGAGTTGCGCAGCTTTCTCCTCCTGTGGCGAGAGCCATTTCTGATCTTCTGCGAAAGGAATGGAAGACGATCCCTCAGATTCCTTTCCTTTCCCAGAATCCTTCGATGGGCTGCTAGATGGAACGACTGTTCTCGTTGGTAGTCCAGTTGAGAGCTTTGACGAAGAGGCTCCTTCTTTCTGCTTCTTGATCTCTGCGAGAACCTTAGCCCTGTACTTAGGAGTGAACTGATCGATGACATCTCCGCCGACATCCTTGAGTTCCATAGCTTTCTTATCCTTATCCTTCACAAGAGGACAACCATTCTTCTTCATTTGAGCAGGGGTGTGATCGCCGTGACCACAGACTGTGCAAGTCCCTCCATAGCCAAGTTCAGTGCAATCCTCGGCTTCGTGGCCTTCCTCTAAGCATTTATCACAGATCTGCTCATCGTACTTGGGATATGGCTTGGTGCATGTCGAGGCTTTATGTGTGGTTTTCTCCTTGCACTTTCCACAACCCTTCGTTTTGTTGCATGATCTGGACCCGTGGTCAACCTTACACAGCGAGCAGAGTGCCATCGTTGCGACCAATCACGAAGTGCATCGAAATAGTAGCCGAGTCTTAACTGAGGGAAAAGACGAGTTGGATAAGTGTAGGAGCGACGAGAAATAAGTTCTGAGAATAGACGCAGCTATTGCAGATTTGATTTTCTGTCTGTGTCCAGAGGGACTAATTTATATCCTTCTCAGGATCTACCCGTGCCGCTGCAAGTTTGCTTCGGGCAACGTGAACACGATACGGAGATGATATGTGACCACTACTCACAAACTCCTGACTGGAAAATGATCGATCAGCTGCGCGGCAATCCTTTGCCAGTCAGATGAGACCAGTTCAAACCTAGGCAGAAATATTTGCTTTTAAGCCTCAAACTTCAGCAAACCGACTTTACCATGGAGTGCATGCCATGCACTGCATGGTCTCTATAGCACATATCAGGATCTGCTCTCACAAGTTCCGATTCACCCATGTTTTGCGCGGTCAGGTTGAAATCATGAAAACCTCACACAGCTGACCGACATAGCCATCAGAACCGTAAACCGTTGCAGCAAGGCACCAGCAGAACGACGCCACATTGGCACGAGACAAACAATCTGAAGCTTCAAACACACTTATGATTATTTCCTTGGAGTCTATGTTCTAGTCTATCAGTAGCAAACTGTATTTTACTTTCAAGGACTTAAAAATAGAATGAGCAAGCATACTTCGACGTGAATGAGGAACAGATTTACGCGTAATGCCAGACAAATACCTCTGCGATTGATAGACGTACTGTTCAATTCACAGAGGCCTTCTTTACTACCGATGCACGGTCCTTGTGCAAAGGATGTCCCGAGGGTGTCGTAAACAAAGCTTCTCAATACCCGCTTAATATTCGCTCGCTAAAATGAGTCGCATAGCTCAATATGACGGAAAATAAACAAAGCAGCACATATTCCCCGTCACGACAAAATAAAGGCAAAGTCTGACTCGTTATACAGTACTGGTTCTCGCTCCTTCCGAGCGAGCCGTTAGGTTCCTGAATCCTCTGCTTCTTCTTGGCCCCAAACATCATACATGACATTCATAAATCACGCGGCCCTCAACCATGGGTGCGTAGCAAAACACTCTACCCCAAGGGAAGGCCAAACATTAAAGAGTTTATTTGAAAAGTAAAGTCCTCGCGCCGCGGCACATGATTTCACACGTTAAAGGACGCGCGGACAAAGGTGTAAAGATTCCGATGACATTGGCGAGAGCTGAGGAGCATCCCGAGCTGAGGTGTCCTAGTAAGGAACTCAACACGGGTCTTACGAGCAGAGCATGGATCATAAGACATTCAGAGGACTTTTGGTTTAGATTTGAGAGAGATTTTCGGCATTGGAACGTTGCATTGCCTTGTCCTGCCGTCTTTCAAAGCAAGCATCAAGTCACATACGGCTTATCCTTCAATTCTATAGTTCCCGATTTTGACTTCGGGCTCCGAGATATGAACATTGAGTATTCCTAAAACATTCAAAACTTAATGTAATAATGTAGAACGTGTGGGGGTAGAAGTCTAATGTAGAGAATCTAGCATAACCCCGCACCTGTTAAGCGATACATTTTCCTCCTGCGGCTTTGTGATCGGCAGATTGTCTCAAGTCCAACATCCCTCCTTGCTCTTATCAAGGTAAATTGCATCACAGAAGGCGGATTACAGCAAAGCTTAAAAGCTTTATCTGGAATAAATGGTATAGAGCGGGGTTCACTAAACCTTTATCCATAGCCTGAAGTAGGAGTAATCTGACTCGACTCAAAATATCCAGAAGATCAGAGAACTTGTTGTACTATAGTACTTAGGGGAAATATTATACATTCTAAACCTAGTATATTCTAGAGGTTTCTGCCAAGGAGGGGTCTTTACAGGGGGTACCACCCAATGATAAATCTATGTTACCTTGCCGCTTTTTAAGCCAGAAATACCAACTTTCATCATAGAATCCTCATTGAGTGTACTTACACCAAAGACACCAACAAAGTCGACTTCTCGAAACGAACGATTACGCTATCAAACCCTCTATTTTAAAGCTAATTGGACTCAAGATCAGATTGCCCTTCAATTAAACCTCACTCAACGTCAGTGATCACAGCAAAAGGAGGCCATACAAAATACTAGGGATTTCAATAAAAGCAACATTACCAAGTATCTAGAGGGCTAAGGTGTACGTAATCCATCAAAATGTACAATATTTCCCCCCTGTACAGAGTAAGCTCACGGTAACATTTCCGAAGAAGCTTTTGAATCTCAGATGAGCCTCTGCCAAAAAGCTTAGATGATCCTTGGCGATGCTAGTTGCTCATGAAGACATGTCCGAACTGTAATTAAGCTTCGGGCAGTGAAAGCCAATGTCGTTGGCCGCGGGAAGTATCATCTATTTGCCACCCCTGTGATTTCAGACTTTTAGTGATTCCGCAAAGCTAGTTGTTAATATCAAAGTTCGGGTTCACCCCGGTCTGCACACGATTGCCAAACTCACAGCAACTATGAAATTTTCGTCATAAGCTTTCAGTGATGCTTGAACATCGATGTAAACTTCTCTTCTCTTCAGGTACGCCTTGATACGAGATCTGAAGAAGCTTTCGTCATAAAAGAGGATTGAAGAGTCGAGGGCCTGAGGAAACATGTGGTAAACTTTGATAGATTGGCTCAGACAGGCGAATTCGAACTTCCGCTTGGCTGCACCATTGCTGGGAGCTTATTCGTGCTTGGAAGTACCTATGGCCCTCCAAGGGACTTATCTTCACATCCATCATTTTCGAAATCAGCGAAACAATCAACAGACATGCCATCAATTCTTAAAGATCATTTTAAAGAGAGCGATGAAGGCGAGAATCTTTTGGCGGGGTCGCTTCCCACCCGCTGCCCAAATCCTGATTGCGAAGTCTACAGTACTCGCACGCATACTGCACGTTGGCCAGCCCATGCTGTCTGGCTCCTCTCACTTTCAAATATTGCTCTTCTTTGCCTCACAGCTCTCCTGCTCCTCAGAGGATACGTTGCTGGCTTCTGCAAAGATCCGTCTATTCCAAAGCCAACACGGCTACCCCCGGAGAGTTAGTAACCATATCAACAATACTTAGCATGCACTGATTCAGGTCATCTCACAGTACCTGTCAAGATAGTCCCAGAATTCAACAGAATGTATGGCAGACCACCTGACGAAGAGAACATCAAAGCCTGGAACGATCTCATGCCGGGTAGGTCATAAACTACATGCAGTTGACAAGATCATTTTCTTCCTTGAGCTGACAGGCTGGTAGACGGACGAGGCTTTGTGACTATCAAAAACGAAACTGCACTCCCAGAAATGCCACAACTGAACCAATCGGTTCCCGAACAACACGCCTTGATATCGGTCTTTCATCAGCTGCATTGTCTTGTAAGTCTCGAATCGTCTGATCATTCGATCGTCCATCAACTAATATTGGTCACTTTAGTGGGCTACCAAAGACTCCTATTTCAACTTGAAGGATGGTAAACCAAATAAAACTGATGTCTTGCATCTTTCGCACTGTCGGGACTACTTGAGGCAGACAATTCAGTGTAGCGCTGACACGACCTTGGAATGGATGCCGAATTCAAAGCAGCATGCTAGTAGGGGCTGGGGTTACGAGCACCAGTGTCGTGATTTCAATGCAATCTATGATTGGGCTGGGAAGAACAAGATGAAGAGCTCGTCTGGTATTCATTAGAAGTTTCATTGTTAGAGCTTCTTGGACGTTTTCAGACAGGTAAACGGAAGTTTGGAAAGATTAAAACAAGTAGAGCGCCGGTCCGATTCCTGCCATTTCTGGTGTTAATTGCATTTTTGTATGCTCACCTTCGACTATCTCTAGCTTTGTATAACACTATACTCTCTACCGTCACAAGTAACTGCGCAAATTGCCTTAATGAAAATGGAATTTTATATATTAATGCGTTTAAGAAAGAAAAAGAAAAGGGAGCCTTAATAACTATATATATAAAGGGGCTAACTTTTATGATTATATGTTATATGGTTATATAACCTTTAATATTTTTTTTAAAAAAGTTTTTTTTAAAAAATTACAAATGTAAATTATATATAATTATAAAATGTTTATTTAAAAATAAGATATGTTTAAAAGAAAAAGCCGATTTTTGATTTAAAAGAAAAATGGGAAATAAAGTATAAAAGAAAGTGCAAAAATAAATTATTAAGCGATGTTTTTTAAGGTATAATTTCCTTAAGCGGTAGTCTTAATAATAACTTTTATAATGGCTAATAAAACTGCATCTTAAGTAAAAGTAATAATGTTTATAAAAGTAAAATTATTAACTGCTTTTATTTTTTTTTAATTAATATATTTTTAGCGATTTGAATAACTAAAAGAAATTTTTTAAAGTCTTAAATAATAATATAAATTAAGATAAAATTAATAATTAAATATGTAACGCCTTTTACAAATCTTTCCGCAATTAAGTCCTTAATAGAAATGATTATAACCCATAAAGCAATACCGTCCTGCATTCATTAAAAACTTTTAACATAAGCGCTGTTATTTAAATAAAAAATAATTAAATCACCATTCAAAATTATAACATGGCAATTAGCAAAAAAAAAAAAAATTGATAATTAATTAACAAAGCAAAAGAAAATAACTAAAAAATTATGACTTTTAGATAATAAGCAATTTATGACCTATTATACTATAACAAAAATTAATAAAAAGATATTAAAAAAAAGATTTGCGCAATATTATTAAAAATTGCGAATTATATTAAAATTACAAAGCAAGCTTTAGTATTAGTAATCTTATTAGGCTAAATGTTCATAATATCTAATAATTTAAAACTAATATTAATATAAGCTTTAATAAATAAACCAAAGAACTTTGCCCACTTATTATTAAAAATTAAAATAATATAATTAATATATAAATAAAGATAGCAAGCCTTATACGTATTTTAATTAAAAGCATTAAAAAAATCCAATTGCTTTTAAAAACCATATTTTTATTAAATGCATTACATAAACCTTTATGAATAAGGCTGCAAATCTTATAATTATTATAGTAAAGGCAAACAATAGATTTAATTTAATGATTATCAATTATATTACATTTGTTGTATTTTTTGATTAAGTAATCAAAGTACTTATAATTAATGGTTTTACATTCCTTATGTGACGGATGGTACGGATCAGAGGGCATTCAGGGGAGCCTTCCTAATTGGGCATTATTAAGCGCCTAAGCAAAATTAATTCGATGACGCTTTTTGTATATAATTCCTTTTTTTTTCTTATTTTCTTTTTTTTTTAGTTGTAGATTTTAAGAGAATTTTGATTACTTTTATTATTTTTTACGTGATATGTGAAGCCTTTGTTAAATATTGGCATTGGTTTTTATAAGGTAAGTGTTATATTATTTATAACTTTTTTTAACTTATTTAAGAAGATAATAAATATCTTTCCCCCTTCTTATTCCTTTATAAATTCTTATTATGAAAAGAGTTCTTTATAAAAAAGGCTTATATTAAATATAGTTTAATAAATGGTATTTAAACAATTAATAAACTTAAAAAAGTTGACAACATCAGCTTCCCTTTTTTACGCCTTTTTGACTTAATTGAGTTGAAGAAATAATATCCCCTTTTATACAAACGTACTTCTGATGCGTTATATAAAGTTTAAACCTTTTGTGGTAAAGTACTTTTTAATAAAAGACACTAATATGTCTTTTGCCTTTGCTTTATTTGTTTTCCCCATGGGATTTTTTTCCTAATCCTTTTTCTTTTTTGGCATGGTATAGTTTATCTTTTAAGGTAATTAAATTATTATAAATATATCAGCAATGAAAGAGATGAAAAAAAGCTGGATAAAGAGAAAAAGCGTTTTAAGTAAATGGGTAAGGATTTATTTATAATATAAGAATAGCTTTAATGCTTTAGTAAAAATTGTGCCCTTTTTAAGTTTATTTCCTTTGAAGATAGCCCTTTTTTATTTACTCTTTTCTTTTTTATTAAGAAAGATATTAATGTTCTTATTAAGAACAAGGGTAAATAGATCATTATTGCCTTTAATTTTGATAATAATAATGATGGGGATGATAGCAAATTAAGCTATTATTGTAATGATGCTTTATATTGTCCCTTTTTTAAAGACACTTTTTAGGTCCCGTTTTTTTGGAATCTTTTTCATATTTTATGTTATTTGTATTAAATTTTTTTTAAACTTTTTAAACAAATTTTTTAATGATGTTAAATATTCTTTAAAGCTATGGGAAATCTAAGTATATAATGCTTTGCGTTATTATGCCATTTACTTTATTGATAAGGAATATAAAAAAAATTGGTTATTAAATTAAATTAAAGGAATGGTATAGATATTTTTAGAACTAGCTTTTTTAAAACCCAAATTTAATAAAGACGATATGCTTATGAATATTTTGGATTTGATAAAATAACTTGTTTTATTTTTATTCAATTTTTATAATAAATAAATAGCCTGTTTTAAGTATTCCGCTTTTTGTATGAATTATCGGAATTCTTTTTGAAGCTTTTATTATAACTTTAGAACTTTTGCTCATATTGCCGGCATTAACAACAAATTCGTTTTGAAAATAAATTTGTAAAATAAATTTCCCCCCTGGTTATATAAGTAACTGTTTTAGCAGTATAAGACCATTTGATTATTGGAAAAATACGTGAAAATAATTCAAATTAAAGACTAAGGCTAATTAATTGAGCGAACTTTTTACTTAACTTTTGAATTTTTAGCCTTTGTTAAGTTGAACTCTTAATGGATTATAAATACGACTTTTTAGTCTCTTGCTCCTTTCCACAATTATATTAATTATGAGGCGAGAGAACATCGTAGACGAGAGAGCTCTTAGTTTTGATAGCAGTACCAAAGACTATTAACCTTTTTTACATATGCCGATACCCCTTGCGCTTAATTATTAATAAATGTATTTTATAATTATATTATATAATTATTTTAATAATCTTTTACTTTTTATAAAATTAATGAGATTGACGTTGGCTATTCTTTTAATAATTAATTTAAAGATAATAATAAAAATGTGTACAAGGATGTTACTAAGGAATAAATGCCACTTCTTTTAGTAAAAGGCCAAGCCTAGGAAAAGACTTTTTTTAGGTATATTAAGAGATATATAATATCTTAATTTAATAAAGCTTTTTGGAGAACAATCTTTTATTACCCAAATAACTTTTATTAAGAATGGATTATTATATAAATTATTTGCATTTTTTGATTTTGAAATAAATGATTATTGTTTTATTAATTGCACTTTTTTGAAATCTCTTTTTTTTTTGAAACCTTTAATTTACCTTTTATTAAACGCTATTATTGTAAAGACAACATAAAACAAAAGAACTAGGTAGAGCTGAGCTCCAGGTGCTGAGCCCAAGGCGAAGCACAAAGGTCAAATTTAAAGGTGAAAAGGTTTTTATTTTTTTAAATTATAAAGGTGTTAAGAGCTTTTATATTAGTCGCATAGGTTATAATTTAAGGTTTCCTGCCTAAGGCTTTAGTGTTGTGAAAAGGTTAAAATAAAGCCCATTATATTTGTTCTTATTAATAAAAGTGGTCAACTTAAATTATTAATAAGTAAATTAATTAAGGCCGTTTAAAAAGAAGAAAGTATTATAAAAATATTTATTTATAAAAAAGAAGTAAAAAAAAAAAGAAAAAAAAAGATTTAATGCTATTAATGCTTTACTATGAAAGGAAATTATTTAGGTATTAAAAAAAGACTAAAAAAATAAAATAAAATTCCCTAGCTTATTAATTATTAATTACCCGTGATCCAGGATTATAATTTATTGCTTGGCCTTTTTTGGCGCTTTGGTATTTACAATTGTTCCCTTTTTTGCGGCTTTTTGTTTTTTTATTGCTTTTATTAATAATTTATATTTAGCTTTTAGATTTTTTGTGGTAAATTGATTAAAGCTTCGTTTAAAGCAAATAAATTTGATAATTTGGCAATTGTTAAATAATTAAATTTTTTTTAAATGAAAATAGTTTTGAGAAAATAATAGTTAAAGTTTTGGCTAAAGCAATAAGGGTTGTAAAAGCGAAAGAAGTAATTTGCTGCAAGCTAGCAAGCACGGAAGTCTGTTTAATATTAATGCAAATCTTTATTAGTGGCTGTGGCTTTTAATTAAGTTTAGATAAAAAAGTATTTTTAAGTAATTAAAAAATATTATTTAATGTTTAATAGCTTATAATAATCTTTTTAAAAATTTGGGGTTAAATTAAGAAGTTAGGTATAACAAAACTTTGATTTCCAATATCCTTTTGCTGCTTTAGGGAATCTTGTTTGGCTTATTTTATTATGCCTTTTTTAATTTAACGCATTGCTTTAGCTAATAAAAGCGTCTTATCAAGATCGCTGCTAATAAAATGAATTGCAGGTTTTAAAATATTATTAAATGCTATACCTTAAGATTTTAAGATAAAAAGCATTAATGATCTAAGATTAGAAATAATTATAATATTTATATTTAAAGCCTGATTAAGTTTGTTTGTATAAGTTATTTTAGAACTTTTAGCTTAATTTATAATGCCTTAAACAATTTATAAAGCAGGATTAAAGGTAAAGATGTCCTTATATTCTTTTGATGTTTTATTATTTATAAATTTTTTTAATTTAATATTACGCTTGCTTTTCTTAACTTTTTTTTAATGCCAATTTATTAATAATATTATTTGCGAAAACAAACCTATTAAATAATCCCATTTTAAAATAAGACTTTTTCTTATAAAGTTCTTTTTTCAGCTTTTAAATTAATTGCCAAGCTTTAATTGTTATTATAAGTTATTTAATGCAATGCGATTTTAGGTAAGCTACAAATGCCTTATTATTTAATTGCAAAAAATCTTAAACTTCCGCGTAAATCAATAAATTAAACCAAAATTACCATCCTGCCAAGGCTTTTAATAAAAGGCCAAAGCCAATAATAATCATTATTGCAGCAAATAAAGCATATATATGTTCTTCAATTCCTTATTTACCAATTAATAATTTTTGCAATTTATTTACGGCTATTATAAGATCATTAATTTTGATTTTATTTTCTAAAATTTCCTTATTCAAAATTAATGTGTAATTATTTAACAAAATCAAAAATCCAACATCAAAATGCTTTATGTTATTATAAGCATAAAAAACAAAGCTTTGGTATATTAGGAAAAAGCAAAAAAGATTTATTAAGTTCAAAGATTTTGTAATAATTTTATTATTATTTAAGGCTAAAAGGTATTTTAAAAAGGTTCCTTTTTGCCAACTAAAAATAAATTGAATTTTTGATTAAGTTTTTTATTAATAATAAAATTAAAATAATTATAAAAATCATTAATCCCATAATAATAATCAATGATTAAGGAATTGCTAAGAAAGATGTGATAATTAAAAGCTTAATGTAAAAAAATGAAAAGCATTATTAATCCCGGATTATAAATTGCAATAGCGCAAATATGATTATTAATATTGGTTTTAATAAAAGCAATATTTTGCATTTTATTAAAAAATAGCAAAATAAGAAAGTTTAAATAATAAACAATTTAAGTATTGATAATATTTATGGCGGAAATGGCAGCAAAATAAAAGCTATGAATTATTTTAAAAGCATTATTAAATTATATCATAAATTATATCATAAATTATATTATATAAAAATGCAATAAACTTTTTAATCTTGCATTAATTTTTTTAATAATAAAAGCAATATATTATTAATTTTGCAATTGTAATTTTTCTTAAATAAGGCTTTTTTGCTTTTTTTTTATAAACATATTTTAAGCCAAGCATATTAGGAACATGAATCGCACCTTTATTTTTAAGCTTTTTAAAAAAAGATGCCAAGAAATATTCTTAGAAAAAGTTAATAAATTATCCAAAATTAGTAATAATCGCAATAATTATTAAGGTAAGGCGAAACTTTAAATGCCCAAGCTAAACTTTGGGTTTAATATTCTTGGTATCTTTAAAGGCTTTGAAAATTAATGCATAATTTAAGTTTAGTCGTAATTGCTTAATATCGTTTTTATTAGTTATAATAAAATCAAAGTTTTTTTAAAAAACCTTTTCTTTATACCTTTTTTAACCATCCCACAATAATTAGTAAACTTCTTAAGGTAAAGCAGGTATATTTAATTTTCCTCATTTCCTAATAAATCTAATTTTTAAAAGTATTTTTTATAATAAAATTTAACTAAAAAACTAAGATCCATTTTAAATTTGTTTTTATACTTTAGCGTACGCATAGTAATAATTAGTAATCGGCAATTATAATTGCTTAATTTAATAATAGCCTTATGATTACTTCACTAGACTTTAAATGGGACATTCATAATTAATAATCCCGGATTAACAATGGCCTTGCTTTTTTTTTTAATAAAATCAAAATACTAAAAAATAAACTAAGCCTTAAAATCATTTTTAAAAAAGTAATGAATTTAGGAAGCTTGTTTATTAGTTTGCTTAAACATTATGAATTGTATTTTAAAAAATTTAAGAGCCCTTTTAGTGGCTTTATTTTTTATTTGAATCTATTCTTTTACCCAAAATATAATTTTTTTTATATATAGCTGGAACGCTTTTGGGAAAGATTTTATTATTTGAACTGCTTTTTAGATTTTAAGATTATTTTTAAACAATTCTTTACATAAAGGACTATTAACCTATGCTGCGAATTCTTCATTTTTATTAAATATAATATTAAAATTGGTTAATAATAGGGAATTTAATAAACTCGATTGCCTTTATATTAAATTTTCCATATTTAAATTAATAGTTTTTGTTGTAATGTAAAAAAAAAGAACTTAATTATTAATTCGGGTTCACAAATCGTAAAAGCCTTTTTTAAATCACCCATTGCTGCAAAATCAATAATTTTCTTAAAGGAACTTAGTTTGGCAATATTAATAAGAGGAATAATAACTTTTTAAGTATTAATAAATTAAATTGCGCTAATAATTAATCACTTTTTAATAATAATGCAAAAACGCATAATGATTTTTTTGCAATAATTTTTGATGTGATTAGGGCATTAATTTTCTTTTTAGTGATTAGGCTAATTTTTAATTTAGGATTAGCAATTATTGGGGAACTAGATTTTAAGGCTTTAGCTTTAAATAATTTAATTTTAAGGATAAAAAAATAAGTAGATTTTAATTCATTAAAAAAGTTATTAAGGATATTATCATTTATTATCTCAATTAGAATAAACAAGCTGTAGCAAAAAACTTTGAATTTTTTTTTTAGCATTTTGTCCAATAGTAATATAATAATCTTTTTAAAGAATTGGGCTTTATTCTTAATAAAATTAATCCAGTAGGCGGTAATATTCCTAGGCATAATGCCAATTAATGTTTAAGTTTTGGCTTTAGCTATTTAAAATATTTGCTTATTTTAAGCATTATTAATTGCATATCAATTTAAGGTTTAAATGCATTTTGAAAATAACTTAATTTTATTATTAATGATTTTAAGCTATCCTAAAAAAATTTAATTATTAAATTTTTTTATATATTTTTGGCAAAATATAATACCTCTTTTTATAAGCCAAATGTAAACTAATTTATTGGCATTGCTTTTTTTATTATTATGAATAGCTTTAATATTTTAAATTTTATTAAACAAATTCTAATTATTTGTTTTATAATCCTGCATATTGTAATAGGCTCTATTTTTGACCCTTTCACAACACTAAAGCCTTAGGCAAAAAACCTCAAATTACAGCCTATGCGATTAATATAAAAGCTCTTAGCACTTTTGTAATTTAGAAAAATGAAGACTTTTTCACTTTTAAATTTGACCTTTATGCTTTGCCTTAGGTTCAGCACCTGGAGCTTAGCTTTACCTAATTCTTTTGTTTTATGTTGTTTTTATAGTAATGATTAATGCAAGGAAATAAATCATATGATTTTGTTTTTATATAACCTATAAAAATAGCATCTTAATTTGCAAACAAAAAGTTATTTTCATAAATATTAAATAGCCTTAAAATTTTAAATCATTTCCCTTTTTTTTAGTAATTATGAACATAAAATAAAGCTTATTAATTTGGCATCGCCAATAGAATCTTGGTTTTATCTAAGCTAATAATTCTTAATTACGCCGGAGATTAAATTCACTTGATTTAGAATCAAAATTCAATAAATCTAAGAAAAGGTCCCAAAACCGGGTTTTACCTAAAAATCCAAAATATAAGGAATAAAACTTCTCCTAAATCAAAATAGCCATGCAATCATAATTATTAATTCTAAAAGCTTTGTTTATATTGCTTCTCATTTGCACTATTTTATTAAAGCTTATTAAAAATACCTTAATTCACATTAATCTTATATTAAGGCTAACAATCAAAAAAGGACTAATAAACCCGGATTATAAGTCCTAAGCTAATAAAATATAATATTCCCATTCCTCAATTAATAAAAGCAATAAAGCAAAACATATGTTTTTATTTTTTCTTGCCTTTTCCAACCTTTTTTAAAAAAATAAGCCAAAATCAATCAAAACACATTAATCATTATTATTACCAAACTCATTTAATATACCAGCATTGCTAAGTTTTGCAAAAACCTAATTCCCAAATATTAAATTACTTAAAAATAATATAAATTTTATTAAAAAATCCGCTAATATGGCTACTTTAATAGCTTAAAATATTATTAACCTGCTAAAAGGCAAGATGCCTTTTCCTAACTTAAAAGGTATGTTTTATTTTTTTGAAACAAATATCATAAATTTCCTAAAGCGCTATAAAAAAATCTATGAAAATTATGGTATTATTCAAAGCAAGCAAGTCCTCCAGCTTTCGCGCTATTATAATAAATCCCAAAAAGATATTATCAAAATCATAAGTAAATAAAAAGAGAAATAATCATAGGCAATATTTGCCAAAGCCTTAAAAGTCGAATTTAAGAAATACGATTATTAGCAAATTTAATATTTAATAAGCTTTCTTTGCAAGTTTATAATAATAAAGCGCATTACCAAAAATTTAAAGGCTTATATGTGATTATATTCCCAAATTGCTAATGTTTTGCTTAAAAAAAAATCTTAAATAAAATGGATCAAAAATAATATTTCCTTTTTAGCTTATTAATTGCTAAATAAAATAAGCTTATTAAAAGTCAAAAAATTGATAATTTAGACCCTAATACTTATATTAATTAAACCAATTTTAAAAGCAAAATTTTCGCAGTCACTAAAAGCAAAAAAAACAATTAAAGCTTTATAACAAAAAAAGGAACCAATAAGAGCCCATACTAAGGAAATCCAAAAATTAATTAATAAAATCATTTGCCTATTAAAAGTTTCCTTTGCAATAAAAAAGCATTTAATAATATTATCATTTATTGAAAAAAAGGTAATGCTAGCTTAAAAAGCGAAATTTAAAGATTTAATAAGCAAAATAATAAACCTTAAGCTAAACGCACTTGCCTTAAAACTAAATCAAATAAAGCAATCCAAAATTCCGGAATTTGGCTTAAAAAATTATAATATCCTTTAATATATTTAGCAAAAGCAAAATGATTAAAGGTACTTTCCTTAAAATGAATAAAATAAAATCGTGAATTTAGGCGGGAATTTTAAAATTAATGCCATAAAATATAATAATAAAAATCAAAAGCCAAAATGTTTTTTTTGCAATAACCAAATAAAAGAAAAACCTTATTAAATCAAGAATAATTATTCATTTTTTAGGCATTATATTAAAAATAATATTATGCATATTAATAAATAAGGCAAATATTGCATTAGTCCTTAAAGCTGGGAAAATGCCTTAATTGTTTTAAAAAAATTAGGTTAATTATGAGCCGCTGCTATTTAATTAAAAACTGCTAAAACAAAATAGGATAAGAACTTAAAAGCAAAAAAAACCAATGCCCTTATTTACATAAATTATGCCCTTGTTTATTTAATTAAGCCAAGGCCAAAATAATTAAATAAAACTATTTTTAATCCCAAATCATAAATTGCAAATGTTGCCAAATTAATTAATAATATCAAAATTAAAAAATGGGTTTCCTTAATCACCGCAATTTATATTAATACCACATAAGCAAAAAAGCCAAATGCTTTGCGACCTTTAATAAAAGCTAATCCCAATTAAATAAACAAAACTTAAGCAAAAAAAAAAAAGATTATAATGCCTTGCTTAATAAAAAAAAAAAAGGGAAAAAGCAAATAAGAAATTTAATTATGTTTTAAAATTAAAAAAAAATAAGAAAATAAAAAAAGATTTAAATATTATAATTTTGGAAATAGTAATAAACCAAAAACCTTTAATTAAATAAAGCAAAGCTATTGCGGAAATCCCTAAAAAAAAAAAAGTTCCTTAATCAATATATTATGCTAAAAGCTTAAAAAAAAGCAATTGAAAAATTCATAAAACAAATACTTAGCAATATTATTTTTAAGGATCTTTATGAATTATAGGCTTGCTGGGATAGGATGCTTAATTAATAAATATTATTGATCTTAATGGCAGGAGGAATTAATATGAAGATCTCGATTTTAAATCAAGTTATAATAATAGCGGCTTAAAGCAATCCAACCTTTAATTATTTCTTAAAAAGCGCAATTAATTTTGCAAAGCTTGTTAAAAGTTTTTCATTAAATCAAAGCATTTTAATTAATGCAATTGCTAAACAAAGCAATATTATCAAAAATTGCCTAAACATTGCCATAAAAACACTTAAGGTGCAAATTAATTATAAAAAACAGCTTTTGATTAATGCTATTATTAATAATAATGCGGAAGTTAATATAATGAGCATAGCTATTGCAAAAGCTTTGGGGATAATGATTATTAAAAGCAAAACCCTTATGTTTATTATTATTATGGGCCAGCAATATGCTTTTGCTAATTATATTAAAAATGTTTCAATTAATATTAAAGGAATTGAAAATTACTTTAATTTTATGATTATATATAATGCTAATTATAAATTACTTTTTAAAATGCTGTTCATTTTAAAGAATTATATTAGTTTTGAATATTTTGGCCATAGCATTATAAAAACTATTTTTTAAGACGCAAAAAGGAAACAAAATGAAAAAGTGACAATCGCTAGAGATTGATTTGATTTAATTGATTAAGCATTAAAAAAAGCATAATTAGCCTAAATGCTAAGAAAAGCGCTAATAGCAAAAGAGACTTAGAAAAAGGCTTAAGGAATATTAATTTAATTTATAATTTAGGATTAAATGTTAATTCGAAAATTTTATTTGGTTTTAAGGGCGTTTAAGTATTAAAATTAAAAAAAAAAGAAAAAGAAAAGCAAAGAAAAAAAAAAAAAAAAAAAAATTGCTAATTCAAGATCATAAATCAAAATAGGCGCAAAATTGTATGCCATTTAATTAAATAATAAATTTTTTTTTTTATGTTTGTTTTTAATACCAATTCACCAATAAATTAGGATTCAAATTTAATAGCAATGCCTATTCCAGCATAAATTAATATTATTTATAAAAGAAAAGCAAATAAAGTTCGGCTAATGGACTTAAGTAAAATTAATAGCAATATGCCTAAAAAAATCAATAATTAATTTAAAAGGAATAAAAAGGCAAGACCATTATAAAAAGAAGGCAAATTTAATAATTATATTATAAGGCGTTTTTTAAATCAAAAGCCAAAAAATAGATTAATAAAAAAAAGATTTAATAAATTAATTATTAGCAAACATCTTATATTAAAGAAATAAGAATTGCTTTTCCAAATATTATTAAATCAAAAAGCGGCGCTAGCCTTTAATTAAACTTATTTTGGCATAATTAAAAAAGAGGTTTTCCTTCCAATATTAATTAAAATCATATTACATGAAGCATGGCAAAAAAAATCCTTCCCAATTTTTAAGGCTTTGCAAAAAATAATCATATTAATGCTTAAGGATTGCTTAAAACAAGGATCACTGGAGTATTGTTATGGTGCTTACAGAAATAAATGGTTTTTAATAGCTAAAAAAGAAAAAGGGACTTATAGACTTATTATAGCTATAATTAAAATAAATCGCATAATCATTTGCGATGCTAATATTCCCTTAAACATAAATCAATTTTTTATTAAATTTGCCGGCCTTATTATAGCATTCCTTATTAACTTGTTTTTAGGATATGATCAGTTTTTATTAAATATTAGATTAAAAAATATAATAGCCATTTGTATATCAATTGGTTTATTCCGCATAACGAAACTTTTTTAAGATGTTATCAATTTTATAGCTCAATTTGTTTAAGTCATTTATAAAATTCTCTTGAATTATATTCCAAATGTTGCTTTATTTTACATAAATAATATTAGTATTAAAAGAAGCATATTCTTTTATAATAATAAGGAAATCCTTTTGGGAATTTGATAATTTGTTATAAAACATATTTAAAACCTAAATAAAATGCTAATTTATTTTAAAAGGGCTAAAGCAATAATTGGAACAAAATCCTAATATTATTTACCAGAACTTAAGATTGTAGGTTTTATTATAAATAATAATAGATGTCGCCCAAAGATAAGCAAAATTTTAAAAATCATAAAATAGGAATGCTATAATAATATTATTAAAGCACGCGCTTTTCTTGAAGTTGTAATATATTATTGCATTTGAATTAAAAATTTCTTCATTATTGCTGCTTTAATCTATGCTATTATAAAAAAAAAATCATTTTTAAGTAATTGGATCCACAAAAACTGTTCATAAAAACGCTTAAAGATGTACTTTTAAGCGCCCCTTTTTTAATCAAAATTAATTATCAACCAAAAGCAGGCCTAATCATTTTAATAATAAATGCAAATAAAATCAGATAAAAAGCTATATTACAATAATTTAACCAGCTTAAAAAACATTATTTTATATGATTTAAAAGTGAAATATAAAACCTGGCCAAAAGCAAATATAATGCTATTAAGCAAAAGTATTAAAAAGCTTTTAAAGCCATAAAAAAAATGCGAAGCGAATTTTATGATATTTATTTTATTTTGGAAATTAATGCAAAAATGCTTATAAAGCAATTTAATAAAGCAGCAAGCAATTTTCCTAAAGCCTTATTAATAAATTAGATTGCATAAATGCAATTAATAAATTTTAAAATTAAATATATTATAAAAACAAAAAACATTGTAGCAAATGGATTATTTTGCAAGGAATGGGAACATCCTTCAAATATCATAAAATAAAACAAAAAGGATATTAATAAATAGATTTTCAATAAGCTTAATAAAGTTAATATTTCAAGTATTTTAATTAAATAATTTATAATCCAAGATTAAAAGTTGCTGTCAAAATTTTTAAAAGATTTACATTTAAAGGAATCAAAAAAGATTGCATCTTTTTTATTAATTTTTAAGCGGCCGTTCAATATTTGATTAAACAATTTTAAGCAATTTAAAAGGCAAGCACTCTTATATTTTGTTTAAATAAAAAAGCTGTATTAATGGGCTAATAATATACATCCCATTTGCCTTATTATTAATAGCAAGCTTAAAAAATATAAAATTATTAAAGATTATTATAATAAAAATGAACATAAGGGAGGTAAAGCAATTTATTATTAATTAGCAAAAGCATTCTTTTGGAAAAGATTGTTTAAAAACTGCAAAGCTTTTATAAAAAGCTATGAAAATTATTAAAAAAAAAGAGCAAGGCAAGAAAAGAATTTTTTATATTTGATTTGATTAATTAAAATTTTTTACAAAATTAATTTAAATGTTTATAAAATGCTAATATTTAATAATAAAAAGACTTATTTTGTTTTAGCAAGGGATAATTTATTTGATTAATCAAAAGGGAAAGCGCTAAGGGCAGCTATTGCAGTTGAAATTGCAAAGTTTTTGTGAAAGGACGTGGTATATTAATATGGGTTATTTAGCACATTAATTGTAAATAAAGGATTGGAAAATAAAGAAATTGTATAGGCTTTTATATTAAAATACGGAATCAAATGCATTCAAATTTTAGTATATAACTTAAAAGGGAATAAAAATGCAAAAAGGGCCCATTAAAATATTTTAAATGATCTTTTTAAGGCAATAAAAAGTGGTTTTTATTAATGAACCAACAAATTCTTTAATATCTTGTTTGCAACACAAACCTCCATTTATTAATTTATTAATATCACTTTTTTTTTTCTTTTATATAAACGGGAAGCGATTCTTTTGCTGGAAAGCCGTTATTCAATATGGAAAATATTTAATTATGCGAAAGTTAAAAACAGAAGAAATTTATTAGCCTTTTATTATCAGCAATTGGAATTATAAAATAATAATATTAAAGAGATTATGCTATGGAAACAATAATTCAAAAAAGCTGGCAAGGACTAATAAGATAAAACATGAATCCTAAAAAGCATGCCAATCAAAAAAGATGATTATGTTTTGGTGTACAATATCAAACGATCTATTAATATATCAATTAACAACAAACTCAATTACCGCTAATTAAAATTATTCCAAATCTCAAAAGCTTAAATAAATAAAGGATATTATAAATTACAAAAAATAAATGAAATAAACTTTTAAGAAACCTTTGCAGTTAATCAATTTAAATGGTTTTATCAATAAAATCGTATTTTATTTCCCATTGAACCAGACCTAAAAACAAGTTCCTTTAAGTTGAACGAGCATTTCAGCAATAATAATTATTAAGACTTAAATTATAATAAATCATTATGCCATTATCATGTTTTCAAAACGCTAATCTTTTATTTTTAAATTATTTCACCCACTTTTGCTAATAATCAAAAATTAGCCTATTATATAATTTCTTTTAATAATTGAAAATACGCTTTTTTAAAAAAACAGGGGCATTTCTCTTTTATTAATAAAAACAAATATTATTATATTTTTTCCATCTTTTTTTTGCATTTTTTTTAATTTTTTTTTTAATTATTATAGAATTTATTTGCTAAAATTATTTATTTTTATTTTTGCTTTATTTAATCAAAAATCATGTGGTATGTTTGTTTAGAACACAAACATTTGCAACGACAATAATGTCATTTGCTATTTGAAAAGTGCTAAATAGCCTTATTATATAAGGCTAAGCAGGAATTGTTTGCTTAGCGCAATTCTTAATGCAAATTAAGACTTCTTCCCAATTATATAAACCCCCTTACTTATGTTTTAGACCTAAAACTTATATCAACTTTCCAAAATTCCTAAATTACAATAAATTATCATCAAAGTCCTTAAAAATCTCCAACTTAAAAAATCTTCCTAATTTTGACTCATAATCCCGGGATCATAAATTAAAATACTATTAAAAATGCCACTAATAATTAAACCTTCAATTTCTCAAGTATTATTTATTAATAATCTTGAATTATTAATAAAAAGTTAATTAACTTTAATAAATTAAAGCTGATTATAATAATTAGCAATAATAAAAATATTATTATTATTGCGTTTTTTTTAAAAACATTAGTCAAACATGCAATAATTGCAAAAACGATTGCTAATCCGAAATTAGCAATAATAATAAACATTCTTTATAAAAAACGCATATTAATAAATATTTTTTAAATGATGCAAATCCTTAATTTATATGAGCCAAAACAAGCCAAACTTTTGATTATTTAAACCCATTTTTAATTAAACATTTTTTGGGAATAATTTAAAAATGTTTTTGAGAAATGGTTTAATAAAGCTACCATTAAACTGGCCAAAATAAAAGGTTTTAATATGCAAAATTATAAAATAAATAATTAGGACTTGTTTAATAAAATTTAGAATATTAAAGCCGTTTGCAATAAAAAAAAAAGCAATGCCAATAAATTGGTTTGCATTTGGCTTATAAAAAAAGATATTATATTTTGCTAAAAATACATAAAAAATCTTAATAATTAAAAATATTTGAAATAATTTAAAACCATTAATAATAAAATTAAATTATTTTTAAAATGCATTTAAGCCTTAAATTAATACATAATTAATAATGCCTGGAATAAGCAAGTATTTTAAATAATCAAAGCCAGGACCTAAATATTAATTGGCATTATGCTTAAGAATATTGCCGCCTGCTAGATTAATCTTATTAAAAATAAAGCCTAATTTTTTAAAAAGATTGTTATATTGCCATTGAACAAAATGCTAAAAAAAGTAAAACTCAAAGTCTTTTGCTATAGCTTGTTTATTCCAATTAAAATAATGGATAATGATATCTTTAATGACTTTTTTAATAAATCAAAACCTATTTATTTCTTTGTCCCTAAAATTAAACCATTCAAAATTGGAGCTTCAAAATTTGGTTCCCTAATAATTATTAATCCCGGATCAGAAATCAGCCTAATTATTAAAAAAAAAATTAATGCTTTGATCATATCAAAAACCATTATAGCAAAATTACCACGCGTTTCCGCATTACTATTAAAAGGTGATCAATTATCAACGCAATTTGGTTTATTAATACCTAAAAAAGTTAATACCCCTTTTATTAATATTGCCAAATCAAGTTTTTTTAAGAAAATTAGCGATTTTGCAATAATAGGTATTTTAAAAAAGGCTCCTGCGATTTATAAACCTAGATTAGCAATTAAATCCCCTTTTTTTTATATTGCAATAAAAAACATTAATCCAGGTATAAAAAATTTAATATAAAAGCAATTAAATTTATTAAATTCCTTATTATTAATTAATTTTGATTTTATATTAAATAAAAATGGAGAATATGCAGCATAGGTTAATGGTCCTTTATGCAAAGAATTATTTAAAAATAATCTTAAAGTCCAAAAAGCAATCCAAATATTAAAATCTCTTTTGAAAGTGTTTTATTTATATATGAAAGAATTCTTATTTTAAGTGAAAAAACAAATTTAAATAAAGAACAAAGCCGCTAAAAAGGCTCTTAAACTTTTTAAAATGCAATTAATAATATTTAAGCAAGCCAATGAACAAGCTTCCCAAATTTATTACCTTCTTAAAAATAATTTTAAGGCTTAATTTATTCTTTAATATCTTAATCCTATCAAAAGGAAAAGCAAAACCATTACTAATTTAAAATTATTAATTATAAATATCTCATTTAAAGTTTAATAAAATAATTATGAGGCCATTATTAAACCAAGCAATTATAATTGCTAATTGCCAATTATTGCTATGCGTATATTGAAATATGAAAACAAATTTAAAATGGATCTTAATCTCCCAATTAAATTTTGTTATAAAAAATACCTTCAAAAATTGAATTCATCAGGAAATAAAAAAAATCAAATATGCTTGCTTTACCTTAGAAAATTCGCTAATTATTATGGGATAATTAAAAAGGGTATAAAAAAAGAGGTTCTTCAAAAAAACTTCAATTTTATTATAATTAATAAAAACAATATTAAGCAATTGCAACTAAACCCAAATCATGCATTAATTTTTAAAGCCTTTAAAAATACCAAAAATATCAAACCCAAAATTTAGCTTAAGCATTTAAAATTCCGCCTTATTTTTATGATTATTGCAATTATTACCAATTTTGAATGGTTTATTAATTTTTCTCAAAAATATTTCCCAACCTCTTTTCTTAAAAAGCTCAAAAATAAAAATGCTATTCACATTCTTAATATGCTTAGCTTAAAATACATTTATAAAAGAAAAGCAAAAAAGCCTAATTTGGGAAAAATTGCAATTGCGAAATTAGCAATATATTGCTTTTATTATTAAAAAAATTAATGCAAAATTAAAAGATCTACTGCATTTTTATATAATATAATTTATGGCATAATTTAGTAATGCTTTTAAATAAATTATGGCCTTTATTTTGCTGCTATTTCCGCCATAAATACTATTAATACTTAAATCATCTATTATTTGGACTTTCCTATTTTGCCGTTCCTTAATAAAATGCAAAATATTGCTTTTATCAAAACCAATATTAATAATCATATTTGCGCTATTGCAATTTGTAATCCGGGATTAATAATGCTTTTTATTCTTTTGCATTGGGCTTTTGATTATTATATTTTTTTTAGCAATTTCTTAATCACTGGCCATTATTATGGGATTAATAATTTTTATAATTATCTTAATTTTATTATTAATAAAAAACTTAATTAAAAATTTAATTCACTTTTAATTAGCAAAAAAAAAACCTTTTTAAAATACCTCTTAGCCTTAAATAATAATAAAATTATTGCAAAATCTTTAAACCCAATAAATTTTTCCCGCTTTTTTTTAATACGCCAAGGCTTTGTTTTTTGTGCTTATAATAACATAAAGCATTTTAATGCTAAATTTTTGATCTTATTAAACAATTATATATTAATCCTAAATAAGGAAATCCTAAAAAATGGAGTTAAAACCGATAACCTCATAATAACCATAAATAAACTGCAAAAACCACCAATTAATAAATGAGGGATTAAAAAACATACATATGCCCCATTTGCTGCAATAATAATTATTATTAATTTTAGCCTTTTATCAAAAGCCTTAGCAAGATGAAAACCTTGGTCTGATCCATTAATTTGCGCGGAAATTCAAAATCTTTTGCAGCTAAATAATAAGACATTTGTGGCCCACCTAAAATTGCATTGTATTAAATAGCTTATAATAGCAATCAAAATTTAGCAATTAATTCAAAAGCTAAAAAAAGAACTTTATAAGAAAAAATCTTATTTCAAAATGGAATTATTTAATAGGTTTATTTTTATAAATAATATTATTAATAAATTAGCATTGAAAAAGAAAATTAGGAAAAGCAGGCATAATATTAAATTAAAGGATTTTATAAATAATAAAATATCAAAAAAATATAAGGACATTTCCACCCCTAATCCCGCCTCACAAATCATTCAAGGCACTACGAATCAAGCTAAAAGTTCCAAAACAGCCTATGCAAACAAACTTAATCAGGCTTCAAATACAAATATTACAACCACTCCTAATCCCGGATCACTAATGCCTTTTACCTTAAAACCTTAAGGTATGGCATTTAATAATATCTCAAAACCTGCAATCCATTTTACTGGCAGCGATTTTGATAAAACGCCCTTATTAGCTAAAATAATGCATTAAATTAAAAAAGGCATGATAAAACAAGCCAAACAAGATTCCCTAAAGCAGCAAAAGGATATTAAAAATTAAAATCCTATTATACTTAACCCCTTAGCTTAACCCCAAATCTTTAAAAAAAAATTATTATAAGCTATTAAATATCAAATGGCATTTTTTTATTGCTTAAGAATACTTCTTCATTTAAACTTGATTAAAAGCCACAGCCATCAATAAAGATTTGCATTAATATTAAGCGGACTTCCATGCCTATTAGCTTGCAGCAAACTGCTTTTCCTGCTTTTATAATCCTTATTGCCTTAATCAAGACTCCAGCCGTTATTTCCCCAAAACTACCCCCATTTAAAAGAACTTAATTATTTAGCAATCGCCAAATTATCAAACCTATCCGCTTTAAACAAAGCTTTAATTAATCTGCCACAAAAAATCTAAAAGCTAAATACAAATCATTAATAAAAGCAATAAAAAAACAAAAAGCCATAAAGAAAGGAACAACTGCAAATGCCAAAGCGCCAAAAAAAGCCAAACAATAAATTATAATCTTGGATTATAGGTAATTAATAACTAATAGGCTGGGGAGTTTTTATTTTATTTTTTTAGTCTCTTTCTAATACCTAAACAATTTCCTTTTATAGTAAAGCATTAATGGCGTTAAACCTTTTTTCTTTTTTTTTTTCTTTTACTTTCTTTTTATAAATAAATATTCTTATAATACTTCCTTCTTTTCAAACGGCCCTAATTAATTTGCTCATTAATAATCTAGGTCAACCACTTTTATTAATAAGGATAGGTGTAATAGGCTTTATTTTTGACCCTTTCACAATGCTAAAGCCTTAAGCAAAAAACCTTAAATTATAGCTCATGCAATTAGTATAAAAGCTTTTAGCACCTTTATAATTTAGAAAAATGAAGACTTTTCCACCTTTAAATTTGACCTTTATGCTTTGCCTCGGGTTCAGCACTTGAAGCTCAGCTTTACCTAGTTCTTTTGTTTTGTGTTATCTTTATAATATTAAAACCTTTCATTTTGGCTAATTTAGTAATAGCTTTATTAAATCATTTTTTAAAAACATTTTTAAACTATTCCCAAAAAATGTTTAGCTAAAAATAGGTTTAAATAATTAAAAGTTTAGCTTATTTTAGCCTATATAAATTAAAGGCCTGCATTACCTAAAAAATATTTATTAATATGCGTTTTTCATAAAAAATATTTATTATTATTGCTAATCCCGGATTAGTAATTGTTTTTGCAATTATTGCATATTTGATTAATATTTTTAAAAAAAATGCGATAATAATAATATTCTTATCATTGCTGATTATCATAATTGGCTTTAACTTATTGAAATTGATTAACTTTTTTACTAATAATCCGGGATCACTAATAAATAACATTTGAAAAACCAAAAATTTAATTATTAATAGCATTTTTAATGGTATTTTAATTTATAATCCCGGGATTATGAATTAAAATTAGGAAAATTTCTCAAATTAAATTTTTTTAAGAATTTTGATAATAATTTATTATAATTCAAATTTTTTAAAAAGTTAATATAAATTTTAAGTTTAAAATATAAGTAAGGGGGTTTATATAATTAGAAAGAAATCTTAACCTGCGCTAAAAATTGCGCTAAGCGAATAATTCCCGCTTAGCCTTATATAATAAGGCTATTTAGCACCTTTTAAACGGCGAATAATATTATTATTATTATAAATATTTATGTTTCAAACAAATATACCACATGATTTCCGATCAAACAAAATAAAATAAAAATAAATAATTTTAGCAAATAAATTTTATAATAATTAAAAAAAGAATAAAAAAAATGCAAAGAAAAACGGAAAAGATATAATAATACTTGTCCCTATTAATAAAAAAAAATGCCCTTATCTCTTTAAAAAAGCGCATTTTTAATTATTAAAAGAAATTATACAATAGGCTAATTTTTGATTATTAAAAAAAGTGGGTAAAATGACTTAAAGGTGAGAGGTTAACATTTTAAAAATGTAATAATAACGCAATGATTTATTATAATTTAAGTCTTAATAATTACTATTGCTAAAATGCTTATTCAATTCAAAAGAACTTATTTTTAGGTCTGATTTAATGAGAAATAAAATATAATTTTATTAATAAAACCATTTAAATTAATTAGCTGCAAAAGTTTCTTAAAAATCTATTCCATTCATTTTTTATAGCTTATAATATCCTTTATTCATTTAAGCTTTTAAGATTTGAAATAGTCTTAGCCAGCAATAATTAAGTTTATTATTAATTAACATATCAATGGATTATTTAATATCATACATCAAAACATAATCACTTTTTTTAATTGACATGCTTTTTAAGATTTGTGTCCTATCCCATTAATCTTTGCTAGCTTTTTTGAATTATTATTTTTATAGTACAATTTTTTTAATATTATTATCCTATAATTCCAATTGCCAATAATAAAAAGCTAATAAATTTCCTTTGTTCTTAACTTCCGCATAATTAAATATTCTTCATATTAAATAACGGCTTTTTAATAAAAAAAATCGCTTTTCATCCATATAAAAAAAAGAAGTAATATTAATAAATTAATAAACAAAAATTCGTGCTATAAATAAAATATTAAAGAATTTGTTGATTTATTAATGAAAACCACCTTTTATTGCCTTAAAAAAATTATTTAAAATATTTTAATAGGCCCTTTCCGCGCTTCTATTCCCTTTTAAATTATATATTAAAATCTGAATGCGTTTAATTCTATATTTTGATATAAAAGCCTATATAACTCCTTTATTTTCCAGTTTTTTGTTTATAATTAATATGCTAAACAATTTATATTAATATATCACATTTTTCTACAAAAATTTCGCAATTTCAATTATAATAGCTACCCCTAGCGCTTTCCCTTTTGATTAGCTAAATAAATCATCTTTTGCTAAAACGAAATAAGTTTTTTTATTATTAAATACTAGCATTTTATAAATATTCAAATTAATTTTGTGAAAAATTTCAATTAATTAAATTAAATATAAAGGATTTTCTTTTTGCTTTGCTTTCCTTTTTTAACAATTTTCATAACTTTTTATAAAAGCTTTGCAATTTTCAAATAATCCTTTTTAAAAAAATGCTTTTATTAATTAATAGTAAATTGCTTTATTTCTTTTATATTCATTTTTATTATAATAATCTTTAATAATTTTATATTTTTTAAGCTTGCTATTAATAACAAGGCAAATGGGGTATATATTATTAGCTTATTAATACAGCTTTTTTATTTAAACAAAATATAAAAGTGCTTGCTTTTTAAATTGCTTAAAATTGTTTAATCAAATATTAAACGGCCGCTTAAGGATTAATAAAAAAATGCAATTTCTTTTAATTTTTTTAAATATAAATCTTTCAAAATTCTTGGCAGCAACTTATAATCTTAAATCATAAATTGTTTGATTAAAATATTTAAAATATTAACTTTGCTAAGCTTATTAAAAATCCATTTATTAATATCCTTTTTGTTTTATTTTATAATATTTAAAGAATATTCCTATTTTTTATAAAATAATCCATTTGCTGTAATGTTCTTTATTCCTGCAATATATTTAACTTCAAAATCCATCAACCGCATTCACATAATCCAATTTATTAATAAAGCTTTAGGGAAATTGCTTGCTACTTTATTAAATTGCTTTATAAGCACTTTTACATTAATTTTCAAAATGAAATAAATATTGTAAAATTCGCTTTGCATTTTTTTTATGGCTTTAAAGGCTTCTTAACACTTTTGCTTAATAATATCATATTTATTTTTAGCTAGGTTTCATATTCTATTTTTAAATCATATAAAATAACGTTTTTTAAACTAATTAAATTATTATAATACAATTCCTTATCCGATTTCATTTACATTTATTATTAAAATAATTAAGCCTATTTTTGATTGATAATCAATTTTAATTAAAAAAAAGGCGCTTAAAAATACATTTTTAAGCGTTTTTATAAATAGTCTTTGTAGATCTAATTACTCAAAAATGATTCCTTTTCTTATAATAGCATAAATTAAAGCAGCAATAATAAAAAAATTCTTAATCCAAATGCAATAATATATTACAATTTTAAAGAAAGTGCGTATTTTAATGATACTATTATAATGCTTTCATTTTATGATCTTTAAAATTTTGCTTATCTTCAGGCGACGTTTATCACTATTTGTGATAAAACCCACGATCTTAAGTCCTAATAAACAATATTAAAATTTTGTTTTAATTATTGCTTTAGCCTTTTTAAAACGGATTAGCATTTTATCCAAATTTTAAATATATTTTATAACAAATTGTCAAATTCCCAAAAAGATCTCCTTATTATTATAAAAAAATGTGCTTTTTTTAATACCAATATTATTTATATAAAGCAAAGCAATATTTGGAATATAATTTAAAAGAATTTTATAAATAATTCAAACAAACTGGGTTATGAAATTAATAATACCTTAAAAAAGTCTTATTATACGGAATAAGCTAATTGATATATAAATAACTATTATGTCTTTTAACCTAATATTTAATAAGAATTAATTATATTTTAAAAATAAATTAATAAAAGATGCCATAATAAAGCCAGCGAACTTAATAAAAAATTGGTTTATATTTAAGGGAATATTAGCGTTGCAAATGATTATGCAATTTATCTTAATCATAACTATAATAAGTTTATAAATCCCTTTCTTTTTTTTTAGCTATTAAAAACTACTTGTTTTTGTAAGCATTATAACAATATTCTAATAATCCTTATTTTAAGCGATCCTTAAGCATTAATATGACCATTTTTTGTAAGGCCTTAAAAATCGAGAAAAACTTTTTTTGTTATGCTTTATATAATATAATCTTAATTAATATTAAAAGCAAAACCTCTTCTTTAATTATGCCAAAATAAGTCCAATCAAAGGCTAGCGCCGCTTTTTAATTTAATAATATTTAGAAAAGCAGTTTTTATTCTTTTAATATAAAATGTTTGCTAATAATTAGTTTATTAAACATTTCCCTTATTAATTTATTTCTTGGCTTTTAATTTAAAAAACGCCTTATAATATAATTATCAAATTTGCTTTTTTTTATAATGGTCTCGCCTTCTTATCTTTTTTAAACCAATTATTAATTTTTTTAAGCATATTGCCATTGGTTTTATTTAAATCTATTAGCTAAACTTTATTTGCTTTCCTTTTGTAAATAATATTAATTTGTGCTAAAATAGGCATTAATAATGAATTTGGATCTTGATTTGCTAATAAATTGGTATTAAAAACAAACATAAAATTATTTCCTTTGTTATTTAATTAAATGGCATATAATTCCGCGTTTGCTTTAATTTATGATTTTGAATTAATAATTTTTATTTTCTTTTTCTTTTTTTTCACTTTTCTTTTTTTTTTGATTTTAATACTTAAATGCCCTTAAAATCAAATAAAGATTTTAAATCAACATTTAATCCTAAATCATAAATTAAATTAATATACTTTAAGCCTTTTTTTAAGTTTTTTTTATTATTAGCACGTTTTTTAGTATTTAGGCTAATTATGCTTTTCCTAATACTTAATTGATTAAATTAAACCAATCTTTAATAATAATTTTTTTTTTTTTCCTTTTTATGTTTCAAAAAATAGCTTTTATAATACTATGGCTGAAATATTCAAAACTAATATAACTTTCCAAAATAAACAGCATTTCAAAAAATAACTTATAATTAGTATTATATATAATCATAAAATTAAAATAATTTTTAATTTTTTTAATATTAATTAAAACATTTTTAATATAATTAGCAAAAGTATATTATTAGCCTATAATAATAACAAACATGAAGGTCTTGCTTTTGACAATCATTATCCCCAAAGCTTTTATAATAACCATACTTATCACGTTAATTTTCGCATTATTATTAATAATAGCATTAACCAAAAATTGACCTCCATAATTGATTTGCACTTTAAATGTTTTCATAATTATATTTGAGTAATTTTTAATAATATTGCTTTATTTAGTAATGGCATTAATTAAAATGCTTTAATTTGATAAGAAACTTTTAATAAGCTTTGTAAAATTGATTGCGCTTTTCAAAAAATGATTAAAAATTAAATTACTTTAGGCTATTATTACTATTGCTTAATTTAAAATCGAAATCTTTATATTAATTCCTTTTACTATTAAAATCAATAATATTTATTAATTAAGCATTTTATCTTAGTAAGCCTATAATCTATAGAAATCCTTAAAAATAATATTGCTAAATATTTGCTTTATGAATTTTTCAATTGCTTTTTCTTAAGCTTTTAACATAATATATTAATTAAGGAACTTTTTTTTTTAAGGATTTCCGTAATAGCCCTACTTTATTTGATTAAAAATCTTTAGCTTATTATTATTTCCAAAATTATAATATTTATATTTTCCTTTATTTCCTCATCTTTTTTCAATTTTAAAACATAACTAAATTCCCTATTCGCCTTTTCCCTCTTTTCTTTTTTATTAAATAAGGCATTATAATCTTTTTTCTTTTTTACCCAAATTTTGTTTATTTGATTAAAATTAGCTTTTATTAAAAGTTACAAAATATTTGGCTTTTTTGCTTATACGGCATTAATAAAAACTATGGTAATTAAGAAAACCCATCCTTCAATTTTAATATTATTAATTAATTTAATAATATTTGCAATTTCTAATCCAAGATCAAAAGTGATTTTGCTTAATTATCCTAGCCTTAGCTCAATTAAATAAACAGGGGCATAATTTATATAAATAAAAGCATTGATCTTTTTTACCTTTAAATTTTTATCTCATTTTGTTTTAGCAATTTTTAATTAAATAGCGGCGGCCTGTAATTGACCTAATTTTTTTTAAAATAATTAAGGCATTTTCCTAGCTTTAAGAATTAATGCAATATTTGCCTTATTTATTAATATACATAACGTTATTTTTAATATAATGCCTAAAAAATAAATAATTATTTTTAATTTAATAAAATTCTCCTTTTATTTAATTATTGCAAAAGAAATATTTTGGCCTTTGATTTTTATTATTATATCCAATAATATTAATCTCAAAATTTTTGCCTAAATCCACAACTTCATTTTGTTCATTTTAAAGAAAATACCCTTAATTATTTTACCTTTATTAAACATATTAAAAAATATTACCACTTTCTGAGCCAAATTCCAAAATTTTAGATTGCTTTATTTAATTCAATTTTAAAGCAAATGCATTTAGCTTAAGATTTATTATTTTGCCTATTAAATTTTTAAGTTTCGCTTTTTAAGCTAGCACTATTTTTTTTAATAAATAATAATATTACCGAACGCTTTTTTGCTGCAAAGAAAACTTCTAATAAGCAAATGATTTTATTAACTAATTCTTGGATTTTTTTAGCATAAGCTCTTATTAATTCCTTTTCTTATTATAAAGCTTTAATTATTCTTTCGCTTTTAATGATTGCAAAAATCCTGCTTTTAAAATTAATTCAATTAACATAAGTATTAAGGTCCGAATCATTAATTTTTTAATTTTTAATAAGCTTATTTTGTTCAATAATTAATAAGCCAAAAAGGAAATATTATCCTTAATCCATTTTATTTAAAAAATTTCTCTTAAATAAAGCATTAATAATCTGGGAATATAATTGCATATAAGCTTTCAAATCCTTAATAATGCGCTTTATTATTATAAACTTACAAAAAAGGCTTATTAAATATTAAATTTATTAATAATCGTGTTTCTTAAATTCGACTTTTAAGGCTTTAGCAAATATTGCCCATAATTATTTCTTTTTTTATTTACCCATAATTTTAACAATATCTTTTTGAAATTTATTATAATAACGCAAAAGCCGGAAAACTTGCTCGCTTTAAATAATATTATAATTTTTATAAATCTTTTTATAGCGCTTTAAGGAATTTGTAATATTTGCTTTAAAAAAGTAAGGCATACCTTTTAAATTAAAAAAAGGCATTCTACCTTTTAATAAGTCAATAATATTTTAAGCTATTAAAATAGCCATATTAGCGGATTCTTTAATAAAATTTATATTATTCTTAAATAATTCAATATTTAGGAATTAAATTCTTGCAAAACTTAGCAATGCTGATATATTAAACAAGTTTAATAACAATAATAATTAACATATTTTAATCAATTTTGGCTTACTCTTTTAAAAAAAGTTGGAAAAGGCAAAAAAAGGTGAAAACATATATCTTGCTTTATTGCTTTTATTAATTAGGGAATGGGAATATTATATTTCATTAGCTTAGGATTTGTGATTCAAATTTATTAGTCCTTTTTTAATTATTAGCTTTAATATAAGATTAATATAAATCAAAATGTTCCTAATAAGCTTTAATAAAATAATGCAAATAAAAAGCAATATAAACAAGGCTCTTAAAACTAATAATTATAATTGCACAGCTACTTTAATCTAAAAAAGGTTCTACTTTTTATATTTTGAATTTTTAAGTAAAACCCAATTTTAGGACTTTTCCTTAAATTTATTAAACCTTAATTCTAAATCAAATGAATTTAATTTCCGGCGTAATTAAAAACTATTAGCTTAAATAAAACCAAAGTTTTATTGGCGGTGCCAAATTAACGAGCTTCATTTTACGTTTATGATTATTAAAAAAAAGGGGAATAATCTAAAATTCTAAGGCTATTTAATGTTTATAAAAATAGCTTCTTATTTACGAATTAAGATGCCACTTTTATAGGTTATATAAAAACAAAACTATATAATTTATTTCCTTGTATAAGTCACTAATATAAAAACAACACAAAACAAAAAAACTAAGTAAAGCTAAGCTTTAAGTGCTAAGCCCAAAGCAAAGCACAAAAGTTAAATTCAAAAGTAAAAAGGTCTTTATTTTTCTAAATTATAAAGGTGTTAAAAGCTCTTATATTAGTCGCATGGGCTGTAACTTGAGGTTTCCTGCCTAAGGCTCTAGCATCGTAAAAGGGTCAAAATAAAGCCCATTACATTATTATTAAAAGCTTTAATGATGCTAATAATAAAAAAATTAATTATTATATTATTTTGAACTTGATGGTGGATAAGCGCTTATAAGCTTTTACCCCTTTCTTCATTATTTGATTAAAACATTATAATATAATCTTTAAAAGAATATGGCTATTAAAACATTAAGTTTTTTTTAATATTATTAAAAAACGCATTATCTAGCCAAAAGCCTTTTTTTAATTGCCATTTATAATATTTTAGTTGAAATTTAAGATCTTTATTATTATTATATTTAATAGCGCCATTAAAAGGACATTGAATGACAAGATTAAAAGCTTAATTAATATTGGAGTGAATGCGATGCTTGATTTAATGAAGCTAAGGGTGATTATGTAACGGTCAGATATTTACTCGGTGTAAATACAGAAGGCTGCGGTTGATCTCTGATGATCGAGAAGTAGGTGTATCACGTACGGGGTAAGACAGTTACTAGTATGGTTGAGAATACTATTTGAAGTTGAGCACGAAGCTCCTATTTAATGGCAGACGTGCCAGTCTTATATAGAACCTTCGTTTTCTCTGGATCCTTTGGCCCCAAGGTCCCAGGCGCCCTGGCTCCTATGGCTCCAAAGGTTCCAGTCATCACGTGACCCAATGTCCACCGTGATCTAGATAACTACTATAACTGAAATCGTGACTACGATGTGTGCAATGGTACCAATCGTTATCCTGTACCATTCCTTGATTGGTACCAGCCCGTAGACTGTACTAATCCCTTGTTGGTACCAATACTCCTATAGTACCATCCACTCGGTGGTACCATCAGTATTCTGGTGCCAACTACTCATTGGTGCAAAGGGGTCCGTAACACTATCCCCCTTCCTGCCTAGCGTGGCCTCCACGCTTAAGTATGCCAAAGGAAATATCGACGACTGCCCACGGCCGTCTTCTTCTTCCATCATGCCTTCCAAGGTGACAAAATACAAACAACGCGTAGCGCTTGCTGAAACAATAAATTCCTACGGCTCTCCTGCAATGCCGTGTTCCAACTGTGTTCGATACCACCGAAAGTGCGTGGTCCTGAATGAGAAGTCCCAACGTTGTGGGGAATGCGTCCGTCGTGGTGTGAAATGTGATGCCCTTCAAACTTCCGTCGACGACCTCCAAAGCCTTCGGATGGAGGAGGACAGGCTGAAGTTTGAGAGGGACATGGCTTTTGAAGCGGCCATGGCTGGCCTGGCTCGCGTCCGCGAGCTCGAGCTGCGCCAGGCTGAACTGAGGGAAAGAGGCAGGGAGATGCTCCGGAGGGGTTTGAAAACTCTCGACGAGCTGGATGCAGCGGAGGAGAAGGACCGCCGAGAGGTGGAAGAGCGAGAGCGACGCGCTCCCCCTACTTCCCAACCCGGTGGTGGCCCATCCGCTCCTTCGTGCGCTGGCGAGACGTTGCCAGATTTTGGGGATTCCTTCTGGGCAGACCTAGGTTTCGTCGAAGGAAACTTCGAAGCAGCCCAGGGCAGTGGAGGTTAGATTTGGGTTCCCAGGTGTTCTCTGAGTGTGGGTACCCTTTCCATTTGATCAAATATTTGGCCTTGCCGTGGAAGTTCTGACAGTCAAGAATAGTCTCTACTTCGTATTCGGCGTTCGGGTTGATCGGTTGTATTTCGGTGACAGGAGCAGGTGGTGCTCCTGGTGGTGCTGGTTCGAGGAGGGATATGTGGAATACCGGATGGATGTTCATTGTCCTAGGAAGCGCTAGCTGGTAATTGACTGGTCCCTTGACTTTTGCAATTTTGAATGGTCCTAGCTTCTTATGATCCAACTTGTGACTTGGTCGTTTTGTCGCGATATTCTTTCGGAGTAAGTAGACTTTATCCCCCTCCTTAAGCGTTGGTCCCATGCTACGCTTCCTGTTGTAGTAGATCGCTGATCTTTGTGCTATGAATAGAATATCGGCTGATAATTCCTCATGCAGTTGCTTCAGCTCGTCTCCCTGCAGCATGGCTTCCTGCGCGGTCCCTTGACCCGCAATTGGTGTGTTGTATGCCGTTGGGTTGTACCCATAATTCGCGTAAAACGGCGATACTCCAATGGTCTCTTGATCCGCGCTGTTATATGCAAACTGGGCGAGTGGGAGTAGTTGAACCCAGTTGTCCTGTTTGTAGTTCACATAGCATCGAAGATAAGTCTCCATTATCTGATTGATTCGTTCCGTCTGTGCGTCTGTTTGGGGGTGAAAGGCTGTTGACATTTTCTGTTTCATCCCTAGGAGTGCAATCAGAGTTTTCCAGAACTTCGAGGTAAAGAGCTTGTCTCTGTCTGAGATCACCTCGTCTGGTATTCCGTGATTCGCAAAGATCGTTCGGAGGAATACCTGCGCCATTTGTGGTGCGCTCTGGGTTCCCAGTACCGGTACCATGTACGCGTACTTGGTGAACCTATCCGTGACCACACAGATCGAATCATATTCGATTTCTGTGACTGGGTCCTTTGAGAGTGGTAGTTCGACCACGAAGTCCAAAGCAATTGACTTCCATGGGCGCGGTGGTGTGTCTGGCGACTTCATGAGCCCATACGGAGCATGGTGTGATGCCTTGTTCCGGATGCATGTGTCGCATGACGATACCACATCCTTGACTATTTTCCTCATACCTGGGAAATAGTATTCCCTGGAGAGCCTTGACAAGGTCTTGGCAACTCCCTGGTGTCCATGGGCCGGCAGCCCATGCTGTTCTTTGACGAAGTCCGTCCTATTCCGTGTTGGGACGTAGACTCGTCCTTGGTACAAGAGAGCCCCAGTGACGGTAAAGGAGAAATCCTTACCCAACTGTCTTTTTTGCTCGACTACTACCGGGTCGTGGTTGTAGTTCTTCCAGATTTTCTCAGAGAGACGGCTCGTCGCTGCCAGTTGTCTGTGGTTGACTACTAGCGAGTCGCCATCCTGCTTGAGTACGGTGTGTGACTCATGCGTCTTGTTCGCGAGATATTCTGGTTTCCTGCTGAGGGCGTCGGCCCTAGCGTTCTCCGTTCCTTTGACATAAGAAATTCGAAGTTTCACGGTAGAGAGTGTTTCATACCACCGAACCTGGCGTCGGTTCAGTTCTTTGGTAGTGGTAAAATAAATGAGATTCTTGTGGTCCGTTAGGATCTGTACCTCATGGGCAGCGCCCTCGAGATAAACCCTCCATTCGCGTACTGCGTCCACAATCGCCAGCAATTCCTTGTCGTATATGTCGTAATTGAGTTCTGCTGGTGATAGTTTCCGCGAATGGTAGGCGACTGGTTGCTATCTGCCGTCCTCGCTCGGTTGGCTGAGCACGGCACCGATGGCGTAGTCCGAAGAATCCGTCTCTATGCGTATTCCTTTGTCAGGTGTGAAGGATGTGAGGACGGGCTCCTTGATGAACATTTCCTTGAGAGCTTTGAAAGCCGTGTCGGCTTCCTCCGTCCACACATATTCCTTGTCTTTGTGGGTCAACTCCGTGAGTACCCTAGCGATTCCTGAGTAACCTTTGATGAATCGTCTATAGAAGTTGGCGAATCCGAGGAAAGATTGTAGTTCTTTGACATTGGTGGGTCCAGTCCAGTCGATGATTGCTTGAATCTTCTTGGGATCCATAGCCAATCCGGTGGTGGTGACCACGTAGCCTAGGAAGACAACCTCTTTCACATGGAAGTTGCACTTCTCTGGTTTGAGGAGCATGAAGGCGGCTTCCAATCTTTCGAGGATCGCCGTCACGTCCTTCACATGCTGTTCCTCATCCTTGGAGTAGACCAAAATGTCGTCCAAGTAGCAGATGCACGTCACGTCCAAGTGTGGCCGCAAAACATTGTTGATCAGACGTTGAAATGTAGCCGGTGCGTTGGTCAAGCCGAATGGCATGACCGTGTACTCGTAGTGACCGAAACGAGTGCGAAATGCTGTTTTCTGTTCTTCGCCCTCAGCCATCCTGACGAGGTTGTACGCGCCTCGTAGGTCGAGCTGAGTGAAGATCTTGGCCCCTGCGAGCCTGTCTCGCAGTTCCTTAGCCAATGGTAGTGCATAACGATCCTTCTTTGTGGCATCGTTCAATCGACGGTAGTCGATGCACATTCGTCGTCCGCCGTCCTTCTTCTCCGCGAAGAGAACGTTGCTTCCCCACGGGGATTTGGACTCCCTGATGAACCCTTTCGCTAAGTGTTCATCAATGTAGTTCTTGATCGTCATCAAGTCTGTTGCCGAATATTCCCTAAGTGGCTGAAATATCGGCTTGGTACCTTCTTCTAACTCGATCCGATGATCGTAGTCCTGGTGTTTGGGCAAGGCCTCGATGCCTCGTTCTTCCTTGAACAATGCCGCAAACTTGTGATATGCTGATGGTATATCCTTCATCAGTGGACCCTCATCTTGGTGTCCGCTCTGTTCCTTGGAGGTGGCGCAAACCTCTCGAACGATCAATGTTCCTGCTTCGTCCTGATAGCAGTTCTTGCAACGACTAAACATCAATTGCCTTTTGACCCAGTTGATTTCTGGATTGTGTTTCTTTATCCAAGGAAGCCCAAGGATAATATCGTGCATCCCGATTCGAGTGACATCGAATTGGATTCTTTCGGAGTGGCCGGCGATGCCCATGTGCAGGGTCTGAGTCCGCACATCCACCGTCCCATTGGCGGCGGCGTTCCCGTCGGCGAGTACCAGCTGGTACCCCTTTTCCCTAACTTCAGTTGGTAGCAGATGCTCGAGCACAACAGCAGGAGATATGAAATTCCCTTGTGCCCCAGAGTCTACCATAGCCCTGAGAGTTACTCCTTTGATTTTTGCTTCCACGGTCAAGTGGCGGTCCCCTGTCGCCGCCAGTTGGCGCACAGGAAAATCCTCTTGATAGAAGTCTTCTGTCAGGATGTTCCTCCAAACCCGGTGGTTTGGTTCTGTAGCTACGACCGTGAACAGCTGATTCCTTCCTAGGATTTGAGCTGGTGGAGTGAGGCGTTCCTGATACATCTGGGTGTCATTGGCTGTGTTGAACCAGAGGCGCCTTCGGCTACCTTCTGACACGACTTCCCAAAGTTCTCCTTCCTCCGGCTCGTCCTGGCCCTCAGGAACAGGTGCAGGTTCTTGAGGGATGATCTGCATGTAGGTTCGAGGGCAGCCGCTGCCGTACTCGACCTGCTTCCATCCAATGTGTTTGTAGTCCCGATAGACTACCTGATACTTCTCGCCCCACTGTGGTCCTCCCGTAGGGACCAGTCCTGGTTCCTCGTAGGTGACCCTGGTGACCTCGTTGGTCCAATGTCGAGAATTCAAGGCCCAGAGGTGTAAGTTCTCCTCTCGCTGGGTGACTTCCCAGACCTCGCCCTGCAGTGGTCCGGAGAGTGGTGGCTGATGTGGTCCTGGGTCCGAGACCCAGCAGAGCTCCTCATCTCCTTCCTCTCCACTGTCTTGTGCCGTGCTACTGTCGTCCTCCACCTGGGCGTGGATTCCGTTGTTTTCAAGTTCGTCCGTGGTCATGTGTTGGAAGCTTGAGGCGTTGAGCTGCCTATTGGGGTGTGGTGGCACGGGGATATCAGTGATATCATAGGCACCCCGTCCCGTTGCATTGATTTGCTTCTTTCCTGACCATGACTTTCCTTGGCGGTGGGAGCTGGCCATGTGGCCCGGAAGACCACAATCGAAGCACAGCTTATCCCGTCGACGTTTGTCCATGACTTCCTTAGAGAGCCCGCCGTTACGTGGCTTTCCCTTGGTTTGCTTCCGAAACGTGGCATCTAGCTCCATTTCTCGGGGGTAGAAGGGTTTCCTGCCCCCTTTGTTCTGATGCATGTGTGTCCCAGAGCGATACTGGCCCTTCCGTTCGAGCGCTCGTTCGAAGTTACGGTTGTCGATCTTGACAGCCATTTCGATGAGCTCCTGCAAGTCGGAGGGTGCGTCCGACCTGGCGACCTCATCCTTGACTCCATCTTTCAATCCCTTGTAGTACTGTGCCTTGAGTGCCTCATCGTTCCAGCTGGTTTGATTGGCGAATTGCTGGAAGGCGGCCGTGTACGTAGTTGCTGACCCGGTCTGCTTTAGGTTCTGGATGTTGCGTTCGGCAGTTCGACCTTGGTCGATGTCGCCGAAGACGCGGTTGATGCGTCCTTCGAACCCCTCAAAGGTCAGAAAGACTTTCTGAGATTCCTTAGACATAGCAGTGGAGACCCTTCCTTCCTTGGTTCTATTCTTGATGTAGTCGGACAGGAAGGTTTCGATCCAGTTAAAGGCAGCCCCACGGAGAAAAGACGCAGCCCAAAGGACCTTGTCTGTGTCCGTGGGGAACTGGTGGCCGTTGAACCCGGTGTAGAGTTTTACCTGAGTGAGGTAGGCCTTGAGCTTGGATCTGTCTCCATGGTAGAGATCCGGGGATGCGATCTTGGGAACGTTCTTCGGATTGAAGGCGTTGGCAGTGGCCAAAGCCTCGGTGGAAGAGTTGGTAGCCATGTTGTGTACGTGAGTCGGTACTTCTGACGAGAAGGTGCTCAAAGTGTAACGGTCAGATATTTACTCGGTGTAAATACAGAAGGCTGCGGTTGATCTCTGATGATCGAGAAGTAGGTGTATCACGTACGGGGTAAGACAGTTACTAGTATGGTTGAGAATACTATTTGAAGTTGAGCACGAAGCTCCTATTTAATGGCAGACGTGCCAGTCTTATATAGAACCTTCGTTTTCTCTGGATCCTTTGGCCCCAAGGTCCCAGGCGCCCTGGCTCCTATGGCTCCAAAGGTTCCAGTCATCACGTGACCCAATGTCCACCGTGATCTAGATAACTACTATAACTGAAATCGTGACTACGATGTGTGCAATGGTACCAATCGTTATCCTGTACCATTCCTTGATTGGTACCAGCCCGTAGACTGTACTAATCCCTTGTTGGTACCAATACTCCTATAGTACCATCCACTCGGTGGTACCATCAGTATTCTGGTGCCAACTACTCATTGGTGCAAAGGGGTCCGTAACAGATTAATTACCTTTCCCCTATTAACCTTTGTCCAATTATAAAGGCAACCTTTTGATACCCCTTTCCTTGCTTTTTATAAACCAATGGTTGTGGTGGAAAAGATGATGGAGAAGGTTACGGCTTTTTTTTCATTAATTACGTTGTCTTTTATTAATGTTAATTTTATTCTTATTATTATTTTATTAAAGAAGTAAGTACAATTTAACCTTAATGCCCTTTGGATTTTGCATGATAAAATAACCTTTAAAGCAGCCTTTAAAGCAGCCTCTCCTTTAATATGACATGATGAGATGATAAAGACTTTAAGGGAAGGACTTTCTCTTTTGCCTTCGCCGGTTAAATCACTATTAGGATATATATATATTTTTTTATGATAAAGCTAAATGTTGATTTTAATAGCTATTATTGCCGCTTACCCTGGTTTTAAGCTTAATTAGTTATGTGTTGTACAGAATAGGGGTGTCGTACAGGCACGGCTGCAGCTCGCCTAAACTGCTCTCTTGGCACTGCACACTTTCTAAATAGGGTTCTGCCACTATATACCGCCTTAAGGGAGCACTTCCCCCTTTCACACTTTTTACTTAGATTTTACTTAATTAATCAATATATTTTATCAATTCAAATGCTCGCAAAGCCTAAGTCTTATCGCGCATATCAATTATAAGCCTTATAATAAAGCTATTAAATTAATATTCTTTTATATTATGCGCAGCCAATGAGATTAAAGCTTCTTAAGTTCCTTAAAATTTTTGAGGTTTTGCAAGCTATTTGTTGCAGAGTTTTTACCGCTATTTTAATATACTGCTTTTTCGACCCTAATAACCTGCAAAAGAGCCTAAAAAAGAGTTGGATTTAAATCCTTTAATTGCTCCTTTCTCACTTTTTCTCTTTTCTTTTAATTCCTCAAATTCCTCGAATTTTCCCTTATGCTTTAAGCTTTTAAAAGCAACCTTTTTATAATAAATAACAAATCCATAGCTAAAAAGCTATTGCTTACTTATAATAAGCGCATTTAGCTTATATGATTTTAAGCTTATAAGGACTTTTGTTATTTAAATAAGGTTTGGACAAAGCTTAATCTAAATGCTCCCGATTTAATAAGCCCATTAGACACAAAACCAATTGCTTTAATATTCCTTATTATTAAATATAAGATTAATAATATACAAAAGGCCAAAGCAATAATCAAGGCTTAGGTTGCTTGGGAAAGAGATATTAAAAATCTTAAGGCTAAAGGAGCAAAGCTTAATAAAGCAAATTATAAAATAACAACCTTGGAAGAGGTTGCGGCTAAGTTTAAGCTGCTTTTAATAAAATACTTAATGCTTATGCCCTTTTAAAATAAAAAAGCAAAAAGCTATAAGGCGGCTATGAAATGGGTTTAAAAGCATATTAATAATAACATTTATAGCGCTATCTCCTTAAAAAGCAAAAACACTTATAGGCGCAATTAGATTATTCAACAATTGGTGCAAACCCTTCAATAAGATTATGCTTCTTTAGCATTAAGTATTTTAATTTAAATTAAGAAAAATTATACCGCAGTGTTTTATAAAGCAATCCATTAACAACTTAAGCCTATTATTTAAATTCAGGAATAAAAATATGCTTATCAAAAAGCGCTTTTTTATAATTTGGATTTTATAATAAAGGATTTAGCAACTCACATTTTCTTAAAAATAGTAAAGGTTTAATTAGCTCCCCAATAAGCGCAATATAAGTCCGCCAAGCTTTGGAAGAATATTATCCTAAGAAGACCTCACCTAATTACTTTAATCTAATATAATATAGTATTTGCAATTTTGATTAAATGATCGCAATTTGAATTATTTTTTAAAAAGCCTATTAGATTATATTTAATTGCTATTCTTAATAGCAAATTAAATGCTTCCAATAATAATAACAGGTTTTCCTTTTCCTCTTGCTTTTGCCCCTCCAAATTGGGTAGCTTTTTTAAGAATTGCGCTTACGCAATAGGTTCTTATTAATATAAGCCACTAAAATGCTTCCAATTGCGCTATTCCTTTAATGATTTTATTAAAAACAAGTTGCGCAATCTACTTTTAATCAAAAAGATTAAGAAAATATGCTCAAAGCTAGCCATTATTTTTACTAAACTTTAAAGCAAAGCAAATAAACGTGGCTGGAAAATGCTCCTTATTTAATAAATTATAGGCTTTTTTAATAACCGCCTTTTTAATTGCTCCCCTTTAATTAATAATATTAAAGCAACCCAATTATTAAAACCTTTAGCGTCAGCATATTTTAAAAAAATAGTCTTTGCAATAATTAGCCTTTAATTGCTTAATTCTGCAATAAAAGCAATTAAAGTATATATTATATGGGACTTTAATTATTACCCATTTTTGGGAGCATTTTAATTAATAATAAAACCGCAGTTCATTTAATAAACTCAATTAATCTTTTGGTTTTTGGCTTTTTTATAAAAGCAATTATTAATAATGCTATTAAGACTGGTATTTTAAGCCTGCCAATAAAGGGATGGGATATTTGCCTAATATTAAATGCTTTTAATAAAAAAAACGGGCCAAATATAATAAACTTAAAGCTTATTAACATTGCTATTGTTAAAGATTTTAATATTAATATTATTTTAAAGGCTTGTTTATTAAAGGAAGGAATCTGATATAATGATTTAAATTATACTTTATGCTATGAATTAATAAAGAGCAATATGGTTGTCAAAAACTTAAAACGCCACGCAAACTTAGCCTTTTTTAAATATAAGCTTAATAATTACTTTTTTGCCCCATCAATTGCTTTTAGTGCATTAAAACGCCTTGATTTTGAACTTTTAATATTTCCAATAATAATAAGAAGCATTTAATAAGATTTTTAATTAAGCAAGCGTTATCTAAGACTTTAATAAAACATAGCGCACTTATGGCATTTTTGCATAAAGCATTTAAGGAAAAAAGCATTATAAGCATTAATAAAAAATGCTTGCAATATTGAAATTTTAGGCCTTATAAAAATAAAATGCAAGCAATATGCTTTAGCAATAGCATATTAAAATATTAATTAGCAATTATCTAAAAAAAAAGCTATCTAATCTTTTTATTAAATCACGTGAAATTTATTCAATTATTCTCCTAGGTTTGATAAAAGCAACTGGCTCCTTTTAATCAAAAACGAATTCATAGAAGTTTTTTATGGCTTTATATTTAAAAGCAAAAAATTGAACGCAATATTAGCTGCTTTCTAACCTTTTGAATAATAAATAAAATAGCAATTTGATCTTTTTATTTATAAAATTCGCTAAAATAACAAAATCTTAATTATTAAATTAAATAAAGCAATTTAATTTAAAAAATGAACTTATAAAAGCGGTATTAACCTAAAACTTATGCTATTATATATCCACAAGCTAAATGAAAAAGCAAAGCAAGCAAGCAAGAAAATTATTAAAAAAGCAATTAAAATGCGCCTTGCCGCTAATTTCCTTAAGGCATTATGGCCTAAAATTATTCTTGCAGCAATATATTTTTATAATATAAATCTTTTAGCATAAAAGGCATTTAAAAGTCCAAACAAAATGCTTTACTTTTGGTTCAAATAATACTTTAAATAATATAACCCAAAATTACTTATTAAACTTATTATTAATTTATGGCCTAACTAAAGCGGGATTTACGCGTATAAATTGCGCGTATACCTATTATTAAAAGATTGAAAAGCACTTCGCAAAAGGAGAGCTTTTAAAGTTGACCTAAAAGCGCATATTAAATACTTAATTAATTATGTTTTATTTAATATATATAAAATCTGGGTGCCTTAATTATAGCATATAATAATCATAAAAAACATTACTTTTAACGAAACCTTATTTTTTACCTTTTTTAATATTAAAAAAGCAGCCAGCCAGCCGCGCGCAAAACTTTAAGAAATAGCCAAATTATTTTAAAAAAACAAGATAAGAGCTTAAAATGCTAAATATATATTAATAAATCGCTTAAATGCTAATAATATGCTGCAATTAAATATTAGTGTTTTTTTTGAATAAAAGCAATTAAGTAAAGCTTTGAAAGCTATGGAAATTGAGAAGCCTATTAATTTAAGGGTAGCAATAATGCCTTTAATTAAATTTAAATTTATAATTTTGGGGGTAAAGCAATTTCCCCCTAAATTAATGAATTTAAATATTAAACCTTTAATTAAGCCTTTAATTAATTTAGTGCCCATTAATAAGAACTTGGGGATAAAAATACGAAGGAGCATTAGACTTTTAATTTATAAGCACCTTAATCAGGTTTTATAAAATATTAATATATTAAAATAATTAGCAGCATTAAGCGCAATTAAAAGAAGTGTTTTATGTGGTATAATAAATCTTAAAAGACTTAATATAAGTGCGGAGCGCAAATCGATTTTATAAATTGTTTTATGAGCTTGGGAGCCATATAACTTAAAGCAAAGTCTTAAAAAGCAATAGGAAACATTTAAAAATATTAAACTTAAGCTTATAAAAGCTTTATCTTAAGCAATTAAGGCTAAGGAGCCTTTTAAACATAATAATTTTTATAATGCTAAGCCGCAAATAGAATAGCTTTTGTTGCTTTTGGCAAAAAATCAAAATCAGAAGCTACCTAAACCTTTAAAAAAAAAGGTGCTTTTAAAATCAAGTAATAAAAATTAAAAGACTAGAATTATAAAATAATTAATGCAACCTAATCATAATATATATTTTATTATAATAAAAGAATTATTAAAAAGCGCATTAAACCTAATAAGCAATTGCAAGCATTTTAAATTTTTTTTGGCTATCTTTTGGCCTAATCAAAAAAAGGTATGCAATAATAAAAAGGATTTAAAAGCAGTTTATGCTATAATTGCAGCATTTGTTTTTAATAATATCAAAATTCAATAATCAATTGCTTTTCTCAAAATTCATTAATCGCAATTTTCAAAGGCACTATTAAATTAAAAAAATCTTTAATACCATTTTTTTGGGAAGCATTTTAAAGCCAAAGCCATTATAAAAATTACTAATCTAAAATTGCGCAATTGCTAAAAGGTAATAAAGCATAGCTATGCCTTTAAGCAATTAATTCTTTTAAAATGGGTTTTTACTTATAAAATAAATTTCAATAATTATTTAATCAAATGTTGCTTTTAAATGATGATTAAAAGGAACTTATAATCTGAAACCTTTATTTTATTAATATATGCCGCAACTTTAGCTGCTTGCTTATTTAGAACTGCTATGGCTATAATAGCTTAATTTGATTTGGAAATAAAATAGTTTAATATTATTAATGTATTCATTAATGCAAAAAAAGATAATTTAGCTGCTTGCATATGCTATTATCTTTTCAATGAATTTAAATAAGACGAAATATTAATGAAAGTTGACCGCGCTTTTTATGGACTTAGAAACTTCCTAGCATTATGGTATAGCAACTTTATAATAATTTTTCAAATTCTTAAATTGCTTTTTTATAAAAAGGAGCCTTATATGTTTATAAATAAGCAATATATAATATTTGTGATGTTTTATATTAATAATATCCAAATGCTATATTATGCTTTAGCAATTCCAAAAGCGCAATTAATAATAAATAAATTAAATTTGGCGTATGAGCTTATTAAAAAACAAGAAATGGCATGGTTTTTAAGGATTTAAATTATTAGGGATTAATAAGCTAAAATAATTTTCCTAATATATAATAATTATATTTAGAAGATTGCTTTGCATTTTGGATTTATTGATGGGAGCTGCCCAAGCATCTTATTATTTTATATGGAATTTATTAAAAATCCTGGGAAAGCAATCCTTAAAAAAGTTAAGGAATATTAAGAGAAAGTTGATTTAATGCTTTATATTGCGATTATATTGCGCGCGAACGTTGCTTTTGCAGCTTTAAAGCTTTTTTATTTTTTAATTAATCTTTTAAAAAAGCATTTTATTGCTATTAATTGAATAATTTGATATTTTTTTGGAACCCGATTTTTAGCAATAGTTTACATTTGCCAAGTGCGCGCTTTTTATTTAATTATAATCTTAAATATTTCCTTTGGTGATAATCTTAAAATTAGACGCTTTTCTTAAAGGTATATTATTATGCTTTTTAATAATTTAATTTTATAAAAAGCAGCTTATCAAAATATAATCATTATTTTAATTACTTAAGCAAAGCTTCTTGGGGTTAAACGTATAGCAAAGGAGATTATGGCATTTTAATAATTCTTTTTAAAATTACGCCTAAATATGGGAGCAGCTTGAATAATCTTTTGCGATAATATTCAAATAATTTAATTAATTATTGGGGAAAACAAGCGCATCTCAATTAAGCTTTGCCATATTAATATTCAAAATATGTGATTATGTTAAGAATATTAAAAGGATAATTTTTAATAAAGTATTTATTTATAGGCTTTATGCCTGCGAATGGATTTATTAAGAACCTAAGCTAATAAAAATTCGAAGATTTTATTGCTTTTATTAATTTGATGGATATATGGGCTTAATTGAAGCAATTTTTTAAAAAAGCTTGTTTTTAAACAGCTTTCTTTTTATACTTTTTATTTTCTTATTTATAATATTTCTTATGTTTTTTATTATTTCTTTTAAAAAGCTTTTGATTTTAAATTATTTATATCATTGCAATATTTACAATTGCTCTCAAAATCATTTTATTTCAAAAAAACAAATGCAACGCAAGCTATAATAATAAAGGGAAACTTTGGGATAACAAAGGAGGTTCCCAAGCCTTAAAAAAAGCAACTCAATTAATTAAAAGGCTTAAAACAATCTAAATAAGATTATTAAAAAAATTAGCAATTATTTTAATAATCTTAATAATTTGTTGCTTTGCAATAGCAGCTTTTTTTTTTAAAAAAAGGCGCACCCAAATTCCATTACCCAAAAAGGCATTAAAAAAATTAGCAAAGCCATCAATTGCTTTTAAGCTATGCTTAAGAACAAATAAGTTAGCAGCAATCTTTTTCATTTTAGCCCAAAGGCCAGCAAGCAAATTAAATTGCTTTTTTTTCTTTTCCTTTATATTCTTATTATGCTCCTTTTTATTTTAAGTCTTTTTATTTATATATAAAAGCAATTGATTAATTGCATTTTAAAAAATGAATTTAGAATATTTTAATAAAAAAAGCAATTTGCTATTAATAACCTAGCTAAGGCCATAATAAAAAGAGGGGCCATTAATACCAATACCAGGAGCAACCTAAGCAGCATAAGCTGCGGGAGCAGCAGAGATAGCATTACCCATTTTTTTTATTATCAAATAGGCGCTTTAAAGCTTGATCAATTCTTATATAAATTAATATATTTAATTGTTTTAAATTAAATAAACTTATTTTAAAAGAGGAGCTTTTATTGCTAAAAGCATCTCAATATTCCAAGAACGCAGCCAAAACATTAGGGAAGAGGGGGCGGCAAGCATAATTATTGCTAGCGCAATTAAAATAGCGCAAGCCACTTATAATATTATAATAAAAGCCTATGCCTTTGTTTTGGATTACTTCCTTTATATAACCTTGGCAGGGGACCAATCTCTTTTTATTAGCAATCTTCTTTTTTTGAACCCGATTAATAAAAGCAGCCCAAATAGCCCGCTTACCCAAAGCCTTGGCCAAAAGTCTTTTGGCCTATAAGCAATTAATTAATTATTTAAATAAGTTTTATATTTTTTAGATTAAACTTATAAAAAAAGAAATAGCGCTTTTGCAAGCAGATTAACAAAATTTAGCACCTATTTTTGCAAAAGAAGCAATTGATTTGATTATTTGTTTGTTTAATTAATTATAATTAATATAAATCAAAAGCAAATCAAAAATTATTCTTTTATTAAAAGCTTAAAATTTATAAATGAAAAGGAGCAACTTTTTATTTGTATAACGCAATTGTTTGCCTGATTTTTATTATTTCTAATAGCCTGCCTAATAGCCAACCACAATAAAAGCAATTCTTATTATTATTTAATTGGGGGGTATATCATATAAGCACGGCTGCAGCTCGCCTAAATTGCTCTTTTGGCATTGCACACTTTTTAGATAGGGTTCTGCCATTATATACCGCCTTAAGAAAGCACTTCCCCCTTTCACACTTTTTATTTAGATTTTACTTAATTAATCAACACATTCTATTAATTCAAGTGCTCGCAGAGCCTGAGTCTTATTGCGCACGTCAAGGGGTTTGTCGGCTGATAGCACCAACAGAGCCTTAATGGCGCTGCAGCCAATTAAGACTGCTTATGTAACTAAATCTTTGGAGCTCCTTCTTAAGGGGAGCTCTATTATACTCTTTTATAATTCAAGACTTTTATATTTCCTAAAGCTCTTCCCTTATGGTGCTTGATAGTTAAGAGCCACAGCCTTATTTTATGAGTTATTAAGATATAACTACTATAAATTGAAAAAAGCAAGGGTAAGTGTTAAAGGATATTTACCGCTATTTGAAAAAAAATTTAAAAGCATATATTCCCTTTTTTTTTAATTTAATAACATTTCTTCAAATTTTTCAAATGTTTAATAATAATAAGATGTTTTTTCAGGATGTACTAATTGATAAGGATAATGCTTTATTAAGCGATCATTGCTAGTGGCTATAATAGTGAATAAGATTTTAATATTATGCCTAATTTAGGGGCATTATTAATTTTGTTGATTTAGATGAATATAATATTTTAAATTTCTTTGAATCTTGATCAGCAGCTCTTAATATTGACAAGTATATATAAGTTAAAACAAATTATTGGTTTGCAAAATGGATAGCATTGATGAGCAATAGCAAGCGGAAGATATATTATAAATAGAAAACTGCTAATAAAAACAAAAAAAAGACTTTTATAAAGTTTTTATAAGCTATTAAATCATAAAAGGCGACCTTTAATAATATTAAGGAAATTTGGGAAGCTTGTATGAGAGAATTCCAAAATAATTTTGCCCAATAAACGCTTTTTAGCATAAGATATTAATACTTATTTAATTAGGTTAATAATATTATTAATGTATTAATCTTAATAAATGCTATTAATAATAATAAATTAAAGAATCTTATTAAATTTTAAGCATTGATTAGGTTAATTAAGCGAGAGCTCGCTTTTTTGAACGCTTTTATGCTATTATTTATTATTTTAAATTATTAAAAAGCTTTAATAAGTGCTTTCAAAAGAAAAGGAAAAATGAAAGCTTGCATTTGGCATAAAAAATGGCAAAAAAGGTATTATTTAGCCAAAGCATATAATATTTTAAAAATTTAAAGCATTTTAGGCATTTAAGATTTTCTTTTTGCAATTTTAGTTTATGCCAAGACATAAACTGCTTAAGCTTTAGCTAATATTATTAAAAATAATGTTTTAAAAAGGAAATATTATATAATGCTTAAAAAGTATGGTTTAGCTTTTGAAGCTAATTTGGAAAAGCATTTTAAAAATGGTTTAAGAAGTGGAAAAATAGCAAATAAGTTATATGCTTTTTTTAAGAAGCATTTAAAAACTTTTAATAATTTTAAAACTATTTTCAATATTAAAAGCTTAAGCATTTATAGCAAACAAGGCTTATTTAATTAATTTTATTTTAAATAATTAAGGGAAAGCGGTTGCTTTTGCAATTTTAAGAATGGCCATTTCTAGGCATTTATTAAATGCTGGAAATTATGATATGCCTATAATGGCGGTTGTGCAAATAAATTAAGGAATTGCTTTAATGATAATGAGGTTAAAGAAATTTGCAAAAGATTTGAAGAAGCGAAGTATGCCAAGCTATAAAAGGAAATCATTAAAAAGGATTAAAAAATCCTTTTTATTAATTAAATTATTAAAAGCATTGCTTTAAATAAGAAGAAAAAGGAAAAGCTATTATTATTAATAAATAAAAGCAAATACTTTAGAAATATTAATGTTGTTATTATTAATTTAAAGCTATTTAATATTAATAAAGCAATAGGAGTATATGCTGCAAATTTTATTAGCAATTTATATGCATTTTTAAATAGCATACTTATAAATAATTGCAATGCTTAGCATTTTATTAATAATAAGAAAAAGCTTATCCTAAGCATTTTTATAAAATTTAAAAATAATGATTATGTGAAAGCAGATATATAATGCCTTTTAATTATTAATTAAGGCCAGCGATTTTTTAAAAATATGCTAAAAAGCAAAAATGATTTAAATATACAAAACTTAATTTTAAGCAATATTGCAATTGTGGTTGGTTTTAATGTTAACATTATTTTTAAGGCGCTTTTATTGAACATTGGGATTTGATATTTAAAAAAAGATATTATATTAAGATATAAGGAAGTTTAAAATAATGTAATGCTTTGGAAGCTAAAGCAGAAATACAATTTTACCTTTTTTAAATATAAGCCTCTCAATTACTCTTATTGCCCTTATAATCTAATAATAATGAAGCGCCTTTTAGTTATAATATATCCAATTTTTTATTATAGCTTAAAACAAGGTTTTTAATTAAATAAAAAGCTATTGCGAGTTTGTTATGCAATGCTAGAAATATGGCATTTAAGAATAGGCCATTTTAAAAAAAAAGCATTTTAAGCGCTGCTTTATATAAGAAAAAGGGTAGAATTTAATAATATTTTTAAAATTAAGTGCAAAGATTATATTATAATATATGCTGAAAATATTATTTTAAAAAGGGAGTTTAAGAATAAGGCAATTAAATCATTTTTTAAAATCTTTTGGGACTTATTTGATTTTCCCTTAAGCTATAATAAAATGCAATAATTATTAATAATTAAAAATAAGTATAATGGGAAGCTGTTTAATTAAATTTTGGTAAGCAAATTGCTAAATCACATTATATTAGTATTATAAAATTTTAAGCATTAAATAAAATATTAATATAAATTGTTTATTTGTGTTATTAGGCATAATAATGATATTTTTATTGTTGCAATCTTTGGAATGATATGCTATTAGGATTTAATAATAAGGGAAGGGATTGAAGTGGAGAATCTTTTAGCATATATTAAAAAATCAGTCGGCGGTTTAAAGCGTATAAAACAAAAAATTATTATTAAATTCATCAAAATGCGTGTTCAAGCGAAACTCTTAAAGAAATTGTATTTAGAGGTGTGTAATGTGGCAGTTTATTTATATAATAAGGCATTATTTGCATAATAAAGAATAAAGAGCCTAAATTAAGTGCTTTAAAAATAATTTTAAAGCTATTTTTAATAATATGATTTATTAATTATAAAAAGGCTATTAATTGATCTAAGATTAGATTAAAGTGGGGAATATGTGTATAAAGCGTGTGCTTATTTAATAAAGAATAATAAAAAAGCCGAAAGAAACAAAAGAGGCTTTAAAGTTGATTTTAGAGGACATTTAAATTATTTAATTAATTATATTGCTTTTAATATATACAAAATTTAAGTGCTTTAATTATGCCATATTATTATAATACGCAATGTTTGCTTTGATGAAATAAAGTTTTATTTTTTAAAAAAGGAGAAATTGATTGGCTAAACCGCTTTTGTTTTAAAAAAGCTTATTATTATGATAAAGGAGGATGATGTTTTTTTAAATATAGGGCTTAATATAAGTAATATTATAAAGAATGTTGCGAAGGAATAAATGGCCAAGCTAAATGCTATTATTAAAGTGCATGCTGAAGAGCTAATGGAAATAGAAATTATTATATTAAAGGTGCTTTTCTTGCTTATAAGAATGCTTTCTTTGGCGATTAAATTATTTGCAATAATATTAATAAATCTTAATTTTTTTAAATTATTAATAAGCTTGGGGGTAATGGAAAATAAAATGGGAATAGTTTTTTATAAAAGCTGGGAGGTATAAAGCAATAAAATGGTTTTTTATAAGAGCTAAAAGGGGAAAAGCAATAATATAATTTTTTATAAAAGTTAAAACTTGGGGATAAATAAAATGGTTTTTTATAAAAATAGTATTAAGAATAATAATGGAGTTTTGATTTTTTATAAAAAATTGAGTTTAGGCGCTTTAAAACTTGCTAAAGATTGAATGATTAAAAATTAGCTTAAAAAGAATGTTTTATATAATAAAAATAAAAATTTAGGTGTTAAAAAAGCGCATTAAATATATTCTCAAATCATAATATTAAATCAAAGGCCATAAAACCTTAAGCAGCAGGTTTTTAAATTATTAAAAGCTTTGCTTATAGCAATTGAGATAAATAATGATTTTTAAATATTAGCTAAAGCAAGCTAATAATAGCAACAAAAATAAAAACATAATTAAATTTATGTAGCATAAGAAATATAAAAGGAGTATGATAAATTCGCAATTTAAGGCTATTATTTTATAATAATGGCTTTATAATAAAATAGCCATTTGCGCATAATGAAATTTGCTAGCATATTTTATAAAGCTACTTTAATATGAGCAAATGGTGAAAACATAATTATATTGCATGCAATAATAGTAATAATTGTTTTAAGTATTAAAGTGGAAGCAGACCTTATAATTGCTTTTAATTTATATAACTTATATTAAGAAAAGCTTTTGAAGGCTTTAAAGAATTGGAATGAATTAGATAGCCACACTTAAGGCAAATATTTCAAAAAAAATGCTAAAAGGAAAATCGCTAATTTAAAAGCTTGATATTATTAAAAAATGATTTTTAAGAAAAATGCCATTATATAGCTTATTTTATTAAAATAGGTTTTTATATATAAAATTAATTTAATAAGCAAATTAATTTGCTGCCGCTTTTGCATTATAATGCAAGGGGATATGCAAAATAATTTAATAATTTTTTTAATATATGCCACAATATTTGCAACATGCTTTTTTAAAATAATAATAATGCTTGTAGCATAATTCAATTTAAAAATAAAGCAATTTAATATAATTAATGCATTTGTTAATGCTAAATATAATAAGAGGAGCGTTTTAATATTATATTACCTCTTAAATGGCTAAAAAATTTTGAAATAATAATAGAAATTGATTAAATATTATATGATTTAAAAGATTCCCTTGCGCTATGATATGGTGATTTTGTTATAATATTAAATAAACTAAACCTCAACCTTTTGGCAAAGGAGCCGTGTATTTTCATAAATTTTAATAGGATAATCTTTGTGGCGTTTTATGTTGACAATATTCAAATTCTGTATTATGCTTTAAATGATAATGAAGGATAAGAAATTATTAAAAGGTTGCACTTAGCTTATAAATTTATTATATTAGGAAATATGGAATGGTTTTTGAGGATGCATATAATTAAAAATTAATCCACAAAAATGGTGTTTTTGATGCATAATACTTATATAAAAAAAGTGGCTTGAAAATTTAATATGGTGAATAGGAAGTGCTTAAGCATGCCTTTGCCAAATTATGATCTAATTAAGAACCTTGGAATTGCTATATTAAAGCAGGTTAAAAAATATCAAAAAAAGGTTAAATTAATTTTATATATAATTATTATGCTAAGGCCAAATATTGCATTTGCAGCTTTTTAGCTATTATATTTTTTAATAAACCTAAGCGCTTAATATGCAAAAGCAATTAAATGGATTATTAAATACTTATTTGGATTATGCTTTTTAGCAATAGTTTATTAATGCGAAAATTAGGAGATATATTTATTAATAGCTTTAAATGCTTTATTCGCAAATAATAAAAAGTTAAGATGCTTTTTCTAAGGTTTTATTATAATATTATTTAAAGGTGTAATTGTTTGAAAAGCCTTAAGGCAAAATACTATAACCATTTCAATGATGGAAGCAAAGTTATTAAAGGTAGCAAAAACGGCAAAGAAGGTGATGGCGCTTTAGCGCTTTTTTAAGAAATTAATACTTAATATAAAAGCTTTGTAAAATATATTTTGTAATAATAAATAAATAATTTGATTAATAATTAAAAAAAATTAATGCATTTTAATAAAGCTAAAATATATTGATATATAAAATATGTGGCTATAATAAAAGCATAAAAGGGGAAGCTTTTAAATAATATATTTTCCTATTAATAATATGCTAGCAAATGGCTTAATAAAAAACCTGTTTTAATAAAAATTTAAGGTATTTATAGCTTTTCTAAACTTTTAAAATGCTTAAGCTGCTATTAAAAAGCTTATTTAAGCTAGTGCTAAGGCATATTTATATTTATATTTAGTATATTTCATATATTAATTTAAATTAATATTGCAAAAAGACAATAAGCATAAAGGAAAATTATGTAAATTTCAAAAACCTAATCCTAAGCTGCGATTTTGGGATTGCAAAGCTGCTTTATTATTAGGGTAATATTCCCAAGCTGCAATTTATGGGTTGCAAAGCTACTTTTATTTATAAAAATGGGAGCGAAAGGTTTATTAACCACCAAGCGGCGTTAGCTAAAATATTAATTTTTGCTAAAATAAAGGCGCGAGCGGCAGCATGCGTTATAATAACAGCAATCAAAGATTTATTAATATTAATAGCAGCAGCTATATTATTATTATCATTTATTTTAGCGCCAAAAATAAGGTGGGGGAAGGCACGGCGGTTTTTTAGCAAAAAGAGGCTATAATATATTAAATATTGTTTTAAATTAATAGGAATAGTATTTATGGAGCAACAAATTGAAAGCAAAGTTATTTTTTTTTTATTTTTTTTTTTTAGCTTCCTTAACCTTTTTCTTTTTTAAGGCAGCTTTGATAATAGCTTAATAGGCGGTGAAGGCTTATGGCCGATTAGCAAAAGCTTTATATATTGCTTTTATATAACATTCAATATTATATAAAATAATGTATATATGCAAAAGCTCTTTGGCACCAATTTTGCCATTAGATAGGCAGCAAAAAGAGCGGCAATAGCTTAAGGTACGGCAGCGCAGCTAATTTTATTATTTTTATAATAATAAAAACATTGCATTAATAATGCCTTATTGCAATAAAAGTTGCTTAGCGCATTATGCATATTATTGCAAATGCAATGGGAATATAGCATAGCATAAGCTTTCTTAGCCATAGCGCAATGCCAAAAGATTGGTGGGAGCAGGAGGGGCAAGCAAAAGAAAGGGGTAATAGCTTAAAAAGCGCTGGCCAATTATATTATGCATATTAGCATATTGATTTTGGACTTTTAAATATTTAGAACCTATTTTCTTTTTTTTTAATGCTTTAAAAGCAGCAGCGGGAGCGCGTTTTTTAATATAAGCCATTTTTAATAATATAATTATTAAAAAAACGCAAATTCCTGGCATAAAAGCTTTAATATAATTTCACTTGCTTAATTCCATTGCCCTAGTAATAATGCTTTTATCATAATCAATTGTATTAGCATTACTTCCAATTATATGGCAATTTGCATTTACGCTATCATATTGTCGCGCAGGAAAGCAGTAGGTCTGAATAGTGGTGGCAAAAGCATCTGATTTTATAAAGGGAAGCTCCTACGCAATTGAAAATATATGCTAAATAAAGGCTTGCTTAGGTAAGCAACCCCATTCTATACAATATACCCCCCAATTGTGCAATGCATTTCCGATTATATAAAAAAAAACTAGTATATAAAAAAGCTTTAAAAGCTTAAAACAATAAGAAAATGTATTTCCTAAAAGCTAGCCAAAGCGCTAGAGGCAAAAAAGTGTATATAACTTCGCCAGCATTATCAAAAGAGAAGGGTTTATTAAGTACGCAATTGATAGCTAGTCAATTATCATTATTTGATTGCTTTAATATATATAACCAATAGCCAAAAGGAGCTGAATAGGCTAGCAAAGGAGCTACCGCCTGCTGTACCTAAGCGGGTAAAGGTTGCAAATTCATTATTTTTAGTATAATTTGAACGTTTTTAGCGCTTTGTATTAGGAATGCGTATTTTATGCTTTTTAGCGTTTTTAGCAAACCACATTTCTAAGGTAATATAAGTGCTATATTAGCTATTTTCCTAAATTTGCTTCTGATTATAGCTACCCCTTTTTTTTAAATGTTTCCCAAAGCTTATTAAAGGTCAAATTGGCAAAACATAATTAAAAAGCAGCTTATTAATTATTTATGAAAAACATTAAAAAATATGAAAAGGACTTTCCAATTAAGGCTATTTTTATTTTTAAGCAATTTAACGCAAACCAAACGTATCATTGTTTGGCTTTAAGGCAAAGGCAAGCGTTTTCAATTGTATTAGGGCAATTTCCAAATATTGCATAAGCGCCGGCTAATTTTCCATTTCCACCTTATTATAAATGCCCTTTCAAAATCATTTTGTATTATTTTAAAATATGTCTTATTGATTCTTTTATTGTCTTAGCTTCAATATACTGATCCAAATGTTATACTCCTTATTCAGGTGCTAGCTTGACAAACACAGCCTAAAGGAAATCCTTAATTAAAAAAGCGCATTTAATTTTAAAAAGCTTATAGCCTTATGCTTTAAAAAATGCCATAAATTATTTAATAAGCCATATTAAAAGAGTAATACTTTTAGACTTAGCCATTTTTAATAATTGTTAATACTTATTCTTGATGTGCTTTTTGATAATATTATTGCTAAGAGCAAATTTGATTTTAAGACCTTGCACAATATTTTAAAGGGAAAGCTTCTTTTTTAAAGTCAAGCATTATATTTAAGATTTAAAAAGCGCCGGCTTTATTATTTGCTTTATTTAATTCCAAATTGCAAAATATATTAACTTTTGGGCGGTTTAATAAGCTTGCCTTTAAATGAACTCCCTTTGTTAAAATTGGTATTGCTCCTTTATGTCCTAAAAAACAGCTTGCTGGGCCATCAAATATTGCCTTTTAATCAAAACATTTCGCAAATCGCTGTCCCACTCTTATAATAGCGCAAGCCTTATTATATTCTTAATATAAAGCATCTCATTAATTGTGAAAGGCAATAAAGATTTAATAATAAGGAAATATAAAGCGTTCTGGCCATAAGAATTAATGTAATCCCAATTACCCAAAAAGATAGCTTAGCTCTCAAGCTTTATAAACCATTATAAAAAGGAGATTCGGTCTTTTAAGCATGCATGCAAAGTTTTTAAAAGCTCCATTATTATAATTAAATAAAAAAAAGGAATTGTTTTAAAGTATTAATAAAAAGAAGGTATTAAAACTTAAGAGATAAGCTAAAAAGATTTTGAATAAGGGAAAACGTTTTGCACACCATAATTTAATATTACCACAATCTTTGCAAAATAATATAAGTAACTTAAATGCAAATGTGGCTCTTAATTATTGCGCAAAAAAGCAATAGGTTTAAATGGTAATAGCAAAAGCGTCTGATTCTATAAAGGGAAGCTCCTGCGCAATTAAAGATATATGCTAAATAGGGGCTCGCTTAGGTAAGCAACCCCATTCTGTACAACACATATTATATAAATTATATTTAAGCATTCTTATGGCTTTTATAATTGCTTTTAGCCAAAGGGGTATGTTGTATAAAATAGGGGTTTATTGGCTAATAGCACCAACAGAGCCTTAATAGCGCTGCAGCTAATCAAAATTGCTTATGTAATTAGATTTTTGGAGCTCCCTCTTAAGGGGAGCTCTATTACACTCCTTTACAATTCAAGACTTTTACACTTCCTAAAGCTCCTCCCCTACGGTGCTCAACATTATGTTAATATTTATTATTGTTAAATTTATTTTTATTTTTATTTCCGCCTTTGCTATACTTTTACATTTTCATATATATTAAGATGTGAAAAGGCCATTAAATTAGGTGCGAAATAGCAATAAAAATAATATAAACATTAACAAGAATATCGCTTTAGAACAAGTTGTATTATAGGTAATAAGCATAGCTTTTGTTTTGTGTGATTTTATGGATAAAGATTATGTTATTCCCTTTGTTTTAACAAGAACTTTTCTTTTATGCCTATTGAAGTTAACATTACCACATCATAAAACTTTTTAGTTTGCTTTTTTTTTATGTTGAACGTAATTGCGTGATTTTATAGCTTTATTTTGTAAAATGTAAAAGTAGCTTTTTAAATCACTTATAAATACCCTTTTTTTTATTAACAGGCTTTTGCCAGCGATATTCATTAAGGAAATGAACCCGTTTATATAAATCAGCTGTTGAGATTTATTTAATTGATGCCGCGGCATTTAATTTGTTATTAAAACGAAAATCTGAGGATGAGATATTTATAATAATGCTTTAAGAGATTAAGTTTTTAATTAAGCAAAAACGCGAGGAAGATAATATTATTGTTGTTATTAATAATTTAATTATTGAGCTTGTTGCTTATTATTAATCCCTAGCGCAGTTTGCCGTTTCTTTAGCTGAATTGGATATTGAATTTGCAATTTTACTTAAATATGTTAAATGGACTCATGTATTTAGTAAAGTAGCAAGTAATGTACTCCTTCCGTATTATTTATATGATTATTTTGTTGAATTGAAAGGCAAAAGCAAGAAAGCTTTTAAGTATTCCTTATTATATAAGATATTTATGGTAAAGCTTGAAATTGTTAAAGATTATATTATTAATAATTTGGAAAAAGGGTTTATTAAATTATTTTAAGTATTATTTGCTGCCCTTATTTTTTTATTAAGAAGTTGAATGGATTTTTATGGTTGTATATTAATTTTCGAGTATTGAATTCCCTCATTTATAAGGATTAATATCCTTTTCTTTTGATTGATGAAATATTAGCTAAAATAGCCAATATTTGTATTTTCATTAAGTTGGATATTCGTTAAGTATTTTATTGAATATGAATGGATTTAGCATTAGAGGAGTATATAACTTTTTGCATAAAATATGGAGCATATAAGTATAAGGTTTTTTCATTTGAACTTATTAATAGCTTTGCTACATATTAGCGTTATATGAATGATATTCTTTTTGATTATTTTAATGATTTTTGTATAGCATACTTTGATAATATTTTTATTTATTTTGAAGACCCCTTGGAACATTAATTGCATATTAAAAAAGTCCTTTAAAAACTTTTTGACGCAGGCTTTTAAATAAATTTAAAGAAGAGTAAGTTTGCTATTATTTGTATAGAGTATTTAAGATTTATTATTTTAATTTTTGGATTGGAAGTTAACCTTAAGAAAGTTGCTGTTATTAGTAATTGAATTTATTTTGATATTGTTAAAGGTGTATAATCTTTTTTTGGGTTTTGTAATTTTTATAAACATTTTATTAAAGATTATGGTATTATAATAAAATCTTTTGTTTATTTAATAAAAAATAATTATTTTTTTGCTTTATTTATAAATGCGAAGATGCTTTTGATTTTTTAAAATATACTTTTATATTGGTTCCGCTTTTTTGGCATTATTAATAATATTTGCTTTGCTTTTTGAAGACGAATATAAGTGATGGAATTATTGTAGGAAATTTTTTTTAATAGTATGGTAAGGATTGGTTTCCTGTTGCTTTTTTTTAAAGACTATGCTTCTCATAAAGTTTAATTATGCTGTTTATGATAAAGAAATGCTTGTTATTATGCGCTTTTTTGCTTATTGAAAAATAGAGTTTGCGGGGATCCCTTATTAAATTTGTGTTATTATGAATTATAAAGCTTTGGAATACTTTATAATCTTTAAGCAATTAAATGCCTAATAAGTATGATAGGCTGAATTATTGGCCAATTATTATTTTATGATTATTTATTGGCCAGGTGTTTATAACCTGTTAGTAGACGCGCTCTCCCATAAACTGGATGAGCTTAATAAACAGAACTTTGCCAAAAGAGTATAACGCTTATAATAGCTTTTATGGAAAGACTAAATAGACCTTATATTTATTACTAAGAACCTCTGTTTTTTTAATTAGCATAATAGCTTTGCTTTTGATGTTAAGATAGTGGATTTTTTTTGCATTTTTGATGATGTATTAAACACTAAAAGCCAATCGCATAGCCCCCTTTTTGCAAGCATTGCGAAAATAAGCCTTATTAAATTAGCTGGGTAAGCTTAGCATAAAAGGCAATTTATTGCTTTTTGATAGCCGCTTTATGATTTTTAATATTGCTTATTTTTGCATTTTTTTAATTTAAGAAGTGCATAATCGCATTAATATAATTCACCTTAATATTAAGAAAACCTTGTAATTTTTATTTTTTTAATATTAGTAATATAGTATTATGTTGATAATCCATTAATATTACCGTAATTATTATATTTATTAATATATTTAAGTCCCTTAAGATAAGAAACTTAGACTTTTTCAATTTTTTCTTGTTTTGTTTTGACTTTAGGAATATATTACTATAGATTATTGTAGTTTTAATAAAAATAAGTATAGATTTAATAATGTTCTTGTTTTTATTAATTGCTTTAATAAATAAGCTATGAATATCTTTTGCCAAAAGACCTTAAATGCCCGCGATTTTGTAAAGTTGTACATATATTATGTGTATAAATACTTTGGCCCCTTGATTAGTATTATTTTTAATAAAGAACCTTAATTTATTTCCCGCTTTTGGATTGCTTTTTTTTTAATTTTTGGCATTAAAAAACAGCTTTTTATAGTTGATTATTTTTAAATGAATAATTAAACTAAAGTGTATAATTAATATTTTTAGCGCTGACTTTGCCCTTTTGTTTTTTATTATTAAAACGATTGATTTAAGTTTTTACTTATTATGGATTACGCTTAAATGTCTTTTTTATATAATTTCTTAAGAGGCCTTTTATTATTTGAGGTAATTTATAAATATGTATTATATATTAATTGGGATTGGAAAATCAATTTACTAAACTTAATATCCTTTATTAATAAATTGAATATATAATAAATTATGGAATATGTTATGCGCTATTATATAGCATAAAATGTAGCTAGGTTTAGTTTTTTAGGGTCTTAAGCAAAGATGGCCTAATCTTATAATTGCTTTTGCTGCGTAATTGATTTTAATATAAATAATTTTGTTTGGCTTAATATGCGTTATTTTTTAATTATTTGCTTTTTAAAAAAACTGGACTTTTTTATTAATAATTTATTTTAAGTATTAAAAAAGATTGAAAGCTTATATTGCTTGAAATTGTTAGCGAGTATAAAAATACATAATGTTTTTCTTGCGGCAAAATTTAGAAAAGATTTTAATAACCCCTTGGTAGGTTAATAAATTGCGCTACCCTCGCCAATTAATATTATTGATGACAACAAATGGGAAATTAAGGACTTATTTGTTTGTTAAAAGCAGCGTGGTAGCTTTTTTTATAAAGTCTTTTGATTAAATTAAGACGTTGATTTTACTTAATATAGCGCCTTAAATATTAAATATGTTTTTGTAAAAATTTAGGAATTCTATTTTAATAATTTTATGTAAGCAGGTCCCTTTACAAAGTTACTTTAATAGCTTAAAGCGTTTTATGATGGAGTAAACGATTATAATTACCTTAATGAAGATAAGAAGATGGATGGACATTTGAGGATAAGCTTTTTTTGGAGGAGGGGGTAATATAACAAATGATACGGATTAAAGGGTATTTAGGGGAGCCTTTTTAATTAAGTATTATTAAGCGAAATTAACTTGATAATGCTTTTTATATATAACTCCTTTTTTTTTCTTATATTTTTTCTTTTTTAATTGTAGATTCTAAGAGAATCTTGATTACTTTTATTATTTTTTACGTAATATGTGAGGCCTCTGCTAAACGTTGGCACTGGTCTTTATAGGGCAAGCGTCACACTTTATATTAAAAGAAAGGGTAATCGGCAATATTATGGCCTAATTTATTGCATCATTTACAATAATTTTAAGGGTTGTTAGGGCACTTTTTATAAACATAATCAATTTTATCGCAATAATAGTATACTTTTTTTTGATTATTAATTAATGCTAAAAAAAGCTATTAAAATTAAGGTAATAAGTTAATTGCACATAAGATTTATAGCAATTTTTGCAAACCTCCTTGTTTTAGCAATTAGTGTTTTAATAACCTGATTACTTATATTTATAATAAGATCTGCTTTTAGTGCAGGCAATTTTGATAACATAATTAATTTAAGTAAAAAACAAAAACCATTAATAATTACATTTAAATTTATAAGTTTTTAAAAAACCGCTAATATTAAAAAATTTATAAATTATAGGTAAAATGGATTTAGCTAAAACCATGCGAAAATAGGCATGCTTTATTTAAGTAATAGCTATTAAATTATTACAAGAATTATTAGTAAACGAAGTGAAGGAGTATGAAGGAAAGACGTGAATAATAAAGTTAATGCCTATTTTTTAAATAATGTTAATTATGATAGTTAAAATATTTAATTTGCTTTAATATTCAATAGCAATCACATTATTAAATTAATTTATAATACCTAAATATAAAAAAATAACCTAAACGCAAAATAAGAACTTATTAAACTTAATAGTAAATTACTTTAAAAAAGTGGCAAAGCGCTTAATAAATTTAAAAGTTTAAGCTTAAAAACTTTTATTACACATAAAAAAAGATTCATCTTTTTAAAAAAAAAAAAAGTTGAATGCCATAATTATATTAATGTTATTATTAAAATCAAATTCAGCCAAATAAAAAGCCTTCATCAATTAAATTTTAAGAGATTAAAAAAGGCTTTGATTTTTATTAATTATAATATAATTATATTTATATGTGAAAATAAAGCTAACAAAGTTTAGGGCAAACATTTAATATTAAGTATAAAAAAAGAAGAAAAATAATTTAAGTTGGTAAAAAGCTAAAAAGTAATATATTTATTAAAATAAGCAAATAATGCAAAGATATCCTTTTTAATAATAATCTTTAAATAAAATAACTTTTGCTTTGTATTTCCACTTAGGATAACTATTAAAAAAGATAAAAAAAAAAACCAACAAAATTCTACTTCACAAATTAACAATCTTTATTCTTAATAAAAAAACGGGTTTAATAGTAAATATTATTTAAAGGCAAATAGCTTGGCCATTAGTATAAATAATAACACAAGCTAATTAAAGGATTATATTTTAAAGCTTAATTAATAATACATTAATTTCGATTATACTAATGGTAATATTATTAAAATTATTACAGTATCTTTTGAACTTTATTATAAAATTGAGGAATTTCTTTTCTTAATACTTATTAATATAATTCTTTATTACTTAAAAAAGTAAAAGGAAACAAAAACAAGGATTTAGCCTAAAATCGCCTACTTACTTTACAATAACAACTTATTTAATAATATAATTAATTTCAAAAACAATTTTATACTTAAAAATAACATCACCCTAAAAAAATTCATAAGTTTATTAAATAAAATATTTGGCCAAAAACAAGGAATCTTTTATTAATCAAACGCCGGCTTTAATAATTTTGGGACTAAAATTAATAATCTTGTTTTCCTTTATGTTTTTACATAATTAATAAAAACGCAATATTAATTCATTTGCGGCATTATTCCCATTTATAATGTACAAAACCTATTAAAGAACTAATATTCTTTATTAACCGTTTTTATAAAATTGGGTAAAAACAATAATAAAAAATTTAATAATCAAAATCTTTTTAGCAGTTAAAACCTTAAAAATCAATTTAATACTATACGCAAACAAAGTCTTCTTAATTATAATATCTTTAAAAACCTTATATTATTCTACAATAAAATTATTTACATACTTCATAAACTTTAAATCGCATAAATTACAAAAAATAATATTATAATATAAAAAATCTTATTTATTAATAATTATAAACTTAGCCAAATATTTACTTAAAATAATAAATTCGCCATTTATTAAAAAAATCATTTTAATAAAATCATTAAAGCCACATATAAAATCATTAAATATAAAAAAGCTAATACAAGGCTTAATAAAAATCTAATATTTAAGCAGCTTTTTATTTGCCAAAATATTATAAATACAAAAAAGCTTATAAACTTTAAACTTAATAACTAAAATTTAAGTTTCTATTAATAAAATAAAAGTCTTATCTTTGCCAAGCTAATAAGCATTTACTAGGCGATATATAACAAAAAGTAATTATTTAATTGCATGCAAAAATAATAATAATAAATAGACGGCACTTCATCTTTTATAACATTTAATACAATCCTTTTTTTAAAATTTAAAAATAGCATTATTTCTATTAGCATTTGTTTTATAAAAATATATAATATTACTTTGGTTTTTTGCACCATCATCATTGAAGTTTTTTATCAAAAGGCCTTTACAAGCCGGAATACGCTTATTTTTAAGAAATTAGGAATAATTAAGAATTTAAAAAAAAGATAAAAATATAAGCTTTGCTTTTACAGGAACGCTTTATTAAGCTAATCTTTTATAAAACGTTAATAAGGTATATTTTAAGCAAATTATTATTATAAATAAAAATAACAAAAGCAAAACTAGTAATAGGTAAAAAAGCGGCTTAAAAAAATTAATTACTAATCTTAAAAGCCTTCAAAACCTGCAAAACATATTTATTAGCTAAAACATAAATATAAAAATAAGAAAAAGCAAATTTATCCCTAAATACTTATCGCGCAGGAAAGCAGTAGGTCTGGTAGTGGTGGCAAAAGCGTTTGATTCTGTAAGAGGGAAGCTCTTACGCAATTAAAAATATATACTGAATAAGGGCTCGCTTAGGTAAGTAACCCCATTCTGTATAATATACCCCCCAGTTGTGCAATGTATTCCTGATTATATATATAAAAAAACTAGTATACAAAAGAGCTTTAGAAGCTTAAAAACAATAAAGAAATGTACCTCCCAAAAGCTAATTAAAGCGCCAAGGGCAAAAAGAGAATATATATAACCTCGCCAATAGATAATACCAAAAAGGAGGGGTCTATTAAATACGCAATTAATAGTTAGCCAGCTATTATCGTTTGACTGTTTTAACATATATGATTTAATAGTCAAAAGAGCTGAATAAGCTAGTAGAGGAGTTACCGCCTATTACGCCTAAGCTAATAGGGGTCGCGAATCTACTACCTTTAATATAATCTGAACATCTTTAATGCTCTATACTAAGAATATGTACCCTACGCTCTCCAATATCTTTAACAAACCATATTTCTAAAGTAATATAAGTGCCGTATTAGCTGTTTCCCTGAATTTGCCCCTAATTATAGTCACCCCTTCTTTTCAAGTATCTCCCAAAGCTTACTAAAGGTCAAGTTAGTAAAACGTAATTGGAGAATAGTTTATTAATTATTTGTAAAAAACGTCAAAGGATATGAAGAAGATTTTCCAATTAAGGCTACCTTTATCCTTAAGTAATTTAATGTAAACTAAACATGTCATTGTCCAATTTTAAAACAAAAGTAAGTGTTTCCAATTGTATCAAAATGACTTCCAAGTATTATATAAGCGCCGGCTAGTTTTCCATTTCCACCTTATTATAAATGCCCTTCTAAAATCATTTCATACTGCTCCAAAGTACGTCCTATTAACTCTCCTATTGTCTTAGCTTTAATGTATTTGTTGGTTTAATAGTCACGTTTTTAGTCATGTGCTCGCTTATCAAGTACATAAGGGGGGCCCTCATATAAAGCTTCTCTTTTTCTTAAATACACATAAATCATTAAAGGATTTTACCCTTATTATATGTTTATTTAAGAGATTTAAGCTTTAAAATATGTGGTATCACTTAAGTATAATAACATTAATCAATTATTTATTTACTTAAAAAATTATTAATGTTATAAATCAATATTTCTTGTTATAAAAAACTTTAATTAACAAATTTATTGACAAAACTCAACGCATTTCGAAGCCGGCAAAATAGTTTGTCCTAAAATGGCTTGTTTTAAATAAAAGGCAAGAATGACATTTCAAAGCCGGTAAAAAAATGCATCTTAAAACAGCTTATCCTTAAATAAAAGGCAAAAATAACACCCTCAAAGATTAAGATCAAAAACGCTACTATCGCTTAAAATTATAAAAAGCATTAATTTATTAAAAGCTGCAATTGCTTTAAAACATAAGTACTTGCAATAATAGCTTTATAATAAATTCGATTACCTCCCTCTTCCTCTCCGCAGTCGACCTCCTGCATATGCCAACCCTCAACCTCTTCACTGAGCCATTCGAGCACCATTATACGGCTCCTGCGTACTTCAAACCATTCAACTACCTCCCTCCTCCTCCGCAATCGACCTCCTGTATATACGCTAAAGCTTCGACTTCTTCATTAAGCCATTCAAGTACCACTATACGGCTCCTGCGTACTTCAAACCATTCAATTACTTCCCTCCTTCTCCGCAATCAACCTCCTGCGTGTACGCTAAAGCTTTGACCTCTTCACTAAGCCATTCAAGCACCACTATACGGCTCTTGCGTACAACTTTTAAGCTATCAAGCTTCCTCTTAACTAAATCTCCTACTTCTTTTTTTAATTACCCCTTTTTCAAAAAGGCCACATCATTTTGCCATTATCATATTATTCCACTACATCACTGGTTTCAAAGTTAACTTGATTTCCTTAGCATAAACTCAAAAATTGAGTATGTATTAACACCAAATCTTCGCATTAACGTCCCCCCCCTATAGTACAAACCTATTTCAGGCCTATTTTAGTTTCATCTGCAGCCCTGGCATTGATTTTATAGTACTAAAGCTCCAATACAAGGCTTTAATATATGTTTTAAAAAATTATATAAAAAAATTCAAGTATTATTATTAAGTATTATTATATTTAATCATTCATTTACTTTATTATTTTATTATTTATTAATTTATTTACTTTTAGCTATTAAGTAAGCACTTAAATTATTAAGGGAAACGTCTTTTAATAAGAAAAAATTGCCAATGTTGGTTTAATAATCACGTTTTTAATCATATGTTCGCTTATCAAATACATAAGGGGGGGCCCTCATACAAAGCTTCTCCTTTTCTTAAATACACATAAACCACTAAAGGATTTTACCCCTATTATGTATTTATTCGAGAGATTCAAGCTCTAGAATATGTGGTACCACCCGAGTATAACAACAGTATTAGTGTCGTACACAATACGACACCTCCAAAAGTGAATCCACTCCTGAAAGTGCGTATTATGATATATATGCACCTTAATCATATGATCATCATGTGACCCCAATCTTGTATAATACATCCCCCAGAGGCAAGCCATAAGTAGCGTTAAAGGCGCAAGCAATAGTTTTTATTGCGGCAACTTATACAGCTCACTTATGCTTACCTCTGAACCAATCGCTATTTATTGGAATTGTTACTAGTTCAGCCTGCAGTAGCGTAGATGTAGCCTACAAGCTGCTAAACCAGCTTATCAAACGGGAGGGACATAACTTAATTGCACATATATTGGGATTTCACGGAAAATCATTGGAGGCCAAAAATCGATAGGTCAGCTCGGCAGAGGCTGTGGCTCTTAACTGTCGTACACAATACGACACCTCCAAAAGTGAATCCACTCCTGAAAGTGCGTATTATGATATATATGCACCTTAATCATATGACCATCACGTGACCCCAATCCTGTACAACAATTAGTCTAAGTGTCGTATCCCCTATTTAAATACTAGCTTAACAAACATAGCCTAAAAGAAATCCTTAATTGAAAGAGCGCCTTTAATTTTAAAAAGCCTATAGCCTTATGTTTTAAAAAGTGCTATAAACCATTTAATAAGCTATACTAAAAAAGTGACACCTTCAGACCTAGCCATTTCTAATAATTGTTGGTACTTATTCCTAACATATTCCTTAATAATATTATTACTAAAGGTGAACTTAATTTTGAAACCTCGCACAACATTTTAAAAAAAAGCTTTTTTTCTAAAGTCAAATATTATATTTAAGGTTTAAAAAGCGCCAATTCCATTATCTGCTTTATTTAACTCCAAATTATAAAATATATTAACTTTTGGGCAATTTAATAAACTTGCCTTTAAATAAACTCCCTTTATCAAAACTGGTATTACTCCTTTATGTCCTAAAAAACAATTTACTAAGCCATTGGGTATTGCCCCTTAATCAAAACATCTTATAAATCGCTATCCTATTTTTATAATAACACAAGCCTCATTATATTTTTAATATAAAGCATCTCATTAATCATAAAAAGCAATGGAAGTTTAATAATAAGGAAATGTAAAGCGTTTTAGCCATAAGGATTAATATAGTCCCAGCTACTTAAAAAGGTAGCTTGGTTTTTAAGCTTTATAAACCATTGTAAAAAAGAGATTTGGTCTTTTAAGCGCGTATACAAGGTTTCTAAAAACTTTATTATTATAATTAGAAAAGGAAAATGGCATTATATTAAAATATTAATAAAAAGGAGGTATTAAAGCTTAAGGGGTAAGCTAAAGAGATTTTAAATAAGGGAAAACGTCTCGCACACCATAATTTAACACTACCACAATTTTTATAAAATAACTGTCGTGCGGAATGGGGTTGCTTACTTAAGCGAGCCCCTATTTAGCATATATCTTCAGTTGCGCAGGAGCTTCCCCTTTACAAAATCAAACGCTTTTGCCACCATTATTTAGACCTATTGCTTTCCTATACAATAATTAAGAACCACATTTGCATTTAAGCTATTTATATTATTTTATAAAAATTATAGTAATATTAAATTATGATGTGCAAGATATTCTCCCCTATTTAAAATCTCTTCAGCTTACCCCTTAAGCTTTAATACCTCCTTTTTATTAACACTTTAACATAACGCCATTTTCCCTTTTTAATTATAATAATAAAGCTTTCAAAAACCTTGCATGCGCGCTTAAAAAACCAAATCTTTTTTCCACAATGATTCATAAAGCTTAAAAGTTAGGCTACCTTCTTAAGTAATTGAAATTATATTAATCCTTACAACCAAAATGTTTCACATTTCCTTATCATTAAACCTTCATTGCCTTTCATAATCAATAAAATGCTTTATATTAAAAATATAATAAGGCTTGCGCTATTATAAGAATGGGATAGCAATTTGCAAAATGTCTTGATTAAGGGGCAATGCCCAATAGCTCAATAAGCCATTTTTCAAAACATAAAGGAGCAATACCAATTTTGACAAAGAAAATTCACTTAAAAGCAGGCTTATTAAATCGCCTAAAAATCAATATATTTTGCAATTTGAAATTAAATAAAGCAAATAATAAAGCCGGCGCTTCTTAAACTTTAGGTATAGCGCTTAATTTTAAAAAAAAAAGCTTTTCCTTTAGAATATTATGCAAGGTTTTAAGATTAAATTTGCCCCCAGCAATAATGCTATCAAAAAGCATATTAGGAATAAATACCAATAATTATTAAAAATAGCCAAGTTTGAAGGTATTACTTTTTTAGTATAGCTTATTAAATGGTTTATGGCATTTTTTAAAGCATAAGATTATAAGCTTTTTAAAATTAAAAGCGCTTTTTTAATTAAGGATTTCCTTTGGGCTGTGTTTATTAAGCTAGCATTTAAATAGGGGGTATAACACTTGGACTAGTATATTAAAGCTAAGACAATGGGAGAGTCAACGGGACATATTTTGGAGCAATACGGAATGATTTTGGAAAGGCATTTATAGCAGGGTGGAAATAGAAAGCTTGCTGGTGCATATGCCATACTTGGTTGCACTAAGACAATAAGCCAATATTGCTGCCCATGCTTTGAAGCTGAAAATCAACACCTTTGGCCCCCTTTAAAATGCTTAAAGCTAAAGTACGCTTTGATTGAAAAAAGCTTTTTCCCTTTAATTACTCTTACCAATAATTAGTAGGCCTTTTTCAAACTACGCCTTATTGATTTGACCTTTAGTAAGCTTTGGGAAACACTTGAAAAAAAGGGGTGGCTACATTTAAGGGCAAATTTAAGGAAATAGCTTATACAACACTTATTTTATTTTGGAAATGTGAAATGCTAAAGCAATAAAAACGCTGGAAAGCGTAAGATACATTTTTTAATATGGTGCTAAAGATATTCAAACCTATTAAAGGCAGGGACATTTGGCGACCTTGCCAATTTGGTTATAGCAAACGATTGCTCCTTTGCTTGCTTTAAAAGCTATTGGCTAAGTGGTTTAAATACGTGGAGCAATTAAATAATAGTCCCTAATTGGCTTTCAATTACTTTTTCCTTTAAACCCTCCCCTCTTGATTATGTTGGCAAGGTTATATATACTCCTTTGCCCCCGGCGCTTTGGCTAGCTTTTGGGGGATACATTTCCTTATTATTTTTAAGCTTTTAAAGCTTTCTTGTACACTAGTTTCCTTATATAATTGGGAATGCATTGCACAATTAGGGGGTATGTTATGCGGAATGGGGTTGCTTACTTAAGCGAGCCCTTATTTAGCATATATTTTTAGTTGCGCAGGAGCTTCCCTTTTATAAAATCAGACGCTTTTGCCACCACCATTCAGACCTACTGCTTTCCTGCGCGATAATAACACAAGTAGCTTAAATATAAATATGGCATTTAACTATTGCGCAAGAAAGCAGTAGGTCTGGTAATGGTGGCAAAAGCGTCTGATTCTATAAAAGGGAAGCTCCTGCGCAACTGAAGATATGCGCTGAATAGGGGCTCGCTTAAGTAAGCAACCCCATTCTGTACAACAATACTTTAATATTTTATAAACGCTTTTTTTTTAAAATTAAACATTTAATATTATTAAGGATATTGCTTTAACACAATTAATAAGCTATAAAAAAATCCTTACATTATTAATAAAAAGGATAAATAACGCCTTTTGTGAATATTTTAACAGCTATTTTAAAACAAACATATAATATGATTTTGTTAATAATAAATTTAAAAGTAAATTTAATACTAAAATTAATAAAATCGCAAACATTATTAATAAAAAATTATAAAACAATCTTATTTTTATATACACATAAGATTAGGATAATAAAATAATCAATTAAAATAACATTATTTATGAAAAATTTGATTAAGACCTTATTTTTGACATTTAAATCAGCGAGAGCATTAAAGTACTTAAAAATGGCGAATTCGTTAATATTATTCGCATTAATCTACAGATTATAATAAAAGGTTTTGTAGTTGTAAACATTACCGGCATACTTATTATTATGGCCAACTTTTAAAATGAGTTAAATGTGGCCTTTAAAATTAGGTTATTTATAATATAAAATCAAATCAGCTATAATCGCCTTATTAGGATTTATGCCACAAAAATAAGCCTAAATAAGATCTATATAAGTTTTGTTATTAATAACAAAGTACATAAACATATTCATATGGATTTCGTTCAAAAATTCCTTTTAAACTAAAAAAATTATTTTAAGAGATAAATGCTACCATATTATTGTTTTTATAAATTAAAATATAAATCTAAATGCTTTAAAATAGGAAAGCTATTTAATATAAAAAGTTTAAAAAAAAATGTTTAAAAATTTAAAAAGAAAGCTATATTTGATTTATGAAAAAATCAATTTTAATAAAATATTTATGCAGCCAAAAATACGCTAATTATGCATTTGCCTTTAATAACATCAACAATAACAATAATAAAAGTAAAAAGCAAAAATAAAAATGAAAAGCAAATATGCACATATATAATAAATTAAACTTTTAAAGAATTATAAACTAAAAGTTATAACGCTTTTTAAAATAATAAAATTTTAAAATTTTAAAAAATATTATTATTTTTGTTAATTTAATAAAAAAGCTAAAAGCAAATATGCGCGCATGCAATAAACTAAATTTTAAAATGATAAATAAATGAAAAGGTAAATTATAAAGCTTGAAAAGCTTTAAAATCCTTAATTAGTTTAGGAACTTGGTAAGTAAATGATTCCTCTGGTTCCCAGCTCTCGGCGTTGTAACCTAATCATTTAACCTTATAAAACACAAGCTTTTTGCTTTTGAATATTCAAATCTTTTTTTTAATAATTTTATTAATAATATATTTCTTCTTGTCATTTATTATAATATGGCTTAAAATAAGCTGAAAACAATTATACTTATTATTAAAAACTGGCTCTAAATGCTGGACTAATATAATAAGGTAAGTGCCTTTAAGCCAAAAGGGCAATTTGATTTTAAAAGCCAATTTGCCAATTAGGCAAATAACTTTAAGAAGTCTTATACGACATATAAAGAATTTAATATTATCATATATATAATAACCTTACTTTAATAATTTGGCTATATTAAAATAAATAAATTTTTCAAATATCAAAAGCATATACTTATTATCATAATATAATTTCATTTTCTTTTAAGCCATATAAATGGCGTTTACTATTTTATAATAGAAAATTTTGCGATAATTAATAAAGCCAAAATCATTAACTAATAAGAATTTTATTTTAACTTCTTAATTATATATAAAGCTATATAAAAATAAACTTATAAAAGCATTTAATAATGCGTTTATAGCTAATTTAATATACAACAATAAATCTTCCCAATTTATTTAATCATATTAACATTCCAGGGTATAGCGGAAGGCGTGTAAAAAAATTTAGATAATTCTCTTTGCTTATCCATTCGCAGCATTATAATAAAATGTAATAAAGGCTAAAAAGGTCTTTATTAGCTTAAAAAGCTTTATCTAAAAGTTGCCCATAAACTTAAAATCACAATTTAACAAAATAATGTTTAATAAACCTTAATTAAAAAAAACTTAATTAAAATATTCCGCGGCCTAATCCTTAACTATAAATAATTCTTTTCTAATAACATAAATAACATATTTAATAGCTTTACAAATAACAAACAGTATTTTATCATTACCTTAAGTCAATAAGGGTAATCCTTTCACAAAATCCAATAAGATAACTAATAATAAAATCTTAAGGTGATCGATTGATTGCAAATCACCCCATGAAGGTACTTTAAATGATTTCGTTTTTTAATAAATAAAATAGTTAAAATTATAATTTAAAATCTCTTTGTATATTTTTGGTAAATAAATAAAAAGGCAAAAAATTATATGTATTTATTTGGCTTTTATATACGCTTTATTATTATATATTATTTTAAAAATTTATTGAAAATAAGCTTTAAAAATGCAAAGCCGTTCAAGTTCCCTATTTTTATTAAGTATAAAAAATAGCTTTAAAAATGAATTTAATTAAAGAATTTAATTTACTATTATAAGTCTGGAGGCATTTTACTTTATTTTATAAAGGATTTAAAAAGTTTAGTATAAATTTTGCGGAAAAAGAAATCTTTAAAAAAAATGCTTAGTAATGATTTTTAGGATTTTTTTATTAATGTGAATAAAAATAATTATTATTTTAATATTAAATTTTTCCGTTATGTGGCTTAAACCAATTGCTTTTAAATTAAATTCTTTTATTGTATAACCTAAACCAGTTATCTTTAAACTAAATTCCTTTACCGTATGGCTTAAATTAGTTACTTTTAAACTAATATATTTTATTATATTAAATTTTTTTGTTATTTAATTAGCTATTTAAAAACTAAATTCCTTTTTTATTTTATAAGCTTTTATTTAAACTAAAAAAGTCTTAATATATTAGATTTATATGGTGTGTTTTTTGTTTATTATTCTAAAAGGGAACGGCTGTATCTTTAGTAGTTCTTTTGTTATGTAAAACAAACCATTAGTATTAATATATGATTTGCTTAATTTATGAATAATTATTATCCGGTTAATAAATTTATAAAAAAAAGTCGCTAAATTATTAAATAAGGTAACTTTTTATTAATAATTAGTTCAAGGTTTTTAAATATCTAAATAATAAAATTGTGATTGATATAAATCATAAGCTGATTTAAGTTAACATATTGCAGCAGTTTTTGCAAAGCCTAAACAAAAGCAGTAGTTTTTAATTTTATAAGTTAATAATTTTTTTTACTAATAAAAAATCCCTAAAAATAAAAAGAATAAAACGTTTATGGCCATCCTTATTAAACTAATAAACAATAGCGCCAAAACCCATTTATTTATTATTATTAATATATAAAATAAAGGGCTTTATGAAATTTGAAAAAGCTAAAATAAGAGCAATATAAAGCCTATTATGCAAATTTTACTACGTTATTTTATAATTTTCAAAAAATTTATTGTCATCACTTAAAAAGTTTATAATTAATTTTGCCGCAAACTTTTTATAAAAAAAATTTAATATTAAGAAACCCTTAAAGCCTTTCGTTTTTATAATTTAAAAGGGTTTAGCTATATTAACAAAATAAAAAACAAACTTTTAATAATACCTAAAAAATACTAAATAAGTTTTCAATTCTGCTAAAATAATTAAAAAAATTAAAGCTTTAATAACCTTTGTCTTCTCTTTTATTATACTAATTCCCAGGCGGTCCACTTAATGCCCCAAAGCTCAAAAACCTGATTAACAATTCAATCACCTAATTTATAATACTAATAATTTGTTTTTAAATTAATTTAATGAATATTAAACTAAAATTAAAATAAAATAAGGATTTTAAAAAATCATTAAATATGCCATTAATAAAAAAGCCAAATATATTAATTACAAAATCAACCTGTTTATGCAATATGATCAAATAGCCTGATTAACAAATTAGCAAATAACAATACCGGACCTTAACATTAACACCTAATTAAAAAGAAATAATTATAATTTTCACAACGTAAATCAAGGCCCTAAACAGCGTTTTATCTCCTTACCTTAAAATAAAAATGCAAAAATAATTATTTTATTATTACATATAATTTATTACGGACATGCTACGGTGTAGGTGATCACGGTTGTCTCGGCCCTGAGGCTCGGCGGCTCTGCCGTATAAAGGAGCTAAGATAAAGGATCTCATAAGTATAAGGCATAAGACCACAGGTCACGTGATAAATACGGGATCACTGGGGATCACAGTGATTTAGGGAAATCGATATATGATTACCTTAGGACATAGTGATTTACGGAGAGCAAAGGTTTTATATAAGACTGGCACGTTTGCTATTAAATAAGAGCTTTATGTTTAACTTTAAATAGTATTCTCAACTATATTAGTAACTGTCTTACCCTGTACGTGATACACCTACTTCTCGATCATCAGAGATCTTCCGCAGCTTTTTGTATTTATACTGAGTAAATAACGGACCGTTACATAATTATAATCTTAAGAATGCTTTGCGAATATTATATTAAAGCCGTATTTCTTAAGAAATAAGGTTCCCAAAAGGATGCCATAGCCCAGCTTTTTCACTAAATAAATTTTTACAAAAAAAAAGAATTATTAATAATAATAATAATAATAAATATACGTATTTAATAAATTTTAAGCCATCCTCAATTTTCATAAAAAAGATCTTATATAATTTAATATAAGTTAATAAGCCCAGGAAATGCTTATAAAATAAGTCTTTAATCATTAAACAAATCCTTAATTCAATATTAAGACAAAATTGTAAAAGAAAATTAATAAAAATAAATATAATGTTGATTGTTTTTTGAAAAAAAATATAAACAGTGTTATTAATAAGGTAAGTTTAGTGATATTCGCTTTTCAACATAAAAAATAAAAAGATAATATTAAATAATATAAGTATAAGTAAAAAGCAAAAAATATCAGGTATATAAAAAGTATTATTAGTATTAATAAGAAATGCAAATTCCAAAATAATATTATTCATATTAAGCAAGAACAAAAACAATTAATTAATAAGATTTATAATAATAATAAAATTCTTTTAATTTGGATTTAGCAATGTATTGGACTTAAATAATTGTTCAAATCGTTTTTCGTAATAGAAAAATTAATAAAAGATTCTTAATATAAAGCATTTATTATATAATATTTTTATTTATAAGCGTAAACTTAATAAAACTCTTTAGGGATTTGTATCATATTTTAGCCTTTATAATATAAGTTGCTATTGCTTAAGGTTTAACAGCGGCTAATTTCCAAAAATACAATAAACATTAGGAATTAATATGATCTATAAAATTATAAAATATATAAAAGTATTAAGCTTATTTAAAGCTGCCAAAAACAGGTTTAATAATGCTAATAATCATTATGGCAGTAATAATAATAGAGGCTAAAAGGCAATATTATTAATTAATGGGTTTTTAAATTATGATTTTAGACTATTTAACAATACGCTTCGCCGCGTTTTTAAAAATAAACCAGGCCAGTTAAAATAATAGTATCATTTGTTGCTATTAATTAAAAGATAACAAAAATTGATTAAATTAAAATTGGAATTATTTAAAGCGGCTATAAAATAAGGAAGATAAATATTAAGAAATCAATTGGCGTTCCTTATTTTTCTTTCTATTCATGGCCTTCTTTGTGTTTTAAGTTATTAAATTTATTATAAAGTGAAAAGATTTTCATTGTTTTTTAGCTGCTAATTTGCGGCTATTGATTTGAGCTTGGAAATATTTAATAGTGTTATATTTATAATTAAAATTAATAAAGTTGCATAAAATAGGATTAAGACTATTATGAATTTATTAAATTTTAAAATTTTCGCTATTTTTGCCGGCTTTATTATATAGCTTAAGCTTTTTTATAAAATATTCCCTTGCATTTATTATAACGCCATTTTTGCTATTAAAGTGGTATAATAAAGCGTTAGCTTTTGTAATATAAGTGGACTAATCTCTTTAAAAGCGGGAAAATAATAAGGCGTGCCATAATCGTAAATTATAAATAAAATTATTTTAAATTTAAGCAAGTAAGCCATTGTATTAGGTTTGGGCAATATTTTTTATAGTAATAAGAAATAAGGTTCATATAGCAACCTTTTTATAAACAGCTTTAAAAAATTTAAAATATTGTAAGTAAATGATTATTAACCAAGTTCCGTTGTATTACATAATCTTTGCCTTAAGGCCTTTAAAATTTAAGAGCGCAAAAGGCAAAAAAATTTAATAATTATCTTAACGATTGTCTTTCTTAAATCTATTTTTATTTTCTTTTTTATTTCTTTCCCTATTTCTTTTACTTTTATTATAAAAGTAATTATTTTAATCCATTTAATTTTTATCATTTTCTTCAAATCTTCCGTAATCTCTTAAATAATCTTTCTTATTTTCCTTATTTTTTTTATATTCTTTATAATTTCCTTTATTATTATCTTATTCTTTATTTTCCTTATATTCTTTATAATTTTTTATACTATTTTCTTATTTCTTATTTCCTTTATATCTTTTATGGTTTCTTTTATTATTATCCTATTCTTTATTTGATTTTGTATAAAAACAATTTAAAAAAGCTTAAAAAAATGTTGCGAATTTGATTAGTAAATTATTACTTAATATATTTTGAATAGCATTTATTTTTAAGTTTATATAATTTTAAAAAAAATGTAAAAAACGGCATTTGCTTTAGTTAAATTAGGAATATAAATAAAATTCTTAATATTTAAATACATAAAATTCTTGCCATCAATAATTAAGCTATAACATCCCTTAAAAATTGCGGCGTCTTAATAATAATAATAGGCCAAGTATAGGCTTAATAAAAGGTCTGTTATAAGAAAGCTTTATAATAACCTAAATGTAATAAAAATTAAAAGCAATAATAAATTTGCTAGTAGTAAGTTTGCTAGCGGCGAAATATTTGCTTAAAATAAAAATTGTTTTAAAGTAATAAAATTAGCAAAAAATTATTTAATTCTTATTAATAAAATAAATTTATAAAAATTATGTTTTTATACCTTTTTTAATATTTTTATTAATTTGGCCTCATAACTTCCGGATTAAGAAGCAGGGTTGTTTGGAGTGATGCAAAAGGTAAGATCAAGTTTAATAATTCAATTCATTTAAAAAGCTCATTAAAAGTTTTCACTTTTAATAATAAGGTATATAAAAGTCTTAGGTGCTTATTAAAATAGTTTAAAATTTATAAGTAATGGGAAATTTATAAGTATTGGAAGATTTGGAAGAATTGTAAGTAATTTGAATATGAATTATAATAATATAAATTATTTATTAAATGTTTTTAAAAAAAAAAATTTAAAATGGCATAAATTTATAAAAAAACGTTTAAAAAAAGGCTAGCTAATTTTTGCCTTGGATTTTGTGTTTTTATGTTATTTAAAAATATTATTAAAAAAAATATATAAAAAATCAAGAAAAAGGAGGGGGTTTAATGAAAGGATGTTATATAATTGCAAAATTGAATTTTTAATAAATTTTTGCTTATAAAAAAAGCTTTTAATTAAAAAAAATTGCTATTATATAATATTATACTTTTTATTATTATAAATAATTATGCAAATTGCCTTAATGAAGGTGAAATTTTGTATATTAATGCGTTTAAGGAAAAAAAAGAAAAGGGAGCCCTAATGGCTATATGTATAAAGGGGCTAGCTCCCGTGGTTATGTGCCATGTGGTCATGTGACCCTTAACACTTTGGCACATGAATTCATAGATCAACTATGCACTGCTTTGACAACTTTCCCATTACATAGTCTATGTATCTCGACTCATTCACCAACCTCGCTTATGAATCATATCAGCAACAGCGAATTCAGTGATCTCAAGCTCTACTCAAAAACTAAGTCGGATAAGTAGTTTACCGTACGCAAGTGGATGATTCAGGAAGCTGCGAAAGCACTCACGCTTTAAATTATTAATGGGTAATTTTAGCAATCTTATGAAGTGTGCCAACCATAACCATGTTGTAAAATTAGTAAAGGTATGTATCCTACTGAAGATTAGACACAGGCGATAGACCACTGTCAATCATCCGCACTGGTTTTTGATCGACAGGCCTTTCGATGTCATAAAAAGATTACTTCATTAAAATTCAATTCGCATGCAAAAAAGATTGATATTCGGATTTGTAACAGTGCCATACAGCGTACCCTTCTGTACTCGACCAGCTTGACGCGATCAAAGCTGAAATCAAATCATTTTTCTGTGTGATTAGAACTATTGATAGAAATGGGCTCCAATTTAGATATTTGATGCAAAGAAGTTGACCGGTTGCATTTACTAAAATCCAACGAATGTGTATGTTAAGACTCAATGAAACCTTTGATAGGAAAATAGGTCCTTTCCAAATCTTAGCAGCTCTCAGCAGCTATAAGTCCTCGACATCTAGACTCTGTCATTGAAACCAATATAATCCTCCTTAGTTTGGACAGGATTTTACTTCTTGTCCACGTCAATCCCTCCAACATAATCCTCAATGGTCTGGACAGGACTTCGCTTCTTGTCCACATCAATACCACCAACGTAGTCTTCGATGGATTGGACCGGGCTGCGCTTCTTATCGACGTCAATCCCTCCGACGTAGTCCTCAATAGTTTGGACAGGACTTCGCTTCTTATCGACGTCAATCCCTCCAACGTAATCTTCAATGGTCTGGACAGGGTTACGCGTCGTCACAAGGCGATGAAGGGGCTGGTGTTCCTGAAAGCAGATGTTAAAAGTGGCATTTTCATAACATTTTAACCAGAGAAAAAGAAATGAGTGTTCCCTTCATCTGCCAGTGACTCTCAAGTCCAAACACAGAAGATGGAAGGTGAAGGCAATCACAAGGTATCATGGACTTACAGCTGGAACAGGACCAGCCTGAGCAGCAGTGAGGAATGCCGCAATGAGAAGTGCTTGAGTGGTCTTCATTGTGATAACTTTTTGATGAGGGTTTCTGCTTTGGAAGATTGGTAGTAGTTGTTTGATTTGGAGCTTGGTGGGTTGCTGTGAAGAGCCGGTGTCTTTTGCATGTTGACCAAGTTCCTGATATATTCCATCACTTGTTCCCACATGCTTAAGGAGATACAATCATTGTATTATTTCTTAGGCTAAAAATTACTTTCACGAGACAATCCACGAAACCTTTTCTTGCTATATTTTAGACTTAGTTTTTATGACTAAGTTTGGGCTGCAGTTTCATTGATTCTGTTGGAGCTGCTTGCGGATGTCATTTCGAATCCCAACTACCGAACTTGTAAAGCATGGCAACCGCCAGGATTTGAGGGCCACAAGTCAGTATCAGCTATAGGACTGTTGTTGATCACCGTGTTCCAATCTCACAAGCTAAAGCTTGAGAACAGATAGTTTCTGACCGCCTTTTTGCATGGCTGTGATTGAACCACCAATGAGAAAAATACCTCTGGAGGTTTGACAAGGTACAGGCGCTAAATACAAATCAACGCGGGGTCCTTTGTACAGAGATATTCCAGGAGTTGAAACATTGCAACGCAGTAGCTATAACAAACTTTCAACTGTTGGCCGCTGATGCAAGGGGAACTCTTTTCCGTTCGATCGCTCCAAGAAACATTTGATCTGGATGTCTAACTTCAGAACCTTCTATGATAAGTCTCTGATTGTGATCTGTTAGATACTCTTTTACTAATCTGCGAATGCTAAAAATCTTGGGTTTTTTTCCCTGAAATGCTTGCATAGCGTCTTTGGAGAACATTGTTGACCTAAAGATTCGAGCCTGTGCTTCAAAATTATAAGTCTACTCGAAATCCATCACGTTAGGAAGCCAAATCGTCTATTGGTTCTAGCAAAGAAATCTTATAGACTTTGATCAGCAAATGCGTTGTTGGTAGCTTACGGAGAAACACATGCTTCCACTAAGAATCCTACTGGACTCACCTTACTAGAGTCATTACTTTCCTAGACCGATAATTCCAAAGTGTCTCGAAGAGTCATTCAAATTTTGCTCGCGTTGTAAATGATCAACACAATCCGGAGCGCGTAGAGCTAGCGATTATGATGATTCATGAAGCTTCCGTTCCGTGCGCTACATTCTTTGTAAATTTCTCTAATAAAGCCTATACTTTGACTTGTTACAAAGCTTATTTCTCGTGAACCATGCAGTATGTAAGGCAACCATAAACCACAATCTGTTGAAACTAGTGGCACAAGGTTTTGGACCAATACGAGAATGAGCCCTGGAGGCTCTAGTATGCGTCAGGTTGCAGGAAGTTGCGTGCGGACGTTCTTATCCCTACAAATCACGGGAAGCGGTTCAATTAAGCTTCACACTATCGCAGGAGCTCCCTGGCATTTGCCTGGTCTTTTCTGTTTTCGTTTACACTTTGCTTGGATCCTGATCCAACCGCTAGCATGTAGAACTGAGAGCTGGGGAGATCCAGCAAGCATCAATGCGTGCTTCAAAAGATAGTCTCTGACAAAGTTTCCACCCCTGTAATGCCAAAGGCGGTTTATCGGGGCCTCGCGGGTGGACTTCTGAATGTCTGAATCTATCGACTGCGGTCTTAATCCTGACCAAGTCCAACGTTCCGATCTTGTGGATTTTGTCATCTAAGGCAGCACCCTGAAGTCTACTACGACCAGGCCGCCGTCTTTGCTTCACATCCTTTTGTCACACTTCAAAAACATTGTCCTGGATGATCTACAGCAATGCTCAAATTATTCCCATTCAGAAATCCAGAGGGAAACAAAATCAGACCTTGGACATATGATACAGTCTCCCGTTACAACGACGATGATGACCACAGCCGTATACCAGAGCTCCAGTTCGCCGAAAAGCAAGTTACCTTCCAATTGTCTACTTGGAGGGTCCAAATTGAGTTCTAGAAGCTAACACAGAACGTAGGGCCTTACAAAAACGACGATACTACTACACTTGCATCTATCTCGCCTTCGGCATAGTTTCGGTGTTCTTGGGTACTATCTTCCTATGGAAAGATAGCATAGCCATTGGTGTCATGCCAATTGATCACTCCAAGCACTGCCATAAGCCGTCCATTAGAAAAGAATGGCGCTCGCTGAATGCAACCTTACAACAAGAGTATATCTCAGCTGTTCTGTGTCTCAGGAACCATCCTTCGACCATTCAGCGAACTACATCTTACTACGACGATTTCGTCTACGTACATACACAAGCCGGAAAGGCCTCCCATTATGCGGCGGCATTTCTTCCTTGGCATCGTATGTATGTGCGGGCTTTCGAACAGGCTTTACAGGAGAAATGTGAATATAGTGGAGTACAACCGTAAGTTCCCCCGATTCAGTTCCACAAAATCTAGAATCTTGTCATCTGAACTGTACAATCAAGATATTGGGACTGGACATTGGACTCAGCAGACCTTTCTAAATCTCCCACTTGGGATCCTATCCGTGGCTTCGGGGGCAATGGTGATCTCAACACCCCTACTACTATACATGACGGCCACTGCGTCCTTGACGGCCCATTCGCAAATTCTAAGGGTGCTTGGCACGCTCGTAGCAACGGGGAGTTTCACGGCGTCGCCTATGACCCGCATTGTCTAAGTCGCGGATTTCTCAACGCAGGGACGGCGTCTAAATCCGACCTGGAAAACAGCTCGAAATTTCATCGTCATATTTCACCAGACCATGTGGAGCGAATTTTGGACCAACCAGACTACTTGTCATTCTTCAAATTGTTCGAAAGTGGTGCTCACAATGCCATCCCCCAGTTTTTAAGAGGAGACTGGCTTGTTTTCTCGGCTCCAAATGGCAAGTTATTTTCATGTTTACCATTTGCTCTCTTCCAGCTTTGTAGTCTCGAACTAACTTCTCCCTAGACCCCGTATTTTTCTTACACCACACTCAAGTTGACAGGTTATGGTGGCTCTGGCAGCAAAGAGATGTGGCAACACCAGCCAAAGATTACCATGGTCCGAAGGAAGACTTCCGCCATCATTCTGAAAGTACTGGCGCCAAAGTTTCAGATGTTTTGTCAACAGATGGTTTTGTTCCAGATGGGAAAGTTCAGGATTATATGGACACCAAGAATGGGCACCTGTGCTACGAATACTAGCAGCAAATGCTGGACTCTCGAGATCTACTGAGAAAACGAACAACTATAGATTTCAATCCTGTGCGCGCCTGTGCTTTTTTCTTTTGGCAGGAAATTAGTTGGTGTGGGGCACACTGTATTTACTTCCTACCGTCTTTGATCAAAACAAATGTAATTACGATGCACTCAAGTGGGTGGATATTGACTGATTGAACTTTGAATATCGCTGCGTTGAATCCACTAGAGATGCCATAGATCATTTTGGTGCTCCTGGGGGTACCAGTTGTGTGCTCATTTCATATGCGAACTGCTATTTTACAAGTGTATTTCTCCACCAACCCCACTGAACACTGACAATACTTTCACTTATTATGCCGAAATATGTCTAATCCTGTGTCTCTCGGCTTTATTAATCCGCCGATCCTTTTTTCCTGTATGGATCGTTCCGCGATAACAATTTCGGGAGCAGGATTGGGGTTGTTCATTGTTGACACCTCGTTTATCAGCCCCCACTTTGCTTCATCTGCTCAAGTCTGGTCTGCACTGATCCTCCATAATGGTGGCCTTGGGATATCCTCGTACAAAGAGCAAACGTCGCAGAGTTTATCGTTGTTGACATCTTGGGCTTTGAGTTCATGCCTAGAACTCTGAAGTTCACCACACTGTCATAATTGCCCTACCAAGAGTCTCCCAAGAGTCCGGAAACTGAAAACATTATCCGTTAGGCTCTCACGAAAACGCCTCCTTAGAGCCTGTGGTCCATCGAGTGTCTCGATATTAAGCCTTTGCTTCCTAGGTGCCGGCTCGTCGGTGCCGAAAGCTTATCCGCGTCATCTTAGATCCTACTTCAACAAAGCTATACCGACGAGAGGAAACAAAGCTCTGGGTTATCTCTTAAAGTATAAATTGAAACCTACTAGTAACCACATCTTCTTTTTTCGGCCTACTTTTGATAAGCTTAAGTGTCATGCAAAATTCAAATTTTCCGGAAGGTCTTCCGCTTGAGGTGTAACCATACTAGGGATAAAGCTTGAAGTGTCATATCAACTCCCCATTCTCGAATCTAACGCTTAAAAGGCATGCACAAATGAAAACCTTCTAGAAACTCTCATGGTACAACGTTGCATGAAACAATTATTTAAATTGACTTCTGTCTCAATCCTGTTTTTTGGGCCGTGGCGGAGGCAAGCTTGTCTCGATTTACTTTCCAAAAAGCCCACAGAAAACTCGGGACGAAAGCTGCCCTCATCATGAGACCGATTTGAGTGAGAACTGGGAGCTACGTCCATCGATCACGCCTATCTCTACCACGGCAAACCAATCCCCCACCCTACCCACTCGTATGTTTTTCAGCTTCCGATTGAAGTTCCGACCATTCATATTGTGACTGTCATATCTCCGGTCACAAATTGTTACGATTGTAATAAGAACTAGAATCTATTAAAGTAACACATTACATGTTCTCCGGACTTCAAAATTACATTCAGAAAACGATGAACCAAAAGAGGTACATGCCTCTAGCAAAGTCCGACTGTGAAGACCCATCTCCCGGTGGCGTGCACGATGACCAGCAGAAACAACCTCCACAGTAAGTTAATCCATGGTATCTGTTTTGATGATTCGGCATTGCTCATACCAGCAAATACTCAGACCGCATTGCAAAATATCAATGATTCTTTTCTTTGTAGTATCACTTCTTGGGTTGTCCAGTGTCTTCGTACTGGTATCTCGTGCCTCATTATGGGCCTCCAGCAAGTCAGCACAGGGTCTGAAATGTAGGCAACCTGGAATACGACGTGAATGGCGTGCCCTGTCGTCTCATGAAAGGGAAGATTTTGTTCAGGCTGTGAACTGTCTCAGTACGGTGCCTACAACGTGGCGACCAAACGGGACATTGTATGACGACTATGCGTTCCTTCATGGTGGGATTGGATCTTGGTGTTAGTTGTCCCAGTTTTGAGGACTCTTTCTGGCGGAGCATGTTTCTTCTTTCGCAGCTTGCTAATATGTTAAGATGCAGCTCATCGATCGGCTTCTTTCTTACCATGGCATAGGTACACATTATACACATGGCAAATAGCATTGCAACAGCATTGTGCATTCAAAGGCACAGTACCGTACTGGGATTGGTCGCTTGACTGGGCCTCCTTGTCCAACTCAACCATTTGGTCACCGCACACCGGTTTCGGCGGAAATGGGAACCTTTCCACACCTCTCACGGTCGGTAAAGGACACTGCGTAACGGACGGTCCATTCAAAGACCTCAGACCAATCATGTACAACCATACCTATACACAGCACTGTCTTTCCCGCGGATTTCACGATGGTGATATTGTAGGGAGAATGCCCAGCCAGCCGTTTAGTCCCGAAAGTATTGGGATGATGATGCGGAATGAGATTTATAAGGGATTCATTCGGAGGGTGGAGTTTTTACTGCATAACAAAATGCATCAGGCTATTGGTGGGGACTTCCTGGCACTGACGGCTGCAAATGGTAAGCACAACAGAGTGACAGCTGACATGCGAGATTTTTACCTGTCACCTTGATAAAATAGCTGACATGTTGAGAAGACCCAATATTCTTTGTACATCACGCACAGATCGACAGGCTCTGGTGGAAGTGGCAGCAAGAGAGGCCTGGAAAGAGACTACATGAGTACGAAGGGAAGCATATGTACAACTCAACGGGAGAGGCCCGGGTTGATGATGTTCTCGTCTTTGGAGGACTTGTTGAGGACATACCTGTCTCGAAGGTTATGGATACCGAAAATGGCTTTTTGTGTTATAGATACGGTTGACTCGTCGAGACATGTTAACAATTTCGAACATATGTAGGTGAGATCTGTGGCAGGCAGGCACCTGCGCAAGTGATTTTCTCGCTTAGAACTCTTGAGAGTGAGTGAGTCGCTTGTTGACAGTTTCTTGTTTACTCGCGTGCATCGAAAAGAATATGCAGTAGCTCAAACTATAACTGTATCAACTCACAAATGTATCCAAACTCCGGCCATATCCCAGCTACATCCCATGTATCATGATCTACAAAATGGCTTTCCCCTCCGTCATCCTCCTCACGGCTTGAGCGTGTACGGAGGCAATGGCTCGCCCTTCTTCTCCTCGTCAGCTACCTCGTCATCATCCAGCTCCTCAATTCTTGACCCAGATGCCACCTCGTCGCGTTCCGATTTCGAGTTCAAAATCAACCTATCAAATTTCTTTCTCCCCTCTTCCTCTTCCCCTCCCTCACTCCCATCATCCTCATCCAAGAACGCCTTGAAAACAGCCACAACCTCCCCATGACCCTCTCTGACAGCCGCTTCAAACGGCGTCTCCCCAAAATGCCTCCCCTCAAAATCCACACCCACGTCCAGCAAGACCCTCACGACCTCGGCGCGTCCCCTAAACGCTGCATTGTAAATTGGGGTACCGAGCGATACAGACTTCGTGTTCAATTCTTCCATCGTCATGCGCTTTATCAGTTCTTTGACTAGATCAACGTTGCCGGATTCGCAAGCGAATACGAGGGGCGAGAGGTTGTATCGTGGTTTTGGGGAGACGGATGCGCCTTTCTCGATGAGGAAAAGGGCGAGTTCGGTGGCTTCGTCCATTTTTTGAAGGCGGGCGGCGACGTGCGAGAGGGGTGTTGAGCCGCCGGGGGCGCATTGATTGATGTCAAGGCCGCGGGAGAGGAGGAGTTCGAAGAAAGGTCTGTCGGCGGCATCGCCGGCGTAGAAAATGGATCCGCAGCCACAGATGTCAACGGCATGGACATCGGCGCCTTCGTTGACGAGAAACGTGGCGACGTCAGTGAAGTCACCGTAAAGGGCTGATAGTAATGGGGTGTAGCCTTCTTTGTCACGGAGTTCTAGGTCGGGTGGCATGCCCTCTGTATAGTGTCAATGAGGTTTCTTCCACTGCAACCAAGAGGGGAAACCTACCAGGCTTTGCAGTGTCACGAATGACCTTACCATCAGTCCCAATTGTGGTTACCGTGTTTGTGGAAGCCTTCAGAAGCATCTTGACAATACCCAGCCATCCATGTTCGGCTGCAAGATGCAGCGGGATTTGCATGTCCTTATTTCTTGCTGTGAGATTCGCTCCATGGTCAACTAGCACCTGAGCTACCTCACGTCTCCCATTTGAAGCTGCACAATGCAATGGCTGGTTGCCATACTGATCTTCCACGTTAACGCAAGCACCATATTCAAGCAATAGTTCCACGACTTGAGTATAGCCTCTGTGACAAGCGATATGCAGAGGGGCTTCTTCGTCCCTCCCGATTGCAGCATTTGGGTCACTCCCTGTTGCAAGAAAAGCGAGGACATCTGTCTCAGTTCCGGAAGTGACGGCGTCCAGCAGGCTTGAAGGCTTGAATTTTATCGGCGCGATTCTGAAGAGGTTTGAGAGCGTCGGCACCTCAATATCCTCGCCCCTGGCTCGGCTGGCACCTTTTGTGAGAACCACTTCGCTTGCTTCTCCCTTTGTGTTCCCAACTTGAACCTCATGTTTTGCAGCAATTTCCAGAGCGAACTTCAATTCTGTGTGGTTCTGCTGTTCAGCGACCATCCACGGCTTCATACCATCGTCATTTTCTAGATCAGCCAATGCTCCATTGTCCACGAGGTGCCGTGCAGAACTAACAGCTCCTCTCTCTGCCGTGAAATGCAGCGGGGTGTTGCCAATGATTGCTTTCGCATTGACATCCGCACCATATTGGATCAGCAGACTCATCGTGGCAATGTGGCCAACCACGGATGCCAGATGCAGCGGAGTGACTTGGTCGATGAGTCCGGGTGCATTGACGTCTCCAAGCCTTCCAGTGTCGTGGAGGAGAAGAATGATATCGATCCGATTATGCAGTGCGGCGACATGGAGCGGAAGAAGGCCACGGCTCGTCCGAGTCTCCAAAGCTTTGGCGAATGCCTCGGATCTTGGATTGCTCGAGTTCGCCTGATCGATCCAAAGTCTGACGCAGGCAGTTCTGCCTTGAAAAATGGCTTGGTGGAGTGGCGAGAAACCATTCTCATTGATAATATCTAGGTCGGGGTTGAACTTGAAGATTTCCCGCACGCCTGCCGTGAATCCTTTAGCAGCGACGTAGTTCAACGCTGTCCAGCGATTACTGTTGATGCAGTTGACGTTCGTTCCTTTGTCCAAAAGTCTCTTGATGATAGCAGCGCGAACTTCTGAGGATTGTTCGTCATAGCTGCTTGTAGCAGTCATGAGCGGTGGATTACCCAGCGGATCGAGCACATTGACATCGATATCGTCGACTTCGAGAAGCACATCCAGTATTCGAATCATGTCACCATCATCAAGCAAATTTCCCGGCCCTGGTGGCCGAAGACCTGGTGGGGGAGGCGGTGGTTGGGGAGGACCAGGACGCGTGCTTTGGCTGGAAACCATCGGCGGCGCCGGAGGACGCGATGGAGGAGGAGGAGGAGGAGGATGTCTAGGGATTACTCTTTCTGGATACACAGCCGAATGTAGCGGACCGAAGACACGTAGATCTTTCGAATTCCACAGGGAAGTATCTTTAGGTATCAGCATTCGAACGATTTCGTCTGGTGCCCGATTCCTGACAGCCAGTTGAAGCGGCAATTCTCCCATCTTGTCTGGGAGGTTTTTCATCTCTTCGTCTTCGTTGAGCAGTCGAATGATTTCCTCTGGCACTGTCTGGATGTTTTGCCGTCTTAGAACGGCATGTAGAAGAGAGTTTCCAAGTTTGTCGACTGCTTTGAGGTTGCATCCAGCGCTGATGAAACGCTTCAGCAGCTCTACGTCTCGATCCTCAAGAGGATTGTCCGAGCCGAGAAGGCAGTGGAGGGTCGAAGATTCCTCTTTTCCAACTGGATCTGGGAGGGGACTGACACCTTTGCTGAGGACAAGCTCAACTATTTTTGACCGGCGTATTCGTGCCCTCAAAGCCAAATGAACTAAACTGAAACCTTCTGCAAGAATGTTTAGATCGATTCCGGGGATATTGAGCAAGAATTCGACAGCCTCTAAATTTCCAAAGAGAATTGCGAAGGCGATCGCAGGTCCTCTTCGTAGTTTTAACCTCTGATCGTAGTTGGTGACAACGATGTTAACATCAACGCCATATTGGAGGAGTTTCTCAAGAACTTCGTCGTTATTCTCCTTAGCTGCAATAATCCAAGACTCCTCAATAACTTTGGTGATCTTCGTATTGTCTTTAGGGCAGTAGTCCAAAAGTAACTTTATCATGTCTGTGTGTCCAGATTCAGCTGCAGCTGGGATGCATTCGTACAAAATCTCGGGGTCGACTCCTTTCTCAATGTAGGCTTTGATCAGATTTGTCTGCCCATACTCTGCTGCGGACACAGCAAAGTCACTCGTGATGCTCGGAAACTCGTTCAATTTTTCTGTTGTCGCCAGCATGGAGACTAGCTCTTGATCAGAAGTCTCATTGCCATGAGTAGTAATGTACGAAATCATTTTGCCTCTGGATTCGTGGTCGAACAATGTCGAGTCAGGATGATTGAGTGCATCACGAAAGAGGGATACCAGCATCCGTGCTGGGGTTTCTTCCGATCCCGATTCTGATAGAGAAAATGAGGCATTGCTAGCCCGCCTTGGTCTCACAATCTTCACTGCGGGATAGCCTGCAGGAGGTGGCGGTGGTGGTGGCGGCAGTCCTGATGGCAGGAGTGCCCGCCGACTGATATAAGATGTCCAGACTGCAGATTCTGCACACGAAGAAATATAATTTGCATCAAGGAGATGTCTGAAGACGGCACAACAACATTCGATATTCCTTGGGGCGATGTCCAGCGCGAGTGACATAGGAGTGCGGTTCACTTTGCGAGGAATGGCATTGTCGTCTCGGCCATCATCGGAGTCAGCTTCGCTGAAGTTCACATCCCCATTAGCCCCATGTAAAAGCAACAGGCGAACGATTTCTTCCTTTGCCGGACTTTTCGTCTCGTATCCAATACTTTTAATCGCACCAATCAAAGGCGTGCCAAGAATAGCATCGTCGAAGTTGACGTCGCAATCGTGCTCGTGTAGTAACCAACTGCAAATATGCACAAGTTGTAGAGATGCTGCTATATTCAAAGTCGGAGCAGCCTTCGGGACTTCCATGTCGTATGACCCCTGTTCAGCCCAGTATATGTGGACCCACAAGACAAAATTCGAAGATTTCCGAGGATTAAAGAGCCGCTGTGTTAAGTCGATGTAGATTTCATCTTTGTCCAATTCTTGCTCTTCATCTTCAGTGTGGCGAAGCCAGAATTCGCCGGCATATTTCAAGAACGGATATTCTTCCGCCCTGTCTGTTATGCAATTCGAATCTGTCAGGTCCCAATGCCAAAATTCTGGAAATTGGAGGTATGTGAGGCAGACTTTGGCGAGAATTCTTTCGGAAACAAATTCGCTTAGGTAGAAATCTCGAAGTTCTGGAATATCCAGGAGCTTCTTGTCCGTTAGGAATTCTTCCACCGTAAAGTGAGAGAAGGACAGAATCCCAGTCTGTTCGTTTCTAGTGATCAAGCTGCTACACCACTTCAGTATACTGTCCTGGTCTGAGATGTCATCCTCGTCCAGCGATCTTGACCCAATCTCAACGGCCACGGCGGTGGCAATGGTGTCAATATGTAAGGGATGTCGACCGTGATTAATCCATCGTAGGGTCCTCTCGACCAAGCGCCGATTACCTGGGGTACTTTTGGCAACTCGGTTTAAAATTCTGGTGTAGGTCTCGAACAGATCCGCGGGCAATGTCTCAAGTGCTTGACGCCGTTCTTTATCAGTGCTAAGGGTGCAGAGGTAGTCCAGTTGACATTTCGCCCATTGGAACCTAGGTGTAGTGAGCTTTTACAGTATATTCTCGGGGATCTGACATCCTTACATTCCATTAGCCTTGGAGACAATCCCGTTGATGATGATCTCCTTCAGAGCTGGATCTCTCATCCGTAAAGATCTGTTCTTGATTCGCAATTCAATAACCGCGGCGACATACAGTTCCAGATCATTGCTTCGAGCAGCAATGGACATTGCTTCAAATGTTTCAAAATTTCGTCGAATGTCGATTTCGTCTCTACTTGTGTAGACGACTTTAATTGCTCCATTCTCAGGGGCACTCAACGTCGACAGTAGATTTAGAATAGAGCTTCGCTCTTGAGGGTCAGAACTTTCGTCGAGACCATCGACAACAACCATCACGCACTCGAAACATCTTGAAATACGGCTGAGCAGCTCTCCGAGTTGCTGGCAGGTTGGTAAGACGGGATGTTTTGACTTCTCATTGCAGTCTTGATAGAACGCCTCCAGCTCTTCAAACGCATCTTCGGAGCTTGCACAAAGCTGCCTGATCAGGGACCCTAGAATGTTTGAGAGTAGTTGAGTTTCCGGCAATCGATACTCGACGTAAAAATATGCGATTGCGTGGTCTGGAATGGTAGCAGCCAGCATCTTGGCTTCTTCAATGACAGCAGACCTTCTGGATATTAGTCCCGCCTCAAGATATTGAGAGGGCACAGTTGAACTCACGTTAGGACTGTTTTACCTGCACCAGCTAAAAACGTGGTGTCAGTGTCCCACCTCAAAGATGAGAATGCGGTCTATCTTACGTATTCCATACAGCCAAATGCCTGAATTCGGTTCCGACTTCCACTTCTTGAATTCTGGAGACTCAAAGAACCAGAGCACAGTATTGGGATGTCTCAGACTTTTCGCGTTACGATGCTTCTCGTAAGGAGTCACCATAGAACACCACTCGAACACAATCTTCTTGCGCTCATCTTAGACTATGTTAGCAAGTCCCTGAAGTATGTTGAGACATGGAGTAGTGTGCCTTGTTCGTTCTCTCCTTTCTCCTCCGCCATCTTCTGAAGTCTCATCTGTACGTCCTCGACCGCTGCTGTCAAATCGGCTTGAGTTGACAGGGCGTTGACCAAGGCCGTTCTGTGCAAGTGTTAGTTAATAGAGCTCGAGACTATACTGGTCGCTCACAGTCCATCTGCCGTCAATGCATCAGCAAGGTCTCGCTTGTTTCTAGCGATTCTCTCAACAAGCTCTTTGGTCTCGGTAGCTTTGAAAGGCCAAAGTAATTTGATCTTGAGGGCAGAGATCTTGGTTGCTGATCCCAGATCAAGCTTGCTTAACGACTTCTTCAAATAATCAAGGTTCTGCCGACAGGTTTGGAAATGGTCTAGTTGCGGGATATTGGCTGGACCTGATATTTGGTCAGAAATGCAGAGGCAAGAAGCATTGAAAGTGATACCTAATGGTTGCTGGCCATCTTCTAAACATGTTGCCAGAAGTTTGAGACTGTTCAGGACCCCGTACAGGCTCTGTATCTCGATCAACAACGACCTAATTTCTGCCTGGGACCCTTTCACAAGAGTGTAGTATTTTGAGACCTTGAATGCAATCACATCAGCAAGACTGATCAACCCAGCGATGCTGCTTGCCACCCCAAGGACCTCCATCGTGAGTCTCTGGTTCCACGTGCACGGTTCTTAGGCGACTTTCACCTATATTTGCAAAGTGTGCTGCCCTCAGACCGTAGGGTCATATCAAACTCCCGATAGCTATCAAGATTCGAGGATGTTATTCTGGTATTCCTTCGATAACGTTGTTTTTAACCTCGTCGACGCTCTGAAATGAAGCCGTTTCTTTTTCCGACTCTCGAGTGTGGTAGGCTGATAGTTATACCATGATTATCACAGGCCGCCGCCTCAACCTGGCAGCCCCCTCTCAGCCGCAGTGTCATTTCTGCAGTGTTGGGCGAATGACATGCAGGTTGATTGATGAGGCAGACAAGGCTCCGAGGCAAGTAGACACTATTTTTAACCCAGTATTCCAAAGTACCTGCGCCAGGCCTGAGAACTGCTAGGAAGGTACGCATCATTCAGAACACCAGTACCCCTTACAGTTCTCCTCAGCCAATGAGTAGATTGCTCTCAGAGACAAGTGGCAGCTCAAAGCACGGAAATGAAAGTGGGATGACAATAAAGGGGTTTGGAATCGCCAGAGTGAGGATACCACCAAACAAGCAACGAGCTGGATGAAGATATACTCCGTCACAGCCTGTTGCAGCGTGTGTATCTGCGAAGGGAAACGTGTATATCGTTTACTCTTTCTCGGCACAACCTTAGACCAGAGATATCATTAGTCAGGTATTCGCATCAAGTGTCGTGTAAATTCTCCAACATGTAGCCAAAATAGTTGTAAATATATTGGAGTCGCTCATGCTGTCGTCACATCGACGAAGCTCGAATGCTGAGCAGAAGATGAGTCAAGCCTCAAATGTGACGACGCCTCATCTCTTATCAACAGCTTCAGCCACAGAGCCACAGGTCAAGATAGCGGGGTGACGTGACGGACCCGCATGAACATCGATTGTCCTCCGACATCCACCTGCATCTCATCTACATTCCTCTCTTACACCTCTCAATAATTCCAAGTTTTCTTTTCTTCACTCTCCTCCTTCACGAACTCGCTCCGCTGGAGGCAAATCTGTCGATATGCCTGCCGTGGTCGCAAAAGGTTAGTCAGAATCCAACATCCAATCCCCGGACTTGATTCGCGGTCACCCGTCCCTGCAAGGCAGATCTCATGGGCCTCCATGGACGCGCAAGTCAAGTCAATTAACAAACTTCGCCTCCGAGGCACCAACATCTGGACATCGCACATACCAACATTCTCCTCTCAGTACTGCTTTCACAGATCTTTCCTCCTTGCACTCGTCAACCTATCTCCCTGCAATCCTAAACTTCTTTGTACATTGTGGACATGCCTTCTCACCCAGTTGTCGTTTCAGGAGCCATTGTGGTCGTCGCTGCCGCAGTTGCTGTAAGTCCAGTTCTCTGCCATCTCCAGGATATCTACTGATTAACGCAGGCTGCTATCGCGGTCTACGAATCTCCTCAAGCACGACAATTTGCAGAAGATGTCCGCCGCCGTATCGCCATAGCCTTACACTCCCTCGGTGACGAAATCAACCCCGCATCCCAACCACGATTCAACCGCCCCGAGGACGCTGAGGGATTCTTACAAAGCCAAGCTGGTGCTGAGCCCGGCGTCGACGCAGATGAGGAATCCAAGCGCCGTCAGCGTGAAGAGCTGATGTACTGGAATGCAGTGCATATGGAGAAGCTGGAGAAGGAGCAGAAGTTGAACGGTGATAGACCGGCAAACCGGCGCCGTGGGTCGAGTTTCGATGATTTCCTACAGGAGGACCCTACAGCTGAGAAGGGCACATACGTGTACAATACGGGCGTGCATGTTCGTGGCGAGGCTGAGGAGGGACTTCGAAACCGGAACGTTAGAGGATTGAACAGATCGTTCTACGCCAATCCCTTCGGTGACGAGCACAACATCGACACAGACGAGCAGCGAGCCGTAGATTCCAGCCTGATGTCTCCAGAAGAATCCGAGAGAATGGAAGTCATGTCGGACCTCTACTCCGCGAACGAAGAGCCCAGGGAAACCCGTCAGACCACCGCCACCATCGCTGAACAATTGGTTGATACCTCAGACGCCGTTCCAGACCCACCAGTTTCCTACCCTATGATAGAAGAGACCATGATGGAAAACACAGATTACACGAACATGGCACCACGAGACGACTCAGCCTACGCATCTATTCACGCATGGGCCGACAACGCCAATAGCAGTTTCTACTCTCCTTTACCTGTAACGCCACGCTCCGCGTCGCCACGTCTAGAAATCGTACCTGGCTCGCCTACATTCAGCGACCCTGATATCTCCGTCCCTGGAAGCGGCGAAGCTACACCTACAGACTCTGCTTCGCTTGCTGGCTCGGGCGAAGAAGTCTGGGCTCCAAGAAGCGGTGCGACAAGTGAGGCGGACGTTATGAGCGTTGATGGAGAGGGTATCAGTACTCCTGGCTCTTGGACCGAAGTCGGCAGCGAAGTAAGCGAGAACGATGTTGGTATGCTTCATAACTAGACTTGCTGCTCGTTTCTCTTTGAGCTTAAGAGGGTTTTGGATCAGGGGAGGCGCATGGGCTGTATGGACATTGGGGAGCACACATGGATACGGGAGATTGGCTTGCTGGCGTTTAGAGTTCCTCCGCATGCGATCGTTTACCTTTTTCTCTCTTCTTTTGCTCATAGGCGTATGTTGGATAACTACACACGTAGGCAGGCAAAAAAGGCATCTCTCTTTCTTGATGAACTTGACAAAATTTACTTTACACAAAAGCTGCCTTTCCTTCCGAAGAGAATCTCTAACAAAAGTCCATGACGCCGGACACTCGAATCTTGAACCCCCTCTTTTTCATGATACATCCATCTCCCAAATCCGGTCATTCCGTGCATACCTACCCACAACAGTGCTACCAAAGAAACTGATACATTACGATAACAGCCAGTCCTCTCTCTCGATGTCGAGCAGAAACATACACACAGTACTATATAATATAATAACATGAAGAATATAATATATCATTCAAACAAAGTAAAGAAAAAAGAAAATCCCCTTATCCATCTAGCCATCCAACCTACCCACCGACCAACGCCCACCTCGCTAACAACATAAACATCCGAACTCAACACCGGCACTAAAATCAATACTCTCATTAAGAAGAAAGTTATGAAGGCACGCCCTCATACACAAACCCATTCCCAGCCGTCCTCCTCCTAACACGCCGTTTCGAACTCCTGTTCCCGACGCATTTGACGAAGAGAGTGAGGCCGGTGACTATTAGGACGATTATGGCGGCTATTGTTGGGACCTGTTTGGAGCTGTTAGTTTGTAGATTGAGATGAGGAGGCTGAGCAAGGTAGGGAGGAGGGGTGAAGGGTAGGGAAGGGGTTGAGGGCTAAAGAAACTAGAGGGGAGAGGAGAGGGCAAGAGAGGATGGAGATAGGTATAGGGAAAGGGAAGGGGATAAGGGGATTTGGCATCGGTACAGGGTGGAAGTTAAACATACCAAAATCTCCCTCGCACCGAAATCATTCTCCGCACCTACAGCTTCCTTATACGGACAAGTAGCGTTCGGTCCGCCCGTAACCCAACACCCCTCAACATCCAAACTATTAAAATCAACCCATACCGCCTTTCTCTCCCCATCCCTCTCACTCCTCCTCATCGCCAATGTCAAATACGCATTCTCAAGCGCCGTCCTTGGCGCCGCAAACTCATACTCCTTGGGGCAATTCTCGTGAGCGAAAGAATACGATACGGCGATGGGTGCGAGCGTCCAGTCATAAGGGCGGTTGTGGAAACGACAGGCGGCGTAGTGTTTGGAGGAACAGTCGGCGACGGTCCAGCGGCCGGGTGGGGAGGATGAGGAGTCTGAGGGGGAGGTCAGGGTGGAGATGGCGCAGCGGAAGATTTGGGAGTCGGAAGAAGGGGATGATGGGGTGGTGGATGCGTTTTGAGGGGAATTGGGTGCCCAGGACCAGATTGTCGAGCGGGAGAATTGAGTGTATGGTGTGGAGTTAAGGTTGGCGGGTGAGGAGAGAAGCGTGAAGTTTAGGTGGGGGGAGATGCCGCAGTTTGTGAGGGAGGTGGTCAGGTTTAGGAGAGGGGTAAGATCTAGAGGGTGGGGAAGTTAGTGGAATTCATTGTTTTCATCGGTGAGTGGGAAATAGAGATTGTGTAGATGGAGGGCTCATTGTGTAGTCGCTCGCTTGCATTCGTAGCAATGAAGAGAGTTGACAACAATCAAGCTCTCCGAAAAGGGTATTGTCGCTAGACAACCGAGCCCTCGCTTCGAAAGCACAAAACGAGACGACCAAATCAAAAAGGGGCTTCTCACCGGCTGAAGCAGCTATCGGGTATTCAAAACTTGACAGAGTACTCTGAACAGCCCACGACGAATTGACCTGCGCCAAGTCATCCGTGCTATTACTCATGAAGCAGCCATTCGTAAGCACTCCATCGTCAGACGCTCTCACATCTGTCTGCAGATCCTGAATGAACCCTTCATCGAAAATCATCCCAGAGTCGCCAGTAAAGTTATAACCCGACATTTGCGGATCAACCATTCCCCATCCTATCAACAGTCTCTTGCTATTCGCAAACTCTATGTAAGCTTCTGAGGGCCAACCGTCATCTGTTGTGAGAATCCCGTTTGGTGTACGGGTCATCTCATAGTAGCCTTCCACGGGTCTGTACAACTCATTCTGGATATTGTACCAGGACTCATTGAGGTTCAATCTATCGGAGAACAAATCAGACCTTGCATAGATGTCATCTGTCAGATTGTTTGAGAATTGCTTTCCGAGGAAGTCAGGTCCTTGGGGAAGATTTGCCGGACGCGCAGCGGGTGCGCCGGGATCTTGTTCTGAGGAGGCGGCGTGGACATTCAAGATTAGGTAGAGGAGATGAGCACCTAGTGTGTTCTCGGTCTTCTGGATGTAATCGAGGAGTAGAGATGTAAAGGATGATAAATTGATGGATGTGGTGCAGACATATGGCCCGATAGCTACTAATGGGTTGTTTGGGGTATCCGGGATAGCAGAAATACTAGGTAAAATTTGCCCAAGAGAACTGTCTTCTGTGCTCGTCGGAGCGGGGTTGGTAAGAGTTGGTGCAGAAGTAGCCAGCTGTCTAGCATTAAAAATTGGGCTCGCCGATGAGGAGGTTTGTGCTGTCGGTGTAGCTGGAGACGTTGATTGAGTCAAGTTTGAAGCACTAACCGGGCTCGTTGACTGAGAAAAATCGGATGCTGTAGCAGAACCTGACAAAATCGTAACAGTGGATAATGGCGAAAGATTGTCGATCCATGTAGGTATGGAAACTGGACAGAACGACCAAACATTACGTCCTTCGTCCCAGTAGAGGTCAAGTTCGAACCTCCGGAATCCAGCAGCGAGGAGATTAGAAATGCAGTCTCCCGCGCTACCATCTTCGTATTTGTTATTGACAAAACAAGCGGCTCTCAAGGAAACACCTGGGTCCGTAATGAAGTTGATTGGGACTCTCAATCCCAAGTCTCTTTGGGACTGGAAAACACATACATCAGCACGTGAGCAAACACACAGTTGGGAATACGGAGTTACACACTAAGAATACTGTGGTATAAGGTGGTACTGGTAGGGCATCAGACCCTGGGGTGTAGTTCTCACTCATCCTCCACGTAAAATACAAGTATTGAGCCCAGGAAACAATGTTTGATATGTCATCGGAAGATCCGGAAGCGAGAGAAGCTTGAATCGGTGGATAAGACAAGAGCAATTGATTAGAAACAAACAGTACGGATAGGCATTGGATCAATAGGAATATAGAATATCATGGACAAAAGACAAGAGAGTGTTCCGGAACATATATTTGAACGGCGATATCAAACCTGTTAGTGGATGTTTGCAGGCTCGACATCCATCCCTGTCGGTTCGCCGGAAATATAGCTGGGCCGAAAAGCCACAGTGGCGGTCGAACCAAGCCATAGCCCCACTGTTTTAATCTGAACTGGACAGGTCTCAATAATTCGTTTCTCAGCCTTCTCTCTGACATCCACGTCCATTTTGTCTTCTCATCCCACATTCCAGACATTTCACCACCATATCTCGATTCACTATCCAATACCCAATATGGCAGAACAAGCACCTCCTCAAGGCCCGCCAGCCGAACAACAAGGCGAGCCTCAAATCAATTTCCAGGCCCCACCAGGACAACCACCGCCAACTCCAGAACAGATTGAGGTTATGAAGAAGCAAATCGCTGCTGAAGCCGCAAAGCAAGGATTGACCGTCCCACAGTTCCTCCAAAAGATGCAGGAAGCACAAAGACAACAACAGCAGGCTCAGGCGCAACAGGCTCAAGCCCAGCAGCAACAACAACAGCAGCAACCTATCCAGCCTGGTCCTCCGAAACCAGAAGCACTTGCAGTCGCGAACTTCTTGAAGGGTCAGGATTTGAAATTGCGGACATGTATCCTCAATGGACAGCGAAAAGATATGTTCAAGGGTATGTTTTCTTGTCTTTGAGAGTTTAATGATATTCTAACAAATGCAAAGTCAAACGTGCACTACGAGCTCTTGAATCCCCAGCATACACCAAAGCTCGCTCCAAGAATCCTCTCCTACCAGAGATTACCGACCGTGCATCCCTCGAAAACACATTCAAGCTCCTCCCCATGTCGCTCCTCGCTCTCCGCGTCTCCAAGTCTGATCCTCATGAAGGCCATAACCACGCCCCAGGCGCACACAAGACAAAGCGAGTTAAGGGTCTCTGGACAGTCAAAGTCGAGCAACAGCAAGAATGCCGCGATGAGCTGCACTTTGTCTGGCTATACGAGGGTGCACAGGTCAAGCAAAAGTTGTATGCTGTTGGTGCTCTGGCTTTGGTTTTCACAGTGGTCATGTTTCCGCTCTGGCCCATGAAACTGCGTCTCGGCGTCTGGTATCTCAGTATGGGCATGCTGGGCCTTATTGGACTATTCTTCGTTATGGCTATCTTCCGACTCATTCTCTTCGCAATCACCATGTTCGCAGTCCCGCCAGGATTGTGGCTATACCCGAATCTGTTTGAGGATGTTGGATTCTTTGATAGTTTTAGACCTCTTTGGGGTTGGCAAGAGGTATGTCTTTCAAGCCACAAATCATGTTATGTTTGGAATTCAATTGAAGCTAACAGTAAGTAGGAGAAGAAGAAAGGCAAGAAGAAGTCCAAGCAATCCGGTTCCGCAAACGCAGGTGCAACAATGGCTGCCATGACAGGACAACCAGCCCCAGCAACAGCTACGACTACTTCCGCCGCCCCTCAGATCCAAACGTCAAATACCCAGCAAAGACACATGGCGCCTCGAGTTGAGGAGGTGTTTGACGAGGATTAGAGTGCACCCGAGTTGGTTTTGATGAAAAGGGAAAAGCAGAAACGGGAAGTGCTATGCGATGCGGGGAAAGAGATACATGTAAAATAGGTCTGATGGCGTTTACATGTTTTCGCGGAAAGATTCGATTGGGCAGTGCATTAGGCATTAATTTGGACTTCGCATTTTGAACCACTCCAGCTGCTTGTATGTTTCTGACCAAAAGTGCAACCCGGTCTGCTCGTAATATCCAACAACAGTCATCTCGGCCAAGGTACTTTGTCCCACCACTCAACTTTCACCCGCACAACCTCGTCCATACAGTAGCGTTGAAAAAGAAAAGAAATTCTTATCATCTGTACTTAGATCTTCGGTCGCCAAACAAAACCCTAGATCCTTGCGAAAAGCAAGACGACGACTTCACAAAAAGTTCAAAAAATTGCATTCTCTCTCTCTCTTTCCTTTTTTCTCGATTGCATTTCGAACAATCATAAACCGCATACACCCAACAACCAACCACATTCATCTATCCTTACCTACCTACCTATTCCCTAATTACCTACTGTAAACAAAACAAAACATCCTCAGCAGCGAAGAGCCAGCCAGCCAGCCCCCTTTACTTTTACGGTAAGTGAGTCTCGCCCTCCCTCCACCGCCCTATCTATCGCCTCAATCAAAGCGTGGGGACAATTCTAGGTGAGATTCATTATACCTCCCTACGTATTCTGTAAAGCCTAAGAGATATGAATAAATAAGGAGGGGTCTGGTGTGAGAATGCATAGCAGCCGAGAGTTGACTCCAATATAATTAATTGTCAACTCAACGAAATAGGTCCGAAGAGCTCGGAGCGAGATTCACCAGGTTGGTTGCATGCCGCCCTCCCCTCCCCTCCCCCCAAAACAAACAAACAAACAAACAAACAAACGACCGGTGAAGCCAAGTGTAAATTAATTCGGACCTTTGAAGACCCAACTTTCACATGGTCCAATGAATGTACTGAATAATAGTGAGGAGATACGCGCTCGGCATTTCAAAGCTCTTTAGGTAAGTAAGAGATAAGAAGTTAGTTGCTCCTTTTATACTCTAGAGTCCTCTTTGGTGGTAGGAAGGAAAATTTGGTAGGCTTTCTTCTGCTGTGTGAAGTTGAAGTTGAAGTAGAAGTTGAGTGGACTTGTGCACGTCGATTTCTCGTTCGGTATTAATTGGATGCATCCCCCACGGAGAGTCTAGGGAGGTTGTGAAGTGACGCTACGAGTGTGAATAGGAGAGTGGATTAGAAGCAGTGCGTGTGATGGGAGGTATTTCGCTGTTCGGTTTGTGGTAGATTGTATACAGGAGGGGAAGCGCAAGTTTCGTGCTAGGAAGAGAACCAGTAGACCCGAGACTGGAAAACTCGCGGTTGATGACTGGTCCAAATCGCTGTCATCATTTCTTAATCAACGCTACGGAGTATAATGCCCATCCGATCTTCCTCCAGCCATCCTATCTCTCACTATAACCCAATCTATGTACCGCTCCCTCCCCTAGTCATTCCAGCCAACATCCTATAATCTAGTTGTCATCACCAACCAAGTTCGTCCCCTCTCTCAAACCCTCAACAACCAAATCGTGCCCTTCAACCCGACGGTAAATATCGCGGACATCATCTGTTGTGGTCTCGAAGTGGCTGGTAGCGTCGTAGCTCTTGGAGATGAAGATGTTGTCGTTGACGCCGCTTTCGAGAGGCTCGTAGAGTGGGATTGGTGGACCCTGGTTACAATATTAGAATGTGATTGTCATGGTTCGATGTGTGGGCGACTTACCATGAACTTCTCCTCGATCTTGCCAAGACGCTCGAAACCTGGTGCGAGCTCGAGGTGGTGGTTGGCATTTGTCTCGGCAATGGTGGAGACGATGGCGATGTAGTATCCCTTGGGGCAGACACTGTGGGCACTTGAGACTACTGCGATGTAGATATCTATTCTTGTTAGCACAGGTCCTTCCAAAATGACTTTCTAGCATACCATTCTTGCGTCCAACTTGTGATTGAGGAATGATCAACTGGCAAGAATCGCTGTTGTCTGTGCCAGCAAGCGGATGGTTCAAGATACAGATAGCCTTCAAGACATGACCGGTAACCTGGACCTTGCCAGGGAAGTAAGAAGGATCGGCGAGGATCTTCTTCGCCTTAGTCTCGAACTTCATGGGCTCCTCTCCGCCACGATCTTGCATAGTAGCCTTGATACCAATAGCCTTGTTGCCGTCATAGATGACCTCGTCAATGTTGGTGTTGAGCATATATGTTCCTCCATATATGGCAGACAGACGAGCGAATCCCTGGGGCAGCTCGCCGAGACCGTAGAGTGGGTAGATGTAAGGGGATTTGCCGTAGCGGGAAACGGAGTTTCCGTACAGACGGATTCGCTCAATGGCTTCTGGGGCGCGGCCTTTCTCGTTGAGGTAGGCGTCGGTTTGGTAGAGTGCCATGGCGTGGCCGATGAAGTCTCGAGTTCCTGCCTCGAGGCCAAACTTGTCGTAGACATCCTTCATTGTGCATGTGTTGATGTTGAGACCTTTGTCTTGTCAGCTGGATCTCCACCCGTACAGAATACATTCCTACCCTTGTGACTAGCAGAATCCGACTCCTTGAATGTGCCAATCCACTCAATGAAGCTCTTCATCCGTCTCTTCTCAAACAAACCCATCAACGAAGAACGGAGTGCTTCACCGGCATCTGAAGGGACTTTCGCAACAGCAGCCTTGGCTCCAGAGTACTGTTGTACATAGCTTCCTGCCACCTGTCTGAACTCAAGGTATCTGGTAACGTCGGTAGAGACGAGGATGTTGGTCAACTCTCCACTAGACATGAGGAGCTTGGGCACGAGGTCGATGTTCCAGTCGTTGACGCGGCCGTACTTCTTCCATGGTTCCTCCCCCTTGTTATAGTTGCCGTATTTCTTGAAGAGCTGGCAGATGTCAGGATAAATTCGCAGATTCGAGGGAAGTACTCACAGTCTCGATGTTGACCGAGGCGGCCTCACTGCTTGTCGTTAGAAGAGTATATAAAGTTGGGGGTTTCTAGCTTACCCTCCGTAGTGGTCGTTTCGGTCAATGTGCAGGACCTTCTTGCCCTTGACACTCAACACACTATACAGCTTGTCAGCACAAGCTTCGACTTCCCTTGCTTCAGACAGTAGCATACCCGGAGAGCACACATTCCGTCAAACCTGAGTATTGTGTGTAAGCTTGGATCCCTTCATATCGTGGCTGGCTTTGCTTTGCCCCTCCATGCGGGGTCGAGTCCTACCTGTTCCCAGAACAATGACATCGTACTCGGGGGCAATCTCATCCATGGTGATATCTGATTGAAGGGTGGGGACGGTATTAAAAAAGAGAAGAGCAGTGAACTGAACAGCTGGAGTGCAAGCTGCAAATGATCGGTGAACACAAGCTTTCTGCTTCGAGACTGGGACGTTGGGTCGATTGGAGTGAAGGGTTGATGCTCATTGGTCTCGCTAAGGACCCATCTGGAATTGGTTACCGCCCATTTCTTTGTGTCAGAATGTGAACATTGTTATGCTATCCTACCAGGGCAACTTCTATTGATTCGGTATTACTCGGCATTCATTATTGAGGTGATCGTGGAGTTCATGCCGGATTCTATTTGGTACAGGTTTCGTTACATCTATCGGTTTGCAACAACTGTCGTGCAACTCTATGCAACCAAAATTCTTACAGTACAGGTTTTGGGTATCCACTTATTGTACAAGTCACTCCTCCAAGCCTATGCAGTTGGTGAACTCTTCTGCTCAGGCTTGGCTCCTGTGTCCAGGGAAATCTCCGGCTTAACCTCCGATTCAAGACTCTCCTCTTCAAATTCCATAGGGGTATACACTGGTCCCTCTCCAGAGAGATCGATTTCGGGATCCGTCTTTGCAAGTATTTCTGCCTCTTGCCAGGAGTAATATCTTTCCGTCAACGCCTGCTTGATAGCTTTCTGTGTCATTCTCACCTACACCTCATCAGCTCTCTCCTGCACCCAAACTCAGTCAATCATTCCCGTAGAAGAACTCACATGTCTATCCCTCTCTTTTGCTTCATTCTCTCCATATCCTGCCTCCAAAGCCTTCCTCTCATACGCCTCCGTCGCAATGCAATTCCGCTCCTTAGCACAAACCCACCACAGCGAATGTAAATCCTCCCAGCTCTTCCCCCTCAGCTCCTCGACACTCCAAGACCGTCCATGCTCTGCATCCTCCTCAGGGGTATTCATCGGCTTGTCCTTACTATGGAAGAACTGCCAGAGTCCATGATCAGGGTCTACGACTACTTTCGTGCGCCTCGTGGCATCGAGGACGGGCTTTGGGAGCTCGGTTTTCGAGACTGAAAGTGGTTGTCGGAGACCGGTGCGTCGTGTTGTTGAGACGCCACGCTCGCGGTTCATGTCTCGTGGGTAGAGCGTTGATGGGGTGTTGGAGAAGGAGGAGGTTTGCTGCTGGATAGGGGTATGGAGGGAGGGGAGGAGGAAGGTTGGTGGGAATTGTGTTGCCCGGTGGCTGGATTTTAGGAGCCCCCTCATGCTGGGCCGTATAACTGAAGATGTTGACATGGTGAGGCGGATGGCAATTGCTGGAGTTGCCAGCTCCAAGTTAGGCTCGTCAGTCTCGAAATTTTTCGATGCCTCCCGGTGGACGAATTTAACCGGACAAATCCCGTTTCCCACTAAAACTCGCACATTTACAACATGGTTGCCGGACTCGCTCCGGTCGGTAGATTAAGCACCACTTGCGCAGTATCCAACTTGGGAAACATCTCTGGCAAGCCAAAGCATATCTTGATTATCCAATTGTCTCATCTGACTCAATTTATCAAAATCAGAGAGATTAGGCCATGATGAGTTGTCATTGGATTTGCTCCATTGTTTTCACAGGCCATTATCAAGATTTATTCGCCCAGCACACCTTTGCTTGAATCAGCATTTGCAGAAGAGGAAACAAACTGTGAAGATAGTGCAATAAGGGAAGTTGGATTCAATCAATACCCAGGAATCAGTAAAAGTCAGTAATTCGTGTACGTCAGCATGAATAAAGACTCTCTTAAAATTCATTTGCGTAATCAACGCTATGAGTTGCGTTGAGAGAAAGCAATCCGGTCCCTCAACTCCAGGAAGGGTAAGGGTATAGTCAAGAACTTCCCCTATACCCTTAGAGTCGTTACTGAGCGACAGCGCGCAGTAATCCGTAATGCCGTGCGTCAACGTTGAAGCCATCACCATCCGGCTTATCGGGAGAAACATAGATCTTGGTTCAACAAATGTCCCCCTGGAAGTTAAGCGAGCCACCATATCCAAATGTTGACTTCTGGGAACTTTTCAAATCTCAAAGTCGAGTGCAGATAATAAGACCGGTACAAACGCGGATAAATGAAGCAGCAGTGGCGTTATACCATAGAAGTAGAAATTCAATACAGGCCAACAACAAGACGATCTGCCTCCACGTTCCCAGATCGTCTCTATCGAGAAAATTGTCTCTCCAACCACGTCAAGATATCAACCATACTCTTCACAGGCTACGCACCTCAATATCAAACGACATATTCACATGCTTCAATTCATCAACTCTATCACATTCGTAACCATCAATTACCACTCACAAGTACAAGTCATATCTTATCACTTATTTTCAACCCATCTGCATGCAGCATGAGTTGTCCATCTCTTACTCACCCGTGCCCACCCGTCTTCAACCAACGATCGCAACCTCATCCTCCTAATCCATTCACCCAAGTCCAACCAAGCCTATTCGCAAACTGTAACCAATCCGCAACCCTCTCACCCGCCCCATTCCGTCTTACCCCTCCCTTACCGCTCGTGTAAAAACGGTATGCCATCCTCCACTTACAAGACATGTAGTCAAGTCGCAGCTTCTGTATTTTCTGACGATGGAGTTGATCAGCAAAGCATCAGCCAGCAAGGATAGACATGGAGAAGCCGGGCCGGGCCTCAGATGTCGCACAACACAGATAGACATGCAACGGAAGATATGCTTTGCTTTCCTTCGGTCGCACGACAAGCGCCTATCTCTGCCTCTGCATCTGTGTACACACCCTCCGTACTATTCGTTATCGCGGTATATGTATCTCTGCTGCAGGATCGTGGAAGGTGCGTCTCGGAGCTTGACCTGCGAATGGATGGGCAGCATGCAGCCAGGAAGTCAGGAAGTGTCGGAGGGGAGCCGGCCGATGGATCTTAAGCGATGGAGGGGAGGTGGCTGTACAGATGCTAGGACTGAATTTATCGGATGGTCTGATTTCGTGGTATGGGTTGTCAGTTATCAACATGTGAATGTTCCAGTGATGAGTGGATAAGAGGCGTGGTCATATCAATCCTCACCGCCACCAAGTAGAATGTCGAGAGGGTGAGGCTTAGTTCCGCATGCAGGTCGTGCATGTTATTTATTTATCCTTGCGCCCGCAGAAGCGCTTTCGGCTAATCTGATCCCTGTTCCGATTAAATGTTTTGAGTTTCGAGTCTTGAGCGAGTTGTTCAAACCTTCTCACCTGTTTTGTTTTATGCCTGTTCATGACTGAACGAGACGCATTTGACCTCGCTCGTAACACGCTCAATCGCAACAAGGACAACTCACTGATGGACGTGGGACTGATAGCTCTTGTTCCACTCGTCTCGTGGTAATCTCGTGGTATCCTTGACTCGTAATTGTCGCTTTCTCTCACGTAACAGGTCTGTTGAAGATCGGCTGATCTTGCTGGTCACAGACAACTGAGCCACCAGATCCTGACCCTTCCTTGGTGCTTTCTGGCCCACGGTTGGTTCTTCTCTCCCGCTACACCGCCGCAGATAAAACCTGGAAGCCATAAAATCGGCAGACCATTTCAGCCGTTGTTCCAGCCCATAAGCGTGCCTTTCTGCTATACTAGCCCAGGACCGAAATGCATATTTGTATTGGCTGCAGATGCAGATGCACATCCAGATTCCTGTCTGGAAATTATTTTGTTGTTTGCATCCGCGCCTGCATGCATGCATGCATGGTAGGATCAATCAATCGCAGACCGCGAAGGGACGAGGAAATCGAAACTTTCTCACAGAGAGGGACGGGGACGAGGGGCGAGGGGCGAAAGATAGATAGCAAGCATCTTACAAGGAGCTGCTATCAATTGCCAATTTTGCCAATCCGAGCGAGTCAATTAGAACTATAGGTCAGTCAGTACAAGTCCAAGACCCAGATTTCTCTCATTGGCATTTTCTGGTTCCGAGGGCCACCAAGGGCACATAGTGGCCCGCACAACCTCCACCTACCTAGCTACCTTACCTATATTTCCGCCTCCCCTCCTTCAATAACCTCTTTCCACCTCTTTTTCTCTTCTCCTACAGTCTTTACAAAATTTAAATCTCTACCACTCGCACTTCCCAATTTCCTCCCCTGCGATCCCCCTCTTTTTCGTTCCTTCAGAAAAAGAAGGAAGATTCGAATTGAGCCCATCTCTGCTGCGCGTTCTACGTCGACCCTCTTGCCACAGAGTCTCAATCCGCGACTGCGAAGCCGTAAGATCAAAGCCAGGAAATAAAACAATGACCCTAACAATACAGAGATCGAGATCGGGTCGAGATCGAGACCCCGATAAATTCCCCACGGTACAACTCTTCCTACTTGGTACGTGCCACCCAACGTCCTCTAGCGATGTCATTGCAGATATCTGGGACACATTACATTGCACAACATCTGCCGTGTAACCTTGAAAGAGAGCCACGAGCTAATATATGTCTGCGCTCTAGCCATCGTTCGACTTGCAGAACCTATTGCTCTTACGTCCATATTTCCCTATGCGTGGCCACTCGTCAAAAAATTCCATGTCGGCGACGAAAATGACGCTTCGTTCTACGCCGGTCTGCTCATATCGGCCTTCGCCCTGGCCGAGGCCACAACGGGCATGTGGTGGGGATCTTTGAGCGATAGAGTAGGGAGAAAACCTGTGTTACTAGCCGGCTGCGCTGGTACAATGTTGTCCATGATCATTGTGGGAATGTCTTCGAATATCTGGATCGCGTTGGCAGGTCGAGCGATCGGGGGCTTCTTGAATGGGAATATCGGCGTCATCCAAACAATGGTTGCGGAACTGGTGACTAAACCAGAGCACGAACCAAGAGCATATTGTGTTATGCCATTCGTCTGGTCAATTGGAACGATCATTGGCCCTGCGCTGGGAGGCACTTTTGCGGACCCCGCTGTTGGCTTTCCGAATACTTTTTCTAAGGACGGAATTTTTGGGCGTTTCCCATATCTGCTGCCAAATTTGCTCTGCTCCAGTTTACTGCTTGTCAGCATCCTGGCAGGTTATTTCCTCTTGGAAGAAACGCATCCCGATATGCAACCACGCGTAAATCTCCCAGATTCGACTTATGTATCGGACGAAACCCCTCTCATTGCTACCGCCGACGCGATCAAAACCCCAGCAGTCGACCTACGAGCAGATACATATGGTACATTCGAAGGAAGTGACGATAGCAACTGGCGACGTGCAACCCCCAAATCTCGAACAACAAGTCCTCAAATCTTCACAAAGCGCGTTGTAGCCCTCATCATCGCGCTAGGTATCTTCACCTACCACTCCATGACCTACGACCATCTCCTCCCGATCTTCCTCGAAGATGCTCGCGGCGAACTTACTGTCTCCGCCCTAACTAACACGCACCTCACAAACCCCTTCTTCATCCCCGGCGGCCTGGGCCTCACTGTCCAGAAGGTTGGCGTCATCATGTCCATCAACGGCATCATTGCGCTGTTCGTACAAGCTGTGATCTTCCCATTCGCAGCCGAAGCACTAGGGATCCATAAATTGTTCATCATGGTCTCGATCCTGCATCCGATCTCCTACCTCATCATGCCATATCTCATATATCTACCGGAATCCTGGCTCATGGTAGGGATCTACACGTGTCTCACAATCCGGAATTTGCTTTCTATTCTCGCATACCCCGTTCTTCTCATCCTGATCAAAGAAGCTACACCTTCTCCATGTGTGTTAGGGAAGATCAACGGACTTGCCGCTTCGGCTGGAGCAGCGTGCAGGACCGTGGCACCCCCTGTGGCCGGATATCTCTATACCCTCGGCTCGAGAATGGATTTCACTGGTCTGGCGTGGTACGGAAGTGCTTTCGTGGCTATAATTGGCGCTATGCAGTCGTTCACTGTCAAGAGAACGAAAAGGGATACCGATGGGGAGGATTGGAAGCCAGAACAGATCTCTGCTGTTGTTGCTACGGCACACTGAGCGAGCCCGGATCATGCAAAAATAGGAGACGATTTTGGATGCGCAGATTCGAACTCCTGGGAGATTCTTCATGTTATGTTTCTTATGTCTTATAGATGAGAAAAAGTGGCATACAGATGAGAAGGGACGATAGGGATACTGCATAGAGCGGCGTTTAGTTCGGTCTGGAATTTAGCGGGCGTTCTTTTCTTGCTAGAGGACTTTTCTTTGGCTTCGGGGCTACTGGGTTCTTTGAGTCTTTTCGCTTAGGTAGGGATTGTGGATCTGAATTCCGGGTCTGGATCTCATCTGTGCTGTATATATATATGAACCTCGCACGGCGTACTGAGGCACGGTACGGTCTGATATGTAGGAAATTGGGGTCAGAATGGCTGGTTGGGCACTCGGGATGGAGATACGGATAGATGGATAACTAGATGGGAAAGGTAAGGATGGAATGCGAATTAAAAGGATGGACGGAATGGAGGAATGATCAATGTGGCATTAATGTAAAGAGATGAGAATAAAAGAAGTATATTTTAAGGCTCTAACAATGTGACTGAGACTTATACACTTGACCCGCACGGTTTGCTATTTCATCCTGCTCGTTTTATTGAAATGGGTTTTGAAGATGACGACGATATGAGGTGATTGTAGTGGGGACCGACGCGGGCAGACAGTTTGTTTGTTTGTTTGTTTGTTTGTTTACTTTATCTTGCTTCGCGAGAGGTCTGCTACAAGCGAGCTGGTGTAAAGTATCTTATGTAATGCGTGGATGGGAATGCACAATGCATAGTCCATATACATGTAAATAAATATACAGCCATAGACCACTCAGTCTCTGTTATTTCGTCCTTGGAGTTAGTTGTTCGGTGTTTGTTTGTTTATTTGTAGTCTGGCGAGGGGTCATTGCTTTTCTGGGTGATGCTTCCCCTCGTCAAGAAGTACCTATGCGTCTCAAGCAGATAATCTCAAGACGGAACTTCCATAATGACCACCTGTCATTTAAGAAATAGCAAACATCGGTCTGGAAATTGTTGTGTTTTTGTTCTCCATGTCTCAGTTGGTCAATTCGCTGGGGCGAAGAAGGAGGGAGGACACCTAAGCGCGCATCAAAACCAATAGTTGGGATGGATTCACCATCAGACCACTGCTGCCCAATTCCTTTCCTTTAAAACAACACAAAGAAACAAAACATCCTTTCAAATGCCCATATCAAGAGAACTAGAAAACGCAGTCTTAATGTGGCTAGGACTTATCGTCTGCTTATACGTCGCCTACAAACTCAACAGACTCGGAGACGATGACGATGACGATGACGATGACGATGACGATGATGTGTTTCTTCCTCGCGTCGATTAGGGCGATGGTATGCGATTTTCCTAGGCTCTGGCATCTCAAAGACTATCTACAAAACGCTAATATTTTTTCTTTTCTTTTCTTTACAGTAATCGGTTTAGGTCTCGGAAGAGATCATTCTCGCGTCGGTTTCCTGAGAGGGCAAAACTGGGAAATCACCTTGGGCCGCCTGTGGTTGGCTTTGAGGCGTAAGAATAGGCGAAGAGTAATCTTAAGAACACGTTCTATGATTTCCGAATGTAAGTCTTCGATTTTGCTCATTTGCTGGGTATTGACAATAGGGGTTTAGACGACTCATGGGTCATAATTCCTTAGATCTAGAAGTCCGGAAAGCAATCAAGGAATTATCATATACTATGCTAGATGATGTTGATCCACCGGCAATTCGAGTGGGTCTCAAGAATGACTACGCCGCTTATAAGACGGAATGATTTACCGCAATGATCTTAGAGGAGTTGATGGGCATGGCGGAGATGCATCTAAATATCACAGTCAAAAATGCCGTCATAACCGTCCCGTACAAGTTCGACGAGCAACAAAGGAATGCTACAATCGAAGCTGCAAGTCTTACGAAGTTGAATGTGTTGAATTTGATGGATAAGCTAAACGCCATTGTATTTGTGTATTGTCTTAGTTTTACTTATTGTGATGGGGAAGGGAGAGTCGTTGATTACACGTACATCATCTATGAGCATGATAAGAGGTCGTTACATTTAACTCTTTTCCATGTCGGGAAACATGGCTACGGGGTTCTAAGAACCATCATGGACGACCATGAGAACGACTCCAGAAGTTCCTTCTGGGTTTCACTCCTTGGACAAATTCCTAGCAAGAAACCAGAACCGCTAATAGCTAACTCGCAATTCATACAAATGCTGGAAATTATTGACCGGCTTCTCGTCGTCTCTAATAAAACAAAAGAACAGGTTAATAGCTTCATCATTATCACCGGCCACACTTCCCACGGCTCGAAATACTTTAAAAGCATACTTCCCAAGCACGAAAGCCATCAAACCTTACGATGACTGCCCACCAGAACAAGCCATAAATTGCGGAGTGTTTATGCCTTCCTACAGGATGACTGCCGCAGATCCAGAGCCATATCCCCTAGATGTTATTAACCTTAGTCTCGGTATCGAAACGAGTAATGGTTCGTTCCACCGCATCCTGAAGCGAGATACCATTCCACCGACCATGAAAAGCGTAGCTGTGTAAAGTACATAAACACAAAGCATCAGAGTAACATCTCACTCCCCATATTTGAAGTCGAGCATGAACTAGCGTCTCGGAATCATCATTTGGGGGATCTCTTGATAGATTTTGTGGATTTCAGTGAGGGGGTACGGGATAATTGGAAGGTAGAGCAAGAGGTGAATGGGAAAGTGGAAATTGTAATCCGTTTCGAGTATGATTCTTGTGAATTGTTATGTGTTTATGTGAAGAATGGAAAAGGTTATGTATAAGTCTTCAAGGGTCGCGTGATAGGACACAGTGGAATTAAATAGAAGCGGGGAATATTGGGAAGGAAGGGGACAAGGCGAGGGAATAAGAGTTGAAGATCTTTGCAAAAAGATGGGATTATTGGGGTAAGTGAGATTAAAGTCAAGGAGCGTGGTACTTGAGAGATACCGCATGATTGTTTGCGCTTTATACCTCGCATTCTAAGCGCTGTAAAATCTGTACGCAGAGAGTATTTCGAAAGTTGGGGATCGGGTCGTTCCGCTGAGGGATGCGCTGTAGATAAACACCTCGATGCTTTAGGGAAGAACAAGAGGACTATGGCAAGATACAAAAAAAAGAACGAATGGTGAAGACATGTAGTAAGAGATTGTTAAAGATTGAATCAAAGGAGATGAATGATGTATGTAAGATCATAGCTGAAACTAAGCACGTCCGTACAGCAGCTCACCGACCTATAGCAGAACGAAGTCCGTATTGAAGTTGCTCAAAGTAAAACTATAAGCCGCTTAAAATGAATGGCACTGAAGAGTAATTCTTCAAATCACTCACATTCTTCTCACAGAAAGAAAGGAGGACGTCAAAATTGAGGCTATCTACTCGCCCCACCTCATCGTCGCTGCTATGCATCCCTTGCCTGTCTTGCCCCTCCTCCCGCACTTCTCCACCTGGAGCTGGAGCTGGAGCTGGAGCCATGCCCAAACCCCAAACCCCACACCTCCAAGAACCAAAGACAAAAAGGAAAACCTACCGAACTCCACTCCTCCACTCCTCCACAATAATACTGTAAACAGAACCCATAAATCCAGGAACGCGTTCCTCTAGAACCCCAGTGGACAAACTAAACAAACCCTTCATCTGAAATAAAAAGCTCCACTCACACCTACCACCTATCTCCACCACCAGAGCAAATAAGTAAATTTACAAACAGACCAGATAAATATACTTTCCACCTCCAGCGACCTACTAACCAATCCGAGATCCCCAAACCGCGCACCCATCCCGTTCAACTGCCGCTCCCAAATCCCGACACCGATCCCAATACGAAGTAAATTACAAACCAAAAACCAAACCCAAACCCTCATCTTCCACGGGGAAAAAAAACCCCCTCGCTGTTTTTACGCTACACTACACCTGTCGCCGAGTGGCTTGGAAAGTATCACTTTCCTGCTTTCGTACGTTGCGCCCCTGGAGGTAGGAGGTAGGCTTAGGCCTTTAATCCAACACAATCCAACACAACGCAACGCAGCGAAATCTCCGTAAATAGGCATGGGTAAGCGAGCTGATGGGAGAGGTGCGCTTGTAGGCAGGTGGGATGTCACATCGGAGCGAGCGAGCGAGCTAGCACGTTGCTTGAAAGGGCGAAGTGTGGCGTGGCGTGGCGTGGCGGGCGTGGCGGGCGTGGCTTACATGGATTAGATTTTGTCTGGCGGGTGCTGCAGCGATGGAGATTGAGAAGTGAGATAAGATATATTGCGCGAGGAGGCGGGATGCGTGGAGCCGAATATCAATTCTGAGGACTCGGATTTGGAGGAGCTCAAGGTAGGTTCTTTTTGGGATTGAAAGGTCGTGTTCTTCCGTTTGTAGAATTTGCATGTGTGCTTACGGAGTACACACATGTTAGGTACACCGTCGTCGGCTTCTAGCTTTAGGGAAGAGGTTACTCGGTGCTAGGTTTTAAACACTCTTTGATGGCGAGGCGAATACGTGGAGAGGGCGATCCGAATACCTCTTTTGGACTGGCACTCGGGAATCCTTTTGAGAACCTGGGGAGGGGTTTAGGAACGAAGCGGAAGGTGTACCTACCGCTTTCAATTTGATGGCTTTGTGGATTTGGTAGTTACTATAGGTCACAAGGACGTTTTGATACAACATCGTAGAGAAAAGACTTTTGATAACCCGTCCCCAAGTTGAGTTCTAAATCTGTAAACTCCAATTTCCGATTTCTCTCTGAAAGCCTCATCTTCTGTATCCTTTCTCTATTCTGTATCCTGTTCTGATTCCCGAATCCCGCGACATAGCGACGCTTTCATACATATAATACTCATACAAGGCAATGTAAAACTCCATGCCGCTGGGACGTGTCGTATGTGCTTAAATGAACGGGGCCGAGTCAAGTCGAGTCCTGTTTGCCTGCCGCTCTCCTTTCCCTTCGCCTTCAGATCACTTATGAGTAATCACATCCCATCTCCCATTTCCCATCTCCCATCTCACCTATACCTCCCTCACAACAAGAAAGCCATCCCCGCCGCCACTGCACCCACAGCGCCATTTACCGCTTTCATAGCACCTACATTTCCGGTATTCGTTGCGCCGACAGCTGTTCCCGAGGACGTCCCTGTTCCAGAGCTGGCTGACGAACCCGACGAGGTCGTTTGCGAGCCCGCGCTTCCAGTGGGATTGCTTCCGCTGGTGATACTAGCACCATTCCCAGTTCCCGATGATGATGATGAAGAAGATGGCGACGATGCGCTCAAACCCCCAGATCCCGATTCCTCTGCCCCAGACGCAGAACTCGAACTCCTTGTCCCCGACAACGTAGTCACACTCGGTCCCTGCGTAATCTCCGTCCCAGGAGCCTGCGTAGTCGTCGTCGTCGTCGGTGCTTCTTGAACGAAACCCGTCAGAGAAGAAGAAGAAGAAGAAGAAGATAGCACACCCGTCTCAGCAGCACCGCCACCGAACCCAGGCAAGAAACTAGGCGAATACGTCGCGGTGCCGTCGTATTGCGGACAGCCTGGGACGGTGGTCTTGGGGGGAGCGCGGCCGCCGCCGCAGTCGAGCGGCTTGCAGAGTTCGCCGGTGTCAGGGAGGAAGTAGATTATTGAGGGCCCGGAGATGGTGGTTGTGCAGCCCGAGAGGTCTGTTTTGGCGCTTGTGAGGGCGAGGAGGGTGGTGAGAAGGAGGAGAGATGAGGGGTACATTGTGAGGTTGGAGAGTGCTGAAGGGTTGGTTTTGGTTTTGGTTTTGAGGGTGGAATTGAGATGGGATTCATGTGAAGAAGCAATGCTGAATGGGGAGGGTGAACGATTAAGCGTAAAGAAGAACGAATGTGCAGTTCTGAATCGAATTCAGAACCTGAAAAAAAAGTATCAATGGAAGGAAAGAAAACACAAACTGCAAAACCTCTCCTTTGTGAAGAGCGTGCACTGGCATACTTGTGGTAGATCAACAGGAGAAGCGGCACAACAAATTGCAGTACAGAGCTAAACTCAGGGGCTCGGGCGAAGTGAGAGAGACGGAGATTATTAACCATCACATGTGTTCTTCCCAAGTCGAGACTCAGCTTTAGACGTGAGGCATGTAGATGTTCTGGTCTATCTCACGATTAGAGAGCATTGGAAAAGATGCAGATATACATATCCTGTCTGAAGTCATGTCATGTCATGTCATGGAGGGGTTAGTGGGGGTATGGTATGTACGTGTCGTTTTGGGGGCTTTTCTCGGGAAAGTGAGAGGCGTGCCGAGGCACTTGTTTGAGTAATTTTCCAAGTCCAAGCAAAATAAATAAACAAACCAGAGCTAGTTAATTTCAACTAGGTACTTTCGTACTCGAGTTGGCCCTTTCGGGTACTTTTGTGAAAGTCTGATTTCGTTCGCGCTGAAATTGTACCGTACCTAGCACGAGCCTAGCTAGAAAGAAAGAAAGAAAGAAAGAAACTGGTTGAAAGGTCAAGTAGATTATGTATGGGATTGTAAAATCGAGGAGTTGGGATGATATGTAAACAGATACATGTAAGTATCTATTATTTTCTCTTTCTTTATTCACTTACCCGCTTCACATCAACTGGCCTGGCCGCTACCGCCATCTTGCCTTGCGTGCCTGCCCGCCCGCCAAAAGAGCGGCAGCAATCCACTTATTGCGGCACTGGGTTTCCACTGCACGACCCAAACCAGCATGACTCGAGCGGGAAGGGTGGGAACAAGAGTGGGTAAAGAGTAGTGGTGAGGTGGGTGTTGGCGGGTTTCCCTTCCCTTCTTGCCATTTTTCACAAAGCAGCACTCGAGGGGACGTGTCATGCTAGTAGTCATCATGAGAGACGAGCATCAATCATCAATCAATCAATCAATCGCCTTGTCAGTCGGTAAAAGACGGCAAAGGAACGAACTCTGTTCTATTCTGTTCAGTTCAGTAGTGGCCGTGGCTGTCTCAAAACATCCCATCCCATCCCATCCCAGCGAAGCGGAAACCGCGCGCCAACCGTTAAAATAAAAAAAAGGTAAATCACAAAAAGAAGGGCAAAAAGGTTGGAAGAAGGGCCCCGCAAAGCACGTTTTTGCTCTGCTTGAGCAGGGAGCTTGTAATCCTGGTGAATTGTGCGTTGCACAACCACAGAACCTGGTGCATGCATGCATATTTGGTGGGTTCCGAAACCGAGGTATCCTTGTTTCGATGGCCGCTGTTTTTTTTTTTTGCTTTGAGCTTTTGGAGGTGTCACGCGTGAGGGATGAGAAATAGGAAGGGTTTGTTTTCAGGGTGGATGGTTGGGGCTTTTGATAATGGATGGGATGGCGGTTTTGGTTTTGGCCGCCTGTTATTGTTGTGGTTGATTAAGCTGCAGCTTCAATGGTTTAAAACTGGTTTGATTGTAGCGTAGCTTGTCCTGTCGAGGAAAGAGAATTCATTCGACTGACTTGGAGAGGATTTTATCGTCGTCTGATTTTCATATGCCGGGACCTAATGAATTCTTGGCGTGTCTGAAGCGTAGAAACGTCGGATCATTGATTGAATTGAATCCTTGGTAAAGGACCTTGGTAAAGGAACGGCAACGGCAACGGCTTGTTTGTCTTGCGGATTTCCTTGCTGGAACGACTTTGGTGTGAACGATCTGCTAGAGCGTGGGATGATTGAATGATCTACGGAGTATATTTATCTTCCTGGCTGGCATATCCAAACGAGCCAAGGAAAAGTTGAGGGAGTTGACCTCCAGCGAGTCAAGATTCAAATCCCGAATGTAAAAGCAGGACGCACGCGGCGCTTGCTGTAATTATCACTTCTTGATTTTCTAGCACTGGCAGCATGTGGTAAATGAAGTCCGAGAGACTGAAGGTACTTGGTATGACATATGAGGGATCAACAGCCAAAGAAAGAGAAGCCAGGAGGTTTACCGCGCTGGCCATGCTTAGTTTGGTTTGTTGCGTGGCGGCCTACGGAGATTGGCTTGATGGGATAAAAATGGTGGCGGGTAAGTTTCTCGGAAAAGGATGATGATTGAAGTCGAATCGTCCCTACGGAGGAGGTATGTATGAATCGTGAGATGGCGGGCGAAAGTCGGCATATGTATGTGCGTGGTTAGGTACCTAGGTACATACGTCGCTGAGTTGAGCAAAGCAGAATGATTCGATGCTAGGTAGGTCGGTCGGTCCTCGTCTGACATGAGGTTGTTTGACCTAGAAGGAAGCGGCGGCACCGAGGCAGACATGGTACTGTACTTCGTGGGCAAGATAGGATATGATCGGATCGGATCACTGAAGGGAAGAAGGGAGCGTTTGAAACGACTTCCACATCATACTTGTGATTAAGGGCTGGCTTGCCGGGCTGGCTTGCCATTTATATATAACGTAGGGATGAGGATCTTGTCAATTGTTTTGTTTGTTTGTGTTAAGGGTGTCAGGAGCCTCGAGCGAGGGAGGAGGCAGGATTAAGCTACGGAACGTGTTCTGAGGTCAGGGCAGCTGGGGAAGATGGAGCCAGCCTCCGGCCAGCCAGCCCATAGTTTCTTCTTTTGACTGTTTGACAGGATTTTTGGGGACTTTTCAGGCTTCTGCGATCCTTCCATGAGGTTAAATTTATGGAGAGTGGTCTCGTCTGGCAGGTTCTGGTGGGTTGCCCGGCAAGATGTGGGCTGTGAGATGAGCTGTGATTTGTGAAGGCGCGGATGAAAGGACCTCAGAGGCCTGCATCTGCATCTGCATCTGCATGACTTGGGGTGAGTGAGAAACCGAGCCGGTTGCCGGTGGCATGCCCTAATCAAGATGAGGCGTGTTTTTGTGGCAGGCCTTGGCCGCTCGATAAGTTGCCGCCAGCCACATGAGGAAGAGCGCAGGGATAAAATAAAAAGAACAGGGGCCAGGGCCAGGGGCAGGCAGGGACAGGCGGTGATATGGGTGTTTTGGTTGGTGGAAGTGGAGAGGCATGTTTTCTTTTCTTGTCTTAGGCGAGTCGCGAGCACGGTGAAGTTTTCGGATATTTTCGAGAACTGAATCGTATCGATTCGTGGTCGTGATCGTGATATTTGCTTCACCGTCTTTGCCTGCGACTCGGTGCTTTCTCGATCAGTAACTCTCTTACCATAAGAAGGTTTGTATGGTTCTTGATGAATTGCTCCCGCCCGTCATATCAATCTCGCACTGCTGTCCTGTCTGATTCGAATTCGTGTCCCTGCACTCCTCGACAAAACGGGCAAGCGAACGACGTTACGGCCGATCGTCGCTGTTAAGTCAAGTCAGAAGTTGTCGTTGACTCGTTGACTCGTTGTCCTCGATCTACTCCCTCGCATTTTGCCCCCTTCTTCCGCGGCCGGCCTGCCTCTGGCTTTTTCCATTATTGCTTGCAGGGCGAGCTTGTTTGCTGGCTGCTTGCTGTTTTATCACAGCGTTGAACCGCGGATTAACCGAGCTGGCGTGTGTCTGCTTGGTCGGCACACCTGCCGATTAGGTCAAAGGCCCTAGTCAGCGTCTGCGTCATCGGGGATATTTGGGAAAGGGTTCGGTGTCTTGTTAAAAGACGGTAAGGAATTTGAATTTGAGTTTGGCTCGAATAAGAAACCAAACTAAAGTGCCGTTGGAAACGTGGTGTTTTTAAGCTCGAACCCATTTTTCTTTTGAGAGGGCTTCCATTCGAAAAAAAGAACAAATGCTGTACGACACGGCATCGCAAGATCGAAGGGTTTCTATTTCAAGCTGCCAGAATATGCCTGTCTGTCTGCCGTTGCCAGTCGAGGATTGCCAGGTCCTTGCCTGTCAAATCGGGAATAACGGCCTTCGTCGGTTTCACTTCCATCGACATGGGCCTTGGCGGCATGAACATCGTGACTTGTTTTTGTTTTCATGACCAGATTCGCGCTTGCGAGCCACGTAACAGTTGTTTTGGATGTGCTGTACGAGAGAGTGTCATGTATCAGAGCTCATCACTCGCCCCGGTGCATGGCTCGTTCTGGTATGGCATGCATGGCAGAGCATGGCGGAGCAGCAGCTCCCTTGGTCCGGACGTTGTTTGGCATTAGCAGCGAAAGTTGAAATGTGCCTGCAATTGAACCCCCCGAAACATTATTGAAGTATGACTTACAAGCAAGCCCTACTCAGCTGCATGCTTGACTGTGAAATATAAGGCTTTGGGAGATATAGCTTGGAAAATATAGCTAGACCTAGACGACGACATCCCGACAAACAGACTAGCTACTCGTAAATTGCTGACTAGCTGACGAGTGTGTGTCTGTTTTAGGATCTTTCTCTCCTAGCCTCGGCATTCCCTCATGGGCTATTTTCTTGTTGAGCGCCGTTTCTGGCGCTAGTGGCAGCGTGCGTAGGTAAAGTGACATGCTGTTGATGAGTAGTTCGCAGATTCGATAACAAGCGTTTGCACTTCCCGAGAGTTCTTCGTATCCTATCGCATGTATACTAGTCAGGTAGTCCAGTCCATTCCATCTCATTTGGCCTTCAACATATCGCACGGAAGAAGCCGTTTGAATGTTACGAATCCTGTGCTGTAATAATGCTTTGTCTTTCTTTACTCGAGTCTTCCCTCCCGAATCTTCCTGCTGTAGGCAGGCCATGTGAGAAAGTAATGAGGCCTCGGTCGGGTTTGTACACGAGTATGATCAATCAGATCTCGGCCGAGCCAATTCCAGTCTCGGAGCCGACGTGCTTGACACCAAACAGTCGTAGCATGTATGTACCTTGAACAGGAGAATCGTAGCATTGCCAGCAATTATGAGGCCAGCCAGACAGAGCCTGCTAGGAAGTCGGTAATAGTGGCTAGAGAAATGCCTTGAGCATAATTAGTACCGAATTAAAATCACATCACATCACATTAAACTCAACCACACATCAAATCACATCAAATCACATCACATCACATCAAGTCCTATTCCTTGACGTTTCTCTGATCACAGCTTGTCCTGTCAGTCGTCTAGCGTTGCGCGGTGTTGTGTCGTGCAGAGAACTTGAATAATCCATGACTGGCCGAAAACGTCGGGAAATGTTAGGGGCAGGGCAACGAGGCGAGCGAGCGAGCGATGAGCGGTGGGCGGTGGGCGAAAAAGATCCCTGCCAACGTCCAATCCAGTCCAGTCCAATCCCATCATCCCTCCCAATCCCAGCTGCCCATGCGTCAGGGTTGAGATCGGCTTAAAGCGGCATCCCCCGCCTCTTCGCTTTCGTCCTACCTTCTTTCTCTCTCTGATTTTTCCTGGACAACTTTTTTCAACACCGCAAAAACGCAAGACAAGACAAGACAAGACAAGATATACGCGGAGACAGACAGGAAAGGGAAAGGGAAAGGGAAAGGAAAAGGAAAAGGAAATACCTCTGCCTCCTCGACCTCCAATTTCAAAGTTATCGACGCGTCTGCCGCTCTCCGCTGCCTCGAATACCCAATTGTGCAACCAGCCAGACAGCGACCAAGCAAGCAAGCCAGCCAGCCAGCCAGCCAGATAGATCCGCTGCAGTGTGGGCATGTTCGCGCAAAGAGGCTGACCTTTCTGTGTTTCTTTGGGCCGTCCCCGTCCCATCTGATCGGCTTCCTCAAATCGTCCAAAAGGTCTCCACCAGGCGCAGGCCCTCGATCCCGCTGCCCACCCACCTTTACCAGCCTTACCAACCTTACCTACCTTACTATCTTCAACCACCCAGCCCACCCACTTGAACCCTCAGGGCCCTTGGATGGATAAAGTCCTCGACAGCTCCACTTTACTTCAACATCAACATCAACACACTTGAGCCTCAAGATCTTCGTCGTCTCAATATATCGCGCTCGTCGACGCGCCGTTCTGCCTTCGCCGTCGAATTCACGTCATCACCACGCTAGCGAACCGTTGTTGAGCTTCCTTGGAGCCGAAATCCAATCCTCGAAGGCCTCGACCCTCCAACTCCCCCAAATAACCATCGTCAACGCGACCACGGTTAATATTCATCTTTCGATAGCTCCGACGTGGACATCTCTGACGAAAGAGACAAATTGGATTTATTAGTGGAGAGGTATAAAAGTCAACGGGCCACAGAAAACCCACAATCCCCCACCTCTGAATACCTCCCTCAACATGGATGGTTCACAATTCCACCCAGGCAATGGAATGAGCAACAGCAACCCTCCATACCTGCCCAATATCGCACCCCACCAACTCCAGCAGGCTTCAAGTCTCCAGCAGGCATCGGGTCTTCATCATTCTACGACTTTGCCCCCATTGCAAGCCACCCAGCACGCTACCATGCCAGCTCATCTTCAACAGTACTCTGGCAGCGCGCCTCACACACCAAGAACTCCAGCCACTCCCGGTACTCCTGTATCAGGAAATAATATGGGTAACTTCCCACAAATGGCGGGCCAGCATCAACAGCAACAGCAGCAGCAGCAACAACAGCAGCAGCAGCAACGTCAATACCAGATGATGCCTACAAGCACCTATCAGCAACCCCAATCCTACAGGACGGCTGGTTCCATGATGCCCCAATCTTCAATGTCAATGTCTCACCCACAACCAATTGCTCCCGCTCCATTGCAAAACCGAGGCAACCAAGTTCTGAGACCAATGCCTCCAAATGGACTCCAGCACATGCAAGGTGGGATGCAAGGCTATGGTCAGAACCCCATGGGCATGATGCAGGATATGGAGCCGCCTACTCACGTAGTGGGATCTCAAGGTAGGAGAGGAATATTGCCAAGTGCCCCAGGCAGACCCGCTGTATCCGCGACCGGCACTGGTAAGAACGCGTTGATTCCAGCCAAGGACGCCGATGGAAAATTCCCCTGCCCTCACTGCACAAAGACATACCTTCATGCCAAGCATTTGAAGCGCCACCTTCTCCGACGTAAGTTTGACCATTTTCTTTTGGTAGTGAGAAAAGCTCTAATCTTGAGCAGACACTGGAGATCGACCATACATGTGTGTTCTGTGCCGCGATACCTTCTCCAGAAGTGATATCTTGAAGAGACATTTCCAAAAATGCTCCATCCGTCGTGGTAACCCAACAGGTGCCAGCCATCTTTCCCACGCTCAAGCCCACTTGAAGAAGTCACACCCTGGCCCGCACAAGAGTGCAAACCCAATGGTCAACGAGAACGAGCTCATGGGCGCCAACGGCATGAACGGCGGATCTTTAGGTCCTAACATTTTCGGTATCTCCCCTGACGGTACGGTACCTGATGCCGGTTCCAACATGACCGAGGAGCAAGCCGAACAGCTACGAGCACGAGCCGCCGGCATTGGAGGAGGAAGAGATGGGAACCGCATGACTGGGCCCAGCCCAGGAGGCTCGAACCGTGCTAGTTTTGATCAGCAAAACTATGCCGGACCAGTAGCGAGCATGCCTTCTGGTATGAATCCTTCAGTCGCGTACAATTTGAGTCAATCACAGAACGGTCACTCATATAATCAGGGCTATGAGTATGCCTCTCACGGCAACAGCAACACCACCATGCAACCGCACCACCAACCTCACACAGGACAAGACTGGTCTCACATGTTCCACCAACAGCCCCCTCAACCCAGCTATGTGTCTTACAACTCAACCATAGCCCACCCACAAGTCCCGATCAAAGCTGAATTCAAGACTGAATTTAAGACTGAACCATCACTCAGCAATTCTAACGGCTTATATACAGCTATCTATCCTGGTATTCATCCCAATGGCTCTAGTAATACCCCGCCACTTCCAGCTTGGAACCTTCAGAACGATCCTCTTGAAGAGATCTCGAACCGCCTCATATTCTTCTGCTTCCCGAACAACCAAATCATTGGCCGTAGCAATGATATCCGAAAATATCTTTCTGCGCAAAACATCAAGCACTTCCTGGATCTCTTCACTAGTTTCCAAGGCCACTTCCCGATCATCCACATGCCAACCTGCCGAGTCGTCGATACCTTTGATGGTCTCCTTTTGGCAATGATCTGCATTGGTGCTGTCTACTCCGACCGTGTGTCAGCTTCACAAGCTCGTGAAATGATGGAGCTTTCCAAGAGTGCTATTGAACGAAATTCTCAGGTCTTTTCTGTTCTTTCCCGAGAGCAAACTGGTGATTCTGGCTTTGGAGGCGAGGCCATCGGTTCAAGCAAATCAGAGCTGGAACAGATCACTGCCATTTTCCTGATGCAGATTATGGCTTGCTGGCATGGTACTCCGATCCAAAGGGAGAAGGCCCGCCGAGAATTCCACCTGACCGTCGAAATTGCGAGACGAGCTGGTCTGACGAAGCCTATGACAATATCTCCTTTCAGCGTCCTACACCAGCCAAATGTCACCGTGGAGAATTTCAGCGCTGCTAGCTTCGATTGGAGTGCTTGGGTCGAACAAGAGAAACGTTCCAGATTGATGTTTGCCATCTACCTCTTAGACTGTGCGATGGTCATATTCTTCAACGCCTCCCCAAAATTCGAGAGGGACGAAATCCGGCTACCTCTTCCAGCAGACGATGCTGCTTGGGATGCTACGTCTTCTTCTGAATGTGCCGAAGCGCTCGGGCTCCATGGTCCTGCAGCTGCCCGAACCAAGAATTCACAGGGCAGTCGTCGTCCAAAGCAACCTGAACTTCCGGTTGCCATGAAGACACTTATGCACGGTGACTGGCTTCAGCCTGGAACAACAAACCTCTACTCCAAGTTCATTTTAATTCACACGCTGCACATTCAATTGTGGAGTGCTCAGAGGCAGTTGTCATTGCAGGAAGCTGGGCCCAATGCACTGGCGTTCCCCACCAGTGGCACGACCACACCCATTTCTCAGGACTGGGCAAGAAACGATCCTACAGGAAGCGGACCCCATAGTGCAAACACCAGTGGTAGAGGAACTCCAGTTGACTCTGCAGGCCAATTGGCATCATCAATTAAGGCTGTCAATAACGCATTCGACAAATGGAAGAAGGGTTGGGATGAAGATATGGCTTCTCAATACCCCCCATCCTCATCGAACTATCGCCGATTCGGATTCTGTCGAGATTCTGTGCACTTCTACTGGCTCGCCAAGTACCTTCTTCAGAATGGTCGCAGTCTCGATTGGCAGATGGCTCCGGATCAAAGATTTGGCCAAGTCATGAACTTGTTGAAATCAGTCAAGAATTGGGTACAAACGGATAGTGCGAAGCGTGGCGAGGAACTTGGTTCTGTTAGCGATATCGACAAGGACTATGGCGTATCCAACTTGACACTCGACATGGCTCAGCTATTCAAGCCAATCAATCAGCAGATCGATTCTCCGGTCCCTGGTGTACAAACGAACATTGGCAATACTATGGGATAGAAATTGGGAGCAATGGGCATTATAGACGGTTTTTGCCCCAAACAGGGCTGCATTGCATTGGGAGTTTCTGCTGCATTTTCAACTTGACGTCATCATTGCATCCACAGGACACGGTGCACATTTTTAACAGGTGGCGACAAAAGTTTGCTACTTACGTTTTCACTTTTTGCATTAGTGGCGAAACAAAGAAGGCAGGCTTCTAGAGTTTGCTGAGATGGACTTTTCATGATGGAACTTTCCGCCCAGACTATCGCAAAAGAGAGAGGGTTGATGACGCTGCATATAGACTGGTTGGTTGGTTGGTTGTTTTGTGTTTCTGTTCTAGCTTTGGCTTGGTTGCATGCATAGAAGATTGTTGTTGCTGTGAGGGACATTCAGCTAAATAGTTGACTTGTTACGGAGGAGAGGACTGGTTGCTAGTCCTTGTTTGATTGGTTGAACGTTTTTTTGAATGGGCTTGTGCATTGCTTGGTGGGGCGGCTGTGGTTTCCTGCTCTTGTTGTTGGAGTCTGTTATGGTTGTGCATAGCTTAAACTAGACGGTGAATGATGTTACTGTTGTACATAGTCATAGAAAAACTAAATAGGCTGTTGTTGCGCTTTATGAATGTCTTGATTTCCAAATGCTCCAATACATCTACCATCTCATGATGTATTTTGCGCCGATACCATTGCCATCAAAATCTCTAGCTTCAAGACAGTTCGTTTGCTTGTTGAGATTTGAGACCTGAACAAGAATTCATACCTCTAGCACAATCGCCATATACTAATCCATCTGACTGGCAACGCTACAATCTACAATCGACACAACGCAACTCCAAGCAGCCCGCTCGCTATGCATACCATATGCAGACTTGAGTTGAATGGCGCAGCTCCAATGGACAGACAGACATTCTTGCATTCAGCTATTGCTCCCTCCATCCATCCCTTCCTTCCTTCTATGCCGCCTCCCGCTGACCAGGACTGTGATGTCGATATAAGCCAATTCCGTCCGTTTTTTCCGCTATAGACGTAAGGGTGTATATAGCACGAGGGTTCGCAAAATTTCCCGTCTGATACCTAGGTATACAAGCAAGCAAGCAGCCTTTCATTCCACCCGTCGTTCTTGGTAGCTGGTAGCTGGATCTCGCCTCCCGTATCCTATCTCCTTTCCCCTTGAATCTCCACTTCCACTTCCACTTCCAATCTCCTTCCCAAATATCAACCGCTTCTTCACTCCCTTATACTTCTCCCATCCTCCCATCATCTCACGTCACATCACATCACATCCCCTGATCCTTCCTAAATAAATACCTTTATACCTCTCCCCTTACCTCACCTCTCCCTCTCCACAACCTGCACCCTCGGCACCACTCTCCCTAAAGCTTGGCGATCTTCCTCCGTAGCTGCGAACCCGAGTTTCGACTCGGCTCGGCCGCTGATGTACAGGCCGAGGGTGCCCCAGGCGAGAAAGCCGCCGCCGACGAGTATGCGTGTGCGTGGGCTGAGGTTGAGGAAGGTTCTGTAGGAGGGGAGGGGGTTAGTGGGTGGTGAGAGAGGGGGGAGATCTGGGGGGGGAAAGGGACGGACTGGAAGAAGGACATTTTGGATTGAGCGTTGAGGGTGTGCGGGAAGTTGAGGACTGCGAGGGGTGGGGTGGGGCGGGGTGAATTCTATCTTTGCGTCGCGTTGAAGGATACTGGTATTCCAAAGCCAGATTTGAGAGGCAATTGAGGGACTGTTTTGTTGTATGTAGCGTTGTGGAATGAGGCGTCGTTGAAATCGTCCGTCAAGTAGGCTGAAGATGCCGATCTGATTGTTTGGGGGCTGGATCCCGGCGGGGGGATCCCTGTATTGCTTTGTCTTTGGTTTAGTGTGTGGAAGTGTGGAACCTGAGATTGAGGCTGGGTTTTTTGATGACGCTATCCAAGGGGCTGCTGCTAGGAATGACTTGCCTGGACCCTTGATTAAGATCGCAATAACCATTATTCCAAAGGAATATTAAAACTTAGGATTATTATTGATATATAAACAAATCATAATTTGTATCTAAAATCAACGTTTTTATTATTACCATAATGCTAGAGGATATAATTGCTGATTTTATAAATTTAGGAATTTATAAATTAAATATTGCATTCCTTAAAAGTTATGGAGATGAATATTATTCAATGAAATTGCCATAATACCTTTTAAAAATCCGGATTTTAAAAGGCATAAATGCAAACGATCTGCTATCCCTTTTTATTATGTATTTTACTTTTAAAATAATGGACTAAATAATTTAAAAAACAAATAAACACATTCAAGTTCCAGAGGACAATTTAATACCATATGCTTAATTAAACATTTAATATCCCATTACCCATAAAAAGCTTTATATTTACTTTGGCATACGTATTTATATGACTTATAATATTTAGCATAAGATTACCAATTATTGGAAAAATAAAGAAAACTTAGCCTATTATAATATTATTAAACAAATGGCGCGGGATAAATTCCAAAAGCTTTATATGCAGATGAGATTGGCGGGGGATGAGGCTTTGGGTTCATATAAAAAAGTAAGTTTAATAATACTTAATGCCGGGCACGATTTTTATTAATTTTTGTTAAGTAAATAAGCTCGCAAAATATATTTAGGACATTAATCTTTTTATATATATTTTTAGCTGGGATATTGCTGTGGACAAATGTATAATACAATTTGAGGGGCATGCAAAAAAAGCTACAATTATATCAAATAAGCCAATACCCATAGGTTTTAAAATATAAGCAATCGCTTATTTTAGGTTTATACTCTATTAAAATTAGCATATATTTGGGGCTAGAAAAGAACCTATTAATATGCTTATGCTGATAGCATTTAAAGGTATTAAAGCAGTTGAAAAAGGTGGAAACAAAATTTAAGCTATGATCCTCAAACTGCTTCAAAAACTCCCATGATTTTTGATGGGTTACGGCTATTATTGCTTTTTTGATAATCTTTTTATATTAGCAAAGTTTGTAATATATGCAAAAACACTTGGTTTTGGAGTTATTGGTATGTGTTAAATAAACTTTGGAATTATCAAAAAACTATTAAATTTAAAGAAGTTAAACAAAAACGATGTTATCTTTTGGGAAGAGCTTTATGCCTTCCTTACAATTGATGGCAAAATACTTTAAATTGGGTGAAAGAATCAGGCTTTTATTCTTTTTATAATATTAGTCCTGTTTGCAAATAAAACCATTAAGCATAAAAGAAAGCGCCCAAAGGCTACTAGCTTAAAAGCAAAGACTTCTAAAGTACCATTTAATAATAAAAAAACTATTAAAACACTTTTTATTTTTATTATTGCTGATTCATATAATTATAATATGGGAGCTATTAATCAAAGCGATCATTTAATTGCTTAAAAACCTGATTTATAAGAAGTACATCAAGGCAGCCACTAAGCTATTAAGCACTAAATATTTCAATTTATTCTTATTAATTATTACCTTTTAGCTAAGCATGCTAAAATAAATCTACCACATAAATTAACCTTTCAAAGCTAGCAAAAGTTTCGCCAGATACTTGTAATTGGACTGTTTTCGCTAGCAAAAAAGACCTTTTACAAAAGTTCAAAAAAAAGAGTCTTTATTATTAGCGCCAAAGCTAACTTAAGACCTTCATACCTTTACTAGCAAATAAAAATAGCCACAAAAAAAATATTATGTTGCATATAAAAAGGGAAGGTTTAAGGACCGGCCTACAAAAAGGATTGCATTAAATAAAATATCAAAAAATAAGGGTCGCAGTTTTTAAAAAAGATAAACTGTATATGGGTATAAACAATGCAATATTCACCTATGCAAAAAAATGCCTTATTTTATACAATTTCATAAAAAATAGCCAAAATTTCAATGTATTTAAATGGAATGCGACTCTCTAATTAATCAGATTTAGCCGAGTAGCCCATGCGGTTAATTTAAATCATTCCTGGCAGCAGCCCCTCGGATAGTACATACCTCTCTAATTAAAATGGATCTTCATGCTCTTAAGATACCTTGGGAGGTGGAGATTGCATTCTCAGGTCTTGATCGTATGTTTCATGTTGTTTCTATATCTCCAGTGTATTCCCGAACATGGACCGACCTGCTTGGAGTTGGGTGGACGGTGATCATATACGCGTGGTGGAATGGCTGGTGTGCGCTGTTTGCTGTCCTCCAAATCATTTACTTTCTCCCTCTCTCTCTCTCTGGTATTTATATTTGTGTATTCATGTCTTTTATCAGTCATACACAAGAATAATCTACCTGTTTGTATTCTCCTGCTTATAGTGAATGGTGTTGACAGCCTTGAGCTTGGTGTCTAGATCTAGACTCCCTATACCGAGAGGAGAGGAGAGGAGAGATAAGACTCCCAGTCTCGCGATTTCGTTTTGTCCTCGTTATAAGCTCCCTGTTACCTGTACTAGGAGATCATTTATGATCGATTCGTCAATAGTCGACTATGTCTTTTATCATCTCCTCTGTACTTTTCAATGGTCGTTGGGGTCCAAGAAAAAATAACTCGCATGTATTGTACGCAGCTTCAATATGTGCTCAGTCTCGTTGTTATCTTCTATCTCTATATATGTCATGAGCTGTACAACGTACATCAAGACACATAATCTTACCTACTCCAAAGTGGCCGAGATCGAACGTGAAGATATACACCACTGTCAGCGCTGTCTTGTCTCCCAAGCTTCTCTCTTCCCTGAACTCCCGCCTCCCATAGAAGCTCTAGGTTCTTTCTCAGACGGAGGCGAGTGGCTTTCTAAAAGCCCGAGTTCTTGCTCGCAAGAGTACTGTTTTATCGAGGGGCAATTGTAGGGAGATAGATGGGCTGGTTGGTTGGTGTACGAACCGATGATGAGACTTTTGCTTGGGGCCGGAGGATGAGTATGCCATTTTATGTCTAGTTTCTGTTCCTGTCTATTATACAGGCGTGTATCCGTCTACGTGACATGCTGACCTCACTCACACACACACTCTCTCTCTCTAGATATTTTTCAGCCACCTCGGCGACGGAACAATAAGCAACGAGCACCACCAAGAATTCTTGACATTTTCCTGGCGCGACGAGACGACGCAGGAAGATATAGATTTCGAATATGACAACAACTGGATAGACGACTTGAGTTGTATTCAAGAATCTTGCTTTGCGATTCTAAATCAGGTCCTCAATCATCCGAATATGAACTTGCATGAGCCATATTACATGTCTAATGGGAGATTTATGCCTATCGAATCTCCTGAGCTGTTAGATGAAGATGACTGACCGATATAGTTGCATGTGTATCCGGACGACGACCTTAGGCCTGTTCTGAAGATTGATGAATATTGGAAGGTAAACATCCTGCTAGGCAAGGTATTGGGTGTTCTGACTGACTTTGCTAGTTTGGGAAATCGGCTGGTGTTGACAAATTTTCCGACCCTTCTACCGCAGTAATGAAGAATCGTCTGCCTATCATTTAGCGAATCGATGACGTTCTCAGCCTCGAGATAAGGAAGTCTCAGATGCGCCGTCTTCAAGCCTGTGGTGAAGTCCTGGAATGAGTGTAAAATCCTCCTCCTGACCTGCCGTGGCTTCTCGCCATTTTGCGTCTTTCTCAGAAAACCTGACTTCGATCGGAATTCAACTACAAGGTCTTGACGTATAGAACTCTGCTTGGATGACAATATCTGCAAAGACCGTGTGCATGAAAGTCTTGAATGGTTCTTAGTTCCAGCAGACGGCAATGCCACGCATGATATCCCCTTCGAACGCCCCTCTGTCCCTGTACTATAAAGACACAAGCCACGGGTCTTGCAAGAGTTCCCTGGCCGTCGGCCTCTCCCTCGGATCCAGCTTCATAATCTTACAAATAAAGGCTCTGTCATCTTCTCCAAGTTCTCTATCCTCCGCCTTCGAGAAAGGTTTCCATTTTTGATGATTAATGATGTACTGCGTAGCATCTCCTATAAACTCCCATCTCTCGTCCTCTTCTGGAAGAAAATCGAAATAGCTCAGTGGAAAAGGCCCGAAAAACGCAATTTGCTTCACTAGAACATGGTTGGGATAAGATTCATCGTCTGGTCCTGCGTCCTTGGGATCGGGCTTGAAAATATGCCAGCCGAATCCCCATATAAGACTGATAAGCTACAATATGGTCAGCCAGATTCTTGGTGTATAAGCCTGCAACGGCAGAGATCGGATCCAGGTGACATACAGTTGTGCCAAAGGACCAGATATCAGTTGCAGTGCCCCATCTCAGGTTAAGCATAGCTTCTGGACTCCGGAACATATGTGCTCCAATCAGATGCCCATTCTCTCCCAACTTCAGGTGATCCTCTGGGTTCATAATACACGCGTCGCCACAATCGCCCAGCTCAACCTCGCTAAATCGACAAGGCCCGCTGCTGTGGTTGACGAGAATGTTATCCGGTTTGATATCTAGGTAGGTTTGGTTGGTACAAGGCATGTCCAAAGTCCAAAAATAACAAAACGGAAAGGAATGGAAGGAAACTGCACATACCTGTATGCACGTAGCCATCCTCATGTAATGCCTGTAGCGCTTCAAGGATCTTCTTCGCGACGAACTTAATTTCATGGACTTCAAGTCTTTTCTCATTCGATGCCGTCAAGAGGTTGTCATCGAATTGCTTGAGCACTAGGGATGGCGGGTCAAATGTCTCATCTAGGAGCTGACGAATTCCTCGTCGGGCATGGAAATGCTTGAGGACGTTGCGTTCATTGTCCAAGCGATATTTGGGCGCGCTCTTAATGATCACCTTGCCTAGGTCTGAACTTCTGTGAAATGTTAGAGATGATAGGGGCGGGATTTGGGTGGGTCTTGATTTATACCTCGCAGTCCAGATGTCTTTGTGTAGTTGCTTTGAGAGAACGTATGTACTGGCCTTCCCCTGAATACGTTGGCCAACTTTGAAACTGGAAGCCATATCTCAGAATGACAGCTTAGCCGAGACCAACTTGCGGGTAGTGGGAGGAGACTTGGGGGAGTTGCGATATCATATGACTATAAGTAAAGCGGCGGAGTAACTGCGGGGGCTCGTTTCCTGTATCTGAAGGTGTTGACGACTTGGTTCTTCGCGCCACGGTCCGAAATTACTGGATCGGTACAGAAGTAAACCCCAGATTTTCCCTATTCCCAAAGAGTATATGTTTCCAAGACAGAGGTATGACAGTTCAAGAAGTTTTGACTCGTTTGTGGGCAGACGTTGAGAAGTGAAGATTCGGAAGAATGTTTTGGGGGATTGCCCCTGAATCTAGGTCTGTCATGAAGCGAACCAATCATCATGCCAGCTAGGAAGCTGGACTGCGGGACCCCACACTCGCCCCTCGTCGATTTCATCCATGACAGCTCCGACACAAGGATGAGCTTCCACAACAACATCATGAGGTGAACTTGTACTCAGCCTCAGAAAAACTCCATCGATTGCTCTCTTGTGATGTATCGAGTCACTTAAAGACTTGTTGAAGAGCTTCATCAACAGTTCTTCAACTTATCATCAGTTGTCAGTTTGTTTTCGGTTTGAGATACTCAGCATTCTAAGCCTCCTCAGACTCACACAGCGCCTGTGATATTCAAGGTACGCCCACCTTCGCTTTTCCATTATTCTGTCTCCCAGAATGTCCTGAAGACATCTCTACGATAAAGCAGGCTAAATCTCAAACCCTCAGATGGAGACTCTACCCAACGAACTCCGCAGAGCCATCCTCACGCATCTCCCCCTCCTTGACCTCAAGTCTATCCGGCAAACATCCAAATCATGGGCCCTTCTCGGACAAGAGTACCTCCTCGTTCCCATCTACAGAACTCTCCCCCACCGCCTGGACGCCCTCCATCTAAAGGGCATCTCTTCCCACCTAGCCTTCAGCCACTGCATCCAAGCCATCCACTTTAACCACGGCGAAGTAAACGAGTATTCCGGCAGGCACAACTCCTACTTCTTGCAATACCTGATGGTACCTGAAGAGCGCCTGACTCAACAATATGCGACTTGGGAAGCGTACGAGTACTTCAAACAGCTGACAAGTAAATACTTGCCGACCTCCTGTGATGAAGCTACATTGACGGAAATCTTCGCAAATCTACCGAACCTAACGAGTTTAAAAATCAGCTTGACGCTCTGCCCATTCATAAAATCCGGCCCAAGAGTTCCGGATCTACTAGCCAATATCTGGAACTTCCCATCCACACGTCTCCTCCCCCGCTTAGCGACCGTCGAACGCATGACTTCGATCCTTCACGCCGTATCTGCAAACTCCAGCACTCTATCCATCGACACACTCTCCCACGACCGCTTACCATTCGAGTTCTTCTTCCAAAACCAGAAGAAAATGGCCGTCATTTCCTCAGCGTTCAAAAGCCTGACAACGTTGACTCTGCTTCTGGAATATAGCGATCTACCCAACGATACGCATGCAATTCAAGCGTTCTCTAATCTGGGGCAATGTCTTCGTTCTGCCCCGCTGCTTAAAAATCTCTCGCTTGGCTTCCAAGGACGGCGGAAAATTGATGTCGCACCCCTCCTCGGCTCTTTTGCCGAAGTTGAATATACATTCCCACACCTCTCAACACTCCAAATCCAAGGTATGATCACTAGTGAAACCTCACTGTGCGATTTCCTCGTCCGACAAAAGGCTAGTTTAACGACCATAACACTCGGCGGCGAAGGCGTAAAAGCCGTTCGGCAGCCAGCTAATGGTGGAATATTCCTCGATTCGGGAAGTTGGAAGGGGTTAGTGGGGAGATTAAGTGAGGAAATGGAGTTAGATAGAGCAGGTGGGTGTATGGTTTTGCTGCAGGGTGATCTGAAGGGGTTGGAGAGTGGTGAGAGGTGGGTTTTTGAGAGGGCGACTGAGGCAAGGGAGGGGGTGGGTCAGGAGAGGCATGTTGAGGGAGGGCAAGGGGATGGGGACTTGACTATTTTTACGGAGGATGTGGGGCCTGTTTAGTTTGAGGGGGGGCTTGGGAGGGGAAGTTTGATGGTTCAGGTATGGATTAACTGGGTGCTCTACGGGTAGTTGCGAGATGTTGGTATAAGCGAGATCTTGATGGTCGGTCAGTTCGTTCGACGTGCCCAGCTCGTTTTCTACATTTCTATCGACTTCGTATGATAAAAGTACTTGATCGCGCTCTAGTATCCTAGCCCGATTCATAATTCACAATATGTATTAGATATACAAGCCACATCTATACCGGCAAACAGGCAATGTATAACCCCCAGATCTTTCCCACCCACCAAAGACTAGACTCTAAATCTACCCCTCATAAATACTCAATCCCAGTCCATTACACCAAACACCCTACGCATAAAGCAACCCTTCCACCATCTCCCCAATGGCCAAACTACTCGTCAACCCAGGACTTTCAATCCCCAACAAATTAACAAACCCCTCATACCCCTCCTCCCTCCTAATCACAAAATCCAAAAACCCCTTCCCACTCGCCACCGCACTCGCCTTCCCCAACTTCGGTCTAATACCCGCATAATCCGGCTGAATAGCATCTTCCTTAATCCCCGGTAGGAATTTCTTAATCTGCTCAATCGCCTGCGGCAACCTTGCATCGTTGACAGCGAGATTGTTCGGGTCGGACACCCATTCTACGTCTGGACCGAAACGGATTCGTCCTGATATGTCGAGTGTGAGATGGGTTCCTAGACCACCAAGACCGGGTTCTGGCGCGGGATAGATGAGGTGTTTTGTTGAAGGTGTGGATGCCGCGTAGGAGAAATAATTGCCTTTTGCGTAGTAGGGCGTCATATGTCTCGCGGGAGGTAATATCATATTATTGACTTCACAGGCTCCCAATCCCGCGGAATTCACAAGCACTTCAGCCGTTACCACATTCTCTTCCCCTGTATTCTTATCCCTCGTCGTGATCGCCCAGCCTTGACTTCCCTTCGGATTATCCCCTAGAGCTTCAATCCCTACCACCGGACTCATATACGCGACATCACCCCCACGATCCTGGAAATCCCCAAGCAGGAATTGCATATATGCATGGCTGTCCACTATCCCCGTCGTAGGACTCTCTAATATGCCAACATCGGCCTTTACAAAAGGCTCTTCGCGCGCGGCGCGGTCGAGGGATACGAAATTTGTGGGTACATCGGTGAGCGTGCGGCTGAATTTGTGCACTTTGACGAGTTCTTCCCATTGCGCGTTTGTTTGGGCCACGATCCATTTGCCGGTGTTGTGGTGTGGGATGTTGTGCGTGCTGCAGAGGGTGTAGAGGAGTTGCCGGCCGCGGATGCACAGTTTTGTCTTGAGGGATGAGGGGCCGTAGTAGAGGCCTGCGTGGATTACCTGAGGGTGTGTTAGTTAACTAAGCAGGTAGATGGATGAGAGAAAGAGGAGGGAGGGGATATTGACTTCTGAATTCCGCGAGCTGGTTTCCGTTCCTACTGCTTTATTCCTCTCGATCAACACAGTGCTTGTTCCATCTCGTCCTGCTAATTGTCGAGCAATGGCTAAGCCGACTGCTCCTCCACCTATTACCTGTTCATTTTCGTCAGTATGATATATCAATGATATAAACGGAGAGCAGCCACAGCCTTACTGCATGAGTGAAGTCAGCCTCTCGCTTTGCGGTTGATGCAAAGCCTCGGCATGACGTCTTTGTCAATTTACTCCGTAGAGTCTTACAGAACATCTCGAGGAGGACAATACGTCTTCATTCCAAGAATAGAATGAATCAAAGTGGGATAGATATGCCGTTTTAATTTACAGGGTGCTTCATCAAACATCCAATCCATCACTGGCTCCGGCTTGATGAGTGGGGCTCCCGGTCTACGTTTTTATCCGCACACCAAACAAGCGAAAACGCAGAACCCCAGCTGGAGACCCCTTTTTCGGCACAAGCTTCCGAGCTCTTCCTGTTATTTAAACCCTCTGAAAAAGACACAAATACTTAGCAGAAGCTCGAGAATAATCCTATCAGATTTTTGATTGAAACAATTTGAAGTTTGCGTTGATATTAACCTATTTAAAAAGGTGTTTATTTTAGTGTGCGGATAAAAACGTAGACCGGGAGTGGGGGAAAACAAAACGTGGGACATCTGCAAGGCTGAGAGAAGTCAAGACAGGGCTGAGACGTAGCCAATGAGAGGGGATCTTCCTCCTTTCGGCAAGGCAGCCAACATCCACCTTTGTGATTTTGCCACTCATTACGAATGACAGTCACACAACTTGATATCCAAGTACTTAAAGTCACCCCAAGCTTTCTTTCGAATACAAACAAAATACAACCTTGATTCTGCTTTTCCATTCTTCAGAATCAAGAACCCCGATATCATCATCAACATCCACGGCCTGATTGTCTCTGTTTACTTCACGACTTCTTCTAAATCCATACACCATGGACGGCCGTCGAAGAAGATTCGGTCATTTTAGACCTATTCGCCCACCTCAAGCCCCAGAATCACATTACATCGAGAGACAACCCATCCCCGAAAAGGCCCCCATCCAAGAATCTCTCACCCCCGCAAACCCCCAAAGCGAATCCCCGCTCTATGACGGCCGCATCCCTCCTGAAATCCGCAACAGCATCTTCCAGTTCGCCCTCACCGAAGAACTCACCACCCCCTACGAAACCAACAACGGCTATTCCCGACCCCGCTACACAACCCGCAAGAAAGTCAACACCGCCCTCCTCGAAACATGTCGTCGCATCTACCTGGAAACATACCACCTCCCACCCGCCACTAAAGAGCACGTGTTCTGGCACCCGCCCGAGACAGGACCTCACGGCCGTTTCTACCAGGACCGTCATGGCTGGGAGCGCGAGAAGGAGATGTTCAGCTGTCGCATGATGTCGTGGCAGCTTGAGCTCGTGAAAGAAATCCATCTCTTCACCCAAGAATTCTGGCTTGAACAGTCGTTCCCAACTTATTGTGAGGAGAGTTTTATGAAGGGTGTGGAGGAAGTGAAGATCACGATTCGGAGGTGCGATTGGTGGTGGAACGAGCGCAATCATCCGCTGGCTATTAATCCGTATAACGGCAATGCCGATACCGATCAGATGACCTGGGATATTATGGCTTGTAAGGAGGGAAAGGTTCCGGAGTGGAATATGCAGGGTTGGGGAGCGGCGTTTGCGAAATTACCTGCGCTGAAAGAAGTTGAGATTGAGCTTGAGACGTCGGATGATAAAGTCGATGAGTTGGTCGCTATTGTTGATTGGGCTAAGGGTTGGAAGTTCCCTCTCCAGGACGGCAAAGTCTTAAGTACGGAAGGCGTAGAAGCGAAAGCTGTGCAGACATGGCAGGGTCCGATGTGTTTCTGGTCGCAGATTTGTCCGTTTTGCTCTGGATATAATGAGTGCATGGTTGTGGCTCCGCCGAATGAGACATGCACGCAGAGGATGAGGTTGAAAGGTTTGGGGGTGGGTCCGGTTTGCTCGGCCTATTCCCTGAGGTGGAAAGTTGCTCAGATTGCTGCGGACTCTAGAGAGGAGCTGTAAGCATTGTGGAGATAGGCTGAGAGGCTAGTTGAACGGGAGTCAAATTTCTGCTTGTCTGCAGAACAGAGGTTTTTGTACCATACTGGTTTTAGAGCATTGCTACTTTCTCACTTGCTAGGGCTATCGGGTTCGAAACAATCAGGCAAACACACTGAAATCGAAACCCAGTCACAATCAAATATTGAACTTTCTACATCTCTTGTGTCAAACGCGCAATCGAGATAAATGCTTCAAGAAAGTCTTACTATACCACCAACTCAGATCAAGAGGCAGTGAACCATGGAGACGTACAGTGACTTCTTGATATCGCGACCTTCAAAGATTCAGGCGAGTGCAAAACCACTATTTGTGTGTTCGAATGTGAGTCTCTTCCGCAGCCAGAAGGAATGCTATAATAATCATAGGACTTTCTCCATCGAGATCTTGATAATTCCAAGCGAAGTAAAGAATGTTTGGGTTTAAGCGAGACATCGTATCAAGGAGGAAATACACAAATGCAAATGAGATATTTTCGCCATACAGCAAGTCTATCTAGCGAATAGAGATCCACCATCCTTCAAATCTCACTCCATACCAACATTTCTCTCCCATCTTTTGGGTAGGGTAAAATATTCTTCCACCTGACTCGCGTCTTCTTTCATCGGGTAAATTCCGGCAACTTGACCAGATCAGATCTCAAGAACTCGTATTGATGTTGACCGCTCTACATCCCATCTCCATTCCAACGGCCCGATTGTAACTCTAAACTCACTTCAACCCCACAACAGTGAAGAACCAGCATCCAGAGTATCAGATGATTATATAGACGCAAAATGACTCTAGAAGCGGAGGTACCCCGCAACCCCGCACCTGCCAAGGACAGCAGCATGAGTTGTTCGGGATGTGCTTTCAGCTTTGGAGAGTTCGAGAGGGGAGGATGGGATATCTTCGGATGGTGATGGGTATTATTCGAGTAGAGGTGGATGGGAGTGTATGGTTCTATAGGTAGGTATAGAAACATGGTAAACTAGGAGATATTAGGTTCAATAGTTGTTTGGTTCGCTGCGTCGAAATCCAGAATACTGTTTCTCAATTACGAGCCATTCATCACATAAAGAACATCAACTGGCTTGCCTTGCCTTCGCTTCTGTGTGCTCGTACAAGTAGAGTAAACTCTGTACCTCTTTCGCCCTTTCTTCAGCCCCACATGCGCTAACGAGCCGACCTCACAACAAGATGTCCTGCATCTACAACACCACTCCCACTATTGACAGACTTCAGAACCCAGTTGCCACATCCTAGCTGCCGAAACCTTGCAGGCTTCAGGCGAACTTGCACTGCTGACATGAGGCCTTTAGGGGAAAGGTCTTCGGTCCGACAGGAAGTGGAAGACGAAGTAGAATACACTGAGTAGATGCAGAATGACAAACGCCAAGGTAAGTGGGAGTGACACTTCTCTTTGTATGCAAGAAGAAGGGGTGTATAAGTAGGATGAGCTGCTCTCATGGTTTGGGAAATAGCATATCGCAAAGTACACTCTTCATCCTCTCTCTTTTAAGCGATCTCCACAGTCATCACTCTCAAAGACAACGACCAAGATGTTGACTCAAGCAGCGGCTGTCCTTCTGGCAGTCCTCCCGTCACCTGGGCTCTCAATCACAACTCCATCTCCACTCAGGACAAGAGCCACCAACATGACTTCCACGCCCATCTACCAAAACGCCAGCTACTGCGTTAACGATCGCGTCGAGAACCTCCTCTCCCTCATGACGCTCGAAGAGAAGGCCGGCCAAATGTTCCAATCGCAGATCGTCCCCGGTCCGAACGGGACTCTCGACGCCGGGGCAGAAACACGTAACAGCACAGACAACCTGATAGGCACCAAGTACATGACGCATTTCAATCTCGTAGGCGACATATTCGATGCCCGCGAAACAGCCGAGTACACCAATCTAGTTCAGCAAAGAGCGAAGGACACCAGGCTGGGTATACCACTTACTCTGAGCTCTGATCCACGACATCACTTCACCGACTTCATCGGCACGGGGTTCCAGGCAGTTAGTTTCTCCCAGTGGCCTGAAACTCTTGGTCTTGCCGCTCTGAGAGACCCGAAGCTCGTACGGACGTTCGCTGAAGTTGCGAGAGAAGAATACGTAGCCGTCGGGCTACGAGCAGCGTTGCACCCACAGGTCGATCTCGCTACCGAGTCGAGATGGGCTAGATCGGGCAACACATGGGGTGAAGATGCGACGCTGACGGGTGAGTTGACTGCCGAGTATATCAAAGGATTCCAAGGCGAAGACGGCAAGATCGGACCGCATTCTGTGACTACTGTCACGAAGCACTTCCCCGGTGGAGGGCCCATGGAGAATGGTGAGGATTCGCACTTCACTTATGGCAAGAACCAAACGTATCCTGGGAATAATCTGGAGTATCATCTGATTCCATTCAAAGCCGCCATAGCAGCTGGTGCTCGCCAGATGATGCCGTATTACTCGCGACCGATTGGGACAAAGTTCGAGCCAGTGGGCTTCTCGTTCAACAAGCAGATTGTGACGGATTTGCTGAGGGATGAATTGGGCTTTGAGGGTATCGTCGTAACGGACTGGGGACTCGTTACCGACGATACTATTCTCGGTCAGGATATGCCGGCTCGGGCTTGGGGATTAGAGAACACAACTGAATTGTACAGAGCGCAGCGGATCATTGAGGCGGGATGTGATCAGTTTGGCGGCGAAGCACGTCCTGAACTCGTAGTTCAACTCGTCCAGGAAGGCAAAATTTCCGAAGACCGCATCGATATCTCTGTCCGTCGCCTCCTCCGTGAGAAATTCCTCCTCGGCCTCTTCGATAATCCTTTCGTCGACCCCGAGGCAGCAGCCCGAGTCGTGGGAAACGACTATTTCCTCCGCCTCGGTAACGATGCCCAGCGCAGAGCATACACTCTCCTGACGAACAAAAACGACACTCTACCTTTGAAGCCTCATCAAAACACTGAGACGAAATTCTACACCGAGGGATTCAATGCTACGTTCTTGACTTCTCGTAACTTCACGGTTGTCGACACACCTCAAGAAGCAGACATGGCACTCCTCCGTCTCCAAGCGCCCTACGTCCCACGTCCAGGCGGTTTCGAAGCCAACTTCTACGCCGGCTCCCTGGAATTCAACTCTACCGAGCAAGCACGCCAAGCAGCCATCTTCGCAGCCGTACCTACCATCGTAGACATCATTCTTAACCGACCGGCTGCGATCCCGGAAGTCGTCGAGGGTGCTGCTGCGGTACTTGGAAGTTTTGGCAGCGCGCCGGCAGCGTTTCTGGATATTGTTTTCGGGGTGAGTAAACCGGAGGGGAAGCTGCCGTTCGATTTGCCGAGGTCGAATGCGGCGGTTGAGGAGGCGATGGAGGATGTGCCGTTTGATACGAAGGAGCCGGTGTTTAGGTTTGGGCATGGATTGAGGTATAAGGACGTTTGTGGGGATTCTTGCCAGTGATTTACTTTGACTAGTAATTGAGAGACGGGGAATCTGGGGAGAATAAGGTGAGAATTGGTTCTCCATGGAGGGAGGTACCGAGAACTGGATAATGGAGCAAGACTGTTGATTCGGTGGTGATATTTGCTTGCACACGTTGCAGGATTAAGCAGAACAAGGCTCTATGAAAACAATATCAGGAAAGAGAAAACCAAACAAATTGTAATGTCAAGTCGTAAATAGATAAATATACTTCACAAAGAGTCTTGGTTCCTCGAATCAGCTTCTGACACCTGGGATTTTGGAGTAAGGCATAACTTCTCCTTGAAATGAATGGGACTAGTCGTGCACAAACATGTGGAAACTCCACCGAGACTTAATGAACCGAATCAAAAGAAACAGATCCATAGAAGCACAGAAGTATTCTCAATCCCGTATACAGCAGACAGGAAACAATCTGGGTCAGCCGTTCCATTGTCTCTACCTCTCTATTCAGAAGTGTCCAGAAGCAATTGGCTGTGAACTTCACATCCACACAATGGCAGTTTATTTAATATAAACAAAAGTTATAAGATACACTTCATAAGAAATCTATTTTACTTAAAACCTATTAACTCAACTTCTTCCAGCCTCCAATATCCTTCCCTCCCTAGCAAAAAAAATACGATATAACCTACCCTACACCCCGGCGTATCCCCACCCCCCTAAACCACAACCTAACAAACCACCCTATATAACTAAATACGCAAAGCCCAACACAGTCGAAGGGTTAATGTACCCCCCCTTCCCCTTCCCCTTCCCCTTCATCTCCAACCATCGTAAACGAACACCATACTCACCCTCAGCAGAACCGATCCACCACCAACGCGAACAAACGAACAAACAAACGAACGAAAACCATTCGAATAAAACGTATTCAATTACGCTTGTGAACTAGAACCTCACGCGCATGCGAGCGTAGGTTTCCGGTTCAATTCTTTTAGCTGTTTTATCTGATGTTATTAGTGAAATTTTAAATTCCTGTTTTCTTTTACCTTTTGGGTTCTGGGAAGATTTTGTTTTGCGGCTTGTATGTAGCGTGAGAGATTTGTGATGCGTGTGAGATTCGCATTTTCTTGGCGTTTTTCTTCTCCTTTCCTTTCCTTTTCTTTCCTTTCCTTTCCTTTCCTTTCCTTTCCTTTCCTTTCCTTTCCTTTCCTTTCCTTTCCTTTCCTTTTCGTTGCGTGTTGTTATTATTGATGTTCTTTGTTGATGTTTGTTTTGAAAGTGGAGGAAGCTCGCTAAGCGAGGGGAGGGGGTTCAGAAAGAACGCCCAGCCGCTTCAGCACTCAATACAGCCGAAGAGGACAGTTACAACTACAAGTACAGCTTTCTGGAGATACACATAGTAACGTATGACGGGGTTCAATTCAATTCAATTCAATTCAATTCAATTCAGTCCGGCATAGGCTAGTTCAGCCCATGGCTTCTATTGGACCATGCAACGACTTTTCCCTCCCTGACGCCTCTCCGTTACTCAACATCGTGAGGAAGGATGCTCTGGATTGTTATACTGGAGTGGTCAATAATGACTTATCTGCCTACATGAACGGCATTGCGATTGATTGATGCAGAGGAAGTATATCAACAAAGACTGGAGTGAAGGCTTGGAAGTGCTTATTAGTTTGTTTATTTGATTTTGATTTTGATTTTTTTTGTCTTTAATCCTGAAACTCGTTTTCCTGATACTCGGTGTTGCGTGAGTGAGTGGTTACCTCATTATGAACCCAACAACGCCAGATCCTCCGCTCATTTTAGCTCTCAATTCCATCCGCCTATTATACAATACAATACAATACAAAGCAGACCATCCCCCAAGGTCTTTCGTTCTTTTAGTACATAGATATCATTACAACGCAGCCGTCACGCTAAACCACGCCACATAGCGCCAATGCAAGCTCCAGCCCTCCCATTCCCAGAACGCAAAGAAAAATGTCGTGTACGAAAAAACAAGGAAAAGAATGAGAGTGTATCGTCTGTTCTGTTCGTCGTTCGTGACTGTCCAAAGGTCGATTGTGATGGTGATTGCGATTGCTCGCTGTATATCTGTGTATCTGTGTGTATGTAGTCGTGATGTATGGCGTGCGTGTATATTATACACAAAACAAGTTAACAAGAAAGAAAGATCCTGGATCCAGGTGTACATAGGTCGGTCGGATGATACATCACTGTACCACCCCCCTCTCCCTTCTCGTTCCTCTTATCTCACCAAACTTCCCCTGCTCCCCACACTCCCCCTCGCGCTCCCCGGCGGCGGCAGAGGGGGCAAGGCACAATCAGGCGGCGGTGCAGGAGGCGGCCCATTAGCCAGCGTTGGTGTACTGCGGCGATTCACGACCGTCCTGCTGATTTCTTGTTCTTTCACGCGTTGGAAACTAGGTGAGAGCATTGATATGGAGGTGGAGCTTGGTGGCGTGGATATGTAGCCTGAACCTGATCTTGAGCCTGAGCGTGGACCGGAGAAGTTGCTGGAGGGGGAGATGAGCGTAGAGGTGTTGGAGGATGAGGAAAAAGGCCGAGTGTGAGAGTGTGGGGATGAGGGGGAGAACGAGGCGTGTTTTTGGTTTTGGGAATGGGGGCTGGGAGGCAGGGGTTTATGGGAGAGGTAAGGGTTGTTCCTGTGGGAGGCAGCGGGGGATATTTGCATGCTGATTGGGCGTGTTACTTTTGATTTGGTGTTTGCTAGGACAGGTACTGGGACCGATTGTGGCGAGCGTGCGCTGGCTCTGCTGCGAGGGTGTTGGGATTGTGGCTGGGACTGAGGTTGATTCTGACTCTGGCTCTGGCGCCGGCTCTGTTCCTGTCTCGGAGTATCACTAAAATCGAACGTCGATACAGACGGCGAGCTGGGCAATGGCATCAAAAGTGCCCCGGGAGGTAAAGGCGCAGGACGCAGCGGCGCATCGATATTGTTATTGTCCAAGCCGTGCTTCTCGGTTATCTCGCGCAATGTCTGCATACTGGAGTACCGACGCGGGAGGTGGAAATCGATGTGTGCTGCTTCGTGAGGAGCGAGAGGCGTGCGGCTTGACATGCGCCGAGGCGGAGGGATGGGCATGCTGTTTGAGGGGGTGGTGAGGATGGAGGGCGAGCGTGGGGGAATGGTTATCATGGATGGTTTGGCGTTTTGGACGAAGGAAAAGGTGCGGGTTGTGCCAGTGTTTGTATTGGTGTCTGGGCTCGCGTCTGTGGGCGTGAAGACCATAGGAACCTTGTTCGGGGACGCCTTTACAGGCGAAAGGGAGCGTGAGACGTGGAGTGCTGAAGGTGGTGCTTTGCGTGTTCCTTTCAAGATGGAATCTCGCTGACCAGACCGATCAGGTGCGCTTGGTATGGGTGGTGTAGGCGCTGGGTTTTTAGCCATGGAATAGCGTTTTATTGACGAGTTTGGCACACTGAAGTTGGGGGTGAGACCCGGCGAGCGACTTCGGTTCACACTGGGTGGACCATCGTACGCAGAGTGCCGGTGCAGTTTTATCGTGGCTTGTGGTTCGAGAACAGGGACTTGCACGGTTTGCATGGATCTCCTGCGCTCATTGAGAGCGGCTGCATTTGGTCTGAGATGAGTGTCGTCGATGTCAGGCTTGGGCAGGATGTCGTCGAAACTCGCACTCTCTCGAGTTGGTGATGTGGCGGGCGAGGAGCCTTGCGAAGTGATCAATGTTTGCTGACCAGACGATAGGTATGAGAATCTATTTGAGCTATCTCTTAAACTCTCGAGTTGCCGTCCATCGTTGGAAGTGATGCTGCCTGCTATCGAATGATGCCCCGTAGAAGGCCGGACCGACGATGATTGTGGCCGAATCAACTCCGAAGTTGCCTCCTCTAGCTTCTGCTGTAATTCATTGTCCTTCTCCTTCACCCAAGGCGGCGGTCCGAACGATGGGAGACGAGGTGAAGCGGGATCCGATGTCTCGTCTGTATCTCTGTGAATCAGGTACCGGTGGCTTGGCTGTGCTCTCAATTGCATAACTTTGTCGTCCGGTTTAGGTTTGCCTGTCTCTGAAACATGCTTCTTGCCACCCAAAGCCTCAATTTCTCTCCTCACAACTGCAATCCACGAGTCCATGTCCTCAGCACTGTCAAGAACAAGCAGTAGGCTAGTTGCAGATCTTCTGTAATCCGCACCACGGAATGCAAGCCGCGATAACAGAGACCTTGAGTCTGATGCTGGAGTTCCATCGGGGTCCATAGCTTGGGATATTTGTAACACCCAGTGTTTTCCTGGAATTACATCGCTAGCGAAAGCGACTGACTCGGTCAGCATTTGTAGCAAAACACGCCACCTTCAACGTACCTGAATCCTTCCCCAGCTGCATCATCTTCTCTGGTAGCCTGTCAAACGAGCCATCGCCCGCATATTGGAGTAAGTACCCCGACGTAACCAAAACAAAAATCTTCTGAACCCAATCCGCCTTAGACAATGATCCGGAGATTTGTCGTTTATGTTTACTCCTTGCCTTCTCCGCCTTCTTCACCGCCGCACTCGTCTCAGTCTGAGCAATCTCGTCTCTGAGACTGTTCTTTCTCTTATGGTTGCTCATACGAAGGATGGCGTCAGCAGAGAGCGTCGAAGCTGAAAGTTGAGCATGTTTGATGGCCTGCGGGTAGGCTTGGAAGAGTGGAGGTGGATCCCAAGCTGCGGATGTGCGTGTTGGAGCTCGTGGAGATGATTTTGTACTTGGTGACTTGGGAGTTGGTTTGCTTGGTGCCTTGACTGACTTGACTGATTTCGACCTCAGGTTCATCCGAGAAGATTTGGTAGTCGATTTTGCTGGCGTGGCAGGCATTGTGATTTCTGTCACAGGTGTAATTTTCTCGGATTCCTGTTTGGCCATTTTTTCGGATATAGTTCGGGGCAAACTTGCTTCTGCCACCGCTCTCATCGACCTCTCAGAAAAGCCGGACATTGGTGGAGTTTCCTCAACTAATTGTGACATAGCAACGGCCTTCTCAGTCTTATTCCGTGTGAACATCCCACGTAGTCCACCCTTCGAATCCTTCCTCTGGACCTTCGGTTGCCGCAAGGGAACCCGACTAGTAATATCTCCAGTAGAAAGGTTGATCATAGGTGGCCGTTCTCTGCGATTGGAATTGAACAATGAGTTCAATTGTGAAAGATCATCTAGACCACCCGCCAGACTTGGCGTGGACTCATTGCCGTCTGCCATCGTTGGCACCTCCCCTGGCCTTATGTAGACAGCTGAACTGAGCTAACCCTGGCGTTGTGTTTCGCTTCTGACGTTGTATGTGGCAGGCTACCCGCCGGAATTCTTCTTTCGAATTTCGTCGGATGTGACCAGAATTCTACCTCTTCGTTTCGTTTCGTTTCGTCCAGCTCCAGTTGTAAATGCGGGGAAGTCCTCAGCAAATCGAAGGTTTCGCTTTGTGGCAAGGTGCATTCGGAAACGGTTCAAAACGACGGAGGGGTCGATTCGGATGTCGAAGTAATTGAGATGATATCCAAAAGTCGACCAGAAAAGCGCAAAGAGAATTGATATGGGCTGACGATCAAGAAGTTAAGAGGCGCAGTTTTTCTATTGTCGTCAAAAGAAGGCTGGTCGGCTGGTTTTTGAGAAGCTGACGCGTGTGGGGGGTGTCGCGAAGTTTATCGAGGGGAAAAAGGAAGGTCCCGTGAGATCGCAAATCCGACACCTAAACAAATCGAGAATGAAGGACAGCAGAGCGCACGCGTGTTGACGGAAGAAATGAAGGCATCAAGGACGGAAGAAATGAAGGCATCAAGAACAGAAGCAATAGCAAGTTAATGGTATGGGAAGCAACAAGACACGATAGGAGAGGCAACGGGGACAGAGAGGACAGAGAGGAGAGAGAGGAGAAAAACACGACATGCAGGATCAGATGGCCCGAGATGGAGAAACAGAGAAGAGAGGAGCAACACAACGCGGAGCTTACGCACGGGTGCTGTCCGCTATTCTAGGATGATGATTATGATTACCTTACCTATTCTGAGCCCCATGCGCATCCTTTTCCTTTTGCCCAGCTCTTCCCCTGCAGCAAGTCCACGGCAGGTAATGGGAGCTTCCATTGCCAAGTCAAGGGAGGGCGAACTCAAGAACCGCCTGTCGATTTGGCTTGAGGCGTTGAATTTAGCGGGATCAGTGGACGCTAATAGTAAAAGCTCCGAAGAAACACACCAGCAGGAGCCGGGTCAGGGGAGGGGGTTGCAGACATGCCCAACATCAGGGCAAGGGCAAGGGCAAGGGCAAGCAAGCTGGAGCGACGATCAAGTCAATAAAACGGTATTGAGTGATTCAACGGCCATCGACAACAGAGGTATTGGTTGGTAGGTGGAGGCTTCGATTTGGCACAGGCGACTGACTACTCGAGTACTCGAGCACCTGAGTACTTGAGCCATACATCTATCCAGATATACCAGTGTCTCAAGTTAAGACGGTAGGACGGGGTGCGGGAACTGCAGTATTGTACACTGCAGCCGTCGAGGGATGCTCACTTTTTCACTCTCACTCACCAGTCAGTCACAGCCATGTGTAATGTCCGCTACGGCTTGCTTAGTGGTGGGAGAAGAAACATCGTGGTGGCATCGTGCCTGCATTAGGGCCATCCACAATGAAGTCAAAGTCTAGCTAGTGGCTATCGGAGTTGGTCCGCACGAAAACCATCCCACTGTCCCATGGGGTGCGATGTGATCCGGGTCGAAAAGAACAAGCACGGAACTGTTGTTACTGGGAGTTGTGGTTGGATCGGGTTGGGTGTTTCGACTTTTCCTCAACCGTGGATGATATCTCAGGGTTTTTTTTTTTGGTATTTTTCGTAGCATCTTGGTTCATAAAGTCCCGGAACATTTCCCGCGGGCCAGATTTTAATGTTTTCTTTTCGCTGCAAGTCGATCAAGTGTCCTTCGATAGGGAAAGGATCACCAGGTGACCGGCTTGTGACTTGTTCGCAAGCCGAAAGGGGCTGGCAGTTCATAAATTACCTCCCGTGACAGAGCCCTATGGATCTGGGATCCTCGATAAGATGCCAGGATGCCGCTCAAGTCCGTGCGCGAGGTTGGGGGTTCGAAAAAGAAAAACAAACTAAACTGGATCTGATCTGATGGCACGGAAAGCACCGCCTGTCTTGGTGATATATTTTGCTTTTCGATGTTGGTGTTTTCCAATCATTTGAGATATGTGTTGCGAATCAAGAGTGCCAAGGTGCTGAGTTTGACCGCAGTACCGTACTGGGCGAGAAGGAGGGATCATCCATGACCTTTGAATCCCGAGAATCGTCCATGGTTCGAAAGAATTTATGTGGGGTAGAGTAAGTATTGATTTTGTGATTGAAGATCAATCACCACCAGGAGGTCGGCGGTAAAAGAATCATCGTTGACCGCTGTATCGATTCTGGTCTTGTGTTCGCTGCTTGAAGGAACGATTGCCGTAGGGATGTGACAATTGACAAAATGTCTCTGGTAGTAATTTTGACGGTTGTTTTTGGGTCTGCTGATCATATTTTTGAGGTTTGGAAAGTTGAGAGGAGCAATGAGCCCCCTAGACTTGTTGGTAGGTTGTAGGTTCTAGATTTCATGATCAGCATAGCCAAAACGGGTTCTATAAACTGAAAGAGGCTCTGGTTCCGATTTGAGTTGAGACTATGGCAAGTTCGGATTGGCCGTCCATTGGCCTTGCTTTATCCTTAGGCTTTTGGGAGATTGGAATGGTCTGCCGCCTGCCGTCCTCAGAAGCAAAGCAGTCATGAGGTCTGTATAGCCTATAGACGAATCCCAATGACGTCCAATACCTGTATATTTCATTGCCACAATGAAGAAATCTGCCATCATGCTTCTTAGAGATCGTTTCTCCCTGCCATTGTCGACTGCTTTTGTGGCCTGATCGTGCCACTGCGTGATACCAAGCAGCTACTTCATGAGCGAAACCAGGTTTCTCGAGGCGTATCCCGTGATCGTTCGGACAATATCCTGGACGGATTACCTCGAGAAGGTTGCCATGCAGGTGGGTGGGTTTGTTGTGGTTGTGGTTGTGGTTGTGGTTGTGGTTGTGGTTGTGGCTGTGGCTGTGGTTGTGAAGGCTGTTTGGCAGCAAGTGTTTGAAGGGATTGGGTTAGTAAATATTTCATAAGGAATAATGACCGTAGAGACACAATATAACATCATATTGAAGGTACAGCAAATGCTGACTAGATCCGCTGAGAATGAAATAATCACAGGTACGAAGTGCTGATTTCCTGTACAGTACGTTGTTGAATGCGTCCCATAGTCCAGCCAACGAGGTGATGCCGAGATGAAGCTCCCCCTCCCCTCTCCTGGACCCCTGCTAAAGCGGAAGCGATCATCGTCACAGGGTGGGCAGAGCCGTCGAACTTCAACATCACGCTCCTTCGACACATTTGACTCACCAAATGTGTCAGTCAGATCCTCAGATCCCATCCCTACCACCTACGACATTCTTTGATTTGACTACAGGCGACTCTTATTCCTCCAATCCCTCGACTGCCTTCTCTTCCGACATCCTCCACACTCCATCCTGTACCTGTTTGCAAGTCGCCTGCATCCCTCCCTCCCATCCCCTCCCCTCCCTCTCCATCCACATTCCGATACTCCCCACCGCGGGCAACCTATTGCAGCACAGTCCAGCCCGCATTCAGTCCATATAACAAAGGTCCAATGGCACCCGACTTGAACTCCCTTCCTCCCTCAAGATCAATATCTCTTTCGGGATCACCTACCATGCCACGAACACTTTCAAGCTCCGGAGAGGCCAGTGCTGCTGCTCTTCGCGGCCAAACACCCTCCCCTTCTCCCCGATCCGCATCGACCTCCCTCCAAGCAGCAGCTGCTGTGAATGCTGGACTACAACAGGAAGACTCGAGACGTATGTTACATTTCATACTTTCTACATCGCTGCATGCTATCTGCAAGGGAGGGATACTCTGGGGGCACTGCCGTTTGCCAGCTGCTCCATGCTGGATGACTTGCAGACAGCCACCCAAACCGTTGCATGATAGACTGAGCCAGACCTTTGTCACAAGACCCAGAGAGATCATAAGCTAATATTCCACATCTAGGTTCCTCCAGCGGTTCCATCACAAGAAACCGACAACCCTCCCATGCTGGTAGAAGACGATCCGCGGTCTTGATGAACTTGCAACTCAACGATCCCTCCCTCCCAGCACCTGGCGAAATGGTCAACGAACATCACGCTTCAGGCTATCGAACATCTAGTCCACACTCCCTGACAGGCTCGCCGATCATGTCTACTGGAGACCCTCACCACTTCCGTGCACCGAGTTTGGGAGAAATACACCAGGAGATTGAGCAGGAGCAAGAGGCGCAAGTTGTACGTTATCTCTCTTTGTGCTGAAATAATGGTTGGATCATGGAGAGAGTCCAGATCAGATTATCATCATACCCGGTTCTAGTAGACATAGACCTGGAAGCTATGTCTGGAGTCAAGCGGGCGATGCTACACAGACTGACGGAATTTAGAATCGACTCCTACAAATGATCCGGACCCAACAACAGGAGCTTCAGCAATTACAACTTGCTCGAGGTGCTGATGCAAGCCACGGAACACCTCCTGTAATCGACGAATCCACACCGACTTCCGAACGCTCGATGTCTTTCTCCAACCAAAATGCTCGTCACTCAGCCATGTCAACACCTCGTTCCCCATCTGCAGCCCTCCACCCACGCAGCTCCTTCGATCTCGCACGAGCAGATCTTCAACACAGACGATCAAGAACACCTAGCCGAACAGCATCACCAAGATTGAGATCAACTTCTATTAGTGGTGAAGGTGGTGAGACTTGGAATCTTGGTGGACGTGATGAGAGTGCATTCTATCAGGCAGAGACTCAGATGATGATCAGAGAGAATCAAATGTTGAGACAGAGAATTAGAGAATTGGGTACAATTGATCTGGCTCTACAGAAACATGCACAATGCTAACCTTCCTTTAGAGCGACAAGTCAACGAACTTCATACCAACTCGGCAATTACCAATGAGCCCGCTACTCCTTCTCAACTCCTCCGTTCTCAATCCGTCTCTGAGGAAGCACCACCTCAAATCCCGGCTGCCGCAACGTCAACTCCAGCCCCAGCAGCTGCAGTCCCGGCGGTTGGAACCGAAGCCAAGAACGATTGAACCCACTTGAAGAACCTGAACAAGGTGGTCATTAAGAACGAAGATTGAGCAAGTGACTAGTGGTATTATGAATTCTGGCCGATGGCGTGGTGGAAGTGCATCTTCTGCATCTACTGGTCTTTTCAACGGTGTTTCGGCATGGGTCTGGGGAACTCTACGGAGGCTGGTCTTGAGTTCATGGGTCTGCATGGGTCAGCGAAGGTATCGAATCAACCAACTGGGCTATTTGCATGGGATGGGGTGCCTGTGAGGCCAATGAATGCTTGCGATGAACACCTCACCCAGGTTGGTTTACTTCGTGCGAGGAATGGGGTGCATTCCAAAAAAAAATGCAATTAATTACTTTGGCTCTGTCGATGAAACCTGCATCATAAACATAGAATTCCAATACTCCCTCTACTCTGCTGTCTCCTGTAAAACCATGTGGGTGAACCAAGAGTTTCAAGGGCGCGCCTTTCGATGATTCTTCACATCCAAAAGTCTCGCTCTCGCTCTGCAATAAATCGTATTTCGTTGTGTATGGTTAAGCGAATATGCAGAACGACTTGACTGCTTTCTCCCTCAACGTATTTTAACAATCTCAAGAGAGAGTGAGAGAGAGAGTGAGAGAGAGTGTGAGAGAGAGTGTGAGAGAGAGTGTGAGAGAGGTATCAATCAGTATCCATTCATTCGTTCGTTCGTTCATTCGTTCGTTCGTTCATTCGTTCGTTCGTTCATTCGTTCGTTCGTTCATTCGTTCATTCCTTCATTCAGTATATACGTACAATACATGCATATAACTAACTAACTGCTCCGGCATCCTGTGCTGAGTCTCATTGTTTTTCCTATTCCTATTCCTATTCCTACAATTCTTTTCCTGTTTCCTATGAACTGTGTCATCTCTTTGATTCATAGAAATAAACATCCGTTCAATCAGAGAAACATCCACACACACATGCCTGCTCGAGTCAGTTCTCAAAATGCAGCATGATTTAAATGCGAGCCTCGCTGACTCCTGAACGCCTGAAACTAATCCGATCCGAACCAACTGACACAGTGACACTCCTATCTCTGTTTCATTGGAAGACAATGCTTGGGAATTTTTTCCTCCCAGCAACGTTGACGTGGTATTCGTGGATTCCTTCTAGAGTTGCCGCGTATCTGTAATTTTCTTTCGTCAGTTCTACCTATCTAGACTTCAGGATAGAGTTTCAGAAGCGAAACGAATATCTGCAAATGGAGTCCGCAAAAAATAAAAAGCAAAACGAGAAGGGTGGGCGAGGGAATAGGCGAAGGAAGAACATACAGAATCCGACCATCCGGACTCCAACAACAGCCCATCGTCTCCGCAGCCCTCAACACACCATCCAACAAGCCATTCTCATCCCTCGACAGCGTCCCCATTCCAAAAGCCGCACCTTCATCCGTCGGCCGCCACGGCTGTCGTAATCTATGCGCGAATTCCCGCGGGTTGATACTGATCGTCTGCTCATCGTCGTCCATACCTATTTCGACGCGCAGGCGAGTCGACCGCGTGACGGGCGTGTCGGCTTGTCGAGCGGCGCGGTAGACCGATTCGATGTCCGTCCAGGGCGTGTTGGATTCGGGGGCTCTGCCTGTACCGGTGCTGGATTCGGCGGAGTCGCGGTCTCGTTCTTGGTCTCGTCGACCGGATGTGAGGCTCAGTCGTTCGAGACCAGAGAATGAATCGTCGTTTCGAGGCGTGCCGAGTGTTTCTCGCTCGATGGCCGTTTCAGCCGCAGCTAGCAGCATGGAACTGCGTCTTCGGGGCTCTTGTTGTTGCAGTTGAGTGCGACGTGCGCTTTCGCGGTTGCGTTCGTCCATGAATGCTCGGAAGGAGGCGGCGGACCGGTCGTGGGAGACGAAATCGCGGAGGGAGGTTGGGAGGCCGGCGTTGTTGACTAAACGGCTGGTTGTGGAACTGCCTTCGCCGTTCGTGTTGGTGCTTGGGTTAGTATTGGTATTGGTTCCGCGACGTCCTTCGGCCCAAGGTCCCCAGCGTGATGTTGCGGAGGCTTCGGCTAGGACTTCTCGTGCTGCGTTAGCGGCATCTCGCTGGCGTCTTGCGATGCGTGATACTTCTAGGACATCTAGCTCAGCTGCGGTAGGAGGGTCTTGATCTCTATCTAGTAAAAGACTTCGAAGATGTCGTCTGTCGAGATCGGCTCCAAGGTAATCTGGGATGGTGGATGAAGGTGGTGATTCGGTGCGGAGGTTGCGTAGCCCGAGACTTTGGCCGGAGCGGTCGGTTAGGAGGACTCTTTCAACCTTTTCTTCGTTGGAGTTGATGAGAATTAGCTGGCGGGAGTTGAAGAGGGTCCGGACATCGGCTATGCCCACTCGGCCGCTTGATTCTGTCCAGGCCTTTGGAATGTTAGCTTTGTGATCTCAAAATAAAAATGAATGAATCTTGAAGCTGGAGTATGACAACAAACAAAGCCGCAATCCAGTCATAGGATTTGCTTTACGAGAGAGAGAGAGAGAGCACTTACAAGAAGATCCAAAGGTCCCGGTGAGAACTCCATTGCTCGAACAGCTCCAGCTTGCCGACCAGGTCTCGAAGTGGTAAATGACACCATCAACGATTGCGATTCCGTAAGACATTCCACATCGAAGATGGATATAATGCCATATTGAGTTGCAACAGCCAGGTACTTTCCAGATCTCGAAAAAGAGAGAGCAAAGCTTCCTCTCATCTGAGATTTATCTGCTTGTCGTTGACTCTCCAACTGTAATCTGCCAGCCAGCACCCACTCATAGGTTGGACTTCGTTTATTCTCGAAACGTTCCCTCCTTGGCTCGCCCTTCGGCATTCTTTTGTGGATGTATAGAAATGGATCATCGCAGATTGCAACAAGTAATTCGCCATCTGGGGATATTGCGGATCGATTGACGAAGTCAGGCAACTTTAACTTGTCGAGAGTTTCTGAGGTCGCAACATTCAGGATTGAAACGGTACAATCGTTATTCGAGATTACTGCCACCGAGGTCTTGTACACCTGCTCTGACAGATCATCCCTGGGCGACCACAGCGTTATGCAATTGACGATTTCGGCCCCGATCTTCTCACTATGTGTAGTCATCGCCCTGCCCCGAATCCTCCGATATGCATCGATCCTTTCTCCAATATTCGGGCGTCGAGTGGGATCAAGATCCAGCGGTAACCGAGAAGCCGGATCGGCATCTAGGAATGAAGAAATATCGAATGCTGTTGACCTGTTCTTCAATGATATTGCGGTGTAATTCCCATTGTCTCCTCCGCAGCATAGCCAGTCTTTTGAGGCGACAAGACATCGTGGGAGGAAGGTGAGAGAGGCGATTAGTTCGCGTTCTCGAGTTTTGCAGTTGATGGATATGATGTCTGTGCCATTGGGAAAGTAGATGATGTCTTGCTCTGGGGAGCTTATTAGAGATCGCAATTGCCAGTGACTAGTAGACCGTTATTAGCAAGTGGTCCTTTCCTCATGTAAAAGCCCAGTATACGGTATCTTCGAATTTCCAAATTCTCCCGGGCAAATGCAATGTCTGTGGCATGTAGTTCAAGCTTCATGCCAACCTTCCTTAATCCAACTCACCTAGTATCTATCGTAGCCCTGTAATACTTTCTCGGACTCGGCAGGATAAGATTCTCAGTGGCATGGTGTCTATATGTAACGCATGAGTTACTGGCCGCAGATCGAAGGATGTTGGATGGGCATACAAGCTTTCTTCTTTCACAGCCATGGCTGCCATGCGTTGCAGAGCGTGCTCTCATGAAGCTCTTTCAAGATGTTTAAAGTGGCGGCGTTCCTTGGATATTGGTTCGGGGAAATGCAGGATGCAATGTCCAGAGTGGTTCAGAGGGCTTGCAGGTACAGATTTGATGTGGATGTAAACAAGAGGCTGAACAATGGATGCGAGGCGTTTGTTTTGGTCTTGGTCGCATCATCTATCTCGCATCAACGTCAGTCAGGCTGAGGGTGGAGTCGGCGTCGGCGTCGGCACACCTTAGGTAGGTCCACGGGTACAAATCATGATTTGCCTGAGGATTGAACGTATGTGCAGGGATTGGTCGGGTAGGTACGTACCAAGACAAAGAATCTATTCCTCCGGCTCATGGTATTTCAAAGGGCGGCGTTAAATATGACTTTTAGAAAGGACTGAAAGTATTCAAATTCATTCATGACTTATTAGTGATTTGAATCCTTTTTCCTACCTAGGTAATAGGTATACCTGAATCTTTTCATGAAGATGAAATCATTGTCCACACTCGGCACATCCGATTTTCTCCCGACCTCTCTCCTTTCTGCGCTCCACTCCCATTTGACCCACCGTAGTTTTCTCTCCAATTCCACGCTAAAAAACTTTCGAAGCCTTTCTCTCCATTCGCCTCTGCTTCCATTCTTCTCCCAAATCATCAAACCTCCAATTCTCTTTTTTGCAGTCACTCTTCCTCATCTCGATCGATCAATACCTCTAATACACATTCTCTTGATCCTCCAGCGACTGTCAATATGTTGTCTTCAAGATTGTCCAGAGCTGTAAGTACCCGCCCCTTCAATGTTTTCATTGCATCACCATCTGACTTCAACAGCTTCCTCGAGCTACATCTTCCGCCACACGATCCTCAAACCTCATCCGCACACCTCTTGGCTCGTCATTTGTACGCAGATATGCAGATGATGCTGACAAGAAGGTTCGCGGCCCAGTTATTGGTATCGATTTGGGTAAGTTGTCACTGCCGGCGCTCCAAAGGGGCTGCAAATTGGTCGCATGCTTACAATCTTTGCAGGAACCACAAACTCGGCTGTAGCAATTATGGAAGGTCCCACAGCTAAGATTATCGAGAACTCAGAAGGTGCGTTTACATCATTTGCCCCTTTTCAATCGCCCGCCTTCTAACCTTTTTCCAGGTGCCCGAACAACACCCTCAGTAGTGGCCTTTGCACAAGATGGCGAGAGATTAGTTGGTGTATCTGCAAAGCGTCAAGCTGTTGTAAACCCAGAGAACACCCTGTTCGCCACCAAGCGATTGATCGGACGAAAGTTCACTGATATCGAGGTTCAACGCGATATTAAGGAGGTCCCATACAAGATCGTTCAACACACGAACGGTGATGCCTGGGTTTCTGCTCGCGGCGAGAAGTACTCCCCATCGCAGATTGGTGGTTTCGTCTTGCAAAAGATGAAGGAGACTGCTGAGGCCTACCTCACAAAGCCAATTCAAAACGCCGTTGTTACTGTTCCCGCATACTTCAACGATTCACAACGTCAAGCCACCAAGGATGCCGGTCAAATCGCTGGTCTGAACGTTCTCCGTGTCGTCAACGAGCCAACTGCTGCTGCTCTTGCCTACGGTCTTGAGAAGGACGAGGACAAGATCATCGCTGTCTACGATCTCGGTGGAGGAACCTTCGATATCTCGGTTCTCGAGATCCAGAAGGGTGTTTTCGAGGTCAAGTCCACCAACGGTGATACTCACTTGGGTGGTGAGGATTTCGATATTCACTTGGTCCGCCACTTGGTTCAACAATTCAAGAAGGATTCTGGTATCGATATCTCTAATGACCGCATGGCAATTCAGCGTATCCGTGAGGCTGCTGAGAAGGCTAAGATCGAGTTGTCTTCTTCCATGCAGACCGATATCAACCTTCCTTTCATCACTGCCGATTCATCCGGACCCAAGCACATCAACATGAAGCTTTCCAGATCGCAACTTGAGAAGCTTGTTGACCCTCTCATCACTCGTACCATCGAGCCAGTCCGAAAGGCCTTGAAGGATGCCAACCTTGCTGCCAAGGACATCCAGGAGGTTATCTTGGTTGGTGGTATGACCCGTATGCCAAAGGTTGCCGAGTCCGTCAAGAGCATCTTCGGCCGTGACCCTGCCAAATCTGTTAACCCAGATGAGGCTGTCGCTATGGGAGCTGCGATTCAAGGTGGTGTTCTCGCTGGTAACGTCACCGATGTCCTTCTCTTGGATGTGACGCCTCTGTCTCTCGGCATTGAGACTCTCGGAGGTGTTTTCACTCGTCTGATCAACCGAAACACCACCATCCCAACTAAGAAGTCCCAAGTCTTCTCCACTGCAGCTGATTTCCAGACTGCTGTCGAGATTAAGGTCTACCAGGGAGAGCGTGAGCTTGTCCGTGACAACAAGATGCTCGGAAACTTCCAACTTACTGGTATTCCACCTGCGCACCGCGGTGTCCCACAAGTCGAAGTTACTTTTGACATTGATGCCGATGCGATCGTCCACGTTCACGCCAAGGACAAGTCCACCAACAAGGATCAATCTATCACCATTGCTTCGGGATCTGGTCTCTCCGATGAGGAGATTCAAAGCATGGTTGACGACTCTGAGCGATATGCAGAGTCCGACAAGGAGCGCAAGAACTCCATTGAGGCCGCCAACCGTTCCGACAGTGTCTTGAACGATACTGAGAAGGCTTTGAACGAGTTTGCCGACAGACTCGACAAGACCGAGGCTGACCAAATCCGCGAGAAGATCACCACCCTCCGTGAGTTCGTCAGCAAGTCCCAGTCTGGCGAGGGCACTGCCACCGCCGCTGAGATCAAGGAGAAGACCGATGAGCTCCAAATGGCCAGCTTGAACCTCTTCGACAAGATGCACAAGGCCCGTGCCGAGTCAGGCGAGACCCCACCAGCTGGTGAGGAGGCCAAGCCAGAGGGCGAGGCTAAGGACGGTGAGAAGAAGCAATAGACGATCAATTTCGGCATCATTTTTCTTTACTCATTAGCGTTTTTGAGTGGTTCAGAAAGACCACTCCTGTATTTATCTCTGTACTCATATGTTGCACATTGGCGACTCTTCTCTGTTGTCATAGCTACTTCATGTTGTTCTTCGTAGCTTTGGGGCAAAAAGGCGTTCAGAGCACGCATCGCGTATCATGCAGCGTGGGCTTGGTGGATACCTTGCACAGAAAAGGGCTTTTACTGTGGCTGTATAAAAACTAGGATAAGACGACGAATAATATGACATCCCCTCTCATGAGAGCAGCCTTGTGATTCTTCTTTATGCATGAACCCTAATCCGTCAATGCAGAGCTCTCAGCACGTGGCTATTATCCACTTGCTAACAAAACTACGATGAACAGAAGGTCTGTTGCATGCTTTCCCTGGAGATTTCCTGATTCTGTTGCACATCGCATTTTCATAGTGAGTTTCAGGGTTGTTCTAAGTCAAAGACGTATCTCCGGACATGAATCAGTGCCTCCTTTTAGCCTTATTCTCCCCCAGGTTTTTTGCTTTCTTCGAAACCACTTGTGGAGCTTCAAACCGACCTCCTTTTGGCACATCTTGAAGCTACGGATTCACCATGAGAATTGCTCAGAAGGCCAGTCTTGGATACCTTCACGTATGTGATATTGGCCGATCTGTATGGGTCTATTCAGCCTATAATGAGAATCTGGGGAGGGCTGCAGATGCTGTCCGCTCTGATGTCAAGATGTGGCCAAAGCGAGGATTCCTCTGTTGGTGATAGCTGCAATAGTTCTTCCCGCATATGAATTATGCATGACATACGCCCAATAGCTGTGACTCAAAGCTGACAATCAAATCGAGTGGCAACGGTACAGAACGGTCTCGAAGGGCCCGTTGGTGTCCAAATTGATTTGTCCTGTTGTCGCCCCGTCACGTGCAGCCCTAGCGAGGCTGAAATTCCCACTCGATATTTTTGGAGTTTTCGCTGCCGAAATGTCCCCCGCCTTTACCAGGACATCGAATTTCTAACCTCCACCACGACATATCAAATTACCTTCTCGCAAACTCACCAACCTCTGAATACTCAGTTCCGCCGCACCAAAAAAAGGGCGCGTACAACCAACGTCAAGATGTCGAAAGCAGCTGCGTAAGATGTCCTGTCCTCAACCCCCTCCAGCGCCGCCACCGCGATTGTGCAAGCTCTGTCCTGACATTTGTAAACAGCCGTGCCGACTGGGCTGACGATGAGGATCTCGATGATACCGTGAACGAGCTCCCCGCATCCACTACAACTACAAACAAAGATGGCACCAAGACGATCGTCTCGTGGAGATTCAACGATGATGGAAAGAAGGTCAAGACGACACGCCGAATCCGGTTTACCGTACACAAAGAGGTGGTCAACCCACGAGTTGCAGAGCGCAAGCAATGGTCGAAGTTTGGCCTTTCTGCTAAGGATGGTTCAGGGGTATGTTTGACCTGGGATTTACAGTTAAGGGCAGCGATATTGACTGTGTGATAGCCAGCTACAGATACCACGAGCGTAGGTGAGAACATTATCTTCAGACCCAGCAGCAACTGGCGCAAGGACGCAAAGGAGGAGAAGACCGAGGCCGGAAGCATGAAGGACAAGTTGAAGGACAAGAAAGTCAAGTGTCGTATCTGTAACGGGGAGCATTTCACCGCGAGATGTCCCTTCAAGGACACAATGGCACCAGTCGGCGAGGAGGGAGCAGGAGCAGACGTCGCAGCCGGAGCCGCAGATGTGGTCGAAGGACCAGGAGGTCTCGGCACAGGAAAGAGCTCGTACGTACCACCACACATGCGCAATGGCGGCGGAGCAGCAGCAGCAGGCGACCGAATGGGCGGCGGCAAGTACGAGCGCGACGACCTGGCCACGCTGCGCGTCACGAACGTCTCGGAGATGGCGGAAGAGCAAGAGCTGCGGGATATGTTCGAGCGGTTCGGTCGGGTCACCAGAGTCTTCCTCGCGAAGGATCGGGAGACGGGTATGGCGAAGGGCTTTGCGTTCATCAGTTTCCAGGAGCGGACGGATGCGGCCAAGGCGTGCGAGAAGATGGATGGTTATGGTTTCAAGCATCTGATTCTGAGAGTGGAGTTTGCGAAGAAGGCTGCTTGAGACTCGAGATGATGATGATGCATGAGATGAGATACCATACCAACAGATGTCCTCACAAATGGATCTTCTTGTAACAACGTATTCACGACCATTGCCCATTCCACATCATTCTTTTCTGCATTTCTTGTGAGGTCTGTGAGATTACCTCGTGTACATCAAGAGCTGCACGAGTCCGCACTTTTGGTAGACGATCCCTGAGCCATCGTCGTCAGTCAATCCGCCAAATGTTTCCTCTTCCTTCCCAATTTCTTAAATGAATGTAAAACATGGGCTGATTTCACTTCGAACTATTAAGTTCCCAACTCGACAGTCCTTTCTTCCCGTCCGTTTAAAGCGAGTCATATCTTTGCTCAGCCATTCAAGCCGCCCCTGTTAATTCAGGACGAGTCAAGTACCCAGGCACGCCAGGTAGGGAGGTATCTTTGTTTCGGTAAGTAGTTCAGTACTTTGCGCCTCTTCCGATAACATCAAGTTCTCGCCTCCCTTACTGTACTGTACAGTACCTCTCATCTTATCACCGACTAAGGTACCTCCCTCCCTTCCAATTTTCCGGCCCTAGTTCTCTTCTCCCGCAGCTCAATCTCAAAACCAATAAAGTCAACATTGCCACATTCTCACACTCCTCGACTCCAAAACACCGCACTGCACTGCACTGCAACGCCTCACCCTAAAAACACACACTCCCAATATTTCTCTTGGCATGAGGTCCGAGTTGGGATGAACGTGATGCGACTAGTACTGTATACGGAATGGTTCGCTGCTGTGTCAGCTGTCGAGAGCTGCGGGTTGTGCATGTGTGGCTGCAGATTGGAGATGTGCTTTGATGTCTTACTTGCGATTGGGTCTGAACTCTGGGAGGAGTTTGGAGGGAAAGTTTGAAGATGGAGGAGGGAAGGGATTGGTTGTTAGATTGGATGGGAGTTATTTTACAATTAGAGTTCTTGAAGTGGAGAGGAGAAGCGAGTAATGTCCAAACAACCACCACATCGTACCCTATCCCGCGACGGGTCGATTCAAGTCCAACTAGTTGATGCTATGCGTGGTACGAAATTTGAGATGGATAAAAGAGAGTTCAAACCATTCCTGTCTTTGTTCTTTAGCTCTATCCCCCCTCAAAGCTTAAGGTCTGTTCGTTTTCTAGAGTCCACCCCATCCCATCCATCCATCCAATTCAATCCAATGATCAAAACCCACAACTCTCTCCTCTTTCCACCCACCAACAAACTCTTCATTTCACACACACACGCCCACTCACTCGCTCACATATATCCATTGCTCCATCGTCCCTTAAAGTAGCGTCCGCAGCAGCTTGAGCTCGAGCTTGAGCTCGAACTCTTTCACGCTCCTCTAATATGCCAGCCAAGTCTCTCGTCGCCCGCAAATAAACTTTGGTCTTTTCCTCTTTTTCGCTTTCTTTGAGCTTACAACTTGCTTGTCTTGCCTGGCGTTGTACCGGTATTGCTGTCCTCCAACCTTCAATACCGTGCCACATTGTATCCTTGGCTACATAGCAATACCATATCGTTGGATTTGCTTCTACCTCTCACGCGCGCAGGAAAATCAAGCAAGCAAGTATGCAGCAGCCACCTCTCAGCGTAATCCTATCCTGGCCAGAGCCGAATTACATCGATCCCGAGACTCGAGGATATGCGAATGTGATACTGAATGTCATACTTTATCTCATACTGCTTGGGTTTATTGGCTTGAGGATATGGACGAGGAAGTGTTTGCAAAATGCGTTTGGGGCGGATGATACGTTTATCTTGCTTGCTTTGGTATGTTGGAGATTCTGTTCTTGTTGCGGCTTACAACGGAGGAGTGGATTGCGGATTTGGGATTGGGATTGGGTGTTGAGGTGTTGGGGTGTTTGGAGACAAAGTCAAGAGCTGATGAGAGACGTTTGTAGGTCCCTACCACTGGCTTCTTCATGATCAGTATCCTGAAAGATACGAAATATCTCTGGATCAGACATACGGTACCTCCCCTCCTCTCCAAACATCCCACCACACCACAGAAAAGCTAATATCACACAGTGGGACATCCCAATCAGCCATGTCACAGGCGGACTCAAAATGGTTCTTGCAGCCGAAGTCACCTTCGCAGCAGCCATCACGCTCACGAAACTCTCCATGCTGATGCTCGTCCGGAGATTGCTGGCTAACGCGTCGTTGTTGTGGCGGAGGGTGACGCTGGCTACTATTGTTGTGGTGACGATTCAGGGAAGTGTTTTTTGCTTGACGGTTATTTTTCAGTGTCGGTAAGTGAGACAATAACTTTGATATTTATACTTCTCTTCTCTTCTGTGCATGCATGTCAAGCGATGAAGATGCAAGTGAATATGGGGCATAGGATATAACTGATTTGTCAATAGCCCTATTCAAGATTACTGGACAGTAACCACCGACCCCCAACCAAACTGCATCAGTACGTACTGGCGGAGCGCATGTTCCCTTTTTGAATGCGTCAAGAATATCTTGAGACGTATCTTATCCTTTTCCCAAACCTTTCCAGTGTAAGCAATTCCTAATCCCGCTTTACCTACAGACCAACCCGCCACGCTCCTCGTCGCTGGCATAATCAACACTTTAACCGACCTCACCACCGTCCTCCTCCCCATCCGCACCGTCTGGACACTCCAGCTCCCGCGCCGCCAAATGTTTGTCGTGATTCTCCTCTTCGGCCTCGGCTTCATCTCGTGTATTGCGGGCATCATACGCACGTATTACATGTATGAGGTCACAACGGGCTGGGATCAGACGTGGAGGAGCTACCCGGTTTGGATTACCAGTGCGTTGGAGCTGTATATTGGGATTGTAAGTTCAGTCCGAAGCCCCCCATCTCACATTGAGATTAGATTCCATCTCGAAAGTAATTCTATTTGAATGAAATGTGGGATATGAAGTTGACCACTCATTTCATTGCGAAACAGATCTGCGCTTCTATCCCGGCAACGAAACCCTTTTTCTCGACTTACCTGCCCGCTCTCTTCGGCTCCATGACTTCCGTCTCATCTGGTCTATCCTCGAATTCTCGACACATGTTCTTTAGTCAACGAAGTGAGATTACCACTTCAAACGGCGGAGAGGAATTATTAGATCTAGAGAAGAGCCTGAATGGTGAGGGGGGCAGATGGGTGAGGGGGGAGGTGAGTGTGGTTGGGAGGGGAGGGGAGAGAGATAGGAGGAGGAGGATGATGGAGAGTAAGGGGAGTGAGGAGAGTGGGGAGGGGATTCTGGTGGTGCAGACTTTTGAGATGAGTGGGCGGTGACGTTGACTGAGGGGGAAAGTGCAGAAGGGGAGGCGAGAGGGTAATTAATGAGGTAATGAGTTTGCATGGGGATGGAGTCTGCATTTGGGAAGTGTATGGATCGAGGAAATAGGTCTAGATCTGGCGTTGTGGGATGTTTATAACGGTACCTACTGGACGATATAAATATTTACACTGGCTCTCGCTTAAAGGTGAAAAATTCGAAAGCGCTGTTTTCTTCAGTAATGCTTGATCTCCATTCAAAACACCTAGAGGGAGCATTTATTTCAATTTAGTTCGCTTGAAGGAATGGGGTTATATCTCTTGGATATCTCTACATATATATATATAACGCTTAATCTTTTCCCTGTCTCGGGTATGAAAATAATGAAACGTCGAGTTAGGCTCGTGTTTTACGCATTTATTTTGGAAATATGATCTTCGAGTTCATTCTATCGTTAACGATAGATGAACCCTGTGAAGGGAAGTTCAAGCAGCTTAGGCAAGGAGTGGGCGTATGCGTTTAGACGATAGCAGGAGGAAAGTGTGTTGTATAGCTTTTGGAGCTCCGCTATATAGCATGTCCAGTTTGAAAAACATCGCAAACCCACCCATCAGAAGCCCAGCCTTAAAATGTAGAGAAGCCCACTATGTAGTAAGTGCACCCGTCCATTCGGCATTCAGTGCCCAGCATTCACCATCCAACGCCCAATTTTCGGAAACCATCGCTGAAGATTTGCCCGTCAAGTATTTCAATGCGCCACCATCTAAAACCCACCATGAAGTATGAGGAGCCCATCATTCGCCAGGAAACGCCATCTTTCTATCAGAAAGCATCACAGAAAGCACTGCAAAGAAGAAGCGTCTATCGCCATGATCAATCACCCAGCACCCGGCACCCATCATCCTCTAGGTTCCCTTCAACTCCACCAAGCCCATCAAATGTAAGACATCCCGGAAGAACGCAATGCGGAGCATAACCACCAGCAATTTCTTGTCCTTCGCTCATGAGAATTTCGCACACTAAACTTTGTATTGATACATACTCGGCCATGATGCGAAAAGTTGGCTGTCCATCGGCTCGATCAATTGAGTCTTCGACGTTTTCTGTCTGCTTGATCGACCTGGTACTTCTCCATAACTTCTCGGCGCCCCATGAAAGAAAAATACCATGCATTCCGCTCATGCGTGATTTGGCAGTCTTCATCCCACTCTCCAAGTGAGTTGTGTCGCCAATATTCACCATCCAGGCTGCTGGTCTTTGGCCAAGAGATGTTCATGCAGTCCAAGCACAGTCCTTCCCAGTACTCCTTCAATTCACTTCTTACTTCTCCGATGTGATGTCCTTGGAGGTTGTTGTCACAATGATGGCAAGCACCCGCAACCCTGTGGTGTCGCCAGTAGACAAGCCCAGGGTTGTCGATGATATCCTGGATAGATGATCGATATTGGGACCGGAGTGGCCAGATTCTGGTCTCGGAAACTTCTTCGAGGTATTTTTCCATGCACTTGGCTCTGTTCTTGCAGTTGGTACCGATGTTGTTTGATGGGTCGCGAAGACACTGGGTTTCGCGATGTCAAGAAGAGCTTCGTTGAGTCGTCCTTTCATGCTTCCCTTCGCAGCATTCATTTGTTCTGTGCATGGAGTTAATTTTCGATGTTGGAGCTTAGTGGGGAGATAATACTCATGAATGACACGGCTAGGTACGTGGAGGCCGTAGTACTTCTCTCCCACCGTCTTGATCTCTTTGATGTGGCAGGTGGTGGTGAGTGACAATATCAGGGTAACGTTCGCGAACCCCTCTTGAGTAGTCCAGGATATAGCAGGGAAAGAGAAGAGACCTGAGGTAGTCATAGTCAAGCAGTCTTATGCCACAGCACATTGTTGGGAACCACTCGGCGAACCAAGGCTCCAACTTCTCGAGGTGGAAACCCCATCTCTTCCCGAAGCCAAGTGCGTTCCGTACTTCCATGAGTGTGATTGCGTACTGATCTTGTCTCACAGAGCCATGAATGACCCGTAGCCAAAGTCTGACGCTGCCCACTGTGAATCTCTTATCTTCTGAGTCGCGAAGATACATTCTTCTGAACTCTGGAGAGCAAGGAAACCTATCCATTGTCTTTCGACAGGCCTTGAAGGAGGCTGTTTGGAGAACAGGTCTATCTCCATTTCCACCCTCGGCATCCCAGTCATATTCCGTGACTTCGATCAGCATGTCACCATCTGTGCCGCTGGGAGTGACATCTTCAACACCAGCTGTCTGTTACTCATATTAGCCGCCAAAGTATGTCGCAAAATAGAATGGGAACTTACGGAGACCATTGCCATGCTAGACATTTTTGCCTCAAATCTATCTCAGAGTCCGCATCTCGGGTAGCGGACTTGCAATCCAGAAAAGACATTCAAAATGATAGCTTATAGATGTCTCAAAGATCTTTCAGTAAATTTGATCCCCCGGATGTTGTCTGAGATAACGATCAAAACTTGAGGACTTGTTTGCCTTTGGAGGACCGATCTTGCTTCATGTGGTGAACTAGCAATAAGCAAAAACATGGGCAGTAAAGGCTGGCTTGGTATGAAAGCTGGAGTTTAGATGATGATTCGGCTCTGTGGACTTGTTGACGTGATCTGCTCTCGAGCTGACTCCAGATGAGTCTAGGTAAAGCTGAGGTAAGACGTTGAATTTTGTCTGGTGTTCAGACGAGAGGAGAAGAGATGAGTGATGTGTAAAGAAGAGGCGAGGTGAGACTAAGTAAGTTTCGTTATCGGTGATTTGTGAGTTGAGATGAGGGGATGAAAGATGAGCGGAGAGGTGTGGTGAGGTAAAGTGAGCGTTGAAATAAGTCGAAAACAGTTGAGAATCGAAGGAGAGCTTGGTTCATAAGGTGAGGTTTCAATGAGCGAAGAATATTCTCTATTCCTGATACTCAAGCACAGGCACGAAAGTAAGCCTTAGCCCGGAGAGCAATGCGTATTGCATGATGATGATTGAGGGTTAAAGCTGCAGGAAGGAAGGGGTTAAGGTGGGAAGCTAGAGGCTGGAGGTTGAAGACAGACAGTTGCTGTTGAGAGACGAAAGGAAGGTGTTTAAATAAACCGAAGCGAGCTCCCCTGAAGAAAGAGACTAGCGTGTAACGCTGTTCCCCTAGACGCGGTTGTAGGTGAATTGAATTCGGCATTTTCCCGACGAGCAGTCGTCAACCTCACCCTACAGACTCCCTCGACACATCTGAAGTTTTGTCACTGGGGTGACGGTACAAGAAACACAATGTTAAAATAAAGAAGGATTTGAGACTGGAAGGTAAGGCTTTGCATTACAAAACGACTAGAATCGAGGTACTAAGAGGTAATGACAAATGAAAGAGGATTCGTAAAACGGAAGTGCTAGCTCTCCTTCACAACTATGTTATCCAACGCTCCCCCTCCACCTTGCATGCATCCAAAAGCATATTGCTTCACCTCATCGTCACATTATCTGCCCTCCTCCTAAACCTAAGCTCACGGCAACACTCGCTTAGCATCCCCTACCACTCCGCCAGTACAAACAACACCTTCCTCAAGCCCTCCCCTTCAACACCCCAAATAAATCCTCCATGTGCCCCCCAAGTTTCCTCTTCATCCCGGGCCCCACCGTTACAGGTCTAAACTCCATCAACTCCTCCCTCTTCCTCCCCTCCTCCTCCATCACACCCCTCGGATCAACCTGGACATCCACAACTCTCCGTCTCTCCTCCCTCACCTCCTCCAAATCCCTCAAACTATCCAGCATCTCCACCACACTCTTCGAGCGAATAGTCTTTAGATGCGGGCGAAGCGTGTCGCGGGCTCCGAGGGGGTGTTGGATGAGTGTGAGTTCAGTGGCACGTGTGTGGATCGAGTCGAGGAGTTCGGTGACCGTGGGTTGGGAGAGGTTATGGGTGAGGTCGTAGATCCGTTGGACGTCGGTGGGGATGCGGCGCTTTTTGAGAGGGGGGCCGATGGTATCGTCGTGGTCGCTCATGACAATGGAAGGAGATGTACCGTGTCCATGTTTTCCGCGCCAGTGATGAACGTCGGCTACTTTGGGGGAGTATATTAGGACGGGTGGTTCGGGGTCTACCACCGGTGTATCTGGCTTTTCAGCCTGAGAGGTCCTGGTGATTTTTAGGGTAAGCTTCTTCCAATCTGCTGGATCGTAGAAAGAGAGAGGCTTGTTGTCATCCAATGGGGTCGAGCGGTCGTTGCCAAAGTACAAGTTCAAGGTGCTATCAGAAGGAAAGTGGCCAGCCTCAAACAGCGCTCCTTTCAAAGCCTGGACAGAACTCCTGGCAAGAACCGCATCCCAGGCATAAGTCTCGACTCCGTGATCAGACCTCCGAACCACGCCTTTGCTGTCGAGGTTGATGTGTTCATGCCTGCCCGAAAACCCATACATCTGTTCCCTCTCAAAAGCAGCATGTCGTTCCATCCAGATTCGTTTGTTTCCCCAAGTCGGCAAGTTGTTAATGCGGAAGAAATCGATGAAGTCCGAGTCCTCCCATGCGATCAGATCAACTTCGGCAACGAGACCGACGGCTTTGAAGACCCTTTCGGATGCGGACATATTGTGTTCCTGTGCGAATACCTTGAGCCATCTGACGAAGAGGTCTCTGATCCGCCTGCGAAGGACACGTAGATTGCCATCAGTGCTCAATCCATGCATCGCGCATTTCGCTTTGAGATCTTCCACAGCCCAGTCGTCGATGTACTCCATCTCAGCATATTGAATGTATAACAGTGCTTGATTGTTGCCTTCAAACAATCTCTCGGCTTCTCCCAGGCAAAATTGTCGGATCCGCTCGACAACAGCTCGATCAGATTCCTTGGTACGATCGAACTTTTGGTTCTGCTCGATGTATGTTACGGGGAGAGGACGTTCGAATGGAATGTTGCGTTCGACGCAGAACTGGTACGCATCTTTGATTGTTGTCTTTGCGATAATTTCGGGTTGCTTGTTGGCTATGAGATCTAGCACATTTGCTGGTTCATAATCCTTCCCAGGGCCACCAAATTGGAAGTCTTTGGGGTCCGCGCGATCATATCTGGGCGAGTCCGTGGAGAAATTGCTGAACCACTCAGTGTAGGTGAGATCAGAACTACGAGGAGCACCTGTTCGACGTCGCTGGGTTCGTGATCGAGTCTGGGAGGCATTCTGGTTTTGGAAGTCGCTTTGTTTCGGTTTATATCGTACCTCGATTCTCTTCGGGCTGTTCAGATCGGTTCGTCCAGTATCGACCAAGTCCAGACTGAGAACTCCATCCTCGATCAGTCTCGTGTCGGGCTCGTCATACACATCGAAAGCCAGAACATCCCTCATATGATACGAATCATACGAAGCATTTGTGGCTTTGAAAGCATCAGGATTCGCCAACTTGATCTCGTACATCGCGAATTCCTTCTCTGCCTCTGTTACGTCTTTGAGTTTCTCATCACTTCGGATCCGTCGGTCAACGAAGGTGGATTTCCATATCACTTTTGGCACGCCATCGTATTGGGAGAGAGTCCACTCCCGTACATTTGCTGAAGCGAGTTGTATCCCGGACTCATACGTGTAGTCACGGTCATCTTCAGGCTGAAGCATAGCGCGAGCATCCATTGGAAAGTCGGGTCGTGTGGGGTCAAATTGATCCCACGATTCCTGTGAGAGAACTTTCTCCAAGTATGGGATGGACATCGAATAGTCTGTGCGGTACAGCTCATTGGTGGCAATTCTGGGAAGTCTTTCCCAGAATAGTGCCTGAGTGAAGTCGGTTGGGACTTGTTTTCCACATTCAAAGGGGTTCTTGCCATCGAAGATGCTGGCAATAAAGCAGCAGCCCAGTTCTGAAATGCTGTAGTCCGCGAAGTAAGGTTCTGCACCATATCTATCGTAGTCCATGGAGCGGAAATCTTGCTACGAGCAGGGGTGGTCAGTCTAAGACCAGGCTGTATGCAAATCATACTATGTAGGAAATACTGACATGCCAAACTATGTGACCGATCTCATGCGTCATCGTGATTGCAGCCAGAAAAGTTACTCTGAGATGTTCCTCGCTGTCATTCGAGTATCTCTTCAAAGCATCCACATACTCCTGCATGATTCCGACCTTCAAATGTCGACGGAAAACTCCTCGCTCCTTCAACTCGCCATCGGACTTGATGATATCATTTGGTTGGAGATCTTTCCAAGGTCGTGGCCCCCATTTCTCGCTCGTGACAAGCCTGGTTATTCCTAACCATTTGTTGTCCTTCGCTATGGTATCGTTCAGTTCCCACTCCACACATTCCGAAATCTCGAAGAGCCCTTCTCTGGTTTCGTCGAGATCTTCTTCGTTCCACTCCAATGGATCGATTTGATAGGCATTTCTGTGATTGGCTCCTTTCTTCTTCAAGTGGTCGTGAGTTCTATTCGATGGGACGAAGGAGGAGAGGTGAGGCATGCCGACTTGGATCAGGTTGGATGCGAGTTGCATGCTCGGCTGGAGAATGTTGTAATCTTCATCGCTCACAGAAGGCCAGGCTTCTCGGTCGAAAAAGGTGTGAAGAGGGAATTTGGCAGTGGCTTGCAAGCTACTCGGCTTTACAGGGCCGGTATCTATGAACATCAGTATGGAGCGAAGTCAGACGTTGGAGATGGGCTTTTTACCTCTAGCTTGAGCAAGAATCAAGTCCATATGATCCCACGGCTTGGACTCGAGAACTTCGAACGCCGGCTTCATCTCAGAATCTTCCATTTTGAGATCTTCAATGTTGAAGTCTTCCATATAAATTACATAAAGATCCTGCAGAAGTTTTGCTGATTTTAGCTCCACAGTTTTGTTGATCTTGTTTCATACAAAAACAGCAATAGAATGTGCCTGACTGACGTTGAAAGAATCGTGATCAAGGTTCTTGCATCTTGAACATTCCAGTTGATTACTAGAAGCAACCCCTCAACGTAAACAAATATCGGAATGCACATTGGCCGCGACGGGTTAGCTCACATTCTTTGAGCCTCCCAATCGGATCTCAAAACTGAGAAGCGCAATATTTAAATGTGATGTGACTAAAGTTCCAGTGTCCATTTCACAGTACATTCAGAATTGAAGATCTTGACAGTGAAGACTGGAGTAGTAATGGAGATGGCAAGACGAAGAAAAAGATAGAAATCTTTGATTTCATCAAAAGCAAAGACTACTGGGACTAGCAACACAAATCCTAAGAAATATCAAAGAGAAATTAAGTCCAGGTGGGTATTTGGAACCCCCACGATGATGTGCGAGGATGCAAGGTATCAGTTAAAAAGGTGGCTACAAATCCCCCCTGGCTGCAGCTAAGTAAACAAAGGTGCAGATGGGTGTGACATGGTGTCTACCTTAGGAAGAGCTGGTAATGAAGCACTTGCATACGGAGTACATCCATTTGTAACGATCGAGCCAATGATAAAACCCCTGCTGAAGAGTCCGTTCTTTCAATTGGATATTCCTTTTTAGAGGGCAGGCTTCAATTGTTAAAATAGCACTGGCCTGCACTTGGAAAGCAACATCCACCACAACCTGCACCTTCCTTCCCTACCTACCTTTGACCTCGCCCTCTTTCTCTCATCCCCTCCCGGAATGGCCACACATCCTCATGAGCCTCGGAGACTCGTGATAGGATAGTAGTGTGCAGAGAAACAAGCCGTTTACGTTAACGGCGGAGGCTTGCAGTCAAATGACGAAAACCCGTCTTGATGTGTGATACAACGTGGCACTTGGTACACATGGATCGTCGACTCTTTGGCCGCTGCCGCGACAAAGCTTGCTCTTGTTACCCCTCACCTTCAAAGATCCAAATCCAAGGCTTTGGCTTCCCGAAGTTGCGGAATAGAAGTCCAATGGAAGGCAGCCGCTGGATAGACTGGAGAACGGGTGTGAGGTACACCAAATCTCGGGGTGACACAATTGTTTCTCTTGCATCTTCAATAATCGATTTGATGTTGTTGCGAGATTCCTGGTTAACATGCGGGGATTATTGAGCCTGAAGAGGAATGATCATCTTCGTCGTGACCAGGGATAGAGTGGATTCGAGTAGCAAGAAGAGATTCGTGTCCCAAGTCCAACCGATGCAAACTTCCAAAGTCTTGGAAGCTTTCAAGAACTTTGATAAATGCGAGGTTACCGGCGTGGTGATCTTCCAGCGACGAGCATAAAATGTGCCTCCCCGATCCTAACCATGGTGTTGTGAATAGTGTAAGTTGTGCAAGCTGATGAAGTGCATATAGTTTCGGATAGACATGCACACAGGCAGCTTATGCATATTTTGTACGCCGCTATCACGTATCAGATCAAGGCTCGGCTAAGGCTTGATGGTGCTTTGACGTGCAAGCTGGCAGCACTCTGCCGACCTGGATCTGCACATCTGCACAACATGAGGCCGGCCAGCCAGCCAGGCCAGGTTAGGAAGGCAAGATAGGTAGGTAGCTAGGTAGGTCTGTTCAGCTTTTCTCTTTATATCTGCATTCTCTCTCTCTTCTTCGTCTCTTCTGCATATTCGCTTCCTCTCTGGCCCCCTTTCTCCTGGGTGCCATTATTCACGGCTTCCTACCTACTGTCCGACAGACCAACATGCTGTTTTGACTCGCAGCCTTGTCGACCAAGTACAATCCAATTTGACACATCCCCCACCTTGACACTTGACGACAGGCTAGAACTGGCGCTATGGCTTCTCCACGAGATCCCGAAAAGGGTGCAGACCCTGAGAGAGGAACCTTAGGGACCGAGTCAACGGCATACAATTCGGACAATGAGAAGGCTATACATGAGGCAGCTACAGGTGGACCAGATATCGACCATGAAGAGGCAGAACAAATGGATGAAGGACATTTGGATGATCTAGAAAGACAACGCGTGAGCCCTCAGCTACCATATATTAACTTGTACTGACCTCACAGTCGCGAGTCTCGATTAAGCCAGGCCCTCGAAAAGACAACGAAATCTCCCGCTTCAATAGCAGAACAAGCACACGAAGTCGACTGTCTCGGATAGCTACAAACTTCACTTCGAAGAGTAAAAAGGCACGCCTAGCTCCGGCGCCTCTGCCGCTCTCGGATTTAGATAATGATATCGTGGGATGGGAATCGCAAGATGATCCAGAGATGCCCCTCAACTTCTCGGAGAAGCGAAAGTGGATGCTCATCTCCCTATTGGGAAGCATTACATTCATTACACCTCTCGCATCCTCCATGTTTGCGCCGGGTGTTTCTTTTATGAATGCCGACTTCCACAACTCGTCGCTTATCCTCAGTTCACTTACAGTTTCTATATTCGTGCTGGGATTTGTTGTTGGACCCCTCATATTAGCGCCACTGTGTGAGATCTACGGCCGCCGATTTGTTTTGACGGGAGCAAATGCGTTCTTCTGCGTTGTAAGTTACACGCCACAACCAGTCTCATGAATCCTATGCTGACTTGGATATCTCCTAGTGGCAAATCGGATGTGCTCTGGCTCCCAATCTGTCAGCTCTAATCGTATTTCGATTTCTGGCGGGCATTGGAGGTTCTGGATGTTTGACAATTGGCGGCGGCGTGATCGCAGATCTATTTCCCGCGGATCGAAGAGGCCTTGCAACGTCAGTCTATAGCTTAGGCCCCTTATTTGGTCCCGTCGTAGGACCAGTATGCGGCGGATTTATTGCCCAAAGAATCGGGTGGAGATGGGTCTTCTGGATTCTTTTTATATCAGGGACCGCCGTTTCTCTGGGAATCGAGTTCTTCAACCGAGAGACTAACCACAGAGTGTTGATACATCGCAAGGTCGTTCGTGAGTCTTTCTCTTTTACTAACCTTTTGAGCCATGTCGCTAATACATTCAGGTCTCCAAAAAGAATTGAGTCGTCCATCTCTCCGCAGCTGTTATGATTCCGAAGGTCCAGTCCATACACCCGGTCAAATTCTCCTCAATGGCATCGTCCGACCCCTCAAAATGCTCTTCCTCTCACCCATCATCTTCCTCCTTTCCCTCTATATGGCCGTGACCTACGGACTTCTCTACCTACTCTTCACAACCATCACCCAAGTATTCCAGCAGACCTACGGCTGGGACCCTGAGATCTGCGGTCTCGCATTCATCGGACTCGGAATAGGCTTTTTCGCGGGGTTAGCGGTGGTAGCCAAAATATCAGACGCGACAGTAGTCCGCATGACCAAAGCCAACAACGGCCAATTCGAACCCGAGATGCGTTTGCCAGCTTGCCTATTCTTTGCTTGCTTCATCCCCGTAACCTTATTCTGGTACGGATGGAGCGCTGACAAGGGAGCTCATGTAAGATATCCCCCAATTTACCTCGCTTATATTCTTGGCCGTGCCGAACCAAAACAAACAAACAATCCAGAGCCAAGCTAACATAACCAACCAGTGGATCGTCACTGTCATTGGTCTCATCCCGTTCGGTTTTGGCATGATGGGTATCTTCATCCCTCTCCAAACCTACACCATCGACTCCTTCCCCGCCTTCGCCGCCTCTGGTATTGCAGCTCTGACAGTATCACGCTCTCTCTTCGGCGCTTTCCTCCCTCTCGCCGGCCCCAAAATGTACGAAGCTCTCGGACTGGGATGGGGTAACTCGGTGCTGGGGTTCCTTGCTATTGGACTCATTCCCGCGCCGCTGCTTATCTACCGCTTTGGTGGGAAGATTCGGAAGAATTATCCAGTGCGGTTGTAGTTTTACGGAACTGTCCTTCCTCTTTATAGGTGGATACGGTTGAGTGTGTTTTTCACTATTAGCGTTCGACTATAGCGAGTACTAGGTGTTTCTGGCAGTGGATCTCTGACGCATAGCATGGGGTTTGTTTTCATCTGGGGTGGCATTGCATTGCGTTGCATTGCATTGGGAGAAGAAACGGGGGACAGGCTAGAAGAAAGCTTCGTCAAGAATAAACAAAAAGCAACACAGACGTTATACACCCACATAGATAGATACCCTATATAAGTCAACAACGCAACCTTAGGAAAATCTATTATACTATTACATGACATGACTAGCTAATTACACAAACACCGAAATGCCTAACTAACCCTTCACACCCAATTGTCCATCTTTGAACTCACTGTTTCTCAATGCCTGCGAAACCGGGAGGGGGCAAAGTTTTCCCCAAGGATGCAATTCGTCCGTCTACAGTACTTACCTACTAGCTATTTACATACTTACCCGAAAGCATCCAGGCCAATGCTACTTACTACAACTTTCTCTTCTTCTTCTTTTTGAGTATGTAGGAACAAATGACTTCCAAGGAAGCAAGCAAGCAAGCACTTGCTAGAATATTGCTTTCATGCTCAAGAATTACCTAGGTAAGATTGCTTGCTTTGATTTGATTTGCTTTGATTTGATTTGCTTTGATTTGATTTGCTTTGATTTGATTTGCTTTGATTTGATTTGCTTTGATTTGATTTGCTTTGATTTGATTTGCTTTGATTTAGTTGGTTTTAAACGTATGAAGGCGGGAAGGGACGATCAGTAGGTAGGTAAGTAGGTAGGTAGGGGGTAGGTAGATTACAGTCGTAGTAGAAACAGACAGGCAGGCAGGCAGACAACACACGCAAACAGCCATCATTTCACGACTCTCTATTCAATACTTGTGCTCAATCAATAGTCTTGTAATTCTTCGCTGGCTTTCATTCACATCTCGAGTTTCTGCATATGTAATATATGCCTTTTCTTTTTCGCTATTGACTTTTCGCAAATCCCATTTTCATTTACGCTTACGCTTAGCTTAGTCTGCCTCTCTCAATCAATGCAAAGACTCAACGCAACCCTCCCTTCTTTCGCTGGAATCTCAACCTCCATATGATAGATACTCTCCTATCTGCAGAAAACCATCGCGAAAGACCTCGTTATGCAGAAATGCAAAAAATGCAAACATAAGATTTGGAGAAAGCGGGGGGGAAAAGACCACCATCCATCCATCCGTTCATCCAGATATCCCACGTGAGTGAGGATGTGAAACTAACTCCATGTCGTGCACATCGTACAAGCCATTCATCATAGAAGAGGCTGCTCGAAAAGACCACCACCACCGTCACCACCGCCAGCCGCCAACTCAACGAAAGAAAGAAGGAAACCGCAACCAGGTAAGCCATCTACCAATCAAGCGGCTCCTTAATCTCATCCCCCCTATTCGTCGTCTTAACCTTAACCGCTTTCGCCGCAAGTCTTCCATTCTTGCCCCGTTTCAAATACCCACTCCCATCCAACCACGGCGTCTCCTTACTCATTCTCTTCTCAAAAGCATTGATCTTCTCCTCCATCTGCATCGTCAAGCCAATATCATCCAACCCATTAACCAAACAATGTTTCCGGAATTCCTCCACGTCGAAAGAACAGATCTTGTTTCCTGATGCATCATTGATGACTTGATTGGGGAGATCAACTTCGATTTCGCGCCCGGCGTGTGCTTCGGCTGCGATGGCGGAGAGGTGTTCCGGGGATGTGATGGCGACGGGGAGCATGCCGTTCTTGAAGGTGTTGTTGAAGAAGATGTCTGCGAAGGAGGGTGCGATGACGCATTTGATTCCGAAATCAAGTAAAGCCCAAGGGGCGTGTTCGCGCGAAGAACCACAGCCAAAATTGGGACCTGTGACGACGAGGATTTTGGATTTGCGGTATTGCGGCTGATTGAGGACGAAGTCGGGCTTCTCAGAGCCATCCTCGTTGAAGCGGAGGGCGTAGAAGAGTGCGGAGCCAAGACCAGTGCGCTTGATGGTCTTGAGGAATTGTTTAGGGATGATGGCATCGGTGTCGACGTTGGGGCGGTCTAATGGTGCTGCGATGCCTTTGTAGACTGTGAATTTAGCTTGGGGAACTGATGTTCCAGCGGAAATTGTGTTGGTGTTTGGTCCGCCATCTTCTGGTTGATCAGCAATTGCCTCTCTCTCCTCATCACTTGTCTCAACTCGCTCATCAACATGAGCCTCGACCTCAACAGGTGGTTGAGGAGAAGCTTTCCGAGGTGTAGCGTTCCAATCAGCGAGTTTCCGTACATCGGTCAGCTTGCCCACGATCGCACAAGCAGCCGCAGTAACCGGCGAGACCAAATGAGTTCTGGAACCAGCACCTTGTCTGCCCTCAAAGTTGCGATTGCTTGTACTAGCACAACGCTCCTTGGGTGCCAGGATATCAGGGTTCATACCAAGACACATACTGCATCCAGCCTCGCGCCACTCGAAACCGGCATCAGTGAAGATCTTGTCGAGACCTTCTGCCTCCGCCTTATCCTTGACGAGACCACTGCCAGGAACGATCATAGCTCGCTTGATATTCGCAGCAACCTTCCGACCCTTCACAACTGAAGCGGCAGCGCGGAGATCCTCAATACGGGCATTCGTGCAAGAGCCAATGAAGACTTTGTCCAAGACAATTTCCTGCATGGGAGTACCAGCAGTAAGACCCATGTACTCGAGCATTCTCTTTCCTGCATCCTGCTTCTCCTTGGTAGCGAATTTCGTAGGATCAGGCACCGAGCCGGTGATAGGAACGACGTCCTCTGGAGAAGTACCCCAAGTAACGGTGGGAGTGATATCCTTGGCGTCTATGAAGACATTGATATCGTATTTCGCACCTGGATCCGATTTAAGTCCATTCCAGTACTTGACAGCCTTGTGCCACTCCTCAGAGTCGTATTTTGGGGCAAGTGGTCTTCCTTTGAGATACTCGAAGGTAGTCTCATCAGGGGCGACCATACCAGCTCTCGCACCACCCTCAATCGACATATTACAAATCGACATACGGGCCTCCATACTAAGAGACTCAATAGCCGATCCGCAGAACTCAATCACAGCACCCGTTCCACCAGCCGTGCCAATCTGTCCGATAGCATGAAGAATGATATCCTTTGACGAGACGCCAGGGGCAAGCTCGCCGTCGACTTGGATACGCATGTTCTTGCTGCGCTTGGTGATAAGCGTCTGCGTGGCGAGGACATGCTCGACTTCACTAGTACCGATACCGAAAGCCAAAGCTCCAAAGGCGCCATGTGTAGAGGTGTGCGAGTCGCCGCAGACGACCGTCGTGCCGGGAAGAGTGAAGCCTTGCTCGGGACCGATGATATGTACGATGCCCTGACGCTTGTCTCCGAGGCCGAAGTATGTGATGCCAAAGTCCTTGACGTTGTCTTCGAGGGTCATGCATTGAAGTCGTGAGTCCTCCTCCTCGACGAAGGTCTCGATATTCTTGAGGTTTTTCCGAGATGTGGTGGGGACATTCTGTACCAGCAGTCAGTATTCTGCCAATTGCCATTGAACAAGTAGATGGATCTCAATTGTGCTAGGGAACATACATGATCGGTGGTTGCGAGCGTGCAATCAGGTCTCCGGACTTTCCGGCCAGCATTCTTCAATCCCTCGAAAGCTTGCTGTGGTCTCAATTAGTCGGTGGCAGCGAACACAACCTAGGAATAACCTACAGGAGAAGTGACTTCATGAACCAAATGTCTGTCTGCAATGCACAAGTCAGTGTTGACCTCACCCTTAGAAGCAAATCCACATACCAATATAAAGCAAGATCGTCCCATCAAGTCTCTCATCCACGATATGGTCCTGAAAAACCTTATCATACAAAGTCTGCGGTCGTCCCTCAGCAGTCGGCATTCTGGGCAAGCGTGTAAGTGTTTCCTTTCTCAGATTCCCTTTAATATCAGTCTCAGAAGTCGAAATAGAAGTGAAAGTAGACTCAAGTTCAGTCGAAGAATCCTCAGAAGAAATGGATATTCGGAAGGAGGAAAGTCTGTTTAAATGTCTCCCACTCGAGAGTTTGTGCGGGGTGTCTTAAGTTTGGTCTTCGATGATGCCGCAGCCCGACATCGGGACGCGATCCCTGCTCCTACTAGGTTTACGGCGGGGGGCAAAGGCGGGGGCAGTCCCAGCAACAGCCAATCAGAGGACCAGTATTACCTACTCACGTCAACGTGAATCTTCTCGAGACCTTAATCGTCGTGGCTGAATCGAGAATCTCGCATGAAAAGTGGATTTGACTCAATTGACAATGCAGGAAGGAGAGAATCGAGTCGTTAGGTGAAGAATATATCGGAGTTGTGGAGTGGAATGTAAAGCTCCGATTCAGGATAAACAGCTCTTTCTTCATTCACTTACCTTTCCGGTCCCGGAGACCACACGCATTTCTTTTGTATTGGGTTCATGGTGAAGCTCTTGAAGTTAATCGGATACATTCACCCGCTCTTCTTCTACGAATGAATGAATGATCGCCCATGCAGTTGAGGGTCTGGAGCACAGCAGCTGAGCTGCCGATAAACTTACATGCTCATACTCTGAGGTAATTCTTATGGCCTGATGTTTCATTACAGCATCAAGTACCTCTAAAGGTGAAACTACCGTAAATCAAGATACAACTACCGGCCGTAATGCAACCAAACAAAGTTCAACTCACCCACAGCTCCTCTTCTCACACAACCACTTAACACACAGCTGATAACCATACAGTTGAATTGCGGCATAATACTACAACTGCTATAGCTAGCTATACTGAGGGTTCCAAGTTTTCGAGCCTCCTTGCCTCTTCCAACCACCCGCATAATCTATATGCAGCCTTGAAGCATACCTCTCGCTCGCTCGTCTGCATGGCAAGGCGAATTATTGCCCTTCCTATGATATAACCCAAGCCAACCCAACGATACCGCACCGCATCCCACCCAGGAAGTACACCGCTTCTGCGTGCAGCCAGTACAAACAAGAAGTCCCTCGCTATCATAAAGCTAAACGCAATCATAACCCAATAAGAAGTAGCAATTGACAAGAGACCTTCCTCTTCCAGAGCCGGGCCTCCAGTAGTTTCCAGTTAAAACCTTCCGGTACATGGACCCCGTCTTTAAACCCCTATCAAGAGCCGAAAGACAACACCGAATGATCTCAGCGCTTGTAATCCGATCCCCGCCACCCGAGCAAGAATAACCAATACGATAAACATCCCTAAACAGAAGAGTGCGGCCGCAACGAACAATCCGACATCTTGCCAGGTCAGGCTCTGCTTGTCGAACCTCTTCCTGACAGCGGAGTCCGGGTTGAAGACAGGTTCCACGAAAAGCCATGCATTCTGCAGCAGGCCGAGGATCACCTGGCTGACTGACAGCTGCGCGCGTGCTTGCTTCGAGGCGCTTTTGACTGGAGATTTGCCAGCTTGATGTAACACAACAGCTTTCTTATCTCTACCCTTTGTTTTCCCCGCATTCTCCGCTTTCGGCGCTGGATGTGGATGACGGACCACGAGTTTGTCTTCAAAATTGGGTTTCTTTCGGTTCGGACTCAGCTCTGTTTTGATATCTTGTTTGAGTTTCGAAGGACTTCCTGTGCCTCCTCTGCCGCTTAGGACTGCCTGATTGGCTTCTTTCTTTACTTCTGCCTTTGGCTTTCTCAACTTGGGGGGATTGAGTTGATCTCCGTTCCGGCCTTCTGCTTTCTTGACAGCCAGTGTATGTCTGATGTGCTGAAATGCCATCTGTGCGGCGTTTCGGGCTGCTTGTTTGTCCTTCTCTGGACTCGGGGACGTAGATATAGATATGGGTGTGTTCTTCATTCCCACTTTTTCTCCTTCTGGAGAAGCCATCTGACATAATTTTGCGGACCGCTCCTTCATCTGCCCAAGTTGGTGTACCGATGATGTAACGGTGTCTGCTGGGTGAGTTTGGTACGATGTGCTCTGCTGCTGTCTCTGTCTGGTGTCCTGAAAGGAGTCCTCTCTCAAAGGCATCCGACTCAACTTGTGCTGTAGTGATGGCACCCTCACTCGATCTTCTCTCGTATCTTGGCCGTCGAACTGGGCGGGAAGGTACCGACGAAGATCGTTTCCAGTAGTGGTGGTGGTGAATATGTTGGTGGATGATACTGGGTCTGGTTCTGTCTTGAGTATCGTAGGTGGCATCCACTATGATTTAAAGTCAGCACACATTCACATGAGTAGACAAATATATCGAGAGCATACCACCTGGAATGTCTCTTTCATTGGGGAGCTCGATGGGAGGCTGGCTGTGAACGGATCTTTCAGTATGACCGGCGGTAGTTCGTTCAGGCAAGTGATTATCCTTGCCCGCCCGCTTGGGTTTCTCTGGTTTTGGACCGACGGTCGGTGGATCTGGACCTGCTTCGTCGAGACTGACTGGAATGAGATCACTGAAGCTCTTTTTTCTTGTGGATCTCCTGATTTCTCCATTTGAGCTTCCTTCTCTAAAAAAGACTCTAATCTTTGAGAAGGAGACCTAGTTGATGGAGGCATTGCCGCCACTTTGGGTGGCGTATTGGTTCCTAGAGATATTCCTAAACCTGTTCGTTTGGCATTTTGGTCCTCTGGGGGTAAGCTTGTAGGAACAGGTCGAACAGGGTTTGAGGTTGCAGGATTATGGATGGTAGTAATTGAAGACTCGTTGTCCTGTCGCCGTGTCGGAGAACCCACAGGCTTGCGAGGTATGGAATATGTTGATGCCACTTCGGTCGATCGATGCTCGTGCTTCAGGGGAGAGGAAGCAGGTCTATGGCCGAAGTAATCCTTCTCTTTGATAGCACTTTGGTCGACATAGGGTGTAGGTTCGGCAGCACTGGGCATAGGAAACAGACGGTCTCCAGGAGAGAGCTCTGCACAACAGTCAGTCAGGCCGGATGTGTTTTTGGTCAGCGACTTACCAATGATCGGAGTCCCAACCACTGACTGCATAATTGGACTTAGTTCAGGCTCGGCCACACTACTCCAACCATTCTCACTCAACTGCCATTTTCCACGTCTTCTCTGCTTCATCTTCTTCTCCATCTTCTTCTTGTTCTCCCTAATGGTCTGAACACGTTCCAGCTCGCTCCGATGCTTCAGCTCAGCTTCTTCGTACCTTCGCTTCCGCTCCGCTACCTCTCTCGCTTCTTCGTCGAGTTTTCGCTTAGTCTCGTCACTCATCTGGCTTGGTTCACTCCCGCTGCTCACATCCCAGTATCCAGTCCTTGGATTCGCGCCCTGAACTCCGAGATAGTCTCCGCTCTCTTTCAAACTCCGTCTTCGTTCTCGCCTGACCTTCTTGTCCTCGAACATCTGTTGTGCTGTGGTAATTTGTGTGTCCTCTGAAAAGTTAAGAATAGATATTCGAAATCCGAGATCTTCTTGTGCCATTGTGGGAAGTGCTGGAAGCGGCTTTTTCAACCGATCGATTTCTGGGCTTTCAGTTGACTTCTCTTGGTTAGTTTTCTTCCCCCACGAACCTAAAAGTTTTCTCAGTCCATTTCCTCTACCAGCCCCATGTCCAGGGTTTCCACCAGAGCCACTTTCATCCATTTCTGTTCTCGACCGAGTTGTCTCTGTTGCAATTGTAAAAATCGTCTCCTTTCTCTCTCCCTGACTTCCGCGACTTCCACCGCCATTCTCAAGTCCAGCGGTATTATGTCCTCGTCGATGTTCCCCTCCAAAAGCTGGAACGCCAACTGGTCTAGGACTTCCGTTGCAAACTCTTGTGAACAGTTTTGGATCCGTCTCCAGCCCCTCACATGCTGGCTCATAATCTCTGCCATGACTGCTAGAAGCAGCGGCTGTGGTATGTCCTCGAGACGTTGGTTCCCCTCCAAAACGTTCTTCAACACATCCCGTATCAACGTACGCCAATTGCCCCTTCGAGCTTCCAGGAGCAGTGCTCCTGGAATCCCTCTCACGCGCGAGATATGCATTGCTCCGCTTCCGCTGAGATCGATCCAAACTCCAGCTTGCATGTGCGGATGGGCTAGCCAGCGCGGGGTGTTCAAAATCATGCCTTGGACCGCTAGAATTCCCTTTCCTGTCACCAGCTGTCTTAACAGCCATGCTAGACCGTACATGTTGCTGGCCATTTGCCACAGTGGTAGGACCTGGCAGATCAGCAGGACGCCCACCAATGTTTTTCTCGGCTCCGTCAATGTTCTCGACATGGTGTTCCCCATCTTCCCTCCGTACTCGCAATGTACCTCCTCTCTCAGGGCGATTGCTGGGTTTCAGCTTTGCAAATGCTTCGCCTAGACTCAAGGATCGACGTCGGTGTCTCTTCTCGCCTTGTGTGCTGAGAGCAGCTGGTGGTGGAGATTTGGTACGCTTGCTCTTTGGGAAGAGCGAGGATGGGTGCCAGCTACTGGAGCGAGGTGGTGCAGTTGGTGAGGTGGATTTTGGAGCTGGTGTTTGCGATGGTTGGACCTCTGTGGACATTGCTGTGGAGTGGTATATTTGTTGATTGTTAAAAAAAATTTGAAAGACGGTTGAGATGTGTTTGGAGGAATGTTTGGTAGGTCTCTGAAGGAAGGTACACAATTAAGCAAGAGGGGAAGGAACGACTTGTATACCTCAGGATGCACTCAAAAGAATCGAAAGGCTTACGAAAATGCATCAATTACTATGATATTCCTGTCCTAGAATATGGCCAAGACCCAAACGCCAACTAATGCTACCAGACCCCATATTATATTTTTAGAATCTCGACGGGCCCCTTTTGTAAGGACTGTCAATATTTCCTGGTCTCCGACTTAGCCCTGTAGGCGTGCTTGACCTTCGATCGTCGCCAATCTCTGGGAATGGGACTCTACCCTGTATAAAAGCTCTTGGAGCATCACTTTGCCTTTTAGCAGGGCTCTTGCTCCTCTCTCGCTGCTCCTGGATTTCCCGACTCGCCATATCGAACGAATTTCTTGGAGGATCACGAGCCTGGATATCGTACATGCTGGTAGCTTTTTTGAGCGGGGAGTTGACATGACTGTAGACTCCAAGACTGCCTCCATCTCCAGTGCTTGTGCTTGAAGTGACAGCTCCTCCCATACTTTGGCGAAATTGGGGCTGTCGGATGGCGGGACGAGGTGTTATGCCACTGAAAGGCGTGGGTTCTCGAGATGTGTAGGCGGTTGGAGTGAATGCTGGTGCAGGTGAGGATTTCCTGGAAATACCAGTCGCATTATCAGGATCGACATGTTTGGCGTAGTTTGGATTTGGGTTGGTGCGAAAACCTCTTCTGAGAAGGACAGTAGGCGTATAAATATCCACCTCACCATCCCCTTCATACTCCGTACCAGTTCCAGCATCTGAATACTGCGTGCCAACATCGCGGGTAAGTGGATTCAATCGAGGATGGACATATTTGATATCGTACTCGCTCATAACTTCTTTGTGAATGATAGCGGAATCCTTCTCCTGCTGAGAGAAGAACGTTGAAAGGAGATATAGCTGCGAAGATAACAGCGCCTGTAAAAGGAGTGTCGTAAAGACCGTGACGCTTGGTCGAGGGTCTGCTGCTGTAGTGGGAAGGAAAAGCCAGTACACCAGGACATGGCCTGGGCTGAAGAAGCAGAACAAACGGAGACAAATCGGTATTGGGTCCCACACAGCAAGTTCCCATACGTCGCGGGTGGGGTCTGGATATGCTCTTGACTCTGCGCTGGTATCCCCTAATATGCCGGTAAGGAATCGTAATGGCGAAGAAGAAACCGGAGAAGAATCCACGCGCACTCGATGTGCAGAAGGGGTGCTCTGAGGGGCATCGATGGAGCTTTCGAATAAGCGGTAATGTCGTTTTCGGGAGAAAGTGTATGTAGCATTCGCAATAGAAAAAGTGGTCAATAGATAGACCGTGAAAGTGGCCTATATAACGATCAAAAATTACTTCTTTCGTAGTGGGGCCATGTTTGTTTACTTACAATAGAGCTCAACCAGCCGGTGTTGGAGTAATCATCTCCAAATACATCATCTCGTCCACTTCCCAAAAAACTGCCAGTATTCGCCCTCGCAATCAGAAGAACAATGTGCAGTCCTAGAGCAAGAGGGGAGGCATATTGCTTGTCCCAATCTGCGGTCTCGAATTCCTCCGCAACATACAACCACCAGTCGCCCGGGTTCAGGTAATCCTTGACGCGCTGGATGGTCGGCTTTCTGCGCACAAGTCTCGGCATGGTGAGCAAAATGCAATGCCCTCCCTCACATGGTCGGATGTCGAAGTTGGAGGTGGTGACACTGAGTTGAGTGTCCTTTGTTGACAGGCGACTGAAGTTCGGATATTTCATGTTGGAGCTCCAGCTGTTTGCAGGCAGGGGTTCCTGGCGCTAGCGCTAGTGGGATGCCGCCCTGTCGAAGCTTCCGCCTCGTCGTCGTCGATACTGGACGAGTTGATGCCTATGCCAGCCAGTTCCAATTCACTCGATATCAGCAAAGAACAGACAATATGGCAGCCCCAGCATCTGCCTACAAGGACAGGCAATTCCTTGCAGTGATTGGAGACGAGGTGAGTTTACTTGTTAAGCGCAATCATGAAGCTAGCTAACCTGCTAAAAAGGACTCTGTTACTGGACTGCTACTTGCAGGTGTTGGTGTATGATATGCCCTGAACATATCATACTTGCGTTGGATGCTGATAGGGATGTAGCATGTTACAGAGCCACCGGATTCACAGAAGAACTTCCTAGTTGTCGACAGCAAGACGGACAATGCGGCTATCGAAGAGGCGTTCGAGAGATTCACAGTTGAGAGGAAGGATATTGGAATTCTGTTAATCAATCAGCATGTACGGCTTTTAGCTATGGATTGGTGGTCAAGCTGCTAATCATTTTGCAGATTGCTGAACGAATCCGTCACCGAGTCGATCAATATACAGCCGCCTTCCCAGCCCTCCTCGAGATTCCCAGCAAGGACCACCCATATGATCCAGAAAAGGATAGTGTTCTGAGACGTGTACGAAGACTCTTTGGAGAGTAGATGGGGGTTACGAGCTTATGAATTGTCTGTATTGTTGCCTGGGTTTGAATTGGGCTCTATGTTAGAAGAGAGATAGGCGTTACTGAACAAATACACCAAGTTTCTCGCAAACCCTCCCTGAGCCTTGTCATCTATTACGACTCAGGGTCTATTAACCCTCAAAGAAAATTTGAACAGGGTGCGAGTATTATGAGAGGTTGTGGGCGAGAACAAGGAGCAGGGAGGACAATGTCGGGCAGTTTGATATTACGACTAGGTCCTTATGGAGATGCCCAAATCATCGAATTACAATGTATTTCATGACTTTGTGATAATGAGAGCCCGCCGTAGGTACAATGCGCTCCCAAGGAAAAACTCCGTGGCCAAAGGTATCTATTACCAGCGATGCAATCGAAAATAAACCAGACGCTTCATACATAAAAGTCACTCCTCGACCATTCGTGATCTGCTCGTCGTCAACGCAGAATTCCACAAATTCCTGTTCACTCAATCTAACCACCGAATGTCACAAGTGCTTCCAAACAAGTGATGTGATCCTTCTCCTTGTTGTCCGCATCCTTAGTAATGGCATTGGCGTGGACGGAGTATTTTCCCTAGGTAAATAGATTAGTTACAAATACTTCAAAGGCATCACTGGAGCTGGTGCTTATGGCCAACTTACGGGTGGGATCTCCTTTGGCAACTGAACCTCCTTCATAATTGTGATCGGCCCCTTCTTGATCGGGCACTCCATATCGACATTCTTGATTTGCTCGCAGAGATCGGCCTGAGTGCTCAGAAGCTTGATGAAGCCGTATTTCACCACAATATCAACGACTGCCTTATCGTCCTCGGTAATATCCCGCTTCAAAGTTCCAGTAGCTTTGATAAGAAGAGGTTCGCCTCTGTAGACAGGTCAGCTTGTACTACAGCAAAACATAAGGGTTCTGGGAGATACGCACGCTTTAGGTGGGTTTGGAGATAGGTCCACCTTCTCCAGGGTGAGGATATCGTCGTCGTGTTGCTCTTGACAGAAGGTGAGAGGGTTGTCGCCAGGAACCGCTCCTCCACCGAGGATCTTCTGACTGTCGCCGAAGGAGAGCGATAAGCCTTCAACAGCGACGATGCCGCTGAGGAGCAGAGAGATCAGACTGAGTGAGAACTTCATTGTGAGGTCGGTTTCTACGTTGAAGTGTAGAGGGTTTGGGTTGTTGGAGAAGTTGGAGGTCTAGTATTTGGACGATTGGAGGGAGTGGAAGCTGGAGAAGCGCCTGTCAAATGTGGCGGGGACTGGGTTTAGCGCGGTCTGCGGGTGGATGACGACGGTGGTCAGAAGATGCTGCGCCAGCCAAGCCTTTCTGGGGTGACTGTACTTAGCGAGAATTTGAACAACAAGCTTCAAACATTATAGACTTCGATATATTTATTTCTCTGACTGTTTGAAAAAGTCAAAATCTCAGATATCGATATCATCTTGCTGAATGCTCCCGAAGACCTTCAAGCCAATCTCGGAATACCATAGGTCACATTACACAGCATGTATCTCGTCCTACAACATCGATCGAAGGATCTGGTGGGATCGTTCCTCAGCTGGCATACGGATTTACCTTGTCCCATTTCATTGGATCGTGTGTTCATTCAAGAGGAAGAGCTAGGCTGTGCTCATACTTTCCATTCGGCACACTCAGATCTATGTCCTATAATGTATCGCCACTGCACGTCATAGCACAAGGAGTAAGTAGCTACCGGAATTATCAAGTCTCAACGCGAGTTGGGACAATCACTTTATTCGGGAGCTCTGTAATGAGCAGTATTTCGCAGCCGGTACCGATACCAAATGAAGCCTTGAGCTTGGAATCCTTCACTTCCATTCATCTATCTAAGCCTTGGAAGCCCCCAGCAACTCATCCAAATCTATTCCCCTCAAGAAATCCTCAAAAGATGCCGTTACAACCGTCGTCTTCAATTGAGATGGCTGAATGACTCCAGTAAGACCAGCCATATACCCAAACTCCTCGATGAAAGCTGGACCACCAAGTATCTCCAAGGGAAGACCAAACTGCTTGTGCATGAAGTCCACTGTCACTTCATTCAGAACCGCTTCCTTGCCAGTGACTCTCGACCAAACATCCACGACCTCGGCCATGCTCAAGTTACTATCATAAGCCAACAACTTCGTCCCCGGCTCCTCAGTCTCAACAAGAGCCTGAACGAAGGGACCTGTTGACTTTCCTGGGTCGATAATCGGCATCTTAGTGGTTCCGCTCATGGGGACAACCAGAGTATGCTTCCCACTACTCGGATCCAGCTTAGGAACCAAGAAAGCATTGGTAGCATAAGCTCCCAAGTAGATAAAAGAAGTCTTCTTCGCCAACTCAGGCTCCTCCTCCTCAATGTACTCGACGATGGCATTCTTGCTCTCCCAGTGGTACGAATGTGGGTATTTCCCCTTCGAGGCTTTCTTCATGGGACCGAGAGCCGAATAGACGAATCTCTCGAGGGATGGAACACCTGCAGCTGCGATGGCGGCGTTCTTTCCGTGAGAGACTTCGAGATCGAAGGATTGCTGGCTGTTGTCTTTGGTTGGGGAACTGGCATCGTGGTATTGTGCCCTGATCATGGAGTTAGTTTGTGGTTGGTCAAATGTTTCAAGATCTAGGGTCGGGACCGAGATCATGATCAAACACCAAGAAATTGACCCCAGATCTCAGACTGAAGAGAATTCAAGGACGGAATAACACGAACCAGAAGTCAGTGTTCAAGAAGATCGCATTGGCGTTCTCGAAAGCTTTAGAAAGCGAAGAGGTGTCTGAGAGGTCTGCTTTGACGACTTCAGCTCCTTGAGATGCGAGATTTTGCGCAGCTGTCGAAGTTAGATTTCTGGTCAAGCAGCGAACATGCCAATTTTGGAGGTTGAGGAATGTAGCGGCCACGGAGGATCCTTGATTGCCTGTCGCGCCTAGGACAACGATTATTTTCTTGTTATTTGAGGCCATAATGAAGTAGTATTTGGAGAAGATTGAAATTTGCAATGGAAACAAGATGAAATGGGAGTTCGGTGTGAGTTGTTGGTTTCTTTTCGGACCTGGCAGTCCTACTTATATCTTTTGCCATCGTTCCTGATGTTCTGTGCTTTTGCGAGCGATACTCTGAGTCGGATGAACCTCCGCTTTCGATTTCCGATATGTTGATTTGATTATTGGATGAACTCAAGTAAGCAGGCGAGTCCCATTTGGCTTACCCGGTCACAGACGACACTTTATGTCAACACACGCTTGGCTGCGCTGGGATGGGATGCTCTCATTGGATAGCGACCCGTAAGCCAACCATCTCGGACTTAAAGCTCAACCCCGAGGACTGCAGCAGGAACATTACACTACGGACGACATTTGGCTTACAACTTGTATGCCACTGAATTACTCTTCTTCAGTAATCGCTTTTAGACAATAACGGTCACGAAATGAGAACAGGCCTGTCTGGCGACTCGTCTCTCACACCTCAGTAATTCCACCAATCAAACACCCTCAGCCCTCAACACAATCCAGTATTCACGCCCCATTTAGAGCAACACGCCATGAGTTCAACAGTCGAAGTCCAAACCGGGAGCATGCAAAGCGAAAAGCGAAAGAAGCGAGTCCTCACAGATGCCAGAAAAACTCAAAATAAACTGGCACAGAGAGCCTACCGTAAATCCGAGTTTATTCTCAATACCTAGCCCAACACAAAACTGATACTTATGTGTATTATCTAGGCCACAGGCAGAAAGATATTGCAAAGGTGTCACAAGGCGTAAAGCTTATACCTCACAGACTGCGTGAGCTTCGGCGGCTTCAGCCTCGCCTACGTGAGGTGGATGGTAGCAGTAGGCCAGGGGTATTGTCCACTCAAGATCACTTACAGAACACGCTATGCTCCCAAACAGAGCCAGAGCCAGCGAGCCTGCTTCCGGAGTCAATGGAACCAGGAGCTTCGTCCGACTTACCAGCTCAAACTATAGACCCCGATGAGGTCTACGAGGCTACCCTATCCACAGCTAGATTCATCGCAGATGTTGATTCAGCTGTCGTTAGACCACGATTGTTTGGATCTACGGGTTTATCGTTTGCGGATTCTGGAGATTTTGATGATCTTGACGTTGGTGCTGGTCTTCTTACAGAAAACTCTGTTAGTGGGCAATTGGCCCATGACCATTCTGCGACGATATTCAACACAGTTGCTCAGTCGATGCCGGATTGTTCGTTTCAATTGCAAGTTGAGAATACGCAAAATGGCTTAGTAGAAGAGACACCGATGTATCAAGGACTAGACGTTCTCACCTCATACCAAGACTTGACGACTTCTCAACTCTATCCAATGATATCATCTGCATTCGAAGCAGTCCCACCAGGTGCCAGTACCATCCTTCCAATCCACGACCAGCAACGTCGTCACGCCATCCTCACCCTCTGGGACTCATCTACAACCTCCCTCTCCCCCTCCACCTCCCAACCTCTCACTACCATCCCCTCACCCTACCTCAACCTCCTAACGCCCTACCAGTAAGTAATCTTACAAAGCCAGCCCACCCATCGCCTTTACACATATCATCCCCTCAGCCCCCGGTCTAGAAATACTAAGTCTCCCTACCCAGAACCGGTATAATCTCAGCCTTCATCCACAACGCCCGCGCTCTCTCCATCGCCCAGAACGAACTCCTCACCAACTCACCCCTCTCGCCCTTCTACCGCCCAACCAATACATCGACTAGTACAGCAGCGTTGATGGCATCGCTGCCCACGCATTATCCGCCGCATTTAAGGCCCACACTGCCGCAGGTGCTGTTTAGACATCATGCGTATTTGGATCTGTTGCCGTTTCCGAGGTTGAGGGAGAGGGGTGTTGCTTGTGAGTATTTTCTGCCTGCCGAAAATGATACAATCTCTTCTTTCTCGGCGTCTCGATGATATGACATCTCAAGGTCTTTTGAAGATATTCTTTTTTAATATTTCTTCTTCTTCTTCTTCTTCTTCTCAGAAAGCCTTTTTATGTTGATCTAATGACCGCTAATTCCCGTGAGTGTAGGGGCAAATACAAATCCCGCCTTATTCGATCCTCGCGAACTCAAGCTCGATATCGTGATGGGCGGGTTGGTGTGTAAGCGTGATGAACATGGTGGTGGTGAGGGTCAGCCATGGGATGCGAGGAGTTGGACGGTGGCGGGTTGGTTTAGGGCGAAGTGGAGGTTGTTGCTTTGTTGATATTGGTTTTGATATGAAAGAGGGTGAGTAGATTTAAAAAGGTAGTAGACTTGAAAAGGTTGATGTGTAACGTAATCGTGAAAATAGGGGATGGATGGGGTAAACGAACGAACGAACGAAAATTTAAAGACATATGACTTGGCGCGATGAAAACAATGGCCAATGGGGATGGCAGACAATATTGTACACTCTTCCAATTGATCTATACCCACCCTTTTGTCTTCCTTCTTCCTGAATTTCCTTCTACTATACATTTTGCCCCTTCCTTGCCATCATTCAAGATTAGTTCACTCCTCTGAGTCTCAATCTCCGATTTTAGAATTCCGAATATACGCCGCCCACTGGCTGTTGACTACCGAACTACCTACTCGCACATCTTCTACCGGGCAAGTAGGCAGGTAGGCACTTTTGCGATGACTGTCGGTCATTCTTCACAATTTCTTCTTTCCCTGCTCGACTTTCTGCGCAACGGCGAACGCCTTTCCAGTTGCTCTCATGCTGCTGAATACACAGCCTGTAACGGTGACCGTCAGCAAGTATCCAACAGAAAAAATACATTTCTCCCATCCCATCTCACCCCCTTCCCCCTTCCCCCTTCCCCCACACCCCTCCAATTAAATAAACAAACCAAGGAAGGAGAAAACTCACACAACGGAATGACAATCCAAGCACCATTCATGAACACAAAGTAAAACCAGAAATAGTACGGTTCCGGACGGTAGTGTCGTTGTTGCTTGTAGATGTCGTCGAAGAGGCTGGTGGTGTAGTACAGAATATCGCCGTAGAATTGGCCGGTTGAGACCAGGGCTTGGATTGGGTGTCGGTAGGGCGAATCGATGGTTATGAGGAGTGCGGTTAGGAAGGAGAGGGGGCCCCAGAAAATCTGTTGGGTATGTGAGTTGGGGGTTGAGGTTTGAAGTTTGGATATGAAGTTTGGTTGTGAGGTGGGAGGGGTGAGACGGGTAAGATGGGATGACATCGGGAGACGTACAGCTGTCCAAGACTCCATACAGAGAACGAATGGATCAGAAGCCATGTATCTCGAATCAGATAACGCGTATTCCTTCCACAACTGCCCGAAGAAATCATTCATGCTAGCCATTCGGTGGTGGTTATACATGAAGTATCCCTCGAAGAAGAGATGGATCGCACCGCCTAACAACCAGTCAGTCCCATATCCCCTCTCATCTCTCAAGGGAATTCTTCCAGTGAAGGACACTCACAGAGAACGAACCACAACACCAACGCCCGATCCGTCTTCTTCAACCCCGGATTGATCTTCTTCACCACCACCAGCGCAACGGCCATAATAGCAGCCCATCCCGCGCCAAATACAGCGATCAGAGTCACGACATCCCAGTTATTGGCGACGTAGGTCCCGCCTGAGAGGACGACGGTTTGGGGGAAATATGGATGCTGGACCACGACTGCTGGATCTGGAATTGGAATTGAGTTTCCCATTTTTGGGGATGAGATGAGATGACTTCTGAGTTTACTGGAGGCTGGACCGTCTCTGTGTTTTTATAGCTGAGTTGGATGCGAGACTCACGAGGTCGATATACATATATATATATACAATTCGATGAGAAGGGGGGGCACGCGATGATCCGATTGTTTACTCTGACTTTCCGTTCCGGTGAGCAAGACAGGGGTCAATCCTTGGCGGAGATTTACAAATGTGGCCTCCTACTTTTCGACAAACACTTGAGAAAAATGGCAAGTACAAAGATAATGATATGATGATGTTGAAACATGAATTATTTATTGGCTATTTTTGAAGCATTTGTAAAGATGGTATTGGGCTTGAAGACCTGCTGTAGTGAAGAAGTTGGAGTTTGAGGTGCCTCTGTCGACCGGCCACAGAATATTCCGCCGCACCCTGGGTTGGCACTGGAGAGGTTGATTGGAAGGTTTAAATGCGGTTGGTTGGGTACCTAGGTTTAAGGCGGCGTTGGGGAAGAGGAAAGGTTGGTTACCTTATCTTTGCTCAGCTCCCGTACTTTCCAGTTCTTTGTACAGTACGGGTTGTAGGTATTTTCCGAAACGTGGTACCTCGATACCGTATTTCATTTATTACGCCAGATGGAATTTCAAGCATACCTTAGGTTTCATTGGTCCAGGACTCTTACCCGTATTCACATGATCATCGATGGTCCAGACTCCAATGCCCCAACGTCCAAAACAAATATAGATACGCACGTGATGTGTCGTTTAAGATAGTTTTCGGGCTAGTGTTTCCCCCTTATCGAGACAAAGGTCCACTCTTGGTACGTAAGCTCGAGGTAAGGTCCTGATAGCCTCAAACTCAGTCAGATCTGGGCCAACAAACACTTTTACATATCTTTCGACTATGGTTGTTATGGTCAAAGTTACGAGTGCTGCTTTGACATCACAGCTCCTTATTATGCATTTCTTCTATGCATTTCTTCTTTTCTTATTGACCGCTGCCATCCCGTGCCATTCATCCCATCCGAAGCCGCAGCTGCGATGCTGCCCTGCCCTGCCCTGCCCTGCACGTAATGGAACGGCCATCCTCTTTTTCTTTTTTTGCCCTGGCTCAAATTCAGGCAGCGGCATCCTCTTCTCAGTCGTGCAGACTCCATGCTCGGATCACGCGAAGCTGATTGGATGCTGCCCTCGACGCTACGACCAGAACGCCTTTGGTTCAAGCATATCTCGCCGCTTTGAGAGAGCTCGATGCCGTCTGCTCCAGCTCCAGGGCCTGCATTGTATGCCTGCCCGCATCCACTCTGTCTCTTTCCTTTGACCTCGTCATCCGACTCCGACTCCGACTCCTCACTCACTCACTCACTCACTCGCAACTCTCTCTCACCCCATCCCTTCCCTTCCCCTCCCTTTCACAGATAGCACAGCACAGCACAGCACAGCACACACAGCTCAGCTCATCTCAGCTGCAAACAGCAACATCATCACTGGCGAGGTAAGTCAAATCTGCCCTACTATCACTGATAGTTGCAGTACCAGGAGATCAGCATTTCATCAGAATGGCATTACGATATACAGCCAGCCTAGCCAGCCCAGATATCTGTCGACTTCTGCCACTGCACAGCGACGAGTAGTCAGTCTCCTGCAGGCTGGCGAGGCTGGCCTTATACGAGGAGTAAGTAAGAGTGCTTGCTGGAGAGGCAGCTCGCACCACGCACCACGCAGCACGCACACCCTCGAGGCCACCGTAGTCCGGTAAGCGGGCCAGTGTCGACTGCCGTAGCTCTCAAGGGCATGTGCCAAAAGCGGCCAGGCTCAAGTTCGCTAGGTCGCTCTTTCCTGAGGAAGGGCCACTCACCTTCTTGTCTCCCCCTCTCTCTCTCCTCGCATTCACATCACCATTTTACTCATTCTTTCCAACGGCTGCCATTCACTCTGACAATTCCTTGGTACTTCTCATCCAGCTGCTATCTAGGCTCAGCACTCCGCAGGATTATCAACATTTCATCAACAGCGATCAGCCCGCCTCCTCGACCGGCCTTGTCCTTCGAGATCTCCTCTTTCATCTTCACACCCTTCGCCTCCACCAGCAGCCTTGAAGAGTCTTCTCCCGCACCCTCGAGTCGATTACAGGCCCTCAACCTCGATTACGAACATCACTGCACCGTTGACGGCCATACACATCCTCTGGAAGGGGTCTACAATTGTTGACTTGCCTGTGCTGCCTCCGCCCTCCCCGTAGCTCAAGTCCACCGCGTCGACCAGGATCGGTCACAGGAAACTTCTCCAGTCTTTTCCAACAACTGATGACAGCCGTTATCGTTCTGGCAACCTTTGCTCGCTCTGCGACACCTCTTTCGATCGAGTCGCGGCCGTCTTCGTCATGCGACTCAGGCCAAAGGAGCAGTGAACTCACCTTGAACCTCCCACTTGTACAGCCACCTGGAGGCTCCTGCTAGATGATGACAGAAAGGCCCCTTTCAATCTCAACGCAGAACGCGACTCCGACTCAGACGGCTTTCCACTCTGCAGCGTTGAGCTCCGCGAGCGATGCGCGTCCCATCATCGAGTCCGCAGAGGAGGAGCCTTACACCATCAAGTGCATCTGCGACTACGGCGACGACGATGGAAACACAATCTATTGCGAGAAGTGCGATACATGGCAACACATTGAATGCTTCTACCCCGGACAAGTTGATGATGCGTCGCGAGAGGAATTCGATCATTCTTGTGCTGACTGCAAACCGCGACCGTTAACATTAGACCGGCGTCATGCGACCGAGCGGCAGCGACTCCAACGGCAGAACAAAGCAATCAACGATAGCCCGGACAAGAAAACAAAACGGCCGCCCTCGAAGAGCCACAAGAAGAAATCGAAGCCATCAGATCTTCAAATAAATGGTCATCACGATCACGATCATCACAAACATGGCAGTCCCTCCGATCATCACCCTCACACGAAGAAGTCGAAAGCTCATCGATCGACTCAATCTGTCAGCTCTCAGATGAAGCGCAGCCCTCCCTTGAATTCCAGACCTCACAATCATGGTCATCCTCCAAGTCGAGCCCACACACCTCCCGAGGTTGGCGATGTCCGTATTCATGATTACAACGATCGATTCCTCACCCTTTACAATGGTGATGATTCCGTCACCATTACCACTTCTAATGCCTTTGCACATCTGGATGTCTCGAACCGGATCGCAACCTGGCTCCGAAGTCCAGAAAAGCTGAAAGAAGATGCCAATGCCGTCAAGAAGGAGGTCTTCTCAGTTCTTAAGGTTCCCGTTGAGACCCTGAAATGGCCAGTTCTACGGATTGACACGAAAAAGGTTCCTCAGGACCAGGGCCCGACACTCACTTGGCGATCGGTACGCAACACAACGCACCTTTCAGAAGCCGGACGAATATGCCCCATGCATGGTGTTATCAAATTCCAGGTAGATTACTGCAGCGATCCTGCAAACCGATGGGCAGAGGTTGCACATCCTCTACCATTTGTTTTCTTTCATCCTCAGTTACCCTTGGTAATCGACATGAGGGTGGAGGGCTCGGAATCCCGCTACGTGCGACGCAGTTGTCGTCCCAATACTTCTCTAGAATCCTTCCTTGCACATGACACAGAATACCACTTCTGGTTGACAAGTGAACGGCCCTTGGCTGCTAATGAGCAGGTCACCATCCCGTGGGATTTCCGATTCCCCAACGAAGTTGGTAATCGATACAAGCGCCTGCTGAATCTCGAGGATGAAGGAGCCGTCTCAGATCTGTCTGATATGACCGTTGATGAGTATGATACGCTTTCGAGCCTTGCATTTACGGTCCTCTCCGACCACGGCGGCTGTGCGTGTGATCTCGGAGCCGAATGCGCGTTTGTTCGGTTCCATCAAGACTACCTCGGGAGGTTGCATACGCAATCCAACGGCATCAAGCCGAAGAAGGGTCGGAAGCCAAAGCAGAATCACGTTTCGCCAACAAGTACTGGCCATGCCACAAATAGTCGAGCTGCGAGTGAAGGGCAGGGTGATCAGGATGAGGACGACGACAATCGGTCTGTATCCGGCTCGTTTCGAAGCAAACCTCACAGTCGAGACATGACTCCATCACACAATGGGGAATCCAACGGTATCTTGACGGAGAACTCGGAGCGAGAAAAGAGAAAGCTAGCAGCCCTTGAAGACTCTTTCAGGAAGATGGAGCAAGGACAACCAGCGAGAAAGAAGAAGCGAGCTTCTGATGGTTCAAACATGTCCGTATCCTCCCACACCGCCGGAGCCCATCCTACGCCCAAACAACGGCAACGTTCTGTTGCCCCTCGGCCATCAATCTCACAAGCCTCTGGTCCTGCTACCAATGGTTCTCGTTCTCACAAGTACGTTGATGCGAGCACAGCATCAAGACGACCATCTGGTTCTCCTATTAGCACAGCTTCACCGACAGGTGCCGTCCGCTCCCCAGATACTCGCGCCTCCCCGGCCCATTCGGTAGCATACCGCTCGCGGCATACCTCCGCCAATCCCAAGCCTACCTATGCGGAGGCTGGTACGCAAACTGACGAGGTGGAAAACGCCTGGTGGAACGAATCTACCCCCAAGCAGAAGAGGTCGATTTTGCCGTTATCGAAGCGTCTGCTAAGGAACCGGCATAACATACAAAAGCAACAGCAGGCACGGGCCGCTCAACAACCTGCCCCCGCGAATCCTGGCGATGGTAGCGTTCGTGCATCCCCGACTGTGTCTGTGGACCTAGATCCGTCTGGTCTCGGGGATCGCCACCAGACCTCATCGCCGACGGACACAAAAGGTCGCAATATGAGCATATCATCCTCGACGCCTTCAGTCGATGTATCCGGCTCGGTGGATGTAGTCATGACCGACGCGCCGGCCGCTACGTCTGGGACCACCATCAAACCTCCCCCGCCACCATGGCCCAGTCAGTCCAACAGTATTGGCCCGAAACCTGTACCCGGGCAAAAGTCTCCAGATCTGAGGGTCCAGATGCCACCCGCCCCTATCTTCTCCACTCCTAATATATCAGCACCACTTTCCGCAACCGGTACCGCAACCCCGTCGTCTGCCTCCTCTACCGCACAGTCTCCGTTCGGGACTGCGCATTTCCCACCTCCGCTGGGTACTACTGTTGTCAACGGTATTACTCCAAGCCCAATCAAGACGACAAAGAAACTTAGCTTGAGCGATTATGCGGCGAGGAGGAAGAAGACAGACACATCCAATGCAGTCAAGCCTGCATCAGGAAGTAGTCCAACTATCGCCCCAGCGGCTCTCAAGCCCTCTTTATCAACACTCGAGGAGGTGAAAGCACACGGCGGTCTGGATGGCTCCGCAATTGTTGAATCTCCAGCAGCGGTAGAGAAGACGGTGAACCCTCTAGCGGTGGCTGGGTCAACTTCGGAACACCCACCGAATGCCTCGCCATCGGAAAAGCCTAATGGCTCGTTGTAACATACATAGATTTTCGTCACAGCGCTTTTACTGCTGGTCGTTTTAACTCGTCCTGAGTTTCTTCTTTTCTTTTTCCAATGCTTTTTTGTAGTCCCTCTTTCTATTCATGGGATTTGAGCGTTTTTCGGGACTGGGATGGCACGGCATGGCCTAAACCCATGGGGGGTCAAAACGGGGCTTGGGATAGTCTCTGGACTGGCTGGGCTGGCTGGTTGGCGTATTAGGGTGGCCTTCTTTTTAACTTTGCTTGAGCTGATGGATGGAATGGACGGGTCTGCACTGACCTTTGTCTGTCTTTTTGAACAGCACTATGAATGGTGCGGTGGGGTGGGGTTTCTCTCGTCGAATGAATAAAGGAATGGAGGAAGGATACGATACGATATGACAGCTCGCGATGATGATGAGAGAGAGCGAGAGAGCGACAGAGAGCAACGGGGAGTTGAGATGCAAACACAGAGATGGAGGGTGAGAGGGTAAAATACCCCTTGTTGTACCATTAGCTGATGAAGAAGCCTCAACGGCAAAAAAAGAAATTCAAATCCAAATCAAATTAAACAAAACTATCCCCATAGTTTTATTCTGCAAGTGTGTGCAGACCATAGTCGGGGAGATGTGCTGACCTTTTGAGCGAACTTGATTTGAGTGTGAGTGGGCTTTTATACGAGAAGAAGAAAGAAAATGAAAAGGAGAGGAAGTGATTACTCATGACTACCTACCTAAGTCATGAGCCACAAGACCTCGCGTCCACATGGATACCTTGATATCTAGGTACCTACAAGTAGCTAGCTAAGCTAGGTCCAGGTACCAGGTGCCTTGTGCCTTGTGCCTTGTGATTCCCCTCGTATCCACTTCACTTTATGGCGTTATAGGTGGGTAGGTACCTAGCGAGTCACACGGTGGAGAGGTGGCGAAAAGAGCAAGACGAGACGAGACAAGACAAGACAAGACAAGACAAGACAAGCCAAGACAAGACAAGACAAGCCACGATATTTGGCTGGGCCTTGATATGGAGTCATGGACACGGCTCCGTCATTGAAATCAGAGTCTGGATTGTTTATTTGTTTGTTTGTTTGTTTATTGTTTTGCCATGTTCTTTTTCTTTTTCTCATTCTTATTTTTGGGGAGAAAGAGAGATTCTTAGGTTTCAATATTCGTTCCTGTCTTATGTGTCTGTTTGTGGTGCAGTCTGTCTGCTATGGATAGATAGATAGATAGATAGATAGATGTATATGACGATGTCACTATATTCCACCAAGCGATTCGTTTCGATTCGATTCGATTCCATTTGATTATATTCTCACATCACGGTTTGGAAATAAAAGTACGAAAGCTAGTTGTGGTTGTTAATGAATGGTCGGTCGAGTTTGATTGAAATCCCTTTCTTTGATATTTCTGAGCTGGACGTAGTGCACATACATATCCGTCTATATTTCTACATGTAAAGTAAAATATAAGTGTACAGGCGCTTTGCTTCGAGAGGGATCTGTTGTTACACTGCTGTCTGTTCCATCTCATATTCAGGCTAGGATAGACATCCGACGTAAGATGCTCTGGTCATATACACGCTGTAGAGATTGTCCGACTTAACCGACTGACTTTTTACCTTGCTACGGCCATCTACCTCGCTCTCTTACTTCCTCCCCAAGTTATCCGACTCAAAAATCAACAGCGCGAAATTGTGCCTCACGAATAAGCCCAGCAACCCCACCGCCGTCTGCATGATCAGAATCTCAATCGCAAGCCTGTCCTCCCGCTTCGGACCAAACCATACTAGCCACAGATTCAGGATCGTGAAGTTGGAACTCGACACTATCTGTCCATCTTCATTCCACTGCACTCTCAGCAGTTTCAGTTTATGCAGGATCGTAAGAATGAGCTTCACGTGTTGTTTAGGCGGGTATGTATACTCCGTGACAGACGCTTCCATGAGTCCGGTCCGGGCGTTGAACCGTGGGAGACGGTGCCGCGGACAGGGGATCAGACGGAAGAGCTGAGGAGCCGAGTACACGAAGTTGAAGATCTGGGGAATGAAGAGCAAGAGCAGGGTTTTCGAGAAATGGCCACATATACCCACGACGGCAAACACCATGCCTGCGAAATAGCAGTACGTGTCTCCGACGAAGACTTTGGATGGATACCAGTTGTGGCAGAGCAGTGCGAGGGAGACGCCTATGAAAGGTAGGAGCATGTACAGCGAGAAGAGATGCGAGTCCGTTGCTGGGTGTAGTGGTGGGAACGGACCGATCAGGTAGAAAGCGTCGTTGATAACAAGGAGGAAGGCAATGACGAGCGACTGCGCGACTTCGATGCCATTTATCCCCGCGAGGATGTTGATGCTGTTCGGACAGAAGATAGCGACAGCCGCCATGTACACGTAGTAGAGGAAGCCGAGGTCGAAGAGCCCGCCTAGGTATGGGCGCAAGGGGATTGGGATCACGATGTGCGTTACGCCGAAATCTACAAAGTAGACGATTAGGAGGGGGATGCTAGCGATTCCTGGGATGAAGAATTTGTGCCGCCATCGGATGTCGAAGAGGTCGTCGCCGACGCCGAGGATGCAGACGGATTGCAGGGAGAGGATGGCGGAGAGGTAGGATGCTAGCTGGGTGTTGTTAGCTTGAAGTTTGGGTGGCGTGAATTCGAGGAAGAAAGAATAGAAGATGTGATAGTGAGACTGAAAGTGTGTATTGGTAGGGCTCAACAGTTCTGAATGAGTACAGGACCTGGAAATGAAGAGTGGACTTTTAATGTCCATGTTCAGAGCCGAGATTTTGATAGTTTCGAATACCGGAATATGGTTAGACATTTGAACATATTTGAAGAGAATGTTTTCAAATATGTTAAACGAGAATTGTGCTAACAGACATGAAAGGCCCAGCAGGAAGACCATAATTGCGCTAAAAGAAAAGAACCATTGCCAATTTGGTGAACACTAGTCCAGATCTATGATTTTGGAAAATCCCGCAACTGAATTGATCTTCTAAACACAAAACAAAAAATTCCACATGATTCAGAGATATACATACCTTGCTATGAGGAAAGCGGTGCAAAAACCTCCCACTTTGCACAGTCTCCATCTCCAAAACAACATCTCGATTTCCCCCTCCAGACGTAGCAGCCACAATGTCCTTGTAGAACGGAAACGGTATAAAGACAATGATCATCAACAGATAAACCACTGCGCAAACCGCACCCATCGTCTCAGGAATCTCCTTCTTGTGAACCTTGGACATATCCTTCCCCTTCAAACCCGCCTTCATGAACGTCGGCCCTAGCCATCTTATCATCGAATACGACGCCGCGAACGCAATGCCGCTAAATGCTAGGGATGCGATAAGAGGCTCGCCATCGCCCCGAAAGGTGTTCGAGATGATGCCCACGCAGGCGAGGGTGAGGGAGAGGAGGCTGAGGGATTCGGTGAAGGAGAGCGTGGATGCCGTTGAAGAGGGCATTGGATTGTGCCGTATCACCATGCTGGTGAGTTGTGTAAATATGCAAAAGAATGAATGTGAAGTGAGTGAAATTGTCGGCCGGCGATTAAGTGTTCATCGTTCATTGAGATTCATGATGACGAGGCTTGATCGGCGCAAGGCTGAGGAAGATGCCACGAGTCCGTCCGGGCCCTCGGCTCTTTTAGGCCTGGTCTCAGCCATGGTATCTTTGATCATTCTCTCGATATCTTCCCCTTTTCCATCTTTGTTCCAAGCGACATGTAAAGTCTTTGAAGATGTTGCTGTCTACATTATTTGACCCCGTTCTTCTCATGTTCTTCTGCATGTAGTTGCGGTCTTGAGATGGCGCAATATACGTCATTCGACAGAGTTGGCATCTGAAAGTACGTCTCCAAGCAAATTCCTCACTACGAAGTACGAAGCCCGAGATCAGAGGAGACATGTTCAATTCTGTCGGGTGCAGAGGGTAATGTTGCCAATCGAGTGCTTAGTTCTCTTGAAACCCATTCGGAGCTCATGATAGCTTCGTTCAGAATGTCGAGTCAACATTAAGATCGGCTGACAACGAGTGAACACTGACATTCTGCAAGCAACTTCTCTGGATATACACCCTTTGTTCGAAAAGTGACGCGAACACAGGACGGACAATTTTCCAATAAGGCCGTACGTCTGACCACGAAAGAGAATTATGACCCGCACACAAGTTTATCCAAAGGAGTCGATCTCTAGGTGGCCTTCTCGTCGTCCGATTGTACTCTACATACCTTTTGCCCGCGCTCCTCTCAACTTATTTCGGACTGTTGGCTAAACTCGGTTTCAGATCTTCCCGGAAGTGACTGTTGCCCAGCGATTTGAATTTCCATTTCATCACGGATGGAGCCGTTCCTTGGGTTTCTTGCATTTAACCTGATGTTGCGGCTACTGCGCCGGAAAAGCCTCATTTCACCTCGTCAGACTTCTCTCCCCACAATGTCCCTGTATTCCGTTCCATGGAGTTATCCTTTCAATTCAGGAACGGGGTCATTTGACCATCTTCGATATCAAGTGAACAATGTTGCTTGATATTGAAATATTACCACGAAGTCAGGGGGCGCATTAATTGTGCCAATGAAGAGCTAGTCTGCGCAGAATCTGAGCAAGTAACAATTTCTATTTGTCGTCGTTTGGCTATATTACTGCTGTGACGATCCTCAGTCAAGCCACAAAGTCCACTCGTTCCCGTTGATTTGGTTCAGAGCCTGACCAATGTCGGATATCGGATTACACGGCTTTAGTGTTTGGCAGATTTCCTAAATACCCATGCCGAATTTCCCCTTATTCCATCTGGCATCGGCAAAGTTCTCATGTCGGTTTGATGCTATTGTTAATCCATCACTCATAAAGTCTAGCACCGACCTGTGAAACATGGAGGCCTAGTATCTCCATTTTTGTTTACAACTTTCAGACTTTGATTCAGTGGCAGGTATGATGGGTTTGTTTCAGCTTATTTTTGGTGCTGTGTTGCTTCTTAGTACAGGTATGGAATCCTCAACATCCCTCCTTGCATGATCTGACCACGTCCAGTGTATGGTCAAGTTCTAAGTGTTTCATACTGCGATCCTCTAACGACTATCTGCTATTCTTCGTACACAAACGAGCGGGGTATTTCGTACCGAATCGCTCTTCCAAATGCTACAGAAGCACCTAGCGATGCCATCATTCAGATTGTTGCTCCGATTGGGTTCGGATGGGCAGCTTTTGCTTGGGGAGGTACCATGGTATGGAATCCGTTGACGATGGGATGGGCAAATGGTACTACTAGTGCAGTTGTATCTTCACGATTTGCATAGTAAGCTGATACCCCTTTCATAACATCATCTCTTGCTAACATATTACAGTGGGTTGAGCCAACCAGGAACCTACGATGGGGCCGAATATACACATCTTCGTGGAACAGGAACAAATGCTACCCATTGGACCCTCACCGTTTTTTGTCGAGGCTGTACCGCTTGGCCTAGTAACGACGAATCGATTGCCTCGATCAACTACACGGGAACGTCGAATGTTGCATGTGCTCAAGCAAAAGCACCTGTAGTCGATCCCACAGATAATGCCACGGCATTCAATTATCACGACAGCTTTTCAAAATGGGAACATGATTTCAAGGCAGCACGAAGCCCGTTGTTTGAGACCTGGGTGCAGGCAAATTCGTTGTCAACATATTCCTCGGCAATACCTAGCAGCACTTCCAGTTCGACGTCATCCACCTCGACGACGTCAACACTTCCCGCTACAGGTTTGGCAAGCCCTACTCGGCCTGTCCCAACTCTACCTATTCCAACATCCTGCCCTGGCGTTCCAGCTGCCAAGTATGAAGGCGTAGTAGCAAGAGGATGGAGAGCAGCAAAAGTCAAGGGCGGAATGGGTGCAGCACGTGGAGTCATTTTCGACACAGCAGGAAATATCCTCGTTGTGGAAAGTGGCAAGGGGATTACAGCACATACCGTCGGCATTGATGGCTGCATCACTTCAAGCAAAACGATCATACCTCAAAGAAGTCTCAGCCATGGCATTGCTCTAGATGCAAATGGTACCACCCTGTACGCAAGCTCGATGACAAGCGTTTGGAAATGGACGTACGACCCCAAGGCTGTGGCTGTTGTTGGAGCGTCTGAGATGATCATTTCTGGAATGTCTAACTCGGGCCATCCATCTCGCACCCTTGTCATCCCGCCCAATCACCCTAATCTGCTCCTCATCAGCCATGGTTCAGGCGACAATCTCGATTATTCTTCAGGAGATATGAAGACTCAGCGTGCTGTTATTAAGGTCTTTGATATGATTACGATCCCAAAAGCTGGGTACAAGTTTGTTACAGATGGCTATCAAGCAGGGTACGGGCTTCGTAATGAAGTTGGACTTGCTTTTGATGGCAACAGCATGTATGCCAACTCATTCCTTTCCTTTGGTATATCTAACCTGCTCCTAGGATGTGGGGAGTCGAAAATGGATCAGACGAGATCAAACGCACAATCAGCAACTCGACAGTGGACATACATCGGGATAATCCAGCAGACGAATTAAACTACCTAGGCGACGTCTCCGTCCCAAACACAAAATGGTACGGCTACCCCACATGCTACACAATCTGGAAACCCAGCGACATCACCGATAAAGCTTTCGCAGTCGGTGATCAATTCGTACTTGCACCCAACGGCACCTTCAGCGACGAAACCTGCCAGACCAAATCCGAGCCAGCGCGTCTGGCTTTCCAAGCTCACTCCGCACCACTAGACGCGAAATTCGATTCTTCTTTCCAAAACCTGTATGTTGCTTTCCATGGCTCTTGGAACCGTGTACCGACTACTGGGTACAAAGTCGTAGCTGTGCCATTCACACAAGTTGCTGATGGATCGTACAAACCTACGGCTCCGTCGCATAGCACGACTGGTTATGTGGATATATGGTCTAATGTTAATGTGACTTCTTGTGGTGCGACGTCTTGCTTCAGACCGGTTGGGATCGCGTTTGATGCGTTTGAGAGGATGTATATTACAAGTGATGCGACTGCTGAAGGAGAGCTGTGGATTCTTGGGAAAGTATAAGTTGGAGAGGTTGTTGGAAGAGCATCTAGAGTGTAAACACAATCACAAACACCTAGCATTTGTAGAAATGGCAAAGCATTGAGGATTTCTCATTATAACCCAGCCATGAACTCCTTCATCATCAAAGTCGATGTCTCGGCCACCTGGGACGCCAAGATCAGAGTCCGGGGAGAAGAGCCACAAAAACGCGCTTTTCGAACCCCTGTCTCGGCAGACGCGTAAAGAATGGCCTATGACGCAAAGGTAAACATCCGTGTCCCGATGCTTATTTAACTCCTGTCCCCCTGATTCTCCATTCCACCCATCCCAATTGAATCACCTGAAAGTAACGACATTAATTGCAAATCAACAGCTACATCTACACAATGCCACCAAAGCGTAAAGCACTCGCTGATTCCAGCTCCAACAAGGATGCTGCAGCCAAACCTCGCAATGCAAAGGCTGCAAAGACTTCAGCTACTTCTGATGCTTCGAAGAAGATAGCTGCGAAATCGAAGGGGAAAAATGCTGCTCCTAATGCTGCTACTGCAGAGGAAGTGAAAAAGAATTCTCCTGCTGCTAAGGGGGCGAGCAAATCAAAGGCACAAGCTGTTAAATATAGCAATGCAAATACTGTAAGTCCGGTCCCACAACATACTCTGGCTCTGAAAGAATATCGACTAACAAACTCCCTAACAGCTAACCAAGAAACCCCAATGGACAAACCTCCAATGGCCAAACATCGGCGACTTCCTCGATGACAAAGACCAGGACATGCCAGAAGACGGCCAGCTCATCGATGAGTTCTGCTTCCGGGTGTCTGATCTTGGTCTCCCCGTCACCGAAGATGGCATGAAACAATGCGAGAAGCTGGATAAAGAGTATTCAAAAAGGGATCAAGACAGGCATGATATGCATATCTACAATGACTGGAATGGATGGGCCATGTGCGAGCTCTTTGAAAATTATGTTGGTGATCCTGGGCGGCCGTGTTTTTTTCTGGATGGGACAGTGCTGACGTTTTGATTTATTAGCTGAAAGATTTCAGTAAGGATGTGCTGAAGAAGACTACCAGTCCGTTCCAGAAATGGGCCTATGTTGAAGGTCTGGCTGTGTACCTCTTCGGCGCGGAAATGGAAATGGTCTACTTCATCGGTATGTTCTCTACCCAAAGTCCTCAACCCAAAACTCACATTCGACCAGGTAACGAAGATGGCGACCGTGTGAAGGAAATAGCCGGACTCTTCGGAACTATGATCCTCACTGCCTTCGAAGTCCTGAAAGAACACGACTTATTCACAACAGACTCGGAAGTCAACAACATCGGCATCATCTCACTCCTTCTCTTGCAGTTCGTGAAATGTGACGCTGTTGATTTGGATTGCGATTGGGCTTCAGAGGTCGTAAGGATGTGTGATGAGGTGGGTATCAAGCTTGATAATGTTGTGAGGAAACAGGTTAAGGTTGATAAGAAGGATATCAAGAAATGGAGGGATGCGTACAAGAAGAAGCAGACGAAGAGTAAGTATGCGGGGAAGGACGACAAGGGGAATGGGTATAAGCATTTTGCGGAGAAGAAGGACTGGAAGCCGGAGGATGATTTAGAAAATGACTTCAAGATGTGGTATCGATGGGATTGGAAGCTTGAGGTAAGTGATGCTTTGAGAATCTCGTTGGGTGATTGCTGATGATTTGGACAGTACAATGCTTTTCAGAAGAGTGGAAGTCATCCTGGAGGAACGCATCATGATATCAGTAAGATGAGCAAGACTCAGAAGAAATCTCATACCCTTGGCACTAAGGCCTTCTCGAGGAGGATTGGAATTGAGTCTGATGGGTATGAATCTTGAGCGAATGTTGGATCCCTTCTCAAATGGGGCTCGAAAGAAATGGTGTAAGTGAGCGAATTGTTGAGTCATCTGTAGGATAGTGTAAAATATCAAGCGTAGCGGAGAGAAAAGGAAACTGTTTTCTACTGAATTTCCTGTTTTCGAAACTAACAATCCGACGAAGGTTCTTCCTTTCATTGTTCCATAGTACATTTACTTCTTGAAATCCCCCAACTTTCAATTCCCCGTGTCTCCATCCTCCAGAGCAGATTTCCGAACTGTCCACCACGTCAATGATCCTTCGGAATCTCCACCCCATTACCCTCATGCAGCGGACTCCCCTTCCAAGTCTTCACCATACTCGCTAGCCCCTCACCCCCACCTCCCTCACTCCTCTTCCCCTCCAACACACTCATCCCCAGCATCTCCTCATACAACGGCACGCTCCTCTTCCAATCCCCCGTATACAACATGCTTCCCCTCAGATACGGCATCCCCTCTAGCGTCTCCTGGATACAAGCTAGCATCCAACGACCAAGTCCTTTGCCTTGATGTGCATGTTAGACGAATACATCGCTAAGATAGGCCATGGTGACGAAATCGGTCATGAGGCGGCCAAAGCCGATAAGTGTTGCGGAAGGGGGCAGAGAGGTCATGTTCTTCTCATTTGAGAGTTCTATATGATCAAGAGGGGATGCAAGGGAGAAGACGCCGAAACAGAGATTATGGTCGAGGAAGGTGCGCATTACTTCTTCTGGAAGGGGGGTGGCCCAATACATTTCTTTGGTGGAGAAGAAGGCGTTGACGTCGGAGGAGGAGATGAGAGATGAGTTGGTTGTTATGAGATAGTTGTCTCGGGTCCATGTGAGGGTCTTGAGGGAGGTGGTTATGGACGCCATTTTGGGGTGTTCTGTTCAGTTGAAAAAGAATATCGAGGTTGGTTTTTTAAGGTCTTACTTGGACATGAGCGATTGAGATATGTGGATTTTGGGTGAAAAAGGCTCTGATTTTGACTTAGATATAGTTCGCTGCCAAATTGAGGTTGTACAGTTTAGTAGATTTCGCAGTTCAGTTGGTTGCTTTAATCTCAGCGAGGTATGAGTCAATGGCGATGCTGTTCTCTTGTTGATCAAATCTAACACGCCCTTGTTACCCACTCTTCCGGAAATTCGGAGTACAAAACAAGATCAACCTGATAACAGAATAAGCTATTGACGAGTAAAGTTCGAAATGTCTATCAAACTCAGATTTCTTCATATCGATTTCTACTGCATCACTGATCACTGAAGTTCTCTCAGCGAGTGAACTCGGGAGCTGCAAGTGAGACTCCTGATGTGCGAGGGACAACTCCTAAAATGGCAAACCTGCTTATGAATCCATTATTTAAAGCCTTTGTTAGGGTCAAAAAAAGGTGACTGGCAGGTTAAATATTGGAAGGACTAATCAATGTTTATTCGTAATGGATCCTCTAAAAATGGTGGATTGTTCCTCGCCAAGCAAGCTTCAATGTCCCGCCCTCGTTCTGCCCTCGATGGGGAGGGACAATGACCCAGCAATTAAGTTTTACAGCTTCCATGACTTTTTTTTGGATGATCAATCGTTTGTATTTTGGGAAATAAATATAATACATCTTTGATGTGAAATTATCAAAAAGAAGACAATGCCTATCAAGGAGTATTGAGTTGTTTGTGAGAACTTAGTCACCATGACCCAGTTAGACTCGCCTGATTATCGGAGCCAAAGTGAAGGCAGAACACAACAAAATACGAAGGCCACCTGTAACATTTCCGATGAACATTTTTAGCCAAAAAAAAAGAAGTTGGCCCAAGACGGGGGCAAAAAGGAAAAAAACTGCGTTTTTGATCACTACGAGGGTCGAACTCGCGACCTTGGCGTTATTAGCACCACGCTCTAACCAACTGAGCTAAGCGATCATGGTTATGAATGGTTTCAAACGGCAAGTTTCTTGTTGTTGGATGATGAAACTGTGCTTATTTTGATACTTATCAGCTATAAAAAATTTCAACATGGCTCAATTTCAAAGTGTGGGCTTGTGTCGCTTAGCGAGTTAGGGGAGACTGTGGACAGGGGGCTTCGCCAGGCCCCTTTCTCTCCTCCTTTTCTCCACCAGCTCTGCCCCGCCTTCCTCTTGCTTGCTGTTATTCTGTTCTTTTTTGTTATCCTGCTTTCTCCACCTTCTTTTCCCCTTCCACCCTTTAATTTCTCTTACGCCGTTGTTTAAGGAAGCGCAGTTCTCACTGGGGCCTAGAAGACAAAGGAGCGAGGGATAAAAACCGAAGCACGATGAGCCGAAGAACAAAGAATCAAGAAGCAAATAATTGAGATTGCCGCAAGGAGTCTCTGATTTTAATATACAAATACTTCAAATACTTAAAGTTCTTCTTTCAGCTAGGCTTTCTCTCTCTGCTCTGATGCCGGTGGATTTTAAGAAGAAGGCTCGCCTTCTCGTTGTCCAGGTATAAAATAAAAAAAAGGGTTCCCCAAAACAAAAATCAAAAACATACAACAGCAGGTATTCGCTGGTGGTCACCCACCCAACTACTAATCTGCCGATCTGAGGCTTGTGTATGGCAGAGCGGACGGGATGCCCAATTTTCCTCAGTCTGTGGTCGTATGTAGCAGGTAAACTTCTAACCAGGTATAGAAATCTCTTTAACCTGTGGTACAAAAGCGTCAAGTCGCGAACGTGGTGATTGGTTCCAAGATCTAGGAGTGGGGAAACCTGGCCCGTTGCTTTTTGAGCTCCTCTGTCGTGGCTGCTCTAGAAACGCTGTGAACCAGTAAAGTGATTGATGTCGGCGCCAGTTAAGATTGGCGGCATCTGATTATATACGTGATTAAGTTGAAAGAGCCTATAGAGCAACTCTCCGTTACGACTTATCTTGTCATTTGACCGTGTGCCCCCCGGTATTCATGAGATCTTTCAGGATACTACTTGTACATGCCCTGAATAGCGTCCTAGTAAAACAAATTCCTATCACTAACACGCAGTCTCTGAAACGCTCAATTTTTTGCCGTGTCATCAACCTCCCTTCGGAAGAGCCATTTCAATACATCTAGCCTCGTATGGAATGTGCAATCAAAGAGATATGCCGTCAAGTGAGGAATCTCAAGTATTGTTATACACAATCCTTTTGCAGCCCGGGAAGACGATACCGCAGTGGAACAATGAGGACTTAGATCCACTCACACCATATGTTGTCTAGCATATATACTTTGCGCAACACAGATGTGTCTCAGTCATGAGGCTTACATGACGCCTAGGAGTAGGACATCTGAAATCGAGCTCGTTTAAAGAGTGGAGATATCCGGGGTACTCTTCGACCAGTATTATGTTATGTCAGATGGGATCACGGCTCCATGGATCAGAGTCTTGGTAGATAGAGCAGCGGGGCTGCTGATATACGGGAGAGCTATCTTTCAAAAATTCAAGGGGACAATCTGACACAGACTGAATCGTATTGTTTCTGCACCGACAAACTTTCCCGAGGACATTTACTTGCTATCAAGCCACACTTCAGCACATGCCCATACCCTTTCGCTGTCGTAATCTTTTGCAGCACCTGTCCCGTAGACCTTGATGAGTGGGTGTACAATGACCGTGATTGGTCTTCCTTCAAGCTGATCTTCGTGATCGTCGTGCCTAACCAATGAGTGGGGGACGGTTTCCTTATTCGCAATGCCGAATGTCGGTACACCCATTTCCTTCAATCCGTAAGACCTAATCATCGTTCTCCGAGTCCACAGCTGGTAGGAGAAACGGGCTGCTTCCTGGAAGATCGTTTTACACTTCTCGATTTGTTTGGCTTCGGGATCGGGCTTCATCAAATGGCCGGCAGGGCCAGTGAGGAAGCTCGAAGCCTGCAAATCAGCAATTCTACCTACGAGATTGTCTGTCCAGTTGTATAGAAACTTCTCGCCCTCAGAAATGTTACTTCCAGGTGGTGGGAGCAGAAGTCTTAGCGTGTCAGAGCGCCAGGTATGGGCGTCGTGTGGATTGGCTATGTAGTTTTGTCAACTGATGTTCTAAATTTCTGGCTTTCGCATGTTCGATACTTACAATCCTGTGCCATTTCATACATCCGCTCGAGGGCTTCTGCAACGCCGACATTTTTCAAGCCATCCTTTGGAATCTCTTCGAGGAAGAAGAATGGACTGCGGAAGAGATTTGAATAGAGCGCGTGTGTGAACAACGCATTTAGAAGGAGCGCTGGAGACTTTGGTGTCGCGAGTCCGGCTGGTAGTTGATCATTCTGAAGTGCGACTACGTTCGACAAATATTCCATCAGAGATGCCAGGTCTCCCTTATCCAAGGTTTTAAGTAGAGCCATGTCTTTGAAGGCCACCCCCTTCGCCCAGGTCCTCATTTCTCTTCTCAGTCTCTCCAGCTGCCCAATGATCTTGCTTTCCTCTGTAGGAGCCCAGCGGCCTGACTCCATTTTACCAAATGACGCCTCTTGCTTTCCTCGAATGAATCTATCATGCTCCATTAGCATGGCGTCTTTCTCTTTCTGAATTTCTTGCAACTGTGTCTGCAGTCTGCTGACTGTCCATCCATGTTTATGATTGATTTGTTGCCACTGGTCGTCATGATCCTGTTGCCACTGGTCGTGATGAGCCTGCAGTATATCGTTGAGATTTTGTCTCTCTTCTGCCTGTGTCCTTATGAATCCATTCTCAATATTCTGCAAATTCTTCTGGTGATCCACTTTCATCTTCGCTATCTTGCCATCCTTTTTCTTGAGTAACTCGATAAGACGCTCTATCTCTTTCCTAGCTTGTGCATCGGGGTGCGAAGCAGATGCACGTGAATGAGCTTCGCGACCTGGAGATATAAAACGAACTAGTCCTCCAAGAAAGCCGGTGGGTTGATCGGGGACTGAGCCCTGCTGCAGAGATCGCACCTGGCTAGATTGTTGTTTCGACGTCTGTAGAGGTCTTGCAGGTCTAGTTTCCGCTGTTCCTGTGGCGTGATTTCTGCTATCGGCGTCGTGGGGTTTGATCTGTGAAGTCGTTCGTCTGTGACTGGAGGTGTCTGCCACCTCAGAGCTCTTGTCTTCCAAGTTTATGACTGACATAGCTGAGTTGCGTTTGGAACCTCCCGAAGCTGCCTCATGTTGTCTGGAGGAAGCTGTAGTTGACGAAGAGCTTGTTGGAAGGGCGTTTTGGTCCATTCCTGTGAAGGTTGGCTACTTGTGGTGCTATCAGTCTTAAAGACGAGAGATTTAAATGGAGATTCCTATCCTGCGAAAGATCAGAGGGAATGTGCTGGGTGGTGGAACAAATACGGCACGGGCTTCCCCGCGTACAGTAAATTGTCAGAGAGCTGATAAGGCCTGGTACAGGGGCTGAGCCAGGCTGCTTGCGTTTTTCTGTACGGAGCAAGATCGCCCGAGTACGCGCCTGCGGGAGACATCCAACAATTCCGAAACAGATAGTGCAGGGTAGTCCCCTCCCTCCTCCAACTAGCTGCTCCCTTTCAAGGCAGTCTGACCTTCCACCCAAAAATCAGAACAGCAGGCATCAAGATTTCTCTCCGTGACAGCGTATTTCTCTATTATCTACAACGCTACTGCTCGTGGTCTGATCTTCGGGAATCAAACTTGTGTTTGTGGAAAGTGTCGAACTAGAGTATTAAGCAGCCATCATGGTGAATGATGCACTCCGACAGCTGCTGAACTCTATGTCTCTCAATCAAACGTCTCGACACAAGATCATAATTGGCATTGATTATGGGACCACTTTCTCTGGTAGCATTTCCTACATCTGTTGACCTTGCTTCAAACTAAAGGCTTTTGCAGGAATAAGCTATGTCACCACGGACAAAAGCGACATTCATGATATCAATATCATTTCGGATTGGCCGGGCGAGCAACACACTACTTGGAAGACTCCGACTCGAATAGCATATCGAAAGGAGAATCCATCGCTCACAGAGAACAAGTGGGGCTTTGAGGTCCGTCCCAAACTTACATCTTACTCATGGACGAAACTTCTGTTAGATAAGAATGCTTTGGCAGGAGACTACGATGACCCTGCTCTGTTGAACATGACAGGCCAAGGCATGTTGAGACTTCCTACATTTCGTACCGCGCCGGAGGTATGTGAGGACTTCCTTCGTGGAGTGTACGAGTATGTGTCTTCAAAGCTGCGTCGCCAGATGACCGATATGGTCTATGACAATACACCGATGGAGTGCTGGGTGACTTTACCTGCCATATGGTCTGAGGAAGCAAAAGTTGCAACATTGGAAGCTGCCAAGAAAGCGGGGTTTTCAAACCGCCCTGGGGATGAGATTTTTACGATTGCAGAACCGGAAGCTGCCGCGATTGCCACGCTGAAGATGTACTCCCATACCGAGTCACTCAACAAAATCAAGGTACGTTGTAGAGAGACCTGATAGATTCCTTACATACTGAGCATGGTAGCCGAAGGACAACATCCTCATTTGCGATTGTGGCGGTGGAACGGTGGACATCACCACATATACAGTTGTGGAAGTTGAGCCGCGGTTAGAATTTGATGAGCTTTACGTAGGAGTTGGTAAGACGCACCCGACAGGCAGGAAAAATTAACACACCATTCTAATTCGTTTCATAGGTGGTAAGTGTGGCTCGACGTATATTGACCGAAATCTGCACGCATTTCTTTCGGAGCGATTCGGTTCAGCATTTGATGAAGTCTCGGATGCACAGAAAGGTCCAGGAAGTAAATTCATGACATGTTTTGAAATGATCAAACGAGACTTTGGTAGGAATGCAGAACGGGATTTGGTAGAACTGAGCCCACTGAGACTCAACACGGAAGACTCATTTTGCTACGACGAGGAAGAACGAATGGTAATACTTACTCAGTACGTTGTCCCGCTGCGTTAGTGTCTAGCTAGGAAGATAATACTAACGTATCTGAAGCGAAGAGATGCAGGGCTTGTTTGACCCGGTTGTTGGCCAGGTTATAAATTTGGTGGAGCAACAAGTGAAAGAGGCGAAGGAAAATCAGAACGCGATGATTGATGTATTTTCGCCGACATACTCATTGAAAGCTAGAGAAGCTAATTTGCAACCAGCGCATTGTTCTTGTGGGCGGATTCGGCGAGTCACCATACCTCAACAAAGTCCTGAAAGAATGGTGTCTACAACATGGAGACATTACCTTGCTGTGTCCAGAGCATCCGTAAGTTTAGATACCAGATAAATTTTTCTGATTCACTGACAACATGGAGCCAATCTGCAGTCGTTCGAGGAGCAGCATTAAGAGGTCTGGAAGGAGTTGTGCCGCGTATCAAGAAAGCTCGCCGACATTATGGAGTGGGACTAAATTGCACGTTCGAGGAGGGGGTAGACCTTGAATCATTGGGATTTATCGATGACTGGGATGGTAGGAAACTTTGTGCAGACAGAATAGTATGGATGGTCTCCAAAGTAAGTCATTGATACCATTTGCCAATCATGACTATCTCCTGACGCCATTGGCTCACCTCGATAGGGGGAGAACATCTCTGCCGACACTGTTCTTCATGATTCATATGTCCGTCGTTACACGCCTGGGGTGGCTATATGTTCCACTAAGACGCTATATTCAACTGCGCTGGATATTCCACCCAGATATTCAACTGATTCTCGTTAGTACCCTTGTGAGAGTGTTCGGTGGTTACTAATCAAAAATAGGGGTGGAAGAAGTGGGCAAGGTTGTCTCAAGGTTCCCCAAGGATTTTGACTTCGGGCTTTCAGCAAAATCTGTGTATAATGCCAAGTTGAAGAAGACGGTACATGAATTCAAAGCCGACATTCAGGTCCGGTTCGGCGACAAAGGTAGCAATCTCACATTCAAGGACTTGGTCAATGGGGAAGTTAAGTCCTCTGCAACTATCGAGTTTAGCAGTCATTGAGGCGGTTTTGGTAATTCTAGCTTCATATATCGGTGTAATTGAAATGTTTGAGAATTATATTCGCAGGGTATAAGCCTTTCACAGTAGCTTGTGAAGTTCTCCCCTCACCAAACGAGTAAGCGAGAAAGCCTGACGGACAGTTCTTCTGCAGCTCATTTCGCCCAGTTCGTTTGATGTTGCCTTATTGGGTTAGGGTGAGCCCCTCACTCACCCCCGGACAAAAAGTCAAAATAAGGGCCGAGAAATAACCGCTGTACTTCGAACCTCCCCCGTGAGTCTTTTTATAGTTCCAAAACAGTTGGAATGGATTCAAAAGTCACTAGGGGCAATGATTGGCATTGGATAGGCGGCATGTCAGGGCTGTGCATGAATGCACCCCACGCCTCCTTCCGCCCGTGGCCGAGAACCTCAGCCATGAACATGCTCATCACGAACTGTGCCCTGCTCTTGCATATGCACTCGGATCGGATCCTCAGGTGAAGATGGAAATGAAGCCTGGTTTTCCCTCTTTGATGACTTTCGAAGCACCACAACAAAGCAAAATTGATCCATAAAATGTCCGATCCAACTGATCTGACCGCCTTGCAGGCAAGAGAAATTGTACTTGATATTGCGGAGGGGAAAGGTTGGGTTGAGCCAAGAATACGCAGCAAAACCGATCCCGACACGCTGCGACTTCTGAGGACCATTGCGAAGATCCGCGAAGACCTAGGAGATGCTGTCGAAACGTACGTCGATGAATGCGATCGGATATAAACTCATGAATTTGAACTGATGAACTTATTGCTAGAATCGCCCGAGATATTGGCTCTCGGAAGGCTCGATTTATTCTTGAAATGATTCAAAATGCCGAAGATAACAAATTCACGAAAACCAACAAAATTCCGTCCATTTCCTTCGAGGTGTTTCCTGATCGAATAATTGTCGAATGCAATGAAAATGGGTTCATCCTAGAAAACGTGCAATCAATTTGTCGAACTGGAAGAAGCTCGAAGAAGGCTAGTCGGGGTGGATATATTGGGGAAAAGGGCATTGGTTTCAAATCCGTCTTCCAGGTTGCATCCAAAGTTCACATACAGTCCAACGCATTTTCGTTTTCTTTTCGGTATGATGGAGGAAATACAAGCGAGGAGAAGCTTGGGATCGTAACGCCAATTCCCGAAGACGAATTGCTTCCGCGCCATGAATGGCCTCTCACGAGGATGACTTTGACGACTTTGGACAGTATTTCCTACGATGACTTGGTGGATCAGTTCAACGACATTCCTGACAACCTTCTCTTGTTCTTATCGACGCTAGAAGAACTCAAAATCACAATCCATGGTTGTGGTCAAACAACATCTGTAACGACATTCCAAAAAACAGAAGAAGCAGGAACTGGATTGGTGAAACTTATCAAGACAGTGGAGAATTCAGATGATCATAATTCGTCAGACGTCACAGTCACACATTATCGAATCGTGAAGCGAGAATTAAGCAACCTTCCAGTCGACCGTGCGCGCCCTGATATTCACGAATGTGAGGTAGTTCTGGCATTCCCCGTAACAAGCGGACAACCTCTCATATCTCCGCAAAATGTGTTCGCTTTCTTACCAATCCGCAGTTTCGGTTTCTCTGTGAGTTATTCAAAACCTTACAACGGTTTTTGCTTATTGAAATATTCAGTTCCTCATTCAAGCCGACTTCATCGTAGAAGCAAGCAGGCAGGATGTAGTGGATTCGCCCCGAAACAAGGCCATTTTGAACGGAGTGGCTGAAGCATTTCGTGATGCAGTGCTAGAATTTTGTAGCGTCGATTCTCCGCTGCGATATCAGTGGATGAGATATTTACCTGCAACGGAAGGACGTGATTCTTTCTGGACGGTCTTGTCATCGAGCATTGTCAGGTTGTTGCGTGAAGAGTGCATTCTCTTTCCGTACATGAGCTTGGAGGCTCGAAAGCCCCATCAGCTACGAATACTGCCAACCACGCATGTCGACACTGAGGGTTTGCCACTTTTCCAAGACTTGCCTAACCACCCGATTTATCTTCTCCTCAGCTATGAGTCGACTGACATTAAGATTCTCGAAGAAGCTTTCGGCATTCGCAAAATCGGGGACGATCTGATGTACAAAAGAATTGAAAGTGATCTGGGCAATCGGCATTCGAGAATGATGACAACCGGGGCTGAAGACTCTTGGCATGGTCTTGCAGCGGACTTGATAATGTCTATTTGTTCACGGCAGGTTTCGCTCAGGGAACGATTCACAACGTTACCATTGATACCGTTGATGGATGGTAGATGGGCCAGTTCAGCAGATCAAGAGATATACTTTCCATCACGGAGGGGAGTGGCAATACCTACTGATTTGGTGGATACTGTCCATCCCTCTGCAGTCAAGATCCACTCTCGACAAAAGCTTTTTGCAGAACTGGGTGTTCTACGGTGTTCTACCGAATTTGTCGTTGAGCGAATATGGGATGCTTATTTGACACGAGGAGGAGCATCGGATCTCTCATTTTCAAAAGCTCATCTCAGCTATCTCTACTGGAACAACGAGGATATTCAACACTCCAGATACCAAATTATTTGGGTCTACGATGACGAGAACAAGAAAGTGACTTCAAGGCGCAAAGTCATCTACTTCCAATCGGATCATCAATATAGCGCCAAGCAGCTTCTGAAAGCTACCAGTCATCCGAGAAATCCTGCTCGAACTTTCCCTGGTTGTTTGGTACCATTTCTTCATTCCGATTATATGGATGTATTTTCCCCGTCTACCCGGCGGGGGGAGGTTTCATGGTTAGACTGGTTAGAACAATCCTTGGGAGTTCGTCGCGTTCCTAGGCTGAAGTCAGATGGAGGTTCTTTATCTCAGGAATTCCGACACATCATCGCACGTCAGCCCCGAATGCTTGTGGGAACTTTGAAGGAATACTGGAATTCTTACAAAGATGACATGGCCGCTCCAATCGCTCAAGCAATTTCGCAGGCGGAGGTTGTTTGTAGCGGGAGCCGAGCTCTAAGGAAATTAGGAAGCACGTACATGCCGCTTCCGCTTTTGAAGGGCACGGTGCAGGCGCTGGGTGTTTCTCGAGGATTCCCGTTTTTGGAAATTGGCGGAGACTTAGAAGAACACAATTTGCGACGAGACTGGATATTTCTCGAGGAGTTCGGTGTTTGTTTCGGTGATGATCTTGCATTCTACATCGAAGTTGTACGGCAGCACGAAGCTCTAACACAGAGACCATGGGATACAACAGCACAAGGGAATATTATTAAGTCATATGAAGCCATCGCAGATCATCGGACGGAAAATGATACAGAGTGGCTGAGGTGTGATACATCACTTTCATGAAGAATGGCAGAAAGACTGATGATTTATAGACAGGTTTTCGATGATGACGACGTATCATTGATATTGCACCCTGCAGCGTTCTCTCTAAGCTCTCACAGTCCATCGTGGGCAGACATAAGAAGTTGTGTTTGGCAGGGTCCCAAAGATATTCTCGACCGAGAACCACTCGCACTTGTTCCTCAGTACAAGAACAACCAAAAGATATCTCACCTTTTTACTGAGGTCCTTGGTATCAGAGATGCAACTTGGAAAGACTACACAAGAGTATTATCGACGCTTAAGGGTGACTCAGAGAATTCGACAACGGCACAAGACATTTCTGAGAAAGTCTTAAGACTGTATTACTTGCTGTCAGAAGTTGATCATGTGGGCGATCGGAACACAATACGGTAAATCTATTTCTTATCAGACTGAAGATGAAGACTAATTAGCTAGTGCAATTTTCGAGGAGGATCACCTAGTATATGTGCCAGGCACGGATGGAGGGTGGTTTCCGCCGTCTAATTGCTTATGGGACAGTCCTGTTCCAATAGATGGGAATGCAATCATCGTACATTCTTATGCAGATGACCTTAAGGGTTTCTTCGTGGAGTCTTTGGGAGTTTCGCCAGCGACATTGGACAAGCTTGTGTTAGAGCTTGAGCTACTAGCAGAAAGAGATCCTTCAGTTCAAAAAGCAATACAGCTAATCTGGGCCATTAACGCAAAGAAGCCAGAGAAAGGAGATCTCGATCGCTTATTGGAAGCTATATTTCTTCCGGTGAAAGTGTTTGATGTAGATTCTCAGAGGTTTACAACGGTACTTCGATCGGTCGATACGGATTTTGCGATCATTGACAACATGTCAATTGCGAGAAATTTCGAACACGAGCAGAAAGCCAAGTTTCTGGATTTTGCCCTGGAAGAAGTGTTGCAGTTGGATCCGTTTTTGACAGCATTGAATCTTGAAGATCGATATATCTCCACGATTACATACGAAGAAACAGCGTGTGCAGATGATGGCGAGGAGGATAGACGTCTGACCTACAAGTTCAGGGAGCGAGCTCATGAATTATTACGGTAAATCTAGCTTTCTTCTTCGTCGATATGACACTAACAGTATTAATAGCTGCGCCTTCTTCTATCAAGGTCCAACGACGAAAACTGATCCACAATCCCTCTATCATCTGCTCCTGAACACCTCCATCAAGCGGTCTGATAGAATTTCAACGAAACACACTCTTTGTCTCGGAAGTGAGGATATACAAGTTGATGTGCCAACAGGTTATGTCCACATCGCTGCAGAGGGCAACTCCTTACAGCTTTTTGTCCCACTGAACAACAAGCACAGAGAATTATGCTATCTGAGGAATCTCCCTCAGGCGTTGACGATACTCCTTCAAATCGATATATCGGCGAGAAATATCATCCAAAAAGTGCTTACAAGCAGTGTTCTTGTACTTGAGGACCTTCTAGATGCCGAGGGTATCGGAAAAATCCAGAGCGTACCTCCTCCGCCTCGAAATCGTGAGCAACACGACAGCTACGATGATGACGACGAGGATGGGGAAGAAGGGGTGCTATCTCATGAAGAGGTCATGGCAAACTCGCCAATTCCCATGTCTCAGTCAACACCACCACGTGTTTCGAGAGACATGGCGGTACGAGATGAATCACAAGCCAGAAGTGCCGTTGAATCTAGTTCGCCTATGTCCTACTATCATGATACTCCAGCTGGAAGTCAATTCGGCGAATCAAATGCGCGCGTTACTCCATCGCCGGATCGCCATTTCTCAAGAAGCCCAACTCCAGAACAAGCTAATGTTGGCAGGAGCGCTGGTTATATTCAACTTTTGGACCATGTCATCCGGATGTGCACTCGCTTTGTATTTCCGCATCAAAATACTGTTCCACAAGTAGGAAATGGCGACATATATCAGGGTTTCGATCACCAAGCTGCCTTTGGAATTCGTTCCCAAGGACAAATGTCCCATGATATCAAAATTGGCGCTGCTGGAGAGCTTTTTGTGAGCAATTCTAGCCCCTAGTAAATTATGAGACATCTGACCTAAGCTCTGTCAGGTATTCGAAATCCTATCGTCTCTTCTCTCCAATCCGGGAGGCAATTTTGGAAGAGAGAATTGGAAAAGTGGTATACGAAATGAAGTCACGGTGCACCCGAAATACATTGATATGGAGCCGTGGCGAGGTGCCGAAACGGCTGATATCGTCTTCTCTGACTCTCAAAGCATACTCACAGAAATACTTGTGCATGGTGGGTACTTGGATGACATCTGGATAGGCGCTCGTCCAAGGTATTTCATCGAAGTCAAAACGACAACCGGTGAATGTGATGACAGGTTCTTCATGAGCAACAGTCAATTTCTTCGGGTGGGTTTCGTCTTTTATGTGTCGGGCTTGAACAAACTATATGCTGATAAAAATAGATGCAACGCAAGGCGCTCACCCCAGGAAGAATCGCGGCAGATGTTTATGTCATTTTCAGAGTTTATCACTTGACGAAGGATAACATTGGTATAAAGATTTATGTCGATCCTGAGGCTGACAGGAGGAGCAACAATCTGGTGTTCGCTGCAAATTCGTGGACAGTAAAACGACGGGCATAATCGAAGCGAGATGTCAGAAATGTAATTGTCAACAACCGCAATACTAAACCTTCAAACAAAATTCAAGAAACCAAGAGGAAAGTGGGCAGATTAGTGAAAACCTCATGACATACATTTTTGGTATTTTGTGAATTATAGAAAAGTTATATACTACACTAAAGTATGTAAAAGATTGAGTTAAATACTGTCATACTTCAAACTGCACGGTAGCCTATGATTTCCTCTTATTTAATATGAATCATAGGAGTATTTACTTGAAACATGGAAATACTGCTGCCTTGGGTGAGCAGATGGGATTCTTGATTCTCGGATTCGAGAACACGTGGTGGGGTATCGAAATGGATCAAAGATACGAATTCTCGAATTAACTTGTGGATTTATCGATGCTGAGCTGATGTGTCAGAAGCTATGAAGATAGGCCAATTTTCCTCGGTCTGTGGTCGTAAGTGGCAAGGGTAAGCTTTTTCAAGTACCTATACATTACATTAAAAAAAGCACGCTTTCTCTGCTCTCTACGCCCAGATCGCTCTCTTTTCCGTCCAGCTCCTGCTTTCGCCGAAAGCAAGGGGCCACTATGGCTGGAAAGAAACGATGACTTACCTACGGAGCTTATCCACCTACAGTAGCGCCTCTTGGAAGTCTCGTACTTACCTAGGTGAGGTAGGTTGGCTCGGTAGGTAAAGCAAACGCTGCCAGTGCGCCTCGCACACTAAAACGTTAGTGCTTACACGTGACAGACCTATCACATAACCTGCCTGAACTTTTTCTTTCTTTTTTTCTTCTTTTCTTCTTTTCTTCTTTTAACTTACACAATAGATGTAGTATCATTTATGCTTCTGGCTGTGATGAGACAATGTTCACGCGCGAAAGCGTACTATTCAATAAACGAACCACTGGAGAAATCTTTTTGGATCATCATTAAATTTTGTGAACATCTGAAACTGAGCCTCTGCCCTTTATTGTGTTTCTTTCCTTTAATCAATTCTATTTTCCGTTATCAATAAAACCCATTTACACAAGTGTGAAGGTATCACCACACTAAGATTCATCGCACAAAATACTAGCAATGGGCAGCAAAAGGATTCTCAAGTCAATGCATTTGTGCCTATGAATGAACTCGTCCTTATTCTCAAGCCCTATCTCAAATTCGTCGTCCCGCTCACCTCGCGGTGGTCCGATGTCAATTTGTGTCCCATGTCGCGTCAGTCAGAGTCCCAATTGAGGCAGCTTGACAACATTTCGATGAACGGCTCACGGCGTCTGCTTACTTTATCCTCATGGCTTCCGAGCGATTGTCACATTCTTCGAAGTCCAGGGCGTCGATACGTAAGAGTAGTGTAAGACCAGTGCCAAGTGCGTGGAATTCAAGTATATGGGAATGCAAGAAGGCAGAAGGGCTAAAAAATAACCGTCAGTGACGAAGTTAGGTACAAATTTTTTTGCTCACTCTCCCATAAATGGGGTCCGCAGTCGTTGACTGGGCTGGAAGCAGGCAGGGGAAGGAAAGGAGGTGAGGGGAAAGGAACGGAGGTGACGGATTGGAGTGTTTGCCCTCAGTCATGCTACAAAACTTACAACATCGACAGTCAAGTCATTCTTTTGATCTACATATCAATCAATTTTCTGCTGTTTTGGTATCGGAGATGAGATTGGACTTTGGGGGGGCTTTTCGCAAGTTAGGAATACACTCGTCATGGCCACTTCCTCGTCGTCTATTCTCAATATCACTTATTTGATTTGGAACATTCTGTATTCCAATTTCAAGAGAATATTACGTAGGCTACCCTGCTACGAACCACAATTCCTCCGCACCAACCATTCCCTCCAGCAACATCAAAAGCCCATACGCACCAGGATCAGGTACTCCTCTTGTTGCAGACTCATCCAAATAACTTGACCTTCCCAACTTGGCCTCCAAATGCTTGGTACTTTCAACTCCCTTTTGCGCATCAGCCAACGCCCCCTTCGCATGGCCCGTCTTTTTCAAAGACTCCACAAAAGGAATCAGACAATCCAAACACGTTCTATCCCCCAATCTCGCATTCGTATATTTTAAAAGGGATTCGAGAGCACCGTTCAATGCTTCGGCAAAGCTCGAAGCTTCTCGGAGACTCTGGGCGAGAGAGGAGAGGAAAATGCAGTACAAAGCGCCTGATGTGCCTCCCATGTTGACTTCAAGATCATCAACGAGATCGCTTAGAGTAGATGGCAAATTTGAAAGGTCAGCTTTGCTGATGTACGACAAGACTTGCTTTGCTCCGTCTCGCAAAGTATATCCACAATCTCCATCCCCAACAATGGTATCGTACTCGGTTATTCTGGGTTCTTCCTTGATCACGCGCTCACAGCCTGCAGTGATGATTTTGCGCACTTGAGAATCTGGGAACTTGATCCTGGACGTGATTCCGCTTCGTTTGGACGATGCGGCACTATTGGTGTTGGTCAAGGTGTTTGACGGTTTGGGTTGCGGTGTCAAGAATTCTGATGGGATAGCACAGAGCGATATCGACCATCCTCGTGCTTGCGATTGGGTGCTGAGGATCGTAGACTGGGTAATGTAGGACTCCAAATTCTTCTTAGCTAATAATAATCAATATAATACCATGCAAATCTTGTGGAACTTACCCATAAACTCTGATACCTCATGAGATAGAATATTGTTTTCCAAACGGGAGAGTCCGTTGATATCCGAATAGTGAACAGAGTACACTAGCCCATCCCCAAGTGAAAGGGTGGATCCTAAGAGCCAGCTCAAATCTCTGTCGATGGATGCTTTTGCGGAATTGAAAGCTACGACGTCAACTCCATGGGCGACCGAAGGTGCATTCCCGGACTTCTGCTCGTGGAATTTGGATGTTGTCTTCGCAGCTGACTTGACAAACTGTCCCAGTAGTGCTTGGGTACTTTCGAAAGATGCTCTGGACACCATCAGCTCAACTGAAGATCTAAAAACCTGAGTATACTTACTTGACTTCAGGTTTGGCTGCCAATAGCAAAGATAAAGCATGGTCTAATTTCAGCTCCTTTTCAACAGTAAGTTCCAAGACCCTAGAAGCAGATTTCAAGTCCTGCTTTGACCCAGCTCTGATCACAACAACTCCATTCTCTACAGGGAATCCGCTGTCTTTCACAGCTTTCACCAATTCTTGCGCGGTAATATCTTCTCCTTTCTGCGCTACCGTGAAAGCTGCCAGATGAGACTCACTCAAGATCTTACTTGAGAAGTTGCCAACGCTTCCAACGGCAGCAATCAAGACATCTTTGCTTTTGGCAAGAGCAGTATCGATTACCACGGTTTGCCCATTCATCGTCTCAACCACTTTAATTGAAGGTCGCATGAGAGGAAATAGCCGGCTCCATCTTTTGGGGTCTTCGAGTTGCAGCTGCGAGTTGCTGTATGGAATAGTTTGTTCGACAATGAGAGACATAACTGCGGACGTATAGGTTGATTTAATTCCGAGGTATTTACAAGACAGACAAGATATGAATTGCACTGTTGCTCACAAATGTTCTTGTGCTCCGGTCATAAAAAGTCCAGAGCATCCCCGCCTGATCGTCCCCGGAATGCCAAAAAGGGCAAACCGAATTGCGGGGAGAGCTCCTGAAGACGAACCACAATCTACGAGTCTGGCCTTTACATAAAGTTTCGCCTTCAACGGAATTCCTCTTGGATATAACGGGTCAATCTCTTTGCCTCGCTATACCTTTCTTTGTACATGGTGTTTACCGTCGATGTCAGGAAATATTTTCAAGACTTCATCTACTCTCCAAACTGTACCCCGCTACCCCGCATTTTCACAATGGCGACAGAAACTCAAACAAAACAACCCACAAAAGAAACCTTTCACTTCATCAATGACCCTGCAGATGCGATTAATGAGGCTGCGATTGGCCTCACCGAGCACAATCACAATCTTTCTTATGTGATCGCACATAAGATAGTGTACCGAAGTGATCTGGATACTTTTCGGAATGATCATGTAATGACTATTGGATTTGCGGGAGGTGGACAGTAAGTAATCATTTTTCAAGTTCTAACAACCAATTTTTGTTTGAAACATGGAACTGATATCGTTCTAGTGAGCCGATGTTCTCAGGTTTCGTCGGTCCTTCGTTCCTCTCTTGTTCAGTCTCCGGTAACATTTTCGCTTCCCCAACAGCAGCTCAAATTTTTGAAGCAATCAAACTTTGTCAACCAACGAATGGGCCTTCGAAAGGAACGCTTATTGTTTGTGGAAACTACACTGGTGATATCCTTAACGCAGGTCTGGCTATCACTCGAGCAACAGCTGCCGGATACAAAGTCAGATTCATTCCAGTTGGAGATGATGTTGCAGTCGGCAGAAAGAAAGGCGGTAAAGTCGGCAGAAGAGGATTAAGTGGCCATGTTGTTGGCCTGAAGATAGTTTGTGCGTTGGCAGATCAGGGTGAGAGTTTGGCAAAAGTGGGTGATGTAATGGAGTATATCGCTGCGAACTCCGGGACGATTGCTGTGGCTTTCGATCGGTATGTCTTCATTTATTTGACTCAGAACATCAACTTACTAATTTTTAAAGAGTTGCACTTCCAAACAACATCATAACAGAAATCCAAACACTCCCTCCAGCTACCATTGAACTTGGTCTCGGCTGCCACGGCGAACCAGGGCTCCGTCAAATTTCTCCCGTTCCAAGCCCGGAGGCTCTCACCAAAGAGATGATCAACCTCCTCACCGATACATCCGATGAGGATAGAGCATTCATCCCATTCTCAAAAAACGAGAAGAATGAAGCTATTCTCTTGGTGAACAGCTCCGGAAGTACCTCCGACGAAGTGCTCGCACGCTTTGCTGAGCTGGCAATCGCTGAGCTGGAAAGTCAGGGTATTACTGTTAAACGGATGACTTTGGGACCTATGGTTACGAGTCTGAAACAGAGTGGCTTTGGATTTACGGTTTGGAGATTACCGAGGACGGATGAGAAAGGCGTGTTGAGCAGAGATGAAGCTTTGAGGTTTTGGGATAGGAAAGTAGAGACTGCTGCATGGAGGCAGTAGTCGTAGAAGAGCTTAAACAGCGGAATGTATGTCATGAAATTGGATTGAAAAGCTAAATGAATGCATTAGTACCGAAATCATGTGTAATTTCTAATTCGGAAAACTCGAGTCTGAGGGCCAGGACGGGATACCTCCGGCACTTATCCCCTTCACCCCTAATGACCACGCCCCCCTCCCCAAGATTTGAGCAAAATAAAATCTACAAACATCTTACTATAACCGATCAAGTTTTTAGGATCAACAACTCATGAATCTAGACAGGGGACTTGCAATCTTTGTACCTAGGAAGTCCGAGCCTGAAACTTCATGCTCCAAATACAGGTAGCCATGCTCGGGTCAAAGGTACTGTACGAATGAGAGATGTTCGCCATATTGCAACTACTGAGATAGACAAGTTGACAGGAGCTCCATGAAAACCACTCAATTATCTTCGCACTTTCAGGGATGACAGTATCTATTCAACATCCCATCCTCCTTGTCGACATACTCTTCAACAGTAAGGCAGCGCCGGGTTCGAGCAGCTTCCAGCAATGAATCCTTGTTTCACCTTTGGCAGATCCTCCTCAAAGATTTGAGCCGAAGGATCCAGAATATGATCTATGATATGAACGACACCCTACAAATTCTCAGTTAAATCAACCAAAATTTCAAGAACAACCATAGTGCTACACACTTTCGTGACAGGCAAATCTCCCTCTGTGACCTTGGCCACATTGTTTAGTGTCAAGGTACCGCCGACATTCTGGGTGCTGACAGAAAGATAGCGAGCGGTCTGGAGTGGGAGTGCTGTTGAAAGACGAAATCTTCAACTGCGAATTTGGGACGTAGTGATACTTTTCACGTTCAGCTGAGAATCAGAAATGTATGGTGAGAACTACCTGCAAGACAATCCCCAGCCAGTGCTTTCCTTTTAGGGTTTTGGCGTATGTTGAGTAGTATGCGCCTGTGTTGTTGAATGCTTCGCAGATGGCAAGAAAGCGGTGTATGACGACTGCGGAGGTGTATCGAATGCTTCTTTGAAACCTAGGCTATCGTTAATTTCCAAATACCATACTCAAGGACTACTTGGTGTGGCTTACCACTTATAAGAGACGGGGGGCTGGCGAGTATGGATAGATCCTGGTGGCTCTTGGCACGATCGAGAAGCGTTGTGGTGTTGGAACTCTTGGGGAGAACATATGTTCTAGCAGGAATGGGTGCATAGCTGAGAGGAGCACGATTGAGTCTCTTCCTAGTGCAGGCTGCAAAGAAAATGAGCATAGATAATTTCATGTCGAAGTGCTCAAGAATGACTCTAACAAATCTTCGAAACAGAAGTGAGAACTGATGGCATGGTGAAGTTGTGAACCAGGAAGCGATGCTGGACAACTTCGATATTTAGACATGTTGAGGAACCGGAGGTCACCCAGACATTCTCGGTGATTACCTCGTGGGGAATATTTGACAAGGATGAAAAGGGCGGAGGAATACATGGAGTAAAACATACGGTTTATGATGTCCGGTAATTATCCTGGAGACCGAATTCTGCAGATCGTCGAAGCGGAATATTAGTATCTGAGCTCCGTTCCCTTCGCGAGCATTTGTTTAAGAAACAATATTTCCACTAGACCGGGAATGCCAAACGAGAAACATGCAAGCTCGGACAGTTTGCTAGACAATATGTTTCTCTCAATCTTTTTGATCAGCTTCTCGCTTATTGCTCCAGCATTCAGCACACCGCGGAATCTGGGTCAGAAACCACAAATTGGTTAAGAACTTTATCCTCAATAGGAAGCGGGACTTTGACTGAACTATCAACAGGATGGAACTCTTGAAACAATTTCAAGTACGTACGCTTACAACCAGAGCGTCATCGAGAGCATTGCAGAAGGTCTCGTCTCCACGGGTCTCTCAGATGCCGGATACAAATACCTAGTCCTGGACGCAGGCTGGCAGGCTTCAGAACTCGATTCAGATAATCGCACCAGCAAGCCAATAAGACAAAATTCCCAGACGGAATTCCAGCTCTGACCGAGAAGATCCATAAACTTGGGCTGAAGATTGGATAGGTAAGTAAACAAACCGAGCTTGCTTTGTGAAACAAGAATTCAACTAATGAAGCAAAGCGATGCCAGCATCTACGACTTTGGCTTCTACCCCGGTAGTTACAGGTATGAAGAACTAGATGCCCAGACGTACGCATCCTGGGGTATCGACTATCTCAAATACGACAACTGCGGATCTTTCCACGGCGGGATTCTCTCGCCGTACGATCGCTTCGCAACCATGGGCAACGCACTTACAAATTCCGGCCGCGAGATCTTCTACTCTGTGTCAATGGGGTCAAGAATTCCCATGGTTCTGAGCAGAACAGATCAGTGAGTCGTGTCGTATGTCTGGAGATATTCATGCGAAGTTCAAGGAGGACAAGAGTGGTGTTTGTATGACTGCTTATTGTTTGAACACGGGATATGCTGGTGTGAGTGTTCTTACTATGATTCGGAAGATGAGAGAGATTGGTCTTTTGCAGGCTCCTGGATCTTGGGGTAATGTCACCCTACCAGAGTGCTGAAGGTCGGATGCTGACGAGAATGATAGCTGATATGGATAGGCTCGAGATTGGCTTGGCCAACATGACCGTACATGAGGAACAAACGCACATGGCTTTCTGGTCCGCTCTAAAAAGCCCTTTGATAATCGGAGCTGACATCGCTAAACTGAGCAAATCATCTCTGAACATGCTTCGCAACAAAGAAATCCTTTCACTCAATCAAGATGACTTGGGAGTCGCAGTCTCGTATCTGCTAGATATTAGCAAAGAAGGGTCTCTACAGATCTGGGCGGGCCTGCTTTCAAGGAATCGCCATGTGGTGTTGGTTCTCAATGAGGGAGCATCCGCAACCAACTTCACGCTATCCTGGAATGCAGTGAAAGGGCTGAACGGAAGGAGCTATAGCGTAAGAGATGTATAGGATGCGAGGAATTTGGGCAAGCTGACGGAGAAGATCGAGCTTGGTAACATCAGTAGTCATCAGACCAAGGTGTTAATATTGTCGTAACTGTGGGATTGGGACACCGAATCGAAAGCTACATGAAGCGGATGTTCGAATGTGCTGACCTTGTTTTGTTAGACGGAAGTGAACTTGTCAGAACTTCAGCATTTGCTGGCTAGAACACCCCAAAATGTAAAAGAACTGCGTACGACTCTGTGCCATGCCAAAATCCAGGGCATGCAACTTGCGGAAAATCCGAGAACGAACAAAAGACAGGCGCAGAGAAACGACATAAAAATAGAGAATATACAATGATACCTTCCCTTAATTCTGTTAATCTTCACTTATGGATCTACCCGAGGTCAAGCACCTCGAGGATTAACATCCAGCCTCAGGAAACGAAGATGAACTCCCCCACAGCCACTAAACATCCGTCGACTTCTTACTCACCCTAGAGTCATTACCAATGTGCACGTACTCTCCACCAACCTCCTCGCCCACCAACGCACGTTTCGCCGCCTCCTCATTCTCCAAAAACACCTCTTGTTCCCTGCGACTCTTCTCCAAATCCACAAACAGCACCAACACCAAAAAGCTAACCACACTCAACGCCGTCAAGAAATAAAACGGCGTACTGTTATTCCCGCTCGGCGTCGCATCGATGATAGCAGAACTGACCAGAGGTCCGATGAAACTGCTCGTCTTGCCAATGATGCTGAAGAGGCTGAAGAACAGGAATTCGCGGCCGCGAGGCGTGACTTCGCTGATCATGATTTGGGAGTATGAGTACCATGGGCAGACGAAGAGTCCGTAGAAGGCTTGGTACGTCCAGACCTCCCATAAGTTATGGAAGCCAAACCTCTGCGTCCAGATACCGATCATACCCCAGCAATCTAGGATGATAATGTTGAAGGCCACGATGTTGAACATTGTTTTCGTACTCAGTCGCCACTTTTGTTGAGCCCACCAGAAGGTATAGATACCGATTGCCTGAGCAGTAATTCCTACAATCAGGACGTAGGTGAGTTCGAGGGTGTTGTAGGCTACAATGCTGTTTTGGAGTGTGCCAATTACGGTGACGGTTGTGTTAAGAGAATCCCCGAGGAGAAAGTAGCCGATGAGATAAATAAGCGACTGCTTGAGATGCCAAATTTGGCAAAGGGCACGGTATAATTGCCAGATACCAACTGTGATGATGTTCATTCCCGGAGGAATCTAGCCGCGTCAGCCCAAGATACACAGATATATGACTTGAAGACAAACCTCCTGTCCAGCTCTCCGCTTCTCCTTCAAAAACCACGGGATGGCAAGAAGAAGCCAAACACCACTGGCAAAAGCAATGAGCACCGAGAGACCCCAATTGTTGTTCTCTGTCGATTCATTGACTTTGAGTCCAAACATGATGCCGACAATGATTGCCAGAATGACAACTTCTCCGAGGGATTGGATGTAGAATGCCATGTTTGACAACTCGGACCGTTTGAGAGTATCTGCATAATCGTATTCTTCACGAGTGATCTCCCCGGCTTGGTACTGCTCTGCTTTCTCGCGTAGTTGAGGCGTGTTTCGAGCAAGCCCGGGAAAGCTGCAAAGATCAGTAACAGGGTAACGGTATATGCTTCGAAAGGTTGCGGAACTTACGCAGCAGTCCAGAATGTGAGGGTGGTCTGATAAGCAATAACTGCACAATGTCAGTAATTTTACTCCTTCGTCAAAAATGATAACCCACGTCCAACAATATACATGCCAGCAGCAATCTCCCACTTTTCAGGCGTATGCACTCCCAGCCATCCAAAGCCAATTCCCCAAGCCACCAGAGAAAGCCCAATCAAGATATTGGGTCTCCAAGTCCCGAAATCTGGTCATATTAGCCAACTGGCGGCGAAAGGCCGAACACCTCTGTCGCGAATTACCGGCAAAACTGCCCAGAAACAGGAACACGACGATCTGAATAGCAAAACTGATCCCATTGGACAAGAGCACGATACTGTTAATCGTCCGTTCCCTAATCTCATATCAGTCCTTTGATCTTAAACGTTCCAGAATCCAACAAACTGACCTCCCAGCAAATCTCAATGAAGTTCCATCTCCAGCAGCCTGATAGAGCAGGTTCTGAAACGCCGTAGGAGCGAAATTGAACAGCGTCAAGCCATTATTACCGATATAATAAGCGTAATAACTCCAAATCTCATATTTGTCAGTCTCCCATTTCGGATCGAATTGATCCGGTGCAATGGGATGATCTGAGATAGACTCTGATTGGCCACTATTTGATTTGGGAGGATCTTCTGCGGGTGCAGATGAGAAATCGAGAGCTGGAGCTGCTGATGCCATCTTGGGAATTGATAGTGCCGATACACTTCGTAGCTCTGCGATATGTTGCTCAATGCATTATTATCGTCATCAAGATTTGAAGTTGTCAAGTCAATCAATCAAGCCATCGAAAAATAGTAAGTAGGAAAGGAGAAGCGGAGGACCCCGGAAGTCTTATTTCAGTCGCTTGACTGCACGTACAGACCAGGAAGAATCGGATCCGTTTTATTAGTTTTCCAGAACGGCATGTCCAAGCCGGATTTGTGGCTGTCAAAAAGCTTTTGCGGGGCTTGAGATGCAGTATGACAGAGGCTTCTTTTAAGCTTCCACCAAGATGTCAGATCGGCCTACTAGACTAGCTTGGCTAGATTTTCAGCGGCTCGAGCGGAACGCTGGGTGGGATCAGACGAAGGTCCTGGTTGGATCTTGGGGGCAGGTTTTTCGAGATGGTGGGGCTTTTCTAATGTCACATCAATACTCCGCGAAGCTCTTATCAAAATACAACTGGCATTGGGAATGTGGGAATAATCTGATCGATTGTACGAAAACTATGAAGAACGACGCCCATAAAACAAACAGCTTGTGTGAAAAGGCGCAACGAAGACATTTAGCTCGCAAGCCCACCAGCTCTCTGACATCAGAACAAATCACCACCCCTCGTCGACGAAAATGAATCTTGTGTTTCCTACTCGGCTCAGTCAGAGCTTGATCTAGGCCTCACGACTCTTTCGGTAGCTGGCCTGCAGAATCGCTTCATCAGCAACCATCTTTATGCGGTGAAATCTCCTGAACGACGTACTTCTTGCTCAACTTGGAGACCGTCAACGACTGGTGCAAGTTCGCTTAGAATCTCGTATGCCTTCTTGTGGAATTCGAGTTGGGCAGCAATAAGGTCGGCAAGGTTTCGGAGTGGCTCCGGGGTATCAAGTACCTGTAATTGTTAGATTTGAACGGTAAATGGGAGGGAAAATACGCACATTCTTCATGACGCCAACAGCTTCCTCAGTTTGGCCAACAAACTCATCCTCAGCTTGCTCAATCTCGACTCTAGCCTCCTCAGAAGGATCCTCATGCTCAGCTCCATCAGATGGCTTAGCGTTTGCGCCTGGCAGGTGCCAGCCAGGGTTCTTGGACTTAGCCTTTGCAGCATCAAGCAACAATCTCGAATTCTCAACTCCCTTTCTAGCGCGGGTTGCGAACATCAGGTTGGTATTGAGGGTTGTGCTCCAGCCTGCAAGGAAACGGCTCTGGATCTGGGAGTCCTGGGCGAGTCTAGCTTCACCAACACGCTCGCTAGCCAAGGCGTACTTCTCAAGGGCAGTAGCCAGAGGGTCCTCTCCAGTACCAGAGTGTTGTTGTTGGAGCAGCTGGCTGCTTGCCAAACTGGCGCGGGCGATGGCATGGTTGAAGGTCTTTGGTTGAGGCTTTGCGGATGGAGGAGCAGTGAGGGCAGCTTGGGCTTCGGCAGGTGTGGTAGCGGAGGAGAGGAGGTGTACTTTCTCGCTGACCGTGCGTCCCAAATCACCGAAGCTCTCCTTGATGTTGGCAGGGTAGTCGTATGCTTCGTTGGAATACTGAGAACTGGCAGCAGAGCGTTATTAGACAAAGAACCCGCATTACCTCTCGGATCGAATTATACGCACGTAACCTGCAGCATCTTCTGATGGACCTGCTTCAAGGCATCGACTCTCTTCTCCAACTCAATGTAATCGGGTGGGAGTTGGGTCTGCGGACTATTATCAACAGCCGTCCATGCGCCATGCAGCGGATTGATATCTAACCTTATCCTCTGCCTGTCCAAGCTGTTCCTTCACATATTGCTGTGTGCGAGCGGCAAACGGTGTGAACGAAGCCCTGTGATACCATAGTTAGCATCGTATTGCTTCAGAAGTAGGAAAGTAACCAGTTGCGTTGATTAGGAGTTTTGGGAGATCGAGATGGCTTACGTGAAGTTTTTGCCGAAAGCTGATACTTTATCCATCTTGAGATTAGGAGGAAGAAGTGTGTGTGATAGAAGAGATGGTGGAGAGCTGTTTGTTTATGTCGTTGGGAATGGTCGTCCTGTGGAGCTTCGAGGTTCAGGAGCGCAGCCTGCCTCGTGCTAGCGTCGTAATCGCTCAGGGCCTTTCACGTGCTCCATCTAATAATCAAACAGTTCAGATGAAATTGGGCCACAACACGCCTAAAGTGTCTGTTTAAAATGCGTGGGATAAGCTAACAGTAATATGACTTTTCCGCAGCTTCAATGTTGGAGCCAAATTCCCGCCAAGCTCTCAAACAGATCACCCAGCAACCCCTAAATTCTTGAAGTTCAAGCACTTCGAGTGCCTAAGATTCTTCTACGTCATAATGTGAATATTCATGTTCATTGAAATGGACTGGTTTTTGCATAAAACCTTCTATTCCCAGAGAACGCAAAGGATTTTTTTTGTCTAGTCTAAGACAGCCTTATTATCAGCCCAAGAGGGTTCAATCCCTCTGCAAACGCCTTCATAATCCAGGAACAGCTGCTTATCCAAACTCAGATCCGGCGTAGTCCAGAACATCGCCCATCCAGTATCAGGTAGCTTCCATGTACCCCGAGATCTCTCAAAATACCACTTGTTCACCGGATTATTTCTCCTTGAACGCCAAACACATCCCCGAGGGAAACAATCCCGTACCATCGCTTTGAAAATCAAATCCGCAACTCCACCGCTGCCTTGCGCTCGCTTCAAAACTGCAAACTTGTCAAGATATGGCACCATCCTTGCTCTGCTCTCTGGCGACCCATCATCCTTCACTCCTGGCGGAGTTTCCCAAGTTAGAAGAGCCCCTCCTTCGTATTCACCAGCAATGATTACCCCAGCAATTCGGCCATTGACTCGCTTGAGATACTCCTTGACGTCAAGCTTACGGCCAAAGGAATCCTCGATCAAGTTAACAAGACGTGGAAGGTCGATTTGCGAGTCGGTCAATGTCAGCTGAGGTTGACCGGGGGCTGGCGGTTCCCAGCGTCCAAATTTTGGATTTGGGAAGGTAGTAACAGACATTCCATGTTTTGCAAATGTCGTCGGAGTGATACTTTCTGCTGGGGATATGGCGTCGCTCATAGAAGTTTGGTGGCCAAGGCGACCTACCGGTAGGGACGATGAGAATACCGGCTTGTCTGTGAGCAGGTTATGAATCAAGGGATTTCGCTGACGTCTTGTACCAACTCTCGCAGCCTGGAATGGTGCATCTTTGCCAGAATTCGCTGCCTCTTCTGGTGTGGTCAACAGAGCTGACGAGCTGGGTGGTAGCATAGACAGAACTGAACGAACTAATTGCAGATTTTGGAGATGATACCAATTATCAACCTTTGGCTGTTGCGGAGCGTCCGGGTCTACTACGTGAGCCAGCGGTTTCGGGCCACCAAACTCGGTCTCGACAAACTTGGAAAAGGGATTACTGAGGCTAAGATCAGATGCTCGTTCCTCCTCGGCTTGTGTCTGAAGAGCACTTCTGGGACTGTGTGGATAGAGCCCCTTGAGTAAGTCCTGCTTGGCTGGCTCAAATTCTTGTTCCATATTCAGGAATACATGATAGCCATTATCATGATCTGTCGAAGGTACGCCTCCCAGAGGATCCAAGACAATAAGGCGATCAAGAGTAAGCTCTTTCCGAAGAGCCTGGAGACGCTCTTGAACAACAGATGGATCTTCGTCAGGTAAAAGTTCCTTCGGAAGCCCAGCTAATTCCTTGGTGAGAGCTAGAATGATATCAGTGGCTAGAACTGGTACGGCCGTTTGAGAGACGTCTGTATAACCAATCGAAGGGATAACTGGAATGACGCTCCGTCTCAAGGGAGTCATAAGCAGCTTGCGGAGGGTAATGTAAGCATTGGTATGTCTTAAGCCAGGCCTGACAGGCTCCTCCGAGACTCCAATAACATTGTCAACGAGTCTGGCACCAGTTTCCCCATTGGCATCTATTGCAGAAATAAGACGATTTGTCTGCTCAATCTGTAATGTTCGCCAATTCGCATCTCGCTGCCCCTCTTCTGATGGTGGCCCTCTGTTGTTACAATCGACAACCACAACACTGATCAATCCAAGTCTAGCAAGTTGTGCCAAAGTCCTTCCAATGCCATTGAGTGTCACGTCATCCAACGTCTGCGGTGCTCTTATCTTCACTAGAGCAACATGCAGCTGTGGCCCTTGCGAGACTTTTGATTGTTTCTCGGGCTGCTGTATAAATCGTGGGCTTTCTTGAACAGCCGCAGGTCCATAGAACCCTCCTAAATTAACACCGCAAGATCGTGCTCTCTCGGGAGGGGATTTGGTATTCGAAGGTGACTCTGCGGAGGGAGTAAATCGCTGAATATATGATCTAGCTTCTCGTTTAGTGGCAGATGAGCCCAGCACTGATAGAAAGAAGTCCTAGTAACAGTCAGAAGTAATCATCATATTCTCCTAAAGAGGATATACCTTGTCAATAGCTCTTGCCATCTTCTTAGCTCTCTGCTGATTCGACAAGTCCTTCACATGCTCCTTCGCCAGCTCCTCTCTCAATTGACTGACAGGCACCCTGCCAGACCCATAACTCCTCAGTCCATTATCCAGGATATATACAGAACGCCTTCTGCGCTTTGCCCAAGATTGTATCTGGAGTTCTGTCAGAGATGGTCGCACACCGCCCATGGCTTTCTTGACTCACATTATGACCAGCCACTTGTCTGCCCTTTTTCAAGGCTAATCCTTGCAAAATCATTGTGCATATTGGAACGATATCACCGACTGTAGATGCATTAGAGAGCTTTTAAATGTGAGAGAGATTTCTTTTGCAACGCTGCGTGACTCCAAAAGAGAGGCGGGGAAGGTTGTTTGGTTCCCAACTGATCTCATCTGCGCTAGCTTATCGTTATCCAACTCCAGCTTTCATGTGGGTCGAGGAACATGCGGTGACAGAACTTGTTTACTTCGTATTTTCAAATGGAAAAGTTTAAATCATACATTTATCTGTCTTTCAAACGAAACGGCTTAGCGGAAACAAAGAAAAGAGTTGTTCCTTTAGATCGATCGGCACTAACTATCAATCCTGACATCAGAGCTTCAACGGCCGAAAGCGCTCGTGGCGTCACATCCCTCCTCGGCCCGTCCACTCAACAGGAGGTGGATAAGTATATTTCCCTCGATGTCCTGTTCAAATTTTGAGAATTAAGAGTTTTCATTTCCCACATTCAATTGTTATACCCAGTTGGCAATATGGCACCTCAAGTAGCATGGATCGGTCTGGGGAACATGGGCAGAGTAAGTAACCCCTCACTAGAATCAAGCAGCCGTACTAACTCAGGTTCAAGGGAATGTGCAAGAACCTCGTTGAGAAAGGGCAACTAGACAAACCTCTCTTAATCTATAACCGCACTGAAAAGCGGGCAACGGATCTCAGCAAGTCGTTGCCGTCCGGGAAATCCACCGTCGCCTCGTCTATTGAAGATCTGGTCTCTAAATCAGATATCATCTTCACTTGTGTTGGAGACGATGAAGCAATCAACAGCACCATTGACACAGCTTTGAAGGCCGGTGCCAAAGGCAAGCTCTTCGTGGACTGCTCCACAGTCCACCCGGAAACCAGTGAAGGACTCGCAAAGAAGATCACAGAAGCCGGTGGGGAACTTGTTGCTTGCCCAGTATTCGGAGCCCCAGCCATGGCAGACAATGGCCAATTACTCTGTGTACTTGCCGGGCCAAAGGAAAGCGTTGAGAAAGTCAAGCCGTACACAAAGGGCGTCATCGGAAGAGCCAATGTCGATTTCGGGGGGCAAGAGGTTGGCAAAGCCACTTTGTTGAAGGTCATTGGCAACACCTTTATCCTGAATATGGTTGAGACATTATCGGAAGGCCATGTCCTGGCAGAGAAATCTGGACTTGGTCCCGAAAATCTCCATCAGTTCATCGAGACAATGTTCCCGGGACCATACACGGCCTATTCGACGAGAATGCTATCAGGGGATTATCACAAGAGAGAAGAGCCACTGTTTGCAGTTGATTTGGCTAGAAAGGATGCTAGACATGCACAGGCTCTGGCAAAGGCTGCTGGGACACGTTTGAAGGACGTTGAAGTCGCGGACGAGCACTTGGCGCAGGTGAAGGCTCATAAAGGAGAGTCCGGTGACATTGCCGCTATCTATGGCGCTGTTAGGCAGGAAGCCGGATTGCAATTCGAGAATTAGATAGGCAAATAGCAAAGGAAGAAGATAATGGTTTCCAACATTCCATAAAGTCACGTACGGGGTTGGAGCTGCAGTTGCAGTTTTTGGTGACATCCGGGAGTTCTGCTTACATAAACCAACCAAGCTAAGCTTCTGATATGCCAGGACCATGAATCGAGACAACAGCAGCATCTCCAAGCTACCACTCCAAGCTCAATAAATCCTACAAAATGGCGAACGGGTAAGGAAACCCTCCAAGATCCGATTGATTACGGAGTACCTGTTTGAGAGATATCCAGGCTAACGCTCACTGTCTATCCAGCTGGAGCATCATCATCGGCTTCGTGGTAGTTGCGCTTGCCTGCGTCGCAGGATGGTTCCTAGCACCTAAGGGAGAGACACAAACGTACGAACTCCCTACTCGGATCCTCTATCTTTTGAAACAGAACCGTGGCTTGGAAGCAGGTGGACTGTGGCTAACAGGTTGACAGAATCTGGCGGAGCTCTCTGATCCTCTCGTTCGCAAGCTGCTACATCATGTGGGGTATGAACCATCCCCCTTCTCTTGCGAATCACCCTCATACAGGTTTCTAACGAAATGGGATTCAGCAATTACTTTCCTGGCACAATGGCATCCACTCATCGAACCGCGAGCTTCGGGCCTGAGAAATCATACTGTGAAGGGTTGATAGGAAGGAATGCGATGGACTATCGGACGAGTGTTAGAAGAGAGGTTTACGGATGTACAATTCGGCGTTGAGGATACGGGATCATAGCTTGGGCTTTTACAAGTCGTGTATATCGATATGGAATGAGATACATTTGGCATGCTGAGTGGTAGATCAAGAATGAACTGGACAGAGAATTTGGATAGGACCTCCGCATGGCAGTCTTATCCGATCATGGCACATTTCTCGAATCATCAAGGGCGATTCCAAGACAGGCGATTTCAAGCACAAATGTTGATAAGATTCCTCACTATCCAAGCCCCAATCTACCACCCCATTCCCTCCCCAACTCAATCAAAGCCCACAGCGCCTTCCCATCAGCCGCAACCCCCGAATCGCCCACAGTATCGACGCCATCCAACCCAACTACCCATAAGATCCCTCTTCCAACCATCCACCTACTAATCGCCCCTACAGCAGCCAGTATCGCCGTAGTCCCATAACCGCAATCCAGTAAGATCTTCAACGCCTCGACGTTATTCGCAACAACAGCCCAGCCCAGCGATCTGGCAGCCGCAGGGACATCGTAATCCCAAATAACCATCAATATCGGGAAGAGCTTCGTAGACGAGGAGACGAGTAGAGCTGTGCTGACTGAATTCGGCCGCGAGTATCGCGGGATGAGTCCGAAGAGCACCAGGGGAGAGAGCGGGGATGAGGTAAGAAAGCGGATCGACATGTGGAATGCCAGTGTAGAGAGGGCGCACAGAATGAGGAAGAAGACGTATTGGAAGACTATAGGTTGTTGGGCGAGGCGGAGGAAGTTATTGTTGGCCGCTGGAGGGGTAGAGGAGGTTTGCTTCTCGATTCGTGCCCATGTTAGGTAGACGTCGAAGAGCAGGAGAAGAATCCCAAGGCGGATTATAGAGGGCTAGATATGTAATGCAATTAGCAAAGTCCAGGACAGTGTAAGAAATTGCTGGGACGTACATCAAATTGATCATGTTCGCGCATTAAAGTATTATGCAGTAAATGCCGGTACACCTTCAGCTGTTAGCAGTATTCGCAGTGTCAAAAAAGGCGTCCTTACTTGCGGCTTGATCAAAACTAGATCTATGAAAAGTACCACATTGTCATGTTCGACATATTTGTCGCAGAAGCGTCCACAGTTCTTACATACTGTAAGGCGCACTCCATGGCCGCTGGATTTGTCATCGGCGCCGGAGTACTCGGTGTACAGAGTCTTGACTGGGAATCGACATTCTATGCAGATGGGCATTGCATCTGGCTAAATATCATTGGAAGTTTGAAGATGTGGTGGGCGCAAACATGGTGGTGTGAGGGTTTGAATGTTGCAACATGTTCACGGAGCTTTGGTTTGACGCGCCTTGGTGAACTGGCCCGTGCCAATGACGATGTCCTAATTCTTGGATCTTTCTTCTCGTTCTGTGTTTACATACAATCAGGTCAAGGAATCAAAGAAACTTCGCAATGATTCCAAATTTTTCCGAAAGGCGTTCCAAGTAATGAGAACAATCGAAAGCTGTTAGAATTTTCTGGGACATGAGAGGGAAAACCCTCAGACTTTTATATTGACCACGTGCCAACTTACGGGATTTCACTTCGAAAATAACTCTGTCTAATGGAGTCTAAAGTTTAAGATTCTTTTGGTGAAATATCGATAGTTCATGGGAGTCTGGCTAATTCGACAGCACAAATCTCCAAGTAAGACGAATTGTGCATGTGATTTCAAGACTGACAACCCCAACAGTGGTTCGGGAAGTACGAACAAATGGAAACCCTTGGCAGACGTTGACCCATCGTCGCAGAGTAAAAAGAAAGCTAGACCAGGCTTTCGACTCGGAGATGATGATGTAAAGCTCGACCCAACCTACACTCCTCAAGGCTGTCCTGCGAAGGTACTGAAGCGACCTCGAGGTCGACCACCAGGACCCCGAAAGGAGAAGCCCAGCAAAGAGAAACCCGCTGGTCTTAAGGAAGTACAAGCACAGCTGGTAGAGATACTCCAAAAGCAAGAGTCTGAGCGAATACGATTTCAACAAGAGCTTGATGATCAAAAGGAACAGCTGAGTGAGCTTCGAAAGCTTTGCCCAGACCACAGGTCATTGTTTTCGACGATGAGCCAGTTATCCGGTCTGTTAAGACAGAGATCATTGAGTCTCTTGTTGAAATGGACCTCCCACAAAACCGTAGCGAGGTCAGACCTCCACCTAGATCTGAAGTTCCAGATGCTGGCCCGGACTTTGAATCTGAGCTTGATATTCAAAGGGTCACTCTGGAAGATAATCCTACGTCCGTTTCAATACCTCCAAAGAGAGAGCCTAGCGAATCAGATATCTATAATGCGTATGTCTTCATCATTTTTTTTCCCATTCGCCCTTGGATCAAAGTCGTTGACTTGCATACAGCTCACCCCCACCAGTCAGTAATGTGCAGGCAGACGAAAGACCAGTACTTCTTTCCAACCAAGTCGAGACACCATCTGTGAAGTCTCTTCCTGAAACAACTCAGACCATAATCATACTCTATGATGGCATGCGAATGCCCGCTGTGATCGAAAGGCTTCCTCTCTTTGAATATCTTGTTCTCTCACAAAGAGATACAGACAGAACATTTTCTAAAACCGTCCTTAGGAGGTTTTTTGGTGGCAAGCAGAAGACTGGGCAGCATGATTACGGAGCTGTTAATTCTCATCCGTACAGAATATTGTGTCTAGATTAGGGTCCTCTTTGACCTCGGGAAGTTGGAAAACATGGAGTCAGAATATGCTGCAGTTCGTTGAAGAGCAGCTTGCTCTCGCCGTTTACTCTCTTTATTGGATCTTGGAATGGCGGCTATAGGTACTTCGGTACATATCGTGAACCACGAAGACCAGATCTGGTTGGATGCAATAAAATCATTAAAATGATTCATGTCCAGACTAAGGTGAAGACATATTGGGCCGAGATACTTGGGCAAATGGCTAAAGAAACAGTCGGTGCTTTGAGGAATGATTGGCAGAAAGTGAAAGTTGGCTGGCTATTGCCAAATTCGGATCCTGTGGTCAAATATGATTCGGCCCAGCCGAGGTCTGGAGAGTGGATTTCTTGAAAGGATTATGTACGAGAAGGCATTAAAGATAACAAAGGCAGAGGTCCTGGAAGCCTTTGATACCGTATGGTATTCCCACGTTTTTAATTGTAAGAAGCTGCCCATGCTGACCAAATACAGACTGATGAAAACGGGAAACCCTCCATGAGTCTCTTCTACGAATACCTCGAAAGTGTGGGATGTGATGAAGCCTTAATCTAAAGGCTTGTAGCACCAATCATCAAGGAAGCACCGATCACCAAGAAAAGGGGCAAAACAAGCTCAGCAATAAAGGGAAAAGACATGCCAAAAATCAGCAGAAGGCTCTGCAAGATCGGCAGATGCTGCTCGCACCTCTGACAATGCCGAAAGACAGATATCGACAGCTACATCATCCTAGCTACTTATGTCTGAACCACTATGTGCAAGATTGAAGAACAGAATGAGGTATTCTCTTCCCAGGATGCAGGCCAATCAGCCACTACTTAGGAGAATGTACTTTTGTTGACGATGAAAAGTGCTTACTGGTATGCCTCAGCATTGTCTATTATTTGCATTCTCGCCTCCGATGGCAGTGATCAATCAATGACCCCTTTTTGGTCTGAAAAGGGCTTCCCGCTCGGAGAACAATCTGGGTAAGGATCACTTCACAATTCCCATAGACTCAGTATTAATTTTCCCTTTCGCTGGTTCCATTTTAATCTACGGACGTGAGCAACTACTGCTTTAACGTACCTAATCAGAGGGTAAGCAAGCCTGAGCAGAGCCTAAGCGAGCCTAAGCGAGCCTGAGTAGAGCCTAAGCGAGCCTGAACAGAGCCTGAGCAGAGCCTGAGCAGAGCCTAAGCATCCTAAGCATGCCCCGAATTAGTCTACACACTATATATAGAGCCCATTTTAGCCTCCTATGTGCCCCGGCTATAATTTCCTTACCGAATTTGCCCGGGAATCCGTTTCTGCTCCCTTACTGGATTCCTGCCGGAGCAGGCTTTGGATCCCACTTGTCGTGTAGTACGGTAGTACAATAGTGACCCCCGCTCGCCACTTGTCAGCCGACTCCTTTTGCCGCTAAGCCGCAGTTTTCCGTGTTTATTGTCCCACCCACTCTTTCGTTCAGCAGCACTCGGGTTCAGATTGTATTGATAGGTAAAACCTTGAGTTGTAAACTATACTAAATAGACACGACATACCTGTATAAACATTCTATTATCTTTACAACTTCGCGGTGATGCCTGGCGTACAGTCGAATATACATTTCCTTGCGAGAGACAGTCTCTATGAAAAGGAAAAGCCATATACTTTAAGGTATCCTAGCGAAGATGAGCTCCCGCAAACCAATTTCCGGCTCGAGAAACACGAAAATATCACATTTCATGATCTAAGAGGCCAGGAGTCATCTTTCTCTTATGACAAAAATGGCTTCACCATCGCGCACCTTGACAGCAAGATGGCGTATACGGACTTTGCCAGCCGAGAGATGATCAAGACCGTCTTTTTAAGTGAAGTTTCGGCAATGCTTCAGAGTGTACTCGGGGCCACAACCGTCCAAGCTCTTGAGTATATAGTAAGCCAAAGCATCGTACTTCCCCCGAACCTGAAGGCGTATTGATATGCTCATAGATTCGGAAGCGTCATTGTAATTTTCCTATCTCAACTGGACAGACTTATCATTACAACCAGCCAACTTCAATGGCACACATTGGTCGGCAGCAGATCTTACCCTAGCTTTTGTCGGTCTGGCATGAGGTTCAGAGCTGATACAGTTTCTAGATTCAACGCCATCGTGCACCATTGCTACTGTCAAGAACCGGAATGGAGAGAACGCTTCTGAATATCTCCAACACAGATATCAATGTGTTAAGTGAGTGCTAACGGTGCCACCTTCTTTCTGGGTGTGCTAATCTGAACGTCTTGAAGCATCTGGAAGCCTCTGAAGGGACCGCTCCGTGATTGGCCCCTCGGATTATGCGACCCGACAACGGTAGAGGCGGACAGTGATTTGACGCCGGCCGACATTCTCTATTCCAAGTACGTGGTGGAGAACTATCAAGTGCATTTCACACCAAAGCAAAAATGGTATTATCTCGACAATCAATTGCCTTCTGAGGTTATTATCTTCCGGCAGTCAGATTCGGATATGAGCGTAGGGCCTGGTGAGACAAACCCACAGATGAGCTAGGCGGCGATGCATTGGTCTTGGAGTTACTGAACAGTGTACTAGGAGTGCCTCATGCGTCTTTCGAAAACCCGTTGACTCCACCTGATGAGAGCCCAAGAGAAAGTATTGAGGCCCGCTTTCTGGTATACTACAAGTGATAGGGATGGACAAGGATTGGTTTTGCATTAGGTTTAGCACAAAATGTAGCAGGTATTTGACAACGATAGCTTGGTCTTCAATTTCGCAACATAGCTTCAACAGAATTATCTGACGGAGTCGAAAAGTGATTTCTTGTTGGTGACAACCCTATTGAGCCAAGCATTGAAGAACAACCTCCACAGTGCGATTGTGTCCATGGATACATGACGTAAAACCCGGGATATCTGTGCCGCCCCTGATGCCCTCGTCAAAACTCATCAAAACAATCCTCCTCCTAAATATGAATAGCCAAGCCCCCTCCTATTCGTGAGCTCCAATTCTAGGAGGGACTGATCAGATGCACTGCTCGGCACTATTTCTTTCCAATCGGAGCAGGGTCCCCAAGTGGCACGCTGGCTTTGCCAGTCGAGCCTGCGCCGTTGCCGTCGATGGTGATTCTCTCTCCCACGCAGAATCCGAAGGCGATCAGCTGACCTTCGTACGCCTTCCTTGGCGGCCAATGGCCTTTCCATGGCTGGTTGAGCGGAGCAGCATCCGTTTGATCTGCTATTTTGTCGTCCTCGGTAGGTTGCGAAGGCTGGGATGGCATCTTGGGCACTAGCTCTGGAGATTCAAGAGTACGGATAGTTTGAGTGTGAGATCGGTTGCCTAGGCGGGATGGGTGGGCTGTCCCTTATCACTGTGCTGCCAGCTCTTCAGACACGTAATGATAGCTGGTAGGGTGAGTTCTCAGAGATGGTGTGGTCGGTCCAACCACGGCTGTACAGTATTGTTGCAGATCCGTGGGGGGACTTGTCGCACGTGTACCTTCAGGACTACAGGAATGGTGTAGTGATGTATTATCTAAGTGGTCTGGCTAAAGGTGGTGAGGTGAAGCTCTACTTACAAAGCAGTAGAAGGAGGGGTGTTTAGTTCTAGCTAGCGTTCTTCGCTTACAATTAGAAGCACTCACCTGCCAAACGCCCAAACTGCTCAACCGCTCAAACTGCAATGTGACCACAACAACGCTACAAAATAAATAAAGTAAGCATGTACCAGGGCTATTTGGAGTATTCTTTACAATTCTAGAGGTGTTTATAATTTCCTAAGCACTTTGAAAAATCGACAAAATTTTGGTGGGGTGAGCGTGGGCAGTTGAGCAGTTTGGGCGTTTGGCAGGTGGACGCTTCTAGTGCCTTAGGCACTACCGTGCGTGCTCTACTCCTGCTGCCTGGCAACTTCGAGGTCCACGCCGAAAGCACTCGTCTACCATATATATCATTTCTTCTTTGCACTACAGGTTCCGATAGAGCTTCAAATCATAATCCACAGAGATGAGGAGCCGTCCCCTCCACCAGCCGCAAGGCTTGGCTGGCATCGTCAATCGATTTCGTCCCGACTTGTCCCCTTTTGAGGACATCTACAAATATATCCACTCGCACCCTGAATTAGGCTCCCAGGAGTCTCAAACGGCGGCTCTTGTGGCTCGGCATCTCACGGATCTTGACCTCGATGTGAAAGAAGGCATAGGTGGTTACGGCCTGGCCGGTATCCTGCGCAATGGCCCTGGCCCCATCGTTCTGATCCGTGCAGAACTTGACGCTCTTCCGGTGCGAGAAGAAACGGGTCTCCCATACGCGAGCAAAGTGTGCGCGCGCGACAGCAATGGAGTCGAACAACCAGTGATGCATGCCTGCGCTCATGACCTCCACATATCCTGTCTTCTGGCGACCATGCACCTGTTCATAGCTGCCAAGTCCTATTGGAACGGAACTGTGATCTGTGTTTTTCAGCCGAACGAAGAGGAAGGGAGAGGTGCCACGGCTATGGTGGAAGATGGGCTATACGAAAAGATCCCTATCCCCGACCTGATTCTCTTTCAGCACGTCGATCATCAACGGACGGGCACCGTGTCGATCGAATCAGGCCCCACGCAAGCGGCCGCAGATTCCTTCGAGGTGAGGATCTTTGGACGTGGAGGGCACGGAGCCCAGCCAGAAAGTGCCATCGATCCGATTGTCATCGCCAGCTACATCATTGTCCGCCTCCAGAGCATTGTGAGCCGTGATATCGCGCCGTCAGACGTGGCCGTCATCACGTGCGGGAGTATCCATGCCGGGGAGGCTGAGAACATCATCCCTGATTTCCTAGACTTTAAACTCAACATCAGGACTTTCAATTCCCAGGTCCGGAAGAAAGTGTTGGAGAGGGTCAAACAGATCATCACCGCCGAGTGCGAAGCGTCCAACGTCCCCGAGCCTCCCCGGATCACGGTGACGACGTCGTTTCCGGTGACGGATAACAACGTCGCCGTCGTCGAGAGGCTGAGGAACACGTGGCAACCCTATTTTGGTGGCAGCTTGCAAAGACAAGTGCCGAAAGCAGCCAGCGAAGATTTGCCCAACTTGGCTAATCCGCATGATATCCCGTACGCGGTGTGGTTCTGTGGAGGCACGGATGCGGAGAAGTGGGACGATGCAGCGCGACGCAATCAGCTGGACCAGATCCCAAGGAATCACAGTGGCCTCTTTGCCCCCGTCATCGAACCCACTCTTCGTACAGCAGTCAACGCCATGTCTCTCGCAGTTCTCACATTTGTGGCCAACGGTTCTTCTTTAGTCGCCTAACCAATGGCTTCACCCCATAGGAGTCAGGAGGGAAGCCGACCTTATTCAGGAAGCTGGAAGTAATGGGAAAGGAGGCAGAGGAACATCAATATGGGGGCAAAAAATAGAGGAGAAAGGGGGAGTAAAAAAAGGGACCGGCATTGCTCATTTATGGGGCAGGAAGTTAACTTCAGGGACATGAAAAAAACATCCAGAAGTGGAGGTTGAAGAGTATATCCTCTTAAGTTTTCAAAGCTACCTAAAGAGGGTTGTAGTTCTGCAATCCACTCGCCCTAAGGTCACATAAAACAATGGTGAATACTTTTCAAACACCACTCAAGGACCACAGAGTCTCTGAGTAGAAATCCAATATGAAGTTCTACTGAGTCACAAAGTGAGTCCTGTCCGTAGGTAGAAGCCTTCGCGCCTGTAGTCTGGGTCAGGTAATCGCCGGTCGTGGTACTGTAGTCTCCGACCCCGCTCCGCGTGATATCTCCATGCAGAAAGCCTCAGTACTCTGGGGTCGGGCGTCGGGCGTCAACGGTCAACGTGTTAAGGGGAAAGTTTATTATAGTGACCTGCTTCAATTCCCATCTCGAGCGACCCCATCTCGAACCCCATATCGAGCGACGGCAGATATGTCACGACCTCAACCAACGCGCAGGGGAGGAAAGCTCCGCCTAGTGGCGGGCAGCATGCATGCCCCGATGGCGTATGTTTCCATTCCACCTTCACCTTCGCCTTCCATGACCTGCTCGGCGAGCGCTCATATTTCTCAGATTGGTAGTTGTCCCAGGAATCAACACTCCGAGCCCGGAAGATTGGAGTGATTCCAACAAAAAATCATGGCTTCGAGCGATCCTCGCTCAAAGTCCATCTGATCGCGCGCTCTATGCATTTGACTACATCTTGCCGCCTGCCTCGGAGACGTTCTCGTGGCAGAGTTTGTTGGACCAAGGGGATGATCTTCTTACTTGCTTGCTCGAGCTGGCCGAGGAGGAGAACGTAAGTTATTCGTACCATGAGCCTCAGGTCAAGAATGAAGGGATGAACTGTTTAGCAGGGGCCGTACCCGATTGTCATTGTGGGCCACAGTTTGGGGGGACTTATTGTCAAAGAAGTGAATGCCCACACTCCAAACGAAACCATTCTCTCTCCTCTCCCCGCTGACTTGCTTAGGCGCTCTGTCTCGCTCACGAGAGGAGCCTCGAGCTACGATCCTTGCTGCGCGCCCTGGCTTCGGTGATCCTCCTGGGAGTCCCGCACTCGCTTTTAGAAAACGCGAGATGCTGGACAAATGCGGCGTCCATGTTGAGGCCGAACGCGCCACCCAAAAATCAGATCTCAATTTCCAAAGAAGATTCCTCAAACCTGTCCAATTCTTCTCGAAGGTTTGAGCAGGCCAGTGTTTGCACCCCGATTTTATCAATCTTTGAGACCCGGGAGACCAAGCGGCGAACTAACTTGATATTCTCGACCAAGTTAATTGTAAGTCCCACAGGAAAGTGAAATGACGGCTAGCAATGTGATTCACTGCTTCGAACGGCTCCCCACATTTCGTTGATCCTCCCAATTATATCGGCTACTGACTCTGTCAACTTGTAGTTGGTTGAAAAGAAGCTTGTCCAGACAAATGCGAAGAATGAACGGCTCCTGGCACTCGATTCGGATCATACGCACCTATGTAATGTGGACACTACAAGCAAGCATTTCGAGGAGATACGATCCTTCATTGAGAATAATATTGAAGGTGCCCGATCGCGTCTCGCCGAGGGTTCCCCTAAATGTATGTATAGCTGCACTTATTCCTGGTATTGTGACTAAGACATAGTATAGGGGAGGCTCCCTCGGCCTTGGATCATTTGACGGTTCGAAGCCCAAGTAGGATGGGCGCAGAATCGCTCAAACAGAGGTTGAGTGAGTTTCCTGAACTAACACCCTTGGATTCAAGTCTCGCGACTCCAGATACAACAAGGCAGGCAACGCAAGGATCCGCTTTGCGCTGAGATGGTGTCAATGGTATCGGATTTTTCTTTGGCGAGAAGGGAGCCCCGATTGCCCTGCTACATTCATCCCAGTCGCAACGCAGATTTCTATGGCCGAACGGATATCTTGCAATTGCTGGATAAGACATTCTTACAACCCCTGAAAAATGATGACACCCAGATGATTGGTGGGACGCAATTAAGGAGCCTCGCGATATGTGGGCCTGGCGGCATTGGCAAGACGCAAGTCGCTGCAGAATACGTCCATTCTCGAAAGGACCACTTTGATGCCATCTTCTGGGTGTACGCTGATCAACCAAGTAAAATTGCGGAGGGCTTCAGCCGCATCGCTATCGAAATGGGGCTCGTTCCGGAAGACTCGTCCGATGCTAAAGACCAGACAGTGACACGGGACATTGTCAAAGGATGGCTTGCAAATCCCCTCAAAACTTATGATGATATCGATACTGACGCGCAGGAGACTGCTAAATGGTTGCTAGTTCTTGACAATGTAGATGACGCCGAGATGTTGACAGACTACTGGCCCTTGGATGGACCCGGATGCGTCTTGGCTACAAGCCGTGACCCCCTTGCTAAGAAGAGTCGATTTTTGGCAACTGATGGAGTTGACCTCGGTCCTTTCAGCCGTGAGGAAGCTGCAGATTTACTCCTCAAACTAACTGAGCGAGATACCGACACTGAAGGAGTTGACCCGCAGCTGTTCGACGTGGCAGAACGTCTGGGGGGATATCCCCTCGCCATTACACAAATGGCTGGTGTTATCACACGGCGGGACCTCTCCTTCGCAGATTTCCTTCAAGCTTATGAAGAGGAGGACTCTCGTGAGGAACTATTCAATCTTTGTCTAGATGCTCCCGGTCATCGCAGCGGATATCAGCATAATGTGGCCACTGTTTGGGCCATTGAGGGCCTTGAAAACGGCCGCACACTGTTGGACGTGCTTTCTTTCCTGGACCCCGATAATATCCCTGAGCGTATCCTCACTACCCAACCAGGGATTGCAGCCTTGGAAGGCTTTCCTACCACCGCGATGGCTTACCAGAAAGCGAGATCTGAGCTCCTACAGTCTTCTCTAGTGACGAGAGACAAGAATGCGAACAAGTTGACAATACATCGACTGATTCAGGATACTGCTCGAGGGAAGATGTCAAATGCCCGCTTTTTGGCTATTTTCTCTGCCACGGTCAGATTACTAGCATCAGCTTGGCCCTACGATACGTCTAATTGGCGGCATAGTGTGGCGCGCTGGGTTGTATGCGAAGAGTTGTTTCCACACATTGTGCGGATCAAATCTTCCGCTTCCCGCTTTATATCATCTGGAAAGGAGCAAGGGGAAAGTCTGGAACCAGAAGCAAGCCTGGAGCTTTCAAGACTTTTGACAGACGCTGGCTGGTAGGCTCCTAAATTCCACTTGAGTGCAAATGACTGAGATATCAAGGTACCATCTTGAACGTGGCAACCCAGAAGAGTCAGAAGATTTCTACGACATTTCGAAGGTGATCTGCAATATGCTAAAATCGGTGGATACCAAGTCCGCGACGCAGACACATCCAGCTGGGGCATCATTGTTTTCACGTATCAATGATCGTCTCGCAGAGATTTTCCATCATGGTGGTTGTGCTGCAACCGTTACTAACAAGCCTTCAGTAGCCCTCTCATGTTTTGAGACATATAACTCGCTCGTGAGCGACGAATTTGCTACAAAACCATCAGGCGTTGGAACGCGTCTTGCAATATCGTGGAATGAACTCGGCGTGGCTCACATGATGAATCTGCAATGGCAAAAAGGAGAAGAGTGCTGCCAGAAGGCAATCGACATAATGCGAGAAGAAAACCTTCCTCAAACTATGTGGTCTTTTCCTCGTGTCAACCTCGGCCAAGCATACTGGCTCATGGGCAAAATCGAAAAGTCACTCTCTGTGCTTCTGGAAGGGCTTTCTGTTCGTGAAGCTGCGTACGGCCTCAATGATCGCGAGTCATTCATGTAAGTTCAAGTACCCGCGATAATCCGAACCCAGGACATTCTGACATACTTGCCATTAAGTACCGGAAGATTCCTCCATGCCTTGGGGAATGTTAAGGCTACCCAAGGGGACCTGGACGAGAGTTTTGCATACCACCAAAGGGCCTTGCTTCAATATCGGTCCACGGTCGGTGACAACCACCATCGAACGGCCGCCGCGTGTTACAAAGTCGCAGAGCACTATGCGCGACTAAACCAAAATGAGGCTGCAATGCACGTTCCCTGTCCCGCCCTTGATTATGATTAGGAATGAAGCTAATACTAGGATGTTAGAAAACTGCTCAACCAGGCTCTCAAGGTATACAGTGCCCGTACAGCTTACAGGCCGGAACGAGCCAGGGTCCACTATAAAAACAGCCAAGTGCTATTGTCCCTGGGAAAGGCGAGCGAGGCGAAAGTCTCGTTTGAGGTCAGCCGTCGGTTGTACGTTGAGATGGTGCCAGGTGGTTCGCAACCCACAGGAGAACTCAACGAGGCGGACCTGGAAAAACTCGTAGTGTTCTGGTCAAGATAAAATAAGGAAATCTCTGTACGCGCCACCAGATGCGGCATTGTGATTGACTTAACTTTATCAGTGAAGGATCGCCCAACAAATGTTTTTTTCCGCCAATGTCCTTTTAATCATTTGCTTTTTAAGGCTGCGCTGCCGATTTTATCAAGGCTGTTGCTACGCCTCTGTGTAGCCTGTTGATGGTTGATGATGCGAGTGGGCTGCCTGCACCGCCACCCAAGGCATTTTGCAGCCTTACCTTCGGCTTGAAGTCGCGATTAGGCTGAATTGGCCATTGTATATGAGCGCTTGAGCCTCCCTCGAGAAGGGACTGACCCCAAACCACTTTCCAAGCATGGCTAGCCACACTGCAATGAGCGATGTTCAGATAGTTGTTACGGTGCCTCCCGAGGACCAGCATCAGAATCGTCCGCAAGGCGGAAGCAAGCCAACCAGATCCCAAGACAGGTTACGAGTAGGCCCAACGCAACAGATCAGCGGTAGCCGAAGATCGTGTGAGTGAGAAGTTAGAGTTCGATACTGTCATGGATTCTTATTGATACCTATTCCACTCTGTAGTGACCCCTCGAGAATATGTTGATGTGGTATCTGCGCATACAAAACAAGCGACCAATGCCTCTCTGTATCCAGGTCACAACTTTGAGAATCTCGCCTCGTTCCTTCAACAATCTTTCGACCCGCCGTACGAACGGACCTCATCATTGCCCCGCCCAGATTCCCCTGGGTTCCTTGTGACTCTCCATGCCATTCACGCTTCCAAGCCGCGGAGTATACATCACTTCGCCACCGCGGGGGACCTGATCAAGTCGGTGGAGGCTGCCAAGGATGGCCCATTAAGTGGATCCGGTATATTCTTCTTGCGTGGCCAACCTTCTCCTGGCTGGTTAGCAGTTATCGGGGCCATGTTACGGATCGATCCGGAATACTTTCAGAGCCATTTAGATTTTCGTGCAGCGTTTGGGCGGCTCGACTATTACCCGCTCCCTTCTTTGCCGTCGTACTCAAACCATATCATCAAGCTACGCTATGTGACAATTGGCCACCGGAAACGAAGACGACGAGACGCAGACCAACGCGATATAGATCACCTGCGGTCACACGGCCACAGGGCAATGCGCAGATACTTGCATGCTCTCAACCAGGGCTTGGATTCCCAGACCGGTCCAGGGGATTCTATTGTCCGAGAATACTTAGTTCACGATCTCACGCATTTCACTATTGAACAGGACATCTCATTATGCGTGACTAGAACGGAGGATGGCTGGGTTGGTAAGAAACCTCTTCTGTATTTTGAAGCGGCCGCCGAGAACTAAGGTATCGTAGCTCTTGTCTGGCTGGACACAGGTAGAGACCTAGCATCGGGCGCGGAGGGTCCGTGGCTGGAATCAGAGGACCGAGATGCCACATGGCCCTCGACTAGCTTTTACCCTACTATCCAGTATCAACCGCGGATAGGTCTCAAACCTCACCGAACAGCGATCCCACAAAACGAACGGCCCAGCCCCAGGTTTGTACAAAGCGCATCGATGTTGCCGCTGGATTATGGCAAATTTTTGGACCCTACCCTGATGGCTTCTGACCCCTTCTATGCCATGAATGACCTCTTCCAGTTTGTGGCCTACGCCGAGGTTCAGTTCCTAAACATGATGGAGGCAACGGTTGCCGAAGAAACAGGCTATCTCTCTCTTCCGAAGGAGTCTCAGCTGACCAATCTTCTCCATAGTCACGATGTCTTCGAAGCTCACGCGAGGCGGCTTCGTCAAAACGTCGAGACTATCCGATTCCGCGGTGGCCCAGACTGGCCAAGGACGACCGACACAACCCTCTACCAGAAGCGAGAAGCAGCCGCCGAAAGCCTCCTACGGGATTACGAACATCTCCTTAGCCGGGCCAAAGCCCTCTCGGTCCGCTGCCAGCGCGGCATGGACGTCATGATCAACAAATCCATGCTCACCGAGTCCAAAAAAGCCATTGATCAGGCCCAAGAGGTGACGAAACTGACGAGACTTGCATTCATCTATATTCCCCTGAGCTTCACGACGTCGATCTTTAGCATGAACCTGAAGCCGATCTCGGAAGGCCCGCACAACTTTTGGCTGTGGGTCGTCGTGTCGGTGCCCATCTTGCTGGCTACCCTCGCTCCACTTATATGGGACATCTCGGCGATACCACGGAAGGCAAAAGCAGCTTGGATCAAGTTCCGTAATCTGGAGTAGGGACTCTTGATGTTGAGTTCGAAGCGATTGTAAAGAAGACGAGAAAGGAAATACAAGAGAAGAGAAGATAAGATAGAATAAGAGAGGAGCACACAAGGCTCAGACACGGCCCCGAGGCTCAGGCAGGTTCGCACTACAAGGAAATCTCGGTATGGGGGAGTAGCAAGTCACGTAGACAAGAGGTTAAGTAAGGTCATGAGGATGCTGTTGATTCGCCTGGGTAGACAACGGCCTGCCTGAGAGCGAGGCTATATGCGAGAATGAAGAATAAAATGAGAAAGAAAATTTATATAGTTTGGGATGTTTCCCACTTAGATAGGGGTTTCATGTTCAAATTAAATAGTAATCTGATACCTGTAGCTGCGCATACTTCAGAGCATCACTTGGTGATATTCTGCCCGATACAACGGAGTTCCTGCCTAAGACTCCACTACCGAACAATTAAAGCTTACTTCAATCACGAGGTAATCGTGAGTGTTACAAGAAGACAGGAAAGGAAGACTATAAAAGCGAGAAAGGGAAAGGGGCCGAGGATTATACAAAGAGTTTGCTATTAAAGCGCCAGAGCTAAGGAGACGGAGACAAAGAAATTTGATAAGTCCCCGTGAATGACTGGGTAATTGAAGTTTGTTGAGGTAGAGATGTTGCTGAGATATCGAGTCAGCCCAATGAGCCAGACCTGGATCGGTCAATGAGAAAGCACAATAGTGAATGTAACAAGAGAGAAACATTGCCGCCACGTCAAAGCCACAGGCGCCATGAGCTCGCTTTGCCAAGGCTGGTTGAATTCAATGCCCACATGGATACTGGAATCATATAGGGGTCGAATTAAATACAGGATATGACATACTGGAAAGTCTTGTGGAGATTTTAGGCTCCTGGGCGAGGTATTCAAATATTGGGTACAATTATACACTGAATAACTGCCATATAAAAGTGGCTCTCAAGCTGTAAGTGACTTACGCTTTGAGAATTTTTGTTGAACTTAAAGTACCCTTCCTTCTGTAATCTGATAAGACGTAAAAGAAAAGCGATGCTGTTCTAATTTCTTCACTTATCCGAGACACTTTAGAAATGATATAACAGAATCTGTAACAGGCTGAATCCGAGTAACTCAGTCGATTGAGCCTAGACTATTGTAATTGATTTTGATGAAGAGAGAAGGTAAGAATAGGGGCCGCAGACCCTCTGAATCAGGGTGCGGCCCTTGGCCTAAGCTCATTGGCTGAGTCACGCAAAGTCAACAGCTGCCAGTCACGTGCGGAGGCAAAGCCTTTGTTTCCCTAGGTGTTCAAACCCTTATATATACGCCGTAGGCAAAGCAATAAGTATATTTTTAGACAGTGTCCACTTTGGGTTTCTTAGGAACTTGTTTGGGCTCCTTTAGTATCGTCGTTAAAACTTGACAAAAGTAATGTGAGAGAATAAAGGCCAGATTAAGTATTAGTTAAGAAGCAAGAAGTCAAAACACGTCACGATCTAATAAATCTTACTCAGGTGAGCTGCTTAGGGTGCTCAGGGTTCTCGGGTGAGTTACTCAAGTTGCTCATGCAGCTCAGGTGAGTTAAATGAGCCGAGGGTGAGCCAAGGGTAATCAACGCCTGAGCAAGAGCAGCAAGCCTACTAAGTAAATGCGATAGATAAGAACGGGAAAATTAATTGATAATACCATAGTACTCGTTAATAAGTTCATAAGTTAGCAAAGTATCCTGACACATCGGAACTCAAGTACTATAAAGTACCTAAATAATCATATTATGACATAGTTGCGTGGCTTTTCACCACTATCTACACCAGCCTGATAGGTCCCAATCGGCCCCGAGCCGAGACCCGCTTGCGACTCGGTCCGTGCCAAACAATAGATGGTGATCATCAAACGACGTCGACATTGTCCTAGAGGACTCTTTGCCGGACTCTTTGCCTTGTGCTCCATAAAGTAAGTTACCCCCGAAAGCCACACTCACAATACAGAATCGCACGCGATTGGCGTCGTCATATTCTTCCACTCCGAGCCAATCTGATGAAAGAGCAAACAGATTTGTGACAGCTCACAAGAGATTTGTTTGCCCCTCATTTTATACATAGATTGCTTCAGCTTCGCTCGCACCTTCCTCTCCGAAAGTTCTTCAATCAGAGACATTCAATAGATTGCGACATGAGTTCCTGTCATGAGAAGGTGAAAGCCCGTGTAGCCTTGATAAACAAACCGTAAGTACCCTTCTTGCCAATACCTACCTCAAGTGCGCTGAGGCTGACAAACTTTTCAGTGAGCATGCAAGCCATGCAAACAGTATCCAGAAGCGAAAATCGACAATAGATCTTACCGTACCCCCCAAAACTCGGAAGCGGTCCAAATCCGATTCTCTGAGTAGAGAGGCGACAAGAGACTCTCCCCTCAGCTCGTCCCACAATGGAACTTCTTCAGTCGCTGCTAATACTTCCCCTCAAAGTGTGGTGGAACAATTGCAGGCACAGCTGCTGAAGCTCGTGAACGACCAAGCCGAAGATCGTGTCCGGTTCCAGGCCAAGCTCGATGCTCAGGATAGCCATCTCCAGCAACTTCAAGAAAAATTCGAAGATCGAAGAAGTATCCCGGCTTATCCTTGTCCTCCAACAGCACATTCTGTGGACTCCGATGCGGATCACCTGAGTGATGGCGATGGTGACGACGATGAGGTCAAAAGCGAAACCAGTGCACCGAATATTTGCAATGAGTACGCTCTCGTGAGTATTGGGATTATCCATTGCTAAAAGTGACACAGGTCTCCAGACTCACCACAGAATGCGAGATCTATGAGTAACCAGCCAGCACTAGCATCACAAAGTCAATCAGCATTTGAAGAAGATGCAAACCTTCCACCCGTCACAACGCAGACCATCACTCTCTACGATGGCATCCAGATGCCATATGTGATTCGAGAACTTGCACCATGCGAAAGCTTTGAACTTCTGGCTAGGCCAAACGAAAGGTTTTCTTACGAGTTTCTGAAGAGGGTTTTTGGCGGGAGCACAATTTCCAATGGATGTTACAAGATCCTAGCCAGGAATCGAGAACGTCGTCTCTTTCCAGAAGTCGATGTGTATCGAGTCTTGAAGGCCGAGCATGAGCCACTGCTACCCCGGTACCCTGGACAACATGGAGCGCAGCTGTCGTGCATTTCCTCTGATCGTGACATTGAAACGGACTTTCCTCTATTTATCTGTGACAGCGGAGCTGGAACCGGGTACCGTTATTACGGCACATATCGAGAACCCCGCGCCTCGGATATACTCGGGGGAAGCGATATGTGCTGTATTCCCGACCACGTCAAACAGTTTTGGGCAAGACTGCTAGGAATGCAGACTGGTAATGGCAAGTCAACAAATGCCATTGATACTCTCATTTGTGAATGGCCGCGAGTACCGCTGGGCTGGGCGAACGAGGATACTGGGGAGATCATAGAATACGACACCGCTCTTGAAGCTGAACTCGGAGAGCCAATGACGCGGGAAATAACAGCAAATGAGGCTGCCGAAATAACCGAAAATGAAGTTCTGGAGGCTTTAAACAGAGTTTGTCGTGAATTTCTCTGGAGCCGAATTCGAGGCTGACGCTCTACAGGCCGACTATGATCCTAAAGCCTCTGTGGACCTGTTCTACGAGTACCTACAGTGTGTGGGATATGACGCCGATTTTTACGAGAAGCTCGTCGCAGAGTACCGCAAGTTTCAGAGGCAGAGGCTGGATCAAGGCAAGCCTGCAGGGCAGGCTGGGACCCTTGGCATCGACTGTCTCTTCAGCAAAAGTCGGAATGGGGGCTGAAGCTAAGACGAGTCAGCCTCATCTTCTAGGGAGCGGAGAGGTCAGGAGACATATTATCCCCTTCCAATCTACTTGCCTCCTGGTCACAAATCTTACCATTCAGCGGCCCAACATATTTTTGTCAGCAGAGCGGTGGCTTTTGAATTAGCAGAGTTGTTTTGACCAAGACTCTCCATGATGGCATCATACGATTTCTTGCGTTTCGTATTTCGATAGTTCTTTCCAAATTGGGCCACAGCTGGAACTCCACTTCCAAGTTCGTCCTTTTGTGGCGTAAAAGAAGCAATCAAGCGGGACATGTTTATTTGTAAATTAAGCGAGCCAATCACCTGTCCTTCTCGAAGCCCTACTCGAGTCGGCATTGGAATGTCTTAAATATGTCGCCAGAACTGGGCGATGTCTTGTTTCTGATGCCGCCATTTGTCTCAGAGCTCACGCGCACACGAATTGATAGGCACATGGAGGGGTTCTGTTGATGTGCACATAATTGCAACGAGTAATCTTCCTCGCATGGCTGGGTATCCCTGCTCATGAGCAGCATACCTCTCTTGATTGCCCTTTTCCGTTTTTTTGCATATCCCTCATGTCTTCTCATAACATTTATAAATCGCCAAACTGCTGTTGACGTATGCAATGCGAGTCGAGAGCAGCGACCCCCGCCCTGATGGAAGTGGGCTGGGCACATGATTGAAGACCGCTCGGACACACATCACTCAAAATTACAGAAGTCAGTCACAGTGCAGCTGTGAAATTTGAAAGACTGGAGAATGCTCCGGCTTATTTGACATGGCTGTGGTGCGTTTTTTTCTAACCCCCCCCCCCTTTCCAATCTATGGTCTGCAAAGCGGAAGCAGGGTCGACAAACCTCTGCAGCAATCCTGGGGAGATCGCATATATGAAAGAGTCTCCAGGGGCGCCTCTCACCAGTATAAGGGTCGACCCTTGACGAGGCGCACGCAGGGTCAATAGAACTAGACTTCATGGCAAATACTGAGGATCGGGCTGACTTCGAACTGCACTCAACAGTTTGAAATTCGGCAGAAACGGAGTTGTTAAATAGTGTTAGTACTTCCAGAGATGGCGCGGCCCTCCCTAGATCCTTGACCTGGGCAGCCACAAAGAGTCACATGCATCATTTCTTCGGCAAATCGAAAGTCTTAGACTCCATGAGCCGATTAGGATCGGAGGTTGCATATCAAAGCATGATTCGAGGGCCAATGCTATGCGCTTGAACCCTTCGCAAGCGTCATGACGTGTACAATTTCCTTGCCCATCATTGTTGAATGAAGATGGAAGAAGTGGAATTATAACCAAACATAGCCTACCAGCATCCCCATATTTACAACGAAGGACGGCTAGACAAACAGACCTGGGGAAGATCCTGGGGTTTTGGAGTCTCCATGGGCATGATGGGCTAATGCAAGGCCAGCCGGGGGTCAGGCTGTCAGCCACCAACAAGGCATGCCCGGCTCGACCAAGTTTGTGGAAGAAGCTCCTCTGGCACTTGTCATTCGCTCGTACTTTATATTGAAAGCGTTGGGCCAGAAAAGTGTTGAATTGCGGACGGGATCTAATCAGTTGAGAATCTCAAATTCGGGCTCCCAAAACGCTATTCAGAGCCGCAACAGAACTATCATAAGTTACTACAACAACGAAGCCTGATACTCCTGCGATAGTCATGATTCCTCTCTTTTTCTTCCTGCCTCTACCTTACGGAAATCCTGTCGATTCACTTCTACCATCTGCCATTCTTCCTTTAGCAACCTCGACCAACTAGTAACATTTTAACGCCAGTGATCATTCCTTCACACAATTCCATTTCAAAACAGATAGGTGTACCTCTGTAGTCATCTCATCAACTTGGGCCTGCATAGTTTGAAGATACACAGTTTGAAAATGGACAATCGGACTACATTGAGCAAGAAGGATACGGTGCAGGCCAAGAAGATTCGGAAGAGGTTTGTGAGCCTATTCTACATGCAAATCATTCCAGCTGACGTCTCTACAATAGTAAATCCTCCAAAGGCAGCCCTGGCAAAAGTCCATCTGGTACAGGTGTTGCACCCTCCACCAGAGACATTCAATCAACCCCTAGTCAGGCAGCCATTCCAGAAGGTAGCATGTCAGACCGCCAACCCAACATAGATACCAAACACACCTGTGCATCGACCAAGTCTCAGTATACTGGGGAGGAAGAGGATATATGGGAATCCTCAGATACGGTCAAAGCCGATCCATACCAGTTGCAGCAGTGGGCACACAACTCTTCGAATGACAAGATTACATTCAACGAGAAGCTCGAGAAGTCCAACTGGACGTGTGTGCGAGAGGAAAGACTTTGAGGGAAATGTGATACGATATATGATGAGACTTTCAACGAATCACGAATCACGAATCATGGAGAATGAAGACTTTTAATTGTGTTTGGCATTTTTAGAAGTTAGTATTCTTCATGCGGGGTTTGAGTCCTCCAAAGCTGACATTCCATTGTTAAGTACCTATGCCCTGTTGTTATCTACGAGCTGCATTTTACCCCTCTAATTTCCCGAACCTATGTATCCATTTTGCAACACGATTGAGGAGGACGCTGGACGTTGTTTTGGTTTCTTGAAAGCTTCAGAAAACGCTTCGTGCATAGAAAACGGAAATTTCTTGTTTACTTTGCCATTTGCTTTCTTGTTTTGATCATGGGCGGGTTCTGTCGTCAAATTTGTAATAATTAATAATTGCCGTTCATCCAACAAGGCGATCTCACTGGCGGGAAACAATTATCAATGTTCCAGCGTGCTCACCAGTCTTTTCCAGAACTCACACTTCTCCACCTGAAGTTTGGGCACATCCTCCATCCGTGGCCGGTCTGTTTCCAACAATATCCTCCTCTCACTCACTTTGCCAAGGTTTCCCACTTCGGAGCAGTCTTATGTCGATGCGTGTTTGGATCAAGACTTCTCACAAGCCGATCCAGTAATTCATCATGATTGGCACATTGTTCTTGTTGTAAGTCGAGTAACTGGTGTTCTCGTCTGGACTGCCGGTGTTTCCGACTCCAAAGATGGCTGTAGTCTCGAAAGTATGTGGAACTCCGAGCCCCATTGCCACGAGGTCGTCTTGTTGTACGTTGTATCGATAGTTCCATACTGGGTGAGCAGATTTTCTGGTCGAGAATGTGAGTGACAAGTGATGGTTAGGACCCGAGAAGACTGCATCACCATATGCCGCTGCTTCTGATGGGAAATAGGCTTCGTGCTGTGGATGGGGGCCCATGATTGGATATTGGCTGTTTATAGCTGTGGTGTCGGTATCGGTCAGCCGGGGAAAGTTGTCCTGGAGGAAACTTCCAACTTCTTCAGGTGTCGCAGCATCTGCTGCGAACCCGGTGCCCTCATTCGTGTCATCTTTGCAATATCAGCGGTAGAACCGAGAACATGAAGCAAGGCACGCACCGCCAATCAGGAGAGGAACGTTAAGAAAGTTTCCATTCTCGAATATGTTGTAATGGTAGTCTCGAAAAAAATCACCGTCAATCGTGGGAGTCCAAGGAAGCTGAGAGACAATTGTGCGGCCGGAGTATGGGCTCGCCACATTGGCAGCCTGCAGTACAGCTGTATCTTTTGATCGCAAGCAGTCCAATTCATGCGCCGAACCAGCACAACCTGTTGCGTTGACATATCTGCCAAATTGCCATTTAAGATCGGACAGATTTGGCTGGGTCGGGAAAAATGGGGATTCGATTATTGCACCTCTCATCGAGCCATCATCACGTCCACCACTTATATGTCATTAGAATTGTGACCATCTTCACTGTGGATGACTTACTAGGCAGCTAGATTCAAAGCCAATGAGCCAGCACCAGCACACACACCATGAACGACGACTTTCTCAGGATCGCCACCAAATTGGCCACAATTTAGTCAGCGCTTGGAAATGGATAATGACTCTCACCTGCTGGATATGGTCCTGCACCCACTCCAAAGCCATTCTCTGATCGAGTAATCCAACATTCAGATCTCCATCAGCCTTCACTTTCTCACCGGCAAGGAAACCCCATGAGGAGACTCGATAGTTGAAATTGACAAACACAATTTCATGAATTGAAGTTGCCACAACTGTCGATCCGTTGTAGTTTGCATTGAAGTTCCCTCGATAGCCACCACCTTGAATGTAGACCAATACCGGAAGTTTTGATTCAGGAGTAGCCGACGTGGGTCCCCAAACGTTTATGAACAGACAATCTTCGGCATGAAAAGATGATGGATAGTTGGTGTTACTCCCCAGACAAATCGGTTGGAACTCATGTTTTTGTCAGCGACGGCACAAATATCGGAAGCGAGGACTGCCGGCTGTCGCATCCTGGACGTTTCTTGTCGTCAAGGGCTTCGCTGGTTTTCTGAATCTAAGGCTACTAACCGGAGGAACAGCATACCTCCTACCTAGGTGTTGAGCCACCCCGTACTCTAATATTGTATCTTGATACTGCGAGTACCCCAAGTCAACAAGTGACTGGTTGAGCAGGGTCCTGTCCAGCGACCAGAACGCGACGCCGACCGCTGGATGGAAGCAGATATCATGAGCCGTTTTGAGCGTGATTTTCCAGCCATCTTTTCTATGCTGCGACAGAGTATGCTAACATGTAGTCCTAGAAGATTGCAAATCTACACAAAATTCCTACAAGATGTTACTGGCGAACTTAGGTACAAAGTGGAGCGAGATGAGTTGACTAAGCAGAAATGGCCAAAATCCGAAAAGATATGGACATAACGATGAAAGTAAATACAATATAGGAAACGAATACTATCAGAGTGCGTTACAGATTCTATTTCTAGTATGACTGCGAAATTCCAGGGGAGTCCAGCGCCTCGAGAATTCGAGGTTGAAAAGAGACGAGGCTCGATGAGAGCTATGCGAGCCAGACCCAGATTAGCGTGCTGGTTTAGCGAGTCACTCCAGATTTTAGGCCGGAAGGAAACTCTTCATCTCTCAGCACATTGAAAAGACAGCATCGCCTTATCCTCAACATCAAAACTTTCTGATCATGGCTCTCGGGTGATAGTATTGCAATCTCACTGACCTTTGTCGTGTCGTACTAGGTTCACAGTCGCCATATGATACATGTTCAACCCAGAACAGTCAGGGAATTTGAGGGCTGATTCAGCGGCGGATTGGACGGACGGTTGCCACACTAGCCGTCGGATCCCGAAAACAAAGTCTGATGACTTATGACCGTCTATATTTGCTGTCCGAGATGGTGCGATATGATGGTCGCCTCGATAATCCGGTCATCCAAGAGGCTGGAAACTCAGCGGCAAGGCAAGGCAACGTACCACTTCATGTGCAGAAGCCCGTTTGGGCGTCGAATGTGGCAGCATGCATTGAACTTTTTACTGGTCCTGGAACAGTGGCGATATTTTTGAATCGAGAAGCTCTTCACTCGCGATCGATCAAAGGCATGGTGTCCATTGTTCGCGTTCATGCGCAGCAAGTGCTGGATAGTTTCCAGCAATTTAATTGCTAGCGAGCGGGTTTTGAAGACAGTTATTTGATTGATCAACCGAGAATCGAGTTGTTTGACCGGAATTCGTCTTTCTAGACCGCGATGACCGAGCAGAGGTACTACCTGAGAAGATTTCTTCTTCTCCTGTCTCAAATGCTTGGAGGACGAGCGATCGACCTGCCATATAACATCACTTATAAGCATAGAAGTAGTGTGGCTATCTGTCTGAGAGTTATTCCTATCGTGAGATGGGGGGATGGCAGCGACCTGAATTTTCTCCACGGCATACAGTTCGCTAACTTGCGAACAACGATCTTACTCTTCTATGTGGGCGCTAGAGCTGACCCTGATACTCGGGTTCGTTATCACGCGAGTGTCTTACGGGTAGTTTTGTACCCAATTTTTCAGGGGGGTCGCAATTCAGCACTCAAAGTGGTCCGCACAGAAGAGCGCACCGTGCCAAGGAGTTGGCTCACTCTAGGAACATGGTCAACATGCACGATGCAAGCAGGAGCCCGAGGAATTGGGCAATGACAGCTCAATTTGAACGTATTTCGTGGTTCGTAAGTTGCGAGCTTGCTGTACTGTCCCGCTTGGGACACATGCATATGATATTGGACTTCATAATGCGTGCAGGACATATTCCCATCAAGTGAAGGGCAGTATGTCTTATATACTACGTGATGCCCTCCTTTCGGTGGTTAGTCGCTTCATCTTAAACACTCAATCTCCCTAATCTGAAAGCCGCTACTCGTTCCTCTCTTCTTCGGGAGATTTCACCCACACCCGATTCAAGCTGAGTGTGAAGCGGGCATTCCAACTTCATGATGGCAAAAGCAGGAGACAATCCCCAGTGCCTGTCAGTTCTCCTGGCTTTATTTTGTCTAATATAGAAGTTACTGACACCTTTTCAAGCTTAAAAGCCAATAGTGCGGCCGAAATCATTCCAGGTCATTCTCTAGCACCGAAGGTCAACAGAGCTTCTCACAGTGCGGGGAAGCACATCGACAGCTCTAAGCTAACAACCAACGCTTCTGTGACCAAAGATAAGCTCTCGCTACTGAAAGTTGATAGCATCTCAACTATCTCCGATCCTTCCGAAACTGGAGATCCCCGCCTGGCTTTCGGTGCAGAGGAGCTCGATGTCATAGATCAGACTGACATTCATCGGCACGGATCCATCGATTTGGGACTCACTGAGCATTTTCCCGGTAGTCCGGATCGAGAAAGCTCGGCATCAACCTTTACGCCTCCAATGGTTGATCGAATGATGATCACGAATTTTCTTGACGAGGTCAGCTGGTCCCCACCAGGTGGTCCAGCATCCGTCACCCATCCGACGACCAGTGGTTCAAAGAGTAAACAGTCGCGATATCAGCTTGAACAATGGGCATACGAAACTTGCCACGTCAAATTGTCTCTTGCTGAAAGGCTCGAGAAGTCTAGGTGGGAAATCCAGAGACTAGAAAAGCTGTGATACGGTTTGTAACCTCCTATGACGCAGCTGAACCTCACTAACGCATGTCTTCAAGTTCATTTTTTGTGTACTCAAGAGTTGTTGTAACCTTCAAATGTTCCGGCACGGCGTTCAAAAGTCAATTATTTGCGTTCATTTTCGCCTGCAGTGGTTGCTATCTCCGCGATCTGTCTTGGTTTCATGTTTTGATAGTTCTACTAAATTGAAGCTCAGAGATTCGTCGATGAGAATGCGGCTGTCACAATCTCAGTGTATGTAGCTTCGTTACCATCAGTTTATGTCGTAGGGTAGCAAGGATGAAAATTTGCCTGATCCTTCCGCCACCTGCCGCCAACAGAAGCCGTGTCATCGAAGTGTCCCATTGCCATTGATCATTCGCAGGTTTGTACAGACAGGCTTACCCAATGTTTCGAGAATTGAACAACGTCCTGGAATTACAAATAACCAATCAAGTTTCGATTCTCATGCAATAGCTCTGCATTAGACATTGATTGGGTGCCCAAGTCATTTGCCCCGGCGTCTCATTCCGCGGTGAAGGGAAACTACGCCCGGTTCAAATGCAAGTGCATGAAGATCCAAGGAGCTGACGCGCGCCTGAACACAAAATTACGCGGCAAAGGCGGCAGAGATGCTGCGCTTATGTGTAATGCGATGAGTTTTGTGGTCTGATCTGCGCTTCTTTGCGGCGCAGGGTGGCGGGTGCCTGTTGTTTCGGGCCTTCTTGCTTATGCAGGCATGAACAGGGTGAGATGCATTGTCACAGCAAGTTCTGGCGACACCGGAGGTAACTGCACCTTAGCGAGCGTACACAACGTCCGATGAGCTGCAGGTACTCACTCATCTATCGTGACCGAAGTTCAACTTCGATTCGTGAGGCTGTGCATAGAACAGGTTACATGGATGGACGGCATTTCTTTCCGAGCCTGCAAGCTTTTAAATGTCTGTGTAGCTCTTGCAATTCGCACAGGCAATCCAAGTTGTACTGGAGGCAGCTGGCGTTCCCCTCTGTACTCCGGGAGCGAGGCTTAAAATACGGATAGGGTCCAAAGTATCGATATTTTGAAGCCATGCAGCAGTAATGGTGACTTCGTTGTCAGTATCCAAAACACTGCAGTGGAACCACACGGCTCTGGTCTTGCAATTGCAGTTTCCCATCCAAACTCCACCACACCAGTAACAATGATCGGAAATCTAACGGAATTCTCACCCTCCGGGCTGATAGTACCCGCCGCAGAGGCACATTACTGTCAAACAAAAAGCTGTCATATTGCATGTTGAAACCCTGTAGGTGCTTTTCGCAAGTACGCTTTGCACCTGGGTCCCCTTTTGTGCCGATGGATCTTTTGTGCCTTGCCCCCCGCCGCTATGGGGCTTGGCTTCCGGTCAGTCCATTTCACTTGTCATTTCGACACGTTTTGATAAGTACCACTTACGAGCTCATCGTTTTGCTATCCCCAGGAGCCTTGGAGAATTATCTATTTAATATCTTACCATCAGAACTAGAACTTACAGCCCCGCCTAAGATCAGTACTTTACCCAACGTTCCCTACTTTTTCAATTGTCCGAATCCAGCCGAGGCAGCTTTGCAACGTTGGGGAATTGTGCGTCAGTCATCATGGCCGGCACGAAAAATTGCAAGAGGACATCTTCCAAGCCTGCAAAGTAAGTCTTGGAATATTCTGCGTGCAGATCAAGAATTTTTAAAATATGCTGACAATTTCTCCAGACTCAAAGCCAACACTCCGTCTCCAAAAATATCTGACCAACATGGCCTGCAACCCCAAAGGACTTCGCAGCAAGAGGAAGCGAGCACTTACTCACCAACAAATGATTTCTCCGTCAATGATTCTTCCAATTCCAACCGCGCAGTCGAACAAGCGGCTCAGACACCAAACTCTCAGCAGACCTCCAGTTACTCCACGACGGTACCTAAGGCAGATGGTATCACCGGTACAAGCATACAAAGCATTGAGAAGCCGGTTGCAGGGAATCACTCCATAAATCCAGCCAGTAATGAGTGGAATGAAGAAGATAGCTATGTATCAGGATACGATGATGGCTTCCGAGGTCAGAAAGATAAATTTGAAGAGACGCCTCAACTTCAGGCTTGGGTGTACGAGACGTCCAATAGCGAGCTGACCGTTGGAGAGAGGCTTCAGAGACGTCGCTGGGAGGAAGATCAGTGTAATCATGACTTCATATAAAGTAAGCTTACGGCTATGCCCCCAAGTCCTTCCACATTTGGTGTTGACTTTTCGCAGGCGAACATTGTGGTTTCGGTGAATTGTAAAGTTCAACCACCGCTTAGGCTTGTGGTTGAGCGCTTGCATTTTTCGACGGGGTAGGGCATGATATTCAAAATGTTCGAGCCCCCGGTAAAGGTGACGGAGGTTTGTTGTTTTGCCCCTTTTCTCGGCTCGCTTAAGGGTTGGTTTGTTGCTTGGGTTGTTGTTCTTCTGTTTATTTTTAGAAAAAATATTCGTGACGTCGGTGAATTCAAATTGCTTATAGAAGTCTGCGTTTTGTTGCACCCTCAGTAAGGTAAGTCTGAGGTCCACGCCGCGGCCACCGCCCAAAACGGCAAATATCATGTGACCCGGAGACAGCGCCTCCACGTATGGGCATAGCTCAAAATGGTTCGTTTCTTCTTCCTTAGCAGCTCGTCTTATTTACACAAACATAGGGTAGCTTAATGCTCAAGAACCCCCAAGTTGGTCATGTGAGATCGACGATACGGCTGACTAAGAAGGCGAGCACACACTAAGTTTCTATCCGACGCATCGGATGCATCTCCTCCTTCTCCACTTCTCGTCATCCCCGCACACCAGTTGGGTCCCAAGTATGCGATGGCAGCCAGTCATCGAGAAGCGGGGATATTTTATCCTTTTGCATCATGGCGTCCCCAGTAAATCTGGCAACTGAGCACACGACCAGGGCTGAGTGGCCTGCACTCTAACTGGACCATGTCAACGACATGTCAAACCAGAGGACGCTTACACGTAACAGGATGGCAGTTCCCCCTCATTGGATGCACTTTTGGGCAGTAACTTCGTTTCTATCCAACCATTTCGACAATTTTGGCTCCGCCGTCCTGAGTTAGATCCAAGCGTAGGTGGGATTGGATTACCCACACGACGAAGTCGGCACCAATTTATTTGGGGGGTTGTTATATAATTACAAACTTTGGCCTCTACTCCCAGCTGAACTTTCCCTTCCAATTCTTCTACTACTTTTTTTCTATTTTTTTCATTCTTTTTTTCAAAATGTCTACTTCATTCTCAGCGCTTCCCATTGTATCTCTTGCTGCTCTATCTTCGCCCTCTCCAATGCCGGAAGACTTGGCAGCTCTTGCCCCACATTTGAATGAGGTCTTCTCCTCTACTGGCTTCGCATATCTCACAGACCTCCCTCTCACATATACTCACGATGATGTTTTCGGTGTTTGTGACGATTTTTTTGGTTCCAATGGATTATCTATGAATGAGAAGATGAAGCTCGCAAAGAAGACCTTCGTTCCGACAAACGAAAATACATACAGAGGGTAAGTATATCACCCGGACTTAGGAAAAGCTGCTGATCAATGTTCCAGGTACTTTCCACCACAAGAAGGAGATCACAATCTGAAAGAAGGATTTGAGCTGGGCACGCCCTCCAGCAGATCGAGCACATCGGCCCTCGTGAGCCCAAAACTCGATCTCACCGAGCCCAATGTTTTCCCTGCCTCCAACGCAGAGTTTCAAACTAGATGCGAATCATTGCACAACGAGCTCCAGACTCTGTCGTCGAAGCTCCTCGCTCTTCTAGCCGTCGCTCTCGGCAAACCATCTTCATTCTTCAATCATTACCTCAAAGACTCTTTGAGTACTCTCAGACTCCTCCACTACCCTCCAGTCCCTGTTTCTCGTAAACAAGAATTGATTTGTACGCCTCATACGGACTCCGGCATTCTCACATTACTGCATCAGGACAAAACGGGTGGACTTGAGGCCAGGAACAGGGAAGGGGAATGGATCCAGGCACCATACGTGCCTGGAAGCATGGTTGTCAATATCGGTGATTTGATGGCCAAAGTGAGCGGAGGCAAATGGGTGGCCACATACCATCGAGTCCGATCTTCGAAGAAAGAAGGAACTGCTATGTACGGGCGATATTCGGTCCCGTTTTTCTTCGAGCCAGGTTTGGATTGTGTGGTGCAGAGTGTGGACGGTGATGAAGTGATCTATGGAGAGCATCTTTTGCAGAAAATGAAAGGATGGGTTGAGTTCCAGGATGTTGTTGAGAAAAGCCCCGAGAAGATCATTTCTGGTAGGGCTACCGTTGAAGCCTTCTGATTGTTTTGATTTGCCGTCGTCACTGCTGTTCCTGCTTACCAGGCAGAATCCAAATCTAGTTCTGGTTGGATTGAGAACCATGTATCGGTCAAACTCGCGCTCACTGGTCCTATTCGACGCCAATTGTTTGTGTCTGCAAGTGCATTCTGATCTTCGTTGCTCGTCGTCCCTGGTTGTGGGATTTCTTATCGTTGTGCCAGAGCTTGCATTTGTTCACCGCCAACAAGGATACAGACGAGATCTTGAAATCGACAAGGACTCAATGTGAAAAGGTGGTGTAAAGTTATTTTCAATCTTATTACTTTCGTCCTGAGACCTGAGTAATTGACGAGCTGGTAGGTTGGTGGTCTGCCGGGAGACCAGGAAAACATGACCACTCACTTACATAAAGATTCGGCGCTAAGGCTTGGTGGCAGCCTGTCCTGTTTCCGTGAGTGGTTGAATCAGGTGTTTTCCATTTGCTTGAATAGCTCGCTTAGCGGAACGGTGTAATGTGGTTCCGTTACTGCCCAACGAAAAAACAATCCCTCCCCTCTACTCTCCAGTTCGCTGAGCTATTCACGCTCCAGGATGTCATCAAACCTACTGCAAACCTTCCACCCGGAAAACATACCCGCCACTATCTCTGCTTTCCGACCTGACGGCGAAGTCCCAGTCTTGAATGAACGGTATATGGATGGTGGTCAGTGTCGCATCTTCAAGGTTGACTTTTCGGACGGAGAAAGCTGGTCTGTGCGCATTCCAATCCACGTACAAAGCGATTCCCAAGACGGTATTATAAACCTTCTCCGAGGAGAACAAGATGTGCTTCAAGAGATTGGCGCGACGGACTTTGCCTGGGCCCCAAAACAGCTTGGATCCAGCTTCACATTCGAAAACTTGGTTGGATACCCGTTCATAGTATTGTCGTGGATTGAAGGCTCACCCCTTCTCTGGACTGCCGACTACCCGTCAAGGCCTGTTCGGAATAAAATCCTTGGTCAAGTCGCTGAGATACAGATGTCTCTCATCGAGTGCACCAAAGAAAATAGTATATTCAGCCACCTTCCTTCAAGGGCAAATGCTGACGTTTATTGCAGGGGGAAGCGCAACTGCACATTTCTTGGGGATAATAGATAATAAGTTCCGCCGAGTTCGCAATGGCCACCTCCCATTCATAACTGAGCGGGACTGTTATGACCAAAAAAGCCTTCTCCCTATGGTGCTTCACCCCGAACTAGAGGACACGCCATTCGCTATAGATCATGGCGATCTATCACCGTTGAACATAATAGTTGACTTTGAACACAACGTTACCGGGTAAGCAGACGTAACCCTGGATACGCTTATATCGCTAAGTGTGAAAGTATTATCGATTGGGGATTTGCTTCAAAAGTTCCCGTCCAACTAGCCGGTCGCTTTCCTCGCTTTCTTCAGCTCCAGGAACTTGTCATGCCCCCAAGCCCAACCCTTCAAGAAGATCGAAAAGCCTTTGTTGCTTGGCTCACGTCTCAGTCTTCGCAAGTGGCGTCTTGGATGTCGCTTATTTATTCATCCGACGATGTTGATTTCCGCCATTGTTTTCTCGAGTCGATAATCAGCAAGGGTATGCACCGTTCGTTAGCAGTTCTAGGATGGAAGCTTCCCTATCGTGAGCCACATCATACTTTCAAATATTAACTTCCCAATCAAAGACGGAAACTGCCACCTGTCGCAAGCCGGACTGACGAAGAATTAAGAGAGACTGTTGGCTAAGATGATCCACGATGACAAGACCTGGGGCAGAAGACGGCATTTCCCAGGCCACACACTGCACTCATTGAAGGAGAACTTCTTCACGAAGCAAGGGGGAAAGCCTCGAAAGCGGGGGCCAAAGACTGCTGTGAGGGTCGTTGGCGTTTGAACAGGGACTCGACCCTACTGGATGGAGCTTCCGGATGCGTAGGATGCGAAATGTTTGTTGTGCAGCATTGTCTCGTGTTTTCGAGCCTTACACAATTGCAAATGGTCAGTGTAAGGGATTCTTTCAGTGCCAATGCTAAAGAGATGTAAAAGAGTAAGAGTTGGTCTTGGTTGCCATATATCGAGGTAATTCAGAAGATTAAAATACAGTCCTATCACCTCGTACTATTTCCCATTTGTAATCATCGACGGATACCAGTCTTTCTTATTGGAAGACTCGAGATTCCTCTCGGATTCTTCCCAAGACACTGGTAGGACAGGATTCAGACACTTCCATTTGCCTATCATATCCATATTAGGTTGGCATAAGTTTGTTCTAATCACAAAATCGTCCTTTACGAAGCCATATCTTCCGTCGATGTTTCTCATACTATCGTACATCAGACAAGGTCACTTATCGCGCCCTCTTTTCACAAGATCATTTTCGAACAGCCCTGAACACCTCACAACAGTAATGCCCAGTCCTTGCCTAAGCGTACTCCTTTCCCGGAGAGCCATTTGCCCTATTGAATGCATTGGTCATCCCATCGTACATAATATCGTTCTTGCGGTATGCTCCCGAGAAGAAAAAGTTGGGGATTCAGCATCGCCGTGTGCCAGATAAAAATTTGTCGGCCACGGGTGCCCATGTGATTAGAACATATGGGTGTAAGCCTAATTCGTAAGGCACTAAGTGCATTGCCCACATTTGAGGCTAGCGTTGGTGGTGTGGGGTTGGCTAGCTTGATATTTGAGTAGCTGAAAAGTGCCATAAGTATCTAGACCTTTCCTACCCATAAAAAGACTCATGAGACGAACGATACGAATCACATCAACAATCAATCCACACCAGACACTTATCGGCCTGCGCCCATTAACACTTTCAATAATCAACCCCTGATGGCTATCGTGCGCAAGTGGGGTGAGACCCACATTAACAAATCCCTCTAGCAAATTGATTCAAACGTATGGCTTATTGGGGATATCGTGCTTCATCGGTCACCCTTTCGTTCTGAGACGGCCACCTGGAATGACGACGGCGACAACTCAAGCTACACACTAAGGGAGGCACCTACCCCTTTTCCTTTTGCCACCACACTACCTGACAGCCCCTACATCAAGCTGGTCTATGAAGCTGGCGATGCCTTTGCCGTCTGGTTCATAGGAAATAATGCCTTGTGTAAAGTCAAGTACATTGAGGAGGGAGTCACGTTTGAATCAGTCACTTTGGACTTTGTCCGAGATCAACGGCCCAGCTTTGAAGTACCGAAGGTTTTACACCACGCTTTCAGCAATGACAGATCCTATCTCTTTCTTTAAAGGGTTCCCGGCCGGACTTTGGACGTTGCCTGACTAACTCTGACTGAATACTGGAAACGACACTACGTGAATGTTGTGGTAAACGCCTGTAAGGAAATGGCATAGTGGAAAGGGCATGTGTTTGGTGGTGTGGACGGCAAAAACATACTCGAGCGATATCTTCTTAAGGCCCGCACCGCCGAGGATTTTAGCTTAGCTTATTTTTAGGCAACATGCGAGGCAATGGGTATGGACTGCTTAAACCTTGTCTTCAATTATGCTGACCTTGGACCCACGAATATTATCGTGGAGAATAAGCCAAATTCCGGGAGACTTGGGATTATTGATTTCGAAATTGCTGGTTACTTTCCTCGAAGCTGGATTAGGACTAAGTTTCGGATATCTAGTGGGATGGACTTCTCCAGTTCAATCACTGGTGACCCGTACTGGTGGAGGAGGGAAGTTCAAAAAGCGCTTGGAGCCAACGGATTTGACGACGTCCGAAAGGCTTGGGAGGATTAGTGGGGGTATCAAGCGTCTTAAACCTTTATGAATTCTTGTTGCTGAGATAGACGTTTGGAGGACAGAAAACTGTTATCGCTTTCACATGGACTATTAGTTACAGTCTTTATCATAGAAATTCAATCCCGATATTCGAGAGAGTGCCTTTGCGATTGCTTAATCAAGTGTTTTTATCCTCGAAAGAGTTGCGACATTTTTACAAATAAATCTCATCTTAGAAAGGAGTGCTCATGTGGTTGCTTGCAATCCTTTCCCGGACTCCTGCCATGTCGCCGTTTGTTTCCATGCGCAATCAACATTGGTAGTGACTGTAACAGTGCTGCTTGGTACAATTATTATAAATTCACAATGAGGGAAAACGAAGACGTTGACCCTTTCGCACGTTGTCTTGCCTGTCATGTTATTGTATTCACATGACGGACAGGCCGCTGAGTCAACGAGCTCGGTATAGATGACGATTGACATTGGGATTATGTGAGGATATTGTTGGAGAGTGGTCGAGGCTGAGACGAAGACTGATGGTACTGTTGTGGAGGAAGAAACGTGAAGTCTGGGCAACAGAGTTCGGTTTTGTCGCTTTGTAAGTTTTTGGGGAACAGCAACATCTTTATGATAAATCGATTTAGAAGCGTTTAAGGAGGCATGCCTTTCAGCCCCGAAGGCACAAGTCCCTAGTATGACTTAATTCAAACGCATCCTTGAATGAGGGCTTGCTCGCAACCAATCGTGGAGGGCGAGCAGCAAGGCTGGCTGAGATCCGCTGCGTGTATCTACTCGGTGAGGTATTTTTTGGGGGCCTACGGCTGTTTATTAGGACCCAATGGTCGCGAAAACGTGATTTTAAAAATTAAAAACGTAAAACGTAAAATAGTTAAAAGTACTTTAAATTTATAAGTGAATATGATTAATTTTATGTACTTTTATTAATTAAAAATTTCCAGATTTTTACACAAACGCTTAATGTTACGGTTCACTGCACACGCCACCTTACGGGCTACTTTGGAGTACAGCTCGTCACGTGACAGGCCATTTGTACAGGCCATTTTACGGGTTACCTTAAAGGACAAGTTTTTAGGTGATAAAGGGAAAGCGGTATGACTTATAGCCTTAAGTAAAGGACAGTAATTAGATAAATTAATTGTTCTTAAAGATAAATATATAAGGCTTTAATTTATTATATAAAATGTACTCTTTTTTCATTTTTTTCCCTTAATATTAAACGTAACCTTAAGTTTAAATATAAAAGAAGCTTCTTTTTTAGTGTTTTTTCTTAAAGTAGTGTTAAGTACTTTTTATATTACTTTAAGGTTAATTATAATATAAGAAAAGATTAAACTTCATTTTATTATAAAACGTTATATTTTACTTTAAAAAAAGCATTATTGTTTTATATAACGGGTTATATAATCTCATCATACTGTACAGGGAGCGCCACTTGAATGATATTATAATAGTCTTCAGGGGTTATGCCTTGGCTATTAGGAGTAATGGATCTGACAATTCCAGGGGGTAGTTAAAGCTATAACGGACCTATTACAGGGGTCATTTGGAGAAATATATAGTAAGGGATTTTCCCCACTTTCTTAAAAATACACAAATTTTATTACCCACTTTATTAAAGACTATATTAATCCCTTTGCTTTAATATATTTTTGCGTGATTTATTAATATTACATCAATATTAATTAGTGATTAATTTGTACTACAGATAGTAAGGTCTTAAATTGCAAAGTCGATTTGAAGCATTTAATCATTTGTATTTTTAATTAAGGCCTAGCCATTTAATTGGATTAAGGAAAAAATAATTTCCTCTTTTTAAAAACATAGATAAAGGCACTTTAATTAAAGAAATTTAATAATTGTATAACTTATAGTAAACATAGTACAATAATTATTTAATAATAATTATTAAAACAGCATTTTGAAACCGGACTAACAAATTATTTAGGGAATCATATTCGAATCAACTCCGAATCCACTCTAATACTAGGGGACCAATCAGAGATTAATAGGTGACAGCTTTAATGTTACTTAACTTTAATATAATATTCTTAAAAGTAATATTATAATTAATATTATTGACAGCTTTAAATGTCTCTAAGCTTTCTTGAATTTTAAAAGCCTTAAGTATTTACTTAATTATAGGGTAATCTTTATATTAACTTGATCTTTCTAATAGTGAAAAAATCTGTTAATTTTACTCTTTTATAATTAGTCATAAATACGTAAACTAAGCTTTAATTGTAATGTAACTATTTCGTGACTTTTATAATGCTTTAAGAGTGTAAAGAGTTGTCGCGCAACTAGCGCCATTATTATGTCAATATATCTGATAAGGTCTAATGTAAGCTTACGTAAGTATTTTATATATATATCTTTAATTCGTAGTTTTATTTTAAAAAGGGTAATATTTAATTTAATTTATTAAATATATTTATATATTTCTTATTTTTAATAATTATAAAGATCTTTTATATTTTGAAAGACCTGCTCTACTTTTTATATTATAATTGAGAGCTATAGGTTGACACTTTTATTTAGTATATATATAAAATTGGACTTTATTTAAGCCTTTTATTTATTAATTCTACGATTTCTTTTATTTTTAATCTTTTAATTCTTTTATTTAACAATTGTTCAATTATTTTAATATAACCGACTTAACGTCTTTTCCTAATACCTTTATTATTAAAAAACAAAAGGCTAAAATATAAAATCTTCAAAAAAAATTATCTATTGAGATTTATTTAATTATTGGTATGTTTTTTTATTTGTTAAATAAACAGAAATCCGAGGATAAGATTTTTATTTTAATTCTCTATAAAGTCGACACATTAATTTAAAAACACATTGTAAAACGCCAACAGACTGTTATTATTTTAAGTTTAATTGTTGAATTTATTAAACGTTGTTAGATAATATAATAGTTCGCTGTTTATTTGAGTAAGTTAGATTCTAAATTAATGATTCCTTTAGAATATACTGAATAAGCTCATGTATTTTCTAAAGTTATAAGTGATATATTCTCCCTTTATTGTTTATATAATTATTAAATTAAATTAATTAAAAGTAAGGAAAAAAACCTCAAGTACTTGTTTTTATATAAAATATTTATTAAAAAACTTAAGATAATTAAAGCTTATATTATTAATAACTTATTAAAAGGATTTATTAACCCTTCTCAAGTATTATATATTACCCCTGTCTTTTTTATTAAAAAGCCAAATAAAAGTCTGAGATTTTATATTAACTTTTAAATATTTAATTCTTTTACTTAAAAAGATTGTTATTTTTTTGGATTAACAAGACTTTAATTAAGATTATAAATACTTATATTTTTATTAAATTCAACATTAAGCAAGCCTTTTATTATATTTGGATAAACCTAACCTTAAAGGAATATATAACTTTTAATACAAAATACAAAATATATAAATATAAAGTTTTCCTTTTTAGTTTAATAAATAGTCTTATGATATATTAGCGGTATATGAATAATATCTTTTAATTATTTAAACGGCTTTTATACGGCTTATTTAAATAACATCTTCATTTATTCTAAAAACCCTTTAAAGTACTATTCTTATGTTATAAAAGTGCTTTGGCGACTTTAAGATATTAACTTTTAAATAGATCTTAAAAAGAATAAGTTTAAAGTTACTTATATAAAGTACTTTAAATTTATTATATTAACTTTAAAACTAAAAGTTAACCCTAAGAAAGTCTTAATTATTAATTTATAAACTTACTTTAGTTTTATTAAAAATATATAGTCTTTTTTTAGTTTTTATAACTTTTATAAGTGTTTTATTAAAGACTATAATATTATAATAAAACCTTTTGTTTATTTAATAAAAAACAACGTTTTTTTCTGTTTTACTTATAAATATAAAAATACTTTTAACTTTTTAAAACATATTCTTATATTACATTTATTCTTTTAATATTATTAATAATATTTGCCTTACCTTTTAAAGACAAATATAAATAATAGAGTTATTATAAAGTTTTTTTTAATAATATAATAAAGACTGATTTTTATTGTTTTTTTTAAAAAATATATATATTCCTTATAGAATTTAATTATATTATTTATGATAAAGAAATATTTGCCATTATATATTCTTTTATTTATTAAAGAGTAGAACTCGTAAGGACCCTTTATTAAATCTATATTATTATGGACTATAAAGCCTTAGAATACTTTATAACTTCTAAACAACTAAATACTTAATAAATATAATAAACCGAACTATTAACTAATTATTATTTTATAATAACTTATTAACTAAGTGTTTATAACCCGTTAATAAACGTGTTTTCTTATAAACCAAAAGAGCTCGACGAATAGAACTGTATCAAAAGAGTATAACACTTATAATAACTCTTATAAAAAGATCAAATAAACCCTGTACTTATGGCTAAGAATCTCCACTCTTTTAGTTAGGACAATAGTCTCGTTCTCGATGTTGAGATAACAGATCTTTCTTTAGTATTTTTGATAGTATATTAAGTACTAAAAGCTAATTATATAGCCCCTTTTTTTAAGTACTGTAAAAGTAAGCCTTGTCAAATTAACTAAGTAAACTTAATATAAAAAGTGACTTATTATTCTTTAATAACCGTTTTATAATCTTTGACGTCGTTTATTTCTATATTTTCCTTATTTAAAAAGTATATAACCACGTTAATATAACTTACTTTAATACTAAAAAGACCTTATAATTTCTATCTTTTCAATATTAATAGTATAATATCACATCAACAGTCCAATAATATTACTATAACTATTATATTTATGGACGTATTTGAGTCCCTTAAGATAAAAAAACCCGGCTTCTTTTAACCTTTCCCTATCCTGTCTCACCCTTAAGAATATATTATTGTGGACTATTATAATTTTAACGAAAACAAACACAGATTTAACAATGTCTTTATTTTTATTAATTATTTTAGTAAGTAAGCTGTAAATATCTTTTGTTAAAAGACCTTAGATATGCACGACTTAGTAAAGTTATATTTATATTATATATATAAATACTTTAGCTCTCTATTTACTATTACTTTTAATAAAAGACTTTAATTTATCTTTTACTTTTGGACTATATTTTATATAATCTTAAGTACTAAAAGACAGTTCTTTACGGTAAATTACTTATAAACGGATAACCAATACCTTTAATAAAAACTCCGCCCTTTTATTTCTTATTATTAAAATAATTAGTTTAAATTTTTCTTTATAATAAATTATATATAAATCTCTTTTTTATATAACTTATTAAGAGGTCTTTCACTGTTTAAAGTAGTCTATAGTTACGCCTTATGTGTAAACTAAGATTTGAAGATTGACTTATTAAACTTAGTATCTTTTATTAGTAAAAAGTTTCCGGGACGGCATTTTAGGGTTTGGCTTTCCGCGCCTATAATAACAAATAGCGGCTTTTTGGCGAAAAAGGCGGAACTACAAATCTCTTGTCCGTTAACAGTTGTTATTTATATATAATTATAACTATAAAAAATATCTGCTCTTTTTTACTAAAGTATATATATTTACATTAACATTTATTTATTATTACTTTTAAACGCCAAAACAGAACAAACAATGTAATATCTTTATTATATTCTTATATTAATTAACTTTACGTTTTTTATAATAGTTAAACGCCAAATAACTCGCCATTGAAACAGCTTACAATTAAAACAGCCTTTATATAAATAGCCAATACTAAAACACCCTGTCTTTAAACAGCTTCTTTTTAAACACTTTATATTTAAACACTTTATACTTAAACACCTTATGCTAAACAGCCTTTACTTAAACAACCCGCGCCTAAATCTTTTTTAACTCAGCGAGATCTCTTGTTTTATCGACTTTTAGTCTAAGTAATTAAAAAATTTCATATTAATATATAAAAATAAAATCTTACTAAATTATTTATAATTATTGGTTTTTTTAAACTTAAAGATTCTCTTGGACAACTTAAACCTATTCTTAAGTTAAGGCTTTGTTTTAAATCATTGTTTAATTTTGTCTTTAAGTCAACAGTTGTCTCTTCGATATTTCCGCTATTAATAAACAGCTCTTTTTTAATGTCTTCAATATTGGCTTTAAAAAACAAAACAAACAAGTATGCTTTTTTGTCTTTTGTAATTATTTAGATAATTTCTTTGTTTTTAGATGTAAAATTAACCTAAAAACGCTTCTTTTTTAAATATTCAATATTATTACTGAGGTTAATATTAAAATCGTCTTTGTTATTATCGCCGTTTGCCTTATGGCTTATACTTAATTCGGTAATTGAGTTATTATCTTTTAAAAAAGATATGTCGATGTTTTTATCTTTGTCAAATAAAATAGCCTAGTTTATAGCCTTTTCTGAGCTTATGGCTTTGTTTAAGCTAATACTTTTGTTTTTAGCTAGTAAACCGTAGATATTTTTATTGTCTTTTTTAGTCTTATTTTTCACTAGTAATATCTTTATATTTGTGTCTAAATTTACTTTAAACCTATCGTTGTCGGCTATAATACGTTTTTGAGTCTTAGGGCTATTTAGTAAAAAAGGCAAGTCTCTAAAGCTTTAATTAGTACTATTAAAAACAATAATTTATATAAGTAGTCTTTAAAGTTAAAGTAATTTATTGTTTAAAAAAAAGCCAAGTATATAACGAGGGTAATTATTAAAGTCAAATAATATACCTCTACAAAGACTACTTAAAATATAAATCAAATATATAATAGATTATTTTTCAATAATTATAAAAGTTAATATTTTTTAACGTAATTAAAACAAACTCTTATTATATAACTTTAAACGACACAAACACTGCCTTATTTTTTAGCCTTATTAATTATTATAAAGCCACAAAACACAAATCTCTGTTTTGTTTATTAACCTTTATATAATAATATAAAAGTCTTATAGCCGTTTAGAAATCTTCTTTATTTATAACTATTTTTAAAACACCTAGTTTCCCCGGTTGTTTATATTTAAGCGATAGTCCGCCTATTAGAACCTTTGCTTTATTATTTATAATATTATACTTTAGATCTAATTCTTTAAGGATTTTTAAAAATAAATCTTAACTTAAATACTTTATATAAATGTCCTTTTTAAAGGCCTTTTTAATTTTACGCTATAATAGAACACCGATTCTTATAGTAATCTATTTGTTGTCTCCCTTTCTAGGCCTTTTAATATTTACTATAATATTCCGTTAAAACAAAACAGTCTTTAATATAACTTTATACTACCTTTTTGTTAATATTTTATTATTTATTATTTTATAAACTTTTATTAATGTTTTATTTTGTATTTGTAGTTTTTTTTTACTGCCCTTTTTTGTTTTATTTATATAAACGCCTCTCTTGTTATTGTCAATGGTAATATTATGCTTTTATAAGTCGGCTTAAATATAGTAGGTTTTATTTGTCCTAATATTAGGCTATCCTTTCTTGCCAAACTACACACTGACTTTTTAATTATTATAGGCTTTTGTATTTAATAGGATAATATTCTTATAATATACACCGATAATTGTTTTACTAATATTTTGCCTTTTATTATAGACTTTAGTGTATTAATCTTTAAGCCCCTTTTACTAAGTTCTGTAAATTTGTTAACTTTTAAGTCAGTTTTTTCCTTTTTTACCTTTACTTTTATTACTTTTAATGTCTCTGTTACTTTCTTTTCTTTGTTAAAAACACTTACTTTACTAATAGTTCTATACTATTTAGCCTTTTGTTTTTAAAGGTTATTATAACAGTAAATATATATTGTCAAATACTCGATTACTTAGCTTATTTTAGTATTTAACTAGTTACTTTCGTTTTATTTTTAAATTAAGTCTATAAATATATTTACTATTTCTTTATATATATTACTGTTTAAACGTGTCTTTATATTAATATCCTTATAAATAACGAACCAATTATTTACAGCTTAAGTACGTAACGGCGTGAACTCGTTTATTATTATTTTTAATACTTTATATATAACAACATCTAAGTTAACTTAAGTTAAGCCGTATCTTGTATTTATTGTCTTTTATATTATAAAGTCGCGGTTTATTTTGTCAATAAACCACGTGTCTTAATAAATAAAATCTTTTTTAAGAAAAGGATTGACGTGCGCGATAAGACTCAGGCTCTGCGAGCACTTGAATTGATAGAATGTGTTGATTAATTAAGTAAAATCTAAATAAAAAATGTGAAAAGGGGAAGTGCTTCCTTAAGGCGGTATATAATGGCAGAACTTTATTTAAAAAGTATGCAATGCCAAAAAAGCAATTTAGGCAAGCTGCAGCTGTGCTTATATAACATACCCTTTAATTAAATAATAATAGGAGTTGCTCTTATTATGATTGGCTATTAGGCGAGCTATTAGAAATGATAAAAATCAGGCAAATAATTGCGCTATATAAATAAAGAGTTGCTTTCTTCCATTTATAAACCTAAAGCTTTTAATAAAAGAATGATTTTTAATTTGCTTTTGATTTATATTAATCACAATTAATTAAACAAACAAATAATTAAATTAATTGCTTTTTTTGCAAAAATGGGTGCTGAATTTTGTTGATTTGCTTATAAAAGCGCTATTTCCTCTTTTATAAGTTTGATTTAAGGAATATAAAATTTATTTAAATAATTAATTAATTGCTTATAAGCCAAAAGACCTTTGGCCAAGGCTTTGGATAAGCGGGCTATTTGGGCTGTTTTTATTAATTGGGTTTGGAAAAAGAAGGTTGCTAATAAGAAAAGATCGGTCTCTTGCCGAGGTTATATAAAAGAAGCAATCCAAAACAAAGGCATAAGCCTTTGTTATAACGTTATGGGTGGCTTGCGCTGTTTTAATTGTGCTAGCAATAACCATATTTGCCGCCCCCCTTTCCCTAATATTTTGGCTGCATTTTTAAAGTATCGGGATGCTTTTAGCAGTAAGAGCTCCTCTTTTGAAATAAGTTTATTTAATTTAAGATAATTAAATATATTAACTTATATAAGAATTGATTAAGCTTAAAAGCGCCTATTTAATAATAAAAAAAATGGGTAATGCTATCCCTGCTGCTCCTGCAGCTTGCGCTGCTTGGGTTGCTTTTGGTGTTAATATTAGTGGCCCCTCTTGCTATCATAGCCTTGGCTAGGTTATTAATGGTAAATTGCTTTTTCCATTAAAATATTTTAAATTTATTTTTTGAAATGCAACTAATTAATTGCTCTTATATATAGATAAAAAGATTTAAAATAAAGAGAAGCATAATAAGAATATGGAGAAGAAGAAGAAAAAGCAATTCGATTTGCTTACTGGCCTTTGGGCTAAGATAGGAGAGGTTGCTATAGGCTTGTTTGTTTTTAAGCATAGCTTAGGAGCAATTGATAGCTTTGCTGATTTTTTTGGTGCCTTTTTAGGTGGTGGAATTTAAGTGCGCCTTTTTTTAAATAAGGAAGTTGCTATTGCAAAGCAATAGATTATTAAAATTATTAAAATAATTGCTAATTTTTTTGATAATCTTGTTTAAATTATTTTAAGCCTTCCAATTAATTAAGTTGCTTTTTTTAAGGCTTGGGAACCTCTTTTATTACCTTAAAGTGTCCCCTTATTATTATAACTTGCATTGCGTTTGTTTTTTTAAAATGAAATAATCTTAAAAGCAATTATGAATATTATAATAATACAAATAATTTAAAATCAGAAGCTTTTTAAAAGAAATAATAAAGAATATAAGAAATATTACAAATAAGAGAATAAAGAGTGTAAAAAGAAAGCTATTTAAAAACGAGCTTTTTTAAAAAATTGCTTTAATTGAGCCCGTATATTTATTAAATTAATAAAAGCAATAAAATTTTTGAATTTCTATTGGCTTAGGTTTTTAGTAAATCTATTTGTAAGCATAAAGCTTATGGGTAAATATTTTATTAAAAAATTATTTTTTTAATATTTTTAATATAATCACATATTTTGAATATTAATGTGGCGGAGCTTGATTGAGATGCGCTTATTTTCCCCAATAATTAATTAAATTATTTGAATATTATTATAAAAGATTATCCAAGCTGCTTTTATGCTTAGGCGTAATTCTAAAAAGAATTATTAAAATGCCATAATTTCTTTTGTTGTATGTTTAATTTTAAAAAGCTTTGCTTGAGTAATTGAAATAGTAATTGTATTTTAATAAGCTGCTTTTCATAAAATCAAATCATTAAAAAGCATAATAATATACTTTTAAGAAAAGCATTTAGTTTTAAGATTATTATTAAAGAAAGTATTTGAGGTTATAATTAAATAAAAAGCGCGCATTTGGCAAATGTAAATTATTGCCAAAAATTGGGTTCCAAAAAGATATTGAATTATTTAGTTAATAGCAATAAGGTGCTTTTTTAAGGGATTAATTAAAAAGTGAAAAAGCTTTAAAATTGCAAAAGCAATATTTGCATGTAATATGATTGCAGTATAAAGCATTAAACCAACTTTTTTTTAATATTTTTTAACTTTTTTAAAGATTGCTTTTTCAGGATTTTTAATAAATTTTGTATAAGGTAATAAGATGCTTAAGCAGCTCCTATTAATAAATCCAAAACGCAAAGCAATCTTTTAAATATAATTATTGTATATTAAGAAAATTGTTTTAGCTTATTAATTTTTAATAATTTGAATTCTTAAAAACCATGCCGTTTCTTATTCTTTAATAAGCTTATATGCCAAATTTAATTCATCTATTATTAGTTGCGCTTTTGGAATTGCTAAAGCATGATATAGCATTTAAATATTATTAATATAAAATACCACAAATATTATATATTGCTTATTTATAAATATACAAAGCTTCTTTTTATAAGGAAGCAATTTGAGAATTTAAAAAGTTATTATAAAATTGCTGTATCATAGTGCTAAGGAGTTTCTGAGTTTATAAAGAGCGCGGTTAATTTTCATTAATATTCCGTTTTATTTAAATCCATTAGGAAGATAATAGCATACGCAAGCAGCTGAATCATTTCTCTTTGCATTAATAAATGCATTAATAATATTGAACTGCTTTATTTTTAAATTGAATTAAGTTATTATAGTTATGGCGGTTTTAAATAAGCAAGCAGCTAGAGTTGCGGCGTATGTTGACAAAATAAAGGTTTTAAATTGTAAATCCCCTTTAACCATTACTTGAGAGCAATATTTGGTTAAATAATCGTCGGAATTTACCTTATAAATAAAGACCCATTTTAAAGGAATCGATTGCTTAAAGGCGTAGCTATGCTTTATTATCCTTCAGCAGTTGCGCGATTCCAAATTAGTAATCTCCATAATAGCTTTGGCTTTAAAATGCTCCCCAAGAAGGTGATATTAAAAGTTTTTCCAATTTAATAATGCCTTTGGAAATTGCGATTAATAAATTTTGGGAAAAGCAATTGATTATTAAATTTCAATATTATTAAAAACAGATGCTGCAATTATAGCGTGAACTGCTTTCAAATCCTTTCCATTATTGCGCACCTTTTTTTAATTAAATTAAAAGATAGCCAAAAAGTTATTAAGATGCTTGCGATTGCTTATTAGGTTTAACGCGCCTTTTAATAACTTTTTTATTATGATAAAGTACATACTATGATTAAATTGCATTAATTATTTTATAACTTTAGTCTTTCGACCTTTATTATTTAATTTTAGAGGCACCTTCTTCCTTTTTAGGGGTTTGGGTAGCTCCTGATTTTGATTTTCCGCCGGGAGCAATAAAAGCTATTTTATTCGTGGCTCAATATCATAAAGATTATTATGTTTAAAAGGCTCCTTAGCCTTAGTTGCTTGAAGTGGAGCTTTTATAAGCTTAGGTTTAATACTTTCAAATGTTTTTTATTGCTTTTTAAAACCTTGCTTTAGGTTATGTGATTCCCAAGCTTATAAAACAATTTATGGAATTAATTTGCGCTCCGCATTCATATCAAGTCTCTTGGGATTTGTTATATTATATAAAACATTTCTTTTAATTGCGCTTGATGCTGCTAATTGTTTTAATATGTTAATATTCTGTGAGACCTAATTAGGGTGCTTATGAGTTAAAAGTTTAATGATTTTTTGTATTTTTACCCCCAAGTTCTTATTAATGGGCATTAAGTTAATTAAGGGCTTAATTAAAGGTTTAATATTTAAGTCCATTAATTTAAGGGGAGATTGCTCCATTCTCGAGGTTATAAATTTAGATTTAATTGGAGGCGTTGTTGCTACTTTTAAATTGATAAGCTCTTCAACTTCCATAGCTTTTAAAGCTTTATTTAATTGCTTTTGTTTAAAAGAAACATTAGCGTTTAATTGCAGCGTATTATTGGCATTCAGGCGGTTTATTAATATGTACTTAATATCTTAAGCCCCCATCTTGTCTTTTTAAAGCAATTTGGCTATTTTTTGAAGTTTTATGCGTAGCTGGCCAGCTGCTTTTTTAATATTAAAAGAGATAAAAAATAGGGTTTTATTAAAAATGATGTTCCTTATAATTATTATACGCTATAATTAAGGCACCTAGATTTTGTATATATTAAATGAAACGTAATTAATCAAATATTCGATATGCGCTTTTAGGTTGACTTTAAAAGCTCTCCTTTTGCGGAGCGCTTTTTGATTTTTTAATAATAGGTATGCGCGCGATTCGTATGCATAAATCCCGTTTTAGTTAGGCCATAAATTAATGATAAATTTAATAAGTAATTTTGGGTTGTACTATTTAAAGTATTATTTAAACTAAAGGTGGAATATTTTATTTGAACTTTTAAATGCCTTTTGTGCTAAAGGATTTATATTATAAAGGTATATTGCCGCGAGAATGATTTTAGGCCATAATGCTTTAAGAAAATTAGCAATAAAATATATTTTGATTGCTTTTTTAATAATTTCCTTGCTTGCTTGCTTTGCTCCCCCATTTGGCTTGTAAGTATATAATGGCATAAATTCTAAATTAATATTGCTTTTGTGGGTTTATTTCTTAAATTGAATTGCTTTATTCAATTTAATAATTGAGGTTTTGTTATCTTAGCAAATTTTATAAATAAAGAAGCCAAATTGCCATTTTGTCCATTATTCAAAAGGTTGGAAAGCAGCTAGTATTGCATTTAATCTTTTGCTTTTAAGTATAAAGCTATAAAAAACTCCTGTAAATTTGTCTTTAATTAAAAGGAGCCAATTGCTTCCATCAAACCCAGGAGAATAATTAAATAAATCTCAAGTAATTTAATAAAAAGGTTAGGTAGCTTTTCTTTTAAATAATTGCTAATTAATATTTTAATATGCTATTGCCAAAGCACATTGCTTGCATTCTACTCTTATAAGGCCTAGAATTTCAATATTGCAAGCATTCTTTACTAATGCTTGTAATGCTTTTTTCTTTAGGTGCCCTGCGCAAAGGTGCCATAGGTGCGCTATGTCTTATCAAAGTCTTAGGTAACGCCTGCTTAATTAAAAACCTTATTAAATGCTCCTTATTATTGTTGGAAATATTAAAAGTCCGAAATTAGGGCGTTTCAATGCATTAAAAGCAATTGATGGGGCAAGAGAATAGTTGTTAAGCTTGTATTTAAAGAAGGCTAAGTTTGCGTGGCATTTTAAGTTCTTAATAACCACATTGCTCTCTATTAATTTATAGCGTAAAATATAATTTAAATCATTATACCAGATTCCTTTTTTTAATAAACAAGCTTCTAAAATAATATTAATATTAAAACCCTTAATAACAGCAACATCAATAAGCTCTAAATCTATTATATTTGGCCCGTTCTCTCTATTAAAAGCACCTGACATTAGGCGAGTACTTTATCCCTTTATTGGCAGGCTTGAAGTACCAGCCTTAATAGCGTTGTTAACAATTGCTTTCATAAAAGAGCCAGGGATCAAAAGATTAACTAAATTCACTAAATGAATTGCGGCTTCATTATCAATCAAAATGCTTTTAAAAAGTAAGTAATAATTAAAATTTTATATAGCATATACTTCAATTGCTTCCATTGCAAAATCAAATAATTAAGGGCTAATTATCGCAAAAACTATTTTTTTAGGATATGCTAGCGCCAAAGGTTTTAATGATTGGGTTGCTTTAATATTATTAATTAAAAGGGAGCAATTAAAAAGGCGGTTATTAAAAAAGCTTGTGATTTGTTAAATAGGAAGCATTTTCCAGCCACGTTTATTTGCTTTGCTTTAAAATTCAATAAAGGTAATGGCTAGCTTTAAGCATATTTCCTTAATCTTTTTGGTTAAAGGTAAATTACGCAACTTATTTCCAATGGAATTATTAAAGAAATAGCGCAATTGGAAGCATTCCAATAGCTTATATCAATAAAAACCCATTGCATAGGCGCAGTTCTTAAAAAAGCTACCTGATTTGAAAGGGCAAAAGCGAGAGAAAAAAAAGGACATATTATTATTATTAAAAGCATTTGATTTGCTATTAAGAATAGCAATTGAATATAACCTAATGGGCTTTTCAAAAAACAATTTAAGTTGCGATCATTTAGCCAAAGCTGCAAACACTATACTATACTAAATTAAAGTAATTGGGTGAGGTCTTCCTAAGGTAATATTCTTTTAAAGCTTAGCAAACTTATGTTACGCTTATTAGGAAGCTAATTAAACTTTCACTATTTTCAAAAAGATATAAGTTGCTAAATCTTTTATCACAAAATTTAAATTGTAAAAAAGCGCGTCTTAATAGGCACATTTCTATTCCTGAATTTAAACGGTAGGCTTGATTTATTAATGGGTTGCTTTATGAAGCATTGTGGTATAGTTCTTTTTGATTTAAATCAAAACATTTAATATTGAAGGAGCATAATTTTATTAAAAGGTTTGCACCAATTGTTGAATAGTCCAATTGCGCCCATAAGTGTTTTTGCTTTTTAGGGAAATAGCGCTATAAACGTCACTATTAACATGCTCTTAAACCCATTTCATAGCGGCCTTATAGCTTCTTGCTTTTTTGTTCCAAAAGGGCATAAGTATTAAGTATTTTATTAAAAGCAATTTAAACTTAGCCACAACCTCTTTTAGGATTGCTATCTTATAATTCGCCTTATTAAGCTTTGCTCCCTTAGCCTCAGAATCTCTAATATCTCTTTCCCAAGCAACCTAAGCCTTAATTATTATTTTGGCCTCTTATGTGTTATTAATCTTATATTCAATAATAAAAAGTATTAAAGCAATTGGTTCTATGTCCAATAGGCTTATTAAATTAAAAGCATCTAAATCAAGCTTTGTTTAGACCTTATTTAAACAACAAAAATCCTTATAAGCTTGAAATCATATAAGCCAAATGCGCTTATTATAAATAAGCAATAGCTCTTTAATTATGGATTTGTTGTTCATTATGAAGAGGCTGCTTTTAAGAGCTTGAAGCGTAAGGGAAAATTTGAGGAATTTAAGGAATTAAAGGAAGGAGGAAGAATAAGAAGAAAGCAATTAAAGGATTTAAATCCAATTCTTCTTTAGGCTCTTTTATAGGTTGTTGGGGTTGAAAAAGCGGTGTATTGAAATAGCGGTGAAAATTTTGCAATAGGTAACTTGCAAAACCTCAAAAACTTTAAGGAATTTAAGAAGCTTTAATCTTATTAGCTGCGCGTAATATAAAAAAATACTAATTTAATAGCTTCGTCACAGGGCTTATAACTAACGTGCGCAATAAAACTCAGGCTCTGCAAGCACTTGAATTAATAGAATATGTTAATTAATTAAGTAAAATCTAAGTAAAAAGTGTGAAAAAGGGAAGTGCTCCCCTAAGGCGGTATACAATGGCAGAACCCTATTTAGAAAGTGTGCAGTGCCAAAAGAGCAGTTTAGGCGAGCTGCAGCCGTGCCTGTACGACAAGGACAGAACGCGTTTAACTATATAATAAGTTTAAGTAAGTTAATGTTCTCGATGTTCGATATTATATTAATAATATTAAAGAACTTAATATTAGCGTATATCTCTATTATTTAAACAAAACAAATTATAGTACAAAATTACTAATATATCAAAACCGCGGGCCAAAATAACTAACCTAATAACTAAATATCCCCTCAAACAACCCCCCCTCCCCTTAAACAGCCGACTTAAACAACCGACTAAACAGCCGACTTAGGTAACTCGCCAAACAGCCCACTAAGAAACCAACTTAAGTAACCAACTTAAGTAACTAACTTAAGTAGCCAACTCAAACAGCCAACTCAAATAACCTACTAAATTAATTATAGAAAATTATTAACTAAAATAAACGACTAAACTAAACTAAAAGGGTCGTAGATAAGGCTATTTATTAATTAATTTTCGGAGTATATTTTTATTTTGAATGTTTTATAATTAATTTATTATATATATTCTTTATATTAGTTATTTACCAAAGAATAGAAAGTATATATAAAAACAAATATTTATTATATATAAGGCTGACTAATTCTTATATTAAAAGTTTGTTTTTATATTTATAACTATAAAACAACTATTTTTAAATCTTAATCTTTATTATTAACATTTGTGTATAAATATAAGAGTCTATATATTGTTTAAAAATCGTCTTTGTTATAAATCGGCTTTAGTTCGTTTAATTGCCTAAGAGGTTTATATATAAACACACCGTTGTTATTATTAGTTCTATATATATTACTGACAATAATATAGTCGGGGTTTATTTTTTAGAAAATATAAAAGAACTTATATTAACTTAAGTGTTTTATTCGTATATCCTCGTTTATAGTCTATTTATATTCTAATTTAACTAAAACATATACCCTTACAATAATTATATTATTGTTATTATACTTAGGTCCGTTAAATGTCACTATAATATTCTATTAAATAAATACTGTCTTTAATATAGTCTTATATATTAAATCAACTAATGTCTTATTATCTTATATTTTAAAGCTTAACTTTAATATACTTATCTATATCCGTTGTCTTTTAAAAATAACATCTTTATTGTTTTATAACGACGCCTTAGCTTTTGTTAACAGAAAAAATAAAAAAAACGGAAAATCGTCGTTTTTAAATTAAAAATAACTAAATATCTGTTTTATCTACGATTTACCTTTAGATTTTAATAGTATTTGTTTTCGAGTTTTGAAAAGACACGTGACTAATATCCTGGCTCTTAGCCCAGACTTTAAGGGCAAAGGTAATATATTGTTTATATTAAAAACAATAATAAAAACAATAACATTTAACGTTCTTTTTACAAAAAACAATACGGCTTTTGGCTTGTTTAATTTATAGGTTTACTTTTTTTTAAACAAAACGACGTATTTCTTTATATAATAACTAAGACATTCTATTATTTAAACAGTCTTGTCTTACGACTAACTATTATAGTTTTGTTCTTAAATTAGATCTTTAAGTATATTTGTTATTTTTTTATGTTTATTATTGTTTAAACGTATTTTATTATTAATTTTGTCTTAACTAATATACCATTAGTCTATAGCCTTAGTATATAATAACGTCAATTCGTTTATTATTATCTTTAATACTTTATAAATAACGACGTCTAAATTAAACTATATCGAGCTATATTAAATACTTATATTCTTTTATATTATAAAATTCCGATTATAATAGTCTGTGAATTATACGTTATATTATATAAGATCTTTTATAAAAAAAGGTTAGAATATAGTTGACTATATAGTAAATATACTAGTGACTATAATTATTATCGATTAGTTTTATAATTCTAAAGTTAAAAAGAATATCCTCACTTTTAGCTATTATAAAATAAATACTACTATTTGTATTTGTTGTTTAATTATTCTAGGTAATTAATATTTAAGCCGAGTTAACGTAATTATATAGAATATAATTAGTACTAATTATTTTAAAAGGCTTTTTTAGTTAACAGATTTGTATTATATTAGCCTAGAGTACCGTAAACAACGTAATAGAATAAGTCAAGACTAACGGGAATGTAATTTTAAAGTCAAAAAAATAATATTATATAAAAATAAACCTATAAATAAAAGATTTAATTAAAAAAAAACAATTTAAATAATAAAAGAACCAGGCTATATATAAAAGCAGAGGCTGTTTTAGGAGGCTACGACATAGGTTATTTGCGGGGAATACTAAATAATAACGCTAATAGCAAAGTCGTAGCCTCCTAAAGTAGTTTATAAAACAGCCGTTACTTTATTGACAGCTTTTTTTGTTTATAAATATTATTTTACCTTTGTCTTTACCTATTGTTTAACTATATTTTTAAAGTATAATATTAACTTATATTCTAAAATATATATTTAATTATATATATACGTTTAACCAATAGCTATTAATATAATAACAGACTTTTCCTTAAAGACAAATACGTCTATACTTTAAGCTCTTTTACTTTAGCTTATATAACAGCTTAATCCCGAAGTTCTGTTAGATAATACTATAATAACCGACAGCCAAGTAGACATATCAATAATAATAAAGGAAAATATAATCATAAGTAATAAAAGACTATCAATTGAACTCGATTATAACTAACGTTTAGTAAATATAAATCCGTTGTTTATTATTAATCCTTCTTTTTAACCCGACTTACTTATCCGCGCGTGCCTTTATATGATCGAGAATACTAAACACCTTTTTATAAGACTAATTATTGTTTATTTATAGAAAAATCTTAACTGTCAAATTAATGACAACTCTATAAGTACTATAGAGATTATTCCCAGTATTATACTCAAAGCAAAGTGGCATAATTTAAAAACTACAAAGATTTACGCGTATTATTTGGACTTTGGCTTTTTTAAACGATTTATTAACAAAGAGTTCAAAATCGATATGGCTTTTTTAAATATAGAATTAAGATAAGTACGTTAAATATTGGGTAATATATTAGTCATATACTTTATAACTAACAACGAGTTTATTTTTTAGTCCGCAATTAGCGTCTTATTTAATAATACGCGACTATATAATATAATCCTTTTCTTAGAACTTTACTTATAACAACTTATTTTTAATAAAGTCTTACTTAGAAAAACCCGAAAATCTTAAGTTATTGTTATTTAAAAAAAAAGGCTCGGACCTTAACTACCCAAGATATATCTTATAATCCAATAATTATTGCCTTAAAACCTAAAGTACTAAAGACAATTATTCTTTTAATTATACGACAAACTAAAACACAAAGTAACTTTAATATTAAAGACTTAGATGTTTTTAATAATAAGTCCTCAAGTGACTCTAATATAGACTCAGAGTTAAACGATATATTTAATAAAAATAATAAAAATAAAAAGTCTAAAAAAAAACCAGAAGACATAAATCTCAATGATTTAGAATTCGAAAAAGTAAAGTACAAGAATAATAAGTTAATGTCAAATGACTTTAAAAGTAACAATAATATATATTAAACAATATAGACTATATAATAAAATAACAAAATAAACAAAACTATATAATTATAAGCCTTCTTTTTTTATATTTAATAAGTCATTGTCTAAACAATTCATTTAAGATAACTAAACTAATAGATTCTAAAGTTATAATATATTTAAGCAAAAGTAATTAAAACAACGGCTATGCGTTTTTTTTATATAATATATAACGTTATAAACCTAATCGTATTATTATTATATATAGTTTTATTTATAAACTATTATTTGTCTAAATGTATTTTATATATATATTTCTTCGGTTCTGTTATAACCTAATAGGTAATATATTCTTGGCTTTATTAATAGGGTTTAAAAAGACAACTGTTGTCTTTTTTGTTTATTATATATAATATATATATAACTTTATATAAAAAGATATTCTATAAGACTACCCCGAGAAACACGTCGACTAAAAGACTAATAATGCCAAGAATCCTAATATTATATGCCCTTTTACTCAAAAGATGTTAGATATTTACGGTTATTATTGCTAATGTTATTATTTTTTTAAGACGTTTTATAAAAACGGCGCTTAGAATATCTACTACGCTTGTTTTTACTGGTTTATTAATAACTTAGAGGCATAAGTTCAATGTATATCTAAACCTAATATAAAATAGCTAAAAGTCAAGTCTTATTAGTTATATAAACAAATAAGGTTATTTACTGGCAAAATTCTATAGTACTAATATTAAAATCAGTTCAAAATAATAAGTAAATATAGTTAAAAGTAAAAAATAGTTCTTTAAAAAGTTAAAATATAATAATAATTAACCATTTAGCTAATTATCCTGGACCTTTGTATATATAATAGCAGAGTTTTTGTATTGTCGACGCCTGATTCTGTAAATGCCAAATTTTTCTAAAATTTAAATAACAAATAATATAATATATAATCCGTTTGTTATTATAAAAAAAGAATAAAAAATAACACATCTTATAAAATAAACAACTAATCTATTATATATTATTCAGAGAATAACTAGAGAATAGTTGTGGCTATTATTTTCTAAAATAAGTCCTATTTATATATCACTAAGACAAACAAAGACATTAAGGCAATTCTTACCGTATAATAGTATAAACTAAGGCGTATAAATTATATAAAAAAAAGCCAAATATCAAATTCTTTAAAATCTCCTTATATTAGTTATTTAAAATGCCTTTAATATCTAGTCTTTTAAATATTACTAAATTTGTTAAGTTAATAGTCAAAGATAAATGGGCGACACACGATATATTCTAATATTAGATAAAAGACAAGTTTAAAAAACTATATAATACTTAAGTAAAAAATCTTATAATAAAAAATCGTAAAGAAGAGATCTTTTAAGACGTCTTATATTAATTCCCTTTAATTCTTAAGACACTGTTTTTTTGCTTTATATTTAAAAGTAAGTTCTTTGGCTTTTTAGTTGTTAAAGTTCCCAAAAACATATATTTGGACTATAAGTATACGTACTTTAACATATAGTAAAAGAAAGTACAAAAAATTACCTAATTTAATTATATTAAATAAGTTAATACTAATATTAAACACAAAAAAACCTACTTTTAAAAGTTCTAATTATATAATAATTGTCTTTTTTTAAAGCCAGGCAATTCTTACTATTGTTTGCGCGTTTGTGCCACTTTTCCTTTTTTAATAACAATAACAAACCTTAAAATTAAAAGACTCTTTAAACTTATAAATAAGGAGTTTTTAAGTTTAATCTAAAGTTATATAAATAATTATAACTAAGTGATTTTTTTTCTCTTTAAGCCTAATTAACCTAAAGATCTATTTTTAAATAACTTTAAAAAGATTTGTAAATCGTTTAATAAAATATAACTCTAATAAGACAAAATTAAACTAATATAATTTTTATAAAAAAATAAAAAAAGCAAAAATTCACGGTATATTATTACTTTATACTTTTATATATTATATATATCTAGTCCTTAATAAATGATATTTTTTTACCCTTAAAATATAACTAAATACTAATAAAAAAGACATTATTATAATAGCTTTATATATAACAAATAAACAATAGGTCAAAGAACTCGAATAGTTTTACTTTTAATATAATAAAAAGACAACAATTAATAAGTAATATATTACTCGGTTTATCGTTACCACGAGTTCAGTAATTATTATTAAGTTAATTTTAACTAAAGTAATTTCTATAACCTTTGTAAAAGTTAACTATAATACCTATATAATAAAGTAAGGCTATTATTATTATTGCCGTTAAAAGAATTATAACAAAATAGTTTATTTGTGGCTTTTAATTAACTAAGACAACAAGACTAAAAACAAGATCATTGTTATAAACGGGTTATAAAGGCAGATTCAAAAGGTATAGAACCGAAAGAAAGTCAAAGTCAAAGCACTAATAATATAAAGGTAAATTGATTTTTAGGATAATTTTGACAATAACTAAATATAAATATATATATATTTAAAAAATATTACTTAGTAATGTTTATATTAGTAAAAACAAAAAACAGCCTCTATTTTTATTAGTATTTATAGTTTATTAATATAACTATAAAAATATCGTCTCTAAAACAGCTTTTTCGCTTAATATATAAAGTAACTTATTCTAATTTCTCTCAATAGCCGTAGTAAAAACAGCCTCTTTATATATCCTATAAAACAGCCTATTTTGTTGTCTTTAAATAACTGTAGTAAAAACAGCCTTTTTATATATTTTACAAAACAGTCTACCCTATTTTCTCTAAATAACTATAGTAAAAACAGCCTCTTTATATATTTTATAAAACAACCTACTTTATTTTTTTAAACAACTGTAGTAAAAACAACCTTTTCATATATTTTATAAAATAGTTTATTCTGTTATCTTTAAATAACCGTGGCAAAAACAGCCTCTTTATACATTTTATAAAATAACCCACTTTTTTTTTTTTTAAATAACTGTAATAAAAACAGCTTTTTTATATATCTTATAAAGTAGTTTACTTTATTAACTTTTAAGTACTTTATAACTGCCGTAAAAACAGCCTTTTGGGGGTTTTACTAAATAAAGCAAGTGGTTTTATTAAACCTAAAAGAAAAGCTTTTGGTAAATTAAAATAAACAACTATAATAAGTTTGTGGATAATATAATATAAGTATTAATTAACAAATCCGTTGTTTTTACTAACGAGTACTCCTTTTTTGACTTGTGTTTTAAGTAAGAATTTAAAAAGAAAAAAATTATTAAACGAGAGTTAGTAATATTTATTATCTTTAAGCCAAAAGATTAATAATAATAAAAGCGTTAATAATAAAATATAGTATTAGTTAGTTTTGTTTGACTTATAAACGTCATTATTTAAAAATAAGTCTAGTTGATATTCTCGACGTTCGATATTGTGTTAATAATAATAAAAAACTTAATGTTAATATAGATATTTGTTATTTTGTTAAAACAAACCAGAGTTAAAATTTACTTATATATTAAAACAAATATTTCAAAAAAACAGACAGAAGTAAAAACCGTTTATTTAAATAACCTGTTAAGTAACTTACCTTTAATAAATAACTCACTAAGTGACCCGTTAAAATCCAATTTAAATAAGCCATTATATATTTTATAAACGACTTAAGTAGTTTATCCCGATATATAATTAAAGAAGATGTTTTAGTCGGTATTTAAATGGCGTTTTTTGTCGTTTTATATTTCTTTATAGTTACTTTAGACGTAAAATATATATATTTAGTTAAAGAGACAATAAACTAAAGATTAGTAAAGGTAGAAGATTTAATAACAAATATTAAAAAAAACGTAAGCCTAATAATAGAACAAAACAAACAAGGTGTATTTAAACTAATAAATTGAACTTATTTATTTAATAAAGTTATAATTATTTTCGATATAAACAATTACGAGGGCGGTTATTAAAAGGGCTATATTAAAAGAAGTATTGCCTTTATAAAAAACAGAAGGACAATAGAATAAATGTTTTATATATAGTTTAATATATATAAAAATAAAAGAAAAAAAGTGACGTGTTTAAGTCATTTAATGGTAATTTCCTAATTAAGCGAATCTATTGAATATAAAAAGAAAAAACAGTCCTTAAAGATTAAGTAGTCTACTAATACAGAATATAACGAGTCTACAATAGGCAAGGCTTTTTTTATATTAATTGTCTATTAATATAATACTTTAATTTTATGCCTTTAATAAGACTATGGCTTTGTTATATTAATTCTAGAATAAATTTATATTGATTTATATATGTCTTTATAGTTCTTTTGTGCTTTTATATATATGTTTATATAAAATATATATAAGTAAAGATCTAGAATCGATAATAATAGTAGGTTTAATAATTAAAACGTTACTAATAACTAAATAGCCTTTATATGTCTAAAATATACTAATATATTCAAAGTCTAATATATTAAACATAAGTAAAAATAAAGAATTCGACGGGGAAACTATAATTATTAGAAAAAACAAATGATTAGGCTAATATATAAACGTAAGTATAAACAATGATATTTGGGATTTTATAATTGTATTAATTATAAATATATAAGCTTTTTGTTTATATATAAAAAAAAAGAAATAAAAAAAAGTTTTAATATTAAGATTTATTATAAAGAAAAGTGAAAAAAAGAAAGTGATGTATTTAGATGATTTCGGTGCGACTTTTTTATAAAACGAATATAAAAGGGCTATAATATTTGTTATAAAATGAATAGTCAAAGAATAATAGTCCGACAAAAACAGTTTATAGTATTCATTGATAATATAATGTAATTTTAATATTTGTAAAACAAATACTGGTTTATTTATAAAGTCTGTGATATTTTAAGTATTTATATTAAATTGTATATGTTTTTATAATATTTCCGTGTTTTTACATAAGTATTGTCGTTAAAGGCAAAAAAGTAATAAATCGATAATAATAATAAAGACGACAACTGTGTTTCTTTTACTAATGTGTTTCTGTCCTTTTAAATATATAGATATTTCTATAATTTAAAGTCTTAAATAAGGACTATATTAAAACAGCCGACTTAAGCAGCCCATTAAGTAGCCCACTAAGTAACCCACTAAACAGCTTACTAAACAGCCTACTTAAACAGCCCACTTAAGTAACTAACTTAAGCAACCTACTAGGTAGCCCACTAAGTAGCCTATTAAACAGCTTACTAAGTAGCCGACCTAAGCAGCCGACCTAAGTAACCTACTAAGTAGCCCACTAAGCAACCCACTTAAGTAGCCTACCTAAATAACTAACTCAGATAACTTATTAAACAACCTACTAATACAGTTCGAAAATATAGTTCTTAGTTAACCTTTAGAAGACGCTAAAATAGTTGTATAAATAAGCCACTTATTTAAGAATATATCTTTATCTTTAATGTTTTATGTTTAATATATAATATATATATTTTATATAAAAGAATTATTATTAAAAGAGAATTATATAATTACTGATAAGTTTTATTATATATAAGGCTACGTAACTATTATTTTAAAAGCTTGTTTGTATATTTATAATTATAAAACAGTTATTTTCAGATTTTGATTTTTATTATTAATATTTATATATAAATATAAGAGTTTATATGTCGTTTAAAAATCATCCTAGTCTTAGATTTTCTTTTGTTTATTTAATTGTTTTAGAGGTTTATATAAAAATACGTTACGGCTATTTTTAGCTTTATATAAATCTTTGCTAATAATATAGTTCGGGTCTATTTTTTAAAAGATATTCAAGAACTTTTATTAATTTAAGTACTTGGCTTAAATGTCTTTATTTGTAGTTTATTTATATTTTGACTTAATTAAAACATATACCCTTACAATAATTGTATTATTGTTGTTATACTTAGGCCCGTTGAATGTTATTATAATATTCCGCTAAATAAGTACTGTTTTTAATATTGTCTTATATATTAAATTAGTTAACGTTTTATTATTTTATATCCTAAAGTTTGACTCCGATGTATTTGTCTATATTTGTTGTTTTTTAAAAATAGCCCCTCCACTGTTTTGTAACGACGCCTTGGTTTTTACTGGTAAAAAGAATAAGAAAAGCAGAGAATCGTTATTTTTAGATTAAGGGTAATTAAACATCTGTTTTATTTACGCTTTTTTTCGAACCTTCGATAGTGTTCGTTTTATATATTTGACTAGTCGTAATACTAGGGTCTTAGTTACTACTGATAACTGTAAAGCCGGTAGTGTTATATTGTTTTTATTAAAGGCAGCGCTATTTAGTAAGTCCCTTTTTTTAAATACTAGTGTAGTTTTTGGTTTGTAAGCATATTGTTTTTTAAAAAAAACCACGTATTTCTTTATATAATAACTCAGACATTCTATTACTTAAATAGTCTTGTCTTACGATTAACTACTTTGGTTTTAATTTTAAATCAGATTTATAAGTATATATATTATTTTTCTATATTTATTATTACTTAAACGTATTTTGTTGTTAATTTTGCTATAAGTAATATATTAGTCCTTTATAGCTTAAGTACAGAGTAATGTCAATTCGTTTATTATTATTTTTAATATTTTATAAATGGCTATATTTAAGTCAACTTATATTAAATTATATCAAATGTTTATATTTTCTTATATTACGAAATTCCGATTATAATAGTCCGCGAACTATACGTCGTATTATATAAGATCTTTTATAAAAAAAGGTTAGAATATAGTCGGTTATATAGTAAGTATATTAACGATTATAGTTATTATTGATCAGTTTTATAATTCTAAAGTTAAAAAAAACACTATTTGTATTTATTATTTGATTATTTTGGTTAATTAATGTTTAGGCCGAGTTAGTGTAGTTATATAAAGTATAATTAGTATTGGCTGTTTTAAGAGGCTTTTTTAGTTCGTAGATTTGTATTATATTAGTAGTAGAGTATTATAAACAACGTAGTTATATTAATTAAGATTGATAAAAATGTGGTTTTGAGGTTAAAAAAGGAATATTATATAAAAACTGAACCGTAAAGAAAAGAGTTATTTAAAAGAGAGTAGTTTAAATAGTAAAAGAATCAGGCTATATATTAAACAAAAGGCTGCTTTAAGAGGCTACGATATAGGTTATTTGCGCGGCGTATGTAGTGGCGTTAATGGCGGGGTCTAATAGCCTAACGAAAGGCAGCCTTTAAAACAGCCGCGCTATTTTTACCTTATTTATAGCCTTTTGTTTTTATAAATATTATTTTATTTTTGTATTTTTTTTTATATATAATTTTAACTAAAGTTTTAAGGCGCAATCTTGGCTTATATTCTAAAATATACATTTAATTATAAACATACGTTTAACAAACAACTATTAATATAATAATAGCCGTTCTTTTAAAAAACGATTTACTTTTGCTTTAAACTTTCTTACTTTTGTTTATTTAATAGCTTGATTTCAAAACTCTGTTAAAAGACACTATAATGTCTGACAACCCTATAAACGTACCAATAGTAATAGTAAAAGATATAATTATAAATAATAAAAGACTATTAATCGAACTCGATTATAACTAATGTTTAATAAATATAAATCCATTGTTTATTACTAATCCCTCCTTTTAACCGACTTACTTATCTACGCGCGCCTTTACACAATTGACAATCCCGAATACTTTTCTACAAGACTGATTGTTATTTATTTATAGAAAAATCCTAACTGTCAAATTAATAATAACCTTATAAGTACTATAGAGATTATTCCCAGTACTTTACTTAAAGTAGAGTAGCGCAATTTAGAAACCGTAAAGATTCGTATATATTATCTCGACTTTGGCTACTTTAAACGGTTTATTAACAAAGAATTCAGTGTTAATATGGCCTTATTAAATACAAAATTAGGATAAATACGTCAAATATCCAACAATATACCAACTATATACTTTGTGATTAGTAACAAACTTACTTTTTAGTCTATAATCAACGTCTTATTTAATAATACGCGACTATATAATATAATTTCCTTTTTAAAATTTTACTTATAATAACTTATCTTTAATTAAGTCTTATTTAAAAAAACCCACAAATCTTAGGCTATTGTCTTCCGGAAAAAACAAACTCAGACGTCAATTATCTAAGATATATCTCACGATTTACTAATCATTATTAAAAAGCCAAAAATACTAGACGTAATTGTTCTTTTAATTAAAGAACTTACTAAAACACCAGATATAATTATTCTTCTAATTAAAAAACTTACCAAAACACAAAGTAACTCTAAATTTAAAGGCTCAAATGTTCTTGACAATAAGTCTTTAAATAACTCTAATATAAACTCAAAGTCAGATAATATATTTAGTAAAAATAATAAAAATAAAGACTTTAAAAAAAAGCCAAAAGGCTTAGATCTTAATAATTTAGAGTTTTAGAAAGTAAAATATAAAAATAACGAGCTAATGTTAACTGACTTTCAGGGTAACGACGTTATATATTAGATAGTATAAACCATATAGTAAAATGACAAAATAAACGAGATTTTATAATTGTAAGCCTTTTTCCTATATATAAATTAAATAATTGTTTAATTAATTTATTTAAAATAAATAAACCAATGGATTTTAAAGTAACGATATATTTATCTATATTAAATTAAGGCAATGGTTATATATTCTTTAAGTATAACCTAAAATAATACGAATTTAAACGTATTGTTGTTATATATAGTTTTACTCGTATACTATTGCCTGTCTAAATATACTCTACTTATATATTTCTTCGCTTTTGTTATAACCCAATAAACGGTATATTTTTAGTATTATCGATAAGGTTTAATAAAACAACCGTTGTCTTTTTTATTTATTATATTTAATATATATATAACCAAATATAAAAAGACATTTAACTAAACTACCCAAAAAAGTACGTCGACTAAAAGACTAATAATGCCAAAAATCCTAGTATTATATACCCTTTTACTTGAGAAATATTAGACACTTATGGTTATTATTGTTTATATTATTATTATTTTTTTGGACGATTTATAAAAATAACGCTTAAAATCTCTATTACGCTTGTCCTTATTAGTCTGTTAATAACTTAAAAGCATAAATTCAATATATGTCTAAACCTAATACAAGGTAATATAAAGCCAAGTCCTACTAGCTATATAAACAAATAAAGATATTTACTTACCAAATTCTACGGCTTTAGTTTCAAAATCAGTTCAAAACAATAAATAGATATAATTAAGAATAAAAAGCAAGTTCCTAGACAATTGGACAATCCCTTTAATGAGTTGATTAATAATAAATAACTTCTTAACCGATTTATTATTACCCCCCGTATATATAATAGTAAGGTTTTTGTATTATCAACGCCTGATTTTATAGAATCCAAATTTCTTTAACATCTATCGAATCGACAGTGCCACACTTGGCAAGTGCGTTATTATAAAAAAGCCAAAAATAAAGAAAATAAGATTTATAAAATATATAACTAACTTATTATATATAACTCAAAGAATAACTAAAGAATAATAATAACTATAATCTTTAAGGATAAGTCATATTTACGTGTTACTAAAACAATTAAAGGTATTAAGGCAATCTTAAAGGCATAATAATATAAAACAAAGCGTGTAAATCACAAAAAGATATAGCCAAATATTAAGTTCTTTAAGATTTCTTTTATTTAGCTTTTTAATATACCCTTAATATCTAGCCCTTTAAATATTGCCAAGTTTGTTAAAATAATAGTCAAAGATAAATAGGCCACTTATAATATACTCAAACACTAAATAAAGGGTAAGTTCTAGAAGTTTAATAATATTTAGAAAACCAATTTAAAAATAAAAAAACGTAAAAAAGAGATCTTTATAAAAGTCTTATACTAACTCCTTCTAATTCTTAAAGTACTCTTTTTCTGTTTTATATTAAAAAGCAAATTCTTTAGCCTCTTAGTTGTTAAAGTTCTTAAAAACATAAACATAAACTTTAAATATAAATACCCCGGGGAATAATAATAAAAAGTTTAAGAAATCGCTAAATTTAATTATATAAAATAATTTAAAACCAATAAAAAACATAGAATAAGCTATTATTAAAGATATAAAACATATAAAGGTTATATTAATTTTAAACTAAGTAACTTATATTACTGTTTACGGGTTTACGCAATTTTTCCTTTTTTAGTAATTATAATAAACCCAAAAACCGGAAAACTTTTTAAGTTTATTAATAAAGAATTCTTAGATTTAACAAATAATACTAAAGATAAAAATAATAATTTTATTTTTTTATTTTTTAAAGTAAATTACAATAGTAATCTTTTTTAGATAACTTTGAAGAGATCTGTAAGTTGTTAAGTAAGATAGAACTTTAATAAAAGAAACTTTAACTAATACAACCTTTTTAAAAAAACAAAAAAAAGGATTCACAGTATATTATAATCAATTACTTTTATATTATTATATATATTTAAGCTTTAGTAAATAATATTTTTATATTTTTTGAGCTTTTTTTTAAAAACGACTAAATATTAACTAAATTACCAATAGTTAAAACACATTAAAAAAGTTAACAAAGAAGATATTATTATTATAGCCTCGTATATAACAGACTTATAGCGCCGTTTCTATGTTGTTTTAAAAAGAAAACAAGCCAAGATCACAATCGAAAAACAATATATTACTCGGTTTATTGTTACGACAAGTTCTATAATTGTTACTAGACTTACTTTGACTAAAGCAGTTATAGTAACATTTATCAAAGTAGATTACAATACTTATATAATAAAACAAGGATTTTATAAACATTGCCGTTAAAGTAATTATAATAAAATCGTATATTCGTAGCTTTTGATTAATAAAGACAATAAGACTAAAAACAAGATTATTGCCATAAACGGCTTATATAAGCGAATTCAAAAAGCATAGGTACGCAAAAGGAGAGAAATAAAGCTAAGGTAAAGTATTCTTATAATAATTCTAATAAAAACTAAATATTAATATATAAATATCTAAAAAATATCGTTTAATTTTGACTTTAAATTAATAGTATAAAAACCAGCCTATATTTCTATTACTAATCGTAGCCAATTAACGTAACGTTAAAGTAACAGTTTTATTAATAGCCTTTTTATATATTATATAAAGTAACTTATTTTATAGATCTTTAAATAATCGTAGTAAAAACAGCCTCTTTATAAATTCTACAAAACAGCTTATACTATTGATTTTTAAATAACTGTGGCAAAAATAGCCTTTTTATAAATTCTACAAAATAACCCACCTTATTAATTTCTAAGTAACTATAGCAAAAACAACCCCTCACACATTTTACAAAACAACCTACCCTGTTAATCTCTAAACAACCGTAATTAAAACAACTTCTTTACATATCAAATAAAATAACTTACTTTGTCAATCTCTAAATAGCCTATTATAAAACAACCCACCTTATTGTTCTTTAAACAACAATAACAAAAACAACCTATTGTCACCTATTATAAATCATCCTAAAACCAAATTTGTAAAACCTGCTATAATGTACTGGTTTATATTAATAGCTTTAAATACAACTGTCCACTTTTCTATTAGATAAGATATTACAACGATTATAATATCCGTAATGTTTCAAAGAGCTTTTAAACTTAAGTAAATTCTCTAAATATATTAATAAATATAAAAAGCCAAATATTTAAAACATTTGGTAAAAACAAACCAAATATATATTACTAATATCAACGGATCCTCTTATTAATAATAAACTAATATTATAATTAAAAAAAGGGTCGTATTTTTTAGGCAAAAATACTAAAAGCAGTAATAATAAAGATAATATATTACTAAGTAAACCTACTAGTTATATACTAGTTCTACTAAATCTAATAAAACAATAACCTGTGCTTATATTAAAAATAAAAAATTTAACTAACTTTAAGATTATCCTTTAACTATAAATCCTAAAATAAAGCTAATATTTGAAATCGATGTCTTAAATATAACAAATATTAATACAAAAGATTATAACAACAAAGAATAAAAATCCAGTAATACCATAAAAACAATATATTTAGAATATTTTATATATAAGAATAAATATAAAGCAAACAAGCCACTGATCGACAAAGAAGTCGAAGAATTAAAAACTTCAAAACAACCAAGTGGTATTATCATTATTCTAAAAGGCGACATATATAACCCATTTATAACTATCAGTAATTAACAACTTATTATGTGGTTTTATAATATTAAAATAAACAAAGGGAAAATTCAAAAATAATTAAATAACGAAAACTTCGATATACTAAGTCAGGCGAATAAGGGTTTGTTATAAACCTACGCCGATATAACATACACAATATACCAGATTCTGTATAATATTTTAAATAGAGATTATTAAAAAAAGGCTATTATATATATTGAGGCTTAAATTATAAGTAACAAAGGGGAAGATCATTTATTTTTATTTTGTTTTATAAAAAGGTGTTTAAAATTTCTTTTAAGACATAAACCTTTTATGTTAAATATAGTATAACGCCTAATAAAGAAATTATACAAATAAAAAAAGACGCGGGTTTATAATAAAATAAATAACAAAAGCTAATAATAAGACATACAAAGTAGGCTTGTTTTAAGAGTTACCTTAGTTTTAGTCATATTAATTATTAATAAGACTTTAATAATAAAACTTAAAAAAGACAAGGTTATTTGGCTAATATATTTATAAATTGGCAATTATAAAAGACATCTCAAAAGACAATAACAAATCCCGTCCATTATTTTATTTAGTCTATTTCTGATATCAAAAGCCATTTTATATAAAACAAATAATAATATAAAACATAAAATAAAATCAGACTTTTATTATATAAACATAAGTATAATATTTAACGGTACGTATAATCATAAAATAACTTCTGATTATAATTAATTAGTCTAAATATAAAAAACCTAACTAAACGCGGCTAATTTGTTTGTTACGCTAATAGCCAAATAAGGCACTGTTTTCCGGTCTTAGGCCCGATATATATAAATCACGAAGAAGTATGTCTTATATATAGTATCAAATATAATCGCTAATATACTCGATGTGAAGTAAAGTATAGTTATTTATAAGATATTACGTTTAAATAACTAAAAAAGTCTAAAGCCAATATAAAACGTCAAATTATAACACAAAGAAAACTTAAAACTAAAAAAAATAACGTATAATAAGTCCACTTAATTAAGCCTTTCTTTTAAAAACACAGGTATTTTAATATATATAAAACCGTTGTAGTTAATATACTTTATAATTTCTAAAAGGGCGTATTTTACAATTTAGTTAATATAATATTATACTTAATTAAAGATTTATATTTTACGGCCCAACGTTTTAAAACGGTACTATTAAAGGCCAATAGAAAGTATCGATAGTCCCTGGGGTTAGTCTAATTAAACACCCGATTTACAAGTGTATTATAATACTAAGGCTTAAAGTATTTTAATAAGTTCACACAAATGACTTAATAGATTAACGGTAAAAAAAAAGGGCTTTATTATGTGTTTAATTAATTATTATAATCTTACTACTAATAGACAAGGCCTTAATGTAATTTATATATACTAAAACCCTTATAGATTTTATTTTTATTATATAGTATTGAACTTATGACGAAAATACGCTTGGCTATTTTACATCGGTAGTTTATTGTATTAACGTATTAAAGGAGTCATTTATTGATTATTACCCGAATAGCCGCGATAACCCTAATTAAAACACACCGAAATTTCACATACTCAGTTATTATACCGAATTCATCTGATTATTTGGTTTTTTTAACGGTTTTAATATAAAACATCTTAAGGCTCTTTATAAGTTTTTATTTAAACAGTTCTATAATTATATAAACAAAAATAATAGATATTTAAATCAAATTACCGGGTATAATATATAAGATCATAATTTAAAGGTAATGACTCATTGACTTTAATATTACTTTATAACTACGTCGTCTGTCGATATCGAAGTTCTAGTAAAAGTAATTAAGGCCATTATATAACATTTGAGTCTTAAACTGTTTAATTATAAACCTTTAGATTTATATATAAATACAATGTTTCGGAATATATATTATTTATATTTTATAATAAAATAAACTACTTTAATAGGCCTTACTATTAAAGGTACTAGACTTAATAGATTATTAGGGGTATTAATAGTCTTTGTTTTAAAAGAACAACAATAAGTTATAAAACAATCTATAATATATAACTATATATACCTTTGCCTTAAAGATATTATATAAATATCTAAGTATCCAGTAGTGTTTTTATCGGTGATCCGGTACTAAAAACGTTCTAAGTTAAATAAAGAAGATTCTAAAAAAACCAAAAAAGAAATCTTAAAATATAATCTAAATTAGCGTAAAAAAAGCCAAAGGAAAAACTTCTATTAAGTCTAAGTATATTTATGTATTAATATAAACGTTAATCTAAAAAGCAACTGACTTAATCTGTAAAATAAAACACGCGTAAGTTAAATACAAGTCATTATAGTTATACTTAATATTAGAAAAGTAGACGTTAATCTCTTAGAAAAGTACCTTATATATTATAATACAATAATAGATGTTTATTTATTTCGAAAAGAATTAATAAACCCAAAACATTAAAAAGAGTCGTTTAGTCAACCCTACGCACTTTATAATATAATTAAAATTACTAAAGCCTTTGTGCTATTAATACAAAAACCAAAGAAACTATAAAGACAATGGTTCTTTTGAATAATAAACATTTATCAGAGTATTTATATTATAAAAGACATATATATAAATAAAAATAAAAAAAACGATGTTTTTTATATTAATAATTATATAAACTAAAACCAGTACTAGACTTATTATAAAGACAATTAGGAAGAAAATAATAAAAAACAAACTAAAATATACTACAATAACTTATAATTTACAAACAATTAAATAATATTAAAATTGAAAAATAATCTTTTTAATAAAACAACCCTTTGATAATATAACTGGATACTCTAAACAACCCTTTAATAAAACAGCCCTTCGTTAAAACAGCCTCTCGCTAAACAGCCAAGTGTCCTAAACCGTTACTTATTAAACAGCCTCTCGTTAAACAACCTCTCGCCAAACAGCTTTTTACTAAAACATAATAATAACAAAGTCAATTAAGGACAAAAAAAGTAAACGTTATATTATCTAAAAAGAACTTACTTTTAAAATACTAAAAGAATACATAATTAAATGTAAACAAAATCGTAAAGTAATATATTTAATAAATTATACTATAAAAATACCTGGTTTAATTGTTTATTATGTTATATAAAGGCGTATTCTTTATACGAGAACGCATCTATTGGTACTTTATCCTAATACGGTTAGTATGTAAGGTTAATATAATTAGCGCTTATAATAATACACTCGATTATTTAACCTAAACATTCCTAAGTCTTTTTTGATTTTAAACAATCAAAAAGTTAAAAAACACGCCTTTTGTATAATATATATATAATAATATTACCTATATAATATTGAACCAAAAGCCTAAACACAATAAGTAAATATATCTTGTTAAGCTTACCTTTAAGTTCGTATAATTAAACTCAGGATATAATATAATATTACAGAAACGTAAACAAAAACCTCGCTAAATTAGCTAAAGACCTTTAAGTTCAAATCATTTTTGTATATTAGTTTTAGTAAATACTTAAACTATATTTTTTTGTCTTTAATACTAACTATAAATAACGTTTTTCAAAGTCAATGAGGGATCTTAATCGACAAGAATTACAAAAGGATATACTAAAGGCTTTATAGTCTAATCAGTTAAACTCATAAGCCTTATTACAAATAGACAATTTCAGCTTAAATATAAAAACAGACAGTATGTCTAGTTTAATAAATACTAGTACTAGTTTATTTTAAAGGAATATAAAGTACCGTTAAAGGCAGGGTAATTTAATAAAAGAAAGACATATTAAATATAATAAAAAAGAAATTATATTAATATATATTTTAATTATATTTATATAAGTCTTAAAAAACTATAAGATTAAATATATATTCTAACTTAAAGAAGATAAGTATTACTTAAACGGCGCAGTAATCTTTTACTAAAAAATGACTCGTTAACAAAAGTTCACTAATAGCTTTTAGCCGTATAATTTAAAAATAATTGTTATATAAAAGGCAATTATATTCTTTAAATCTAAGAATATAATTGATTAATAATAAATACAGGATTATATTAAAGATCGTTGTTTTGAGCTTTTAAAAAGCATATGTCAAATAATAATAACGATGTTTACAAATCGTTTAAAAATAACAAATAACAAAAGCCGGGTAAAGTTTTAAAAATATATAGCTTATAATTATACAATTTTATCCTTAAATCTTTTAAATATAAGTTATAGTATTACTAAAACAAAACCCAACTAATATAAGTTCAAGCCAAAACAATTAAAGTAAACCAATAATATTATAGTCAATTACCTAGGGATTTTATATTAACAAAAGCGACATTAAATTAATATATCCTATAATAGTATTATAGCTTGGTTTATAAGTATTAATAAATCGACAGTTATTATTATTAGTATAATGATTATACTAATATATTATAAGTAGAGTCGGGGATCAAAGGCTATGCCTTATATACTGATAAATAATAGGCGTAAGTTATTCTAAACATATAATAATAGAAATTTACTGACTTTATATAATTTAACATTGTTTTGTTTTATCTGGGAAAATTGGCATAATATAAACAAGGACTAGCAAAAGGTAATTTTGAATAGATTATATAAAAAGGTAAATAAAGTTATAGTCGTTATTTTTTATAAAATAAAAGAAAAAACAATAAAGACATTGTTCAATACTTTGTTAAAAAACTTATTAAATAACCCAGATTTTGCAAAAGTATATAATAGTTGGTTTATTGTATTTGTTTTGATTATTAATATAAATATTAAAGGTTTAAAGGGTTAAAGTCATAATAAAGGAAATAAAAGAACAAAATAAAAGTATATAAGTAAGATTTTGGTTTTATTTAAAGTTATAACTAAAAAGGTTTAATATAATAAGTCCTAGGACTATTTAGGGTTTTCTAAATTTGGCTTAGATAATAATGAGGGTTTTGATTTTAAAGGAAAAGTACTTAATATATTGAATAATAATGATCCCGAGGGTTTAAGTTATATAAGTCAATTAAGGTTTTAGACAATTAATTCTTCTGTTTTTATAAACGAGTTACTATAATATCCAAGAACTTTAGTAATAATAAAAGTCACCGATAATTCTAAAGCCTACTTACGAAAACAGCGTTTTAACGAGGTTTATACTAAACACAGATTTATAAATAATATTAATAAGTTATAAATAGTGGAAAAATCCGGCTTATGTACCAATAAACAGGCCCGTAAGTGTTCTATTAAAGAAAGTATAAAGGTTTTATATAATTAACATTAAAAATAAAAACACAAAAAACTAATAATATAAGTAAAAGTAAATACAAGTGTATTAATGAGTAATTAAAGGGAATAATTAATAAATATATAAGTAAATACAACATTATATTCCTAAAAGAAAAATAAGGACTTTATTAAGACGTTATAAATAATGTCAAAGACAGACCCAAAATTAAGACAATTGTTTAATATTATTAAAAAAACTAATTAAAATGATATTTTAGAGAAATTTAAGTTAAAGGCAAAAACCACGATCTTTATATAAAGTTCACTGGCTTAGTTGGCTAAAGTACAAGATATAAGTAAAAGGGTAATATTTGATAAATATAATTTTTAAAGGTTAAAAGACTAAGTAAAAAATGACCCAGTTCTATGAGAAATAGTAATATATAATGATTTGGATTAGTTTTTAAATAAAGAATCACCAAGTAAATAAAGGCCATTAGATGATGTTATATTAGTAAATGATATTATGTCGAAAGAATAAGTAATTTCCTGTTTTAAAGTAATATTCTAATTTATATATAAATAAGACAGCCTAATTATTGAATAATTTATTGATATGTTTTTACAACTATAACTATTATAAACAAAATACTACTTTTTACAGGCTGTTTTTTTCGCCGGGTGTTTTTATCGAAGAGACTGTTTACGTAGGCTACTTTTTTTATAAGGTGTTTTTACTAAAGAAGCTGTTTACGTGGGTTACTTTTCTTACAAGGTGTTTTTACTGAAAAAGCTATTTGTATAGGCTGCTTTTCCTACAAAGTGTTTTTACCGAAGAAGCTATTTATATAGACTACTTTTCCCGTAAAGTGTTTTTACCGAAGAAACTGTTTATGTAGATTATTTTGTTTTATAGGTTGCTTTATTTGGGAAAGGGGGGGAGGGGCAAAATAGTTAAGGCGCTCGTGAGGATTTAGTGTATTTATAATACAAATAATTACGTTAAAAACGAAACAAAGCCTAAGAAGTGGTATATTTATAAGGCTAGTGAATAATAGTATTTTTATACTTAGATTTATTGTTTAAAAGTTAAGACATAATATAAGTATTGAATAAACCGTAGATTAATAAATGTTTTTGTATAAACAATTAGGACTGTTTATGTTCTAAGAGTATTTTAATACTATAAATATAGACGTGTCTCCGGTATTTAAAATAACTAAAAGAGAAACTACTTAAATGTGGTTTTTGGCGTCACTAATAATATATAACTTTATTACCCTTAAAACACCGTTATAATCAATAGTAATAAATATACCGCGAAAACTTATATAATATAGATTACAATAAGTGAAATTAACTGTGCGGGTTACGAAGGTAATAATGGCTTCTTAAGTAAGGTAAGTCTTTAGGTTATAATATGTTTTTTAAATATTTAAGATTTTTAATAAAAAAAAAGACCTTAGTTAGTAGTTATTTATAGGACTAAAGTGGTATTATTTACGAAATATTCCTAAGGTATATAAACACAATATATAGTCGACAATGTTTCTTAAAAACCTAAGATTCTTAGGGGAAAAGGCAAACTATAAGAGCCTAAATAATCATAAAGTACCAAAGCATCGATAGCAAAGGATGTACTTTTAGTAATTAGTTAAAAGGTTATATTAAAGACGTGGCTTGTGTTAAAAGCGCCCTAAAAAATTAGTATAGTACTCATCCGTCCTTAATTTTTTCGATATATAACCTTTTGGCTAAAAGCGCTAAAAGCCGCCGCCGGCCGCTATTTGCCCCAGAAATTTTTTACTGATGTTTATTAATAAGTTAAATATATAATAAACTATAGAATATGTCACGTGTTATTATATAATATAGAATATAACTAGGTCTAGCCTCTTAAGGTCTTAAGCAAAAATGGCCCAGTCCTATAACTACTCTTATTATATAGTTGACTTTGATATAGACGATTTTGTTTAACTTAATATGTATTAAAACCTACGATATTTATCGTTTACTTTTTTGACAGACTTAAGAAGTATTTTAATAATATAAATCATTTAAATAATATATATAAAAATCAAAGAAAAAAAGAGAAAAGAAACAGAAAACAAAGGCATAAGTATAAATGTGTATAATATTAATATTAAAGAAAAGTTATTGTTTATTAAAACAAACACTCCTTTTATAATTGTTAACTTAATAGGCATAATTACTTAATTATTGGCTGGCGTACTCATGTTACTTAATAATATACTAATTAATATATGACATATAATAAAACATAAAATAAATCTCGATTTAGCTAATAAATAAGTATAATTCACTTTTATTTCTTATAAATTTAATTTGAAACAATTATTTAAACTTTTAGATTATTTAATTATAATGTTAATTGTTGGATAGGAATCACATGCACTTTGGGTATAAAGGCTATATAGCCAAATACGCAGTCTACAAACAGCGGTCCGCTTTTTGTATGTTAGTTAAGAGCCACAGCTCCTTTGCCTAAGTTGCCTGACGGGGGCTGCATCCCTATGGCTACTTTTTCAGCTTTCGTCTGTACCGCTGATTTGCCATCTTCGCTTAGCCACAGCAAGCGGTAGCCGTTTTTGCTTAATCACAGCAAGCGGTAGCATATACCTAAGGAACTCATTTTACTTAAGGGGTAGCCTAATGGCGCTGATTTCAGGCCGTGCGCCATATCACTTGGTAGCGCTGAGTTAGGCCGTATACTAGGGTTTAGAGACGCCGGAAAAAGTTTCCGCCGCCTTTGGGGGGTGTATTGGATAGGAATCACATGCACTTTGGGTATAGAGGCTATATAGCCAAATACGCAGTCTACAAACAGCGGTTCGCTTTTTGTACGTTATTAACTATATAAATCTGATCTTATTTTAATATTAGGAATACTTATATAAAGCCTTACTATTTTAAACTTAAACTAAGTACTTAGAATTAAATAAAACAATAATAATATATAATCCTGTATTTTTTTTATATTAAGTTTATAATTATTTATTTTTATATATTTTAATTATATATTTATTATTTATTTTCATTTATTATACTTTATATTTACTATTAAGTGTTATGTTCATATTAGACGCGACAATTGCTTATATTACACGATTTTACTATATACATTAATTATATACTTATATATTTCCTTTCTTTTAAATCTATATAATACTTATATATAATCATATATATAATCTGTAATAAATGTACTATAATCCGAGGTATATAACTAATATAATTGTCCTTCTTAACTATAATCATATGTTATACATTAAAGATAACAAGTTTTTAATTATACATATAATATCTTATCATAAGGGTATATCGCATAACCAATGTTATTATTATGTTAGTATATTTGATAAGGTCTAATATATGTTTACGTAAACATTCCATATATATATCTTTAACTTATAGTCCTATTTTAGAAAAAGTAATGTTTAATTTAATTTATTAAATATACTTACATATTTCTTATTTCTAATAATTATAAAGATTTTTTATACTTTGAAAGACTTGCTTTACTTTCCGTATCACAAGAGTGGTGTTGATTGTACGATATATAACAAAACTTTAAGAATGCGGGAGTACGGGAGTGCGGGAAGTTTAAAAAGCCCCACTTTTAAAAGGGAATTATTTAAATATTATATAATATTATGAGTTTTTAACTAAAATCCTAGGGGACTAATCAGAGATTAATGGGTGACAGCTTTAATATTACTTAACTTTAATATAATATTAACAAAAGCGGTAATATTAAAAGTTATAATATTATAATTAATATTATAACTAATATTATAACTAATATTATAAGTATAATAATAAGTATTTTTTAGTTTTTAATACTTCGCAGGCCCTTCGGGGGCCCTCCGGGGGCTTTGCGAGGGCTGTGTATTAATAATAATTATATTAAAAAAGCCTTTTGTATTAACCTATAAACTATTAAACTATTAAATTATTAAATTATTAAATTATTAAATTATTAAATTATTAAATTATTAAATTATTAAATTATTAAATTATTAAATTATTAAATTATTAAATTATTAAATTATTAAATTATTAAATTATTAAATTATTAAATTATTAAATTATTAAATTATTAAATTATTAAATTATTAAATTATTAAATTATTAAATTATTAAATTATTAAATTATTAAATTATTAAATTATTAAATTATTAAATTATTAAATTATTAAATTATTAAATTATTAAATTATTAAATTATTAAATTATTAAATTATTAAATTATTAAATTATTAAATTATTAAATCATTAAACTATTAAACTATTAAACTATTAAACTATTAAATAATGTAATAAATAATATTATATATATATTAATCAATCTTTAAATTAATTTTATATAAAAGAAATTATTAAAGTAAACGACTAGACGGCAAGCCCGTATGCGGAAACCGCGACCGCCGTATCAGGCAAAGCGCGCGCATGGGTCTGCCGCCGCTTTTGCGGGGTATAAGAACGTCGCGTTGTTTATCGTTTGCTTTTTTTTTTCTTTTTTTAACAACTACAAAATCTTTACCTTTGCGACGTTTGGTACTTACGCCTTATATGTATTTGGCCCTTTTGTTTAGAATTCTATCTTTTTTAATCAAATTCCTTTGATTGGCTACGCCGTAACTGAGAAGATTACGCTAATAAGATACGGGGTGGCTTTAATCAGAATCCGCAATTGCCCCTTATAACTTTAATGTTATTAAGTAGTTATAATACAGATCCCTTTTTAGGTTTATTTTGTATTGGCCAAGTTACGAGCTTAATAACATTTAGACCTTTTCGTAATCTACCTCGCCATCGCACTATTACCATTTCTTATAACAGCGCCTTTCAAAAACTGAAATGCCGCAAACTGGGCCTATACATTTGAATACAACAGCTAGTCGTAGAAATACCTTGTGACGACACGGCTAGGCTTTTGCCTAATTACGCCTTATATACCATAAGTAAATAACGCGTTGGCAGCTTTTTAGTGAGCTTCTTGTTTATTATAGCGCATTTGTGTTTGTTTTAATTACGCGGCCTTGGGCTGATTTGAGGCAGTAGGATTATATAATACTCTTTTTGAGCCTTGATTTGGATTTGTTAAAAATTTGCCGATTAGAACGCATTAGTTGTACGTTTAAAAGCTGAGACGCCGGACAATAGGAAAACTTAGAATATACTAGTTTGCCTAAAGCCTTGGATAGGCGGAAAAAGCAATATCCGAAGTTATGTATTGCCTTCGTACGACAATTGTTGTTTTTTTTTATTTAGCTTTTCACGGACTTATTAACGATTAAAAAATAATACTGAGATCGGCCGATTGAGGTATACAACGAAGTAGGGATAACGGCTGCGAATAGGTATATTTTAGTATAAGAGCGTAGGATTAACGGTATTAGGGCCTTATAGCTGCGGCGTATTTCTTTGTTTAAAAGGGGCCGTATAACGCCGAGGCAATTTTATAAAGAAGGGGGAAGCTTAGTATAGTATGGCAAGCGTGTACGGTGGATTGTAGTGCGGATTCTGGCTTTGCAAAGGTAATGCAAAAAGTCTATTTAAACCTTTTGATTTTTTCGTTTTTGTTATTTCTACTATCTTTTTATAATCTAACTATGCAACCAGTAGTTAGCCAAGAACTTTTTGAATATTTTTAATTATTTTTATATACTCGAGATGGCTACTTTTGCTTTTAAGCCGTATATTTACGTATTAATTCCTTTACGTTTTAAAAGCGTAATAATTGGCCGTAGACTTGTGCCAAAGTAAGCCAGTATTTTTGACAAGTTTTAGTAGATCAGGCCGAGTGGTATAGTATTTAGTACGCTGCGATTAATAACACTAATAACGGTAGCAACTAATAATAGGGGCTATAAGCCCGGGATTCGAGGTATGCCCTTTTTAGGAAATGTGTTTAGTTTATAACAATAGTAATTGACTTATGGAAATCTAATCAAGGACTTGCATTGTTTACGGCGATAACAATAAAAAATAATAATAACAAAAATAATAACAACTGCGACTTCCCTTTAATTAAAGAATTACTATTTGTTAAATTATAAGAGTAGGGCTTTATAACGGCTGATTTTAATCTAGGCCATAGAGAGCGAAGAGTTAAGGAGGTATTTGTAAACAAGAAGGGCGGTGTTATTGACTATTACGGGTTAGTATTAGCTGATGACTTAGGCAAAAGCCAAGGTAAGCGCGCCTATTACCTTTTATTATAAAAATAAATGGCTAGTTTTTTTAATACAATATAAAAGATCCAATTGTTTTATAGGGCAATGGCGATTTGATTGCCTTCAAAGCCGAAGTTAATAATAACGGTTTTTGCGCTAAAAGTGCAATAGTACTAGGCGCGGGTCTTTTTGATAGCCCAGCAATAGTTATTAATTTAATTACTTTGGCCTTTCCTTATAGCTTTAATAGGCGGTATAATATTAATGACTTCTTTAAAACGGCTTTACGTTTATAGCTTATAAAACAAAGAGCTTCGACGTTAAACTCTATATATCCTTATACTTTTTCGCGCCTTTCGAGTAAGCCATTGTACGATGGTATTAATACAAAAGGATTGTGCTGCATTAGATCTAAGGCCACGAGCCCTTTTTTAAGCCTATTTCTGCGCTATTGTAAAGCGTTGTTAGAAACCTAGTTTAATTAAAAAGGTTGTCTTTATATTAATCAAGGCGTAATAAATAAATAAAGACTAGTTGACTCTGCGCTTAATACTTTCCCCATTAATAACGGAGCAAAAAAGCGGCATGAGGTAAAGTAAGAAAAGGGCGAAGGCAATAATGAAAATAAGGGCGAGGGATTATAATAAGAGGTAAATGTTGTTGCACTGGCAAAAACGGCCGAGAGGGTTAGTAGAAATCTAAGACCGGCTAACTGATAATTATTGTTTTTTAACTTTAAATTATTTTCAGATCCAAGTTAAGGCAAGGCAAAAAGCCAAAGCCATTGTAATAGTAACGACGAGTTTGATAGTTCTGATTCGGCCAAGGATGATAAGGAACTGCGTTTTGTTAAATAGAAGTAGTCGCTTTTATCTTAGGATAGCCTAATACGTAAGAAGCGCTAGCGCCGCTTTTAGTAGAATGTATCTTGTTATCGTAAACCTTTTTTTAAGTCTTATTATTAACGTATTAAGTTGCCTTTTCCTTTTGACTAGTGTTTAAGAGTCGCTATAAGCTCGAGTGCTAAGGGCTGATTACTTTTATTAGCGCCTTTTTTGCCTTGAAATATAAATATAACAATATTGCTTGGTGACTTTAATTTTGGCCCATTATCTAAAATTACCTCACCAACGCTGATTGAGATTATGTTTTGTTTGTACTTTGTATATTATTACTTTTTTACGGCGACGATTCGGGACAATTATAATAAGCGAAGAATTTCTTTTGGCTAGGTTATTTGACTTATTGTAAGTACCGGCTATATGGGGAAGATTAACGACTTTATTATTAAGCTAATTGAGTAATATTTGTATTTTTTAAGTGGTTTCAGCCAGTATATATTATCACGCCTTACTTTCGGTGGTACAACTTTGTCGATTATCCTAGGGTTAAGCCGTGATTACGTCAATAGTACGCGTACCCGACCTTAGAAAGGCAGAGCTATTAATGCCGTAGCTTTTGTATTACAAAAGAACAAGCCATTACTTAACGACAACAATAATAATTTAAGTAATAACAATTCTGAGTTTAATAACAACAATAACGGATATTTAAGCGCGGGTGAGCAGGGACATTTAAGTACAAGGAAGAATGTTCTATAGGAAGACTTAGACAAGTAACGCTTGTTGGTATATATGAAGAAAGAAAAGCCTTAGAAGTGGATCTTTCTTAAGTTCTTAGGTAGAACTTATGTTATAATACGTACGCGCTAGAATATGATTTGGCTTAGAGACAAATAGGCTTTTTTGCATACGTGAATAAGCGGTAGTTTAAATTCTATATATTTATTTGTCTTTTAATATCTAATGAGATAAATATTAAAAGGACTTTATCTTTTTATTGGTTAGTCGTATCGCAGGAGCAGGTACGGTTAAGGAAAGCAGCGTTTAAAGTAAGGCGAATAAGGGGGATTAGATATATAATGAAATATTATAAAAAAATGAAAAAGTTATTATTAAAAGTAGATATAAGGCGTATTGTATTTATAGGAAATAATTAATGTATTATATAATAAGTTATGCGTTTGTTGATATTCTTGGTATTATTGTATTATATAGTTTTTTTAGACTTTTATAATAAATATTTTAAAAAACAAAAAGTACTAAGCGCTATATGATACTAAAGGTTAGTTTTTGTTTTATATATGAATTTGTTTGTTATTTTTATTTTAAATAGCTGATTGCCCCATTAAATGTATTAATTATCTTATTATATATTATATTATAGTTATAAAATATACCTATAAAAGTCGCTCTGTCTTTGATTAGAAAAAGAATATGTCGGAGTTTACGAGCTAACGATTTAAGGTTTTTGAATTTCGGTGTAAACTTTACAATAACGTTTTTAAATTTATTTTTGTTTATGTTGCTTTGTTTTATATTCATAATTTTTGTATATATTCTAATATATTAATCTTGTAATATATTTGTCTTTGGTCTCATCACTTTATTAGGTTTTTGCTTACCCGTACTTTCGTAATCATATCAAATGTACATTTATACAAAGACGTAAAAAAATAACTCAAGGTTGTGTTGATATGTGTGACTTTTGCTTTTAAAAACCTCAATCGCTATAAATTGCATAATGCCAATCTAGTAACGAGCCTTACTTGATATACTGTTCAGTTTTTTTGTTAAGTCTAAATCAATTAGTTTTTTTTTTAGGTTATTTTTTGTAAGAAATTTGGTAATAATAATATTATTTTTAGAGATATTCTAATAAAGAATCTTTTTATTTTTAAATAATGATTTGTGATTTTGAATAATATTGCGTAGCGCTTTTAAAAGCTTTTTAATCAATTAATATTTGTGGAGAGATTACCCAGTTAATGAAATTATTAAGTAGTAATTTACTCGATTGCCGTAAGTCTTACTTTTATAGTTTGTTAGACTGTCGGCTTTGGCTTTTTGAGTATTATCGACATTATTCTGTTATTACTTATTCCGGTAGTTTGTTAGACTGTTAATTATTGTTTTTTAAATATTAAAAGCGCCGATTACGTTTAGCTGTTTTTTTTTGCGCATATTTGACGCGTTGATATAATTACTGTCGGATTTGGACCTTTTTAATTTGTTACTTTTATTAAGTCTTTTATTTCTTTTTTTTTATTTAAAAAAAAGTTATAGCGTTACTTATATTAATTCTTAGGCTAATTAAGTGAGCCATATTATTCTTTGATTTTCCTTTAAGGCTTGTTTTTGAGTACGCCCAGCTGGATTTTGGACTATTATTAATCTAAAAAGCTTTTTTTAACGGCTTTTATAATAACCCAAATTTTATGGCTTATCGCAAATGTGAAATAGTGTTTAGGTCGCCATCGATAATAATTTGCTTATGATTAAATTATATAACAATACCTGTGACTCCTTTTCTTTTGTTAATTTTAATAGTTCTTTTTTTTTGTTTTTTATTAAACAATTAAGCGAATTTTACAACGTATCTTTAGTCTATTGAGCCGGGTCTTTTTCTTTGATAATATATTATTCCCTAATATATTATTGCTTTTGTTAAGGCAATTGGTTTGTTTTTTAAAAAGATCTTTATATCCCATGCGAAAATGTACTTGTTAATTCTATTACGCTTAATAAACGTATTTAGCCTTAATTTTGCGTTTATTATTAGCGTATATTTAATAATAACTCTAATAAATTGCTTAAGCTTTTTGTGTATATCGAACTTCTTGGAGTTGTATGGGCCAGATTTATTGAATATTTAAAGCTGTATTATGTTTCCACAGATCGTAAAGCCAGGTACGAATTGTTGTTTTGATTGACTTTTAAACATTTTGTATATATACTTTGCCAATTATATTAGTGTTTTTATAAAACAATTTTTATTAGGATTTTGTTTATACTCTTTAATAATAAGTATATTTGATTAATTGTACTTGCCGTTTAATAAGGCAACATTGGCGGGAGTAAAGAAGATGTCGAGTTTATAATTAGCTTTTAAGTCCTTTAATACTTTGTTTATTAATATATAATACTTATGACGAAGTTCGTTAAAAATCATGTCTTGGAATTTTATAAATCACTTAAAGAATGGACTTTAAAGTGAAGGTTTTGGCTAATTGTTTTAGCGACTTTTGGTATATTGAGCTTTTGACTTTTTATAGATATTTTTTGCTTTATTTATTCAGGATTTCCTTTTAAAGTATTGTTCGTAGAAGCCTTAGATATTGTAGTATATTTGCTTGGTAAATTCCTTAAGTATTTGTTGATTAATTTTGTTGTGTGTTTGTTTAATCCCCTTTTGTGATGCCGAGTTAAATTATAGTGGCGTATCAAAGACGGCTTTTTCGAAAGCAGTCAGAGGCGTGGCGGGATTTGTTTGCGCGATTAATTCGAATATTATATGTTAGATATTTATATTATTTCAGGTTAGTGTATTAGGCTTATTCTTTATAATTTGTTTTACTAGGGGGATAGTAAACGCGTTGTTTAATTGGTTCGAATTTAAGCGATTGTATAGTATAGCGAGGTTATTAAAGAGGGTTTTGTTAGTTATTTGTAAAGGGAGGATTTGAGCCGTTGGTTTAATAAGTAGAGTTTGGATAAAGTTGAGTATAAGGGATTTAATAATTATATATGTTAGCTAATAAAGCGGTTAAATGAAGTTAAGTAATATTTGTTGTGATAATAATTGAAAAGATAGCTTGCATTATATCGAACAATGAGGCGATATTAAGATCCAAACGTATTGATTTAAATTAATGATGGAAAATGATTAGTTGTTTTTTGATTAGGTTAGGTTTGATTTTATTAAGTTTGGAGGTTATGGCTATGATCGTAGATTAAAAAAAACGCGATTGAGGTATTGTGGACTTATAATATAAGAATATCAATTATCGCGCATTTACTGAGGCCAAATGGTTTGATTATATAAGATACTAATAAAGGAAAAGGCCCCGGCGAAATAACCTGTTTTTAAATTTAGCTTGATTTGGCGAAAATATCTTATTGGATATTTTGTATTATAATTTTATTTGAGATTAGAGTTTTATTTAGCGCTAAGAGGTTATAAGTAAGGGAAGGCAATAATATTGTTTAAAAGCGGAAGTTCTTAGGTTTTATTAAACGAATGCCTTATGATAAGGCTTTTGACGGATTTTTAGGGTTTAATTAGTTGGTTATAAGAATGGTTTTGAACGGTTTATTTTTTGTAGAGATAGTTTTAAAGAAATAATTTATAGCCAAGAATTATAATGTATATTTATAAATGGGATGCGGTTATATGTAAACCTTTTTTAAAATAATAAGATTACTTGCAAGATTGCTTTTAATCGATTACAAAAGTAAAATATTTCTTTTGCTTTATTTGTCTTTTTCTTAAACAAATGCGGATGCCTAAATTAGATATTTAATGTTTGTGTTATTGCGGCTTTTATGAGTAAAATGCTTGCTTTTGTTTACGATGCTATTAATATTTAATATATAATAATTATTTGAATATTATTAATATTATATACGTAAAGCGTTTTTAAAAAAGTATTTGTTAATTAATGTTTAGGATTATGTTTAATTGAAGGATTTTTGTTGTAATTAGGATAGTTGTATTTAATCAAAATTTTGTTAAAATATAATGGACATTTGTTTTGTGTATTGGACATTATGCTTTAGTAATATATATATATATAGTAATTAGCATTTTGGTATAAGAAAGTGCGTATAAAAAGTGGTAGTTTTAGATGAGGATATATTTTTGCGAATATTATAGTGGCAAATTTTATAGTTATAATGTGGGTAGTTAAGGTTCTTTTATTTTTCCCATGTTATCTTTTGAATTATTTTTTGAGTCACCGAGTACATATGGCAACGGTACACGGTAGGGTACTGCTGCGACAGGTTATAAAGGGGAGCATTTGCGTATGTCGTCCTTACGAAAATTCGTATTTTTAAACTTTTATTGATTTTTTTTTTCTAATATTTACGAGTTGTATTGCTTTATTTTGCGAACAATCTTGTACTACATTTATGTTTATTTTATTAATAGCTTTTATTTTATTACTTTTTGAATTATAAATCTTAAGATATCTGTTTTTTGATTAAGTTATAAAGATAGAAACCTGGAGAACTATTGAAAGAGATTATACTTTAATAGCGGATACTTTTATGAAATAAGAGCTTTAAAGGAACGAATGGTTTATTAATATTAAAGGCAAAATTGTTGTTTTGCCGTTTTTTAAAGAACGAATGCGGAACGAATATGTTACCTTTGATTTTATTGTTTTAAATATAATAATCTCAATTTTAAAGATTTTAGAATATATTATACAAAATGATATTGTAATCTTGATCTTTGAACGTATAAATAAAGAGACGTTAGATTCTTTTAAAGGGGTAGAAAAGGATATAGTATTTGAAAATGCTTTGGTATTTTTAAAAGAGATAATTCTCTTTTAATTTCGATAATTAAAAAAATTTAAACTTAGCGGCTTTATTAGCGTTATTGTTTTATTATATTAAATATAAAAATAAAACAAATAAGAACATTGGCCGATAAATGTCTTGGTTTTTGTAAAATATGTTTTTTATTATTATGATTTTGTATAATATAATATTATGATTAATAAAAAGACATTATAACTTATGGCTATTATTAATTGAGAGTACTTAGGCTTTTATTTAGTATATTTCGAGATTTTATTTTGGCTGAAATTATTTAAGGAGCAAAAGGAAAAGGATATTGAAAAAAATGTGAATTGGCTTATATACTTTTTTTAAGATTAAACAGTTTTATATATTATTTTTGTTATTCCTTAATGTTACCTTACGATAAGAAGGACTAATATTTACGTATATGGCAGTAGTAAATTAGGTCAAAACTTCTTTTTAATATCATAGAGATTAAATACAAGGATCTTTTTGGCAAATACCGTTATACAATAACATGAAAGCCTTTTGTTTGATTATAAGTTAAATAAAATAAGGTGCTACAAAAAGCTTATGAGTATAATGCATTAAAGAAGGCAGAGTTTTTTTTTGTTTAGGATAGGGTTGAATATGTAAACGGTAATGGGTGATTGGCTTTTTATAAAATAAATAATGTTTTTGCGATTTAATTAAAACGGTAGATTAATTATTAATTATTATTTTCATTTTATATAAACTATCATTGGTGAATAACATATAATTGAAATTTAAATGTACTTGAAGTCTATTTATTTATGACGTACTCAATATATTACTTTTTTTTTTCATCGCTATCAATCACTATAAATTACATACGCCCGTCCAGTGACTAGCTCCATTCGGCACACTATCCAGCTCCTTCGTTCCTTTCGTACAATTATCCTTTAGAATAGCTATGCGCCATCCCCCCAAGCCACAATAATCACAGTATCTGTCGTCTGTTAGCTACACCCGATGGAGCGAGGAGCGCCTAAGTGTTGAACTTTACCTAATGGACTTCTGCCGGATATAATAGATGCTTGCCTTGGTATTTTCGGAGTCCTCTGGCTGTAAATGTGGTTTGCTATCTAGTCTGACCTCTAGAAGTCGATAGTCTTCCCCAGTGGGCACGTTCTTCTCCCTCTCTTTTAGTATTCGATTTGCGTCGAGATGTCGCTTCATAACATTTTGGAGGGTTTTACTGGTATGCTCCGCAGGAATCTGGATTGTGGGGGCCATAGCCTATCGGTGTTGAGGGGGTGAATGATCGAGGAAGTGAGGAGTGGAGAGAAGGAGCCGACAGAGGAGTGGTCGAGAGGAGGAGTCGAGGGGAGGAGTCGAGGGAGTCGAGAGAAATAGTTGTCCCAGAGAATGGGTGGATCGCGGATATGAGAGCATTAACAAAGCGTAACTGAGAGAGGGAGGGGTGATGGGTATGACAAAAGAGTAGAGAATATAGAGTTGACAACGAGGTAAGGAGAGGTGTTGGAGATGATGAGAGTGAGTTGACGGAGAGGAGGAAAGAGAGAAAGAGAGGAAAACGACACGCATTTGTATGACTCGGACTGCTCCCAAGGAGGTCCGCAGTTTGCTATGACTGATGAGAGAAGGGGAGCCATTTCTTGCTGCTTATCTTGTGTTCGACGATTTCCTGGTGGGGCAGTGGGAAGCCAAAAAGCATCAAGAAGATGATGGTCGAGGAGGTCATCCCTCTGCCAAGGACTGACCCTGCAGGGTCACGTGTGAATGTTAGAGCCTTGCCTCCGGTTGAGGGTGCGTAAAACAGCGTCGCAAACCCCCCGTTTTAGGCACTCTAAACCGCAGAACTTAGACATAGGTTATCGCCGGTAACTTCCCTCAATTCAATGACTATGAAAAGTTCCAAACTCCTCATCTTCAACCTTCCATTCCGTCATTTGATTAAACTCGACAACTATGAAGTGAAAGCTTCATGGTTATTTGTCACAGAAATCACTGTTATATCGTATCCATTCGCCGCCTCAGAAGTTCACTACCAACCATCATTCACGTCGCGCCTGGCCAAAGTTTTTGCTGGCGCCTTCAAAGCAGCAGAGACATCGTCCATGAGGTCCTCCCTACTGTAACTTTCAATTTATGACTACTGTACTGTACATGGAGCCAAGAGAATGCAAAGGCAGAGTGGCCGAGATCTCTTCCCATGACATTCCGACTAGAATTCAAATCCATTGTCAGTATACCGAACTGTTCGAACGAAATGATAGCCCAGGGTATTGATTCTACAAGGCTCAGCCCACCTGGCCTACGAACGTCACTATGAAGACGATATCAAGACAAAAGACACAATCAACTCCTCCTCCATCGACATATAAATGCAAAGAGTCAATCCATCCATCGCTCAATCTCTCCAAAACTACCCAGAAAGAAAACATAACCATTAAAATCTGGCTTGGCTTAACTCCGCTGTTGTCGAGTGGGAGCAAGGGGGCCTTCCATGCTCTCTCATTTCCACTCAATCCTGCCCTCATGCTCGCACCTGTCCGTCTAAGCGAGAAAGAGTAGCACTAAGCATGTCCCAGCCACATTCGTCACGCCACTGATATCCAAATTCGATTTCGACCAGCGTGAAGGAGGAGCTGCGCCGGTGGAGGTAGAGGAAGATGGTGCTGGCGAGCTGGTAGTCGCCGCGGTGGGATCCTGCGTCTGCGTTGGCGCCGTCGCCACCGAGATCGACGTCGAGGTTTCAGTAATAGAAGGAAAAGATGAAGAGAAAGAGGCAGGGAGAGAGGACCCAGACGTAGAAGATTCCCCCTCCGCAGGCGTTGGGAGAGGGATATTACTTGGACAGCGATTCGACGACCCAGGTTTGACGTACTCGGTCAAAGAAGGGGAGATGGTTCCTTCGAAGAGGCAATCGTACTGCTGGCAGTCGCCGGTTACTTTATCGTAGAAGGCAGACTGGCAGAAGCTGTTTTCTTGGCACTTTGCTACACAGTCATCGTAGCTGGGAATGGCATTGACGCCTCGGACGGCGCCGGCGGATGCGAGGAGGCAGAGGAGGATGGTTCTGGATGTCATGGCTGAATAAATTTTCTGATTGGAATTCTCTTCTTGAAAGTTGATGTCCACACAGAGCAGAGATGCTAATCTGGTACGGGAACTAGTCCTGGTAATAGTTGGGGGAGGAGGGCAGTTCCTTTTGAACATCCTCTCCATTCTAATTTGGTTCCCGTCTACTTGGCAGGCATTAGTATGTATTTAAGCCTGTACTCCATAGGAATAGCGTACCTGGCAGGTGGCCAGGAATAAAGTGGTTGGATAATAAGCACGGTGTAATATTAACCCGATATCCAGGGCACAATCCCATCCTGTTGTTTTGAACACCATCCTGGAACAATCACAATTGAACCTACTGTGGGAGATTGATGCGTTGGCTGCGTCACAGATCATGGAGGTAAACACTTTCGATTCCTTCTTTTAGAGGGAGAACTGCTTCCCCGTGCAAATCTCCCCATGCACAACTCCCATGCACAAATCCCCATGTACAGCTCCCCATGTAAACCTCCCCGTGCAAATCTCCCCACATTAACCTCCCCATGTAGGAGTGTCCGTGACCACGTCCCCGAGTCAAGGGCTGCTCTGATCTGAGTCCATTCTTCTGGCTTCCCAACAAAAACCGATCCCTCAAGTTCTTCCAGCGTCAGGAGACTAAGAGATAAAGCAACATAAGTAGTTGGGCGTGAATGGCCCGTGCGCTTCATGAGAGGCATCAGCCAAACAAAGGAATTGAAGGATGAGAACCGGACAAGGCTGAGACCTGGCTTATATCGTGCTGAAACACCCGACATGCAGTAGTAGCCTCTCGGTCTTTTTATGATTCGTACCGGTCACCAAGCCCGGAAGCATGGTACGAAAGTACTCAGCCACGTCACCATTGCCAATCAGATACCGGCATGTGATATCAGTACAACGAGAACAAGGCATATCGAGTTTTGATTCCAAAGGATGTAGTCCGTTGTCAACAGCAGGAGAGGGCGAAAACAGCGCTTTTTCTGTTGAGTGAGAGTGCGTCATTATCAATCGATTACATACAATGTGTCAAAGGGTAAATCCTAGTTTACCTACCTTCTACAATCTCAAGATTTTGACTTTTCAAAATAGAAAGGGGTGTGTGTAACCCTAAAGGACAAATACTATGAACTCGCGCGTGAGATACAGTATCCTTTTCTTTATCTTCATTTTCACCTTTTGAGCTCCTTCGTCAATATGAATTGGATGTCAGACTGGTTGTTGGATATCTCAAATTTAGGATGCTCAGTTCCTGCTAATCCTGATATCGGCGGCTTATTGGTAAGTTTCTATGGCACTTAGTCTATTTTTTCCTGCACATGGATACTTGCAGTCACTTACGGACTTTCACAGATACGTGTCACTTTCATGACTCTTCCGCTGATTGATATCCTCTTCCTACTATATCTCAGCATCCACAAAGTAATCCACAACAGGGGGAGGACGATTTTCATTCCCTCGCGACCGACTCTCGTCATCTCCAGCGCACTGAAAGAAGCGAATACATATCAACTGGCCATTGGAATTGCATATCTCCTCATGACGTTGACAGAGGTCGGCGACATCGACTTCTTCCACCTGCGCTTCTTGCTGGATATATCAATGTTCTGCGCACTGTCAAAGAACGTCAGCCATACTATAAACATGATAGTGACTATTCAGTCCAGACCTCGACCTCTGTGGAGCCACATTACAATATGGATAGAATACCTACTCAGCTTGGTCTTTGCTATTTTATTCATTATCACTGGGATACTCTACCGCTCCAAAATCAACGGAACTCTCGTATCTCATCCTAATTGCTACGACCGCCGTTTCAAGACCAAATCTTTCGATATTTTTGTCGCTTTTAGCGTCTTAGGTGTCTCAACCTGTCTTATCCCATATTCCATTATCTGTTATTGTAGATATCGGCATATTTGGATTTTGGTTCTGGGATTTTTGACACCCGCGCTCATTATTTTGCTCGGGGTATTCTCCTTCTTGGATTACAGTGCAGTAGAGAAGATATTTACGGAATCAGAAGCAGAGTGGTCGATTGGGCAGGCTGCGCCGCTTTTGTGTCTGGTTGTTACGCTTGCGGGTTCGCTGTGGAAGAACTATTGGGTGCAAAGTCGGAGATATATCGAGATTGAAATGGCCGATATGACAGTTGATGTGCCTAGCTTGGGAACCCCGTCCCGATCTGTGCCGTATATCTTCAGATGCGTGCGTCGTTGGTGCCGTTTTCGCAAATGAGATAAAATCAGCCATGAGAGTGGTGACATATCTGGATTTGAGAGCAGCGCGACCATCGCCGAGGAGGCGAGTAATGCAGCAAAGGCAGTCCCATTTGCTATGATTTCCTCCTTGGTCGTGGCGACTGTTACCGGATGGGCGGTCATCATCACGATCGCCTTCTGCATGGGAACTGGCGTTATCGATCTTGTCGAGAGTCCTCTCAACCATCCGCGCAGATTGCATTCAACAGTCTGGGAAAGAACGGAAGTATTGCATTGTTGGTCTTCTTGTGGTTCAGCTCTTTTTGCAATTGCTCGATCTTGATGGTTGCTGCCTCGAGAGAGACATTTGCATTTGCTAGAGGTAAGATATTTCATTCGCAGATCTCAGAAACGAGACTAACAGAAAACAGATCACGGCCTCCCATTGTCAGGATTCCTCCGCAAGCTCTCTTCAAACAAAACACCCGCACGTGCCGTCGGCTTCGTCGCGGTGGGCACTCTCCTCGAAGGGCTCCTCATGCTCGTCAACACCATCACTATCAACTCGATCTTCAACCTCGCTATCAAGGGCCTGTACTTCGCATATTGCATGCCCCTGGTATCCCGTCTCTGCTTCGGCCACTTCACTCCCGGCGTATTCTACACGGGTAACACCATCTCGTACATCTCCGCCATATATTCAGTCGCTTAGATGACTTTCATCTTCATCCCGCTCCTCTTCCCTAGCTACCCTAGCCCTAATGTACAGGAGATGAACTATGCTGTTGCGGTGTTGGGATTCGTATTGGTGTTTTGTGTGGTGTACTTTTGGTTCCCGAAATATGGTGGCAAGACATTCTTTACTGGGCTGGTCAGAACCATTGACGAGATGCTGGAGGAGAGTCCTGAGGCGAGGGCGGCGGTTGAGCAGCAGATTGCCAAGGAGAGGGAGGCTGAGGCATCCGGATCGACCGAGAAGGTGTCGTCTTGAGCAGGTGAAGGTGCTTGGCTCCTATGTACTTTGACCCAATGTTTTATTAGATACCAAACAGAATGGCAGTAATTGTTCGTCGTTGCCCTTTTCGTGTTGTGGATAGTAATGAGCCATTGTGAGGCGGCTTGAGCGAATCCAAATGTTTTAACACTCGAAGTCCTGACTCCACGATCCGGGAACTGGTCGCGCGGCTGGTTCCCGGTCTGATTCTTCCTCGTCCTCTGAGAAGTCGTCTTCCGATATATAATCCTCTGGCAGCTCGTCATCCATCCATTCGTCTTGCTCATACTTAGATGGTTCGTAAAGGTAAGACAAGTCATCTCGATCGCCATCGACCATATTCCAGAATTCACCGGCATGAGCTCTGCCTGGAGTATAAATTGCCAAGATCCAATCCTCAGGTCGAGGTCCGTATGTAAACGTGACCGTAACCCCTCTTCTGTATGTTCTAAAACGAACATACCGCGAAGAATCTATAGGGTAATGCCAGTATGAAACATGCTGCTTCTGGCATAACCCATCGGTCACGTCGTCCGCCGCCTGATTGCTTACTGTACACGAGCATTCATAACCCCAGTTGCCTGTTTTCCAATGGGCGGTTTCTGCTTCGCCATATTGAAGAAGGTCAACTCCGCAATCAACAAGATCTTCGAGCCATTCGTGTACCACTACTTTCAAGTCTTGAAGTGGCGCATCCGCAAAGTAGCGCTCTGTCAGAAACTCCAAGATAAGTGTCCATAGGATGCTTCGTCCGTCGTTATCTACGGCAATAACCGAACATCCTGCTAAGATTGCTTTGCGAAGAAGAGGCCGCCAGGTACAACGCTTGTTCCTTGTCGTTAAGATCTGGCTCAAGATTTTGGGATCCAAGCTTTTATCGAATACTTCTTCGATGATAATTCCACATGAAGCTCGAGCGAAGGACTCAGCTAGTATATGTAAGAAATTTCTGCCCCTCTCATCCACCCAACACGAAAGCTCCCCATTTGTGCCGCCTTCAGCTTCCAGCCAGTATTCTACCAAAAGAGCAGTGTTATGCCGACTAGATGACTTCGCGATCCAAGCAGCACGAGCTACTCGATTTTGGACAGAAACGGGGGTTTGGATGGTGTATGAGGGATTTGCTTCCTGGTGTAGAAACCGCAACATCTCGAGAGGTCCATTGAAGTACTGAAAAATGTTGCGATCGTTGATGAGAATGTCGATGGCCCCTTCCTTGAGTAATAAACGACATATCTCAAAAGCATCGGTGCCTTCAGAAAATGTATTCGTCGCTCCATAGATTAGGGCGGTATGGAATGGGGTACTAAAAAATCTTAGAGAGGAACGAGTTGCGACTCAAAGGGGAGATTTGAGACAATGTTCGTTCTCCGTGCATCTTCCTAGGCAAGCAACATCAACAGCAACATGCTACGAAAGAGATGTGCTACGCAAATCTGGTCAAACTGTGCTTGCGATACATTGAAGATAAGTATGCATACAAGATGCTTGCCAAATGAAATCATAGGACTCACTCAGAATCGTAATCTCGAATTGAGACATCCGCGCCTGCTAATAATAATTCTCTGCATATTTCAACTTTCCCATTCTGTACCGCGAGCTGCTCTCTGAGTCAATCGAGCGTTCAGGGACGATGGAATAGAGTCGGACGCTCACGTGAAGGGAAGTTTTGTTGTCCTCGTCTCTATCCGAGACAAAATATTCTCTGTTCACCAGCATCTGTCTGACAGCGACAACATCACTATTCTCAATTGCGTCGAAGAATGGATTGTCGAAAGGCATCACACGAAAAGCGTGTATGTTTACCCTCCAGCCAGACAGCATCCTGTGGCACTGGAAATTCAGCACTTTATTGGCCAGGAATCCAGGCAGCTTGTATCTAGCAGTCACGTCGTTTATCTCTCGACCTTTGCACATTCGCGTGCGCTGGTGATATTCGAACTGCCCGAAGAGACATGCGATCCATGAGGGGGACGAGATCCACATATCATACTGTCGCTGGACGACAGAGCCCACGTCTTGGACTTCCTTTGTCTGGTCTATCCGGTTCCCTGGATCTTCCTGTGTGGTATTGGCTATTGCGAGCAATGCAAGATGGTCGGTCATTCTCGTGACAATAATGTCAGGCTGAAGTTGGATCATGGCGCTGTGAAACTTAGTGCCGCTCCTTCGGTTTCCTACAAGATAGCACGTACTTTGTATGCCACTGGTAAGACAGTTGCAGCAGCTGAATCGCATGTTTCATCCGCTTTTTCAACTTCTTGATATCTTCCTTCTTCAGCACAACCTTCACGGAACCTACCTTCTTCCTCCAGCCCCTTTTACCATCAACCTTCTCGGCTAGTTCATCCGCCAATTCACGCAGCTCATCGGCACCTTCTTTGCAAAACTCAAAACTCCGCTGTATGCACATGTTGTCCACTGGAAAGCCTCCTGTGGTCTGCCTGGCTTGATCACCTTGTATCTGATGAAGTGTGAAGTCGAGGGAATTGATTTGTCGGAGAAGGAATCTGATCTCGTCCGGTGCTTCCTGGACCTGGTCCCAATATTCCTTGAGCTTGATGATACTCTTTGTGACTTGTCCAGCGAGTTGAGTAACAGCTATGCCGCTGGCAACAACTCCCAGTACCTCTGCCATTGTGTTCTCTATCGATCGATGCTGGGTCTCGTCGCGACTCGCGAGGCTGCATGTGGGGTCAACTTTTGGAGTGCTGGAAATCGGGCCAGGAGCTCTCGAATGGAACTGCAGATGTTCGAGATGTTCGTAGACACAAGAGTCATCACTAGATATTGTCTGGGTGAGGTTGCAAAGGCGAAACGAGGAGCAAGAAGAGGAAGAGATATTCGTGGTTAGCGGAGCCTTGCCAGGGCTGAATCCACTGGACTCGCATGCTGCACCAATTAAACGAAGAAATACCAGAGTACAAACCCATTGGAAAGCATTTCGACTGCAAGACAATGTCTTCGGTAGTCGTTCACATGTCTGCTGTCATCAGGAGTTGGTGAGAGTTGGACCATCGAGACGCCGCTTATGTACGAAATGGTGATCTCACAGTCAGCTTCGATGTGCGCAGGGAGTGTGCGGTCAAGATGGCCGAGGAAGTCGTTCCATACGTGCTGCGCGTTGGGTTGGCATGAGTGGTCGATGCGTGACGCTTCGAGGAACAGTCCGCCGCTGTCGCTCGCGCCGCAGCTAGTTGCACTAGCGTGCATGTGCATGCGCCCCACCAGTTCTGAGCTTTCGCTGAAGCTCGTCTCTTGCCTTCCTCAACAACAACAACAAACAATTGTCAACTTCTACTATAAGTCAAGATTCGTGTCGCAGATTATATATCAATCTAAAAGGGCCCAAATACCTTATTTCTAGAGTTTAGCGATCTGCGGAGTTGATTCGATGCCTCTGACGCGTTTGGCGCCAAGTTATATTCACTTTCTCTAACATCTCTACAACTTCTCTTCTACAACTCACCTTCACAACCAACCTCAAATTCTACCACAGCCATAATAACCGTGAGTAGTGCCGCAAGCAGCGCAAGCTCGGGCCCCAGCGGACCTTCCTCCAGAGCACATCGAGGCGACATCGCCTCTCAAACCTATGAAACTTGTCGTTCACGGAAACAAAACTGCGACGAAGCGCGGCCTAAAGTCAGTATATTCTTCTTTGGTTACCTTTGTGGGTGCGGTGGTCTTGGTATTGGTGGTTGCTATTGGGAACCGAGAACCTCAGGTCAGTGATATCTACTTCAGTGACTTATGCTGATTTATCATATAGCCAACCAAGTAAGACCCCAAACAGAGAACATTCGATGTCTTTTGAAATTAATTTGGTAGAAACGTCCTTACTGATTATTTCTTCAAAGGAAGGAATACGAGAACGTCGCGAAAACAAGTGAATGAATAATATTCTTTATTATTTTTAATGTATACTAAAACTTGCCAATTTGTCAAAGGGGCTTTTTTAAGAAACCCCGTCTCGCGCAATCAAATGATTGGTGAAGTCCGAACTGTTTCTCTAAAGAAGCAGCACGGATGAGCGGCTCAAAAGGAACAATTTTACGATTAGCCAAGACTAGGACCTTTTAGGACTCACATAAATCACTCTTTACATTTTTGTTAACCCTTTCTTATACTAAGTACATATTTGCTTTGCCGCTTAATTAAGCAACTTATATTTGATTTAGGGTTCTTATAACTTGTAAATAGTTCAACCAAAGATGCGGCATAAGCCCTAGGATAAACCAAGCAGTATTATGGTGCTTTAAGAATTGAATCTTGTTAACGAAGATCCCTAAAAGGTCGCCTGTAGTAATAGGGACGATAGGGAAAATATTAACCAGTTTGTGAACGCCGGGTCAAAGTGAAATAAAAAAGGACTTGTTCGTCCCCAACTTTATGTAAGCATCTATTATAAGCCGGCTTAGGTTACTTTCCGTTGATGTTATTAAGCTGTTTGTCAGCTTTTAGGACGTCTCTTCACTAGCGGAATGCTATTTGTTGAACGCATTGTTCTAACTTAAATCGGGTATACTCAATATCCCGGCGACAGATTCATACCATAAGTCAAATTGGCTAGTATAGTTACCTTACGCCTAGTCGAGAGCTTGGAGCTCCACCTGTTTGATATAGCTAGAATATACCTTTTCTTATGACACGATTGTGTTTATAAACTATTGTGAAGAGTGCTTCTTCTTAGGGAACGTCTTGCAATATTTATTGAACTTCGCATTTTAATAGAGCAGGATATATACCACACTTGTATTTATATGTTAAACAAATCCTTTTACTAAAGACGGCACCTGCGCTAATTTGTATCACTTGTCTTAACCTTTACTATGTTAATAAACTTGGCCATTATAACCTTTTCTTATGAAGTAAAGCCGTCATAGGGCCTTTTGGTAGTTGGTATTGATTTAAGCGTCGCGGCGTGTCTTTTGATGATGTCCCAGTAAAAAGCTTCCTCCTATGCTTTTTGAAGATTGATGCCTACGCATCCTACACCTATCTTTGCAATTTTGCTAGTAGTTACTTCGAATGGTTGCTTTACCAGCTATTGTTCTATATATTGCCAAATTTTGATAACATTCGTAATAGTCCCTAAATTCACCTCCTTGAAGCCAAACTTGCCTGCTTATATCTGTATCCTCGCCGCCGTTAGTAGCACAGATGTCGCGACGTCGACAGCGTCTTCTGGGCGTAGAATGTCCAGAATACCACCTTCTAAGGACTTGGTAATCTGACACTTCAAATCTGCTTCCTTGGGGACGTCCTTTACGTCAGGAGCGGTTCCGGCTGGGAGCTCGCCTTCTAGTACGGTAGCCTCTTCCGCGTCTGCACGGAGCGATCCTGGATGTGATGTTTGCGCTATATTCTCGACTGATTGCTGAGACACGCCTACTGGGTCGTCCACGTTCACGTCCTCGACCGATTTACGTTTGCGCTTCCTTTGGCTTGGTCCATCCATACCCGTATACATGCCGTCATGGTTCGCGCCGTTACCAGATGCACCACGCAACGACCTACGCGGTGAGAACATACTGGGAAGCGGTGGCGAAGACGCAGGAGAGCTGCGGAGGGAGGAGAGGGGGGATGATAACGATGAATGAACTGAAGTTGGAGAGGGCGGCGATGGAGCTGAGCTTGAAGATAGCTGAACTGAGCGTATGATATTCGTTGTAGTGTCGCGAATTTCGTCGTCGTCGTCGTCGTCGTCGTCGATAATTACCGGGCAGTCGGTAAAGTCACTAAGCCGCCTAGCTTGATTTGATGTGAACGTGTTGAGTATGGTTAATTAGATCGCAGTTACTCTGCAGATTACTTACCAAGTTTAAAAAACATGACTACTTTTTGTTCCAGTATCGTATTATCGGCGTCAGTTATATAATTTTCTATAAGGATAATACAAAACATGTTCCGCATATGATCAGTAATTCGGGTATCGCGGGAGTTTTAGTGTAGTATTGAAAATCACGTGATTTAATTCTTCATCGAGTGAGGGGTTATTTCGCTAAAGGAATTCCCGCTCAATCTCGAAACTTACTATTATACTCAATATAACAGTGGGGCTAATAAGACGATAAATTTATAAATAATAATAACAACCTCAAAAGCAACTGTGTCTTAACCTTAGATTGTCTCTAAAGCCGGATATTACACATGACTCTGGTTATTGACAGCTTTAGCTGTCTTTACGTTTTCTTGAATCTTACTAAGAGCCTCAGGCATTACTTTAACATGTGTAAATCTCTACGCCAGGTTGATTTTCCCAGTGGTGAAAAAATCCCTTAATTTTTGCCCTCCTGTGATTGGTCATAAATACGTAAACCGAGCTTTGACTGCGTCGTGATTAGAACGTGATTTATATAATGCTTTAAAATATAATTGACAGCTTTAGCTGTCTCTACGTTTTCTTGAATTTAGGAGCCTCAGGCACTTACAATCACGCGGAAATCTCTATACTAGGTTGATTTTCCCAGTGGTAAAAAAATCCCTTAATTTTTGCCTTCTTCTAATTGGTCATAAATACGTGGACCGAGCTTTGACTGCGTCGTGATTAGAACGTGATTTTTATGACTTTAAAAGTACAATAGAAAGTGGTATTGATTGTATGATATACAACAAAACTTTAAGAATGCGGGAGTGCAAGAGTGCCGGAAGTTTAAAAAGCCCCACTTTTCAAAGGGAATTATTTAATTATTATGTAATATTATGAGTTTTTAACTAAAATATAAAATAAGACCTGTTTTGAAATCAGCTTAATTAGCTTATTAAAATGGCTTTTTCAGATTCATAATGACTAATCAACTTATAAAGATATTAATTATTAAAAGAATGTTTTGGATTTATTATTATTTAAAAGTCGTGCATCACTATGAGTTTTTAATTAAAATACAAAATAAGACCTGTTTTAAAATGAGCTTTATTAGCTTACTAAAATGGCTTTTTAAATTTTATAATAATTATTATACTTATAAAAATATTAATTATTAAAAGAACTTTTTAGATTTATTATTATTTAAAAGTTGTGCATTACTATGAGTTTTTAATTAAAATACAAAATAAGACCTTTTTTAGAATCAGCTTAATTAGCTTATTAAAATGGCTTTTTAAATTTTATAATAATTATTATACTTATAAGAATATTAATTATTAAAAGGATATTTCTAAAGAAATCCGATTTAAAATTCATATATTACTACGAGTTTTTAATTAAAATACAAAATAAAACCTGTTTTAGAATCAGCTTAATTAGCTTATTAATATGGCTTTTTTAGATTTGTAATGACTAATATAGTTATAAAAATATTAATTATTAAAATAATATTTTAGACTTATTAATATTTAAAAGTCATATATCATTATGAGTTTATAAATAAAATATAAAATAAAACCTGTTTAAAAATCAGCCTAATTAACTCATTAAAGTGGCTTTTTCAGATTTATAATAACTATTACTATTATAAAAGCTTTAATTATTAAAAGAATATCATATAATTATAATTAAACTAATTTTCAATTTACTTTAATATATAAGCTGATAAATGGCTATTTATAAGAAATATAATTAATAAAACTTATTAAAATAAAAAGAACATATTAAAAATAAAAATATTATTATTATAATTTAAAAATTAATTAATATATATATAATATTACTTATTAAACTATTAAGTAAATTATGAAATAAAATATTTATTAAAATATTTACTAAATTATTTATTAAATTATTTATCAAATTTAATAGTTTAATAATTTAATAGTTTAATAGTTCAATAATTTAATAGTTTAATAGTTTAATAATTTAATAGTTTAATAATTTAATAGTTTAAAAGTTTAATAGTTTAATACAAAAGGCTTTTTAATATACTTATTATTAATATGCAGGCCTCGCAGAGCCCCCGGAGGGCCTGCGGAGCATTAAAAACTAAAAAATACTTATTATTATACTTATAATATTAGTTATAATATTAATTATAATATTAATTATAATATTAGTTATAATATTATTACTTTTAATATTACCGCTTTTAATAATATTATATTAAACTTAAGTAATATTAAAGCTGTCACCTATTAATCTCTGATTAGTCCCCTAGTATAACATAAATTCACAGCCTTAACCACATATATTTCTCAATTATAAAAAAGCATAAAGCAATATATCATTTCATATAACTCATAATATTCCTAATAAGTAAATCTAGCGCTTTAACTCTTCTGATCAAAACACGTTCTTAGGGAACAATCCAATTAAATCAAGCAAAAAACAATACCACCCCTCAAATAACAAAAAAATCCTATTATTATTATAAAAACAATTAAGGCTCAAGCGTATAAAAGGAACCTCCCGCAAGACTTTCAAATACAAATAAGGTCGCCATAGGATTAGTATAAGAAAGTTCTTAATATCAAGCACCTAAATAACTCCATTACAGTAGCAAAACGGAAAACGCCATACTCTAGGTTAATTACTATCAAAGTGTTTCCCTTGGCAACAGCCAAAAAGGCACTTAAAAGGCACTAACGCGTAACGCACAAAAATATCATTAATATTCTTAATGCTTTCACTATCAACACATCTCTCTACATTATCCTCAAGCATTTACCTATTTTTCTCTTATAAATTATTAAAAGCGTCAAATATCTTAATAAATGGCAGCTAACAGCTATCCTTAAACAAGTGAGATTTTTTATGTTTAATACAATACACTTGTTAATATAACATATAAAATCATTTGCGGCCTAATATACCTCAAACACAATTTTTTTAACATAAATTTCTCTACTATTTAATTATCTTCTTTAATGCTTAAGGCAACTTTAAAATTAGTTAGTTAATTATGTCCTAACTTTTAACTTTAATTAACAAAATCAATTAATTTATAATATTATGAAATTATAAATGAGAAGGGCGAGCCTTAAGATATGAGAGCACTTAATTTAATCATAATAGAATTAATATAAAAATACGTTAAGAACAATGGCGTAGTTGGTGTGGATAATCTGGTTTATTGGCCTTTTGATAGTGATATTGTTGTTTTGTTTTTCGAGACGACATTGGTAATATTTGTGTTTAAATTATAAAACGTATGTAGTTCTTTTTTATTAAAGGCTAAAGGCTAATGACTTTAGTATTTATTAATAAAATGTTGTATTTATAAAGAAGATCTTTTGGGTTTAATATTTTCAGTTGAAATTACGGTATTAAGAACTTATTCATATTGTGGAGGGGCAAATCTCAAGTAACCACACAACAAAAGGGGGATGCACTTAAGGTATAAAGAATAACTTTGATATAAAGAAACAAAACAACAAAACCTCAAGATATTATATATCTAAAGAGTATAAATTGTCAAAAAGGAGTCGGGGAAAAGAATGGATTAAACTAAATAATTATAGTGTTAATATTAAAAAAGATTCTTGATTCTTAATAAAGAGTAACAAATATACTCCTTAAGTATTACCTTAGAGAAATTTACAGAATGTTAGCTGAAGTTATATTTAATAACGTGACTCTATATAAAATTAAGGTAGCCCCGCCATATACACCCCCTTCTTTAAATAATCAACTCGTCCTCGAGTTTTATATATAAAAGAATATAACAGCTTTATCTAAACTTTAAATATTAAAAGAATATAAATACTAAAAGTCATCACTATTGCCAAAATCATATAATAATTAACAAGTCAAAATCCCTTTACTTTTTGGGAGTAAACATCGGCTCGCTTAGCGTTCCTTACTACTACTCTTAAAGTAGGCTCTCCCCTTAACCTCTTTAACTTTAAACTTTTTTTTTTCTTTAACCTTAAAAATAAACCACTAACTTTACTCTTATTTTACTTTTACTTTTCTTTTCTTTTCTTATTAATAATTCTTTTAACTTTACAATACGTCATCTATTGTCTGCTAGTGTGGTAAAGTCAATAATAAAGCCGGCGAGGCTAAAATAGTTCTAAAGGCAAGTTTGCCCCTTTAATTTGACCTAGATCAAGGCTATTATTCTTTATAAACCTCTAGACGACTCTAAAGAAACTTCTTAGCGATTTCTATACTTTGTGACACGTCATTGTCGCTTTCGCCGTTAACAATTCCTTTAGATTTAAAGTAATAACGTTTATAACTTCAGTTTCCTCACTAATACTCTAAATTCACTATTTCCTCACTTTTATAGACTCTCTACAACTATAACTTCTCTACCTTTGAAAGTTTTAAACAAAGTCTCTTTTTCCTTTTTTTTTAAGTTATGTCTTTATTACTTTTCTTTAAAACTTTGAAAATCCGCTGACTTGATTTCTATAGATTTACCGGTTATAGTCTTAGTATTACTATTATTACTTTTGTTATTTTTTTTCTCTTTTAAACTATTTTATTATTTTTCTTTGTCATTGTAAAAAAACAAACTAAGTACTTTTTATGATTTATATAAGTCTTTTATTTTAAGATTAAGGCGATTTAAAGATATTATAAATTAAACTTCTATTGTAGAACTATTAAGGTAAGTTTTATTTATTCTTTTTATTATAATTTTACTTTTTTCTTTTATTTTAATTCTCTTCTTAACAACAACTCTAGTACTAATTCTATAACCCTGTTGTTATTGTCGGTCTTTAATTATTAACGCGTTATTTTTATAAATTGTTGTCATTATTGCCAAAATTAAAGCTAAGTGGCTGTTTTTTTTTTTGTCTTTTTTACTTTTATTTTTTTTATTTAAAAAACCGGTTTAAAAATAGCTATAATGTCAAATAAAAACTCCTCTATTTTCACTTTTTAGGCTTAAAATATACCTGGGTTAGTTATCCCTAATATTGATTTATTTTTGAAAATAAGATATATAATATTATAAAATCGTTCAGATCTTAGGTTATTAAAGGTTTAATTATATAATTTATACTATAGTTAAAGTATTTTAAAAAAAAGCCAAAGTCTTTATATAAATATTAACACTTTTAGATTTTTATAGATTGATTTTTTACCTATACTGACTTAATATAACTCTATTAATAACTCTCTTATTAAGTCCAAACTCGACTTCTTTTTATACTGTTTTTTTTCTTTTTTTTTAAATAATAAACTCTACTAATATATCCCAGAAACACATATAAGTGTAGGAAATAATAATAGGCAGCGGGTTTTTTTAAATTAATGTTATAAAGGATATAAAGACTTTAAGTTAATTAATAATAATAGGGGTTATTATTAAAAGACTTATTATTAAATATATTAACTTTAATTAAAATCTAAGTTATTTGGCTATAAGACCCTTAAAATGACATAATAGGCTCTAAGCCTTAAGAGTTATAAAAACTGTCAAGTTAGTTAAAGATAATAGGGGTTATTATCTTGACTTTTTTATTATTAAATATATTCTTTTAAACTTAGGGTTAGTTGCTTTGTTTTAATAGCAATTCTTGCAATAATTAAATATTAATTATTTTTTGACCTAATTGATTTTTGGATTATGCTTTTTTATTTAAGGAAATCCAAAAATAATATTATGTATTCCAATTTAAATAATATCAAATTAAATTCTTTTAAAATGGCCGGCAATGCTCATATGCAAAGTTTGAATTTGCATATTTATCATTTTATTAGCAGCGGCATTCCCATTGGCAAATACCAGCTAATATCCTTTTTTCCTTATTTTAATTAATAGCAAATGCTTAAGCATAATAGCAGGAAATATAAAATTCCTTTATGCTTTAAAATCTATTATGGTCCTAAAAATTATTTCCTTAATTTTTGCTTTTATAATTAAATGGCGATCTCCTATTGCTGCTAATTAGCGTATAAGGAAATCCTTTTAATAAAAATCTTTTATTAAGATATTTTTCCAAACCCAATGATTTGGTTTTATAGCCACAATTATAAATAGCTAATTTATTCCCAAAATCTAAGCTAATAAAATAAGGCGTTTTTAATATATTTGGGTATTATTAGCTATATTAAATTAAAGGCGCTATTAGCTGCCTTTTAATATAATTTCCCAAAGTTCTTTTTTTTTTAGCTTATCCTAATTTTTAAGAATAGGCAATGGTTTTTAAAAAATAATTTGCATATAAGTTTAAAAATAGCCGCTGCCATATTTAACCTGCTTTTATTTAATATATTTATAATTTTAATAAATTATTTAATACTTTTTGCCTTATTATGGTTTTCTTATAAAAATTAATCCTAGTTTTTTGTAAGTGATTCTTGTGATTTTATTAATTTAATATTAAGAATTCAAAGCCCAAAAATGCAAATTCTCTTTCCGCTAAATGATTTCCCAAACCTTGCCTTATAATAAATCAAAAAAGGCGGGTAAAATAGCCTTGAATTCAAAACCTAATAAAGCTTCTTGTTTTCTTTTTTTTCATTATCTTATGCTATGCTATTATTATCTTTTACCTAAGCGTGAATTCCATTATTCTTAAATTTATCAATAATCATATATTAAAAGCTTAAGGCATTAAGCTGCTTAATGGGATATAATGGCATAAAAATGCTGGTAATATTATAGGCGCCTTGTTTTATTGCATTAATTTGCTTTTTTTTTAATTATAACTTTTTTTGGCAATGGGAGCTGGCTATATGGCCTGAAAGATCATATTTAAAGCATAGCTTATTTTATTATTATTTGTTTATAATTTTTTTAAAAAGCCTGCCATTATATGGCTTTCCCTTAGCTTGCTTTTGAAAAGTAGCATTTAGCTCCATTTCCTTAGGGTAAAAAGGCTTTCAAGGCTTATTATGCTTTTAATAAAAATACTGCCTCTTTTGCTTAAAGCTCCGCTCATAAGCTTGGTTATTAATTTTAATCGCAAGCTTGATTAATTCCTAAAGATTGTTAGATTATTTGAAACAAGCAATCTTATCCTTTATATTGTTTTTCAATCCTTTATAATAGCGGTTTTTTAAAGCGTTCTTCCCTTATTTGATTTATTTAATATATTATTAAAATTTTGCTATATAATTTGCGCAAAACCTAATTTGTTAAAACTTTTGTATATTGCGCATTATTATGCGCGCTATATTAATATTATCAAAAATCCGGATTATAAATTTTTTTAAGCCTCAAAAAAATAAAAACATTTTTTAGGTAGCTTTAAAAGCATTGATTATTATGCTTTCTGCTAAATTCTTAATAGCCATATAATTCTTAAAAAATGATTTTATCCAATCCTAGGCTGCCCTTTTAAATAAAATAATGATCCATAAGACCTTCTCAATTTCAAAGATAAATTGTCTTATGTGAAATCCGATGTATATATTAACTTAAATCATTTAATATTAATATTTATTGCGATTGCTGCTAAAGGTTTCCGAAATAAGGATTTTAATGTTTTTATTAATATTGCCTAAGATGATAATAATAACGTTTTTATTAAATGAGAATCTTTTGATAAACATAATATATGTGAATTAATACTTCTAATAAAAAGGTGCTTAAAATATAATAATTATGTATTTACTTAATAAATACAAAAAGCTGCAATTAATTTTTAATAATCAAAAAATAGGTATATCACATATAAAATAAAACAATTACTAATATAATTAAAAATACTATTTAAAATTAAGCACAAAGCTCCTATTTAATAACAAATGTGCTAATTTTATATAAAACCTTTATTCCTTTTAAATCCCTTAAATCCCTTAAAATGCTAAATCCCCAAATCCCTAAATCCCTTTCATTAATATAAGATCCCAGGATTCACAAATCCATTATATAATTTAATATTCATTATAATCTAAATTATTATTATAATTAAAATCGCAATTACAATATATGCAATAATACTAATCATTATTTTATACCATTCCTTAATTAATATTAGCCCGTAAATTATATTAATCCCTTATTAATATCAATACTTTTATAATACCATCCACTCGATGGTATTATCAATATCCTGGTGCCAACTACTCATTGGTGCAAAAAGGTCCGTAACATATATAATATAGCTCTTAACTCTTCTACCAATGCTTTAGCTATTATTAACGCCTTTAACTTAAAAAACATCCTTAAAATCATATCTCTAGATCTTTATTATAAAGATTAATTTAAGCTTAAAATTTACTTTATTTAAGTAAAGCTTTACACTGGTTTTAACGGCTATTAATTTGTCACAAATATAAACAAAGTCCTTTAAGCCGCGTCTTTTCTCTGTGGAGTTACTTTTAATTAGATTAAGACTTTTTTATCTGATTATATTAAAAATAGAACTAAGGAAAAAAAGGTCTTTACCGTTATATCTAAAGATTTTTAAAAGATTTTTTTAAGCTTCGAAAGATTCGAGGGACGTATTAACCGCGTTTTTAGTGATATTAACTAGAACTAAACGGTTAAACATAATATCTAAAACTTAAAGTAAGCCAAATTAATAACTACGTATACCGCCGCTTTTTAATAGTTCGTTAATTAAACTAATTAAAACGATGAGGCATTTAAGGCGTAGTATTATAAAGGATTAAAAGATAAAGTTAAAGATAAAGTCGTAAAGTCAAACGTACCCTCTGACTTATAAGAACTCATTAAAATAGCTATTAAAATCAACAACTATAACTTTAAGCGTATTCTCGAATAAAAGGGCTAATATCGTTCTAGGACACATATGTATTAAAATAAAAAGGGTAAGAAACCCTTTTATCCCTATGAAATAAAACTAAATATCACGTTTTAAAAATAACTTAAAAAAAAGCCGCATAACGGCGGGCTCTTTAAGAAAGTCATGGATAAACGTTAATAGGATAAGTTGTACTTTGATTATAGTCTTTTAGGCCATATAGCCAACTTTCACTATTAAAAAAAATTATAATTAAAAAAGAAACAAATTAATATAATAAAACAAGGCGTTTACGATGTCATTAACATCCTTATGCTATTATACCCCACTAAATAATTCAACGCCTTAAGCTTTTAATATATAACCATTAACGAACTTAAAGACAACAGAATCTACGCTTAAATAAAAGACAACAATAATAAAACATAAAACAACAAAAAAGGAAAAGACAAGGAGTTTTATTAAATCTCAGACTTAAAACTTTCTCACTTACTTTTTTTTGGTTTACTATAAGACGAGGTTTAAGAAGTCACTCAACAAGAGGAGAACTTACACTTTTAGGCCTTAAACACTTAACATTAAATTAACAAAGTCATAAGGGTCATTTATAAAGAACTAAGATTAGTCCTTACGGGAGGGCTATAGTAAGGCGAGAAGTATTAAGTAATCTATTAAAACTATAAACACATTAAATAAAAGCAAATCGAGTACAGCAGCGGTTGTCCTTGAACCTATATATAAATTATCCCTCAAAAACCTTTACTTATTTTTAAAAGCCAAAATAAACTAAAAGAAAAAGAACTTTAAGAAGTTATGTCAAAAGGCAATTAACGGCGCCTTTAATTTAATACAACTAACGACACTTAAATGTATTAAGAACGTCTTATTCTATTAATTTAAATCTTAAGAATAAATTAATTATTTATGGTTATAGTTATAAAACCAAATTACTGGGTTTAAAAGAACATTTTAATAAAGGACTTTTATTAAAAGGATTTCTTTATACGTTAATTAACGGTAACGGGGGACTGTCACTTAACTATGGAAGTAAAAATCAAAAGAATAACTCTTAAGGTTATAGTGGACTCTAGGGTATAAGGGAATTTTTTATTTTTTATTATTATATTTAAACATTTATTATTAATTAAAGATAAAAAAAAGGGTATTAGTTAATACTCGTTAATAAGAACGCCGCCGTTAATAAGACGGTAAATATGTGAACTTAGACTTTATATATAAGCATCACCGGTTATTTTAAAAGAATTTAATTTAACGTTACTTAAATTAAGATATACGATATTATCCTTAGACTTTTATAAATAAAAAAGTATAATTTAAAAATTAACTAAGTTAAAAGATAATTAATGTTTAGTCGTTATAAGAATTATTATTAAAATAAAGTAAAAACATTAATCGTTTAAGAGGTTTACGTTACTTTTAAAGAATAGATTAAACATTAAGATAAGGGTTTATTAATAAAGAATATATCATTAATATACCATTAGTTTACGGTATTATTCAAAAAAAAACGAGACATTAAAGCCTTACCTAAATATTAGGACTACGATTATTAGATTAAATTAAAAAAAAGGTATTAAGTTAATATTTTAACCATTTAAAGAATATTTAACGGTAAACTTAATAACAATTAAGAATTATATTAATAAACACTTAATGAAGGGGTTCATTAAGGAGTCTAAATCCCCGTAAAGGAATAACGTTCTCTTTATAAAAAAAAAAAAGGACGGCAGATAACGAATATATATTAATTATTATTAATTAAACGATACCACAAAAAAAGATTATTATATATTATTATTAATTAAAGAATTACAAGATAAGCTCGTAAGGGCTAAGATTTTTACTTAGTTTAACTTAAAAGGCGCGTATAACCTTGTTAAGATAGTTAAATGGGAAAAAGAAAAAACAACATTTCACATTTGTTTTAATTATTATAAATACACGGTTATGTCGTTTAGTTTAATTAACGTATTAACTATATTTTAGCGTTTAATTAATAGTGTTTTATAACTATACTTAAATATAACATGTATTTATTACTTAAACGACATTTTGGTTTATTTTAAAGACGAAGGATAATATAAAAAAGACGTAATAATAATCCTCGAACGACTAAAAGCCGCCTTTATGTTCTTTAAACTAAAGAAATGTAATTTTTATGTGAAAAAAGTCACTTTTTTAAGTTATGTAGTTATTATTATAAGATTAACTATAGATCTTAAAAAGATTAAAGTAATTATTAATTAAACTAAACCTATTAATGTTAAAGAACTATAATCTTTTCTTGGATTCGTTAACTTTTATAAACGATTTATTAAGAACTATTTAAGAATTGCTAAGGTACTTATAAAATTAACTTATAAAGATAAAAAATATATATAAATGGAAAAATCTAACGTGCCTTTTAAAGATTTTAAAGAGATATTTATTAAAAAGCCCGTTTTTACATTTTTTATACTTAATAAAGAAATACATATAAAAACGGATTCTTTGGATTACGCCATTAATGTCGTACTCAATTAACCGGGTAAAAATAGTAAATAATAACTAATTGTTTATTATTCACAAAAACTATCATTAATAAAACTTAATTATAATATATATAACAAAGAGTTATTAATAATTATAGACGTAATACACGAATAGAGGGTTTATCTTAAAGGCGTTACCCGTAAAGTATAAATCTTAATAAACTATAAGAATCTCATTTATTTCACTATTATTAAAGAGTTGAACTGACGTTAGCTTTAATAATATAAAACACTCTTTATTATAAAACTTGGAATTTTTTATATTAAAAGAACAGAAAACGCTAAGGCTAATGCTTTTAATAAAAAACCAGAATATTTCGTGAATAAAACGTATAAATCACACACTATGTTTAAAAAGGATAACAACTCGTTAATAATTAACTATAAATAATTAATAACGATAAACCGCCTTTTTGAGAAAATCTAAAAGAACTACATCTGCAAAAAATTTTAGTGGCTAATGGCCGCCAGCGGCGGCTTTTTGCGCTTTTAGTGCTTTTGGCTAAAAAGCTGCATATTAAAAAAATAAGGACAAAGGCTATATATTAAAAAAAATTGTGCGCTAAAAGCGCCAAAAGCGCCAAATTTTACTTATAACGTTTATTTTAATAATAAATTTTTTAAGGCTTTAAGTACTTAAGGTATTTAAAGGGTATACCGTGGGAATATACACACGTGATTGACCTACTTAAACTAAACTTTGCCTAAAAAAGCTAGTGCGCTTATTAGATTTTTATTAGCGTGGATATTCATAGCGTGGTAAGCTTAGCAAAGCTAGTTTATTGGCCGTGCACGCCAAAGTGCAGCTTTTAAAGCGGATAAATCAATAATCCACTCTGATCGGCACGGAGGTTATTAAGCTCTGGCTTGATCTGCTAAAAGGCGGCTAAAAAAAGACCCACTTGCCCAAAGGCGGCCTTTTGCGCCAAAAGCGCCAAATTGCTAAAATGGCCGATTTGGCCGATTTGGCCGATTAGTTAATTTTTTGGCGCCGATATTTTTTGCTGATGTATAATTACGATTTAATAATAGTTAAATAAAAAAACAATTAAGCGAAGGATTCTCTTTTACTATCATTAGAGCTCTTTTATATTAAGGACGAGTTTACGTCTTAATATAAAATAAAACGGACTTTATTAAAGAATAACATAGGTTATTAGCCCATAGGTACTAAGGAGTTATTAAGACATTATTAAGGCTCTTTAAAGAATATTATTTCTTAAGTATAAAGAAAATAATTAAGGACATAGTGTCGTTATACCACATATATATTTAAAATAAAGTAATTTATTACGTTTTATATAAACTCATAAAATCACTAATGACACTATTATACTTATAGAAGTCAATTGCTTTAGACTTTATTATTAAACTACTACTTTTAAAAGATTTAACTACAAGAATCATATATGACTTAATTTGTATTATAACGGATAAGTTCATTAAATACGCGTATATAATATTAGTGTTAAAAACATAAAACGCGCCTATTATAGCGCAGGTATTCTTTTAAACGATTTTTACGAATTATAGAATACTAAACAAAGTCATTTTAAACAAAAATAAGCTTTTTATTTTAAAGTTTTAGAAAACTTTAATTATACTTTTAAAAATAAAATAAAAAATGTTAATGGCTTTTTACCTTTAAATAAATGTATAAATAAAACGAATTAATTAAATAATAAAGACTTATTTTCAATATTATATAAATTATAAACAAAATAATTAAGTTTAATTATTCTTATTTATTTAATTCATATATAATAGCGTAAATTAAGAAACCATTGAAGTATTACCGTTTTACACGAATTATAAATATGACCTAAGGGTATATAACACATTAATTGTGGGTTAAAGGACTGCATAAGAGGCCATGTTATAAAAAGACAAGTTAAAACAACTATATGAAGAATTAATAATTAATATTTTATTTATAACATAAAAATCAACGATTTATTATAATAAAAAGCGTAATATAAGATTAACGTTTAAAGAAGAGAATAAAGTTTATTTATTTTAAAAGAATATTGTAATTAAACGACCAAGTTATAAGTTAAATTATAAAAAGTTAAGATTATTTAAAATTATAAAAGTTAAAAGACTAATTAATTATTAATTAGTGTTTTTAAAAATAATAAATATTTACCTGGTATTTTATATATCTTTCCTTAAACCAGTACCATTAAGAGTATTATTTACTTTTATCACAGAAATATAACTAATTAATTTAAACGCCGAGTATAAAGTAAAGACTGTTGTTAATTGTTAGAACTTTTATAATAAAGATAAATATTTAATTAAATAGAAAAGGTACTTATAATTAAAGAATACTTAAGAACTTGTCGTACAGAATAAGGGTTGTCGGCTGGTAGCACCAACAGAGCCTCAATGGCGCTGCAACCAATTAAGACTGCTTATGTAATTAGATTTTTGGAGCTTCCTCTTAAGGGGAGCTCTATTACACTCCTTTATAATTCAAGACTTTCACACTTCCTGAAACTCCTCCCCTACGGTGCTCGACAGAACTTAAGTTTAACCTTTATTACCTTGGGTTGTTTTAAAGGTTTTATTAATAAAACCTAAGTCTTTTTAAAAAGAATCCCCGAAGTTTAATAACGCCTCGTTAGTACATAAAGGGTTAGGTGGCACGTCGTTAGGTTAAGAAGTAAAGAGGGCACGTTACCTCCGCTTTCTTGTTTCTTATGCCTTTACTTCCCTTTTGTCCTTTTTTTTAACGGTATTTAACTTATTTAGAGTTTTTAAGCCGCGGTAAAGTATTTCCTTTCCTTTTTTACGGAGTTCCGTTTAACAAAGCTCGAGCTCGCGGACGTAGGTAAAGCCGGTTATAGCCGCCTTAAAGGCTATGTCTCTTTTAAACTTTAGGCGATTTTCTTTTATTTATAAGCTTTAAAGGTCGTTAATTAAAGTCTAAAGGGCATTATATTTCGTGCTATAATGAACACACTCCTTATAATGCTAGGACTTTTTATTTAAAATCACATAATTACGATAATAACAAACATAATTAAAACAAGGCATTACAGGGGAACCGTAGGAGTTAATCGTCTTAATAAGAGTTATATGTTGTTTATATTTAATAGTCTTAGAAGGTATAATAAAAGAAAAAGATAACCGTGGGTTATCGTTAATATTTCTTTTAGTATATTTAAGCGTAAGGACTACGTTAAGTTAAGAGAGGGATAATGTTACGGATATATTTAATAAAGGTATTACGCGTGTCTTAGCCTTAAGGCTCAGTAACTCTTATTATATAAAAAAGCCAAGACTAAGAAATATCACAAGGATAAAGGTTACGTAATAATTAAATCTTTTAGAGCTTTAAGATTTAAGGCTCTAAAAGCCTTAAGGCTTAAGGCTTTAAAGGGATCTAAAAGAAACAAAGGTTTTATATAAGATTAATACGTCTACCATTAAGTAAAAGCTTTGTGTTTAACTTTAAATAATATTCTTAATTATACTAGTAACTGTCTTCTACCGTACGTGATATACTTACTTCTTAATCATTAAAGATCACCCACAGCCTTTTGTATTTACAACAAGTAAATATCGGACCATTACACTTAGTTTTCCCCGTTAATAAGTTAAATGTATAATAAATTGTTAAATACATTAAACACTATTACACGGCTTAGATTATAACTAAGTTTAATATTTTTTAAGCTTAAATAAAGATAGTTTGTTTATATAATTACTTTTATTATAAAGTCGATTTTATTGTAAACGATAAAGTCTGACTTAATATACGTTACTTTAACATTATTCAATTGTCTAAAAAGCTTAACTTCTTTATTAATAGATTATTCTGAGTGTTAAAAAAGATAAAAAGCTTATGTCGCTTAGAATTATTAATGAATATAAAGGTATATAATGTTTTCCTGGCTTTAAAGTTACGGTTAAACCTTAACGACTCTTTTTTAAGTCAATAAATAAAAACACCTCTATTGAAAAGAAGTGATATTGGTGCGAATGATGATTTTATTGAGGGGGGATTTCAAGTTCTAGGTCTATTTAATTACTTTTAGTGCTAAGCTCTCCTCGGCTTTTATTGCTTTTATTGCCTATTTGGGCTTAGTGCCAAACTTCTGCTTTGATACGCTTTAATAGTTTTAAAACCTTGGCTAAAAGTGCTTTGATAACTTTGAAATCGGCACTTATTGATTTTCTTGTTTAGCCGATTATTAAACTTAAGCTAATACTAGGTCTTAGCTATCGCTTTAATTGCCTATTTGGGCTTAGTGCCAAGGCCTTGCATTGGTCCAAGAGTTATATAATCTTTTAGAGCCTCTTGGAGCCTCTAGGGGACCCTAGGAGCCTTTAGGGGGCCTTAGGGACTAAGACCCCTAGGTATAAGCGAGTATAAGCAAGTCTATATTCTTATATATAATAGGGGATCTTTCCCATTCTCTTAATAAAACACAAATTTTATTACCCACTTTACTAAAGACTATATTGGCCTTTTGCTTCAATATATCTTTACGTAATCCACTGGTACTGCATCGACATAATATAATAATTATATACAGGCGATATTTTAAGGGATTTTTTTATATAATATCAAAAAGCCATGCCATATTTATAAAAAAGAAATTACTGCTTAAACAAAATATTACGCTGCAATTATTAAAGCATATAATAAAAAACAAATGCCTGCAATTATCATTAAATGGAAAACAAAGGTTACAGCGAATAAGGCAGAGTGGGAAGCTTTTGAAAGAAAGAAATTAGGCAAGCCAATTGTTTTTAAGAACTTTGTTAAGCGCTATCCTTAAATTATGTTATGGGAAAAAATAAAGGGGGGATTGATTATATGCGATATTAATATAAAATTCTTAAGCCTTTTGTTTTTTCATATATATAAGCTTAAAAGAACCAGCCTTCACATAATTTTAATAATTTAAATTGTTAGAATATTGAGGGTTCAGTGCAGTGTCATATGGTAATCCGATTAGGGTTGGGCTATATGGTTTATGCGTTCCCTTAATATATTTGTAGCTTTTGCTGTAGATTATATAAATAATAATTAAGTTGTATAGTTTTAATCACTGATGTTTTATTCTTTTGTGAATATTACTATTGGTACTTATGTGTATGCATTAAGTAAGGCCATACTTTTAAGAGGTTATGAGCCCCGGTAGGACGTAATTTGGAATTAACAAAAGAAAGGCGATTGATTAAATTTTGATGAGTATAATAAGGGAATTTTAGTTAAGCAAGAGCATTGAAGGGCCAAGTAAGAGCGCTTATGAGAGCTAAAAGCAAGAAGGCTATTTATAAACCGCACGATAAACCGAACAATTTATAAACTTTAAGGGGAGCTTTGTACACATAATAAAATAAGTGGCCTTTAAAGAAAGAGTTATTTGTAAACCTTAAATCAAGTGTGGATTTTTATACATCAATTTAATAGCCAGCATATACAACAAGACCTTGCCGATTATATATACATAAAATTTAATTAAATCATAAGTATTAAGTTCTTTATTGTGATTATTAGGTAAAATGGGTAAAGACAATAAGTATTTGCTAGCCCTTAATAAGGATAGTTATAAGAATTAGTTCCGCCAAACTAAGATTAAGGTTAAATGCAAAAGCGTCTTTTATATTATTGAAATAAATAAAATAAAATACGCATGAATCTTTTAAGAGGGAGGAGCTAAAACAGCCTTTGGAACATCAGCATTGAACACCCTATTAAGCTTTGCGATTAATAATATTATTAATAATTTTAAACAATTAGGTGGCATATGAAATTTAAAAAAGCAAAGTAATAAGAATAAGATGATGTAAAAGCATTGAAAATTTTATTAGAAGGATTTAATGAAGATAACGCCGTATTAATCAATAAATACGAAATTATTGCCGTTGTTTGGATATAATTAAAGCTGAAGTATAATAAGATTAGCTTATTAATTGTTAATTAATATATAACGAGTATTTAAATTTTCATATTTAATAAGGACATTAGTATTGATGGATTATAAATAAAGCTTAAGGAATATTAATATAAAATTATTTTAATAAACTTAATGATAAAGAATACGTATTTTAGCAAAGCTTTCTTTTTTATATTGATTTTGGCTTTTTAAAAATAAGGGCGGTATATTATGGTAATTAACAGGTTTTTAATATAATAAATCCTATTAATTAATAAAAAGATTAAAATTCTTTAAAAAAAAGAAATTTTACATATAAAATTTAAAGCCTTATAATAATAGTAAGGAAAAAGCGTATATTATATGGCAATAGCATAAGCAGGTGTACTAATATCCTAACCATTACTCTCGACGAGATAGTAGCTCCTTGGAACGTAGCACTATTGGCGTTTTTATGAATTGTTATTACTGTAGATTATTAGACCATTTTATTATTGATTATAAATACTAGGATGTAAGTAATGAATTTGCACGGAACCTATGCTTGGATGACAAAGGAAAAGGGAAACAATGCTTTGAGAAGACTTATGATCTTAAATTAAAAGCTAAGGATGGAAAATAATGCTTTGAGAAGACTTATGATTTTAAATTAAGAATTAAGAATAAAAAACCTTGTTATTTCTAGCCTATTTATAAGAAATCTTATCGCCTTTTTTAAAAAAGGATATGTAATTATTTAAAACTTTAATAATGAAGCCGATTTAAACAATGAAAATCATTTTAAATTTGCCTTTTTTTTTAATAACAATACTATTGAAAAAGTCATGTTATTAAAAGAATTCATTAATAAGATCATCCCATAAAACTAAGTGATTAATATAGAAGTGAATTTATTTATGACTAAGTAACTCAACTTATTTAGGGAATTAAGGCTAATGTTTAAAGTCCGTATATAAATAAAGGAAAGAATATTATATTTTCGCATACAAAAAATAGCTTTAATTACAGCTGTGAATAGAATCTTCTATTATTTAAATAATGTACTTTATGTTCTTAAGCTAAGTGTGAATTTGGTTTTTGTAAAAAAGTTATATAAGGGTAACTATTGTAGAGCTTTTAATAACAAAAATATTTGAGTCACTAAAGGAAATAAAAGAGTTTTAAAAGTAAAACAATTATAGGGCTTATATGTTATAAAATATTTTTTTAAGGCATTTAAAGGCAAAGTAATTAAAACCGCCGATTAAATTAATTACAATTAATTTAAGGCGTTACTTATAAATGAAAACTTAACTAATAACAAGAATAATGATTTTACAGGCTCAGCCTATGAAATCAATATTAGCGTTAATAAGAATAATAAAGCGCTAATATAAGAAAAAGATCTAGCCCGTTATCTTAAATATTACAAATAATTTGCTCACTTTGGTTTTAATAAGATTCGGAATTTATATAAAATGATAATATTTTAAAAGGAAATTAAGGTCCTAGCAGATTTAGATATTTGTGACATATGCGCAATTATTAAAATAAAAAATCGAATTCCTAAAAAGCTAAGCTTATGGCTTACGGAGATCTTAGATCTAATGCAATTTAATGTTATTAGACTATTCCCACCAATAATACAAAATAACCGTTATTTCCTTTTATTATTAACATTTGTTTTAAAAAATATTAGGTATTATTAATCAAATTTAAAAGTAATGCCTATTTAGCATTTAAGGATTAAAAAATAGCCGTGGAATTTTAATTTAAAAAAAAGAAATTAAGCCTGTATAATTAAACAATGTACTTGAGCTTCTTAAAACCATTAATGACTAAAAAATTAAAAACGAAGTAATAGCACAATTAACAATTATTATATTTTTGCATTAAAATAGACCTATTAAATAATTAATTTAAATTATGGAATTTAATATACACGTAATGCTTAAGAAGGTACGATTATCACTAAAACTCTAGGATAAAGCAATTAAAGCCAACTTATATATAAGAAACTAAATTGCTATTAGACTTATGATTAATAATAAAAAGACTTACCTAATAAAGGCTTTTAATAAAAGAAATCGTTAATTAATCACATTTATAAATGAAAGAATAAATGTTTTTATTATATAAATAAAAAGACGATTTTTATTAATGAATAATATGATAAGCTTATTAACCCAGGGAGAATTAAAAAATTTATGGAATATTTAGAAAATATGACTAAACATTTCAAAATCTATTTCCTAAAATGTGGAATAATGATTATATTAAATAAAATAATTATTAAGGAAAGTAGCTTAAAAAAATTAATTGATTTTAGATTTTAGAATTATAAAGCTGGATTATAGGGAATTTTAAATATTACCCTTAATAAGAGAGCCCGTGAAAGACTAAAAGCATTAAAAATAATGAAATCGATTATTAAAGATAGGACAATTTTATAAATTATAATCCCGTTATTTATGCTGTTAGTTAATGTATTAAGATTTAATGAGGAAAATATATTAAATTATATTTTTAAAGCTTAGTAATAAACCTTTTTAATAATTAAATTAATTTATAATCTCGCTTTATAAATTGACTTAATATAAAGTCTTTATGGTTTTAATAAAAATAGCTTTAAAGAAGGCATTTTTAATTTTAGAGGCCTAGCCTTTAAAATCATTATTAAGCCTAATAAAAGTTAATTAATAACAAAGCTAAAAACACCTTAACTTAATATTAATGTCATTTAATTAAAAAGCATTTAGATATTTCATTAAATTTTAAAAAAGATTAAGGTTAAATCTAAAAGATTAAAGTAAAGCAAAAAGAATCCGTGTTATAATTATATATATTTTATTAAAAAACAATATGTTTAATAAAAAATGAAGTAACGTGTACAATAAAATTACTACGCTAGTGCAAGAAATCATAAGTATTAAAATTCCTTAAACATATAAAGAAGCCATAATTAGCTTTTATGTAAAGGAATAATGAGTAGTAATGTTTAAAGAAATGTTTTTTTATATATAAACAGCACTTTTTAAGAAATGATTTTGTTTAAAGGCGTAAATCTTGTTTTTTATAAATGGGTTTATATAATTAAGATAATAATAACTGATATAATTGATTATTTTAAAGCCTAACTAGTTATACGCAAATTTAGTTAAATACATGGCAAAGATTATAATTAAACGTTCACCCCAATAATTAAAATAAATACATTTAGATTATTTTTAGCCATAGTTACTAAAAAAGACTTGAAATATAAATAATATGATATTAAAAACGCATTTATAAAGTTAAAACTTAAAAAGAAGATCTTTTTAAAAGTCTTAAATAATATATCAATTAAAAAGGGATTTGTTTAATAAATTCTTAAAAGCTTATATAAATTAAAACAAGCTAATAAAAAATAAGCTTTTAAAATGGGGATTTAAGTAAAATACTGTTGACTTATGTATGTTTACATATAAAGAGAAGATAATTAAGCTTTTTATATATATTAATAACATTATTATATGTGCCAAGGGTAAAGGGAAGTGTCGGTGCAATACCGGTGGATCACGCAAAGATATATTGAAGGAAAGGGGTTAATATAGTCTTTAGTAAAGTAGGTGGTAAAATCTGTGTATCTTTAAGAGAGTGGGAGAAATCCCCTATTATATACTCCTCCGAATAACCCCTATAATAGGTCCGTTACATTTCCAACTACCCTTTAAAACTGTTAGATTCATTACTCCTAATAGCTAAGGCATAACCCTTGAAGACTACTATGGTATTATTTAAGTAGCGCTCTTTATATAAGATAATAAGATTATATAACCCTTATGAACTAATACCGGTAATACTTCTTTTAAAAAGACAAACAAGAATTTTAACATAATAAAAAAAAAGTAAAAGTAATATAAACTCTAATAAACCAAAAAGAAACGTTTTATAAAGACAGTGTATTAAAAAGCATAATAATACGTAATATATAAAGGAAAAAGAGCCAAAAGTATAATAACATAAGAGATATAAATTAAAAATCATTGGAAAAAAAGATTAAAAGATGTTAAAAAATAAAATAAACATAACAACTTATAATAAGGGTCTGAAAGAGGTCCGAACTCCATTTGTAATAGTTCTGTACTAATTATGTTAAAGGAGTTATTAATCCAAGGCCGAAAATCGACAATATATAAATTAAACAAAGTTTATCAACAACCTAAGCGAGGCCCATGGATTTTCCTATTATTCCCCTATTCTATATATACCCTAAGGGTTCCCTAAAAATTCACTTTTCTTTCTTTAACAATAACGAATTACCATTAATATATTAAAATCTATTAATTTTATATTAAAGCTAACATAATCCTAAAAACCTCTTAATTAATAACTTTAATTTATTAACAATAAGTCAATTATTCCTTAGATTAATACTTAAATTTATTTTAGGGCCGTTTTAATATTATATCTTAATATTAATAATAACGTAATATTAATTCCAGTGCCATTTGGCGCCTTCACGATTACCCACCATAAATGTTACGTTTAATGCGTTCACGCCTAAGCGCGTAGTTTAAAATACTTTTATGTTTTTAATAACCTTAAATCAAAGAAATATAATTATTATACAAAGTAAAAGGAAAAATGCCGCCTCATAAATAAATCCCTAAGGACTATTTATAAGCCCGGCTTATGAGTCAATTATGGATTTAAAGGGGATCTAAATGTATTTCGTAATTAATGTGAATATAGTTTCCTTAATTCGTTAACATCGAGTTTAATACTTTAATTCGTGTGGCCAACGCTAAATCATTCGTCTTAACGGACCTCTTTGCCGTTATAAAGTCAATTGCCACTATGTTATTGGTTATTTTAACAAAGGCACTAAAGACAAAAGACTAATTGGCGTTTGCCTTATTAAAAAAGACTCGGGCCCTTTGGGTTAAATTAAGTTAACTTATTAATACTTAACTAATATATAACCCAATATAATGTTTGATTTTAATTAATAACTGATTCAAATATAAGACTTAGGCGTTTAAGTTAAAAAGATGGCGGTGGCTTTAAATCAAGTTAATAAAATAATATTTAACATTTATACTTAAGCCGTAAAAGCTTAAAGTAAGCGTAAGGCTCCTATTAAAGCAAGACTTAACAATAAACGCTTTTGTCACGGTGTATTAATAATAAAAGAAAAAAAGGAGAATTTAGAGTTATCCATAAACGGCTTATACGACATAAATAATAAGTAGGCCTTATTTTAGATTGGCTTTGTGATAGGTTCTTTATAATAATGCTTTTTTAAACCCTTATATAAGAGTAGCCTTTTATAATAAAACCAATAGTTAGGTCTTTATTAAAATGTTATTATAAAGCCGCCTATTAATGCTTTAAATCAAAGGATAAATAAATGTGAATTTAAGCTATCTTTTGTTTTTGTAAATTAAATAATTATAACATATAAAAAGGTGAAATAAAATAAATAAATAAAATAAAAAACGCATTTTAAGAAAAGTACATATAAAAGAAAAGTAATAATTATATAAACTCCTTCGTTATTAATTTAAATCAACTTTAATAAGTCTTTAAACCTATCCCTCCATCTTAATAATAAGCATATTATTGTTAATAAAATCCTAAAAAGCCTTATTTAAAGTGGCTTTTATCATAGCATTAACAGGGTTATGAGTACCATCAATCCATTACATTTCCGTAAGTTCCTTGCACTCGTATAATTAACGAATTACTATTATGTCAATTATTAAATGCTTTTCCTTTATGGTACCAAGTTTAACAATACATTTATATAATAAGAGAGAGTCTATATAAACAATGGTAAAAAGTCTTGGAAAATCAAGCTAATCAATTATTATATCAATAATAGTCGCCATAGTAATTAACATATTAACGCCTGTAACCATAGCCTATAACTCTAAAGTAAGTGTTATGCAAATAACTCTCTTACATTTAATAGAACTAATATAAATAATATTGCCACCAAAAGTAAACTCTATATCCCCCTTCGATTCGGTTCCGATTATTATCACGAAACTAATTTAAGAACTCAAATCCTTATTATTAACAAAGGAACCATTAATAAAAACGTAAATCTTTATTAAATATAAATCTATAAGTATATATCATAAACCTCTCTTTAAATTATCTATTTATTATTAAAAACGTAGATTTAAAGCCTTAGCGTCATTTATTATGAAATCTTAATATTAAGTTGCCACCAAGAAATCAAATATGGCTTTTAATTAACAAATCGTAATAATATAAGCTCTACGAGCGCGTTGCTTTATATAGGCCTTTTTATAATCACTTTTTCTAATATTAATTAATTTAATTCTAGCCCCCTATTCCTTTTAAGATATGTAAAAGTCGTTTTCCTTTATGATGATAATATAACCGTTAAACATAAAGGGTTCAGAGGCGTTTAAGACTTAAATCGGCTTCATTAAAAAGTTCGGATTTACAATTTCCGTTTACTTTTTAGTTAAAAAGTCGTTATTTCTTAAAATCAAAGTATTGTTCATTTATATTTCAACCATTTCAAATTCTTATCTATCCTTAGTATTAATTAATAAGCAAAGATTATACGTGAAAGTCTTTATCTGTAATTTCTTGATATAATACTTATAATAAGTATTAAATCAATAGTTTTCTGATTTTAAAATGCCATATAATAAAAGCATTATTATAAACACTATATTAAAAGGGAATTCATTTATAATCTCTTAAAGAGGCCATGTAAAAATGTCTCGTAAGAGCCTTATTTATATTTGAATATAAGCTTAAATAATATCCTAAAATGCCAAACGTGATTTAGATCTGTTTTAGACCTTTTTCAATTGCTTAATCGTAAATGTTAAGAAAATGAGTAATTATTAATTCACGCGTTAAATTATTAAAAATTAAATTAATATTTCCTTTTTACTTTTATTATTAAAGCATTAGATAATAAGTCTTAATTTTTTGTATAGCGTTAAAGTCTCTTTGCCTTTAACTTTATCTATTATTCTAGATTTAAAAATGCGTTAGCCTTTTATTTTAGGGTCGTCTTTTTAAATAAGTATAAAAACCCCTCTTTTAATAAGTGCCTTGTACTCTATTTAATAAGATTACTAAAATAATGCTCTAAGAATAGTGATTTTGCTTTTATTCTAAAGTTTAATAAAAAGCTCTCGATTTCTTATCTCCTTTTTTATCAAAAACACCTCAACATCATAACTATCATTAATTGTTAATAATCCTTAAATAGGTTATATAAATGAGAACTTAACGGTGATCCGTAATAATTTTAGAATTAATCCGGGTATATTGTCGACTAATAATCCGAGATTAAGAGTAATTTTAATTAATTTGGATATATTATTGACTAATGATTTAAAATCAAGAATTATTCTTATAAAATCTTTTAATAAATTTTCTTTTTAATATTTAATGCCTAATATATTTGTCTTAAATGGGCGTATACATATTAATTAAAATATACGAATCCAATTATTATCCATAGTAATCTTATAAAACTTGCCATTTATCCCTAAGAACTTATATGGCCCTTTTTATCCTTTCTTTTCCTTTTATACCAAGACTTAATCCTTTAAGTATAAGTTATGTACTAAAGTAGTACCGGGGCCGTTTTGAATTATTAATGTATTATTGATTTTATGGATCATATAAATCTGTCTTACTTCTTTTATTATCTTTTTAATAATAATGGCTTACTACTTAAAAAACGGATTAAAGGGGTCTAATTCCGTTATTTTAAGGTAAGCTTTGAAGACGAATAATATAAAAATTAACTTATTAAATTCGGTTATATCGTTTACCACTTTAATTACTATTTATAATCAATCTTTATTACTTAGCTCAAAGTGCTTTTTTATAATAATTTTATAAGCATATTAAAGTAAACGGTGATATTTCTTTATTTTATTAATCAAATAATGTACTTTCACAAGGACAAGCTTTAGAATACTTTTAATAAACCGTAAAAAACTATGGAATTTTTTAAAGTTAAAATTGATCCCATAGTTATATACTACGAAATTAAAGGGTTTAATATATATGTTTATTCATATTGATTTAAAAACATTAAATGTAACCTAAGCCGTAGCCAAATCAGGTCTTTTCTAAAGTAGCTTTGCTGCTTTAAAGCCAATGGCTTTATTAATCATATAGAGGGCATATTTTTTTTTAAATTATGTTATATTAACATAAATTATATGATTAAAATTTATGTTATTTTATAGTTTAAATTAAAATTTATATAAAGCATTTACGTGTTTTTAATAATATTTACATATTTCCTTAATCTTAAGCATAATATTAAAGTTAGGAATATAATCAGCCTAGTCTAATAAGTATTATAAGCGTTACACCAAGGGGTGCCCGAATCGCCTATATAACCTTTAAATCTTCATTTCAATTAGGTAATACACATTAATCATATTAATTAATAAATTCAATAATTACTAATACTAGTTTAAAAAAGCCATAGATAGCCTTGTTTTTATATAATTAAGTGTTTTTTCCTGCCTTAAATTAACACATTTCGTAAGTTATTATATTAGGCATTAAGTTTATTTAACTGTTATAAGCACACTAAGAATAGGATATTCGTATTCATAATTGTAAACTCCATTTATCTAGTAAAAGTATTAACTGTTACTACTCCTACAAATAAGCGGGAACTAGCTCTAAATATGATCTGACTTCGCTTTACTTGGCTTATGTTAAGCTTAACGTCTTAAATCCATTATAAAGCTTATAATTAATTAATATCTTCAGTATTTTTATTTAAGGCTTTAATGTTAATAAGAAAATCTTAAAAGAATTAGTTTATTTATTACGTTATATAAACCTTATTATATAAAGGTTTTTTAATCCTATTTTTCAAAATGTGAGCCGCTTTTTACTTTTTAAATTATAATAACACCTCCTATGTATCATACTTAGTTTCATTTACTATAAATACAATTATAAAATTCATTATACTATTATTATTATTATTGTTTATTTCCCCTTAAAAATTATTATTATCTAATAAAATAATTTATTTGTTATCATAAGGGTCATTTTTATGTCCTCCAAATTAGGTCTAATTTAAGTCTAAATTAAGTCCATATATTTTAATATATATTAAATAAGCCTTAAATGAATTATTTGTAATTCTTATTTTTTCCGCTTTTTGTTTAACAAAGTACTTCGTCTTTATAATATCTTGTTTCTTCTTAAAGTGTTAGTTATTGTGGCAATCCTTTTTTTTATAGATGATATATTTAATATAGCCTAGTTTAGGCCAGAATTAGTCCCTACGTTTATTATTTTATAAGAATTTTATTTTCTTGTTTAAGTAATATGCACTTTTGTTAATAACATAAAATTAGTGGCAATTTAAATCCAATCTAAAGGCCTTTTTAATCTGTGATCCCGGCTCATATATTATTTTAATGTCAATAATAAAGCAAAGGCTATTTATTAAAATAAGGAACGTTAATAGTGCCTTAAATAAAGCCATTTTAAAAAATAGATTACCTAATATTCCCTACAATAGCTTATCCCAAAGCGTCTTATTATTCCTCATATTATTATCTTTAAAACCTAATTAAAGGCTTTATAATTCCTTAGTAAAGCTCTTTAATTAACTTAACATTAATTTACCCTTTTAATATGATTTAATTTAAAATAATAAAAAGATTAAATTAAATTATTAACTAAGAAACTTATTCATATACTCCTTTATCTTAAAATTGCCTTAAGTAATTGTGACAAGATTCTTAAAAGAATAACCCTTATTTTAAAAGTATTAGTAATAATACGTATTGGCTCTGTTTTATAGTATAAATGGAAAAACTTGGTTTTAGATGGAATTATTAATAAAAGCTTGTTAACATAAATTAATGAAAATGTGTAATTTCTTGTTAAAGTAGTCCTTAGCGTTATTATATTAAAGCTCCTTTAAATACATTTTATTAAGATTTACTAAGAACTTGGTTTAGTCTAAGGATAATAGGTTTATTACGAATTATAAAGGCCATATTGGCTTAAAATGAGGTTTAATAAGTTTTGGTATCATTATAAAAGAAGGTAATATTCCGTTTTTTAAGTAAATACTTAGTGGTAATATTAAATTAAGTAATATATTATTGTTTAACTTTTACTTTAGTTCATTTCCAAAGGGCCCTTTATTAAGGGTAAATGAGAATTTCTTTTTTAAATTAATAAGTAATGTTATATTATATAAATCCTTTTTTATAATATTAATTTTAATAAAGGCAAGGGTCTTAAGTGAATCATTTTAACATCTTAATATAACACCCAATGTTTTTGCTTTTAATACTAAAAGTGTTTAATTTTTTTTATTTTTAATATAAAAGAAAAAGGGGTTTACGCAAATATAAAAACCTTTGGCTAATTTTAAATAAGCCGTATAAAAAGTGTAAATATATCCTAAACGTAATTTAAAACAAATTTAAGGTATATTTAGTTTTATATTTTCAATTATTCCTTAGGCCATTTGTTCTTTTTAGCCCTTATTATATTTTTTAATATATTCATAACCTTTATTCCTTTGGCTTTTTATATATAATAACCATAAAATCTAAAATTATCCCTTAATTAAATCCTTTTTTACTTATATATTTTTTTAAAGTCAGTAATTATCCATTTATTAAAAAACTCTTAAAAGTCTTAAAACAAGTATTCTCCTTTCGTCTTCCCATTATAATAATGCTTATAAAACTCTTATAAATATTTTATATAATTAATTAATATTCCTTTAATTCTTAATAATATATTATTCATTAATTCTTAAGTTAATAAAATAACACTTTCCTGCTCTTTTATCGGCTTTATAGTGTGTTCCCTTAATTAAGACATTATATTAAAGTGGGTTTAAAGTTAGTTTAAATATAATTCCTTAAATAATTCGTTAATCCGATTTTAAGGTGTTTGTTTTAATAATTATTGTTAAATAACTATTGTATTGTGTTTATTATAAGTTGTATAATTATTAGATTTTTAATCAATCAAAGTGCTTTTATTAATGTTTTTAAAAAGGGGAAATTATTTGTTTTTTAATTTAGTCAAATGGCTAAGCCTTAATTAAAGGTACAAATGATTAAATGCTTTAAGTCAATTTTATAGTTTAAGACCTTATTATTTATGGTATAGATTAATCATTGATTAGTGTTGGTGTAGTATTAGTGAATTATACAAAGATATATTAAAGTAAAGAGGTTAATATAGTCTTTAATAAAGTGGGTAATAAAATCTATGTATCTTTAAAAGAATAGGAAAGATCCCTTATTATATACTCTTTCGAATGACCCTTATAATAGGTTTATTACATTTCCAATTATCCCCTAGAACTATTAGATCTATTACTTTTAATAGCCAAGGCATAACCCTTGAAGATTATCATGGTATTATTCAAGTGGCGCTCCCTGTACAATATGGTGAGATTACATAACCCCTGTGGACCAACAGGAAGCTAAACTGGTTTAATAAAAAGCTGTTTTTATAATTTAATGTTAAAAACCTAAGGGAGATTAGTAAGATTTTTGGAGTTAAAATTACCTGTGATAAACAAGTTAAAGTACTAAAGATTAATTAAAAGTAATATTTTTAAAGCGTTTTAAATAAATTTAGAATTATTTAAAAGACTTTTAAGCTTAAGAGAGTCCTTACAACTGGTTATAAGAACCTTTGCCTTATTAACAACAACAATGAACGGATTAATGTTAATGAGTACCAGTAAGCCATTAGAAGCCTGATGTACGTAATGATTTTCATAAGATTAGATATTATATTTATTTTTAAAAAGCTTAATTAATTTATAAATAACTTAGTTAAGTATTACGGACATGTATTAAAGTTACTTTTACGTTATTTTAAATTAATTATTAAAATAAGAATCCGTTACGGATTAAGGGGAGAATATAATATTATTATATTTTTTTTAGATGTGGATTAAGTAAATAATAAGGTAAATTAAAAGAGCACTTTTAAAAGCGTATTAATGTTTTATAATGGCTTATTCTTATGGTTAAGTAAAAAGCAATGATTTGTTGTTATATTAAGTTGTGAGTTTGAATATATGGCATTTGTAAATTGTATAAAGTAAGGCTAATGGTTTGCCTAAATTCTTTAAGACTTAAAATACCCCTAATTTATTAAAAAAGATTTTAGATTAATTTAAATGTTTAGACAATTGAAGCGTTATTGTTTTAACTAAGAACATACATTTAAATAAGCGATTAAAGCACATTAATATTGCCTATTACTTTATTTATGACTTAATAAAATAAAAAGCCTAAGAGTTAATTATATCCCTACAAGTGATATAATTATTAATAAAATGATGAAGCCATTTGAACATGTTGTTTTTAAGAAATTTAAGGGATAAATGGGACTTATTAAAAATTTATGGGAAAATAAAGGCATTTAAAGGACTTATGATCCCGGCTTATAAATAAAAGGGTAATTAGATAAAATATGATTTGCCTTAAAAGGGAGTATTAAAATATTGAGGGTTTAGTGTAATGTTATATAATAACTTGATTGGGGTTAGGTTATATGGTTTATACATTCCCCTAATATATTTACAGCTTTTACTATAGATTATATAAATAATAATTAAATTGTATAATTGTCGCACAGGAATCTGGTCACGAGGGGTCCTTCTTTGATAGAGTGGTTATATTAGCAGTTACGTATTTCCAGGTGTGGATTCACTTTTGGAGGTGTTGTTTCTGTACAATAATAGTCTTAACCACTGATGTCCTATTCCTTTGTGAATACCACCACCGGTACTTACGTGTATACATTAAGTAAGGCCATACTTTCAAGATAAATGTTCATAAACCGATTTTTCAATAAGACAACGCTTTTTTACATATCTTTAAATAAATTATTGGGCTTTTTATAAAGCACAAAATCGAGCTTTTAAAGTACTTAAGTAATTTTCCAAACACAAGTACTTAAAAAGGCTTAATGTTAATACGGATTAAAATAATTAACATTTAAAATCGTCCTCATACCCTTAAATAAACTGCGCAAGCTTAAAAAGCTAAATGAGAGGCTCTTAATTAAAATACAATTCGTGATTAAGTTTAAAAAAAAAGCAGCAAATTCTTAATCATAAGGAACATAACAATTTTTATAAATAAAAATCTATTTCATGAATTTATACTTTATTTAATATTATAACTAATATTAAAGATTTTCATGGTTTATAAGCCTCGCGTACCAACTAATGCCAAAAGTGCACAAACTAAACCATTACTTATTAAGCCCGCCTTCATATTCAATCATTCTTCCTTTGCGATTTCCTGCCAGCGAGTCAGTCATCAATCTGTTTGTCTATTAGTCAAAGCTTCAAGCTCTCCCCGCGTTTCAACTCCATTGCCACTCACTGCCGGCCAAGCCGCGAATATATGTTCGATGTACCGTATGTAACCCAATACACCTTCTGTTATCCCCGATACATACCATCTCCCTCTTTCCCATTCTGGTTCTCTTTCAGTTGCAGCGTCATCCTCGATGACTCAACCTTGACCTCCATTTTCTCAATCGGAACAATCTTTGTCACCAGAGGCTGAGGCGGAGGTCCAGGCTGATATACTTTCTAATCAGTCGTGCTGAAAGTATAAGTCGTCATCCGAGGATTGACCCTCTACATAAGATCATTTTGACTTCCTGAGCTTCTCGTCCGCTTTTATTTTTACTGTCTACATGTTTCTCAAATGAAGTGTGTTCGTTGCTCTCTGTTCTCTGGGACTTGAAGGGCTTGGACTTGGACTTGGAAGGAGTGACATGATACGGGATATCGTCTGATGATCGACTAGGAAGACAGTCGACAGGACTTGGGAATTGAATCTGGAACCTGGGAATCCTCTACTGTACTCTGCTTGGGGACTGGATCGGATATCAGGACTTCCCGCATCTAATCGATCAGCCAATCAGTCTCGCACCCTTCCAATTGAACTCAAACATCCAAAGAAACCTCACCGGTTTCTCATTTCGTAACACCACGCTCTACCGCCCCAGAACATCACAACCATCCTCTCCAAAACAGCACCACAATCGCACCATCTCAACATTCAAAATGGCCTCTCTCGCACCTCACTCTCACTCTCACACCCAAGCCCACGCCCCCTCCCCTTCCTCAAAATCAACCTACCTCCTCGAACCCCCCTCTCTCGACGACGACACCCAACGGGGACGTAAACGTCGCCGCAGCTCCGCCTCCAACCACGTCACCTCCCACGGGAGCACCACCCTCCGCGGCCGTGGACGACATCGTACACCCTCGCCCACCTCCCTCTCGCCCTCCCAACTCCCAACTCCTAGCCAGACATCACAGTCCCCTGTCCTCCACTCAGATGAATACCATCAACATCATGAGTATGAAGACCACGGTTCGAAATCCCCAATGAAAAGCCCAGGGAAGAAATACCAGCGTTTTGGTCTGCTGAGTCTCAACAATAACGAGGACGCAAGTTCAGGACTAGGATTGGGATTAGGATTAGGTTTGGGACTCGTATCAGCCAAACGAGTAACCAAGAAAGAAAAGAGTCGACGGAGTCAAAGTCTAAGTCGCTCGCGTAGTCGGGGCGGGCATGGCAATGGAGGGGGTGAAAGAGTGAGAATGAGGAGGCGACAGCGGACTAGAACGAGGAGTCGAAGTCATGGGGAGGAGAGGGGTAGTGTTAGTGATGGAGAGGAGGCTATTGAGGACTAAGCATCCATGAACGCATGCCTTTGCAGTGGATGGCTCGAGACCGAGCTAAACCTAAGATTGAATTTGACCTTGAAAATTACCAGTCTGTACTGTATGGTTGGGAGCTCAGCTACCTACAGTATCTGACTACGAGAGCGCTTCTTGGAATTTACTTCTGCCTCTGGTTCAGGCCAAGACATGGAGGGGAATTAGTTGCTTCATTTGTACTGTACTGTACCTATATTTTGTCTTCAGTGGATTGAATGAATGGATTGATATTGCTACAAGTATCGAGTGCAATCACAGCGCCCAAGGCGTCTAAGATACACCATGGAATTCACATCTCAAAAGGAAAAGAAAAACTTTGGAATATGGGGAGCTTGGAGGTATCTAAAATTCCATTCGGGTGGGTCAGTTAATGACCCCAACCTCCCTTCAAGCCTCAGCCATCACGGCACATCTACCCTCTACCCTCCCCTTCCTCCCCTTCTAGCCGTTGAAGGCAACCGACACTCATTGCCCACACTCAGCCATCCATCCAAGCCTCCGATGAAGAACAATCTTTCCGTCCCCAAGAACCCCACGTAAAGCCCATGCAGAGTGAAATAATTCCATGCAAAGCAAAGCAGATCCCACGTCATTCAGCGCTTTTGTCTTAATAATTCTCCAACTCAACCAAACCAAATCCAAAAGCCCGATCGTTGAGATCAAGAGCTCGCCGCCTTAAAAAACGCCAAACCTGTTGAAGTTTGCCCGGAACACCAGCGCTAGATGCAGATGAGGCAAATAACATTTTTGTAACCCTTTTTTGTCCGTGTTGAAAACATGTCTGTAAGAAGAAAAAGTGTGTTGAAAAGAAAATCCCACCAAAGGAAAGAGAGCGACGAGATGTATCATCTATTTTTGCCGTGTGTTGAATCGTGATCGTGAAGGTCGTTTGTTCGTTCGTTTCGTTGAGATGCGAAGATATGTGAGGATGAGAGGAGATTAGTGAGTTGCAGATGCAGCGGCACCATTCGTAAGAGGAATATTCTCGATTCCAGCTGCTGGTACTGGAGCAGTGCCATTCACGCCATTGGTCTCAACGCCGTTGGTAGAAGCTGGGAATGGGATATCGATATCCTTTACTTCAAGGCCGTCGAAGAGTGGGAATAGGCCGTGAGTTTGGTGGAAGTCGTTATGAACTGTACAACCATAAATGTTAGGAATGTCGTTTTGGATTAAGGTGGGGGAAGGGACACATACCGATGTTCACAAGATACCACGAATCCATCATAGTCTCAATGAGTGACCGACTGGGACTAAGAACAGAGTGACAATGAGCCCAATCAGTTCCCAACCGGAACGCCTCATCCTTCCAAGCTAGGAAACTGATCGTCTCGACGATAGTAGGTTGCACGATTTCCTTTCCTGGGAATACACCCCAGGTTACAGCATTTGGCCCATCACTTAGTGCATTGGTCTTTAAGTCGCCAGCTCTGTTGACCGCGTAATATGTCAAGTCGGGATCGCATTCAATACGGGCGATGAGCTGTGTCATGAGGCTTGGCGAGACGAGGAGTTCTAGGTAGGCCTTTTGGTAGACGTATCCATTGCTAGGACCCCATCCGTAGACTGGATGTGAGGATTTCACGCCGTCAACTGCTGGTTGCGAGTTGATGGTGAGCATGCCTCGCTTGTTGAGAGCGATCAGATCGGGCTTGATGGAGTCGGCCTCACTGCTGATAGGCGCTTCACTCCATGGAAGACTCTCCAGAGTACCCTCGAGGTACTTCACGAAAATGTCGGCAACGTCTTTGATAGACTTCGGCTCACCCCACAACTTGCGGTTCTGCTCATTGGTCCCCTTCAGACCGATACCATAAGCATCCAACTCTCCAAAAGCAGGTGATCGCGAATCACCCCATCTGCCGTTGGGGAACTCATCCCAATCTTGGGTTCGGGTGACGTAGGACTTGTTTCTGTTCTTCCAGAAAATAGGACGGACGTCTTCTTCTCTGCGGCCGAGACCGAGAGATTGCCTCCATGGGAGGGCTTGCTTCAATGGACGTTGCTCCGATGGTGTGAGGTTCAACTCGTCGAGGAGCATGCGGGTAGCTTGTGCCAAGTTCATGGTGTAGAAATGTAGATGGTGAATACCAGCAGCGAGAAGCTTGCGACACATATCGGCCACAAGGCCTGTACCGATGTTACGGACAGCGGCATCGTCATTTTTGACTTCTTCCAAGGTAGCACTCCACTCGGGCGGGATTCTGCATCCCATGTGATTGCATCTACGCAAAAAGCTGGCATAGGTGTTGATAGGCATGATTCCAGGGATGATCGGGATCGTAATGCCCTTTGCTCTGACCTTGCCAACCCACTCGATGAAGTTCTCCGCGTCGTAGAACATCTGCGTCACGATGAACGTAGCTCCAGCATCAACCTTCTGCTTCAAATGTTCCAGCAATAGCTCAGGATCATCCTGATCATCACATCCCTCAGGGTACCCCGCAACACCAATATCGAAATGATTCCCGTATGTCTCTCGAATATGCTTCACCAGATCCTTGGCATAGTGAAATCCACCCTCCGTAGCAACCCACTTCTCCATCTCTCTGGGCGGATCCCCACGCAGGGCAAGTATATTCGTGCAGCCCGCCTTGTAAGCATCCTTGAGGGCCGCATCCACAGTATCCTGTCCCATATCTGTACATGTCAAATGCATGCAGGTCTCCAAGCCATGGTGCGACTGAGCCACGCTGACCATCTCGCACGTCAACTGTGCTTGACGGCCGCCAGCTCCCCAGGTGATGTCGATGAAGCTGGGTCCTAATCCGTGCATGCGGTCCATCCGGTCGTAGAGGTTCTGTACTCCTTGCGCGGTCTTGGGTGGGAAGAATTCGAAGGAGAAGGTGGGCTGTCCTGACCGCTCGGCCTCGGAGAGCATGTCTTTGATGTGCATGATTGTGGTTTAGGAGCTCCTCGAGGAGCTTGAAATGAGAAATTGGCCTGGGGAAAGAAGGTTGTCAGTAAGCTGCAGCTGTAGCAAAGCACGCCACATGTCGTGGGTTCTCGTATGTCCTGACGAGCTTTGACTCGATCTCTGCGTCCGACGAGGCAGGCTCCAGTCGACGAGGGGCAAAGCACACACCTTGTTGTATTATGGTTCCACGCAACTGTAATCTGCAAATTTAATTCTGTATCTGTCCCTTTCCAACGGCAGCAGGTGCTAGCCGAAGTAGCGTTTCCGGGCCCAACGATCTACGACTTGTCGCTGCATGTACGACGAGTTGGAGATGGGAGGGAGGAGGAGGGCTGGTGTTGTGGCGGGGTCGACTGCAGTCGAGTAGGACGAAATGGAGAGAGAGGTTGATGAAGTAAGAGGAAAGAGGAATTCTTCGAGGTGTGAGAAGAAGGTGACAAGAGAGACAACAAGGGAAAAGAAAGTTTCGCTCTGAGTGGGCGAAAGCGAAGGGCGTGGGATACTCAATCAAAGATTCATCGACAAGGCCGGACCGGAAATGCAGTGAGGAGCGGTGTCGATGTATGTCGAGTCGAGTCGAGTCGAGGGACTTTTTTGTTTAGCGAGATCCCTGCTGCATATGGGGGTGGGAGAAGGGGGGGAGGAGGAGGGGGCACAGAAGGGAAGAGATGAGAAGGGTAAGGGAGAGAAGATAAAGACTGATAAATAGGGATGAAATAAGCTTATAGCTCTTTGTTGTTTGTGTATCATATGCTTGCTTTTGGCTACACAAACGACAACAAAACTCGGGATGATAGCAGCTGTGGCTGTTCCTGATTTCCATCATCACATTCGTTCGTTTTCTTCCCACCCGTTTTCACAGCTCGGAATCCGGGTGCGATTGCGAGCTTCTGGGGGGCAGGGGGGGCAGGCTGATTGGAGGATTGGTCTTGTTGCCCCGCCCTCTTTCCCTGCATCGGACCCCGCTTCATGCTTGTCCCGAGATCCATCAGCCCCCCTCCCCCCCATCCTGACGAGATAGACCTGAACGTTGTTGGAAGTAACTAGATCCAGAGAAGTTCTAACCTTCAAGGACTTGATAACTTTCAACCTCAAGATTCTGCCTAGTTCGATCATAGAAGTATAGCTAATACACGACTCAACACCGAACTCAATATCAAAATCCAGTACATATCATCCAGCCTAGCCCGAGCCTATTCACAAATGGCGGTCCAAACAAATACAAGAATAATAATCCTCACGTCCCTCTCTCCACAAAATACACCTCATTCGATCAAGAACTCCCAGCCAATTCCATCTAGAACGTCGGTAGTCGCCTTTGGCCGTACGTCTCACGCCTGCTGTTCCTCGCTGGCAGGGGCTGGCCCACCAGGTTTCCTTGCATATACAATCATGCTGTGTACAAACATCAGTCCCCTCCGCATTTTCCCCCACAAGGATAACAGAACAGAAAGACTTACAAATCATAATAAGAATGAAACCTCGTATTCTGCATATCCTTCCTCGCCTGCACCAGGAACAGTTCAATCTGACTCTGACTCCAGCCATACGCCTTCGAGAACATCCTCAAACTCATAGCACTTACGCCCCTCAGCAAATTATGCAGCTCAAACGCCCCAATCAACTTCATGCGTTTCTCGCGCGCCCACGGGGAGCTAGGGAGTTTGTACCGTCTTTCGATAATATCTTCGAAACCAGCGGCGGCCATATATTCACCGTAGCGCGTGCAGGCGTCGAGTGGAGCGCCCATTTTCGTGGAGGCGTCGAGGGCGTAGTTCGAGAACATCATGAGGCCGCTGTTGTGGGGTGTGCTGTCGTCGTCGCATTTGAGCCGGGGGAAGATGCATTGTAGTTCGAGGTAGCCGCCGGGTTTGAGGGTTCTGGAGATTTGTTAATGGCGATTGTTGTGGGTGGTGGGGGAGAAGGCGTACTGGTAACATTGGTCTACTAGTTTGGGCCAGTCGCGTATTGAGAGGAGGAGGTCGCGGGCATGGATGAAGTCGTAGCTGTTTTGGTCGAGTGTCCAGGGCATTTCTACATCGTCGATTTCGAATATACAGTTGGGTGGTACCCTTGAAACTATGTTAGTACCACGATCTGCTACTTTCAAGTAGGTATCCATACCATTGCGGTTGTACGGGTGCGATGTCAAGACCTAGGACCTATAATTAAATCATTCAGTCAGTCTCGGGCTTTGAGTCCAGTACGGTTGAGGCTCACCTCAGCAGAAGGATACAATTCTGCCATCTGGTGTCGAGTTAGTATCGTCCACATCATGTAGCAGAATTCCATACATCTATTGCCCATATTCCTGTCCCTTGAACTCGGAGTCAGTACAGTCTTATACCATTTACTTGAGCTTGATCTTGTATTTACCTGTTCCAATATCCAAAATCTTCTGCGGCTTTTCCGTAATCGGCGCAAGAAACAACTTCTTTTCCAACAGCATCACATATTTAGCATGCGACATGTCTATCCTATCTAGCTCTTCCTCATCGATAGGCAGGCCATACTCTAAAAAACCCGGGTCAATTCTATATCCACCAGATATCCAAGAAAGGGTTCTTGATTGGCAGACCTTCATTCCCATATGCGGCATCTAGAAGACATGGATATCAGCCTTATGGTCTGCAATGCGAATGCGAGTATGTTGTGTAACGCGACTCACAGGTTCTCCCATGTTCCTCAACACCTCGTGCGATGCTCGATGACAACGTTTCGGTCAAACTGCCAGATCTGCAAGTCTCTTGTTAGAAAGCAGGTACAAACTCCAGATAATGTAGGGCCCTACGATGATCCTGCATATGCCGAGTCATTATCATAACCCTGTACAACATGTCAGAAGGCTGTTTTAACGTTGCGCGTGCCAGTCGGGGAAGCTCCATGACTGGGTATCCAGCTAGCCAACGAATAACCACAACAGGAGAGAGTTCCGTACATCGTTGTCGGCCTCAATGGCCTCTTCCTCGTGCTGCATCATCGTGAATCAACGGTGGTATCCTCGTTGCGCAAGGTATGGTATGGCCCAGACTCCGGGGGGTTTATATCAGGGCGGGGTAGGTGGCAGGCCGCTCTGGCCAGAACAACGATCCAGCCTACAAGAATGAATGAAAAATGATATATCCAAAATGAATGAGATACAAAGAAAGAAGATGAACAAGAAGAAGAAGGAAGAGGAAGAGGAGGAGGAGGGGAGAACAAGAAAAGAGACGAAAGAGAGGGGTGAACGTCTAACTACTTAGCCACCGAGTAATTTGTTCGGACCACACACAAATTCGGATTGGCTTGCTCTGGGAGTCGCAGTGCAGTGACGATGTTTGAGGGGTGCTTGAGGCTTGAGGCTTGAGAAGCGAGACCAGCAACAGCGTCGAGCTAAAAGCTCACTACAGCAGCGCCAGAACCACTATGGCATGCTAAAGAGGCGCCTTTCTGCCTGCCACGCCATCAATAGAATAGCCCACCTTGAACTTGCTTTCTTCAACAAACGGTAAGCTTGATAGGATGCTGCTCTAGGAAGCACATGTGCAATGCTGCAAGGAGACACGTTTTTGAACCGCCAACCCTGATATCCAGACTCGCATTGGCTGCGGATAATACGGTGCGTCTTCCCTTTCTCTCTACCGAGCCGTGTTCGCCCGCCTGAAGCAAGTACAATACAAGTACAAGCACAAGCAAACGGGTCGAGTGGGCATGGCTGTTGATGGCTGCATTGGCGTTGGCTGAATGGTTCTTCCTCAAAAGGTCTGTCCTGCTTGGTCTGGTGGAGGTGGGTAGGCTCGGTACTGATACTGTAATTGGGATAACACAACGGAAATGCGACGCGGGCAACAGCTGCAGGAGGCACAGCTCGCGAATCTAACCATCCTCAAGGCTAAAGATCAATGCAGGTGGTGTCGGATAGAGGTCATCCAAAGTCAAGTCAAGATGGCCGCGCCCTCGGCTCACAGTCACAGACGAGGCTGGAGGAGATGAAAGATTCCGAGGGAGGTGAAAAGGTTGGGTGTGAAAACAAGCGAGTCAAGGGCCTCGTCCGAGGTGTGACAACATAAATCCTGCCAAATCGAAGGCCATTGCGAGAATGAAGATAGCTACATAATGTGCTGCAATCAACAACGACAAAGAGATTCCAGTATGACACACGTTTTCTTTTTACGAAGCAGGGGAACATGTATGGTGTCGGCGACTCGGATCAATTGGCGACCCGCCGTCCAGAAGCCTGGGCCAGCTCTTTCTGGGTCTCGCCCGAAGAACTCAAATCATACTAGTGCGGGGGGTTACTCTTCGTACAACAACGTCCACATTGTCCTCCTAAAGAGTTTTGACTTCAACTGATTGTTTAATCAGCCTTCAGCTTCATCTTTGTTTCCTTCAGACTTTATTTACTGCTCCTTCTCGTCTTGTCCACTCTCGTTTTCCCGCTCTCCTATCTATCCACATCATCAATCCCATCCTCCCGAATTGTGTCCAGTCTGGTCTAGTTACTTCTCGCCATGGCTTCAGCCGACGATATCATCAGTAAAGCAGAGGCCATTCTTGCCAGTGCAAAGAAGTTCAAGGGAGACAGAGCAGAACGCCATGAATTGATGAAGCAAGTCGACCTGCTCTATCTGGAGCTGGAGGACCCTATGGATGCTAGTGAGAACTTACCACCCCGCTTGTACATGTCACTCTACTGACCTACGTACCAAGTGCTTAGACAATGGTCATTTGTAAGGATACATCTCTTAGCCTGAAAATGAAATGTTTCTCCAGAAATGATCTCTCTTGAGAGGCTACCTTAGTTAATGGTCGAAGGTTGATGAGCCAGAGCTAATCTGTCTTGGCGTAGATGAACATGGCTACTTCCTTGAACATGATGGTCAAGATGGGTGCTTTTGAAAAGATGCCGAAAGAGGGAAGCATTACTGCAACTGAATTGGGGGCACTCATCAACCTAGAACCCTCGGTGATAGGTAAACATCCTTCTTCAAGTTCATACCAAATCCCCGGATTCAAGAGCCAAGTACCGGACTTAGAAAGCAGCTAAATCCATCCAGTCCGTCTGATGAGAATGCTCACAAGCACTGGGATCATCAACTTGACAGGAGAAGATACTTATGCTCACACACCAAAATCACGTGCCTATCTTGATGGTGCAGCAATGGACTTCTTCAACTTGTGGTGAGTTCTCCTTGCATCATAACGCAACTCTAAGCTAAACATCATCAGCATAAACATGTTTGGGTGCTGTGAGTTATTTACCCTGTGAAAGAACACCCCTTCCGGCACACTCTCCAGATCAAGAACTAATCATCTATCCATTCCCCAGACCTCACCTGGCCAGACTATTTCAAAACACGCACACCTGAAGAACTAATCGACCTCCGCAAAACACCCTACACATTCGCCTACGGTCAAGAAGGGCAAACCTTTTACGAAGTCCTCACAGCCGACAAGGACCGCTTCAACATGTTCAACAAAGCCATGATGCAGCAAGAAGCCTCCCTACCAACCCTCGGCATGTTTCCCTTCACATCCCTAAAAGAGGAAGTTGAAGCCGAGCCAGATCGAGCGTTCGTCGTCGACATTGGAGGTGGAAGAGGACAATCTCTACTCCTGATCCAGAAAGAGACTGCTGCTAGCTTTGGCGCTTCAAGTAAAATGGTGTTGCAGGATAGACCGCAAGTTCTCGCTACGATCCCGCAGGAATTACTTCCGAATATCGAGAAAATGCCATATGATTTCTACACCGAACAGCCCGTCAAAAGTATGTCTTCCTCCCCTTCTCCCCCCTTTTCTACCCCGCCTTCCAAACAAACTAATCAACCACTCAGATGCACACATCTATTTCCTCCGCCGCATAATCCACAACTACCAAGACAACGTCTGTCTCACGATTCTCCAAAACATCGCCGCAGCCATGGGACCCAAATCACGCCTCCTAATCGGCGAAGTCATCGTCCCAGCCCGCACCCAGATAGGCGAGGATCTCGGCACGTATTGGATGGACATGGTGATGATTTCTATCGGTGGGAAGGAGAGGAGCGAGAAGGAGTTTGTGGCGCTTTTGGATGCCGCGGGTTTGGTGTTGCACAAGATTTGGCTGTTTGTGGTGGGCAATCAGGCGATGATTGAGGCGAGGTTGAAGAGCGTCTAGGTTGAGTTTGAGTTTGGGAATATGGGTAGAGGTGAGGGGTCGTTGTTTTAGGCTGGGTGCGTTTGGGTGAGCTAATATACGACTTTATGAAATGCTTTTAATGTTCTTGATTTATTTCAAGACTTTGCTAGCGGCTTCAACGTTGATTCGTGACATCTTCGCTTATTGTTGGAAAGTTCGACGCTCCCTACTCTCGCTTACGCCGGACAGCGAGGAGTTCAGGTGATGGACTCAATTCCAACTCATCTTGGAGAAGCTGAAACAATCATTGAATCGTGTCATTTATTGATAATCGTGCGTACTCGCAATAACTTCATATCTGTAAAGTCATCCACCTACTTTCGAACCTGGCGAGACTGGCATGATGACAGAATCACGCCGTGGGACTCCAACTCGGTATCTAGAATACGTTCATCTGTGCTGTATCCACTTCTATGGTTACGCGTATGATGATCAAATGGGAAAGCACTTCTGTGAGATGAGTAAGCTGAGGTGTTGGCTATATATTGCACAGGGCAAAGCAGAGCTCTGTGCTTGTCTCATTGAGAGTCTGATATGTAGAATCATTGCTATTCTTCTCAGCATTTATGCTACTGCGAGCTATCTTCTAACGCCCATTCCTCCTCATTTGAGGTACCTTCAGTACCATGACGTCAAGATACCATGAAGCAACACATCTTCCCCCATCGACATTACGCGATCACCGTGATAGTAGGACTAGCTACAGCCCACCAGGACTCCGACTTAAGAGGATCCAAGAACGGCTTCAGGCCCCTCACGATATATCTATAAACGCCTTCCTGAATCGTCGTTCCGTTGACAAATCGACTGCTGGGAAAGAAACGCTCGGGAGGCTTGAAGTCAGTCGAACGGCCAAGATCGTAGCTTGCCCCCAGCGATCCAACGAAACCGTTCTGGCCGGGACTTCCCGACACAGAGAGACCAGAAGTTGTGGTGAAGGTAGAGTTTTCGTAGAGCTAATAAGTTGATGAAGCGAGTTAGTAAGTACAGTACACTTGGGAGGAGCAAACAATATCTACTAACCTCAAGAATAATTTCTCGTGTTCCGTAGTGCAAGTCCAACTCTATAACAATAGAGTCTAGGCTTAGATTGATTTCGATCGGGCCTGTGATATCTTCTGTGGTTGAACCCAGCCAGAAAAAGGCTTCGACAGTTGGATCGTCGAGACTCGCCGCCGCATCAGTCGCCGCACCTAAAGGTAAACAGTCAGCCACCCAAGGCAAAAGAATAACCAGCCTTCATAACTGATTTTGTCCACGATACGAACCTGAGTACGGTACATAAAACGCATTGTCGTCGGAATTGGCAAACGCAATGTAACCACCATAAATTGGCAATCGGAGCTCATTTAAGCCGGTCGGTGCTGTAAACTCCACATCCACAGCTTTTTTCTCCCCCGCCTTCACTTGTAGATAGCTGGTGCTGAGTTTTGCAGTCGCGACTTTGTCTTTGATGATTTCAGTAGGGTACACAGTTGAAATGGACAAATGGTCTTCGGTGTAGGTGTAGAACGTTGCGCCGGGTTGGTGAGTGACATTCAGGTTGAGCGACTTCGATCCTGTGTTGGTGACAGTGATGTGGAATTTTCCCTGGAAGTTGCCTGTATGGTTGAGAGCCAGAACGTTGGGACTGAAATGAACGGTCGAGTGAACAAATTTGTAGGCGTCGATGAAACCTCCACCTTGTTGAGCAACGGGAGCGTAAGTTGTCAAGTCCCTACAGGACACAAGATTAGCATGGTTCATTTGAAAAGAAAGAAAAAATCACGGCTGGGGTAATGAGGCTCGAATTTCACTCTCACAGATTTCACTTACATGTTTTGGTTTGCATCCACCCATCGGGTAGGGTTTCCACTGTTCGGTAGACTTCGAGAGATCTCGCGCAGCTCGGACTTTCCCTTCTTTGCTCTGCCTCCACCGTTTGCTGAAAGGTAAAGTGCTATAACGCCTGCAATGTATGGCTATAAAAGTCAAACCTGTCCAAGAAAACACATCCATCAAAACTGATGTTTCGGATGTCGAAAACTTACAGTTGCCATGGAGGTTCCAGATGCAATTAGGTATGATCCGAGGCTCTGCGGAACCGTACTGTAGATATCAGATCCGGGTGCTGCAATATCCTGAACGGCCAGAAAGTTAGTTCTGCAGATATTGAACGAGGGAGAGATAGCAAGACACCCTGACTCCAGTCCATTGCAAAGGAATAAAGCAACATGTCGCGCAGACGCGTGTACACAAAAGGAGTAAGGGAGGCATACCGGTTTGACCGAGAAGTCATTCGCAAGTCCCCAGGATGAGTATTTATCGACCGCACCGGCAAGCAGATTCGTAATGCCAACAATAGGAGACGATTTCGGGATTGTGAGGGTGACAGTCTCGTTGTTTATTAAGTGACGCTCCAGTTCGGCGCCGACTTCCGCATTGACCAAAGCAACTGTTTCTCGTTAATCATTTCTCCTCATCAACTAGGCGATCTTATGACTCTCACATTGCATAAATGGATAGCTATCATCGAGAATAGGTATCCAGGGAATTGTTCTGTTGTTGATGATTCTGTGGGAAAGTTGAGTACGTTAGTCCTGCCAGTCATTCTCCCATCTTCCTCAAAGTCAGGTACTACTCACAGAACATTAGAAGCCCCTCTATGAACAGCAGCTCTTGCTGCTTGTTTTATCGAACAGTTTCCAGACTCCCTAGCACGATTTTAGCGACTTGAAAAGAACGTGGTGACAACCGAGCGTTTATTTACCTAATCAACACGACTCTTCCCTTCAGATCTTCATTGTCCCCAGATGTATCATCGCATCCATCCCTGTTTTTTGTATCGGTATTTTCTGGCGAAAGGGCTGACCAGATTTTGACACCGGTTCTCAGAGGAGTGATTACACCCCATCCTGGAGGATATTCTTCTTCTAAAGGTAGAGCATTGCGGGCTAGATATCCCTTTGCGTCTCATGTCAGTACATGAAAGTTTCAAACGGAACCTGAATACCCACAATCTTTGCTTTGCTACCATCGTCGTATGTTACGGTTGCCTCAAGACCAGGGATCTCTGCTGCGTGTGAAGCGGCTACGGCAATGACTTCCTACCAAAATCAGTACGTAGAAGAAACGTGGTGCTCAACACCAGATAAAATTAGTACTTCTCCAGTTGCTTCAGCGGAAATAATGAAGGGGCCGCTTTCGCCAGAATTTCCTGCCGCTGAGACGACAAACACACCCTTCTGGGCGATTTTACTGGAAGTCCTGGCCCATATGTTGGATGGCCAGCCAGATTGATCACCGATGCTTGTCGAGATGATATCAGCACCATCTTTGTATGCCTGGATATGTGCTGCTATGAGCGTATCGATTGAAATTCCCGGCAGGAAACATCCAGCGACTTTGTACATGCGAATTCTGGCACCAGGTGCGACACCGGTAAATCTGTAGTCTGTCAGAGATGACAATTCCTCAATTGCCTAAGATACACGTGGAGAGGGTGACTTTACCTCGTGCCATTGCCGGCGATAATGCCAGTGACATGAGTTCCGTGTCCTTGGCAATCGTCCATGGGATCATTGTCTGGAGCGACCTCAAAATCTTTAAAGATGAGATGGTTAGCAGGTATTCAAGAGCCCTCCCTAAGATCGTCGCAACTAGGCCTGGAGGAGTGACTGTATTCTCACCATCGCCGATATAGTCCCATCCACTCTCAATCTTGAATCCAGGACCGAAGCCACCCCCGAGGTCAGGGTGCGTATAATCAACGCCGCTATCAACGATTGCAATGATCACTCCATCGCCATAGATTCCTTCATCATGAAGTTTCTGGACTCCTGTTTGGACGTGCACGTTGTAATTCTGAGGTGGTTCCAAGCCTGCTTTCCGGTTAATCAGCTCAGGGATAGGTACTTCGAAAACCGGCCATATCTTCTCGATCTGGGGCAGACTTTCGATAGCTTCAACATCGGTATCGTTTGAGAGGGTGATTGCAGTGCCGACCAGGATCTCAGAGGTGAAATTCAGGGAGCCAGTTGTCGTGATGTTCAGGCTATCCAGGGCCGAAAACAACGCGTCTACATGCTATGTCGTGTCAGAAGATAAGGACATAGCTTGTATTAAACAAGATGAATGGATAGTAATATTTACTTCCTGCCCATCATCTGCACTTCTTTTGACTAATCCTTCCGGGTCCTTGAGCTCGATGATGTACCTGCTCGGAACAAAAACTGCAGTTCGCAATCTCGAAGATGCTGCACATTCGACCAAACCGGCTCCAGCTATTGCCAGAGAGAAAGATAATAGGAACCGCATATCGATGTTTTCCCAAGCAAAACGTCAGAAACAACAGGGATTCAACGAAGTTGCAGCAGCCAAGCAACACAGAAACGGAAATTATTGACAGGAAAATGAAGTCAATATGTACTTGAGCCAAGGCATGTACGACAACTCCCTCAACTGGGAAGCTTACGAGATTCAGTCATGAGACTTGTGCCCATCTGAAAGCCAAGATATGGTAGATTAGCAAAAAATCAAACTTGATCGACCAGATGCAAGTTGCATGGCGCCACCTTCCTGATGTGATTAAAGACACCATTCTGTTTGCAAGGGGCATCGCAACACCTTCTAGAAGTAGCCGTTGACCCCGGACTATCTCAGAATCCAGCGCAGGTATTCCTACACAACCATTATTCCCCTACTTCAGCAGCCTACACCACAGTGTAAAAATACCCGTACTGCACATATCTGCGGTAAAGACAATGGCAGAGTGAACCTATGTCAAATTTACCGTATGGCTACTTCAACAAACTGCAAGAGGTAGACAAAGGTTCTCATATCCTTGCTGGAGGAGATCCCGCGAATCCATTACTGTAACAGTGGAGAATTTCCGAAGAGCCAGGGCGTACGATCTGATTAGATAAAAGATTGTGATCCTGGCTCGCGCCTGAGCACGCACCGTGAAATTGTTCTCCAGTTCCCTGCATGAAAATAAGTACATGCTCCTACGATCAAGAAGAAAGCTTCGTGTTAGTGGAGATGTACTCCTTGGCCCGATAGCGGCTATCTCGTGCAGGGTCCAAAAGACCGCCGATACCGGTATCCTGTGGTGTTTTTCTGCAAGTACTGCAGGAACCCGCAAATTCAGTTCTTGAACACATTTTACAACCTCCGACACTTGAATCAAAGGACAACTAGGAAGCTCACCGCAGTCGAGCTGTCGATTATTGCCAAGTTGGTCGTCAACGCCAAGGTTGAGGTGTTACCTCTGTGTTCTTCTGCTCTCTAGCGACTTTTAAAATCAGGTCATTTGAGAAACAAACTTTGAAAAAAGCTACTCAGCTAAATGCTCAGATCGTATGAAGATGCCAGAAGTGTGCAGATATCTAAGGATTGGTCTTGCACCTGTTGCTCCAGTATCGACAATGTTGATATTCAAGCGAGCGAATTGGAGCTATCTTGGACGGCCCCACGACAGCTGCACATTGTTACAAATACCATATTTCGGCCTCCCATGGGATTGAATATACTATATAACATTCAGGTACACACCGAAGGTGTGTGAGCCAGTTGCTCCTACTTGGTTGATTATCACATTTCTTCCTTTTGGCTCGACTTGTTCCTTCAGTCATTATCGTTTCGCCAAACGATGACGAGGATTACTGCGAAAAGAAGCGCGGGTCTGGTAAGAAACATATATCTCACATGTCATGCAGCCAGTCTTAGTTCTAAGCCAACGAAATCGTACCTGAGAAGAAGGCGTGTTTCCTGAGCTCAGCTCAGCCGCTCAGGTCTGCTCGGAAGTTCCTGAGAATAGAGCCTTGGTGGTGTCTTCGAAGGCAGGCAGGCCCATCATTTAACAAAGAACATTCGTGAATAATTTATCCTCGACATCTAAATAATTCACCACAAGCATTAAAGGATAAGAAATGAAGGCGAATTTGCGGAAGGAAGGTCAAATCAAAAGTAGAGTGAGTGGGTGAAGAAATATAGCATGCTTGACTCTGATTTTTCAGACACCGAGTGATGAGCATGAGCGCACGAGGAGAACTAGAAAGAGCAAAACATGCAGTCCTTATATCACCGGCACATCTGGTCGCTGTGTAAAAGCCCCTACCTACAGAATTCCTCCAGAACTGCTTGGGTAGTGTGATCCGAGGAGAAATAAGTTCTATTGCGATACATGATGCGTTTTTTTGTGGTGGGGCGGCAACACTAGGCGAGGATGGAGAAAAAAACAGTGCCAACAGGATGCGAAAAAATATGAGCTGATTTGCTCAAAACTTCAACGATTTAAAGTGTATCGTAAGCTCAAATACTCAGAGAATTGAGCAAATCTCGGTACGAAGCATCAATGTCTGCAAACCACCCAGCCCCATGCCCAAATACCATCAAAAAAGCATCCTCCAAGCCGACCCACATCGCGAAAACATGCCAACCCTAGAAGTCCCCATGACAAGCTGAGTCAATTCTGAAGACCTGTACAAAGGTGAGTATATAATCCTTTTGCATGTTCAATGGGAAAACCTCACCTCTCTAAATGCAGTATGGAAGGCCGGCGATGACGGTGCAAGATTGGACAGGGGTTTCACACTTGCCGGCATAGTGCCACTTGTAGTCGTAGCCACAGACTCTCTAGAAAGCTGTCAGTTGAGAGCCGCAGAGCGTATTCAAAAGCTAGACTTACCCAGGAGTGAGGAAGGCTGCTGTAGTCGCACAGATAGAAGTTGGGGTTACAGTCCCGAACGACACCATCGGTGGCTTTAACGGCCTCAGCTGGAGCACCGAGGGCGCCGACGGCGAAGGTGATGATGACTGCGAGAGACTTGAGTGAGAGTTGCATGATTGCTGAGTGTTTGGTTGTCTTGGTGGTGGTGGTTTGTGTGATGAACGTGATCGAGATGGGAGTCGAGTTCAAGATATCTAGATGCGAGGAGTGTGGGAGATCTGGTGAGAGACGGTGTGTGTTTATGTTGAAGAAGAAAGAGATAAATCTTTGGAGAAGAGAGGCCTATCTTTATAGAAAATCTCAAGCCAAACAGACGAATCAATTTGAATCAGACATTCACAGGAGTGTTGCCGGGGCAGACAAATGTCCAGATGAGGAAGGGACAATGTTTGGAATTTCCGAAAACGGCCGTCACTAGGCATCGGCATCGGCTAACCGGCGAAGGAGAACATAAACATCGGTTGCACTTGCCAAAGAATCTGGAGTCAAGAAGGAAAAAACGGTAAAGCATTGCTTCAAGGGCTAGGCATCATTGAAAGTGAATCGCTAGCTAGGAATTGCCAAACTAATGCCCCAAAATCGTCACCCAACACGCCTCAAAAGGTCAACGTCATGCCGAGCATAACTTTGTCTTCCAAATATGTGTTAGCTTAGCTTTTCACTCCACAGATTCAATTAAACAAGAGGCTTACTTCAGCCAAGACAGTGAGGAACTCCGTCAATCTCGCCACAGGTCTGACCTGGGTAGCAATTAGCAGCGTTGACCCAGCTACTCATGCCATTACAGACAACATAAAGCGGTATCTATTAGAGAATGGTAAGTAAACACGAGTATCCCAATACTTACAATACCGGCCGGGTATCCCTTGTCGTCGCACGCATAAGCACCCGGTGCAAATCCATCGGCCACGGGAGCAGCGAAGGTGCCGATGGCCATTCCGAGGCAGAGAAGTTAGATCGAACTTGAGACAGCGATGACTTTTATGATTGCTGAGTAGTTTTGGGTGTGTTATTGCTGCTTGAAGTTGACCTGATGAAGTTCGCAGAAGTAGTGGTGACGAGAATGGGTGTTTGATTTGGAAGAGACAATCCAAAGAAAGTGATCATGCGAAGAGTAGCAATGAATTTGATGATTACTAGTTACCAGATGTGACAAAAAAAACAGAAACCTATGGAGCGAATTACCTATGCAGTGAGAGTAGACGGTGAAGACAAAACATGAGACATCGAACAGAAATTAATCCAACAATTCCTCCTGGGCAGCAGCAGCAATGTCAGCCCTGACAAACTTGCTCTTGCTCACGATCTTGACAGCAATCTTGACCAAGGGCATCGTGCTCAAGATATCGAAAACCGAGATATCCGCACTGAACTTCCGGAAAACCATGTTCCTGATTTCTACAGCCACAAGTGAGTCAACTAATGAGAAACGGCAGTCAGTAAGATTTTCGGTACAGGGGTTTTGTAGCATCACTCACCACCGTATGCATTCATTGGCTTCTCCAAATCAACATCGTCTTTGGAGACTGCTAGCGCCTTTGCTAGTTGCGTTGTGATCACGTCCTCGACAATCTTGCAGGTGTCTTGAAGCGACGATGCCTTCGTCATCATCTCTTTGATGGCCGCATCTTCGTTGGTGTTACTGTTTGAGTCCCCGCTTTCAGCGTGCAGGTGCTTATACTTCAGATCGATTGACATTGCAGTTCCGATACTACCATCTTGAAGGAGTTCTTTGCCAACACCAGTAATCAGCTGAGCTGGCACATCCTGGCCATCCCTGGTATGACCAAGCATGACAGCTGAGAGAATAAGATGGAGGTCTCGCTCCGAGATGAAAAGATTCTGAAGGTACTCCAGTCGCTCAAATTGTTCCACGTTCTCTGCGATGTATCCGACGTCTGATACGACTCCGAGATCGATGGTCGTTGAAGCTAGACCCTTTGAGCGACGATGTCTTGACAACGCATCCTGGAATGTTCCCGCTGCCGAGTAGTTGGCTTGGCCTGGGTTTCCGATAACGCCAGCCATTGAACTGAGGATGATAAAGAAATCCATGTCCTGCGGAAGGCAAAGATGTAGGTTCAAAGTACCTTGAATCTTTGGCCTTGTCGATTGGGACCACTGGTCGTAAGTCATGTTGTCAAACATGGAATCCCTTAGTACCATAGCACACTGGACTAGGCCTTTGATGCGTAGGCCCCCAACGGTGCACTCTTTGACGAATTTTCGTAGTTGATCATGCTCAGCAATGTCACAGCTGTAAGCTTCAGCTTTGCAACCTCTGACGCGTAGACTTTGCAGAAGATGTTTAGCCTCAGATGATTGGCCGCCAGACCGCGAGATGAAACGGATGTCTCTAGCTCCAGACGCAAACATCATTTCAGCGATAGATCGTCCGATCCCACCCAGTCCGCCCGAAAGAATGTAGATTGCCTCAGGGTCAAGCTGTAGCCGAGTTGGCTGTAGAGGAGCAACAGCTATAACATCACTTGGAGCAAACGTGAGAGCCACACTGCCAATACATTCATCATCTCGAAGGTACTCGATGCCCTTGGATGCTTCAGAGATAGGGTAGACGCGGCGCGGTATGATTTGTCCGATGTCGCCCTTGCGTACGCGATCCCAACCTTCAGCGAAGTATTGACCAAGCTGGACAGGGGTACTATATCGAAGCCCCTGGATATCGATGTTCGAGATTTTCACGTTATTGGCTAGAAATATCTTTGGAGGTGCAACTTGCGAGCTTCCAATGCTAATGAAGCGACCGAACTTGCCAAGGTAGCAAGCCGAATGACGAGCAACTGTCCCAGACAAGGTAGTGACGACAACATCGACTCCATGACCGCCGGTTTTCTGTCGGAACATTGATAGCACGGTTTCTCTCTCTATGGACCTCAAGATGTTGGCAGCTGGAAGACCGAAATTGTGGATGAGCAGATTCTTGTGTAGCTCACTTTCTGCAACAGCATACACCTTGGCTCCAAGGCGTTGGGACAGCTGCAATAGAGCATGCTCGTATGCATCCGGGCGACTACAAATCAATACACTATCCCCTGCTTTTACACGAGCGTTGTCGACTAAAGCAGCTTGGGCGGCGGCCAAGGCAGAAGGCATGACAACTGCGGTAGTAGTAGACATGAACTCCGGCAAATGCTTGACGAGCGCTTGAGGGGTTTGAATACGAGAAGCGCATTGATGAGCAGCACAAACAACCACGCGGTCCCCAACAATGTAATCGGTGACATCGGAGCCAACTGCTCGAACGACACCAACTGCATCATGTATAAGGCCAATACCGGATGCGGAGTTGGTGGCATCAAGCGACACCCCCGAAACATCGATCTCGATATCCAGTCCTGCCAGAGGAACTGTGTCGGGTTCTGTCGTCTCCCAGATGAGAGATCGAGCATCTGACGTAGATCTGGCAATGACTGGAACGGCAATTGAGCTCAGACTTTTGAGACTTGATGAGTCGAAGTTGTTGCGTCCCAGCTCATCATGAAAGCTAGCGTGTGTTTGGAGTCGAGGTACGAGTAGCTTGCCATCGGCCTCCACAAACTCTTGTTCGACTGTGACTGTGTTTTGCACTATTGAAGCCAGCAACGCTTTGACGATGATGTTTGTTGCTTTGGAGGAGGACAAAGACAGAGAAGGAGAGATATCAAGCTGCGCCAGCTTCAGTTGCGGCCGTTCGACACGGACCGTCCGAAGTAAACCAGTGGTCGTGGCATAGTGCAGGTCTGCCTCTTCCAAGACCTCGCCCGCGCGTGTTATCCAAAGAATGGCTTCGGCCTGTGACGTAAGTTTCTGAAATCCTGCAAACTCTGATCTGCTCCATTGAGACATCATTGACGTCTCGGCTTCAAGCAACGAAATAATGGTCTTGCCACTGAGGTCCGGCGATGGTGTGGTAGCATATTCCGAAAGATCCAAGCCGACAATTTCGATGACAGGTCCAACCAGTGCAGATGATAGTCTGTTTATCGCATTTTGCAATTCCTCGCTGAGCATCAAGCTGTGTAACAGTGTCACGTTTTCAAGCTCAATATGTGCAGGTGCCGAGTCATCGCTGGTGTCTCTTGAGGGCGAAAGCTCTTGCACTGTACCGTTGGACCCATTCTGGCTGATGCTCTCATCTGAGGCCTCCATATCAATTGCACTGTCGCAGATACTAGCGGTTTCCTCCTTGTCGAGCTCGACCCACTGCATCTGTGTACATTTCCTAGCAGAAGTGTCGTTCTCACGGCTGGCTGGAGCAGCAGCTGAAACATCTCTTGACAGGAAACCACGTACAACAAGCTTGGGTGATTGCCATGCTTCATCGGAAAGGACAATATCTCCAACAGTATCTCCAGAGGATGCCTGGTTGCCTCTTGCATAGCCTCGTAGAATGGTACCGGGAGTCGTGTCAAGACTAGAGTCGACGTAGATGCTATCAATGGAAATCGGCACCAGCGACTCATCGCCGGAAAGACTGTGAAGATACCCCAAAGCTTGCATGTGAAACGCGGAGTCAAGTGTTGAAGGATGAATCAAATGCGGATATTCGAACTGTGAAGGCATCACCGCTTTGGTATCCGGTACAGTGATTTCTCCATGACCCTCGCCGATGCCTGCCGTACAGCTGGTGACATTCCGGTGCAGTGGACCATACTGGAGGTTCATCTTTCGGTCGAAAAGTTTGTAAAAAGCCGCTGCAGCCAATTTCTTCGTTGCTCGTTGACGAATTTCTGCATAGAGGCTGGCATCACCTTGCCAGTCGAGGCTCTCTAGGCGTCTTTCGTCGTCACTACCGACATAATGGATGGAAATGGAGCCGGTACAGTTCTCAGACCATGGCTCTGTGGCAGCCTGTGAGAAGACTTTGAAGTTGTAAGAAGTTTGGTTGGCGCTGGTAGATTCACAAGGCCGAAGATGAATAGACGTTTCAACGGAGCCTTCGCCTCCATGAATGAGCAATGGCCTTTTGAAGATCACGTTGCGAGCCTCCATCCCCCTGAAAACTCGATCCACGTCTAGAAGCTCACGCGCGGCTTCAATAGCCTGTCTCCAAGGTTAGTGGAAATTTACTGACTTAAGCAGGAAAGAGTAGGCAAATAATCTACACCCGTTCCACGGTTGAACAACAAGAAAAGGGGCAGAGCTTACCATGGTGACCATTGCAGCACCAGGGAATAGAACCATTTGCTGAACTTTGTGGTCGTTCATCCACGGCTGTTCTGACAGCCGGATGTAATTATGCCATCGGGGCTCCGTAGGGTCTTCGTTCCGGAGGCGCATCCCTAACAGATCTGTTCGGGGTTTAGACCTGTGTCGGTAGTTCTTACCCCAGGCGCTTTCGTGAAAGTAGACCTTGGAGTGGTTCCATGGGTATGGCGGGAGGTCGGCAAGAATCTTGTACTTCTGTGACGATGCCGATTTCGTCCCAAAATTGACAGCCATAAGGTCAAGTGGGAGACCATGAGCCCAGAGTCTTCCTGCGGCTTGCATGGCAGTCTGCTCACCATCCAGGTTTCTTGATAACATAGAGGTGTAAGGCACAGAAGTAACCAACTTTTCCTCGACTGCTGTGAGAATTTGGTTCAAAGGGCCTTTCAGAGCATCAGCTGGACCGCACTCGATCATTGCTGAATATGCCACTGCGACCTTGCGTCTTCCTTTAGTTACCGCTGGCTCGGTAACCAGTGCTTTGACTGCATCGTAGAACCTCACGGTGCTGAGCATGTTTTTCACCCAGTACTCTGCATTGATATCTTCCTGTAACATAATTGTTCCTGTCACGGACGAGAACATCGTGCCTGTCGGTGTACATTTCATGTCGATATGGCTCATCGACGCCAGATAATCCGCTGCTATGACCTTCATATGTGAAGAGTGGTACGCAACCTGGACTCGAAGCTTGCGAGCGAAAATACTCTCGTCTTTGAACAACTGCTCAAGCGCATCGATTGACGCCACGTCACCAGACAAAGTTACGCTTGAAGGAGCGTTGATGCAGGCAATAGATACGCTGTTCGCCTTAACCTTTTCAAGGTACGGGAGAACAGCCTTTTCTCCTAGACCAACAGCCATCATTGTGCCCTTGACATGCGGTTGCCGCCGATTGACATCAGAGGAAAGTATGCCACGATGATACGAAACTTGCACCGCCGCTTCATGGGTAAGAAAACCGACGGCATACGCAGCCGCTATCTCGCCACTCGAATGACCCACGACAGATCGTGGTGTAATTCCCCACGACCGCAAGAGATCGACCAGTGCGATTTGCAGCGCAGTACAGAGTGGTTGACTGAATTCGGGTCCGTCGATACGACTCTCGTCCTTGGTGGCGTGAAGTTCGGTGACCAAAGACCAGTCGCAGCCCAACTTGTCCAACTCAATTTGTGATCTTGCCAAGCTCTGGCGGTAGACTGGATTCCTGTACAGCCCACGGCCCATGCCGGGCCACTGGGCTCCTTGGCCGGTAAAAATGACGAATGTGTTGCTGTTCTTCGCTGCGCGGCGTAGCTTGGGAATTGGTTGTTGTAGTTGGGTGCTCAACTCACTGATTGTTTTACTGACAACAAAAGTCCTGTGGTCTAGAGCCGATCTCCGAGAATTCAGAGTAAATGCAAGGTTTGACATGTAGGCCGGCCAATTCGCTCCTTTTTCGCAATCCAATTGCTTCTGCTCATCCAAATGTCGACCGAGAAATTTTGAATAAGTGGATGAGATTCTGGTCAGGCCGGCCTGATCAGAAGTAGAGAACACCAGTAGCTTGTGGCTAGGTTGAGCTAAGCTCAAATCTTCACTTTCAGGAGAGCTTGCTGAGTTGAAACCACTGTCATCTGCAACCTCGTCCCCAACGGCTTCAGTACAGTGGTTTCCAACTAGGCCGTACTCTTTCAAGTAGTGAAGGGCATCATCGACAATGACATGAGCATTGGCGCCGCCATAACCGAAAGAGTTTACTGACGCTCGCCGAATTCCTGCTGTGGGCCAGACGGTTGTTTCTGTAGGAAGAGCGACACGCCACTCCTCCAGTTTCAACTTAGGGTTAGCCTTCTCGAACCCAGCGATGGGAGGTATCACGCCTTTCTCGACGACCAGGACTGCCTTGATTAGGCCAGCGAGTCCAGCACAGCCTTCCAAATGCCCGATGTTGCTCTTCACACTTCCCACGTAGATGGGATTTTCCGCTTGCCGACTAACACCGAAGGTACTCCCGATCGCGGAGAGCTCATAGGGGTCTCCGATTTGTGTTCCAGTGCCTGCATTTGAGCCACGAATTAGAATTTCTTATTTTCTAGAATATGGGCAGAACTTACCATGAGCTTCAAAATAGGCAGTCTGATCGAGACTGAGACCTGCGCCCGCATAAGTGGCTCTGATGAGCTCAGCGTGCGCCTTTGGCGAAGGCATCGTAATACCCGGGCTTCTTCCATCCTGGTTCAGACGAGTGTTTCGGATGACGCCACGAATGGTGTCCCCATCAGCAAGTGCTTGCTTCAACGTCTTCAAGATTACCCCTCCAATACCATCACCCCGCGCATAGCCGTTAGCGCGATGGTCGAAACTATGACATTTTCCATCCGGGCTGAAGAATGTCATAGTACACATGTCACGCATATAGCTGGGATCGCAGATGAGATTCGTGCCACCAACGAGGGCCATGGTGCTTTCGCCGATCTTAAGTGACTGGCATGCCAAATGAAGAGCATACAGACTTGAGGAACACGCTGTGTCGATGGTCATACTGGGTCCCTGAAGATCGTAGAACCAAGAGACTCTATTGGAGAGCATACTTTGGCCATTGCCAGTCGCGGCATAAAATGGTCCACCGTAGGGGTCGCGACCGCCCATACTTTCGTAATCCTTGGTGAAGCAGCCCACATGGACACTGGTTTGGCTTTTGATAACGCTATGCATGGGAATACCAGCGTTTTCGAACGCTTCATAAGCGACTTCTAGCATGAGCATGTGTTGAGGGTCGGTGCCGTTAGCCTCGTTGGCTGTCATTGAGAAGAATGGCGCATCGAATTTTTGAGGGCTGTCATCGAGGAAGTAGCCACCCTTGATGTTGATGGATCCTGTACGAGCACCATCGGGATGGTAGTAGCCAGCAGCGTCGAATCTCTCCTTGGGAATCGCTGAATGTGCTGATCGACCTTTTGATATCATGTCCCAGAAGCTCTCCGAACTGTGAGATCCTCCAGGAAACCTCATTGCCATGCCAATGATGGCAATAGGCTCTGCGGGATCATACCCGTTCCCCATTCTGACGGTGCAACCTCAGCAGTATGCCTTTGTTCGACCTGGGAATACTGGAAATAATCCTTTGGACTTGAACTTCAGCCCGAGGAAGTCGGCGTGGTTTTGCTCGGAAGGAGACTGATATCTGCATGTACGACGAGAAGAAACTTGGTGGTCTCGAACTGACTGGGACTTTCTATGGTTCGAAGTCTTCAAGCAATGGCTCATCTGAACAATATTGGATGAACAAGGTTCTGACGGAACGTGCATTGCCTGGGTCGGCCACGCCGTAAGGATCTGCTGCAGGGCCGTCTCCAACGACCCAGAATGGGTCCTTAACCTGCATTAGGAACTGCATGCAGGGCTTCAGATACACTTTGAGAAGTTGTATTGGTGCGCAGGGGAGAACTGGTGACACTCACCAGCTCATCGGTGGAAAGCATTACTACCCCGCGGCAATACTGAGTCGCCGAGACCAATGCTACTCGGATAAACATCCCAACGGCATATCCGGAGCTCGTCTATAAGCTATTGAGTGAGCGGACTTTGCTGCGCGGCAACGCAAGCAAGTAAATCGCCGTCAACGACGTACATTGCGCCGGCTACGCCACATTATTTTTGAACATAATATTGTCCCGGGCGTAAGACGTGCGGTCTTGAAGGAGTATCGCCAGTGGGTCAGAATGAAATCCTTTGAGAAATGTTCCGTCTTGGGGAGGGGGTGCGCGCGATGGCTGCAGACAGAGAGCAGCTGAGGAGTCGAGATACTCAAAACTGTGTGCAGGCAGACACAGTCAGATTAATCCACCGGCTGAAAGCCTATGAGACAGCGCCTAGGGATAGCAATGCTCGATCTGGTTGAGTGAGAGGACAGGCTGGTATGGATCTTCTGTATGAAATGGGAGGATGGGCAGACTTGAGGTTCTTCGCGTCGCGACCTGAATCTCAATGCCAACTTAAGGTTTGAACCGCGCCATGTCGGGCCAACGTCGGCTGAAATCCTCCCCTTTACAAGCGAGAGCCAAGAACGTCTTTGTTTACGATTCAGGCTCTGGGTACTTTAGGTAGAAGGAGAAATATACATGGAGTTCATGATTTGAGGGTTTGTAGTAAAGCACTCTAGAATAGTCACTGAGGATTTTGCTAGCTAAATGACTCTCCTCCATCTTATGCAGGACAAGTTAGATATCGAACACAAGTCTCTGCCCAATGTAGTGAGCCTTTTCAATAGCCCTCACCACATTTCCAACACTCTCTGCCCTGTTGGGGATCTCATGAACTCCAGTGTTCTCTACAATGATGATCTTGTCCGGCGCACAAAGTCCTTGCGCGATGCGACCAAGACGACGAGGAGCTTCGTCATCCTCAGTCCCATGAACAAACACAGTTGCGATCGGAAGTCGCTGTTCCGTATACACGGAATGGAAGAATCGAGGGAAGTCTCGTGGGCCGTAGCTATCTTGAGGCCTCCCGTCCATGTTGAACGAGTTGCTCTCCTCGATGTGGAATACCTCTCTAGTCGCGAGCATAGTGGATGCAGTGCCAACAAGGGCAATGCAAAGATTCTTTTGTCGCTCGTTGAGCTTGGGAATGGAGACGAATTCCTCAACCGGCTTCACTTCTTTTCTTTCGATAAGCATAGTATGGATAGCATCGCGATCGGGCTGCTCAAGATCCTTGACGAAGTACATGATGTCCTTCTCATTGTAATCTGGATCCGGAGAGAGAATGAAGCCGGGGCTGAAGAACAGAGCCCATCGGAAGGGGGGTGCCTTGTCCGGATGCTCGATCTGCTGTTGGATTAAGTAGGAAATAGCCAGACTTCCACCCTGCCAGAAAAATCAGTATGTGACTTCTTGATAAGAGTACGCGAGCTGCAGATTGCCAATGAAACTCAATTGATGTGGTGTCTAATCTTGGAATATAAAATCGGTGTACCGACCTGACTGTATCCAACCACTCCATCAAAGGGAACCTCCTCGGCTTCGATAGTTGCATGCAATAGGTCGTGAGCACTTGCAACATGCGACGCCTCGTAGCCATCGTAATATGCCAGGTTTTTACCAGGAATGAAGCCTGCGAGTTCTAACATATAGAAATGTCAGTATGTGTACATCAGACCTTGTACCCACTCCTCAGTGAAAGTCTAAACTCACCAGTCCTTGTCACAGGGACCTCTCCATCAAGGAACACATATGTGTGGTGGGATCCCAACATGGCCAAGATGCTCGAAAGCTGCTGCTCGAATATTTCTCCGCTCGTTCCATAGCCATGCAAAAAAAGGATTTTCATCTTTACGCTTTCTTTTAGCACTTTCGATGGTTGCGAGAATGATTCCAGGCAGGATATGTGGAACAGTGTGGGGGACTATTGTTGAAAAACTTGATTTAGTACGTATCGGTAAGACTAGTTGTTGATGAAATCCTATGTGCGCTTTGAAGAACATGTGCCGGATGTGTTGAAGAAAAAGCCGGGAAACATATGTCCCACACTAAATTCCCGGCAGACAGAAGGTATGCATAGCTGATTCCGTTACCTGCCAAGGCACATGTTGCAGAACAAGCACTCGCATTCGCGCCGGTGGGGCGGTGCTTTTCATTTCGGCTCGGAGGGTTTCCCGTAGCAAGAGTTCCAAGCTCATAATCGGGCGAAAAGAAATCCCCCTTCGAGTGCATAATCATAGCAACAACATGCACTAATCTCGTCCTGACAGCCCTTCGCATCTGTGCTGTAGCGAATGCCTCGAGGGTCCTCCACCATGCACTCCATATTCCGGCTGCTATCTTCAGCCGCGCTCACCACATATATGGTTCGTACTGCGCTTTAAGAGTTGATGTGAGAGACTGGTGTATCTGCAGCGCCTTTTCCGCCGCACTTGAGTGATTTCGATGGGCTAAGAAGGTCCGAGCTTGCAACAGAGCGATGTCTAGACGCTTGAGGAAAAACAGATGCTCTAATTCGTTCGTTTTCTTCGGCTGTGTGGTTTGTGAGAACTCCAACATAGTTTGACAAAGGTCCAGGACTTTGAGTGTCGCAGCAACGATCAGCGCATCGGAAGGAGAGGTCGACGGGCTGGGAGAATGGATGAGGCTCAATGCGGTCGAGCAGGTCAACTCGATAGCAGCCAGAATTATGTGCTTGTTCTCAACGACTCTTTGGTCCTGCTGTAAGGAGCAGTAGTGTTGATTTAGTTCGGCACAAAGTTGCAGAGTCTTTGTAAATGTATTGGAGTCACTGCCTGATTCATTCGTAGGCTCTGATCCTGATTTTGACGCTGCGCTCATTACGGGCGTCGGCGGATGGTATGGCAGCAGATCCTGCATCGTATTCTTCGTCAAGAGGTTTTGTTGTCCAGACTTGGATGTTGGTGTCCCATCTTTTGTTGCGTCATCGGAATTTGGTAACAATTCCCCTCCACCTTCAAAGTTTGCCTCCCAAAGCGACGGAAAGGCAAAAACACCTATAGATGTACCATCATGATCCACATCGACCTCCCGGAAGAAAGAAGCTTCGGCGTCATCACGACCATTGTAGACCTGCTGATATGGCTGAAATTGCTGCTGGTCACTAAGCAGGGCACTGCCTAGCTGGTGTTGGTTCTGGAGCTGTTGGGATTCTCCCGGAACTTCTGGCATTGGCCGAGCAGTCGAAACGTTGCTGTTCTCGCGACGAGGTCGACCGGGTTTGGAACGAGGTGCAAAGATGCATGGAAGTCCGTTCGTCGTACATAACTGGCATGCCCGGCTGTCCGGTTCCAGAACGCACCTGACTTTCCTTCGGTGGCATACCTCACACGCATCCCGAGATCTGTATGGCTTCGACGACATACCTGTCGCCTAAGGTATGAAACAAATGCGTGCGCGTTTGTCGACGAGCACTGAAGGACGAAAACACGCCGCACTGACAGTCTGGCTCCAGGATATATGTTGCGAAGGCAGGAGAACATGGAGCCATCGCTGATACACTCACGCCAGTTGCTCATGAGAAGTAAGGGCACTACACTTGTATGCTGTGCCGCAGTGCTACGGCTTGCTTTCAACTGAGGCTAGTTCCATACTGTGTGGTGAATCTTAGCGCACCAAACGCGAGCATCAACAGCTCTCGGGGGTAGAACAGACTTCCCGAAGCGCTGGCTTGGCTCGACCCAATTGTACGAGAGCTGACACGAGATAGGCGCATCGATTTGCTGCAGTTGCAGGTATATTTTGAAGCCAATCTAGCCCCGACCGAGCTGACCAATCTGTAAAGAAGTGTGTGGGCCACAACTATGCAAGAGCTCGTTGCCCCACGTGGGGATTTCTGAATTCAGTTGTCAGACGGAGTCTTCCAAGACCACACAGGCCAATATGCTAGGCCGAGTAGTGTGGCCATTCTGCAGCAGAAAGAAGGAATACACTGCAGACCTCGCTCCATTGGGCTTCTTCTGTCCAAGGCACAGGACTCAAGGAGCCGCCACACGCCGAGGATGTCAAAACATGCTAGGCGGCGGACCCCTTGAAAGACTATTTGCGACCACGCAGTTTAGTCAGGATTCCGAAGCCGCAGTGGTGAACATGCAGACCATATTTTGAATCGTTCTACTTACCATCCCGTGCTTCATTCCTGCCCCGTTCCAGAGATAAAGCAGCCTGGCAAAGTCTCAGCCTGTCAGCAAAGACGCTATCTCAAGACATAAGGTCCAAAAGATTTGTGGCAATGGCCTGTGTCTATACTCGATCGATCGTCGTATGAAATCATGGCATCATACTTGCATGGTGCTAGCACTGCGGCCTCCCGTCGTACATCCGCCCCGGGATGAAAGTCAAGCCTTAGCCATGCTGGGAAATTGGGCAGCAGAGCGAGGTGTCTTGAGGTAGGATAGTGGCACAGGGCTGGGCCAAATGGGGCTCGATTTCATTCACGACCCGTTTGATTCGTTGGCTTGGTGGCACATCACACACATACTTCGTACAACACGACACTGATAGGGATAAGAGCATAATATGTCATAGCTTGGTAAGGTAAGGCTGAGGATGACATGGTTGATAGTCGCTAGCAGGACATGTCGGGAGGGTTTCCGAGTGAGCAGACGACTTCGAGGCGTGAGTTGGACTGCTGAGGAGTTCGAAGGGAATCAAAGCATGGGGCGCTGTGGCTGGTTTGGCACGAACGGCTTCAGAATAGCATATTTCCCTCCGGCGCCCAGAGCCTGAAAAGGCTAGGTTGTCTCGGCTAGAGCCGCCACTAACATGGCAGCCACACGGCTCATTACGCGCTGTGCGGGCTGGTGGATCGGGCGCAAGGTTCACTTTACCTCTGATGCTCACCCACCCATTAATTGGTTCCATTACCTAAGGTAGGCACTGCACATAATGTACATAGATACACCCACCCACCTACCTACCTAGGTAACTAAGGTATCTTTTTGTCTATCAATCTATCGATCTATCGATCTATCGATCCATAGTCGCGCAAAACAAGTAAACAAACTAACTAAATAACAACACTTAGATCAGACGAAGAAAGGTACGTAATCTCGATTGAAACCCCCCCAGCCACCTGCTGCTATCAAGTAACAAGTAGGAGAAAGATGTACCACTGAAGACCGCCTTGTCGTGAGGCTGTCAACCTTGCATTTCAATTGCTCGATTTGGCACAATTGCCTACTCTGGGGAGCCAAGCTCCCTCGCCGCTTACATTGGCCTCATATTACCTCACAATTCTTTTGTCAAGCCAACATTTCTTCTCCACATGGGTGATTGCCAAGTCGCTGGTTCATTGGTGAGGCGGCCGCCTATCCTGGCTTCATACTGTACGGAGGTACAACGGTTAAGTGTTGTCCCCTGTCGACAGGGGGGTACCCTGACCTCAACTTTTGAGACCCCAGATATCAACCAATTCTCATAGGAATTCAATAAAAAAAAGTCCAGAATACTTCTCAAGACAAGGGGATTCTAGGGGACAAGTTATTCCAAACTTTTTCCTATTGTTATAGTTGACTTGCAAAGGAAAACGTTTGATACTAAAACGACCGGGGACAACACTTCACCGCTGTACCTCCGTAAGAAGCTCGTACAGATGATTATGTGGGCCTTTGATCGCCGGCCGCCGTTTAGCCGTTCCGCCTGACCTCTTGGTCTCTTTCCTCCGGATTATGATTCACGACATCTAAGACACGAGCATACCCACGCCATCATGCCAGCTTTGCCGTCTCTGAGTCTACGGCGGTGTTTGACATCGTCCATGTAGGGCTAGGTGGGGTTATGATCATTCTGCTACCATTGGCTGGCCATCATGTCAAGATGCGCTCGGAGACTTACTGATGTTTGAGCACCGCCATGAAAAAGGTATTGGAATTCCAGCTGCCCTTTTATCAAGTCAGGATGCCGAAGTAAGAAAAATTCGCCGCTGAGCAAATGATACGGACCGATCAGGCTTTCGCAGCATTTCATTAGACTTACTCGAGAGCGGAGAGCCGGGACGGAGCATTCACGGGCACCAGTGTTGGCTCTCTTCACTGTTACCAGTATGCCGCAACACGAAGCTGGCAAGCCGCCCGACATTTCTCCAAGTATCGTTTCTTTCTATTGTGAAGGGTCTCAACTCTATTTCTTGGCTGCCTATCTATACGACTCGATTCATTGACACTCTTTGGGAGGAAACACTGCGATGGATTTTTTGCTTCAAAAGAAAACACGAGATGCAGCGGCTGAAGAACAAGACAGTCAGGATGCCATTCGTCGAGGCAAAAGCCAACAAGCCAGAGACTGGCCCAATGAAGCAGGGGTATGGGGCTCTAGAAGTTGTCCCAGATCTTGGACATGCTGACTTCACCATCTAGTTTCAAGCACTGCACGAAGAAACGACGCCTATCGAGCTGTCAGTAGAGGGAAGTTTTCCAAAGTACACACAGTCAGTCCCTTCACTCTGGGCAATGTTTCCACACAAGTCTAAAAATCAGCAGAGGAGTCCTCTACCGGACAGGGCCAGGATCCTGGAAAGTAGAGAATCCAGGCAAGAAAGACTTTACGTGTACGCATTGGTTCGACGGATTCGTTCACTCCCACCGCTTTGAGATCATATCTCATGCGTCCGACAACCCTTCTACTACCGTGATGTACTGCTCACGGAGCCAGGCAAAGCCTCTGATTCAAGCACTCCGCCAAAACCCCGATCTTGGCATGAGTTTTGGTCAGAAAAGAGACCCATGTGTTGGCATTTTTGGCAAAGTGATGTCTGTTTTCAAATCCAAAGTTATTTCACGCCCTATGGAACAACTCAATCTCGGTGTCACGGTGCTTCCAAATCATCCAGGATTTCCACGCAAGAGTGACGTGCAGGCTATGTCCGGCCATAACCCAGAGATCAAGAATGTTTGGCTCGGAACAGACAATTCTTTGATGATGGAAATGGACCCCGATTCCCTCGAAGTCAAAGGATTTGCATCTCAGAAGGATTTGAATTCGGAATTGAGTGGGCCAATTGCATGCGCTCATTCTCAGAGAGACCATCTCAACGGTGACCTGTACAATTTCAACCTCGCTTTCGGCAAGGAAGCAGTATACAAAATTCTCCACGTCTCAGCGAAGACTGGAGAAACTCATATTCTAGCCACATTGTCAGGACCTGGGATTCTTCCAGCATACATCCACTCGTTCTTTCTTACTGACGATTTCGTTATCCTCGCTATTTGGAGCTCCCATTTTGGAATGAATGGTCTCAAGATAATGTGGAATCAGAACATGCTCGATGGAATCGACCCATTTGACAAATCGAACCCGGTGAAGTGGCTGGTTGTTGATCGGAAACACGGAAAAGGCCTCGTTGCAGAGTTTGAGAGCGAAGCGGCTTTTAGCTTCCATACCGTCAATGCATGGCAGGAACCACGTTCTGATGGCACATTCGACATCATCTGCGACGTGATCTGCTATGACTCACTTGATATTCTTCACTCATTGTACTATACCAACATTCGCTCCCAAGGCGAAGGGGCCGTCACGTTCGCCAACGAAAAAGGTGATTCCTCTCGAAGCCACTTTGCCCGTTTCAAGTTATCTGGCATCGACTCAACTCGTTCTTTGGTCCGGAACCCAAAGATCAAAGCACCACAAGCAGAACAGCTCTTCAAAGTCAAATCACCCCATACAGGAGACCTTCCAACCATAAATCCGCGGTTCTCGACCCGAACTTCGAGATATGTTTACAGCTTGGTCAACAGAGGATATTCGGTCTTCATTGACGGGATATCAAAATTTGACACAGAAACTCGAAAGACTACATTCTGGGACAATCCATTCGGTCATACGCCAGGCGAAGCAATCTTTGTCCCCGATCCTGATGGAATCGAGGAAGATGATGGTGTGTTGCTGAGTGTCATACTAGATGGAATACACGGGACGAGCTATCTAGTATGCCTCAGTGCGAAGACCATGGAAGAGGTCGGTAAGGCGGCAGTGGGGAATGCAGTAGGACTTGGGTTTCATGGTACTTTTTTGGCGGGGTGATTGAACTACTGTAGCGCAATTGGAAGACTGTTTAATCATTTAGCGGCATAGGAGTTCTTGATACGAGTGACTTGACAGAGACACTACATAGAGAAGCAGATCAAATTGAAAATGATAAGAACCAAGCTTCATTTTGGTAATCTACTACTGCTTCAACTTTGCTCCCGAAAGCAACAAATGAATGGAATCCATTACCAGAACTACCACTTGTAAACCAAGTGATATCTTGTTCTAAAATATCTTCTTCTTGTCAGACAATACAGTACAGAAGTGCCCCTCCAACGAGATAAATCAGACCTGTTCAATGCCTCACATGCGATGTTCGAGATACCCTCTCCAGCACCAATGCCAATCTCTTCAAGCTCCCAGCATCCTTTGGGACATGATGACCTCCATCAAAGGCCACAACCTGGGACATGGTATTCTGACAGGTTGTTGACAGCGCAACACTCTGGGTATAACACAAATCTCTCTGCCCAACGATACTCACGGTCGGAAGACTAATGTTCCCGAAAGACTGGATAGACTTCGCCAATTCTGATTTCACAGCTAGTTCTGGAGGAATCAGGGCAGCGCAGATGAAGATGGCCATGCGAAAGGGGAGATCAAGCACTGTGGGGTCCTTTTCACAGTGGGCCATGTACGCAGCAGCGACGGAGGCTCCCTGTTCTCCCTTGTCAGTTGCTCATTTCTTCGAGTAAAAGCGACAGGTATATCGAGTATCAAATTCTCGGTCCACGAACCTGACTGAATCCGATCACACAATCATAAGGCCCATCTTCTTCCACGACCTCTTGAACGAACTGCACTGCCTCTTCCATCGCCTCGGGTGTAAAGCGCGGAAAGAAGCAATAGTAAGGCCCGGGATATACGCCATTGAGTTCTGCTGCAGCGCTGCAAGTATGGGAAGAGTCTACGTAGTCCCAACTCCAGGTGTTGGGGAGTAATGAACGCAAGGGGCCTGGTGAGAGCAACTCAGTCACAATTTCATGGTTCTTTCAGAAACAGTCTCTTTCTGAGAAGAGAGACTATGAGAGTATCACTCACCCAGCTGTCTTTTAAAGATCTCGGCGCTCGCTCCTTGCCCGTGAAGACACAAGATACGCATTTCTGAGTTGCGGTTGAGCTGGAAAGGGTCTATCAGACGAAAAACTTGGGTATGCGTTTGCGTGCAAATTTGGGGACAAAGACAAGTCGCAACCAGGCCTTCCTTCTTCAAAAACCACTGCTCTTCAGCATTGCTAGCTCTCAGGTGAGCTATGCTCTCTAGGATTTGTCGATAGAAACATTGCTTGGTGAGCAGCGAAACACAACAATCCTCCGGAAGGATTTTCCGTCTTGCAGCATGATAAGCCACAGGCCCACAACGAGGTTAAATTACGAAAAAGTACGGGAGATTCAATTTGCAGTCGCACAGCAGGAGGTTTACACAGCGAAATGCGGCGAGTTCATTTCGTCGGCGCATATGAGCGGGAATGGTCTTGGCCGGCATAATTCAGTCGAAACTATCCGCCTACCTCGCCGTATCGATAGCAAAAAAGTGAGCAGTTCGTTATCTGCGTATGTCAGCCTTATGTTCCGTTGACTCTTATCGGGGTATAGCCATGTCTCATCTTTGAAGCAATGGAAGCATGAAACAGTCACTGGCTGCTGTGAGCTGATTCTGGGCCGTCACGGCGACCCCAAACGGCCGTAAGAAGTCATCTGGGCTGTTCTCAAGAACAATTTAGCACTACTGTTAGTTATCGAATTCCATGAGGGACCTGATTCAGATGGAAGTTGTGCACCTATTCAGCAGCACTTACCTTTGTGTTTTTCTCTCCACTCTGAACCCGCTGCTCCTGTCGAGATGTCCAACATAGAATCTGGAAATACTGCCAGCAGCAGTACGATTCTAGGATCGAGCTCTGAAAGTTCAACAACACCAGAGCAGAAGGAACATGTCCATGATGTGGCTGAAGAAGGACCGCCGATTTCTAAATGGCGTCTCGTTGCCCTGAGCATCAGGTTCGCTCACCAATCTCCCTAATATATCAATTCATGACTTTGTCTCACGACTGACTTCTGACAGCTTGAGCTTGGGATTATTTGTCTCTTTTCTTGATGGTTCAATAACCGCGACGGCGCTGTTCACAATTGGAGAAGAGTTTGGCGATCTCTCAAGAGTGAACTGGATTGCCATCGCGTACATTCTAGCGGATGTCGGATTTGCTGTCACTTTCACCAGTATTGGCGACGTGGTTGGACGCAAAACCGCCTACCTGACAGCGTTCTGCTTGTTCTTTGTGTTTTCACTAGGATGTGGTTTTGCGAATACCATGACGCAGCTCATTGTTTTGAGGGGGTTGCAGGGGGTTGGAGGCGCGGGATTGTACTCACTTGCGATGGTGATCTTCCCTGAGATAAGTCCAAGATCGATGAAGAAGTGGATAGGTGCCATTGTTGGACTAGTTGTGGGAGTTTCTGGAGTTTCTGGTCCTATCTTGGGTGGTATCATAACACAGTACGCCGATTGGAGGTGGATTTTTTGGATCAAGTGAGTGGTGCTTCTTGACTCCCAACTTTCATGACATTTGGACCCACGCTCATATTTGCCTATAGCGGCCCAATCTGTGTTATCAACATAGGTTTATTCTTTGTCGCCTGGCCAAAAGACGATCAAATCATGATGCAACATGAACGTCGGAGATGGAAAGACCTCGACTACGCCGGATCGTTTCTGCTCATTGCAGCAACCGTCCTTGTGGTTTTCGCTTTCCAAGAAACAGGCACACGCATAGCCTGGAGCGACGCCCTTTTCATAGGCCCCATCGTCTCAGGTGTCGTATGCTGGATCTTACTTTTAAGCTGGCAATTCGCAATCTGGAAGCAGGGAAAGAACATCGCAGCCGTCATACCGGTCGACCTCTTCAAGAATAGACGGTATATGGCCGGAGTCTTTTCTACCATGTTCATGGGATTTGCTTTCTTCTCCTGCATCTACAACATCCCATTGCGTGTCCAAATTGTGCATGGGCGAAGCTCAATGGCTGCCGGTGTGGCTCTACTCCCCATGTTAGGGTCTGTCGCCATTGGAAGTATGCTAGGAGGTGCTGTATCCGGCACAAAAGATCGCCTTTCGCATACCTTGATAATCGGAGCAGCATTCATGTCGATTGGAACTGGATTGCTATCGACGCTGCAGGTCACTTCTTCAATCAGCCACAAGCTTTACGGCTTCCAAGTCTTCTGCGGTATGGGATTTGGCCTGACTGTATCCAGCTCGAGTATTCTTGCAGCAATCGAGTGCGAAATCAACAGTCACGCCGTCGCGCAGGGTCTCACTGCACAAGCCCGTGTCTTTGGTGGTAGCATTGGCATTGCTGCAGCCACAGCCATTCTTTCGGTCAAGGAAAACTCTCGACACATTGCGCCTGGGGCTCAGTCTCAGGTACATTCGCTTGGGCCAGATGACTTGAACAACCTTCGGCATGCCTATGGACAGGCTTTTCGCCAGGTCATGTGGGTTTCCGCCATCATCTCAGCAATCGCTTTCGCGTTTGCGCTTTTGACGTGCAAGAAAGATTTACCAGATCTGCAGGACAGAGTTCTCGAGCAGATGAGGGTCGAGGCTGAGAGAAGAAAGGGGTCTCGCAACGGCATCGCAGAGTCATCAAGCAGTATCACAGCTGATATGGACGTGGAAAAGGCTTCGCCGTCTAAGACCTACAAGGACAAAGATTTGGAGAATGAATCTCCAGCTGTGCCGAGTGAGGTTGATGCTCTTCGTTCGGACACCACGGGGAGCGGGGTTGTGAGCGGGGTCTCTCCAGCGAATCAGGCCACGAAAGTTACCCAGAGAACCCTCGAGATTGTGCATCAAAAGCAAAAGGAGGATACGGCGGAAAATAGTGGTGGGAAATCCTGACGATACTTGTCTTAGACGGCATCCTCCGTAGGAGTAAAATGCTAAGTTTCGCTCGACACTTTGAATAAGCTGGGACAACACCCTTCGTGTATATATAATATCCTATCCCACTTCTCTTGACTGATACCAGATATCACATGTATCTTATAAGTCAAAGGACGAGTTCAAATTCTGTGATCAGTGGTTGGCTGCGAATATACCATGATACCACGAAGGAGAGTAGGCCAAGTAACAGGAGCATTCCACAGCTTTACGCACATCGATTTCATCACCTACAAAATTCATCTTGGACAAGTATTGTTCAACACATGGGTTGCAAGTGTGTGTACGTGAGTGTGCAAGCGCAGATGAATGTTCTAGAAAGGCTAGGATGATCCCAAAGTGATAGGCTTTCTAACTATCTGCTATCTACACCTAATGATCATGAGTTTCTTCAAGTGACCGCTGCGAAACTTCGCCTCTTCGTGTCTCTTAGGCACTTGTCTATCTTTCCAGCCTAGCTTAATAGCTGCTGCAGTTTTCCTCAGCTTCCTACTTGCTTCTCAACTTATTCATGACTTCAAATCAAGCGCCGTCTAGAGTGTTGTAACATTCTCCAATTCATTCTTCCTCGAGCGGTCCCTGAAGTGAGTTCTGGGAGTCCTTTCTGGTAAGCTCTCGATGGCCTCCAATTGGTGACGATGAGCATTTCCAATGAATGGAAAACAGTATCCCGGATGGAATGTGGTCAACGCCAGGGTTGCAATAACGATCATGCTGTAGAGCGAGATTTTAGCAAATTGACGGAGTGAGAGAGGTGCCATGAAGTTGAAGTCCACTTACAAGCCTTCTAGAATAACATATTCGACCTCGTTCCGCATGATTGGGTTGGCCCATCCCCCAACTATTTCAGCGATTCGGTAAACGCATCTCGTGAAAATGGTGACGAAGGCAATGATGATACCAAAGGCAAAGAGTTTGAACGAAGTCTTCTTAGCATACTTCCTCGCGCCAGGTGGCACAGTTTCCCAAGAACGTCGTGTCCTGACGACGTACTCGAGTGCCAGATAGCCAAAAATGATGAGTGTTGCAACCTGGAAGACGATGCCAGCCAGCATGGTGTTCGTCCCCTTGGCTCTCAAGTCTGCATCTTGTCCAGCACCGCCTGCTAACCCGCCACCGACAGCTTGAAGCATGAGCGACGTGAAGTCACAGGATATGAAGATCCAGGTATACCACCTGGGGGCCAATCGAGATTTTGCCGTTCCAAAGAACATGACGATGTGCTTCAAGGTGATGTAGACTGCAGCATTGACAAAGGCGGGCGCGAAGATGAGACAGGAGATCTGAATTCGAAAACCAATCTCGTCGAAAGGATTTTTGTGCATCATGATTCTGCCCCCATATCCAATTGCTTCGGAAATACAACCGACGGTCATGACATACGCGAAGAAATACGTCTTGAAGTAGATGCCATAGATTGCGTTCTTGATGGCGAAGAAGGAAAAGAATGCGACGAAGAATGCATTGAGAGGTAGCGAAGGATAGTATCCGTAGATAGTATTGTCCACAGGGCAATCTGGTGTCACTGAAGTGCAACTGAGGTCTACATAATGTTGACGCATGGCGAATGGCTCCTTCGCGGTCGATCGAGAACCGGCTCGAGAAACGTGTAATTGCTGACTTGTCTATTTGTGTTCTATGGAAGTCAGCATGAGCCACAATGCTTCTCAGGGGGTCAGAGAAGATGTCAGCAACAGGGAATGCGAGAAGATCTCCATTGCCTGCAAGACTGCGTACCTGGATACAAAATTCTTGGTGGTGGCGTTGCTCCAGAGTTCGCGGCCCTCAAGCGATTCAACTTCGTTCAATTGTATCGTGAAGATATGAGTGAGCTTTGACGATTTTCTAGAAGAAAGTAACGGTTGCGTTGGGAGAGAGGTTCGTATGTCAACACCTCCATGCTGCGATCCAAGCCTGGCATGGATAAGCTATGCAGCGCGAGATTCTTGCATTAGCGCGAACAGCCAGGTGGAAAGAAAGAAACCCAACATGAAGGTGGGCTAATTTGGATACCTCTTTCTTTCGCTTGTCGTATCATGATTTGGCCAATAAGCATACGTAATATTGCGAGCACTGCACACCAATAAGTTCTTACGTCCGTAAGAGCTCAAATCTGCAATTCTTGGCAGTATCCACTTTATGTTTGCAATGCGGCGGGTTTCTATGGCTTGATGTACAACAACACGTTATGGCTGCATCGACCGAATATTCTACGGCCGTAGGAATCAAAGTTCTGGGGCTGCGGAAGAACATCTCTCCCTTAAGGTAAAAGAAGCAGTAATGAACAAGTATCAGGCCATCTCGGTCAGCCTGAACGAAATTAAGCGAGGTCCTTTGTTTTGATCTTCAAATATACGGCGCAGCAACGAAATACAATATGCCCCTTCACCGGTGCATTGAACGGAGAGATAATTAGAGCCTCACATCATCAGAATCCTCCGGTTTAATTCCGCCATTATTGAATGGCAAGAGTTCGGCCCGGCTAGCTCAATGGGCTGAGCTGGAGGAGAACCCAATTGAGCCTATCAGCTGGCAAGGCTGTGAAAGCCAATCGAAGGTTATGTGGCCTATCTAGCCTCGTAGACGCAATTGTGCAAAAGATCTTCTTGGGCTTTCTACGTTTTTTTCTCTCGAAAATCAGCAATTCTACAGAAAGCGGGCAAGATGGTTGTGGCGCCCGTGAAGCACTATAATGACTGGCCTAATACTCAAGGAGTGAGGATTTCAAGACGCAAATTGGACTGACTAACAATGTTTTCAGTTCCATGTTACATATGAAGAGCGTGAGCTGGTTGAGCTGCAGATTATTGGGACAATTCCTCCTTATGCGGCAGGCACGTTGTTCAGAACAGGGCTTGGACTTCGGGATGTTGAGACAGAAAAAGATAAGACATTTCGAGTAAACCATTGGTTTGATTATCTCTCTCAAGTGCACCGGTTCCAGATTCATGCACCAAACGAGGAGGGCGAGCCGGTCAGAGTCACCTACAACTCGCGATCCAGTTGTGATGGTCTCATCAAAGAGATTCAGAAAACAGGAAACAGGCAAGGAATGACGTTTGGTGCCAAATATGACCCATGTGTGTCGTTCTTCGGCAAGATTCAGTCTATATTCAAGACAGCCAAAAATCCCACCAAAGAGCCCGCCGACACTTTCAGCCTAGCCGTTACCCTTTCAGTCAATTATCCTGGCCTTTCGCCAAACGGTACCAAGAGCAAACAAACATACTCGAAAGGATCCATTCAGACGTTGTGCAATAAAACCGACAACAACGAGATTCAAATGCTGGATCCCGAAACCCTAGAACCGATTGGCATCGCAACTCAGAGCGTACTTCACCCAGATCTCAAAGGGCCCAGCAGTGGAACCCATGCGAAGTCTGATCCCGAGACAGGAGACGTGTTCAACTACAATTTGGATTTCAAAAAGGGAACTGGTTACTACCGTGTCTTTCGATCCAATGTGTCGACTGGGAAGACAAACATCTTGGCTTTGATAGTCGCCGATCCCGCTTACCTTCACTCCATCTCTCTCACCAAACATTATGTCATTCTCTGCGTTTGGAACTCAAGATTCAGTTATGGCGGTGCATCAGTACTTTGGACCAAGAACATCGTCGACTCTCTCAGTCCCTACGACGAAGATCGGAAATGTATGTGGTACATTGTTGATCGGCGCTCCAAAGAGGAAGGTGGCCAAGGTCTTGTTGCGACTTACGAATCCGATGGCTTCTACTGTTTCCACACCGTCAACTCATACGAGGAATCAGCGCCAGATGGGAAAATTGATATTGTTTCAGACCTCATTGCTTACCCAAATCTGGACATCATCAAGCGTTATTACATCGACAACCTCATCTCCGATTCACCAACCGCGGCTGCTTTCTCCAAAGATCTCAGCTGGCGGCCACGCATGCGTCGATTTCGTCTTCCTGCCGTCCCTCAAAATAAAGATCGCAAGTCCGTAGATAATGTTCTGAAGGCGACGTCAGAACACACTGCTGATTGGGTGATCTCACCTGAGCTCCCAACAATCAACCCGCGCAAGGTTCTGAAGAAGCATCGATACGTGTATGGGCTCGTGCATACTGGAAAGTCAACCCTATTCGACGATCTCGTAAAGTACGATCTTGAGACACATACTGCCAAGGTGTGGAGTCAACACGGGCATTCAGCAAGTGAGGCCATATTTGTTCCTGATCCTGTGGCGACGGAAGATGATGAAGATAACGGGGTACTGTTGACGGTGGTAATGGATGGCTTTTCGGGCAAGAGTTATTTGTTGGTGCTCGATGCTAAGCGAATGGTCGAGATTGGCAGGGCAAATGTCAACGGGACAATTGGGTTCGGCTTTCATGGGACTCATGTCCAATCCAGAGTGGTTTCCGGTGTAGAAGGCGGTGCTCTCCACTTGTAGAATATCAGATCGTGCGTTCGTCTGAAATTTTAGTTTCTGTTTGAAATCAAAAGTGGTTCTCTTTGCAAAGCTGTCTCGACACAGACAATGTTGTTCATGATGATGATGATCACAAACATATCTAGAGGAAGGTTGATACTGTAGTCGGATAGCTTCATTCGTTACCATATCTTCAAAGATTACGTTTGACAAAAGTGACAGCTTATCTTAATGCTGCCTGTATTTCCAGCGTGCCGAAGCCTGAAAGTGCAAGGACCAGCACACTCAACGTAAGCAAAGAGCATGTTTTCTTCGCCGATATTCCAGGTTCTAGGAAAGTATCTGAGTAATGCGAATCAAGTGCCTACATATTTCTCATTCGATTACAACAGAGGGTCAGCCTCCCTACCTAGTTTCTTCATTTATTTCTTGAAAGACAGAGCTTTGATTTGTGTTTCTTAGCTGTGAGGCTGGATTTCGGTCGAACGGATCTGCCGCTTTCAAGATGCGCCATGCTAATTAAGAACACCAAAACGGTGATTGCAAAGCCCTAGTAGGAGAGTGTCTTACTTGGATAGTCAAGAACGTGGGACATGAAACCATGGCTCAAAAATGCTACTACTTTGTATATGTGACTCTCTATCCGGTATCCGGTATCTGGTGGTGGAGATGGCAATCTCAGATTATCTCTTCTCAGCTGAACACAAAGTCGAGAGCTTTTCCCGACAACGCAATAATGCTAGATCATTCATATTGCCGAAAAATCTGGTTGGATCATCCGATATTTTGAATCAAGCAAAGTAAGACGCTAAAAATAAACTTTTGTTTATCAAGTTACAGTAGGCGAGGCAGGGCCATTCATAAACCCGCATTGTTTCGCGAATTTGTGACATCGTTGTTTCCCCACGACAACACACGAGAGTTGCAATCATGAAGCTGGGTCTCCTTGCTGTCTTTCTCTCAGCGGTGGCAATTCATGCTGAACCAACTAGCACTGGCTGCAAGCAGATCCAGTCTCAGTTTCCCCCTGAATCAGGAAATTTAGAGCGTGCGGAAGCTGTCGCTGACGCTTACAAGAGGGTCTACAGTGAGTACGAGAAGTACTGCTTTAGTAAAGATGGACTGCATCCCATCTCAAAAAGTTGCGATGACGGTTCACTGTGGGGTTTTGGCGGAACCATTATCGACGGCCTGGATACCGCAATTATCATGAACCTTACTGATATTGTGGCGAAAGGCCTTACCCATACTGCGGGAGTTGATTTTTCGTCAGTTGGAAATATTCCTACAAACCTGAACAGTTGTACTGACAAGCTACAGAAACGTGACCACTCTAGTTGAGCTATTCGATGCCAACATCAGGATCATTGCAGGGCGAGTTATCCTCTCACTGGGTCTCGGTCAGCTCTAATTGAAGTGTCTACAGGTTGCTGAGTGCTTATGATCTTCTCATGAGCGGGTCCTTTCACAATGACTACCCTAGATACCAGATTGATGCACTTCTAACGGGAGCCAAAACATTGGCAACGAACTTGAAGCCTTGTTTTGACACTCCATCCGGAGTTCCAGCTTCATTTACAAATTTCTCAACAAAGCAACCCGTCGATGGACTTGAATATACGTCACCGAATCAAGCCCCATTCGATGGAAAACCGCACAGGGCACAGAATACTGCAGTCACTGGCACTCTGATTCTTGAATACTTCCGTCTTTCGGACTTGACCGCAGATGAGTCTTTTGCAACACTGGTACGTATGTCCTCACAAATGATGATGTATTCGAGACCTGAGTGTTTCCAGGCACGCAAGGCAGAATCATATTTGATAAACCCAAAGCCAACTCCCAAGCACCCGGGTCTTGTTGGCGGCCAAGTTGATACCGACACCGGGGAATTTCTTGACTATAACTTCGGATGGCAGAGTGGGGTGGATAGCTTCTTCGAAGTAAGTGTGTTTTGCCTTGTATCTAATCGAACAATCGTTTGATGAATATCTAGTATCTCATCAAAACGCACATCTACGATTCCAGGCAAGATCAGAATTCCGAGTACTTGGACTTCTGGACGTTAGCCGTGGAGTCCAGCATGATACATGACATTGTTTCCCCATATAGCTTCCCCAATCTCAAGTTCTTGAGCAACACCGATACGATGGGAAATTTGAAGTACAGTATCGACGACTACGTAATCTATCCAACTCCTTCGCGGTGGATGAGCTGACCGGTCTAGACATGTTTTGCTGGAGGGAACTTCTTGCTTGGGGGCGCTTACTTGGGGAGACAAGATATCAAAGATGCAGGCATTGCTCTAACAGACTCATGCCACCAAGCATATAATACCACTCTCACTGGATTAGGGCCGCTGAGTTAGATATTCCATACTGCAGGGGAAATCGGTCAACTGACTTTCTTCAGCTTTGGCATGGTACAACGAAAACAACAATGCTTGGAACCCCGCTTACGACAATGACACTGCGCTCCGCTCCTATGCTGCTGAAAATGGCTATTTCATTCCCCCAGAAGGCTTCTCTGCTGTTTACTTTTCGTTCCCTGAAACTATCGAGTCAATATGGTATGCTTGGCGCATCACAGGAGATACGAGATGGCAAGATTACAACTGGGAGATCTTCAACGCCCTCAATACTACGCGGTCTGAAAACATTCCGTACTGGGAGATTCTCGATGTGAATGAGCCCTACGGTGGAGGTTCATGGAACTCTCTTTCTACGTGAGCTCGCGATAGTGTCATAGTGTTGATTGGCCTTCGTTATTGACTTCTTGTACCAGGTACTTCTTCGCTGAGACGCTCAAGTATCTTTACTTGTCTTTCACAGATCCAGAAATGATTAGTTTGGACAAGTTTCAGTTGAACACTGAGGGTCACCCATTCCTTGTCCAGCATGGGACATGTGCTGTGGACGAACGTGGAGGTTCCGGCCTCGGTGGGTTCGAGCACCGTATGTACACCGCGAAGTCCATTCCCACGCTCTCCTGACCTTGAACCAGATCCCGATGAGCGAGTAGAGCTGTGAGATTACATACCTCTGGTAGCCATTCCGGCCTCACTATGTTGGGGAAGGCGATGTGAGCAGTCTGGAATTGCAATCATCTACAAATTACAAGACATTCGTGTTGAGAAAAAAAACCATGCTGCTGCGAGTGTGACATTTGATGATTTTCCGGCATTGGCATTTGCTCCGCCAACACAAATCGTAGTAAACGGTGTATCTCCACAAACAGCCCTTGGAATACAACCCTGCCATCTCCCCGTCGTGATATTGATCACTTGGCCAGAAGTCTCAGCATTAAGACCAAACTTCGCCGTTCCAGATACGCCAGTGATCTTAGTTGGATCACTTGCACACTGCTGGATCGTCCCGGCTATTTCCCCACAGACCTGAAGAAGTGCTACGTTGATGTCATGCGATACGAGCGTTTTCGCGTTGTTAGGCAGTATTCGATGATGGGGCTGAGTAATTGTCCAAGTACTTTGCACTGTCTGTGCAGGCGGTTTCTGTACTGGCGTCAGGATTGACGGATGTGTTCGCGGGTTCTGGGACTCGGCCAGTGATGTGTGGAAGAGCATCAGCAGCACACGTGAGCGTCAAGACGAGGAAACGTGTCGTGAGCACCTCGAAGGTTGCTAGAGATATAGAAAAGCTAAAAAGTATTATTGGATATCTATCAAGTATTTTCTGACTGTGCTTCATAGGAGATGTAAAATTTTATTTATTATATAGATTTGCAAGTTGCTGATTTGCGAGTCTAAAATATGGAGGCAGAGACTGAGTTTTTGATGTAAGGAAATTTTTTTGGAGCCCTTAAGTACAACAAAAATCCTAAGGGTTAACCCAGCCGCAATCTTTATCATTGAGGCCGGTCCCCACGTATTCTCGGAAATTCCAGATGAAACAAGGTTTGTCTTTTCTGGGGCTGCCAAGACTTAGCCGAAGGCGAATGCACATACATGAAGGACCACAGAAGCTTTGGATCATCGTGACCAGAGAAATTCAGTGTAGGTACGGGGAGACATTATGGACAAGAATTATGGAACTCATGATATAATCGAACCTTGAGATTTGGACAGGATCGTCGGGTCAGTACTCACGCCAAATTATACTTCTGCAGAACCTTAGGGAGGGCTCATCAACCCTCATTTCCACCACTTGTTACTACGTTGCATTTGATTGGAACTTTGGCTCCAAATTTTTCTAGAAGATAAGAGACAACCTCGATCTCCATATTATGCCTCTTCTGTCAGTTATGCCTTAACCGGCATCGCAGCTCGTGCTTAAAACGTGATAATAATTCTTGTCGCTTGTGTAGTCGCTCCTCAGGTGTTTACTCCATGTCTGTTCTTTGATCGAGACCTGAACAAAGAACTGTCTTAAAAACATTGTGCTGCCTTTAGATGATTAATTCTACCAAAACGGGTAGGTGTGAGCCGGGACGTGGTTTCCTTTTTCACCACGCTAGCCTCACCTTGCTCAATCTCTACGTACCATCAATATTAAACACTGCTCAACATCAACCATTATTATTACTACACTTGATTTCCAGAGCCTCTATTCTTTACGTCCAGAATCATTATTGAGAAACTGGTGTAGATCGACCACCCCATCACGATGTCACGTCTCGAGACTCTCCTCGAACGACTCCCACGGCTCGAGCAACCTCGACCAGATGGTTTTACTTGTTTCGTCATGCTCCCCGACGAGATCAAAATAATTATCTGGAAATATGCAGCTTCTGCGTCGCGCAACGTCCATCTATTCGACCACCAAATGGCGTACACAGGCGACATCCTTGGCAAATCTGAGTTTCCTGGTATGCTGCGCACCTGCAAGCAAGCTCGAGAGGAGGGCTTGAAGTTTTATTACGCACTTCGCGTCTGGATGAAGTTCTGCAACTGCAAGTTTTCAAAAATGATTCATGTTAATTTCGAAGTTGATCGCTTCATATGCATGCAAGTAGCGCGGCAGCAATACTACACGTCCCTTGATGCTGAAAGATATGAGCCTACTGAATACGACTGCGACATGGAAGTGTTCAGACGAATTAAGTATCTGGAGGTGCTAGAATATGCCGGAAACGGTGTTTATGGTACTTGCTGGTCACTGCTGTGGTTGCTCACGACATACTCGGGATTCGAAGAGGTTGTTTTGCTGATGCAGGCTCCAGATGACATTGGATTATCTTTGGAATTGATCCGGTTGAGTTGTGAAGAAACGTATCAGAAATCATTGGGAAACAAAGATCCGGATTTCAAGAAATCAAGGTTTCCAGCGATCAGGTTCAAACAGACTCGGGATGATTGGGACATGGTGCCATCAATGGTTGGTGTTGTTCTGGCAAGCTTCGAGCACTTCGAGAAGCTCGACTGTACAACAGCCTGGGATGATCCAGCTGAATGGCAGAAACACTGGGCTAGTTTCAGGTGGCCATCAAACGACCATCCGGAAAGGGCCCGATGAAGTGCGTCAGGGCAAAGCGAATGACGAATTCTGTTGAACAGTCTCATCTAGACCGGACGACGGCAATCATAAAATCGACTTCATTGTCGCGCTTTCACATCAGGATGTAGAGCATATCCATCATCTGGTATTTATGGCCCATTCTGTGCAGAAGTTTAGATTCTCACCTTTTGCTCTAGGGTGTCGTGTCAATGAGTCTGTCAAAAATTGGCAGATTGTTAATCAGTCTTAAGAAATCAGAGACGGTAAGTTTACCAGATATTACATTTTAAATTCCATGTCTCTCTATCACCGAGACGTCTCTAACAATTAAGTGTCAGGAACGTGCGGATGCAGGGTACATAAGGGATGATTCGGGCAGCGAGCTTGCAATTCGATTGGCGGGACTTAACGAAGCAAAGTCCTCGCGTATCACAAGATTACTTACAGACAGCTGAAAATGTTCAAGTGTTGCTACTTTGCTGTGCCACTTCGATTTGCTTTCCGGTTGACCGCGACTACTGTACTTTAGATTCCAAACGGAGGGGTCAAGTCATCCGAGAAGTCTTGGCCCTCCTCACCCCATCGACATCAGGAGATGTCCAAATGGTATAAATACAGAAGAGTTTGCTTCAGATTTCCCTTTCCGTCTCTCCTTCAATTTTCTAACTTTACAAATCTACATTCATACATATCTGAGGCATCATACAAATCAATTCCAACGTTCCCAGGACGCAAAATGCTGCTGTCAGAAGCAAGTCCGGCGAAAGCGCCACAGCTCCTGTGAAATCGATCTCTGTCCAAACTCCAGAAGCACACCAAATTCTAGTCAAAATCAATTGTCAGTTTTAAGACCGGGGCATCATCTTCTCCAGTCCGGGTTCTGGTTTCCATCCCGAGGCTATTTCCTGTGCTTTGCCCAGAATAATCATAGCCGAGTTGTTGTTGACTTCCTTACCACCTAGGGTCCGGCCTATGCGCCTCAGACAAATCTCTTTTGCACGATGAATGGTCTTCATTCGGTGTATCCATGAAGGAAGCCACTCAAGGTATCGTCGGCCACGAAGGAGCAGGCGTCGTCGTTTCTGTCGGGGATGGTGTGAAAGATCTCTGGAAGGTCGGTGATAGAGCAGGCATCAAATGGGTAGCCAGCACATGCGGCATTTACGAGATGTGTACCAATGGTCAAGACGAGCTTCAATAGCGGGCTTACCGCCGCTGGAACTTTCCAGGAGTACTGTGTCACTGATGGGAGATATGCTACGCATATTCCCGAAGGAGCTCAGGATGAGGAGGCGGGTCCGATTATGTGTGGTGGTGTCACGGCATATGTGGCTTGCAAGAGGAGTGCTGTCAGACCTGGACAGTGGATCGTCCTTCCTGGAGCGGGTGGTGGATTGGGGCATCTTGCTGTCCAGTATGCGAAGGCTATGGGGATGCGAATTATTGCTGTCGATGGAGGTGCTGAGAAGGAGAAGTTGTGTAAAAGCGTTGGTGCGGAAGAGTTTATTGATTTCACGACTTGCAAGGATGTGGCTGGGGAGGTTATGAGGATTACTACTTGGGGAGCTCATGGGGTTTTAGTCACCGCGGCGAGTAATGAGGGTTATGCGTCTGCACCGATGATGTTGAGACCTGGAGGGACTATGGTAGTAAGTGATGTCCTCAAGAGTGGAAACTTTACAAACTTAACGAAATATGTAGGCTGTGGGACTTCCCAACGATCCAACGGTTATTGCTGGAGCCCCACCGATTGTTCTCTGTCTGAGGAAGTTGAACATTGTGGGAAGTGTGGTGGGGACGTTGAAGGATGTGGAAGAGGCGTTGGACTTCACTGCTAGAGATATGGTTCATCCCATCCTGACGAAGGGCACGCTTGAAGATGTGGATAAATTTTGTCAGTTGATGATTACTGGGAAACTTGCTGGGAGGGATGTTCTGAAGGTTTCGGCATAGACACGATGAGAGCTGGTTTTGATCAGGGTAGGTCGCGGAGCGAGGGCACTGTGGGAAGTGAGGGGCAGGTTTTTCCTTTTTTCTTCTCTTTTTTCTGTTGCAGATTTTGTACATTTCAGTTTTGAAATTTGTACATACAAACTTCGTTTGTCCTGTTCTGATTCTCAGGCCGCTCGTTCTGCCATCAGGTAATGCTTTCAAAATCAACTCTGGCTCCGCACTATTGCCATTTATTCTTTCGGCAAAGCAAACTGGTCTGACTATTCTCTATCATCAATGGTGCATGAACAAATTTCACCACGGATCGGTGACAGGAACGTCGGCCGATTCTTACATCGACCCCGGAGTTGCTGTTGCGGAGCATGGGAACAAACTCGACTCGAAGCCTTCTTCCGCTCGAACTTGTAATCAAAGCCAAAGTCCAGACCCGAATCCAGACACAAGGAATCAATTTCCTGATGCAGAAACTTCATTTCGTCCATCTGCCTGAGGTTTCCTTCGACATTCTCGACATTTGATCCACAGTACGCTCTTGACATGTCCAGTTTGTGGTGGGAGAAGACGTATTCACCGCTGAGGAAGGCAGATATGCAATAATCATTGTCAGATGCTCAGTCTTGGCTCTCAACAACAGTCTGAGGTTGAACCCATCTGGCCTTAAGGGTTGAGGATGGCTGTCGTAATTGTCGTGGTTGTTCCAACGGGAGCGAACTTTCTCGAAGATGGAGTGATCGACGTCTGGATTGATGTATAGCGAGAAATTGTCCAAGAATTCGTCTTCCAACCTAGTGTAGTAACGCAAGCCCTCACTTCGAGACTCCTGGGAGGTATGAAGCAGGGCGGCGATGCGGCTTTGACTTTCTGTTCAACTTTGTTAGACCTTTCTTACAAATAATAGGTCTGGGTTTCAATGGGTAAAAGAAGTAGAATGTATAAGGACTGGTACCAAAGTAGTTGCTTGGTAAGGTACGGTAGTTCTTAAGTTCGTTTTCATTAGCGAATTGCCAAAGGCGGATATTTCTTTGAGTATTTCTAACGAAGTACCAAATTTTGTTTCGTAGCTCAAGTGGCAAATTCGGAAACAGGTGAATGTCGTTAAAGTCTGAGGGAGGGCAACCTGAAGACGAAGGAGACCGGGGAGCAGGTGTTTGAGGCGTGTCATCTTGGGAGCGTTTGCGCCGAAGATGCTTGACTGTGGCGACATGCTGAAAGACTTTCGAAGGACTGGAGTGGATATTGCTGTTTGTTGAAGATTCGTGAGGCTTAAGGTCGAGGGCTGTGGTAATGACAGATGGAGGACAACGCAACGATGGACAACAGCACGAAGTCGGCATGAGTCGTTTCTGTCCTTGCGGTAATCACTTACATCAGTGTACCAGGTTTATTGGCACGAATGAATGTAAAAATCCAAATGACAAAATGACAACATGACAAACCCACCATTCGTCACACCCAGGCATCCATTCATTGAACAGCACCAAGGTCTAAACGAAGGAAAATTTAATTAAATCATACCTAAAGACTTTCATCCGCGAATGAACCAATTTCTAAGGGTTTTAGACGCTTATTTGTATTTCCAAGTGATCTCTTTGCTGATATTAAGATCTAACAGGCCCTGGCCTGGGCGGCGTTAACAAAACCGCAACTCCCTTCAATAAAACCAAAACAAAACAAAACAAAACAAAACAAAACAAAACAAAACAAAACAAAACAAAACAAAACAAAACAAAACAAAACAAAACAAAACAAAACAAAACAAAACAAAACAAAACAAAACAAAACAAAACAAAACAAAACAAAACAAAACAAAACAAAACCAACAAATAACTGCAACTCACTATCCCCACGCTTTCCCTAACCCACCTAAAAACTGTTTTGCCGCCATATCCAACACAACACCTACCCTCAAAACCCACCATCTTCGCGCATACAAAGCCTATACATAAATAATACATCGGAGGGAGTGCGATGTGAACGCAAGCTCTTTGTTCTCACAATCATGAGACTGGTGTACTCATCAAGGTTTAATTCAGGCTTCTCAACTCTGCTTTCATTTTCCTCGTGTCACTGCTGAAAGACAATTTACATTGATCATCACCTACGTATCCTCCAAAGTCAATGTCCTCGTCCTCACATCTCCCTCACTACTTCCACTCCCACTCTCCCTCTTGCCTCCTCCTTCCCGTCCGCCACTACCACCACTGCCAGCGACCCCAACATCCTGCATGACAAAACCCCTCCCCCCATCCTCCCCCTCCTCCTCCCTCCTCATCCCAACCTTTCTCCTCCAAGCCCAAACAACCCAAACCCCGAAACCCACTCCAAAAAGCACCATAAATCCTCCCACCAACCCCCCAGCCAGCATCTGTCTCCTAACTTGCTCCTCATACTTCTCCGCTCGACACGTAGCATTACAATGGCGATTTCCTCCACCGCCGAAACCTGAGACGGGAGAAGATACGATGACTGTAAACAGACCACCCGGAACCGTCGCTGGATTGATTTCCCCATTCGAACCAGATATCAAAGCCCCATGGGAGGAAGAAGTCAATTTGGGCGTCACAACCCCATACCTCACACTCCCGCCCTCCAACCACCTCGGTAAATGCCCCAACGCACTCTGCCCCCTATACTCCAACCCAACCTTCAACTTCCCAAACGCCGGCGTCGCCTGACATGCTCGTATCGAGTAGTTCCCCGCTGGACCTACGCGTGCGGTTGCGCAGTGCGGGATGTCGGATGGACAGTGTAGGATGGAAGGGTCGGAGGCGCAGGTGCTGTTAGAGGCGCAGAGGGAGGAGTAGTGGTACGGGATGCAAGTCGTGTGGAAGGTTATGGAGGAGGGGGAGCCGCAGCCGATGAGGTAGAGGGCGGAGAATGAGGACCAGAGGCAGGTGTTGGAAAGGGCGCAGGTGTAGGGGTTTACTGGGATGTGTTAGGAGGTGTGGATTTGTGGGAGAAGTGTGAGGGGAAAGACTTACGGGAATCGTGGTTGACGTAGCCGCATATATTTGGGGCTTCAAGAGTTCCGTTTCCAATTTGAGGTGGTGGAGTCGGAAGGGGAGGAATCGGTATTTCCGATGTGAGAGGTGTCGCCCTGTTGGAGACTCGCAGAGCGAGTGTAGTGGAGGAAGGTTCTTGCCATGGTATTGCATATGCCAATGTTGTTATTTGCAACAGTAGGAAGAGGAGGTGGAACATCCCCAAATGTTTTCTAGCCATGACTTCCGCGCGACGAGTCTGTGTGCTAGATACCCAAGGCTGTCAATATTCGGGACGAGGGCGAGACAGCTGATCTGAAGACATTTGAAGTACGAAACGTGCGGTTTGCAGTGTGACATTTCACCAGCAGAGACTGCATGGCATCGGGTGGTACATTCCTGCTTGATAGGAGGATAAGCTATACAAGTTGTGGCGCGAGATATCCAGGTGCCATTCCGAGCTGAATTGGGATGTCCTAGCCAACAAGAAGGAAAGGTTAGAGAGAGGACTGTCCTTGCTGTATGGAAATATAAGAGAGAAAGAGAATGAGCAAGAACGGCTGACTTTATGTGAGAAGTACTGTACCTAGTTTGGAAAAACTTCCAGAATGTCACTCGGCACTTTGTGACATGACAGGTTGCACAAACAAGTAAAGGATATATTGAAATGCAGCGCTCTGATTGGTGAAACGCCCGCGAAAACAGATCAAACAGCCTCTACAACCCCTCACTTCCCCAGTCCCGGTTGATTGAAAATCTGACGATCAATCTGAGGGAACATAAGCGAGAGGAGGCCTGGGCCAGCCATCCAGCCACAGGGCTGAATTGAAAGGAAGATTTAAACAGATGCCGGCCTTAAAATTTTCATATTGCGTTTTTGGTGAGCTCATATTGCTCTGCTCGTAAACATTGTGATCTTTTTGAATCAGAATCCCTCCCCCCAAGCCGTGAGACGCCAGCGCCATGTAAATGCAGAATACAAGGAGATATTATTCTCATGGTGCGGCAGCAGCATCGGATTCCTGTATTGGAATATCTGCCAATGCTCTGGCCGGGCCAGTGGCATGAAAGCCATCTAATGTAACAGTGACCGCGCCCGCTTGAACTAACTAGTGTATGTTAGCAAATGGAACCTGAAACTGTCAATGATTACTTACAGCTCGGCTCAAGTCATCAATTAAATCATCCGCATCCTCAATTCCCACACACAGTCGAATGATATCTTCCGGCATTTGTCGCTCCTTTCTCACTTTCGCATCGATACTCGCGTGGCTCATCTGGCATGGCATGCTGATCAAGCTGTTGACACAGCCGAAACTGACACTGATACCCCATAATCGAGCAGCTTCAACGATGCGCTCAGACAAGCCTACGTCCCCAGTCTCGAAGGACAATACGGCGCCTGCTCCCCTTGCCATGGACCAATGGAGATCATATTGCGGGTGGGATTTGAGACCTGGGTATCGAACGCGGAAACCATGCGCCTCGAGGAACTCGGCGATCCTTTGAGCATTTGCTTGTTGCTTCTCCATGCGGATCGCAAGGGTCTTGATGCCTCTCATGAGGAGGAAAGCATCATTTGGTGCCAACCCACAGCCAGTGGAGTTGATTGTGAAATACATCTTGTCTCCAATTACTGGGTCGTTGAAAGCTAGAACACCAGCCATGATATCGTGGTGTCCCGAAAGATATTTGGTTCCTGACTCGTAAACGATATCGGCACCTAGTTCGAGAGGGTTGCAGAGCATAGGCGACAACATGGTGTTGTCAACCACAACTAATGCACTCTTGTTTGTGTCGTGTACGATCTTGGCAATCGAAGGGATATCGACGATTTTGATGAGAGGGTTGGTAGGTGTCTCCAGCAATACCATGGCTGTCTTGGGCGATACAACTCCTCTCACCGTCTCGGGGTTGGTGGTATCAACGTGGCGAACAATGATCCCATGGTTCTGCGACATGTATGTCAACAGTCTGTTAGTGCCACCGTATAAATCGTCGCCGGTAATCACTTCGTCTCCAGGTCGTAAGATTCTTGTAATAACATCCAACGCCCCCATTCCGGATCCGACAACCAAAGCTCTCGTAGCATTCATAATCTTCGCCAAATGCCTCTCCAAATGTGTCCTGGTAGGATTGCCCGATCTTGTGTAGTCATATTCATTTCCACCGTTCGCAGATGTTTGCTTGAAAGTAGCAGACTGATAGATGGGCATGCTCGACGCTCCATACTGGTCCTTGCTCTCAGTGTACACCAATTCTGTTGCCAATGCATACTTTCGGCCGTTTCGAGGACTTGAAGGTGCTGGCGAGGGTGGCAGGTCATGACCATCAAGATCTATTTGTGAGAGGGCTTTTCCAATACCACTGGGCTTCCCAGCTCCCCCTGATGGCCCTGGCGGTGTAGACATTTTGCGAGCTCGAAAAGGGTGACGGGTGAGGGATTTGGGAATATCGATAGTGGGGTAGGGGTCGTCGATTGTTTGTCTGTGTAAATCAGACTGAGGTTGAGCTCAATGGACAGCAATTGATGTGCTCTTGGATTTGTTTGTTTGTGTATGTGAAGGTATGACCAAAAAGTCAGTGGAGACTTTTGTTCAACGCGGACGGGATGCAAGACAAGACAGCTGCTGTGGTCAGTGGTTCGGCCTGGATCGGAGTCACAAATGGAGCAAATCGTGGGGTAAAATTTCAGCCAAGACTGCTCCCGTTCGGCTAATGAGCACGCCTTGAATGACGTGATCGAGCCTCAAGTTGTGCCTGAGGAAGAGTAAACAGGGGTGTGGAGGGGCAAGATATGAGTGAGAAGAGGTGGGAAAAGATTAGGGTATTGATTTTACTGTGGTTGGGATATCCAGAGTACCCAGGAAGGAGAGGGGAAGAGGACCTCAACCATAGAGACCCTCGGTGGACAAACGGATAAAGATCGGGTTGGTCACAGGAAAAGGTTAAAATCACCAAGCCAGCCTTGAAAAGCAATTGGTACGAGTTGAAAGCTTCGCAATTCACTTGTCAAAAAGACAAGCTTCTCTATCCCAAGTATTCCTCGAACCCCACCATATATGCAAAGCGGTGTTCTAACCTGTAAGAACCCCGAAACGCCACACCCGTATGATACAATGGTATCTAATTATCATCAAACGCTCTATTCGATCTTTCAGTCCATCGACTCCGCTTCCTCATCAACATCTTCGTAATCATCACTTGACCCTGCCGATTTCTTCTTTTGGGAATGTTTCGCGGAGTGGCGGGCATGGTTGTCCTTGATGATTTGCCCACCACCTTTTCGTCCGAAGAAGTCTTCTGTTCTCACGCCACGAACGGATTCGGGTTTCACACCGGACATGGCTACACCCCTTTCTCTCTGTTCCTTGATGAATTCTCGAACTGGAACCATAGCTGCGTCTCTGCATGCTTCTTTGATGTCGCTCCCTGACATGCCTGCCATGACACGAGTAAGGTACTCGATATCGAAGTGTTCTGGATCAGTCTTGGTGTCTTTCAATATGAGCTTCAAGATCCGTCGTCTCTGTGAATTTGATGGTAGAGAGACGGGAAACTTCTTGGGCATTCTCCGTAAAATTGCCTCGTCGATATCTTGTATCCGGTTTGTTGCTCCGAGAATCATGATTCGCGCAGGAAGCCCAACTTCGTTTGATGAAGTGAGACCATCCCATAATGTCATAAATCTGATGTGTGTCAGTACGAGCTCATGTGACAGTTGCTTGGATGACTTACTCTGCTTTGACCATACCACTGGCCTCATGTTCTCCACTCCGTCTTTGCCCAAGAACAGCATCTATTTCATCGATGAAGACAATAGTTGGCTGTAACTTCCTTGCCAACGAGAAAACTGCTCGTACCAGTTTGTTTGAATCTCCATACCACTTCTCAGTCAACGTCGAAATGTGTAGGTTGATAAAGCATGCTCCACTTTCATGCGCAAGTGCTTTTGCGAGCATAGTCTTGCCGCAACCGGGAGGACCATAAAGAAGCACACCAGAGGGGGCAGCCAGTAACGAAGAGGACTGGGAATATAAATGAGGCATCGTGAGAGGGTAAATGACTGATTCTTTCAGCTCCTCGATAATATCGTCCAGGCCGCCAATATCTAAGGACCCATTAGCACATGCAAACCGAAACCGGAGAGCGCAACGTACCATCGAATCCAACAGGTATATCCTCAGGAGCCACAACTTCCATGGCTATCTGACTCTCGTATTGATCCAAATTTAAATCCTCCTTTCGCGGTCGCCTGGAGGAGTCTGTCCCATGGCCCGAATCGTCCTCCGAATCATCTTCTCGTCTCGACTTGTCTAATCGGCGAAGGTTGGCCGCAGCTCTGACGCGGGCTTGCTCGTGTTGTTCCTTCTCGGGATCTGTTGCAAGGGGCAGACTTGATACTACACTCTTTGCAATATAGTACATGGCAGTACTCTGCGACAACGAGATTAGCAGGAGCCAGGAGATGGGAAGGCTGACGCCAGGCTAATGGTGTTGAAAGAAACTTACAGAGACGAGAATGAGCAGGATGTCCTGGATGAAGCCCAGCTTCCTGGAGGGTCCATCTCCCATGGTAATGACTTCTTAACAAAGATGTCCAGATTATGTATTGTGATATGCTTAAGTTGTGGATTTGCGATGTGGAAGGTTGTCACTGCGAACTCGTGGCTTTGGAAATCTACGCCACTCACTGTGGCTGGTGACGTTGGAGTTTTGTACTTGGAGATCTACAGCAACTAACTCCATGGATTTGAATCACTTGCAAAGAAATTCCCAGAAGTTTACCATATAAATCAAAAAGGCTAGCAGTATATGATTAAGTGTCGACCAAGTACTCAATCAAAAACAAAACGCGCACGCATACAAACTTGGAGGCAAATCTTTCGATATGTGAGGTTGAGGTGGTTTCTAGACTTGGCCGAACGCCGAAGTTGGCCTAGTGGGCGGGCGGGCCGGATTTTGTAAACAAACATTCCCCTCGATTATTGCCATCCCAGCTTCATATCACCATCCCAGTATTTTGCGCGTCACATCCAACGCGTAAACCCGCAATCACTTTCGATCGACTGTTGGCGCATCACTTACACAGAAACTCCGTCACCCCTTTTGTCAATTGGGGCATTTGCTCGGCAACCGCGACGCGACAACTATGCCGAAGGTCAAGCAGCAAGCAACGCTCGCTGGCCTGGTCGACTCGGATTCTGAAGACGAACATTTTGGGATGCCAACACCAGACTCTGCAGCTGAAAACAAGATGCCCGCAAAGAAAACACGGGGAAGGCCGAAGGTGGCATCCTCGAAACCAGCACCAACAAAAGTCACGAAGATTAAAGCAAAGGCTCCGGCTCGTCGCACAAGCGGTCGTCTCGTAGCCAAGGCAATGGGGATTGAAATGGAGGCAGCACCAACCAAAACCAAGAGACCAGCTTTGAAGGATAAGACGAATCAGTATGCTGGTGATGAGGACGAACTGGACGATTTCGATCGGGACGTGGTTATGGAGGGAACAGTTGAAGACTCGATGGTCGCCGCTAAGAAGGCGAAACCTAAAGTCGCGAAGAAGACTGCAACTGCTCGGGGGAAAGCTGTGAAGGCGGTCGCGAAAGATGACAGTATTGCTGAGGATCCTCCAGTGGTCGCAAAGCCAAAGCCGCGCGCAACGAAGAAGACAGGACCTAGGAAGAAGGAAATACCAGTGGAACCATCTCCAGAGAAAATCATTCATGAAACCCAATACGAAGAAATGGATATTTACAGTGACGCAGACGTGGATGAAGTGGTTGAGGCGCCAGTATCGAAGCCAGGACGGAGCATTTCTCGCACACAATCGCATTCCAGACAGCGCCAACCTTCCGTACAACGACGACGAGCTGGAAGTGCATCTGATACCGAGAGGAATGATCCGGCATTGAGGCGCAAACTTGGAGAAATCACGAAGAAGTACGAGACGCTGAATATCAAGTACCAGGATCTCCGGCAGATAGGCGTCAAGGAAGCTGAAAGAAACATGGAGAAGCTGAGAAAAGAGGGCGAGTTAACAAACAAGAGTACGTTGGACATGTCCATTCATGCGAAGTCGCTAATTTTGATTTAGATGGTGGTGAATTGGTTAAGTCCCTCAAAGCCGATCTTGCTGTCCAAACTGCTGCTGCAAAGAAGGCCGATGGACTTAAGAAGAAGCTCGAGACCCAGTCTGCAGAGGCAGCAACTCTGAAAGAGCAAATTGCGAAGCTGACAGCAAACATATCGGAAGCTCAAGCAGAGAACAAGACCCTTGCGGCAAAGTTGGCAGCAAATCGAACGGCATCGGCTTCCGTTGAAAGTGCCCATTCAAAGATACCTGGTAGTGCGATGAAGGCCAATGGAGGAATTCGCCTGATGGGAACTGCTGAAGCTGCGCAAGTTGCCCAAGCAGCTCAATTGAAGGAAGATCTGTACAGTGATCTCACTGGTCTGATCATGAGAAACGTAAAGCGCGAATCAGAAGAAGATATCTTCGACTGTCTTCAAACTGGTCGCAATGGCAGTAAGTACTTCGACTTGGCTCTCTATTGCACAACACTGACCCAATTTCTAGCCTTGCACTTCAAACTCGCTGCAGCAAACGAAAAATCAGCAGAAAGTTATGATGATGCTCAATGTAGCTATATTCCACAGCTTGACCCAAGTAGAGACAAAGCTTTGATGGAGCTGCTTCCCGACTATTTGGTTGACGAGATCACGTTCCCAAGACCTCAGGCCGCAAAATTCTATGCGCGGGTAGTCAAGGCTTTGACTGAGAAGCCCATTTGAGCTATTTTGTGGTATTGGTGGCATTGGAGTTTGGTTTGGAGGCAGTGGAGCCTGGAGTTCAGGGGTGTAGGATTCATGTCTGAGATTGTTGGGTAGTGGTGTTTGCATTTTTGATTGTGGCATACCCGAGTACTTGCTAATGAACATACGATTAAGTTTCTCTACGATTGGTGTTGTGTAATAAGTGGCGAGCTACATCTATCCAGTGCAGCTGTTTCTGAAGGGCGTTATGATAGCCCAGGAGCCAAACAAGAGACATCAGACGTACTCGAGAGTTTGAAGCACCAACAGATTCCTTGAACAATCAGATTACCAATTCGAATATCTATCCTCTCTGTTCTTTGAACCGTGCAAGTCCCAAAAATAACCATCTTTTGCCCCCTTAACATGTTCAATCCCCAATCACAACATCCCAAAATAGCCCCTGCCATTTCTCGGCAAAATGACATCGCCATCAGGGTAACAGGTCGCGGCAGCCATCAACCATAAAAGTTGAGGACGCGTTCTTCAATCATCCACACATAAATTTGTCCATCCCACGGACGTGCCACTCCTTTGGAAAATACTGATGAGATAAAACTCCAGATCAATTCCGATACAAACTATTTCTTCTGGCTGCGCGACCATAACTTCTCCCAGGATACGCATACATTTAAACCACTATGGCTCGGGTCAATCGCTTTGGCTTTCTAGCCATTGCGTTGGCTTTCCATCTGGTGTATATCTATTCGATATTTGATATCTATTTCGTCAGCCCGATCGTGTCGGGCATGCGAGAGTTTGGGGTAGAGAGGCCAGATGGTGTTGAAGCTCCAGCCAAACGACTGGTTCTCTTTGTTGGTACAACTTCTCGTCCCAATCTTCAATGATATTATTGCTAAACATTCCCAACCCTACAGGTGACGGTCTACGAGCAGATAAAGCCTTTCAATCGTTCCCCGACCCATACCCAAAAGACGAGGCTGATCTCGTTCCCCGACCCCTCGCCCCCTTTCTACGCTCGCGCGTCCTCGAGCATGGCACGTTCGGCGTATCGCACACTCGAGTTCCTACCGAATCCAGGCCTGGGCATGTAGCTCTCATCGCAGGGCTGTACGAAGATGTGTCTGCGGTGACTACGGGGTGGAAGTTGAATCCAGTCAACTTCGACAGTGTTTTCAACAGGAGTAGACATACATATTCATGGGGCAGTCCGGATATTCTGCCAATGTTCCAACTTGGTGCGGAGCCGGGGAGGGTGGATGCTTTCATGTATGGTCATGAGGTGGAGGATTTCTCGGGGGATGCGGTGCAATTGGACATTTGGGTGCTGGATAGGGTTAAGGCGCTCTTTGCGGATGCTGCAACGAATGCAACACTCAATGCGGCACTACGACAAGATAAACTGGTCTTCTTTCTGCATCTTCTTGGTCTGGATACTAATGGACATGGACACCGACCGTATTCGAAGGAGTATTTGAGCAATATCCAGGTCGTGGACCAGGGGGTGAAGGATATTGAGAAGCTGGTAGAGGATTTCTACAATGATGGCAAGACGGCATTTGTGTTCACTGCGGACCATGGAATGAGTGATTATGGAAGTCATGGAGATGGACATCCGGACAATACTCGTACCCCTCTCATTGTATGGGGTTCTGGCGTCGCCAAGCCTGTCAAGCATGAAGGAATAATTGCGCCTGGCCATGATGAATTGTCCTCAGATTGGGGTTTGGATCATATTCAAAGACACGATGTCGCTCAAGCAGATGTTGCTGCGCTGATGGCATATCTTGTCGGATTGAATTTCCCGGTCAACTCGGTTGGCGAGTTACCCCTATCTTTCTTGTCTGGGGATATTGCTGCCAAATCTGAAGCTTTCCTTGCCAATGCCCGGGGAATTCTTGATATGTACCGTGTCAAGGAGGAGCAGAAAAAGGCTTCAGAGTTCCGATATCGACCTTTCAAGGCTCTTGGGGATGAGGAGCATTCTGTAAACCATCGAATTGCTGCCATCAGAACTCTCATTGGCGATGGTCATCACCAGGAAGCCATCAAAGAGACAGCGGCACTTGTCAATGTCGGCATCGCTGGTCTTCGCTACCTCCAAACCTACGATTGGCTATTCCTCCGAGCACTCATAACGATTGGCTACCTAGGATGGATAGCATTCGCTCTAACGACCGTTATTGATCTTCACGTACTTCACGGTAAGACCGAGACCTCACGAACCTTGTTTGCGACCATCTTCTTCTCTTCTGTTCTTGTAACACTTTACGCTTCTTTCATTGTATCAAAATCGCCTTGCACATATTACGCCTATGCCATATTCCCAGTCGCTTTCTGGGAGGAGGTGTATGCTCGGCGGAAGGCGCTCGATGACGGCAGGAAGGCTCTTTTCGGTCATATTACATCCGCTGGCGGCTCTGTTGTTCTTGTTTTGAAAGCTATTGTTGGTTTAAGCCTCATTGAATCACTTGTAAGTTTTGAGATCTAACAGCTATACCGACGACTAACAGATATGTAGGCATTAGGTTATACGCATCGGGAGATGTTCTCTGTAATATGGGTTGCTGCTGCATTTTGGCCGGCGTTTTACGGCATGGCCTTCCTCAAGACCAACAAAGAGCTTGTGGGAACCTGGGTAGTTGCATGTTTCGCGATGAGTTCGTTCACCCTGTTACCTGCGATGAAGATTGAAGATTTGACTCTCATGTAAGTTTCCTACTGCTCCTCGCAAAGATGTGGCTAATTTTGGGTGAAAAAGAATGTCTGGAGGTGGTTTGATGGTGGTAGTTGGCGCTGCCTACCTTATTTTCCAGAAGCAGTTACTTCAGAAGTCAAAATTATCTGGAGACTCGACTGAGCCCGCTGATGATAGTTTGTCGAGATATTTGATTGGGGCACAGGTAAGGCAAGACGGAAGATTTGCATGTACTGTGCTGACTGGTTTAGATTGGCTTCATCGTCTTGGCCATGATTGTGACACGATCGAGCCTATTGTCCCTACAGGCAAGGCTTGGCCTTCCTCGTGGAAACCAGGTTGTGGGCTTCGTTGTCCTAAGTATGTATGCCTATCCGGGTTGATGTGAATATGTGTTAATAGTTCAAAAGTCATACCACTCTTCATGCCTCTCCTCCATCGTCTTCAACCAAACAATCACTATCTTCACCGGTTGATGGTTGTATTCCTGACATTTGCTCCAGTATTTGTCCTTCTCACCATCTCATACGAAGGGCTTTTTTACCTAGGCTTCAGTGTTACACTGATAAGCTGGGTTCTTCTTGAGCATCGCATATATATCTCTGGCAAAGATCTGACGAAAGTAATTTCAAACGGGAACGGAGTAGTGCCCGCTTCACTCTCACCATCGCCTTTCCGATCACTCACACTTTCCGATGCTCGCACCTCCCTATTCTTCCTCACGCTACTCCAATCAGCCTTCTTCAGCACCGGAAATGTCGCATCAGTATCAGCATTCAGTTTAGAGAGCGTCAACAGACTAATTCCAGTCTTCGACCCCTTCTCCCAAGGCGCCCTCCTAATCCTCAAGCTCATGATCCCCTTCGCCTTGATCTCAGCCAACCTTGGCATCCTGAACAAACGGCTGGGCGTCGCCCCCTCTGCACTCTTCATGCTCGTCATGGCCATCAGCGATTTCCTCACCCTGCACTTCTTCTGGGTCGTTAAGGACGAAGGCTCGTGGCTGGAAATCGGATCTACTATCAGTCACTTCGTTATTGCGAGTTTGCTATGCATGTTTGTGGCTAGTTTGGAGGGTGTTAGTGAGATTTTCATTGCGGGCGTTGATGTCGAGGATGAGTCGGAGCAGTTGGTGAAGGAGCAGGAGCTTGGTGGCGTGGAAGTTGTGAAGGGTGTCAATGGGAAATCGAACGGGGTTTCTGTGGGGGCTTTTACGAATGGAGGGCTATCCTCTAGGAAACCTGTTGCAAATGGTGTGAAAAGTTAGGCTATTGTGTAAGTAGATGAGATATTAAAATATGTAGGATAATATTCCAGCCGTGATCATCGTCAACCTAATATATAGTATAATGCCCCCCCCCCCCCCCAGTTTGATTGTCTAGCTCTGTTGATAATACACTTGCTCCTCTTACTGATCACTTGGACTTACAAGAGATTGAGCCAATTAAAAGACACGGTCTCAAGAGGCTGATCTTTTAACTGGATGTATGATTCTAAGGTACGGGCTTTGAAACATAGAAACATCACTGTCCTGAAAAGATGCTAGACAATCAAATCTGGCAGGGGCCTTAAACACTCTTACGACAAGAGTTTTGTAATAAAAATAGATCTCCGGGGAAAAGGTACTGAGGGTTGGGACCTGGTCTGTTGAAGGGGTGGTCTTGTCCGCCAGTTAGTACGGTATCTCAACGACACTTATCATAACTTGTTATTGAAGTGAACGGAGAAGATCATATTCAGAAAGTGATCGTCAAGTCTCGACAACTGCAATACTACCCAAGTAACTCGTGTGAACAGGTCATGCTCATCCTCTGGGAAAAAGTCTATGGACTTGTAATTGAACCTCGGCATCTTTCAACCACACACATGCATGTGGGGATCATCTAAACCCCAAAAAGCTTAGCCATTTAACAAATACGGGTCATTTAGCACAGACAGAAATTATTTGATCTTTGCCGACGCCGTGTTTTCTGGGGTACAGCATCCGCTACGATGGGAGAACTCCGATTTGAATTGCGCGTGGAATAGTGAGGGGTTGTTATCGTTTGTGTCCGGGTACCGGGAGTTCTAGGGACATCAGATGTTCGAAGAAAAGATGCGATTCGTACTGCGGTTTGTGGGGTAGCATCCCGGACCGGGAGGGAGGGAGAGTTTCCTGGGGAATAATGGGGAAGTATAATTCCGAGGTGCTTGTCATGCTGATGCTGATGCATTTTTCAGGGATTGATTGATGAGAGGGATGGGGTTTATGCCTTGGTTGTATGCAGTCGAGGACTCCTCGTGCTGCCATTACCTGTAAACTCGTATGATTATTATGTAGGGAGTTTCATATTGGGTCCTTCGAGGATTTTGATCCCGATGTCTTGTTGACAGCTGCGACTATTTGCCTTTGCAGCCAGGTTGTGAACTTAGAATCATAGTGCTGCAGAGTAGTGCCGTCCTTGAATCTCCTCTTGTTTCTCATATTATTAAAGTACAAGTCTAGCTCATCTGAAAGTGAGACTGCCTAGACTCGTCCGGCTTCAATTGCCTTGCTTCCTACACAACCGTCGTGATCTACACACCTACCACCCCCTTTCTGTTCTTGCTGACCGCCAGTCATTGGATCTACGGGTCCAAGGCACCTCAAGATCTAGACCTGGACGCTGATGAGGGTTTAGCAACCCGGAATATTCCATGGGCTGCTTTAGCTTATTCCGCCGTTGTCTCTGCGCTTGTGGTTTGTCTATATACTTGGTGAAGTTGTCTGATCGTGTGCAAGAGAGGTGCTGATGTTCTTTCTTGCTTTCGCGACATAGTTCCGTTGTTTTGGTATTTTCTGCTTGATGTGTACATTGACGAATGCCTTTTTGTTTACTTGTGACTTCTGAGCGGTACTCGGGATTGCAAGTTGACTAGAACAATTGAAGATATCTACGTGAGCTATTGATATTTCCTTTCCTTCTCTTTCGAGCCAAGCCCAAAGTATGTTTGTTTTTCCCCAGCTTTCGCTTTGTTTGCTGACAAGTCCCCGGTCATGGTCATGAAGACTCGGTTACTCGAGTAGACCCAATCCAGCCAGCCCAGCCCAGCCCAGCCTCCGGAGCGAGCCTGCACTTGGCCTGCCGTGCCCCTCAAGCAGAGAACACCTACCCTACCAACCAAACCCGTCATCAAGAGCTCTCGCCCTCGAGGATCCGACCACAAGCACCCAGTGTATATCTTCACGAGGCTGGAATTGATCACCGACCAGCCTGCAGAGGGAAGCAACACGATGGACATGGGCATGGCGTCGACCGAGGCGTCCGCGCGACCACCAAATGGCTATGCTGCAGCTCCAATCAGTATTGCTCCTCAAGGTTCAAACCCAATGCCCAATAGCCAGACACCAGGCCATCCGAGTTTTAGAAGGTGCGTCGAGGATCGTGCTGCATCCGCAGCATATGCATACAGATAAATACATGGAGGACGGAGACTGACTTGTTGTGCGAATGCAGACAGCGAGCATCGAGAGCTTGCGAGGTATGTAGCCATCGCATTTCTTTTGTACCAACAGGCTGCTGTGTGCCGAGGCACCGAGGGAGATGGACAACAGCTGGCTGTGGAATATGGGATAATTGCTAATCAGGCATATCCTGCAAACAGACATGCCATGCGAGAAAGGTAATTAATACCCCTCGAATGCAATACCCCTGGCTTGGCAATTATTTGTCGCTCGCCGTCGTCGACGTCCGCGAGTCGATGATGAGAGCTCGTCGTTGACAGATCTGCCCGTAGGTACGATGCGACGCCGCCAGCTTAGGTGTGCCATGCACCAACTGTGTGGCCTTTTCGATAGAATGCAAGATTCCGACGCCGAAGAGAAAGAAGACTGCGACGGGCAAGGCGAAGGATTCGGATAGGTATGCCTGCCTTCGTGGGCATCGTGGTGGCAGCATCATACTGATACGTGTAGTGACCGCGGTGAACCTGTTGAAGAACGCTCCCCTCCAAATGATTCCCCTGCGACAGGTCGAAGTAATAGTGTTTATAACACGGCCACTGATGGCACGCCTGCCACATCACTCACGGAAGCCCAATACAAACAGCGCGAGGATGACGACGGAACCTATGCACAATTCATGAAGCCCAAGTTCACTAGGGCACCAATCAAGGAGGCTGGACGAGTTGCATATCTGGGAGAATCATCGAATTTGACATTGTTGGTTCACGATAGACATGGCACAGCGGATGTTGTCCACTACCCACTACCGGAAAATGTTCGAGGATCCAGAGCGAGGTTGACTGAGTTGGACAATGTCGAAATCGATATCCTGCATCAGAGAGGTGCCTTCCTCCTGCCACCACGATCACTGTGTGATGAGTTGGTCGATGCATATTTCAAATGGGTTGCTCCGATTGTTCCGGTCATCAATCGAAACCGATTCATGAAGCAATATCGAGATTCGAAGAATCCTCCTTCGCTTCTTCTACTCCAGGCTATTCTTCTCGCTGGCTCCAGGGTTTGTACTAGTCCTCAACTTATGGATGCCAACGGATCGACCACTCCCGCGGCTTTGACCTTCTACAAGCGTGCTAAAGCTTTGTATGATGCTAACTATGAGGATGATCGAGTCACCATTGTTCAGGCTCTGGTTCTTATGGGTTGGTACTGGGAAGGTCCGGAAGACGTCACGAAGAACGTTTTCTACTGGAGCAGAGTTGCCACGATTGTGGCCCAGGGCTCAGGAATGCATCGAAGTGTCGAAGGATCACAACTCACTCAGGCCGACAAGAGACTTTGGAAACGCATATGGTGGACCCTTTTCACACGGGATCGATCAGTTGCTGTGGCTTTGGGACGTCCAGTACATATCAACACTGACGATTCTGATGTTGAGATGGTATGCGAGGAAGACTTTATCGAAGACGAAAACGACCAGCCACCCGAGTTTCCACCGGACCCAATGCATGTTCAGTTTTTCTTGCAGTATGTGAAGCTGTGTGAGATTATGGGCCTGGTGCTCTCTCAACAGTATTCAGTGGCTTCGAAGGCTCGCCGTCAGAATGCTATTGATCTCACTCATAGTGACATGGCTCTGGCTGACTGGCTGCAAAACTGTCCAAAAGAGGTTTACTGGGATGAGTCGAGGCACCATTTCTGGTCCGCTTTGCTGCATTCAAATTACTACACCACACTCTGCTTACTGCATCGTGCACATATGCCGCCGGCTTCGAACACGAGAGGAATCTACACCGAGGATAATTCGTATCCATCTCGGAATATTGCTTTCCAGGCAGCAACAATGATCACTTCGATCATCAAGAGGCTGGCACTTGATAATGAGCTTCGCAACTGTCCAGCCTTCATTGTTTATAGCTTGTTTTCCGCGCTCATCATGCATGTGTATCAAATGCGTTCTTCCATTCCGGCTGTAGTTACGGCGACTCAAGAGAAGATACGCATTTGCATGGAAGCTCTGAAGGATGTTTCCAGAGTTTGGCTTGTTGCAAAGATGGTGTATACCTTGTTCGAGTCGATCCTGGGAAATAAGGTGTTAGAAGAGAGACTACAAAAGGCTGCTGGAAAGCGTCATAAGAAGATGGCCCAGAGTCTCACGGCGGGAATCAACCAGGCCAATCAGATACAGCAATCCAATCAGCTGAAGAGAGAGGATTCCGGTTCTGGCAATAAGCGAAAGTACGATGATATGGCTTTGGACTTCAGTGTAAACAATGGGCCAGCACCCCAGGAGTCATACGAACGATCGCGACCTCAAACTCCTAGTCACACGCCTTCTCGTGAACTTGGCCACAACATTGCACCAATGGCCGCACCTCCTGTTACATCTCCAAACTCGAGAACGAATGATGCTTTTATGGGTGGCTCAAACTCCCGTCCACACACTAGACCTGCAACTCCATTCAATCCATCCTTCTCTGTCCCCGCGACTCCACCGGACCTGTACCTTGTCACTCGAAACTCTCCCAATCTCTCGCAATCTCTCTGGGAGAATTTCCAACCTGACCAACTGTTCCCTGAAGGCTCCTCAAACATGCAAGCCAACCAGTTCTCACCACCTCAGCCACATCACAATCACAATCTGGATCCTAACCTGATGCCGCATATGAGTATGAACCAGATGCCTAATCAGAATCAAGCTGCTCAGCTACCCCAGAGAATGCGTGGTCAGAATATGGCAGGTAGTCCAACTCAAGGATCGATGCTTCAACCAAACGTTGCGGGATATCAGGTGCAGCCTAGCATGTGGCAGGGATTTGATCCAGCAATACAAGATCATCAAGGACACAGTCCAACTGACACTTTGAGCAATGCCTCCGCTCAAGCTGTTCCTATGACTATGAATGTAGAAGACTGGTATGTCTGCTTTTGAAATTTTGACGAACTGTATGCTGATATCACTAGGTTTCAATTCTTTGGTATTAACGGCGATATGAGTGGGATGAATGGAGATGCACCTCTTGCTTGAGGACATCAGGGAGATGGGAAAAGGCGTTCTTGCTGTGAGGAGTGAATGGAACTTGCTGGAAAAGCTTTGGCTGATTTTAGGGGAACTGGGCTGTATAATTATTATGAACAAGTGGATGTGGGACAGGACTGGACCATTGTTGCTGAATGAAATGACTATATTGAAACAAACATATTGGCTCAACTGAACGTCTTGTGACCTCGTGTTGTATTCTGCTCCCTTGCGGCTGAATCATGTAAACAGGGAGGCGAGTTCCCGAACACTGGATTCGGGCGCTAAGACCCGCTACAAAGATGACGAACCGACCTGGAAGCCACCTAGCCCCAAACCTCCGGAACAACGCAGTTCATCGACATCAACAACCCACCTATCAGCTTGCAGACCTGCAAAGTCAACAACGCTCTTAAGCACCACTGAACGAACGAGCATTCGCTTTAGCATCCCCTCCGCAATGCCATCTCTATAACTCAGCTCCATCCGGTCCAATCAAGCCAATCTAGCTCCCATGCACGCAAGTCTCCAGAGCGGACGGCCCGCGACCAAGGACCTGGCCACGACCTCTGATTTCGAATCGGGATCGGATTTAATACTGGAATTGATAACGAAACCGAAATCATGATACCCTCGTCGTCTATCACTTCGAATCCACACTCCGAGTCCAGACCCAGAAACGATCACAACCCCATCTCGAGCTCCAGAATCCGGCCACGAAACAAAAGACTCATATCGACTGAGCAGGAGTTGGTGGGTACCTCTGCTACCAGCACGCCTGCGGGCAGTAGAGCAGTCAGTCCGATCCCTTCGAAACATCCCAGTCGGAGTGTGTCCAATACCGGGATTCAGAATGGCAGGCCGGTGGGAGGATTACTTGCCCCGGGCCAGGATGGGAAGGGGAGATCCAGCCCGGTGAGTCTGGGAGGGGGTATGTGGGAGGGCGGTTGGATGAGTAGCTGGACTGCGTTACAAGGAATAGCGAATTCAGTGCTGGGAGCTGTGGAGGGCGATAGCGACAGTGATGCTCGGCCGACGAGTTCTGGGAAGAGGAAACCTGCACTGGGGAAAGCTAAAGCGCCGAATAAATGGGGTCCGTCGATGGTAGCGCAGAAGAAGAGAGATGGCGGGATTGGGATGGGGAGTACGGAGGAGAGAGAGGCGGCGCTGATACAGAGGAAGAGGGCGGGGGTCTTGGAGGGAAGGGATGAGGATAGGCTGCTGGATACTAGTGGGAATTATAAACGGAGGATATCGACGGAAGAGCAGAGGCCTGGGAGCTCACACGAGGATGACCAAGCGCTGGTCTATATACATCATGTGCAGAAACAGGATACCTTACAGGGTGTGATATTAAGGTATAATTGCAAGCCGGACGTCTTCAGGAAAGCGAATCGGTTCTGGCCGAATGATTCCATACAGATCCGGAAGATGGTCGTTTTGCCAGTTGATGCGTGTACAGTCAAGGGACGGCCTTGTGATCCTCCATCGTCGGAATATCCATATCAAGGAGTAGATCTCCTTGCTCCAACGCCAGGTATTGAGGACCCGCCATTCTCGAATGGAAACACATCCTGGCCAGGAATCTCTACTCAAAACGGGAAGTCTGCAGAAGTTCCTGAAGAGAATGAAAACCCTTGGGTCCATGTGCGATGGGTCTTGATCGACCCCTCGCCCAATTCGAAACCAGTTGAGATAGGCCGAATGCCACGGAAAACTCTAGGATATTTCCCGCCGCGGAGGAGAAAGAGTCTCATCGCGCCTTCTTTCCCTTCAACACCTCGAGAATCATCTGAATTCCCTCGATTGTCTCAATCTGTGTCAAATGACCAAACAGCCAGTACTTCCAGCACCCCATCACGCCAATCAAGCAATCTCGGACCACGTCCTGCCCTTCCCATAGGTACCATCGGGAGCTACTTCCCGCCTTTGAAAACCAGCACTCGCCCTCGCCGCGAAAGCGTAGGCGAAGCAGCGGATCGATTAGGCTGGATGCGTGGACCCGGCGGCGTCGGTACATTTGGGAAGAACGTGCGTCGTCCTGGCCCCGGTAACGACGGGTTGAATGCCTGGGCTCGAAAACATATCCCGGGCCTTACGATGGACTCCTTACCCTCTCGTTCTATCCTCAATGGTGAGACAGCTCATTTCGGCTTCTCTGACGACTTAAGTAGTATTGCCGAAGGCTCGTACAACAATCCAGACAGCGGCTCTGCTACACCTAGTGCAGGTCAAGGGCTCGGACTCGAGAACGCGGCGGCGGCTATTGAGGGTTGGGTTCGACGGATGGCGACTATTACGCCTGGAACCCCGAAGGGGGGAGGCAGGATTGAAGCTCACCAGCCGGATTTGATCGAGTTGCTCGATGGGACAGGGAGTGATGATGGGAGGGGCTTTGAGTTGAGTCCTGGGAGGGCGAGGTCGGATACGCCTGTTGGGACAGGGAGAGAGGATCTAGATGGGTTGATAAGGGGACGAGCCTCGGCTGGGGCGAAGGGTGGGAAGAGTGATTGATGAGTCTTGACCATCGAGAATCAATTATCGGAGACCAGGAGAGATTTGGACATTGAAGACTGGATTTGGACTTGGGAGCATTGGAGACGATGAAGTGTGTGTGTGTGTGTGTGTGTGAATTATGCAATTATAGACCGAAGGATAGGCCGTTTTACCTCCAGCGAAAGTTCGACTTTTCGCGGCATCGATTCAACTGCTTGAGATGGGGCGCATTGGGTTTGGCGTTCGGGATTCATCGTATTTTGGGGTGAGAGGTGCGAAATATTCTCATCGATCGTCGTTTTTTTTTTGTGTTTTTTGGCTCTGTCTGATACGCTAGCGAGCGCGCGCGTGTCTATCGCGAGTTTGTTGGGTGTGGATAGAGGAATATCGGTTGGGTGGAGAGAGGGAAGAGAGGGGAGAGAGGGGAGGAGAGGGGAGGAGAGGGGAACTGGATTTATGGTGTGTTGGATATTAGAGATACTTCACGAGAAGATAACATAGGGTAGGGTAAGAGACAACATGGAATGAAGTCAGATTTCTGAAGCCCCTTCGTTTTTGGGGTGTTGGTGTTGATGTTGGAGCTTTGTTTTGTTTTGTCTTTGCCGCTCTTGCTTCGTCTTTACTGTTCTTCTTTGATTGCGGCGGTGCAGAGCAAGGAACTCTGAAGTGCATGAGGCTCGGGGCGTCACGCAGGATATCCGAATTCCTCAGTTGGGAAAGTATGTAGGATGGAGGCACCAACCATACCTCTCCACGCTACGATATCCAAGTCGTGGGACGAGGTAGTTCGAAAACGAAGTCTATAACAAGGTGGGATGAGCTTACTTAGTATTCTGCAGGTGAAGCTGAGGGTTATAAGTGCTGGTAGATGATGAATGCTGTTGGACATGCACCTTTTAAACCCCATCGGGCTATTATGTTACTATCCTTCAGCAGGCATGTTCACGGTTCGCGGAGTAGATCATGAAGTTTCGTGCCGCAAACGACTATTTTCTTCGCCAAGTCAGCTTATTAGTTGACTGCCAACCAGATCAGTAGCTATGGGCACTAGTCAAGTGCGCTGTATGCTGTGCTGACATGGTGCTCATGAACATGCTTATGGTCTTTTTTTCTTTTGCCAAGAAAACGAGGCTTTGATATTTCGCTGTACCGCTGTTTGTACAACTCATGACTCTGGGAGTTTCTTTCGTGGGAATGTATGATGAGATTGATAGTTGCTGCGCGTGTACTCCGGGTGCAATTGCAATCTGCGAGCTCTGGATTGGGGAAATATAGACCATGATTGGTTGAGTTGTCAAGGGAATTCATTTGTTTACTCATTCGCTACGTGGTAAAGCTTTTGGAGGACATTTGTAGGCACCAAGGGAGAATTTCCCTCCCTCTCTCTCTATCCCGAAGTATGAAAGTCAAGTCAAATCAGATCAGCATCAACTGGTATATGGCGACCAATGGCGCACCGCGAATAATTCATGCAGGCTTAGTACAACATGCAGCACGTCCCTCGATCTTGTCGATGATCCTCATCCAGACGATTGGCAAGGCAAACAACTTCGAGCAGGAATCTGAGAACCCGACCGATCCGTATAGGTATCACAAGGTCGCTCTGGCATGGCATTCGTTCTCCATAGCGCCCTCGTGAGGTGCCAGGGTGTTGATGGTGGATGGAAGACCGGCAGCAGTGGAGGTGGATGTGGAGGTGGAGTAGTTGTCTTCCCAGTTCGCTTGTTCGAGATGCTCGGCTAGTGTTTGCTCGGCAGGAGATGTTTCGTAGGCCCAGATCTGGAGCTGGTAATGAGATTGTGAAGCTTGGGTGTGTGGCCGAGTACGGAAGAGGGTATTGTGTTGTGCAGTGGACGTGCCTGTGTTGAGAGCTGCTTCGGCCATAGTAGGAGTTGAGAGAGCTGTGTCGTGTCGACCATGTTTGGCAAGAGAAGTATCTCCATTCCCGAGAGTAACATGTTCCAACACGGATGCTTGGAGTTGTGAGCCTGCATTGACTGAGAGGCTGCTGGTGGAGGCTCCATTGTGTATGTGTGGATTGGAGAAAGGGTTGCATGCTGCATGCTCGAGTGAGGAGCCATCGTGCCCTGTGGATAGGACTTGTGGACTCATGTTGGCATCGGTCTCGATGCCGTTCGCGGAAGTTGTGCTGGCAGGAGATTGTCTGTGTTGGTTTTGGACGTTAGAGCTTGCACTGTGATAACTACGGTACGATGAAGGGATGTACCCTTTCTTCGCTTTGCGTACAAGGACTTGGCCGTTGCTTGCTTTGAGGTTGTTCATAGTGGAAAGAAACTTCTAGTATAATTGTCTTGAGTAGAGGTTGGGGTTGGGTTTGGGGTTGGACTTGATGTTGAGAGTCGAAACCGTAAGCGAGATAATGTGGAAACCCAAAAGTAACAACAATTGGCGTAAGACAGAGACACCCGGAAAGAAAGAAAGAACGAAGTTTCTTTGCCGGTTCTCAGAGTCAAGGTCGGGGGTGAGAAGCTGGCCTTTATATCCCGCAAGCAAAACATGCTTCCAAAATCCAGTTGATGTCTTGATGACTTTGGGTCCATTACAGCAGTATTCATTTTCGCGGATGCAGACCAGGTGTTCCATCCGCGACGTTTGAATAAAACACATTTGCCATTCAACAGCCAACAGATATGCGGGCGTGCATTTGACTCTAGAGCGCGCCACAGACCCATGCTTTGGCGCGCATCATGCAGGTTGCCTATATCTGGAAGCATTGCTCACTGGCTGGAATCCTAGAGTCAGGAGCTTCCCTCACTCTCTCGGCATCAGTATCTCTCCTTCATTGGTGCTCATTTTTTTGCTGTCCGTACGTAGTCGACCCCGAACGTTTGCTCAGCTTCTGTTCCCGTGCCTTGGGGCTGTCAGAACCCATCATCCCACTCAATCAGAGGCCGGATTTCGCGAAAAACGGTTTCTGGGCGCATATAGAGCAAGGTACAAACGTTTTCCTTCTTCTTGATACAGAGGAGATCGAATCAACTCCCGAGCTCAGGTGCGGGGGCGTCATTTCTTGCAGCACAGGGCCTCGGCTGCTTTCCAGAATATGATGGACCAGGCCAAGGAGATTGGGATACAGCGTCTCGCAGTGAATGGCTTCATTTTCAGACTTCCAGGGCGGCAGGGTTTCGGCCTGGCACAATATCCGGGTTTCTTCCCGGTTCTGGCTTATGACCGTCTATTCGATTCGATCACTGGCTTGGTGCCACCACTTGCTGCTGGCTGGCTTTGTGGAAAAGCACAGGTGCCAAACCTCTACCGCCATTCTGCGCTTCTAGGTTCTTCAGCAAGGCTACCACATGTGTAGTGCGCCTTTTTAGAGCCAAGTTGTGTTATGGATGGTTTCGGCGAGGGAAGTGTCAGCCGGATCCATCATCCGTCAGCATGTCAGCAAGTTAACGGTCCGCACCGCAGTTCGCAACAAATAGCGTCGCCAACGAGATTATTATTACCGATCCGGAGAGGCGCTCATTGGGATGGTCTGCTACAAGGCCGTGTGGTGGACGGGGACCGCCTATAGACTGTCACTGACCTTGGTCTTTCGGTAAGAAATAGACTTTCAGAGCTTCAGGCAGACAAAAATTCTGCCCCAGCCTCGTTGTTAGTATGGCAGCTGCTCTCGAGGTCAGGACTGCCAGTCGAAGTGATGAAAATCCCTTGGGAGATTGAAAATATGATGGGCAAAGCTGATCAGCCAATTCAGTCATACCAGCAATTGTTGGTGTCAGTCTGCTAAGACATTGTGATCGCGTATCTCGTTTTCATTGCGACCCCGTATACTTGTTGTTTGGCTCGACTTTTTTGTATTCAGGGTGCAATGTCTCAGTGCTTTGTCTTTTCGAGCAATATATAGAGAAGACGGCTTCAAACTGAATTGTTCTGGCTTAGATGCGCCACGAAACAAGATGCTGGTGGGACCCTTTTCTTCTGCCTTACATTATCTAGAAGTTGCTTGCAAACATCTTACAATCCTCCTATATCTCTGTGTGCATCTACAGTTCAAACACTGCAGGGCACTCCAAGCCCGGCTCGTTGAGCAGAGTAGAGCAGCAGAGCTAGATTTCTTACTCGCCGGCCGTCATAAAACCACTCGCAAGTCGGAAGTAGCTCGCGAAATGAGGAGGTGCAGGGTTAGAGGTTTTCAAGTGCAGGGTCAGAGGTTTTTAAGTGCAGGGTCAAAGGTTTTTGAGTGCAGGGGCTACCTGCCTGTCGGGCCCCGCGGGAAATAGCAAATTTGGGGGCATATGCCACCCTTATTTTACAACATAGTAACCTCCCATTTTCTATCCTATTTATCTAGACAATTAATATATCATGATGCCTGGGAAATCCCTTGACTTCTCGAGTCGTGAGACTTCTTATTATACTTAAATAACTCTACTTTTAATGTATTTGTAGTATTGTTGACACTTTTTCGTGAGGTGGGACGTGCGCTCAAATCTGCCACTTCCCGTGCCGTGGTTGTGTGTACATACACTGTTGTTGTGTGCTGGTCTGGTCGCCTCGTTAGGCGAGCATCTGGTTTGGCTCGCTGACTCGGGCCATCAAAAATCTCCTGGAACGCCCACTTGAAATGCTGCTTTGATCTACATAGCCTTGTGCGTCAGTGTGTAACCTTCACCCCCCGAGAGGCTCTATGATTGGTTCTGGTAATCACGCAATTAAAAGCCCTAGTAAGTATCAACTTCAGACAGTTCGATGGTCTGTTCAGCCTTGCACATTAGTATAGGTAGCTCGTAGTTGAGACCTCATTTGCACTCTGCCTACCCCATACAAGAGAATTTAGCGGATTTTTTTTTTCACTCCGGATCATACTCGAACTCCCAGTCAAGCTCCTAGCAACTCGACTCCGCATGTTCCTAGGAGCTAATTCTGGGTTCCCGGAGATGAGTTGAATGTACTGTACTCATCTATTTTGGAGACATTCAAAGTTGTATCGCAGTGTGGCGTCTGAGTTCCGGTGGTAAGCCATTGAGTCAGGAAAGAACAACTCATCAACCACATTTGGCTGATAAACTTGCTGGTCTTGGCGGTTCGCAAGATATGGAAGGATTCCACGAGTGAGACGAAGGCAAGAAGTTATATGCAGGCTTGACTAAAATACTTGCAGTGAAGGGCTAGTTAGTTTTAGGAAATAAGATTGCTTGTAGAGTTCATAGTTATTGTCGTTTTAAGCTCCTGCTGACAGGTACCATTAGAATTTCAGACGCTTTCTCGGTTTCTCTCGTTTCTTCTTCTGTCTTCTCCTTTTCTTCATTCTGCATTCTCTTCTCTTTCTTCTGCTAATGGTGACAAACTTCTGGCATGTGCCCTATGCCCATCTTCGGGTTAAATTTCTTTCTCTCTTCTCGACCAAGTCATGCAAGAGTGTAGGTATTTATCCAGCAGCATTTCCACCCTGTCTTCTGGCTCTGCTTGCATAATATCTTCAAAAAATTTACCTAGTATTATGGTTCTTCTCATATCCAGTAGCACAAGAACAAGCAAGAAGCTCATGGATCCAGCTCTCACAATTGCAGCACAAGTCAAGATAATGTTGAACGTTGGATCGCTGCCTCTGTCAGCTTGAGCAGCTCAAGTCGTTGCAGGCTATCTTTGGTAAATGATTAATTCATACGAATGTAATATTGCTACAATCTCAACTCAAGGGAATTTGCCTGACGCCGCCTTTCGTGAGCTTTGATGTACTGGGATAATTATTCCCCTTTTCTCAGCCGATAATATCCCGGTCACATGTCCATCCTGGTGGTCCCTGAATCAACAAAATGCATCTATTGATGGATATAACATATGGCTACGGCCTATTCAGAGCTACGCAGGTAGCCGTATTATACATTTCATCACGTTTCTGCATTTTCAAGTGCCTGTGAAACTATTCTCATTGCGCGGAATAGTTTGTTTTGGCCTGCTGGAGAGGATTCTCATTGCGCGGATTAGTTTGTTTTGGCCTGCTGGAGAGGCAGCTCGCTTAGCGAGACTTTTGCTTCAGTGAGATGAGGATACTGCAGGGGCAGCAGAATTTGTATGGTCGCATGTACTCAACTATCTTTGTGACGTTGTAACATATTCCGCTGCTGGGAAGCCGGAGGCCTGAAGAGGTAGATGCCTCCAATATTGAAAAGCTATTAAACGACTAATTAAATCGCGTTCGGAGACGTCTAATTATTCTCATGTCACTATACATCGGGCGTAAAATCTTTCAATTTGCGATACAGCATAGCAGTTTCATGCCTTTGAACTGAACTTAACTCGTCTTGAATTTCTAAGATCATTGCCCGCTAATTGGTTTTCTTCTCACAGCCCGCTGGTGCAACGCCACATCTAAAACCTCCACAAATGCACCGCCCTCCAACGCGTGTTCCACTGTCGCCGCTGCACCAGCAACATCCTTTAGCCCCCAGCCCATCGTTCCATATGAAAGCATGACAGTTCTCCGCTTAGCGCTATCCAGCATCACACTCGGTTTGTCTAATACCGTCTGACTGCCCCGGTTCCCGCCAGCAAGACCATACAAACCAGCTAGACTCGAGGATCTCCACGCAATGACATTCAGTCTGGCGCTCTGAACGATGGTCAAGAGTAGAAGCACACCACTTCCAGCTACGAGCGAAGCTTGAAAGGAAAGCCAGGCCCAGTTTACTCGGACAAAGACTTCTTCCTTCCAAGCTGTGCCCTGGGCAGCTCGTGAGGATGTTTTGCCTTCAGTGCGGATACTAGACCTAAATGTTAGGTGTGTCAAGGAGGTTGGCTAGAACACTCACGCGTTTGACAGACTCGTTGCAATGTTGTGCAAAACGGTATCTATGTTGGACAGGTGGAACGCTGGCGACTTGACGATACTAGCGAAAATGGATGCTGCTTCACTACCGTACCTCTTGTCGGACCCAAAACCATTCATAATAACAAGAAGATATTGTTTCAAGAAATCTGCGCCGTCGAGAGTGTAGTTTCCTCCAGGTGCCTCAAAGTAATCGAAGCATTTGCCATCTGGACAGTCCGTTGTGAGCTTCAGGCCGAAGTCCCTCGCCGTAGAATTGAGACGACCGTTGGTTACGTTGACATGGTGTTCTTGGACACAAGGATACAGTATGGACTCCACAACCGTCGTGTTAGGGGTAGTTTCGGAGATGCCTTGGTCGAAGTAGAGGAACCATCTCGTCATTGTTCCACCCGCCATGTCAGGAAATGCTATAGACGGGCTGAACTTGCTGTTTGGTGTCTCATTCGCCTGTGCTAGGCCGCATGTACTCTTCCCCGGCTGACTTATATTGAACGAGGTATAGCCAGGGATCCTATACTTCCAGTTATTGGTTGTTTCGTTATGCTGTGTCTCTATGTGCTCTGTGATATTTGCCATCAAGTGGCAGTATCCAAGGGAAAGAAACGGCGGCCAGGTGCAGTTCCCTGTTGGGCACACCGGTTCAAGAGGCGATACTGTCTCGGTCTCGAGAGTCCAGAGACCTCCATTGACGGCACTACGGACTGATCGCGAAACAGAATTATGAACATCACCGTTCTAAAGAAATCTGTCAGCGGCGGCCGGCCACTTGATCACATATACGGAAACATACGATAGGAGTTGGGAAGTCGTCTTCTATTCGCGCGAAAAACGTTTCAGCGCGAAGCGCTGATGCGACTCCTTGATCAACTAGTCGCGCGGGATAACTAATTGCTTGTTGCGTTGTAACAGAAGAACCAAGAGCAGCCAATGTCAAAATGGCGCCGACAAACCCTAGGTATCTGATCAAATTTTAGCCAAGGACACACACCCAGGAAGTCAGTATGCACCTTGTAGGATGCCATAGAAACCTGATGGACCCCAATTCACCACGACTAGCTTCCTCAAAACTCTCAAAATCTGCCAATGGTCTCCCCTTCCTCGCATACCAATTCCATTTCAATTGTCCGATGCAATCCGAAACGGGCATCATGAGGAAAACTTTATCAAGAGTCGCTAGTAGGGCAATGAGAGCGTTGAGGCTCAGCCCGTACGATCCAATCTGCCAATTTGGGACCGGCTTTCCATCCACGGATTTTAGAATGGCAATGATAGCTGTGAAGAGCCCGACACTGGCTGCCCACGAGAGAATGGGACGAAGCCATCCATCTGCTGAGAAAATTGTTCTCTTTCGTGGAGGGGGTGGTGAGACCACGTCGTGGGCTGACTTTGTTGAGGGTGTAGATGATGCGTTTACACTTGGTCTTGATTTGTGAGAGGACATGAGGAATTGTGTCTCAGGCAGACCATTTGGGTGAGCAGGCTCCTCGGGTGTGGTCATCGTGGATAACGACTGTAAGCCTCTGGGTGAGGATTGAAGGATTAAAAAAATGAAAGTAAACCAGAACGAAAACAGAATTAAGTGCAGTCTGCGACTGAGGCGGAGTCTGGCGCAGACGGCAAAGCAGCTGTTCAGCAAGGATTGTGATTGGATGTGCAGCCTGGATAAGTGCTGTGTTGGGCGTCAGGGCTTGATCATTGGCCACGGCAAACGAAAGCGAGAATGCTTGTACTGTGAAACTGGTGCTGCCTACCCACAGTCAATAACTAGGCCACCCATAGCCCAAAGAATACTCCCGGCATTTTCCCCACATCTTTGGCATCTATTACTGTACAATTATCATCTACCCTCCATGCAAAAAGCAAATAATGTATCAACATAAGTCTCCGGATCCTCCACCTCCTTCATCGCTCTCCCTCTCGTCCCCATCTGCTCATATGGCATCTCTCTCCTATCAGACAATTCCATTTCCCTCATCCCGTCATCGCTTTCCATATCTGAACCACCTTCCCCAAGACCCTTAACATCAACACTCACCTCCTGACTAACCATAATCCCCCCAAACGTCTGCGTATGCGTATCCACCAACTTAATGTGCGAACTCGAATCCAAACTCGGATTCGCCCTCGACCATGGAATCCACGCTCTCAACGGCCTCCTCACATCCGGCGAACTCCGACTCTTCATCCCCCTCATATATTTTAGAAAACTTGCACTCCTGGCACTTCTCGGGTTCGTCGGCCCACCCTCCATACTCGGTCTGTCCTTGTTCAGAATCGGCCCAAACTCCCTGTGGACCTTCCTTGCGAAGATCGAGTGGTCGGGACTATTCTTATACACGTACTGCTGTATCCTAAAGAAACTTAAAGGAGTGAATTCGAGTTTTTGGCTCCGGGATCGATATTGAATTGGGAAGATCAGTCGGAATGCAATGAGCATTGCTTCGCCAGGTTTCTCGTCGTCGCTGGCGCCACGACATGGAGCTGAGACCGGCTTTGCGATGAGGCGTGCTTCAGAGAACAGAGGGGTGTCGACTTCTGACTCCAATACTACGAGAGTATCATGTAGGTGTGCAACGAACTTTTGCTTTTCAGTGACGAAGCCGGCGGCTTTCTCCTTCGCACGCAGATGTTTCAGACAGGCCGATACAGTCCAACCGTCGAGCTGAGACAGGTAGTCGACCATCCAGTCTTCGAGGGTACCAAAGGGCAGTTGGACTGTAGGGAGTTGGTTTTTGGCATTTTTACGGACGAGGACCTCGAACCCGCTGCGGATTCGCGCACGGAGCCCGAAACAGGCCAAGTGTATACCAGGATGGAGGATGTGCGTCTCAGCGGCATATTCGTTCATGGTAGCGAGACTGCCGTTAAGATCGTCACAGTTGATTTGCATGCTCCGGGCGACGAGGGGGGAAATGTTCTGGATGCCGGCGAAACGGTAACCCAATGCTGCAAATTTCCCAGCTTCCTTTCGGCTTGCTCGACGGACAAGGAAAAGGAGTTGGCCTTTGCCGTGCATTGGTATCACCTTGCCATCTCTTTCTAGGTCGGGTTGGCTTTTAGTCTGTTTCCGAATCCCTGGTTTTGTTGTTTGGCCAGTGCTGAATATCTCGTCGAAAAGGATCCCTATCTCTTCCAACGGTTTGCCGATCTGTTTTGCTAGGTCCGCTGCTGCGACGCAGAATTGCTCACGGAAGATAATTGAGCTTGAATTGGAAGTCTTGCCTTCATCGTTGTCAAGGTCGGCTTCGGTATTTGATCCAGGCCGTGTCGACTCGTATTCGACGTGCTGGCGCATTCGAGGTATAAGCCCCGAGACACTTCTCCAATGGCGTGTCGTTCGGAATAGCCAGTGAAATGCGGAATAGGATATTCCAAAGATGTCATCTTGGGACTGTTCCAAAGTCAATACTTGTTAGAAAGATCTGGCGCTATATACGTACAAGTTCAATGTAAGAGTCTGTGACCTGTTCATTTGGGAGAAGCCCTTCCGAGGTCACCATGATCCTTCCATTCGAATCGAATATGGCGCATGCAAGAACGATCTGACGAGCTTTGTCTGCAGAGAGAGATCGTCTTCTTTGAGCAAGGAGGGTAAAGACAATAAGAATGAAACAAGCAGCAATAGACTATATCATGTCAGCATGTCCACTGATTTAAATGGGGGTAGAACATACAAGAACAATCACCACAATAACCGTCGTGTTTCCGGAAATATCATGAGTGTTAGAAGGGTTCGGGTTGTACTTTCTCAGACGGTACTGCGTTCCCACAGATGCCAGCCAATGCATACTGAACACAGCTCCCGCGAGAATGAGACCGCAGAGTGCTCTCTTCCATAATGAATTCGTCCATGTCGCCCGAAGAACAAAGAACACGGTCAGCGCAACAATACTAGCAGCAACAGCAACAATTACTGATCCAACGACATTTCCGGTATTATAAACACTTGTATAGTTCGCGATTCCTGCTTGGCCGAGATAGTGCATTCCACAGATAGCTAATCCGGCTAAAGTTCCTCCAACGGTGACACGAATAAGACTGACTCGATCATCAGATCCAAGGGCCGTGAAAGCGGCCAGAAGCACCAAGGTTGGGACGAAGAACGAGGCTGTTGTAAACAAAGGGCTATACCCTATCTGCATCGAAGTCTTGCCATCGCCAAGGATGATTGCCTGGTTGCTGATATAATGCATGCACCAGATGGACACACCTCCCATAGAAATCGATGAACCAAAAAGAAGAGTCCTATAGAAATAATCAGAATAGGACGCGAGGCAACTCCTGCCGTGCTGTACACACCAATTGTATAACCCTCGCCCTGCAGTCCTCCGGTTGATGAGTTCCAACGTTGTCCACGCACCGACATAGCTGACCAAGTACGACAGCACGACATATCCAGCCGAGAAAGCCCTGGGAACAATCTGTCCCTCCAAGTCCTGCCACGAAAGCGTGTCGATAGGCATCGTATGTATGTCTTTGACTCACTCAAGAGACAGACAGGTTTCGGAAGTGTCGCATTACAGATCGAGACCTGGCGGATGCACAAACATCACGTTAAAACTCTCCGTGCCGACACTGAGATAAATTATAAATACACGGATTTTCAGCGGTCAAATCTCGGTTAATATCTCGTCCCCATCTGCCGCTCCCTTCGTCAACCAGGGGCGGGCCAAACCCGTGCGCCCAGCGCCCACAGAAGCAAAGTGGGGCCTGGCAGGAAGAGGTGTGGGGGCCGGGTACTTTTCGATCAACTCGCCTGTTCAATGCTATCCCCCCCCTGGGAATAATGTTAAAATGTGGGCAAATGTGGGCAAAATTGGGTCTCGTGTGGGTAGTCCTCCAGGGTGTTTATCCAATAAATCAAGGCTTCTTCAGCCTCGAGCAGGGCTTTGAGTGTCTCTCGAACCTTTTACAGCCACCCTTGCCTTCACAACAGACCTACTTTTGGCTCGTTGCTGAGCTCACTGGCAGGGGAAGATAGCCAATAGCAAGAGGTATTTTGTGCTCTCGCTCCATAAAAGCTCACATCTAACATTATTCCCAGGGGGGGGATAATAGTACGGAGATAAAAGTACAGCGTTTTCCGTAAGTGTTATCATAGCACTAGCAAGGGGGGTTAAAGAAAGGCTTTACTGTAAATAGTACTATCTCAAGAGTGCACTGACTCTCTTTCACCTCGCACTACCTGGCCAATTCATACCCTGCTTGCAGACCTGATTATTACTATTTGCTGTAAAGCCACCTGTACCCTTACTACGGAGGTACAGCGGTGAAGTGTTGTCCCCGGTCGTTTTAGTATCAAACATTTTCCCTTGCAAGTCAACCACAACAATAGGAAAAAGTTTGGAATAACTTGTCCCCCAGAATCCCCTTGTCTTGAGAAGTATTCTGGACTTTTTTTTATTGAATTCCCATGAGAATTGGTTGATATCTGGGGTCTCAAAAGTTGAGGTCGGGGTACCCCCCTGTCGACAGGGGACAACACTTAACCGCTGTACCTCCGTAGTGCTACGACAACACTTAACCGCTGTACCTCCGTATTCATTACATGAGGGAAACAAGAAAAGGAGGAAAAGGGGACCATCCCCCAATCCTAGTAAGCCTCCGTAAAGAGACACGCACGTGCTTAGGCTAAGATTGACGATCCCCCTCTTCCCCCTCCCTTCGCCTGAATAATGTTGAATCTGAACATTTGCGGCCGTCCCTCTTTTGAGTGGTCAGAGGCCCTGTCAGCCTTATTGCACAGGCCAAATGTTGGTCTGTTGTAATTGCCAGGTAACTTAACTCTAGATACTCTCAGAGACATAGTGAGCCATGTTAGAGGCGTGAAGTTGTCCACAAATCTTCAGATTCAATTCACACTGTCTCTTTGACGCCGTCACGCCTTGCCGACGCCAAGAGAGGGAAAATAAGTTTCCATTGGCTGGCTCGTCGTCGCACATCCTCCTTACAGAGGTACATCGGCCCGGTGAACTCGCATCCGCCTGCGGGCATTACTCCGGAGAAAAGACTGCATGCCGTTACTCCCGCCAGCCATGAATTTCCACGCCGCACACACTTCATGCCGCACGGTCCGTCCCAAGGGAGATGAACAAAGTATAAGGCTTGACACAGAGGTATGCAACCAGTCAGCGAAAAGACGTTTGAAATACCTTGCAGACAAGGGTTCGAAATACTATGGAACGATCAATGGAGCTGCCCACTCTACGAAGTCAAAATTTGACCAACCACGAAGTTGTATTTATAAGGTAAGGAACAAGCCTTGTTAGATTCAAAGGCAAACCCCGCCGCATGAATCTCTCTCTCTACTCTTGCTTTCTTTAGGGATTCTTACTGATGGAGTTGTTATTTAGGTCATATCAAGTACACTTGCTGAAAGTATTACAAGAGAACTAAGATTTTAATGGGTCACTTTTGTTGAACGTTTCTAAAGGGAAAAGTTCTGCTTTTCGTGGGAACTCTGGATCGGGTGCGGCGGCTCTCTCGTTGTTAGATCAAGTGGCTGGATTTGCAGTAATTCTGGGAATATACCCCACTTCGAACCCCCTCGTGGACCTGGGAAGACAGGCTCGACCTTGTACATATTGTAAACATGAAAACCCCGGCTTGCAAGGTATTTCAAACATAATCCCAGTCAGCATGTGTACTTGTACATACTGCCGCGGGAAGACCAAGCCCGGTGTACGAGGAACGAAAAGGAACGTTCTGGTCGCCTGTGCCGCACAAAACCCTTTTATCTCCGTTGCGTCTTGTTGTTCTGTCAATTGATTCACTTGTTGCCCAATCACTCCATCTTGTCTCTTGAGAACTTCTTAAGAACATTGATTTATCTCCAAACCGAAATTTTCACCAGCAGTGCCTTTGTAATCATGGCTGCCGCCGACGTTCAAGCAACTCCAGCGGAGACTCCTGGCTTGCCAGACTACCTTCTTGATCCCAATGCAACCCTGAAGGATGTTTCGGCCAAATGGAGATATGGTCGAGCACCAGATTACAGCAAAACTCGAGACGTCTATGAGAAGAGTACCTATTTTCCTATAACTTCACACCTCTTCAGACTCCTTTGTTATGTGCTTCCTTCAGTCCCGACTGTGTCTGCGAAGGATTCGATCAGCCAGGAAATAAAGTTTAATCAATCACAAAATGTCCACTAACAATCTCCGCAGCCAAAACCAAATCACACGAAGCCGCCTCTCTCCCCAACCTCGTCGAAAATCTCGTTAAGAACTGGGAAGTCGAAGCTTCCTTCAAACCCGACATCGAAGACTGGCGCACCATCGACCGCCCCAACTACACCTTCGCCATCAACGGTGGGCCCCCGCAGTCTGCCGAACATATGCTCAAAGTCGGTACGTACAATGCCATCATCACAGCCAACGATTTCTACGACCCCACCAAATCGGACTTCGCGTCTAGCCATAAGACGTTCAAACGCATGATGCCGACATTTGCGTGGGAGGTCCTTGAGGTCTATAGTGGGCCGCCCGTTGTGGCTTTTAAGTGGCGCCATTGGGGCCAGATGAAGAATGACTATGTTGGCTTTAATGAGTGAGTGAAAGTTTGAATCAACCTTAATCCATCAGCGCTAATAATGTTACAGCAAAGGGGAGAAGGTTGTAGCCAAGGCTCACGGCGGTCCAATTGATATCCAGGGCATTACCATCGCCAAGGTCGACGACAAGGTGCGTCTTCAGGGTGTGGAGACCTGGTTCGATCCTTTGGAGATGTTCAGACAGATCTCTCCCAATGGTGATGTTACCAAGACTGTTCCTGTTCTGGAACCCGGTCAGGATATCTCTTCGCAGCTTCATGGTGATGAGGAGGATTTGGATGAGTTGGAGGGGCTGCATCTTCGTGGTGGTGGTGGTGCTGATGTCTTGGCTGCGCTTCATGAGGAGATGGGTAGTATGTCTTCTGGTGGATGCCCGTTCATTGCTAGACAATACTGAGGTCCAGTATGAACGAGTTGCACGGATTCAAGATGGCTTGCGAGCCAAGAGTCGGGAATTCGGAGAGATTTCCACTTAAAGGGTCGTTTGGACATACGAGAGTCTGAGCTTTGGAATGGTATTAAAAAATCACTGCTCCTCATTCTGATCATTTCATACTAATGAAATGACATCTGTTACGAGTGAAAGAAGTAACTTTACCGACTGCCCTGTGGTTATCGACAACAATGATGACATTCACGATACTGCGATATATGCCGTATACCTACCTAGTACCCGAACGTTTGAGTCTACTTTCTCTAATATTGCCCTCGTCGTCGCGATCCTCCCCTTTCTCCTCTCTTCATAGCTCTCGTATATTTTCGCCGCCGCTTATTATATTATCACCTTGTATCTCGTTACGCGGTTTTTCTGGTAATAGTTCAAGTCATATGTCGCGCAATCAGCGCCATCATTATGTCAATATATTTAATGAGATTTAGTATATGTTTACGTAAGCATTCTATATATATATATCTTTAGCTTATAGTCCCATGTTAAGAAAGGTAATGCTTAATTTAATTTATTAAATATATTTACACACTTTTTATTTTCAATGATTATAAAAATCTTTTACATATTAAAAAACCTGCTTTATTTTATGTATTATAATTAAGAGCCATAAGCTATAATCACTATTTGATCCATTTCTAAAATTGGATTTTATTTAAGTTTTTTATTTATTAATTTTATAATCATTTTTTATTTTTTAATTCCCTTATTTAACAATCGCTTAATTACTTCAACATATTCATAAACAAAAGCAATATTAAAACATTAAATGCAAACATCATTTATAAAAAACCTAAACAAGAGGCCAACTAATACATTCACTTCAGGTTTAACACAAACATCCTTAAACTTTAGCCCTTAGTTAACCCTAATATAACAAATGCTTACACTTTTACGAAAATGCTCAATTTTATTTCTAAAAGTGTTAAGTAAATTACAATAATAAAAATTACTTAATTATAAATCAATTTTTAAGTTACATAAGCTTAATATAACGTAAATCTTGTTATTTAAGCTATGGCAATAAAAGCTCATTTGAATTTTTAGCTTTATTAATAAACAATACTTAAAGTAAAACTATTATTATTATATTAAATAAAAACAAAATTAAGCAATCAACTTCAAATCCTCTTACTCCTATAATCCTAAGAGCCTCAATTATAGCAATTTCATATAAGCCAGAATCATACACTTTTAATATCGAAAACCAAAAAAAAATCAAATTGCGTGATTTAATAATTCTAAACAATTATATATCTTAAGTTTTAGAAGTGAATTTAAAAAGACATAATATATAAGTATTTTAATATTATTATATCATAGTTTATTTTAAAAAAAAGCGCATAAATATTTAAGCGCTTATTTGTTCTTTTTGCTTTATATTTTAATAAATGGAATAAATCTTATAAGTTAATATTAAACAAAAGTACATAATCTTGTTTACATCTGCAAAAATTTTTAGTGGCAAATGGCGGCCGACGGCGGCTTTTTACGCTTTTAGCGCTTTTGGCTAAAAAGTTATATATTAAAAAAATTAAGAATAAAGCTATATACTAAAAAAAATTCTGCGCCAAAAGCGCCAAATTTTATTTATAACGTTTATTTTAATAATAATAAATTTCTTTTTAAGGATTTAAGTATTTAGGGTATTTAAGGGGTATACTATGGGAATATATATATGTGATTAATTTACCTAAATTAAACTTTGCCTAAAAAAGCTAGTGTACTTATTGGATTTTTATTAGGGTGGAAATTCATAGCGTAATAGGCTTAGCAAAGCTAGTTTATTAGTTATATATGCCATAGTATAACCAAGCTTTAGCTTTAGAGTAAATAAATTGATAATTCTTTTTAATTAATATAGAGATTATTAAGCTTCGGCTTAATTTATCAAAAGGCCGCCAAAAAAAAGCCCCACTTACCAAAAGGCGGCCTTTTATATTAAAAGCGCCAAATTGCTAAAATGGCTGATTTAGCCGATTTGTCGGTGTAGTACCGGTGGATCACGCAGATATATTGAAGCAAAGGAGTCAATATAGTCTTTAGTAAAGTGGGTGGTAAAATCTGTGTATTCTTAAGAGAGTAGGAAAGATCCCTTACTATATACTCCTTCAAATGACCCTTATAACAAGTCCGTTATAGCTTTGATTATCCCCTAAAACTGTCAGATCTATTACTTTTAATAGCCAAGGTATAACCCCTGAAGATTACTATAGTATTATTCAAATGGTGTTCCTTATATAATATAATGAGATTACATAACCCTTGTAAACTAACACCAATAATACTTCTTTTAAAAAGACAAAGAGGAATTCTAACATAATAAAAAAAAAGTAAGGGTAATATAAACTTTAATAAGCCAAAAAGAAATGTTTTATAAAAACAATGTGCTAAAGAGCATAATAATATATAATATACAAAAAAAGAGCTAAAATAATAATAACATAAGAGATATAATATTAAAATTATTAAAAAAAAAATCAAAAAATGTTAAAAAAAAAAAATAAACATAACAACTTATAATACAGGCCTAAAAAAGGTCCAAAATCTATTTATAACGGCTTTATATTAATTATATCAAAGAAATTGTTAATCTAAGGCCAGAAATCAATAATATATAAGTTAAACAAGGTTTATTAATAACCTAAGTAAGGCCTATGGATTTTTCTATTGTCCCCCTATTTTATATATACTCTAAAGATTCCTTAAAAATTCACTCTTCTTTCTTTAATAACAATGAATTACCATTAATATACTAAAATCCATTGATTTTATATTAAAATTGACATAATCTTAACAACCTCTTAATCAATAATTTTAATTTATTAATAATAAGTCAATTATTCCTTAAATTAGTATTCGGACTTGTTTTAAGGCTGTTTTGGTTATATATCTTAATGCTAACAATGACGTAGTGCTAATTCTGGTACTATTTGGCGCCTTTGCGGTTACCCACCGCAAATATTATATCTAATATATCCACGCCTAGGCATATGGTTTAGAATACTCCTGTGTCTTTAATAATACTAAGGTAAAGAAGTGCAGTTATTACATTAAATAAAAAAAGAAATGCCGCCTTATAAATAAATCCCTAAAAATTATCCATAATCTTGGCTCATAAATCAATCATAAATTCTAAAAGGAATCCAAATATATTTCGTATTTGATATAAACGTAATTTCCTTAATTTGTTGACATTAAGTTTAATATTTTAGTTTATACGGCCAACGTTAAACCATTCGTCTTAGCAGACCTTTTTACTGCCATAAAGTCAATTGCCACTGTGTTATTAATTGTTTCAGCGGAGATACTAAAAATAAAAAACCAATTAACGTTTACTTTATTAAAAGAGACTCAGATCCTTTAAGTTAAATTAAATCAGTTTATTAACCTCCAATTAATATATAACTTAATGTGATATCTGATTCTAATCAATAACCGGTTCAAATATAAAACTTAGGTATTTAAATTAAAACAATAGCAATGGCTTTAAGCCATATTAACAAAATAATATTTAATGTTCATGCCTAGGCCATAAAGGCTCAAAGTAAACATAAGGCTCTTACTAAAGCGGGACCTAACAACAAGCGTCCTTGTTATAATACGCCGATAATAAAAATAAAAAATAAAAGTTTAAAGCTATTTATGAATAGCTTATACGGTATAAATAATGTGATGGCGCAAATACTATTGTATTACTCTGCTATATACGAAAAACAATAGACGGGGATGGAAAGAAGGTCAAGAAGAAAAGAAGATTATATATATATGCTAAACCTTAAATTAACATTTGTTCTTAATAGATGACTTATTTTGGTTTAACTTATCTTGATATAACTTATTGATTTGACTTATTTATTAGTTATTGGTATATGAATTATTAATGAGTTATAAATATATAACTCATCCTTGGTATGATTTATTAGTTAGTGAGCCATTTAGTCAGTGATATATAAATTGTTACATTACCTCCCTCTTTAGAAAAGACCTGTCCCTAGATTTTGTAATAGTTAAAGAAAGCCTTTCGGTTTTTTAGCGTTATGGCTTGATTATTGTCAAGCTTATTATAATCGTTTATTTTGTCTTTTCATGTTTTTATTTATTGTTATAATTGCCGTAATGAACCTGGTGCTTTTTTGTATTATAAGTAAAAGTTATAAATTTTATACTAAGGGACTAATCAGAGATTAGTAAGTGATAGCTTTAGTATTTTTTAATTTTAATATAATATTATTATAAATAGTATTATATATTAATAATATTAATAAGTATTTTTTTAATTGTTTTTAAGGTTTTAATATTTTATATTTAAAAGCTAGTATTAAAAAGTTCTATAATATATTTAATAAGAGAATCCCAAATTAGAATTTATTATATAAAACATATTATAAGTATTATTATAAGTATTATTAGCCAATTACAAAAACACTACTTTTGATTATAAACCAATGTTTTCTTGGCTAAGTATTAAAAGCTTAATAGTCGCCAATAACTAACGGCCGGCGAGGTATATTAAACTACTGGCTTTTTCTTAACTTATTAACTAAGTTATTTAATAAGTATTTGGCCCGTAAGTTCTTATGTTGTACAGGCACGGCTGCAGCTCGCCTAAACTGCTCTCTTGGCATTGCACACTTTTTAGATAGGATTTTGCCATTGTATACCGCCTTAAGGGAGCATTTTCCCCTTTTACATTTTTTATTTAGATTTTATTTAATTAATAAACACATTTTATTAATTCAAATGCTCGCAGAGCCTGAGTCTTATTGCGCATGTTAATTATAAGCCTTATGATGAAGCTATTAAGTTAATATTTTTTTATATTGCGCGCAGCCAATTAGATTAAAGCTCCTTAAGTTCTTTGGAGTTTTTAAGGTTTTGCGAGCTACTTGTTGCAGAGTTTTTACCGCTATTTTAATATACCGCTTTTTTAACCCCAATAACCTGTATAAGAACCTAAAAAAGCTATGGATTTAAATCCTTTAGTTGCTTTTGATTTTTCTTTTTTTTCTTAATTCCTTGAATTCTTTGAATTTTCCCTTATGCTTTAAGCTCTTGAAAGCAACCTCTCCATAATAAACAATAAATTCATAGCTAAAAAGCTATTGCTCACTTACGACAAGCGCACTTGGCTTATATGGTTTTAAGCTTATGAAGACTTTTATTGTTTAAATAAGGTTTGAATAGAGCTTAATTCAAATGCTTTTGATTTAATGAGCCCACTAAACACAAAACCAACTGCTTTAATATTCCTTATTATTAAATATAAGATTAATAATACACAAAAGGCCAAAGCAATAATCAAGGCTTAGGTTGCTTGGGAAAGAGATATTAGAAATCTTGAGATTAAGGAAGCAAAGCTTAATAAGGCGAATTATAAGGTAGCGACCTTGGAAAAGGTTGCGGCTAGGTTTAAGCTGCTTTTGATAAAATACTTAATGCTTATGCCCTTTTAGAATAAAAAAGCAAGGAGCTATAAGGCCATTATAAAATGGGTTTAAAAGCATATTAATAATAACGTTTATAGCGCTATCTTTTTGAAAAGCAAAAACACTTATGGGCGCAATTGGATTATTTAATAATTGGTGCAAACCCTTTAATAAGACTATGCTTTTTTAGCATTAAGTGTTTTGATTCAAATTAAGGAGAATTACATTGCAATGCTTTATAAAGCAACTTATCAATAACTTAAGCCTATTATTTGGATTTAGGAATAAAGACGTGCTTATTAAGAAGCGCTTTTTTATAATCTGGATTTTGTGATAAGGGATTTAGCAATTCACACCTTTTTAAAAATAGTAAAGGTTTGATTAGCTCCCTAATGGGCGCAATACGAGTCCGCCAAGCTTTGGAAGAATATTACCTTAGGGAGATTTCACCCAATCACTTTGGTCCAATATAGTATAGTATAGTGTTTGCAGCTTTGGCTAAACGATCGCAACTTGAATTGTTTTTTGAAAAGCCCATTGGGTTATATTTAATTGCTATTTTTAATAGCAGATCAGATGCTTTTAATAATAATAATAGGTCCTCCTCTTTTTTTTGCTTTTGCCCCTTCAAATTGGGTAGCTTTTTTAAGGACTGCGCCTGCGCAATGGGTTCTTATTAATATAAGCCATTAAAATGCTTCCGATTGCGCTATTTCTTTAATGGTTTTATTGGAAACAAATTGCGCAATTTACCTTTAATCAAAAAGATTAAAAAAATACGCTTAAAGCTAGCCATTACTTTTACTAAACTTTAAAGCAAAACAAATAAATGTGGCTAAAAAATGTTCCTTATTTAATAAATCACAGGCTTTTTTGACAACCGCTTTTTTAATTGCTCCCTTTTAATTAATAATATTAGAGCAACCCAATTATTAAAACCTTTGGCGCTAGTATATCCTAAAAAAATAATCTTTGCAATAATCAGTTCTTAATTGCTTGATTTTGCAATGAAAGCAATTAAAATGTATGTTATATGGGACTTTGATTGTTATCTACTTTTTGAAAGCACTTTGGTTAATAACGGAGCCGCAGTTTATTTAATGAACTTAATTAATTTTTTAATTTTTGGCTCCTTTGTGAAAGCAATTATTGACAATATTATTAAGGCTGGTATTTTAAGCCTGCTAGTAAAGGGACAGGGTATTTGCCTAATATTAGGTGCTTTTAATGGAGAGAATGGGCCAAATATAATAGACTTAAAGCTTATTGACATTGCTATTGTTAAGGGTTTTAATGTTAATATTATCTTAAAGGCTTGTTTATTAAAGAAAGGAATTTGGTATAGCGGTTTAGATTGTATTTTGCGCTATAAATTAATAAAAAGCAATGTGGTTGTTAAGAACTTAGAATGCCATGCAAATTTAGCTTTTTTTGAATATAAGCTTGATAATTACTTTTTTGCCCCGTCAATTGCTTTTAGTGCATTGAAATGCCTTGATTTTGGATTTTTAATATTTCCAATAATAATAAGGAGCATTTAATAAGGTTTTTAATTAAGCAGGCATTACCTAAGACCTTAATAAAACATAGCGCACTTATGGCACCTTTGCATAAGGCACTTAGAAAAAGAAGTATTATAAGCATTAATAAAAAATGCTTGCAATATTGAAATTTTAGGCCTTATAAAAGTAAAATGCAAGCAATATGCTTTAGCAATAGCATATTAAAATATTAATTGGCGATTATTTAAAAGAAAAATTACCTAACCTTTTTATTAAATTACCTAGGATTTATTTAATTATTCTCCCAGGTTTGATGAAAGCAATTGGCTTCTTTTGATTAAAGATGAATTTATAAGAGTTTTTTATGGCTTTATATTTAAAAGCAAAGGATTAAACGCAATATTAGCTGCTTTTTAACCTTTTAAATAATGAATAAAATGGCAATTTGGCCTTTTTATTTATAAAATTCGCCAAGATAATAAAACCTTAATTATTAAATTAAATGAAGCAACTTAATTTAAAAAATGGACCTATAAAAGCGGTATTAACCTAGAACTTATGCTATTATATATTCACAAGCTAAATGGGGGAGCAAAGCAAGCAAGCAAGAAAATTATTAAAAAAGCAATTAAAATGCGCTTTGCTATCAATTTCCTTAAATTATTATAGCCTAAAATTGTTTTTGCGGCAATATACTTTTATAATATAAATCTTTTAATACAAAAGGCATTTAAAAGTTTAAATAAAGTGCTTTATCTTTGGTTTAAATAGTACTTTAAGTGATATGACCCAAAATTATTTATTAAATTTACCATTAATTTACGGCCTAATTAAAGCGGGATTTATGCATACGGGTTGCGCGCATACCTATTATTAAAAGATCAAAAAGCGCTTCGCAAAAGGAGAGCTTTTAAAGTCGATTCAAAAGCGCACATCAAATACTTAATTAATTATATTTTATTTAATATATATAAAATCTGGGTGCCTTAATTATAGTGTATAATAGTCACAAGAAATGTTACTTTTAATAAAGCCTTATTCTTTACCTTTTTTAATGTCAAAAAAGCGGCTGGCTAGTTGCGCGCAAGACTTTAAGAAATAGCTAAATTGCTTTAAGAAAACAAGATGGGGGCTTAGGACATTAAGTATATATTAATAAATCGCCTAAATACTAATAATACGCTGCAATTAAACGCTGGTGTTTTTTTAAACAAAAGCAATTAAATAAAGCTTTAAAAGCTATGAAAATTGAGGAGCTTATTAATTTGGGGATGGCAACAATGCCTTTAATTAAATTTAAGTTTATAATCTTAGGGGTGGAGCAATTTCCCCTTAAATTAATAAATTTAAATATTGAACTTTTAGTTAAGCCCTTAATTGACTTAGTGCCTATTAGTGAGAATTTGGGGGTAAAAATATGAAGGAGCATTAAATTTTTAATTTACAAGCACCTTGATTAGGTTTTATAAAGTATTAATATATTAAAATAATTAGCAGCATTAAGCGCAATTAAAAGAAGTGTTTTATGTGATATAACAAATCCCAAAAGATTTGATGTAGATGCAAAGCGCAAATCGATTTCATAAGTTGTTTTATAAGCTTGGGAGCCACATAACTTAAAGCAAAGTCTTAAAAAGTAATAAAAAATATTTAAGAATGTTAAACCTAAGCTTATAAAAGCTTTATTTTAAGCAATTAAGGCTAAGGAGCTTTTTGAGCATAATGATTTTTATAATGCTAAGCCGCGGATAGAATAGCTTTTGTTGCTCCCGGCGAAAGATCAAAATTAAAAGCTATCTAAACCCTTAAAAAAAAAGGGTGCCTTTAAAATCAAATAATAAAGATCGAAAAACTAAAGTTATAAGATAATTAATGCAATTTAATTATAATATATATTTTATTATAATAAAAGAATTATTAAAAGGCGCATTAAACTTAATAAGCAATTGCAAGCATTTTAATGATTTTTTGGCTACCTTTTGGCTTAGTTAAAAAAAAAATGCGCAATAATGAAAAGGATTTAAAAGCAGTTCACGCTATAATTGCAGCGTTTGTTTTTAATAATATTAAAATTCGATAATTAATTGCTTTTTCCAAAATTCATTAATTGCAATTTCCAAAGGCATTATTAAATTGGAAAAACCTTTAACATCACTTTTTTAGGGAGCATTTTAAAGCTGGAGCTATTATGGAGATTATTAATTTGGAGTTGCGCAATTGCTGGAAGGTAATAAAGCATAGCTATGCCTTTAAGCAATTGATTTTTTTAAAATGGGTTTTTATTTATAAGGTAAATTTCAATAATTATTTAATTAAATATTGCTTTTGAGTAATGGTTAGAAGGGACTTATAATTTGAAATTTTTATTTTATTAATATATGCCATAATTTTAGCTGCTTGCTTATTTAAAATTGCTATAATTATAATAGCTTAATTTGATTTGGAAATAAAGCAGTTTAATGTTGTTAATGCATTTATTAATGCAAAGAAAGATGATTTAGCTGCTTGCATGCGCTATTATTTTTTTAATGGTTTTAAATAAAATGGAATGTTAATAGAGGTTGATTGCGCTTTTTATGAACTCAAAGATTTTTTAGCATTATAATATGGCAATTTTATAATAATTTTTTAAATTCTTAAATTGCTTTTTTGTAAGGAGGAGCTTTGTATGTTTATAAATAAGCAATATATAATATTTGTGATGTTTTATGTTAATAATATTTAAGTATTATATTATGCTTTAGCAATTTCAAAAGCGCAATTAATAATAAATAAATTAAATTTGGCGTATAAGCTTATTGGAAAATAAGAAATGGCATGGTTTTTAGGGATTTAAATTATTAAGGATTGATAAGCTAAGATAATTTTCTTAATATATAATAATTATATTTAGAAGGTTGCTTTGCGTTTTGGATTTATTAATGGGAGCTGCTCAAGCATTTTATTATTTTATATGGAATTTATTAAAAATCCTAAGAAAGCAATTTTTAAAGAAGTTAAGGAATATTAAGAAAAAGTTGGTTTAATGCTTTATATTATGATTATATTGCGTGCAAACATTGCTTTTGCAGCTTCAAAGCTTTTTCATTTTTTGATTAATTTTTTAAAGGAGCATTTTATTGCTATTAATTAAATAATTTAATATTTTTTTGGAATCTGATTTTTGGCAATAGTTTATATTTGCCAAATGCGCGCTTTTCATTTAATCATAGCCTTAAATATTTCCTTTGGCAATAATCTTGAAATTAAATGCTTCTTTTAAAGGTATATTATTATGCTTTTTAATGATTTGATTTTATGAAAAGCAGCTTATTAAAATATAATTATTATTTTAATTATTTAAGCAAAGCTTTTTGGGATTAAACGTATAGCAAAGGAGGTTATGGCATTTTAATGATTCTTTTTAAAATTATGCTTAGACATGGAAGCAGCTTGAACAATTTTTTGCGATAATATTTAAATAATTTGATTGATTATTAGGGAAAACGAGCGCATCTTAATCAAGCTTTGCCATATTAATATTTAGAATATGTGGTTATGTTAAGAATATTAAAAGGGTAGTTTTTTAATGGAGTATTTACTTATAGGCTTTATGCTTATGAATGAACTTATTAAAAACTTAAGCCGATAGAAATTTAAAGATTTTATTGCTTTTATTAATTTAATGGATGTATGGGCTTAATTGGAGCAATTTTTTAAAGAAGCTTGTTTTTAAATAGCTTTTGTTTTACACTTTTTATTTTCTTATTTATAATGTTTTTTATGTTTTTTATTGTTTTTTTTTTTAAAAAGCTTTTGATTTTGAATTATTTATATTATTATAATATTTATAATTGCTTTCAAAATCATTTTATTTTAGAAAAACAAACGCAATGCAAGCTATAATAATGAGGGGATATTTTGGGGTGATGAAAAAGGTTCCCAAGTTTTAAAAAAAGCAATTTAATTAATTAAAAGGCTTAGAATAATTTGAATAAAATTATTAAAAAAATTGGCGATTATTTTAATAATTTTAATAATTTATTGCTTTGCAATAGCAGCTTTTTTTTTAAAAAAAAGGCGCACTTGGATTCTATTATTTAAAAAAGCATTAAAAAGATTAGCAGGGCTATTAGTTGCTTTTAAGCTACGCTTAGGAATAAACAAATTGATAGCAATTTCTTTTATTTTAGCCCGAAGGCTAGCAAGCAAATTGGATTGCTTTTTTTCCTTTTTTTTCTTCATATTCTTGTTATGCTTCTCTTTATTTTAAGTCTTTTTATTTATATATAAGAGCAATTGATTAATTGCGTTTTAAAAAATAAATTTAAAATATTTTAATAGAAAAAGCAATTTATTATTAATAACTTGGCCAAGGCTATAATAGCAAGAAGGGCTATTAATATTAATATTAAAAGCAACCCAAGCAGCGCAAGCTGCGGGAGCAGCAGGGATAGCATTACCCATTTTTTTTATTGCTAAATAAGCGCTTTTAAGCTTGATTAATTTTTATATAAGTTAATATATTTAATTATTTTAAATTAAATAAACTTATTTCAAAAAAGGAGCTTTTATTGCTAAAAGCATTCCAATATTTTAAAAATGCAGCCAAAACATTAAGAAAGGGGGGGCAGCAAGCATGATTATTGCTAGCGCAGTTAAAACAGCGCAAGCTATTTATAATATTATAATAAAAGCTTGTGCCTTTGTTTTGGATTGCTTTTTTTATATAATCTCGGCAGGGGACCGATTTCTTTTTATTAGCAACCTTTTTTTTTTTAAACCTAATCAATGGGAGCAGCCTGAATAGCGCGCTTACTTAAGGCTTTGGCCAAGGGTCTTTTGGCTTATAAGCAATTAATTAATTATTTAAATAAGTTTTATATTTTTTAAATCGAATTTATGGGAAAGGAAATAGCGCTTTTGCAAGCAGATTAATAAAGTTTAGCATCCATTTTTGCAAGGGAAGCAATTGATTTGATTATTTGTTTGTTTAATTAATTATGATTGATGTAAATCGAAAGCAAATTAAAAATTGTTTTTTTATTAAAAGCTTAAGATTTATAAATGAAAAGAAGCAATTTTTTATTTGTATAATGCAATTGTTTGCCTGATTTTTATTATTTTTGATAGCTTGCCTAATAGCCAACCACAATAGGAGCAATTCCTATTATTATTTAATTAGGGGGTATATTATATAAGCACGGCTGCAGCTTGCCTAAATTGCTTTCTTGGCATTGCACACTTTTTAAATAGGATTTTGTTATTGTATATCGCCTTAGGGGAGCATTTCCCCTTTTCATATTTTTTATTTAGATTTTATTTAATTAATGAACATATTTTATTAATTCAAGTGCTTGCAGAGCCTGAGTCTTATCGCGCACGTCATCTTATAAACGTATTTTTATTAATATTGTTGTTTTTTATAATTATAATAAGTCGTATATTTGTTTATTTCTTTTTATAGGGTCTTTTACTAATAGGCCCAGTACCTTTTGTAATATAAGTTTAGTTTAAGTTCTTTAGTAATAATAGCCCTTATTTTTTTTATTTAAGACATATTAAGTTATTTTCCTTTTTTTATAACCGCCGACGAGGCCTTTTTATTTATTATAAAAGTAAATTGTGTATATTTTCTCTTTTTGTTTTTTGTTGTTTATTGGAAATCGGCTAAATGTGTGAAATTTCTTGTATTCTACGTAATATATTTGGTTTAGAGGCAACAACAACGTTGTAAGTATAGCCTTTATAGCCTTAATTAAGGTATATTAAAAACCAACTAAAGGTAAAAAAACAACTTTTTTAAAAGAGGCGTTTAGTATATAATAAAAGATTAAGTTTTGGCGTATAGTAAATTGTTCTGCTTTAAGAATATTAACGTTGTTTTTCTTTTTTATCAATAAAAATATAAACGTTTTATTAAAGTCGACTTCCTTTTTATTATCCTAAGGATTTAATAATAATACAATATCTAAGAGAAAAAGCACAGCTATCGATACACAGCGAGGGCTAGTAATATATAAATCTTCTTTTATATTATTATAAAAGTAAAGTTAGTATTAGTTAACATAAAGGCGCTTGTTTATATCTTATTTTAGTATTATAGTAATAGCTTTAGATAAATAAATAAAAAGTAAATAAAGTAAATAAAAGAGTTAAAGCTAACTAAAGTCAAAATCGCAAAAATCACAAATAGGTGTTTTTATATACAATTACAGCGTTAAATAAATTTTATAATAGTTAAAACTTAAATAATATTTTTCTTCTTATTTATATAACTATTATATTTCTTTTTATATTAATATCTCGGCCTTTATTATACTTTATTTTATATTAATATCTTAATTTTTATTATACTTCTTTTTATATTAACATCTCAATCTTTATTATATTCCCTCTTATATTAACTTCTTAGCCTCTTTTTCTTGTTTTGCGAATTCTATGTTTCCCCCTTTTTTACTTTCGGTATCTTTGCCTTCCCCGTTATCTAAAAGGTCTTAATCTACCGGCGCTAAAGTAAAGTTTTCTAATATTATAAACATAAGCATTCTATTTATAATGTTTTTCTCTAAGTTATAATAATAGGACTTTTTTTATAGGCCTTTATTTTTAATTTTCAAACTATTTAATAAAATTCTTTGGCAATTACTATTGCCTTTGCCCTTTAAATATATACATATCTCCATATCTTTTTTTTAGTCCTAATAAGTATTACATTTTAATCCTAAAGTATAAATGGCAAGTTCTATTTTGTTCGGGCAATTAATACGTTTAAAAGAAGGCTTAACTTAGAGAGTTTTACAGCCACTAAAAACCGATATAAAATAATACTAAACAAAAAGGGTAACTTAGATAACAAGGCTTTTTTAATTATTATTTCTTTATGTTCTTTAACTAGGCCTTCTTAAATTCCCCTATTAGTGATTTCTAAGGACTGGCAGTTATTTAGAACGTCCACAAATCAAAGGAATATCGTACGCTTAATCTTGTTAGCTGACTCATCGGCTTTATAAAGCAAAATAGGTATTATAATTTATACTTGCCTTTTTTTATAAAATATAGTTTTTTATAAAATTCTAATTTTGTCCTAATTCTTTTTGATTATTATTGCTTTAATAAACCTGTGAATAAAATTATTCGTTTATCAATTTTGTTTATAAATATTTAACCAAAGCTGTCTTAATTACTTTAGGTATGTTCCGGTAAAGATTATTATAACAAAGGACTTATCCTTATTATTTAAAGAAAACGACCCTTAAATTTATATCACCCTTTTGCCGTATTTTAGTATATTTAATATATTAATATCGATGTGTTTAAAATACGTTAAATTGCCAAGTTAGTTGTACTTAGTATAGTAAAGGTATAAGGCTAGCCTCTAATGTTTGTCCAGTTAAAGGGCGGCGTAAAAGGCCTAATACAAAGGGTTTTGTCTTATTAGTTATTATCTTATAGAATAAAATTTGTTTTTTAGTTAATCTTAGTTTTTATTACCGTTTATTTCCCAAAGGTAATATTTATATATTTCGAACTTAAATAAAATTAGTTTAATTAGACCAATCTCTTATTATTACTTAAACAAGTCAATATTAATAAACCCGTCCCGTTCCTAGTCTTTGATATTAATACCGTTAATTTTATCTTTAAACGTAAGCTAATTATAATCAAAGGCAGCTTTAATATTTAAAAGAACGAATTTATATATACCAAGTTTATTTACTAAATATAGCGGTTTGTTTTTGCACCGGAACTATGTTATAATATTATTAGCTTTCTTTAGATTTCTTACTTTGGTTTAGTGCTTTAAGATATATTAAAGGCATTATTAAAGCGCATTTGCGGACAAAGCTTTTATATAAAGCTTAATTTTCCCGCTTATATTTTTGAAGTATTTATAATAAACATAGCTTATTTTGGTTATTTTTATTAATAACTTTAAAGCTACTATTTTTATAATTAGCGCCCTTTTACTGATTCTTTTTATTTAAATAGCGGCTTTATTTAATAAGTACTTATAATAGCACCTTTTTTTTAAAGGCGGCTTTTTTAATACAAAGCCTTTTTTATTCGCTTTATTTTTAGAGCTAATAACTAGCGGCACCCGCTTATTTTTTTAGCGGAAGTTTAATAAACTGTTAAATGCTTAGTTTTAAGAAGTTGTTACCGAGGGAGGCTTTAAAGGGGGCTTTAAGGGTATATTTTTGAGTTTATTGATTTTAGAGGCTAAGCCTCCTAAATACAGTGGCTTATTTACGGCTACGGGGGGCTTTAGTTTGTAAATAAAGCCAGTAGTTAATAGCCTTAGTAAGCCAATTTATATCCCAATTCGTTTTTGTTCTTATATTATAAAAGGCAACAAATCGGATACGCTACTTGCCCTTTTTACGTTTAATAGCATAATTTCCTTTGCGGTTTTCACCCCTTTCCCTGGCGCTGTAATTTAGTTATATATAGCTTTATTAATACGCGTAACTCTTTTGCCGGTTTTAACCTTTTTTGTTAGTTTGTGTATTTTTTATAATAGTGTACTAAATAGGTTCTCGCTAAATGTTTTTACTAGTACAAAAGTCACTTTACTTTTTTACTTTTTCTTGAGTTTTTCTATTACCTTTATGTTTTTTTTTTAGTTTGATTTGATTTTTTAACCTTTTTTGTTTGGTTATACTTTATCTTGAATTCTAATTTAATCTTTACCAATTTATATACCTTATCCTATATTATATATTTGTAGAATTATTTAATTAAGTCGTTTATAATATCGTATATTTTTATCAACTGCTCTAAGAGCTTTTACTGGCTTTTATAACGTTTAACGGCGTTGACAATAACAATAAAGCTATTAATTAAGCTTTTAATGTCTTCCAGTATTATCTTACGAATTATTAACGCCTTTAATTAAAGCTTGTTTTGGCAATTTATAGCCTTAAATTATAAGTAAAATTAGAATTCAGCAGCGGTATTAAAAGGTTGTTTATTATTAAAAGATTAAAAAAGTTAAGTTTAAAAATTAAAAAAAATTTAACTTTTGTTAACTTAATTCTAAAATTCATTTTTAATTTTAAATTCCTTTGTAAATTCACTTTTTGAATTTACTTTTTAAATTTCCTTTTAATACACCGCCTTTAAAAGCTAAATTTCGCACGCCTTTAACTTTTTTTTTTTAACAAAATTTTTCAAAATTTACTTTTTATAAGTTTATTTGTTTTTTTTAACGTTTTTATTTTTTATATACACATATAAATTAGTAAGGCCTATTAACCAATACTAACTTGCCTTATATAACAACGCCTTCAATACCAATAGCCATTCCTAAGCTATTATATACTCTTTAACACTAATAACTATTCTTAAGCTATTATATACCTTTTAATATCAATAGTTATTTTTAAGCTATTATATACCCTTTTTTAATACCACAATCCCCGTAATATCTTACTTTCTTTTAATATTATAACCCCTGTAATATCCCGCTTTCTTTTTATATTATAATCCTTGTAATATTCTATTATACCCGCTTATAATTGGGGCCTATTTATAAGTGTTATTCACGGCTACCGTTGATTTAACCCCTTGATAAAATCAGTTATTGTGTTATTGCTTTTGGCTCTATTTTTTAATAATAAGTACATTTAAGATTATATAAGTGATTTTTATATTAAAATGGCTATATTTATTATCCGCTTGCCTTTTAATAATTAAAAAAGAATTTATAACTGCCTTTTTATATTACCTTTTAATAAAAATATAAAACTCCGTAGTATACCCCACATTATTTAATTCGGCTACTCTTTTTTATTATTAAATAGCCTAGTTTAAAAAAAGTATAAATATAAGTTTTGCAGAGGCAATACTATAACAACCGTTTTTCTTTTAAAGCTTACCAATATTTTAAGGTATACTAATTATAACGCTTAGTTTAAACGCGTATTTAATAAAGAGGGTTACCTTACCGCCGTTACCTTAGCCGCCGGCCCGTTTATAGTAAATCCCGCTAGCGCCTTTATTAACAGTATTGCCGCTATTATAGCCGGCCTTGTCTTTTAACTTATTTATTGTTTTAGAGGATTAGTTGCACCAAGTATTAATTTTATTAATATGACCTGCTATTATAATAATTACCCCAACTAGTTTTATATTAATAGCTTTTATAATTTCCCTTTGCCGTTGACGCCATTTTCCTTGGTTTTATTAATAAAAATAAGCGTATTTATTATATTTCGGCCTTTTAGGTTATTATTATCTTATATAAAAAAAAGGTTTCTTAAAAAGCGTTGGAAAACGGCAGTAACAATACTGCTAAAGAAAAGAGCTTTAATAAAAAGCGCAAAAGCAAGGTTATAATTATGGGTAAAGCCATAAGCAAGGGCAAAACAAATAAACCTATAGTTGCAAATAAGGCTAAGCGCAGTACGGCTATTATAGGCGTGGCTTAAAAAGCCTTTGCTAAAAAAAAAGCGCTTATAACTTTAGGTTAATATTATTTAAAAACGCCTACTTAATACGTAAATCCCTTTGCCCTTTTTGCTCTCATTTTCTTTCGTTTATTTTATATTCAATAGTTTTATGATTAATAAATAAGACTTTAAAAAAATTGATATTATGAATTATTATTACGGTAAGAACGACCTTTTGAATAATAATAGAATAGAAATTAATATAATATAATATAATTACTATAGTAGTTGAGGGCATTACAATTGCGTCTTAAATATTAAAGGGCAGTTTTATACTTAAGATATTAACTTAAAATATTTTGTTTATGGCGTATGCTTTTAATTAAATAAGATTAAGTTAAATGTCTTAAAAGCCAATGCCTAAGCTACGGCTAGTAGCGGCGATATTAGCGCTCATAAGGGTAGTAGCAATTGTATTTACAGGAACAACAATGGTATTATAAAGGCCAAAGATTATAAGGGTAATAATAATAATACTATAAAAGCCAAAGACTATAAGAATAACAGCGGCTATAAGGGTAATAACAGCTAGGTTTATAAAAACAACGGTGGCATTTCGAAGGCTAAAAATAATAAGGACAATAAGTTTAAAAATCTGTGATTAAACGATTAATATTTTTAAGTATAAGCAAATTTTTATTAAAAAGCCCCTTTCAACTAAAAGGGGTTTATGATTTTAAAAGCCCAGCTTTTAAAATTAGATTTATACAATACTAGCAATGTATTATATATGCCTTTTGTACGCATTTTAAATAACCCAAATAATAAATAAAATAAATAAATAAAATAACTCGGCTTTACTTTAAATTTTAAAATAATTAAGATATTATATTCTAAGCCAGCTTTTAAAGCCTACGCCCTTTTAAAGCGTAGCCCGCCGCCTGACCCTATAAGTTTAAAAGGCCCGCGATTTTAAGGGCCTAGCCTTTAAAATGAAATTTATATAATATAAGTAACATACAATATATTGCCAAATTATACGAAAAGAGAGATTTTATTTTAAATTAGTATTTTAAGTTATAAATATTACACAATTAAATTCTTAAAAATATAATTTGTTTAGTAATTTTATAGGTTTAGGATATTATGTTTTTTAACTTGTTCAAAGTCAAATAGGGACTTAATAAATAGCCTAAACAACTTTTTAACGTAAAATATGGCAATATATAAAAGGCCAATAATATACTCCTTTTTTGCAAAACTAATTACTGCCTTATTAAAAAATATTCTTTGGCTTTTATATATAATTATTATATATGCGATTTAGAAAGAGAGCTACATTCGATCGTAGGCGCTGTTTTATAACAAAAACAAGTAATAGGCTAAAAACACCGGGGTATAGCCAGTGTTTTTGTAAGTCGGGCCAATATAGCCCTCCCAATAAACCAGCGCCCCCTTAATATAATTTATATAAAAGTTTGCGCCGGCTTCTTAAAACAAGTCCTTTATTATCCTTATTATGCTATTTACAAAGCCTTTCGTAATATAATTATTATTTATTAATATTATATATACCCTAATATTAAAAATAAGCTTATTTATTAAGCCTTTGGCTTTATTTGATATAATATTGCGTATTCTTAGCCCTTTATTTATTATTAAATATTCTTTAAATAAAACGCCAAATACTTTAAATTAATTATAATTATATAAGCGTACTTCTTTTTTAATATAATAAATATAAATAGCGTTTTTAAAAGCGTTTAACTCTTAAAAAAAGATTTATTTAAATGTAAATATATAACAGCCTTTAACTTTTATAGCTAAGATCTTATATTTAAAGCTCTAAAAGTAGTTACTAAAAACTGATTGTGGCGGCGTTTTCTTTTGGTTAATATATAATTTACTTAAAATAAAGCGTATTTTTAAAAAGGCAATAAAGAGCCCGTTTTGCCTTTGCTTTTGCTAAAATTGTAATATTTTTATATAAGGCAACGCCGATAATAAAAGGGAACTAAAAAAAATCTTTATATAACCATAAGTTTATTTCTTTAAATAAAAAGTTGACACTAGGTTTTGCTTACTAGTAACAGTATTTAATTATAGCTAAGATCTTTAAATTAAACATAGATTTCTCGTTTATAAAAATACTAGGGGACTAATCAGAGATTAATGGGTGACAGCTTTAATATTAAAAGTAATAATATTATAACTAATATTATAACTAATATTATAACTAATATTATAACTAATATTATAACTAATATTATAACTAATATTATAACTAATATTATAACTAATATTATAACTAATATTATAACTAATATTATAACTAATATTATAACTAATATTATAACTAATATTATAACTAATATTATAAGTATAATAATAAGTATTTTTTAGTTTTTAATGCTCCGCAGGCCCTCCGGGGGCCCTCCATGGGCTCTGTAAGGCCTGTGTATTAATAATAATTATATTAAAAAAGCCTTTTGTATTAAACTATAAACTATTGAACTATTAAACTATTGAACTATTAAACTATTAAACTATTAAACTATTAAACTATTAAACTATTAAACTATTAAACTATTAAACTATTAAACTATTAAACTATTAAACTATTAAACTATTAAACTATTAAACTATTAAACTATTAAACTATTAAACTATTAAACTATTAAACTATTAAATTTGATAAATATTTTAATAGGTATTTTAATAAATACTTTAATAAATATTTTAATAAATATTTTATTTTATAATTTACTTAATAGTTTAATAAGTAATATTATATATATATTAATTTAAATTTAAATTATAATAATAATATTTTTATTTTTAATATGTTCTTTTTATTTTAATAAGTTTTATTAATTATATTTCTTATAAATAGTCATTTATTAGCTTATATATTAAAATAAAATGAAAATTAGTTTAATTATAATTATATGATATTCTTTTAATAATTAATACTTTTATAATAGTATTAGTTATTATAAATCTGAAGAAGCCATTTTAATGAGTTAATTAGGCTGATTTTCAAACAGGTTTTATTTTATATTTTCTTTATAAACTCATAATGATATATGACTTTTAAATATTAATATATTTAAAATATTATTTTAATAATTAATATTTTTATAATTATATTAATTATCATAAATTCGAAAGAGCCATTTTAATAAGCTAATTAAGTTGATTTTAAAACAGGTCTTATTTTATATTTTATTCTAAAACTTGTAGTGATACACGACTTTTAAATAATAATAAATCTAAAATATTATCTTACTAATTAATATTTTTATAACTATATTAGTCATCATAATTTTAAAAAAGCCATATTAATAAGCTAATTAAGCTGATTCCAAAAATGGTTCTATTTCGTATTTTAATTAAAAACTCGTAGTAATGTACGACTTTTAAATAAAATTTCTTTAGAAATATATTTTTAATAATTAATATTCTTATAAGTATCATAATTATTATAAATCTAAAAAAGCCATATTAATAAGCTAATAAAGCTGATTTTAAAACAGGTTTTATTTTGTATTTTAATTAAAAACTCGTAATGATGCACGACTTTTAAATAATAATAAATCTAAAATATTATCTTACTAATTAATATTTTTATAACTATATTAGTCATCATAATTTTAAAAAGGCCATTTTAATAAGCTAATTAAGCTAATTCTAAAACAGGTCTTTTTTTATATTTTAGTTAAAAACTCATAATATTACACAATATTTAAGTAATTCCTCTTTAAAAGTGGGGCTTTTTAAACTTCCGGCACTCCCGTATTCCCGCATTCTTAAAGTTTTGTTACATATCGTACAATCAACACCACTTCTATTATTATATTTTAAAACATTATATAAATCACGTTCTAATCACGACGCAGTCAAAGCTCGGTCCACGTATTTATGACCAATTAGAAGAAGGCAAAAATTAAGGGAATTTTTCACTACTAGGAAAATCAACCTAGTGTAAAGATTTACACGTGTTAAAGTAATGCCTAAGGCTCCTAAGATTCAACAAAACGTAGAGACAGCTAAAGCTGTCAATAATAAACGTCTTTAAATTTGGCCTAAATATACCCTAAGATACCGGGGGAATTATTTATTGCTTTACTTTTAATAAAAATCTTAAAAAGGCTATAAAAAGTATTTTCGTATATTTTATACATAATAACCCCTATTAAGGCAGCCTTAAATATAAGATTATTTTTACCCGCAGCCGTAGTTATTATTTAAAGCTTAAGGTTAATTGTTTTAATAATAAAAGTTTTATTAATTCTTGTTTTATTATTGAATTAATTGAATATTTAAGGGGGCTTATTTTTTACGAAAATAGCCGCAAAGTGGTTTATGAACTTAATATAGAATTTGGCCTATTTACTATTTAAGCGCGCAATATTATAGCTATCGCTAATAATAATTGTCAAATTATTAAATTACGCCTTTGCTTTTTTTATCTTAAGCTAATTTTTATAAATATTATATTTCTTAACGTAGCTAAGCCAGCCCTCCTTTAAATTCATAAGCCGGCGCCTTAAGTCGTCAAGATTAATTATAATGACTTTGTTATTATAAGAGTTATAACAAGTGTATTGTTCTTAATTAATAAACGCCTTAAAAGTTTAAAACGGCGTTAGTTTAAACTTTTTTTTTTTAAATATTGTCAAAAAAGTCCGGGGGGTTATAATAATCGCGATTTGAATAATAATAAAACTTTAAATATATATTATAAGTTTGACTAAAGGTGTTATAATTTTTATTATATATTATAAAAAGCTTTTTAATAGCTTTATAAAGGTAATAAAACATAAGTTTGACTTAATAATAATTTTTATATTTATTAAAAACGGCGAAATTCTTATAGATTAAGAAATAATTAATTACCGTAGGGTTTTTACCGCGTATAAAGCCTTTGCGTTTAAAGGCTTAGTAGTTGAAATATTACAGCTAGTTTAAAAGAGTAACGTTATATAAGCTCTTTTTACTTTTGGGATTTGTAATATGATTTTGATATTTTTAGATTGATGATTAAAAGACTTTTATATTATCGGCCTTAATGGTTATATTAAGGCTAGTATCTTTGTTTGGGCGGCAGTTGTAACTTATAAAAACCCGGCTTAATTCTTATTATAAAAGGCTAAAAATGACATAGTAAACTCTTTATATAAACCAGTCCTTTTTACTAATTAACTTATTTAATATTTTTATAATAAGAGAAAAAATTAGAAAGGCGGAATTAATATGTTCTTTGATTTGGGAAAAAAGCTTTTTATATATAAGTGAGGATTTTTCGGCTTTTAAACAATACTTATTATAATATTTAAATAAGTTATATAAACTTGTGGACGGCTATATGTTTGTATTTGCTATTTACCCTAAAATAAACAGAGGGCAAAAGGGGTTAATGCTTTCGGCGTTTTATTAAGGCTTAAACTAATAATGTTTAAGATTTATTTTATTATCGTATAATATTTTAGCAGCTAAAGGGCGGGGGTAATAGAATCGGTACATCGTGACTTTGGTTTTTTTGTTTATATAAAAGCAATAGGCGTGGCTATATTACTAATAAATTTAAAATCGATTAATAAAAGCTATAAATTGATTTTTAGTATTTTTGATTTAATAAAACGGGAAAGATAATAGGTGTTAAACATTAGGACAGCGCGCTAGGGCAGGATTTTGTATTATAATCTTGTTTTTCTAAAAGTCAATAAATTTAGCTATTTCCTTTAAAGTTCAAAATAACATTTTTGGGCCGCCTTTAAACTAGAAAATACTATATATATACCCACTACCGCGATTTTGCCATTTTTATTAGAACCAAAAGTTATCATAAAGAAAGGAATATTTAATGACTTTTTTAAAAAAAGCTTTAAAGCAAAAATAGACATAACCAGTAATAATATAAAAATAGTCTTGAACGTTTTTTTATATAATATTGCCTTTCTCAAGTACTATGGCGATTTTTTACTCTTTATACCAAGGTATGTGTTATTATAAGTCGTCCTATTATATATTTATAATATTAAATGTTTTAAAATTAGCCAAATTGTCCTTATGAAATTTAACCAGTGCCTTAAAATTATAGCAGCGCTTTTTCTAATATAATCTAATTTCGGGAATATCTTGCCTTTAGCATATAATACGCAATAAAAGAAAAAAGTTCTTATTTAACTGCGCTTAAAGCACCAGTAAGTTTAATTTAATAATGCTAATGTTTGATTTAACGAAAAATTGCGCTTTATTAGTTAACTTAAAACATATAAAAAGGTTAAAAACAAAAAAGCGAAATTGCGGGTAAATGTTAAATCGACTGTATTGCGCAACAAGCTCCATCATTATGTCAGTATATCTAATAAGGTCTAGTATATACTTACGTAAGCATTCCATGTATATATTTCTAATTTGCAGTCTTATTCAAAAAAGGGTAATACTTAATTCAATTTATAAAACACATTTACACATTTCTCATTTCTAATGATTATAGAGATTTCTCATACTTTAAAAGACCTGCTCCACTTTCCGTATTATAATTAAAAGCCATAAACTATCACCTTTACTTAGTACATATATAGAATTAGACTTCATCTAAAATCTCTTATTTATTAATTTTATAATCCTTTTTTATTCTTAATTTTTTAATTCTTTTACTTAATAATTACTTGATCATTTTAACATATTCACAAACAATAGTAGCATTAGAATACTAAATATAAATATTGTTTATAAGAAACCTAAGCAATAGGCCAATTAATATACTTATTTTACTTTTAGCACAAATATTCTTGAATTATAGCCTTTAATTAACCTTAATATAACAAATACTTGCACTCCTGCGGAAGTTTTTAATTCAATTCCCAAAAGCGCTAAACAAATTACAATAGTAAAGATTATTTAATTATAAATCAATTTTCAAATTACGCAAGTTCAATATAACATAAACCTTATTATTTGGGCTATAATAATAAAGGTTTACTTGAATCTTTTAGCTTTATTATTAAATAATACTTAAAATAAAACTTTCACTATTATATTTAATAAAGTAAGGCCAAATAATTAATTTCAGATCTTCCTGTTTTAATGATCTTGAGAGCCTTAGTTATGGCGGTTTTATACAAGCCAAAATCATACACTTTTAATGTCGAAAACGAGGAAAAAAAATGGAAATCAAATTATGCAATTTGGCAACCCTAAACAATTGCGTACCTCAAACTTTATAAATAAATCCAAAAGATCATAGCATATAAATACTTTAATATTGCCATATTATAGCTTATTTTAGAAAAGCACATAAACATTTAAACGCTTATTTGTTTCCTCTGCTTTATGTTTTAATAAACAAACTAAACCTTATAAGCTAATATCAAATAAGAGTATATAGCCTTGTTCGCCTAAACAAAAAAAGAAAAGATTAACCTAATCAAATAAATCATAATACATTAAGCCCTTTTTTAAAAGGCCAGATTATATAAAATCATTAATATTGGGGGATCTCAAAAGCTCACAAACTTCTTAATTATTATTAAATAATTTAACAACAAATAATCCACTAATTAGTATTAAAAGATTAAAAAAGCCAATAAGCTTAGAAACCCTTTTTCATACACTTTAAAACAACTATACCGCCTTTTTTATACCAATAAAGTGGATCTAACGTACCGCGAACTTATTAGTAACAAATCATATATTAATTATTTTACCACTTTTTAGGGAAAATCAAATAATACAGGATTTGAGAATAAAAGCTTATCCGAGGCCTAAAGTAAGAAATCAAAAAGTATATTAAATTAATAAGCTTTAGAATGGTTTTACTTATATTTTAAAAATCTACATAAGTAGTCCCCCAGCTATTATATAAAACTCTAACTTATTATTTATAAAAAAACCTTTGAGACTCTTCCTAATGGATTACCTAGACTAATTTTAAAACAAAATAAAAATTAAGCTAAAGAAATTTATTAATAATTTACAAAAAACGAGTGGAAAAGCTTATAAAGCCAATTTGGCCAAAACAAGCTATTGCTTTTATTAATCCAGGATTTGATCAAAAAATTAAAAAACTTAAAAAGCTTAAGGAAACCTAAATCTAAATTCCCAAATAATATCTCTAACAAATTAGCGGGATTAAAAAATAATGCGTTTCTAATACTCTTACCAAATCTTAAGAAAAAGGCCTAACTAGGAGTTTACTCTTTTTAGGGAAATGCCCCATACTTTCTTTTTAATTTAATACTTTTGGACAATTATAAAGCAATCAACTTAATTAATAATATTTCGTTTTTAAAACCTAAATCTTTTATTAAAGCAAAGCTAAATAATATTATGAAAGCAGGGAGCAGCTAGCTTTCTATTTTGGGGCGCGGAACGCAAATTATAAAAAACGCTTTAATAGGTAATAATAATCAAACATATAATCTTACTTTTTATAATATAACTGTTGTAAAAGGATTTTATATTAATATTATTTTAAAAGCTTGTTTGTTTAAGCAAGATTTTTGGTTTTATAAAATGGATTATATTTTGCGTTGGGGCAATAGTAGTAAGCTTATGATAAACTATCTTGTTATTTATTAATTAAAACACCAACAAAACCTTGTATTCTTTAAATATAAAAAACGTTTAAATTACTTATGCAAAGTCCTCTTAAGCTTTGTAAGAATTGTGATTTATGCAATTATAAAGCAAAAGCTTAGATAAGTATTAAAGCCAACCCAAAAACATAAAAACCCTTGATTAAATACGGAAACAGTATGACATTTGTGCGCCGGTCACTTAGGCCTAAATATATTAAGAAAATTAATTAAATCAACCAGGAATATCAAAATAATGGATAAAATTAGATGTTTAAAGTATGAGTAATGTGCGCTTACTTATATTTCCAACTCTAATTTTGCTTACCCGATTTATTGGCAATCACTATGTTTATTTTGAAGAATTATATAAGATTTTTTTGATTATTTGGGTTGTTTTGGAGGTATGTTTTGGCTATTGGTGTTTAAATATAAATATAGTGGAATATTAATTGGATATGCTTTACGCTTAAAAGAGTATAATGAGGTTTTTGAATATATTAAAAGCTTTGAATCTTAGGTTTAAAGGCAATTTGGACTCTTAATATATAAAATCAAACATAATTAAAAAAAGGCTGTTATTATAATTAGAGGGTTTAAGAGATATAAGGAATGGGTTTTTAAATTTAGAATCAAACTTAAGCTTTTCCTAATTACAACCTATGAGCTAAATAGCGGTACTAAAAGGGCTGGCCAAGAGGCGATTAATAAAGGAGTAAAAATGCGGTTAGAATCTAATTTCCTTATTAAATTGAACATTAAATACGTATTTGCGGGTATTTACTTATATAATAGAAGCCTAAGGCATATAAATAATTGGTAATCACCTATTGAGGAAAATGATAAGTAGTTTTGCAATTATTTTTAATGGTATAATCTTGTATTTATTGCCAAAATCATTGTTGATTTTAGACTAAACTAAAATGGAATTTATGTATTTAAATATAAGGCGTATGTATTAATAATAAAATAAGCATTAAAAAAAGACAAGAAAATATTCAAAACCAATGCGCATATATATATTGGATATTTAATAAAATATATTGTTTTAAATATTTATAAGATTTGGGTGTTACGCCTTAATAGAATCATTATTATTCATAATGTGCGATTTAATAAGGAAAGCTTTTATATCTTTTTTAAAGAAGAATAGGGAATTTTAGTCTTGGAAGTTTAGTCGATTTGCGAGTTTATTAAAAAAAAGGAGCTAATTGGCAATTAGATTGGAATTTTTGAGGCAAAAAATAAAACTATTAAAAACAGAATATTATAGGAGAAAGTATATCGGAATCTTTTTTAAAGACTATAGAATAGTAAACAAAAGCTTTTGAGATACAAAATTTGGGGGTAAAAGATTATATTAAAAATTTTAGTACTTAAATTGGACTTTTGATTTTAAAAACAATATTTATCCCAAATAAAAACGCGCAAAAAGCAAAAAAGCAATTGTTAGGTACGTTAAACCCAAGGCCTGATTTAGGTATAAATTTAGACTTAAAGGCATTTTATTTAAGTAAGCATATATAACTCATTAATTAGGCGTTAAATATACCTTAGAATCAAATAATAAATCTGCTTTAAGTATTAAGACTTAAGGTTCAAATCTTGTTATATAATTTAAGTATATATTAAAACATATTATCCCTAAATTATAAGAAATCGGAATTCAAATTTTTTAAATTAATAAAAATATTGATGTGCTCTCAAACTATAACGACTAGAGTTTAGCTAACTAAACCAAAATCCTTGAGTACTTAAAGCAAGCCATCAAAAGTTATAAAAGAAAAAAGGAAATAATCCAAAAGACATACTAAAATATTTATTATATTTAACACAATTTTTAAAAAAACAAAATTCTAATAAAAACATTTTAATTTTAGGGGTATTTATAATCTTAAGGGTAATATATTTAAAAAAAAGCACTCTTTTAATCTACACAATAATCTCAAATCATATATAGATCCTATGCTTAACGAACTAATGCCTAATCAGTATATATCTTCAAAAAAATAAGAAAAACTGAGACAAATAATAAAAACAGTATATATAATAATCACGGCAGCCATTTAAGCAAATCGCCTAAAAGGACAGCTTTTACTAAAAGGGAAAATCCCACTTTCCAAAATCAAGATCTAAAATCTTTTGCCAAAACCCAAAAAATAAAATAATCTTAAGAATTATCTAATAAAAACGTGGTTTATTAAAAATGCTTATTTAAAAATGGGTAACATAAACAAATATAAATATTAAACGCCGAAATATTTCAACTTAAATATTATATCAACGCTTATACCGCTTATATAAGTATTTAAATATAAACCCAATAAGAACGAATATATTTTAAAATATCAATTACGCATAATAATACGCGAAGATCTTTAAAGCAAATCCACAATCATTTTAATATACGCAAGTACCCTAGCAGCCAAATCATTCAAAATAACCATAGCGCTTGTAGCTAAATTTAACTTAAAAGTCAAGTGCTTTAATATAATTAATACATTTATTAACGCTCTTTAAAATATAGACAAGGAAATAGTATATTATAAATTCCCTCCCGGATTCTAAGAGCCAAAAGAAATACTATGGATTAATTGTACACTTTATAAAATATACGATTTCCCCTATTTTTAATATAAGCACATTAGCAAGATTTTAATAAGTCTGGGGTTATTTCCCTATTTTAAAAAGCCTTGCATATTTATAGACCTTAAACACAAAATTTTGGTATTATTTTACGTTAACAATATTCAAATACTCTTTTATTAAAATAATATAAAGCTTAGCAAAGAATTTATTAAAAAGCTTAATTAAGTATATAATATACATAATCTTAAAAATATTAAGCAATTTCTAAGAATTAAAATAATACGCAACCAAAAGCGCAAAACTATTTTCTTTATTTACAATTAATATATTAAAAAAATTACTTATAAGTTTAAACAAACAAATGGGAAATATCCCACAACCTCGCTACCTCAAATTAAGCTTATAAAATCCAATAATCAAACATCAAAAAAAGTCATTAAAGCATATCAAAAAAGGGTTAAATCTATGTTATATACAATAATCGTTGTTTAACTAAATATTACATATACCGCAGCCCTCCTCTCACAATTTGCCACAAACCCTAAACCAAAGCATTTCATAACTATATATTAGCTTATTTAATACCTATTTAAAACGCGCTTTCTAGGGATTATATTTAAAGGCAATTAAATATGAATTATATTTATTGCTTTTAATACTTCATTTGCAAATAATTCTAAAACAAAACAATTATTACAAAAATATATAATCTTAATATTTAATAATTCAATGATCTAAAAAGCATTTCAATAATTTACAATTATAATTTCCACAATAAAAGCGGAGTTGTTATTTCTTAAGCACACGGAAAAAAAGCCATAGCGCTTTAACGATTTTTTAAGAACTTATCTTTAAACATTAGCAAAACATAGGAGATCTTTTATAATAATTAGCAAATAATTAGGCTTATAATGAATAATAGCGAAAGGATTATTACTAAACTTTACTATGTAGATATTTAAAATATGTGACTTAAACAAGAATTTGTTCAAGGCTTCTTTAAGGTTATATACTTACTAATAAATAATATGCATGCTAATAGGTTCATAAATTTTTTATTTTATCAGAAATTTGAGTAATTCAAAGCTTTTTTAAATTTTGAGAATTATAAATCTCAAGTTAAAGAGCTTTAAATATATTTATTAAAAGCATATTAATAATTTATGCGTATTTTTCATTTATTAAATTAATTTTTCTAATCTTAACAAATGGGTATCCTTTATTTTTTTAAACAAAAAAGCAAAAATCCAATGTGAAAAACCGCAAAAGAAACCCCAAGCCTATATAAAACCTAACAAAAACTTACTCAAAAGTGCAATATTCTTATAATTCCTTTTAACAAATCCGCTAACAACTAATCCTTTTAAAAGATCTTCCCAGCAACGGTACCAGTTTTACCAGTAATATTATTATTATTTTCATTCTTTTTTCCACGCCTAATACCAAAACAATAAAACCTGATTAGTAAAATCTTAATTTCCTTTTTATTTTCTTTTTCTTTCTTACTTTTATTATTTAATTTACCTTTTTTTAATAAGGTTTTAAAGATTATATAAATTGCGCGGATATTTTATATAATATTAATAAAATATTTATAAAATTTTCAAAAAGGCTTACTAAAAAAGAAGAGTTATTTTCAGCTTTAAGGAGGGAGATCAATTGAATATTGTACTAAAAGATCTAAAAAAGAGTAATATAACAAATATGCCTAAAGGTATAATTATAATAACGCAAACTAATAAAAACGGTATTGGCAAAGAATTTGCTTTTATTATTGTGGTTATATATGGCAAAACAAATATATAGGAAATAAGGCTTAGCAAATTATTGATTTACAAGTATATATTAATATTTACTTAAAATTATGTAATAAAAATAAACATAAAACATAATTAAGAAATATATACTATGCTTATGCTTAATAAATAAGGTCTTAAATCTCGAACTATGCTTTAAGAAAATGCAAAACTTATAAAAAGATTTTTGAAAATGCGAAAGTGTGTCCAAAATGGATAATAAAAATATAATTAAATGCTTTCGATTTAAGCTTTTATTACTTAAATGCTATGATTTTCCCGACTTCTTATTAATAAATATGTAGGCATCATTTTTATCAATTACTTCATGTGCTTTGCCTTTGCCTTTAGGAGTTTGGGGAATAATAACCTAGGTAAAAAATAAGGTAAAAATAAAAAAAAGGAAAACAAAGCAAAAGGACATAAGACGTTTATGAGGAATAGGAGCTTAAATGGGAAAAGGCATATAAGCAAAAGCGGAAATTGCATTAAATTTGCCACTAAATGCAAGACAATAATAAGAGGATAAAATAAGTGAAATATCATCAAAGTTCAAATAAAAGGGATTTTCTGACTTAAAAAAAAGGAATTTAAATGTACAACCTATTGTATAAGAGGTAGCGTAGAAGAGGATGTTTAAGCAAGTTTATTCTTAGAAGTATTCATTTGTGATTATATTATTAGTTATCCCAGTGCTTAAAGCTAAAAAGCACAATATATAAGACATATAATAAAAGTAAAACAAAAACAAAATATTCACTTGGCTAATATAAAGCTTATAATACTTATTGCTTATTTCCTTGGCTAACTTAGGAAGCATCTTGATAATATAGATCATTCAAATAATATGTGTGAAAATCAAAAAAGAAAAAAAAGAAAAGGCAAAAGACAAAGGTATAAGTACAAATATGTGTAATATTAATATTAAAAGAAAATTATTATTTATTAAAACAAACACTCTTTTTATAATTGTTAGCCTAATGGGCGCAATTATTCAATTATTGGCCAACGCGCTTGGGCTATTAAACAATACACCAATTAATATGTAACGTATAACAAAATATGAAATAAATCTCAACTTAGCTAATAAATGAGTATAATTCATTTTTATTTCTCATAAACTTAATTTAAAACAATTACTCAAATTCTCAAATTACCTAATCACAATATTAACTATATAAATCCGATCTTATTCTAATATTGGAAATACCCGCGCAAAGCCTTATTATCCTGAACTTAAATCAGGTACTTGGAATCAAATAAAACAATAATAATACACAATCTTTTACTTTTTTTACATTAAATTTATAATTATATATCTTTTTATATATTTTAATATATTGGTTTAATATGCTTTGATCGCGTATTTGTTATTTATTTTCATTTATTATACTTTACATTTATTATTAAGTATCATGTTTATATTAGGCGTATTGATTGTTTATATCACGCGATCTTATCACGTGCATTGGCTACGCACTTATGTATTTTCTTTCTTTTGAATTTACACAGCGCCTACACACAGTCATGTATATAATTTATAATAAGTGCATTGTGACCCGAGGTATATAATTGGTATAATTGTCCTTCTTAGCTACAATTGCATATTACGCATTGAGGATAGCAAGCTTTTAATCCTATGAATAATATCTTATCATAAGGGTATATTGCACAATAAGCTTTATTATTATGTTAGCATATTTAATGAAGTCTAGTATATATTTGTATAAACATTCCATATATATATCTCCAGTTCATAATCCTATTTAAAAAAAGGTAACGCTTAATTTAATTCATAAAACACACTCACACACTTCTCACTTCTAATGATTATAAAAATCTCTCACACCTTAAAAGACCTACCCCACTTTCCGTATTACAGACTGTTTTTGTACTTTAAGAGGTTCTGGCCGTATTTAGTTAAGGTAACTGCGCGAAGTTAAGGGCTAGTTAAATTACTAGCGCCGTTAGGAAAAAGAATAGGGAAAGCCATGAAAAAGATGCGATTATTTTATTAAAATTCGGAAATAAAGATTAATCAATAGCTAGAAATATTAATAGTAATTTTTTTATTTTTATTTGATATTTTTACTAAAAGTTTGTTTGTTTTGGTAGTGTTTTCCTCGGTTGAGGGGACTATGGATTCTTTTAAGGGAAGGGTAAGAGTATTTTTATTTACTTTGGTATTGGCGTTTTCAGTAAGGTTATTACCCGCGCCGTTGATATTTGGTGAAATCTCCTTTTCGGCGATAGGAAGAAAGTAGGAGAAATAAGAGGCAAAGAATCTAATGTGCTTTTATTGATATTAATATAGCGAAAATCTAAGTGGTGGGATTTGAAATATTTAAGCTATTAAATAATAGCCCAATTTTGTATATTAAAATCCTTTTGAAATTACTATGTGATTTGGGTATTATTCTTATTACTTTTAGGCCTTAAAATAATTATATTTACGTTTTTAAAAAAAAGGGGTAAACAATTAAAAAACCTAACATTATTTTAAGTAAAATGAATATAGTGACTAATGTATTTATATTAATGGCCGCGATGTTTTTTAGTAATTATATAAATATGAACTAGCGCAATTATCATCTTTTTAAATTGAGAAAGCATGGGGAGTTGCGTAGGTATTGGCCCTGGGTTTATCTCATTTTTAATCCTTATTAAAAACGGCTTTTTCAAGTGAGTTTTGTCTTGATTTTGATTGACAGCTTTAGCTGTCTCTACGTTTTCTTGAATCTTAGGAGCCTCAGGTATTTACTTAACACGTGTAAATCTCTATACTAGGTTGATTTTCCTAATAGTAAAAAATTCCCTTAATTTTTGCCCTTTTTTAATTGGTTATAAATACGTGGACCGAGCTTTGACTACTTTGTGATTAAAACGTGACTTATAAAAGAGGTTATAATAATAAAGAGTGGTGTTGATTGTATGATATATAACAAAACTTTAGAACTGCGGGAGTGCGGGAGTACGGGAAGGAAGTTTAAAAAGCCCTACTTTTAAAGGGAAATTATTTAAATATCATGTAATATTATCAGTTTTTAACTAAAATATAAAATAAGACCTGTTTTAAAATCAGCTTAATTAGCTTATTAAAATGGCTTTTTAAATTTTATAATAATTATTATACTTATAAGGATATTAATTATTAAAAAGATATTTTTAAAGAAATTTTATTTAAAAGTCGTATATTATTACAAGTTTTTAATTTAAATACAAAATAAGATCTGTTTTAAAATTAGCTTAATTAGCTTATTAATATGGCTTTTTTAGATTTATAAAAATTATTATAATTATAAGGATATTAATTATTAAAATAATATTATATAATAAATTAATCAAAAAATTAAAATTAAATTAATTTTCATTTTATTTTAATATATAAGCTAATAAACGGCTATTTATAAGAAATATTATTAATAAAACTTATTTAATAAAAAGAACATATTTAAAAATGAAAATATTATTATTATAATTTAAATATTAAGATTAATATATAATTAAAAGTAAATATTAAAAATTTATCTTAATGATTTCTTTTATGTAAAATTAATTTAATGATTACTTAATATATGTATAATATTATTTATTACATTAGTAAATAAACTATAAAGTAAACTAAGTATTAAACTATTAAATATACTATTAAATAAAGTACTTATTAAATTATTTATGAAATTTAATAATTAAATAGTTTAATAGTTTAATAGTTTTAAAAATAAAATTTTCCTTAAGTCAATATAATTATAATTAATATAAAGGCCTCGCAGAGCCCCCGGAGGGCCCCCGGAGGGCCTGCGGAGCATTAAAAATAAAAAAGCACTTATTGTTATACTTATTATTATAATTATAATATTAATTATAATATTACTTTTAATAAGATTATATTACTTTTAATAAGATTATATTACTTTTAATAAGATTATATTAAAATTAAGTAACATTAAAACTATTACTTATTAATCTCTGATTAATCCCCTAATAATATTACTACTTTTAATATTACCACTTTTAATAATATTATATTAAAGTTAAGTAACATTAAAGCTGTCACCTATTAATCTCTGATTAGTCCCCTAGTACTGGTAATATATTATTATATTGCCAATATCTTTTAAGCATATATTAAACTACTTTTTATTATAACAATTATAAATTGTTATTTCTTTTTGTAATACTTTTATACAAAATCGACGAATTTTCAGCTAGTCTTTATTTGGTACAACTTCTTCTGGCGTTGGCTGAGTTTGGGGGATTTTGCTTTTTTAATTTAACCAAGGAATTAACGCCGTAAAATAAAATAAGAAAGGCAATAAGGCGTTTCGTTAGGCGAGCCTTATATCCCTAAGTGCTTGGGCGGCGGCTTTTTTGGCGTTTTTGATAGCTAATGATTTTTGGCTATTATCTTATTAAATACGAGTAGGCTCAGAATTGACAAAAGAAAAAAAGGGGTCATTGTTTGGAACTAAAGAAGAAAAGCGTATTTGAGAGGCAGGTAAAGGTATAGGTATAGTGGCGTTTGTAAAGCGTAATGGCCTCCTACGAATTAACGGTTGATATACGAGTAAAATAACTTAAATGTTTATTTTATTCTTTTACGATATAAGTGGCGATTTTTGCCTTTGTATTAGGAGTATTACTTATACTTTACTTTTTTTTTATAAATCTTTTGTTTTTTAAATGTGTTTTATATATTTAGAATTAAGGGCTGTGGTTGGGTATGCCGTGGGAAAGTAAAATATATAAGAGATAAGTCGTAGTTTGGCGGCGGTGGTTAGGCAGAAGGAGGGAGTCGAAATAGAGACAATAAGTCGTTGTTTTTACTTGGAATTATAGTTAATTTGGGAATAAGTAATTAACGTAGTTATTAAAACGAAGGGGAAATATTATTAAGTAAAGGTTTAGTGCCGGCGTACTTTCGGGGGCTCTTGTAAAAGGGGGTAATATTAATTAATAAAGAATTGGCAAGAATAAGTAGAAGTGAAATAAACATGTATTTTTGGGGACTTTTATATAAAAGGACAATAAAGTTTATATTTTGCGGGATTAAAAGCTAGGAATTTGTAGATTTTGCTTTGTGTTAAAACATAATAACATTAGCAAAAAATTTCTGGGGCAGATAGCAGCCGGCGGCGGCTTTTTGTGCTTTTGGTGCTTTTGGCTAAAAAGTTATATATTAAAAAAATTAGGGATAGATAAGTACTATACTAATTTTTTGGGGCGCTTTTAATATAAGCCGTGTTTCTAATATAACCTTTTAACTAATTACTAGAAGTATATCCTTTACTATTAATGCTTTAGTACTTTATAATCATTTAGGCTCTTATAGTCTGCCCCCTTCCCTAAAAATCTTAGGTTTTTAAGAAACATTATTAACTATATGTCGCATTTGTATACCTTAGGAGTATCTCACAAACAATACTACCTTAGTCTTATAAATAACCACTAACTAAGGTCCTTCTTTTTTATTAAAGATCTTAAGTATTTGGGAAATATATTATGACTTAAAGACTTACCCCACCCAAAAGGCTATTATTACTTTTACAACCTACACAACTAATTTCACTTACTGTAATCTATGCCACATAAGCTTTTATAATATACTTATTACTATTGATTATAACAGTGTTCTAAGGGTAGTAAAGCTATATATTACCAATGACACCAAAAACCACATCTAAGTAGTCTCCCCTTTAATTACTTTAAATACTAGAGATATGTCTATATTCATAATATTAAAATACTCTTAAAACATAAACAGTCTTAATTATTTATACAAAAACATTTATTAATTTACGGTTTGTTCGATATTTACGCTATGTCCTAACCTTTAAACAATAAATTTAGGCATAAAAACACCATTATTTATTAGCCTTATAAATACACTACTTTTTAAGTTTTGTTTTGTTTTTAACGTAATTATTTATACTACAAATATACCAAATCCTCACGAATACTTTAACTATTTTGCCCCCCCCCCTAAATAAAACAACCCGTAAAGTAAAATAACCTACACAAATAATTTCTTCAGTAAAAACACTTTACAGGAAAAACAGCTTACGTAAACAATCTCCTCGGTAAAAACACTTTACAAAAAGTAACTTATATAAACAGCCTTTTCGGCAAAAACACCCTATGAGAAAAACAACCCGTCTAAACAACTTCCTCGACAAAAACACCTTACAAGAAAAACAGCCTACGTAAATAGCTTCTTTAATAGAAACACCCAGTGAAGAAAACAGCCTGTAAAAAGTAGTATTCTGTTTATAACAGCTATAGTTACAAAAACATATCAATAAATTATTTAATAATTAAACTGTCTTACCTATATATAAGTTAAAATACTACTTTAAAACAAAAAACCATTTATTTTTTCGACGTAATATCATCCACTAATATAACATTATTTAATGGCTTTTGTTTACTTGGCAATTCTTTATTTAAAAACTAATCTAAATTGTCATATATTACTACTTTTTATAAAACTAAGTCATTTTTTACTTAGTTTTTTAACTTTTAAAAATTATATTTGTCAAACATCGCCCTTTTATTTACATTTTGTACTTTAGTTAACTAAGCTAATAAACTTTATATAAAAATCGTAGTTTTTGCCTCTAACCTAAATCTCTTTAAAATGTCATCTTAGTTAGTCCTTTTAATAATATTAAACAATTACCCCAATTTTAGGTTTGTCTTTGACGCCATTTATAACGTCTTAATAAAATCCTTATCTTTCTTTTAAAAATATAATATTACATTTACTTATATACCTATCAGTTATTCTTTTTAACTATTCGTTAATATACTTATACTTACTTTTACTTATATCACTAGTTTCCCGTGTTCTTATTTTTAATATTAATTATATAAAACCTCTATACCTTCTTCAATAAAACACTTACGGGCCTGTTTATTAATATATAAGCCGGATTCTTTTATTATTTATAACTTATTAATACTACTTATAAATCTATGTTTAATATAAACTTTATTAAAACACCGTTTTTGTAAATAAACTCTAGAATTATCGATGACTTTTACTATTACCAAAGTTCTTAGATATTATAATAATTCGTCTATAAAAACAGAAGAATTAATTGTCTAAAACCTTAACTGACTTATATAACCTAAACCCTTGGGATTATTATTGTTTAATATATCGAGTACCTTTCCCCTAAAATCAAAACCCTCGTTATCATTTAAGCCAAATTTAAAAGACCTTAAATAGTCCTAAGACTCATTATACTAAACCTTTTTAACTATAACCTCAAATAAAACCAAAATCTTACTTATATACCCCTATTTCACTCCCTTATCTCCCTTACTATAACCTTAACCTTTTAAACTTTTAATACTTATATTAATAATTAAAACAAATATAATAAACCGACTGTTATATACTTCTACAAAATCTGGGTTATCTAATAAGTCTTTTAACGAAACATTAAACAATGTCTTTATTATCTTTTTTTTTACTTTGTAAAAGACAACAACTATAACCTTATTTACTTTTTTATATAATCCGTTTAAAATTACCTTTTACTGGTCCTTGTCTATATTACGCCAGTTTTCCTAAATAAAACAAAACAATATTAAATTATACAAAGTCAACAAATTTCTATTATTATATATTTATAATGACTTATGCCTATTATTTGTCGGTATATAAGGTATAGCTTTTGATCTTTGACTTTGTTTATAATATACTAGTATAATTATTATATTAATAATAACAATTGTTAATTTATTAATATTTATAAACCAAACTATAATACTATTATAAGATATATTAGCTTAATGTCGTTTTTATTAATATAAAATCCTTAAGTAATTGACTATAATATTATTGGTTTATTTTAATTATTTTAGCTTGAACTTATATTAGCTGGGTTTTGTTTTAGTAGTATTATAACTTATATTTAAAAGATCTGGGGATAAAATCATATAATTATGAACTATACGTTTTTAGAACTTTACTTAGCTTTTGTTATTTGTTATTTTTGAACGATTTGTAAACATTGTTATTATTATTTAACGTATGTTTTTTAAAAGCTTAGAATAATAATCTTTAATATAATCCTATATTTATTATTAATTAGTTATATTCTTGGATTTAAAGAATATAATTGTCTTTTATATAATAATTGCCTTTAAATTATATGGCTAAAAGCCATTAGTAAACTTTTGTTAACGAGTTATTCTTTAGTAAAAAATCATTACATTGCTTAAGTAATGTTCATTTTCTTTAAGCTAGAATATATATTTAATCTTATAGTTTCTTAAGACTTATATAAATATAATTAAAGTATATATTAATATAATCTCTTTTTTATTATATTTAGTATATCTTTTTTTTATTAAATTACTTTGCCTTTAATAGTATTTTATATTCTCCTAAGGTAAACTGGTACTATTATTTATCGAACTAAATATATTGTCTGTTTTTATATCCGAGCTAAGATTATCCATTTATAATAAGGCTTATGAATTCAACTGATTAGACTATAAAGCCTTTAATATATCCTTTTGTAATTTTTGTCGATTAAGATCCTTCATTGACTTTAAAAGACACTATTTACAATTAATATTAAAAATAAAAAGACATAATTCAAGTATTTATTAAAACTAATACATAAAAATGATTTAAACTTAAAAGTCTTTGGTTAGTTTAACGAAGTTCTTGTCCGCGTTTTTGTAATATTATATTATATTTTGAGTTTAATTATATAAACTTAAAGGTAAACTTAATAAAATATACTTATTTATTGTGTTTAAGCTTTTGGTTTGATATTATATAGGCAATATTATTATATATATATTGTATAAAAGGCGTGTTTTTTAATTTTTTGATTGTTTAAAATCAAAGAAGACTTAGGAATATTTAGGTTAAATAGTTGAGTACGTTATTATTGACAGCTTTAGCTGTCTCTACGTTTTCTTGAATCTTAGGAGCCTCAGGCACTTACAGTCACGCGGAAATCTCTACACCAGGTTGATTTTCCCAGTAGTGAAAAAATCTGTTAATTTTACTGTCTTCTAATTGGTCATAAATACGTGGACCGAGCTTTGACTGCGTTGTGATTAGAACGTGATTTATAATAATCTTATAAAGGGATATAATAATAGAAGTGGTGTTGATTGTACGATATGCAACAAAACTTTAAGAATGCGGGAATGCGGGAGTGCCGGAAGTTTAAAAAGCCCCACTTTTAAAGGGGAATTATTTAAATATTGTGTAATATTATGAGTTTTTAACTAAAATATAAAAAAAGACCTGTTTTAGAATCAGCTTAACTAGCTTATTAAAATGGCTTTTTAAATTTTATAATAATTATTATACTTATAAAGATATTAATTATTTAAAAGTTGTGCATTACTATGAGTTTTTAATTAAAATACAAAATAAGACCTGTTTTAAAATCAGCTTAATTAGCTTATGAAAATGGCTTTTTAAATTTTATAATAATTATTATACTTATAAGAATATTAATTATAAAAAGAATCTTTTGGATTTATTATTATTTAAAAGTTGTACATTACTATGAGTTTTTAATTAAAATACAAAATAAGACCTGTTAGAATTAGATTAATTGGCTTATTAAAATGGCCTTTTTAAATTTATAATAATTATTATACTTATAAGAATATTAATTATTAAAAAGATATTTTTAAAGAAATCTTATTTAAAAGTCGCGCATTACTATAAGTTTTTAATTAAAATACAAAATAAGGCCTATTTTAAAATCAACTTAATTAATTGATTAAAATAGCCTTTTTAGATTTATAATAACTATTATAATTATAAAATTATTAATTATTAAAAAATCATTTTTAAAAGAAATTTATTTAAAGATCGTGCAGTACTACGAGTTTTTAACTAAAATACAAAATAAGACCTGTTTTGAAATTAGCTTAATTAGCGTATTAAAATGGCTGTTTCGGATTTATAATGACTAATATAGTTATAAGAATATTAATTATAAAAGAATTATTTTTAAAAACATTTTATTTAAAAATCGTATATTATTACGAGTTTTTAACTAAAATACAAAATAAGACCGGTTTTAAAGTTAGCTTAATTAGCTTATTACAATGGCTGTTTCGGATTTATAATGATTAATATAATTATAAAAATATTAATTATAAAAGAATTATTTTTAAAAGAATATTATATGATTATAATTAAACTAACTTTCATTTTATTTTAATATATAGGCTAATAAACAGCTATTTATAAGAAATATAATTAATAAGACTTATTAAAATAAAAAGAACATATTTAAAAATAAAATATTATTATTATAATTTAAATATTAAGCCTAATATATAATTAAAAATAAATATTAATGATTTATTTTAATGATTTATTTTTATAATTAAAAATTAAGTAATATATATATAATATTACTTAATAAAAACAATTAAGTAAATTATAAAATAAAGTACTTATTAAATCATTTATAAAACTTAATAGTTTAATAGTTTAATAGTTTAATAGTTTAATAGTTTAATAGTTTAATAGTTTAATAGTTCAATAGTTTAATAGTTTAATAGTTTAATAGTTTAATAGTTTAATAGTTTAATAATAAAAAATTCTTAATATAATTATTATTAACACAAAAGCCTCGCAGAGCCCCGGGAGGGCCTGCGGAGCATTAAGAATTAAAAAATACTTATTATTATACTTATAATATTAGTACTTTTAATAATATTATATTATTGTCAAGTAATATTAAAGCTGTCACCTATTAATCTCTGATTAGTCCCCTAGTAAGTATTAATTATATTAACCTTATGTATTAACTGTATTAAGGTAAAACACTAATGGACGTGTTTTTGTATAAAAAACACGCCTTTATATAGCGTAGTAAATAATTAAGCTAGGTATTTTTATAGTATAATTTATTAAATATATTACTTTGTGATTTTGTCTACGCTTAATTGTATATTCTTTTAATATTCTAAAAGTAAGTTCTCTTTGGACAATATAGTGTTTATTTTTTTTGTCCTTAATTGACTTTATTATTATTATGTCTTAATAAGAGGCTGTTTAGCGAAAGGCTGTTTAGCGAGGGGCTGTTTTATTAAAGGGCTGTTTAAGGTATCTGGCTATATTATCAAAGGACTGCTTTGTTAAAAAGATTATTTTTCAACTTTAACACTATCTAACCGTTTATAGATTGCAAGTTATTGTGGTACATCTTAGTTTACTCCTTATTATCTTCTTCCTAATTGTCCCTATAATAAGTCTGGTATTAGTCTTAGTCTATATAATTATTAATATAAAAAACATCGTTTTTCCTATCCTTATCTATATATATGCCTTTTATAATATAAGTACTCCGATAAATGTCTATTATTCGAAAGAACCGTTGTCCTTATAGCTTCTTTGGTTTTTGTACTAATGACACAAAGGCTCTAGTAATTTTAATTATACTATAAAATATGTAAGGTTAGCCAAACGACTTTTTCCAATGTTTTAGGTTTATTAATTCTTTTCGAAATAAATAAACATTTATTATTATATTATAATATATAAAGTACTTTCCTAAGAAATTGACGTTTACTTTTTTAATATTAAGTATAATTATAATAACTTATATTTAGCCTACATGTGTTTTATTCCACAGATTAAGTCAGTTGTTTTCTAGATTAACGTTTATACTAATATATAAATATATTTAGACCTAATAAAAGTCTCCTTTTTGGCTTTTTCTACGTTAATTTAGATTATACTTTAATATTTTTTCTTTAGTCCTCTTAAAATCTTCTTTATTTGACCCAAAACGTTTCTAGTACCGGATCGTCGATAAAAACACTACTAAATATTTAGATATTTATGTAATATTTTTAAGGCAAAAGTATATATAATTATATATTATAAATTATCTTATAACCTGTTGTTACCTTTTTAAAACAAAGACTATTAATGCCCCCAACAATCTATTAAGTCTAATGCCTTTAGTAATAAGGCCTACTAAAGTAGTCTACTTTACTGTAAAATATAAATAGTATATATTCCGAAATATTACATTTATATATAAATCCAAAGGTCTACAATTGAATAGTTTAAGACTCAAATGTTATACAATAGCCTTAGTCACTTTTACTAAAACTTCGATATTAACAAATAATATAATTATGAAATAATGTTAAAGTCAATAAACTATTACCTTTAAATTATAATCTCGTATATTATAACTAGTAATTTGATCTAAATATTTATTATTCTTGTTTATATAATCATAGAACTACTTAAGTAAAAACTTATAAAAAGCCTTAAGATGTTTTATATTAAAACCGTTAAAAAACCAAATAATCAGATAAATTCAGTGTAATAATTAAATATGTGAAATTTCGGTGTGTTCTAATTAAGGTTATTGCGGCTATTTGGGTAATAATCAATAAATGACTCTTTTAATATATCAATACAATAAACTACCGATATAAAATAACCGAGTATATCTTTATTATAAGTTCGATATTATATAATGAAAATAAAATCTACAAGGGCTTTAGTATATATAAGTTATATTAGGGCCTTGTCTATTAATAACGGGGCTATAACAACTAGCTAAACACATAATAAAGCCTTTTCCTTGCCGCTAGTCTATTAAGTCACTTATGTAAATTTGTTAAAATACTTTAAGCCTTAGTATTATGGCACGCTTATAAATCGGGCGTCTAGTTAGACTAACCCCAGGGACTATCGATACTTTTTACTAGCCTTTAATAGTACTACTTCAAAACGTTAGGCCGTAATATATAAATCCTTAATTAAATACAATATTATATTAACTAAATTACAAAATATACCCTTTTGGAAACTATAAAGTATATTAACTATAACGGTTTTATATATATTAGAATACTTGTGTTTTTAAAAAAAAGGCTTAATTAAGTAGACTTATTATATGTCATTTTTCTTGGTTTTAAGCTTTTTTTACGTTATAATCCGACGCCTTATATTGGCTTTAGACCTTTTTGGTTATTTAAATATGATATTCTATAAATAGCTATATTTTACTTTACATCGAATATATTAGTAATTGTGTTTAATATTGTATATAAGACACACTTCTTTGTGATTTATATATATCGGGCCTAAGACCAGAAAACAGTGCTTTACTTGGCTATTAGTACAACGAATAAACTAATTATACTCGGTTAAGTCTTTTATATTTAGATTAATTAGTTATAATCAGAAGTTATTTTATAATTATATATATTATTAAATACTATACTTATGTTTATATAATAAAGGTCTGATTTTATTTTATGTTTTATATTATTATCTGTTTTATGTAAAATGGCTTTTAATATCGGAAATAAACCAAGTAAAATAGTGGACAGGATTTGTTATTATCTTTTGAAATGTCTTTTGTAATTACCGATCTATAGATATATTAACTAAACAACTTTGTCTCTTTTAAGTTTCGTTATTAAAGTCTTATTAGTAACTAATATGACTAGAACTAAGGTAGCTCCTAGAATAAGCTTATTCTATATGTCTTACTATTAGCTTCTGCTATTTATTTTATTATAAACCCGTGTCTCTTTTTGTTTGTATGATTTCTTTATTAGGCACTATATTATATCTAATATAAAAGGCTTATATCCTAAAAGAAATTCTAAGTACCCTTTTATAGAACAAAATAAAAGTAAATAATCTTCCCTTTTGTTATTTGTAATTTAAGCCTTAATATATATAATAGCCTTTTTCCAATGATTTTTGTTTAGAATGCCATATAAAATCTAGTATATTATATGTATTATATTAGTGTAGGTTTGTAACAAGCCTTTATTTACCCGATTCGGTATATTAAAGTTCTCGTTATTTAGTTACTTTTGAATTTTCCTTTTGTTTACCTTAGTATTATAAAACTATATAATAAGTTATTAGTTAGTGATAGTTATAAATAGGCTATATACGTCGCTCTTTAAAATAATAATAATACCACTTAGTTGTTCTAAAATTTCTAATTCTTTGATTTCCTCGTTAGTTAATGGCTTATTTATTTTATATTCATTTTTACATATAAAATGTTCTAAATATATTGTTTTTATAATATTACTAAATTCTTGTTCTTTGTTATTATAGTCTTTTGTACTAATATTTGTTATATTTAAGACGTCGATTTTAGATACTGGCTTTATTTCAGGATTTATAACTAAAGGATAATCTTAAGGTTAGTTGACTTTTTCATTTTTAATACAAATACGGGCTATTGTTTTATTAGATTTAGTAGAACTAGTATATAACTAGCAGGCTTACTTAATAATATACCATCTTTATTATTATTGCTTCTAATATTTTTGCTTAGAAAATACAACCTTTTTCTTAATTATAATACTAGTTTATTATTAATAAAAAGATCCGCTAACACTAGTAATATATATCTGGTTTGTTTTTGCCGAATGTTTTGAATGTTTGGCTTTTTATATTTATTAGTATATTTAGAAAATCTACTTAAACTTAAAAGCTTTTTGAAATATTACAAATATTACAATTGTTATAGTATTTTATCTAATAAAAAAGTAGATAGTTATATTTAAAGCTATTAATATAAACTAGTGCATTGTGGCGGGTTTTGTAAATTTGGTTTCGGGATGATTTATAATAAGTGGCGATAGGCTGTTTTTGCCACTACTGCTTAGAGAGTAATAAGGTAGGCTGTTTTATAATAGGCTATTTAAAAATTGACAAAATAAGCTGCTTTATTTAATACACGAGGAGGCTGTTTTAATTACGGCTACTTAGAAATTAACGGGGTAGGCTGTTTCGTAAGATATATAAAGGGCTGTTTCTACTATAGTTATTTAGAAATTGATAAAGTAGGCTACTTTGTAGAATTTGTAAAAAAGCTGTTTCTGCCACGGCTACTCGGAGATTAACAATATAAGTTACTTTGTAGAATTTATAAAAAGGCTGTTTTTACTACGGCTATTTGGAGATCTATAAAGTAGGTTGTTTTATATAATATATAAAGAGGCTATTGACAAGACTGTAACTTTAACGTTATGTCAGTTAGCTATGATTAATAATAGATATATAAGCTGATTTTCGTATTATTAATTTAAAGTCAAAATCAAACGATATCTTTTAGATATTTATATATTAATACTCAGTTCTTATTAGAATTATTATAAGAACACTTTACTTTAGTTTTATTTTTCCCTTCTTATGTACCTGTGCCTTTTAAATTCGCTTACGTAAACTGTTCATAGTAATAATCTTGTTTTTAGTTTCATTGTCTTTATTAATCAAAAGCCACGAATACATAATTTTATTATAATTACTTTAATGACAATATCTACAAAATCTTTGTTTTATTATATAAATATTGTAATTTACTTTGACAAACGTTATTGTGACTGTTTTAGCTAAAGTAAGTCCAGTAGTAATTATAAAACTTGTCGTAATAATAAACCGGGTAATATATTGTTTTTTAATTATAATCTTGGCTTATTTTCCTCCTAAAATAACATAAAAACAGTCAAACTCTTTGGCTTATTATAAGTCTGTTATATATAAGACTATAATAATAATATCCTCTTTGTTAACCTTTTTGATATATTTTAACTATTAGTAATTTAGTTAATATTCAGTCGTTTTTAAAAAAAAGCTCAAAAAATATAAAAATATTATTTACTAAAGCCTAAATATATATAATAATATAAAAGTATTTAGTTATAATATATACTATAAATCATTTTTTTTCTGTCTTTTTAAAGAAGTTATATTAGTTAAAGTCTTTTCTACTAAAGTTTTATTTTACTCAACGACTTACAAATCTCTTCGAAGTTATTTAAAAAAAGATTACTATTATAACTTATTTTAAAAAATAAAGGAATAATATTGTCATTTTTATTTTTAGTATTATTCGTCAAGTCTAAGAATTTTTTATTAATAAACTTAAAGAGTTTTCTAGTTTTTGGGTTTATTATAGTTACCAAAAAAGGAAAGGTTATATAAACTTACAAATAATAATATAAGTTACCCGGTTTAAGATTAATATAACCTTTATATGTTTTATATTTTTAATAATAGCTCGCTTTGTGTTTTTTGTTGGCTTTAACTTATTTTATATAATCGGATTTAGCGATTTCTTAAGCTTTTTGTTATTACTCCCTAGAGTACTTATATTCAAAGTCTATGTTTATGTTTTTAAGAACTTTAACAACTAAAAAGCCAAAGAATTTACTTTTTGACGTAAAACAAAAGAAAAGTACTTTAAGAATTAAAAAGAGTTAATATAAGACTTTTATAAAGATCTCTTTTTTATGTTTCCCCACTTCTAAATTAGTCTTTTAAATATTACTAAGCTTCTAGAGTTTACCCTTTATCTAGTATTTGAGTATATCATAAGTGGCTTATTTATCTTTGACTATTATCTTAACAAACTTAATAATATCTAAAAGGCCAGATATTAAGGGTATATTAAAGAACTAAACAAAAGAAATCTTAAAGAACTTAATACCTAGCCATATCTTTTTATAATTTATACATTTTGTCTTACACTATTATACCTTTAAGATTGCCTTAATACCCTTGATTACCTTAATAATACACAAATATAACTTATCTCTAAAGATTATAACTACTACTACTCTCTGGTTATTCCTTGAGTTATATATAATAAACTAATTGTATATTTTATAAATCTTACCCTCTTTATTTTTGGCCTTTTTGTAATAGTGTACTTATTAAGTATAATATTGTCAATTCGATAGATATTGAAGAAATTTGGATTTTATAAAATTAGGCGTTAATAATATAAAAACCTTGTTATTATATATATGGGAAGTAATAATAAATCAGCTAAAAAGTTATTTGCTATTAATCAATTTATTAGAGGGATTGTTTAATTACTTAAGAACTTGTTTTTCACTCTTAACTATGTCTACCCATTACTCTAAACTGATTTTAAGACTAGAACCGTGGAATTTGGTAAGTGAATATCTTTATTTGTTTATATAGCTAATAAGACTTAGCTTTGTATTATTTTATATTAAATCTAGATATATATTAAACTTATGCCTTTAAGTTATTAATAAACCAATAAGGACAAGCACAATAAAGACTCTAAGTGCTATTTTTATAAATCGTCTAAGGGAAGAATAATAACATAGGTAATAATAACTGTAAATATTTAATATTTTTTGAGTAAAAGGGTATATAATACTAGGATTCTTAATATCATCGGTCTTTTAGTTGACGTGTTTTTTTGGGTAGTCTAATCGGATGTCTTTCTATATCTGGTTATATATATGCTAAATATAATAAACAAGAAAAACAACAGTTGTTTTATTAAGCTTTATCGACAGTATTAAAAACATACCGTTTATTGGGTTATAACAAAAGCGAAGAAGTATATAAATAGAGTACATCTAAATAAGCAACAGTATATAAACAAAACCATATATAATAACGATACATTTAAATTTATATTACTTTAGGTTATATTTAAAGAATACACAATTATTGCCTTAATTTAATATAAATAAATATATTGTTATTTTAAAATCTATTGGTTTACTTATCTTAAATAAATTAATTAAATAATCGCTTAGTTTATATATGGGAAAAAGGCTTATAATTGTAAAGTCTTGTTTATTTTGTTATTTTATTATATAGTTTATACTGTTTAATATATAGTATTATTACTTTAAAAGTCGGTTAATATTAGTTCGTTATTCTTATACTTTACTTTTTAAAACTCTAAATCATTGAGATCTAAGCCTTTTGGCTCTTTTTTAGAGTCTTTATTTTTATTATTCTTATTGAATATATCGTTTAACTCTGAGTTTATATTAAAGTCTCTTAAGGACTTATTGTCAAGAATATTTAAGTCTTTAAATTCAGAGTTGTTTTGTGTTTTGGCAAGTTTTTTAATTAAAAGAACAATTGTGTCTAGTGTTTTAGTAAGTTCTTTAATTAAAGGAACAATTGTGTCTAGTGTTTTTGGTTTTTTAATAATAATTAATAAATCGTAAGACATATCCCAAATAGTTAACGTCTGAGTTTGTTTTTTCTAAAAAGCGATGGCTTAGGATTTGTAGGTTTCTTTAAGTAAGACTTGATTAAAGATAGGTTATTATAGGTAAAGTTCTAAAAGAAGGATTGTACTATATAGTCGTATATTATTAAATAAGACGTTAATTGTAAACTAAAAAATAGGCTCGTTGTTGATTATAAAGTATATAATTAGTATATTACTGGATATTTGACGTACTTATTTTAATTCTGTATTTAGTAAAGCTATATTAATACTAAACTCTTTATTAATAAACCGTTTAAAGTAATTAAAGTCGAGATAATATATGTAAATCTTTACGGTCTTTAGATTGTGTCATTTTGTTTTGAGCAAAGTACTAGGAATAATCTCTATAATATTTGTAAGGTTATTATTGATTTGACAATTAGGATTTTTCTATAAATAAACAATAATTAGTTTTATAAAGAAATATTCGGGATTATCGATTATATAAAGGCGCGCGTAAATAGGTAAGTCGGGTTAAAAAGAAGGATTGACAATAGATAATAGATTTATATTTATTAAATATTAATTATAATTGAGTTTGATTAATAGTCTTTTATTATTTATGATTGTATTTTTTACTGTTATTACTAGTACATCTATAAAGTTATTAGACATTATAGTGTCTTTTAACAGAGTTTCAAAATTAAACTATTAAATAAACAAAGGTAAAAAAAACTTAAAACAAAGGTAAATCGTTTTTTAAAAAAATAGTTATTATTATATTAATAGTTGTTTATTGAATATATACTTATAATTAAATATGTATTTTGGAATATAAGCCAAGATTACACTTTAAAGCTTTAGTTAAAATTATATAAAAAGAAAAAATACAAAAATAAAATAAAAGTTATAAATAAGGTAAAAGTAGCGCGGTTGTTTTAAAGGCTGCCTTTCGCTAGGCTACTAGACCTTGCCATTAGCACTATTACATGTGCTACGTAAACAGCCTATATCGTAGTTTCTTAAAGCAGCCTTTTGTTTAATATATGGCTTAATTCTTTTATTATTTAAACTGTTTTTTTTTAAATAATTCTTTTTTTTATAGTTTAGTTTTTATATAATATTCTTTTTTTAACTTTAGAACCATATTCTTACCAGTCTTAATCAATATAATTATGTTGTTTACGGTGTTTTACTGTTAATATAATATGAATCTACTAACTAAAGAAGCCTTTTGAAACAATTAGTATTAATTATATTTTATATAGCTATATTAACTCGGCCTAAATATTAATTAACCAAAACAATTGAATAATAAATACGAATAGTAGTATTTATTTTATAATAGTTAAAAGTAAAGATATTTTTCTTAACTTTAGAATTATAAAACTGATTAATAATAACTATAATTGTTAATATATTTATTATATAGTTGACTATGTTTTAACCTTTCTTTATAAAAGATTTTATATAATACGACATATAGTTCGTGGATTATTATAATCGGAATTTCGTAATATAAGAAAATATAAGTATTTGATATGGCTTAATATAAGTTGACTTGGATGTGGTTATTTATAAGGTATTAAAGATAATAATGGATAAATTGACGTTATTTTATATTTAAGTTGTAGAGGACTAGTATATTATTTATAGTAAAGTTAATAGTAAGATATATTTAAGTAATAATAAGTATAGAAAAATAGTATATATATTTGTAGATTTGATTTAAGATTAGAACTAAAGTAATTGGTTGTAGGATAAGACTGTTTGGGTAATAGAATGTCTGAGTTATTATATAAAGAAATATATGGCTCTTTTTAAAAAACAGTAGGTTTATAAACTAAAAGCTATATTAATATTTAAAGAAGGGGACTTACTAAGTGACACTGCCTTTAATAAAAACAATATAGTACTATTGGCTTTACAGTTATTGGCAGTAGCCAAGACCCTAGTATTATGACTAGCTAAATATATAAAACAAATATTATTGAAAGTTCAGGAAAAAGCGTAAGTAAGACAGATATTTAACTACCTTTAATTTGAAAATGACGATTTTCTGTTTTTTTTATTTTTTCCGTTAATAAAGGCTAAGGCGTTATTACGAAACAGTGGAAGGGCTATTTTTAAAAAACAACGGATATAGACAAGTGTATTAGGGTTAAGTTTTAGGATATAAGATAATAAGACGTTAATTAATTTAATATATAAGACAATATTAAAGACAGTATTTGTTTAGTAAAATATTATAGTAATATTTGACGGGTTTAGGTATAATAATAATAATGCAGTTATTATAAAAGTATATGCTTTGGTTAAGTCAAAGTATGAATAAACTATAAATAAGGACATTTAGGCTAAGTATTTGAATTAGTAAAAGTTTTTGAATATTTTTTAAAAGATAGACCTAAACTGTGTTATTAGCAAAAATCTATATAAAACTAAAAATTGCCGTAATATGCTTTTGTATGAATTTCTAAGGCGGTTAAATAAACAGAAAAAGATCTAGGACTAAGATAATTTTTAAATGACATGTGGACTTTTATATTTATATATAAATGTTAATAATAAGGATTGGGATTTAAAAATGACTGTTTTATAGTTATAGATATATGAACAAGCTTTTAAAATAATAGTTATATAGTTTTATATATAATAAAACTTATCAGTAATTATATGATTTTCTTTTAATAATAGCTCTTTTGTATAAAACGTATATGTTGTGTATTAAATATAAAATATTAAAGATAAGGATATACTCTTGAATAAGTGGTTTATTTGTGCGACTATTTTAGTGTCTTTTAAGGGTTAATTAAGAACTATATTTTTGAATTATATTAGCGGGTTACTTAGTGGGTTATTTGAGTTAACTATTTAGGTAGGTTATTTAAGTGGGCTGTTTAGTGGGCTGCTTAGTGGGCTGTTTAGGTCAGTTACTTAGGTCGGCTGTTTGGTAGGTTGCTTAGTGGGTTGTTTAGTGGGCTACCTAGTGGGTTGCCTAAATTAGCTACTTAGGTGGGTTGTTTAAGTAGGTTGTTTAGTGAGTTACTTAGTAAGTTGCTTAGTGGGCTGTTTAGTGGGTTGTTTAGGTCGGCTGTTTTAGTATAGTCCTTATTTAAGACTTTAGATTATAGAGATATTTATATATTTAAAAGGACAAAAACATATTAGTAAAAGAGACGTAGTTATTGTTTTTATTATTGTTATTAACTTATTGTTTTTTTGCCTTTAATGACAATGCTTGTGTAAAAACACAGAAATATTATAAAAACATATATAATTTAATATAAATATTTAAAATATTACGGACTTTATAAACAAACCAGTACTTATTTTACAAATATTAAAATTACGTCATATCGTTAACAAATACTATAGACTGTTTTTGTTAGACTATCACTTTTTAACTACTTATTTTATAACGGATATTATAGCCTTTTTATATTTATTCTATAAAGAAGTCGTGCCAAAGTCATTTAAACACATTACTTTTTTTTTTTTACTTTCCCCTATAATAAGTCTTAATATTAAAACTTTATTTTATCTTTTTTTTTCCTTATATATAAACAAAAAGCTCACGTACTTATAATTAATATAATTACAAAATCCCAAATGTCATTGTTTATATTTGTACTCATATATTAGCCCAGTCACTTGTTTTCCTCAATAATTGTAGTTTCCCCGTCGAATTCTTTATTTTTATTTATATTTAATATATCAGACTTTAAATATATTAGTACATTTTAGACATATAAGGGTTGTTTAGTTATTAATAACGTTCTAGTTATTAAACCTATTGTTATTGTTAATTCCAGATCTTTGCTTATATATATTCTATATAAACATATATATAAAAACACAAAAAAACTATAAAAACATATATAAATCAATATAAATTTATTTTAGAATTAATATAACAAAGCCACAGTCTTATTAAAAGCATAGAACTAAAGTATTATATTAATAAACAATTAATATAAAAAAAGCCTTGCCTATTATAGACTTATTATATTCTATATTAGTAGACTGCCTAATCCTTAAGGACTGTTTTTTCCTTTTATATTCGATAGATTCGCTTAATTAAAAAATCACTATTAAATGACTTAAATACGTCACTTTTCTTCTTTTACTTTTTTATATATTAGACTATATATAAAACATCTATTCTATTGTCTTTTTGTTTTTTATAAAAGTGATACCTCCTTTAATATAGCCCTTTTAATAACCGCTGTTATAACTGTTTATATCGAAAATAATTATAACTTTACTAAATAAATGAGTTTAATTTATTAGTTTAAGCGCGTTTTACTTGTCTTGTTTTATTATTAGACTTACGCTTTTTCTAATATTTATTGTCAGATTTCTTGCCTTTACCAATCTCCAATCTACCGTCTCTTTAACTAAATATATATATCTTATGTCTAAAGTAACTATAAAAAAGTACAAAACGACAAAAAACGTTATTTAAATACTAACTAAAACATCCTCTTTAATTATATATTAAGATAAACTACCTAAGTCGTTTACGAAATATGTAATAGTTTACTTAGATTAGATTTTAGTGGGTTATTTAATAGGTTACTTATCAAAGGTAAGTTATTTAATGGGTTGTTTAAAATAACGGTTTTTATTTCTGTCTGTTCTTTTAAAATACTTGTTTTAATATATAAATAAATTTCGACTTTAGTTTGTTTTAGTAAAATAATAAATATTTATATTAATATTAAGTTCTTTATTATTATTAGCACAATGTTAAACGTCGAAAACACCGACTAGACTTATTCCCGGATAATGACGTTTATAAGTCAGACAAAACTGACTAACGTTATATTTTATTATTAACGCTTTTATTATTATTAATCTTTTGGCTCAAAAACAGTAAGTATTACTAACTCTTGTTCAATGGTTTTTCTCTTTTTAAATTTCCACTTAAAACACAAGTCAAAAAAAAGAGTATTTATTAATAAAAACAACAGACTTGTCAACTAATACTTATATTATATTATCTATAGACTTGTTATAGTTGTTTATTTTAACTTACCGGAGGCTTCTCTTTTAGGTTTAACGAAACTACTTATTTCACTTAGTAAAACCCCTAAAAAGCTGTTTTTGCGACAATTATAAAGTACTTAAAAATTAATAGAATAAGTTATTTTGTAAAATATGTAAAAAGGCTGTTTTTATTACAGTTGTTTAGAAAAAATAAAGTGGGCTGTTTTATAAGATATATAAAGAGGCTGTTTTTGCCACAGTTGTTTAGAAATAACAAGGTAAGCTGTTTTATAAGATATATAAAGAGGCTGTTTTTACTACGGCTATTTAAAAAAAATAAAGTGGGTTGTTTTACAAGATATATAAAGAGGCTGTTTTTACTACGGTTACTTAAAGAAAATAGGGTAGACTGTTTTGTAAAATATATAAAAAGGCTGTTTTTGTTATAGTTGTTTAGAGACAATAAGATAGGTTACTTTATAAGATATATAAAAAGGCTGTTTCTGCCATAACTATTAAAAAAATTAGAGTGGGTTGTTTTATATATTAAGTAAAAAGGCTGTTTTAGAGACAATATTTTTATAGTTACATTAATAAACTATAAATACTAATAAAAATAGAGGCTGTTTTCTGCTCTTACTAATATAAACATTACTAAGTAATATCTTTTGAATATATATATATTTATACTTAATTATTATTAAAATTATCCTAAAAGTCAATTTACCCTTATATTACTAACGCCTCGACTTTGACCCTCTTTCGGTTTTATACCTCTTAAATCCGCCTTTATAACCCGTTCATAATAATGATTTTGTTTTTAGTTTTATTGTTTTAGTTAATCAAAAGTTACAAATAAACTACTTTATTATAATTCCTTTAACAACAATAACAACAATAGCCCTGCTCTATTGTATAAGTATTATAGTCAACTTTTATAAAAGTTATAGAAATTGCTTTAGCTAAAGTTAGCTTAATAGTAATTATTAAATTCGTAATAATAATAAACCGAGTAATATGTTATTTATTAATTACTGTCTTTTTATTATATTAAAAGTAGAACCGCTCGAGCTCTTTAACCCGTTGTTTATTTGTTATATATAAAGCTATTATAATAATGTCTTTTTTATTAATACCCTTAATGTGTTTTAACTATTAGTATTTTTATTAATATTCAGTTATATTCTAAAAGTAAAAAGATATTATTTATTAAAGACTAAATATACACAATATATAAAAGTATAAAGTGACAATATACCGTGAATCTTTTTTTTATTTTTTTTATAAAGGCTATATTAGTTTAATCTTGTCTTACTAAAGCTATATCTTATTAAACAATCCACAAATCTCCTCAAAGTTGTTTAAAAATAAATCTTTAAGTTAATTAAACTTAAAGAAGGGAAGAATTACTTGGCTATAATTATTTATATAACTTTAAGTTAAACTTAAAAACTCTTTATTTATGAGTTTAAAGAGTCCTTTGGTTTTAAGGTTTGTTATTGTTATTAAAAAAAGAAAGGTAATATAAACGTACAAATAATAATAAGAATTACCTGGTTTTAAAAAGGGACAGTTATTATATAATTAGAACTTTTAAAAGTAAGTTTTTTTATATTTAGTATTAGTATTAACTTATTTAATATAATTAGATTAGGTAATTTCTTGTGCTTTCTTTTATTATATGTTAAGGTATATGTACTTATAGTTTAGATATATGTTTTTAAGAACTTTAATAACTAAAAAGCCAAAGAACTTGTTTTTAAGTATAAAGCAAAAGAACAGTGTCTTAAAAATTAAAAGGAATTAATATAAGACGTCTTAAAAGATCTTTTCTTTATGATTTTTTATTATAAGATTTTTCGCCTAAATATTATATAGTTTTTTAAACTTGTCTTTTATCTAGTGTTAGAATATATTATATATTACTTATTTATCTTTAACTATTAACTTAATAAATTTAATAATATCCGAGGGGCTAGATATTAGAGGCGTTTTAAATAATTAATACAAGGAGATCTTAAAGAATTTAATATTTGGCCTTTTCTTTTTGTGATTTATACGCCTTAGTTTATATTATTATACGGCAAAAATCGCCTTAATGCCCTTATTTGTTTTAGTAATATATAAATAGGACTTATCTCGGAAAATAATAACTATAACTATTCTTTGGTTATTCTTTGAGTAATATATAATAGGCTGGTTATTTATTTTATAAGATATACTATCTTTTATTCTTTTTTTATAGTAATAAATAAACTATATATTACGTTGTTTGTTATTTAAATCTTAAAGAAATTTAATATTTACAGAATTAAGCGTTAATAATATAAAAACTCTGCCATTATTTACGCGGGGGTCTAAGATAATTAGCCGAAGGGTTGATTATTATTAACTAATATATTATTATTATATTTTAACTTTTTAAAGAACTGTTTTTCACTTTTAACTATGTCTACCTATTGTTCTGAACTGATTTTAATATTAGTACTGTGGAATTTTACCAGTGAATAACCCTATTTGTTTATATAACCAATAAAACTTGACTTTTAATTATTTTATATTAGGTTTAAACATATATTAAACTTATGCCTCTAAGTTATTAACAAACTAATAAAAACAAGTGTAACAAATACTCTAAACGCCGTTTTTATAAAGCGTCTTAAGGAAAAATAATAATATCGGCAATAATAACCGTAAGTGTCTAATATCTTTTAAATAAAAAGGTATATAATACTAAGATTCTTAGTATTATCGGTCTTTTAGTCGATGTGTCTTTTGGGGTAGTTTTATAGAATATCTTTTTATATAGAGTTATATATATATTATATATAGTAGACAAAAAAGACAACGGTTGTTTTCTTAAGCCTTATTGATAAAGCCAACAATATATTACCCACTGGGCTATAGTAGAACCGAAAAAGCATATATATAAAGTATATTTAGATAAGTAATAGTTTATGAATAAAACTATATATAATAATAATATAATTAAGTTTATAACGTTATACGTTATATTAGAAAAACACACAACTGTTGTCTTAATTATTTTTGTTTAAATATATTATAACCTTAGAGTTTATTAGTTTAGTTATTTTAGATGAATTGTTTAGATAATGACTTATTGAATATAAAAGAAAAAGGCTTATAATTGTATAGTTTTGTTTATCTTGTTATTTTACTATATAGTTTATATTATCCGGTATATATTATCATTATTCTCAAAGTCATTTGATATTGGCTTATTATTCTTGTACTTTATTTTCTTAAGTTTTAAATTATTAAGATTTATGTTTTCTGGCTTTTTTTTAGATTTTTTATTTTTATTATTTTTATTAAATATATTGTCTAATTTTAAGTCTATACTAGAGTTATTTGAGGACTTATTGTCAAGAATATCTGAGTTTTTAATATTAGAGTTGTTTTGTGTTTTGGTTTGTTTTATAATTAAAAGAATAATTATTTTTGGTACTTTAGGCTTTAAAACAATAATTATCAAATTATAAGATATATCTTAGGTAACTAAAGTCTGAGTCTTCTTTTTTTAGATAATAATGGCTTGGGATTTTCGGGTTTTTTTTAAGTAGGACTTTGTTAAAGATAAGTTATTATAAGTAGAGTTCTAAGAAAAGGATTATATTATATAGTCGTGTATTATTAAATAAGACGTTAATTGTAGACTAAAAGGTAGATTCGTTACTGATTATAAAATATATAGTTGGTATATTACCCGATATTTGACGTATTTATCTTAATTTTGTATTTAAGGAGGCTATGTCGATTTTAAATTCTTTATTAATAAATCGTTTAAAAAAGCCAAAGTCTAGATGATATACGCGAATCTTTGTAGTCTTTAGATTGTATTACTTTGTTTTAAGTACAATACTAGGAATAATCTCTATAGTATTTGTAGGGTTGTCACTGATTTAATAGTTAGGATTTTTTTATAAGTAAATAACAATTAGTCTTATAAAAAAGTGTTCAGTATTCTCGATTATATAAAGGCGTGTATAAATAGGTAAGTCGGGTTAAAAAGAAGGATTAGTAGTAAACAACAGATTTGTATTTATTAAACATTAGTTATAATCGAGTTCAATTGATAGTCTTTTATTACTTATAATTATATTTTCCCTTACTATTATTAATACGTTTATTTGGTTATCGGTTATTATGGTATTACTTAACAGAACTTCGGGATTAGGCTATTGCACAGGCTAAAATAAGAAAACTTAAAACACAAATGTATCTGTCTTTGAAGGAAGGTCTATTATTATATTAATAGCTATTAGTTGAATGTATATGTGCAATTAAATGTGTATTTTAGAATATAGGTTAATATTATACCTCAAAGATGTAATCAAACAATGGGTAAAAATAAAGGTAAAATAATGTTTATAAACGAAAAAGGTTGTTAATAAAGTAGCGGCTATTTTATAAGCTGTTTTAGGAGGCTGTGACTTCGCTATTAGTGCTATTATTTAGTACTCCCTGTAAATAACCCATGTCGTAGCCTCTTAAAGTAGCCTTTCCTTTTATATATAGCCTAGTTCTTTTACTATTTAGATTGTTTTTTTTTCAATTAAATCTTTTGTTTATAGGTTTATTTTTATATAATATTATTTTTTTGACTTTAAGATTACATTCTTGCTAGTCTTGACTTATTCTACTACATTGTTTATAATACTCTAGGCTAATATAGTATGAATTTATTAACTAAAAAAGCCTTTTAAACAACTAGTATTAATTATACTTTATATAGTTACGTTAATTTGGCTTAAATATTAATTAACTAGAATAATTAAATAATAAATATAAGCAATAGTATTTATTTTATAATAACTAAAGGTAAAGATATTTTTCTTAACTTTGGAATTATAAAACTGATCGATAATAGCTATAGCCGTTAGTATATTTACTATATAACTGACTACGTTTTAACCTTTTTTTATAAAAGATCTTATATAATATAATATATAGTTTATGGATTATTATAATTAGAATTTCGTAATATAAAAAAATATAAATATCTAATATAGTTTAATATAGTTTAATTTAGACGCCGTTATTTGTAAAGTATTAAAGATAATAATAGACAAATTGACGTTATTATATATTAAGGCTATAGATTAGTAATATACTAGTTAAGACAAAGTTAATAATAAGATATGTTTAAATAATAATGAATAAAAAAAATAACAGGTATATTTAAAGATTTGATTTAAAAACAGAACTATAGTAGTTAGTTATAAGATAAAACTGTTTAAATAGTGGAATGTCTTAGTTATTATATAAAAAGATATATTACTTTGTTTAAGAAAGGGTAAACCTATAAGCCAAATAAACCAAAAGCTGTATTGTTTCTTATAAGGGAAACGTTAGGTATTATTGTTCTTGTTGTTGCCTTTAATATAAATAATATGTTACCCTCGCTTTTAAAGTCTAGGCTAAAAGTTAAGACATTAGTCGCGTGTTTTTTTAAAACTCGGAAATAAATATTATTAAAGTCTAAAAACAAATCACAGATAAGACGGATATTTAGCCACTCTTAATCTAAAAACGACGATTTTTTGTTTCTTTTATTTTTTTTATTAATAAAGGCTAAGGCGTCGTTATGAAATAGTGGAAATATTATTTTTAAAAGACAATAGACATAAATAAGTATATTAGGGTTAAGCTTTAAGATATAAAATAATAAGATATTAGTTGATTTAATATATAAGACTATATTAAAAATAACACTTGTTTAGTAGAATATTATAATGACATTTAACGGGCCTAGGTATAATAACAGTAATATAGTTGTTGTAAAGATATATGTTTTAGTTAAATTAAAATATAAATAGACTATAAACAAAGATATATAAATAAAATACTTAAATTAGTATAAGTTCTTTTATATTTTTTAAAAAATAAACCCTGACTATGTTATTGTCAATAATATATATAGAACTAATAATAATAACAGTATACTTATATATAAACCTCTTAAACGGTTAAATAAACTAAAGCCGATCTATAACAAAGACGATTTTTAAATAATATATAGACTCTTATATTTATACACAAATGTTAATAATAAAGATCGGGATCTAAAAATAGTTGTTTTATAGTTGTAAATATAAAAACAAACTTTTGATATAAAAATTAGTTAGCCCCACATATAATAAATATTTGTTTTTATATATGCTTTTTATTCTTTGGCAAATGACTAGTATAAGGAGTATATATAGTAAGTTAATTATAAGATATTTAAAATAAGAATATATTCCGAGAATTAGTTGATAAGTAGCTTTATTTATGACCCTTTTGGTTTAGTCTAGTCGTTTACTTTGGTCAATAATTTTCTATAGTTAATTTAGTAGGCTGTTTAAATTGGCTATTTAAGTTAACTGTTTAAGTTGGTTGTTTGAGTTAACTGTTTGAGTTAGTTTTTTAGTAGGTTATTTAGTAGGTTACTTAAGTCGGCTATTTAGTCAGTTGTTTAAGTCAGCTGTTTAAGGAAAAGGGGGGTTATTTGAGGGGATATTTAGTTAACTGTTTAGATAAGTTATTTAAACAGTTATTGGGTCGGTTACTTTAGCCCGCGGGTTTAATATATTAGTAATTTTGTATTATAATTTACTCCGTTTAAATAATAAAGATATATACTAATATTAAGTTCTTTAACATTATTAACACGATATTAAACATCGAAAATATCAACTTACTCAAACTTACTATATAACTAAACGTATTCTGTCCTTTCTTTAAAAAAGATCTTATTTACTAAGACGTGTGGTTTATCGATAAAACAAACCACGACTTTATAATATAAAGGACAATAAATACAAAATATAACTCAACTTAAATTAACTTAGATATTGTTATATATAAAGTATTAAAGATAACAATAGATAAGTTCACACCGTTGTATATCTAAACTATAGATAATTAGTTCGTTATTTATAAAGATATTAACACAAAGATATATTTAAGTAATAATATATATAAAAAAATAGTAAGTATATTTATAGACTTAATTTAAGAATAAAACGAAAGTAATTAGTTAAATACTAAAATAAACTGAGTAATCAAGTATTTGACAATATATACTCGCCGTTATAATAACCTTTAAAAACAAAAGGCTAGACAGCGTAAAACTATTAATAAGGCAGGTGTTTTTAGTAAAAGAAAAAGGGTAGTAAAGACACTAAGAACAATAAAAATAAAAGTAAAAAAAGAGAAAACTGACTTAAAAACTAACGAACTTATAGAACCTAATAAAAGGGGCTTAAAGATTAATATACCAAAGTCTATAATAAAAGGCAAAATATTAATAAAACAATCGCCGGTATATATTATAAGAACATTATCTTATTAAATACAAAAGCCTATAATAGTTAAAAAGTCGGTATATAGTTTAACGAAAAAGGATAGTCTAATATTAAAACAAGTAAAGCCTATTATATTTATGCTAACTCATAAAGGCACAATATTACTATCAACGACAACAAAAAAAGCGTTTATATAAATAAAATAAAAAAGGGCAATAAAAAAAAGACTACGAATATAAAATAAAATATTAATAGAACTTTACAAAATAATAAATAATAAGATATTAGTAAAAAAGCAATACAAAGTTATATTAAAGACTGCTTTGTTTTAATAAAATATTATAATAAACATTAGAAGGCCTAAAAGAGAAACAACGAATGGATTATTATAAAAGTCGGTGTTTTATTATAGCCTAAAATTGAAAGAGCCTTTAGAAAAGACATTTATATAAAACATTTAAGTTAGGATTTATTCTTAAAAATCCTCAAAAAACTGGATTTAGAATATAATATCGTAAATAATAAAACAAAGGTTCTAATAGGCGGACTGTCGTTTAAGTATAAATAGCCGGGGAAGCTAAGTGTTTTAAAGATAATTATAAATAAAGAAGATTTTTAAACAGTTATAGGACTTTTATATTACTATATAGAGGTTAATAGATAAAACAGAGATTTGTGTTTTGTGGCTTTATAATAATTAATAAGACTAAAAAATAAGGCAATGTTTATATTACCTAAAGTTATATAATAAGAGTTTGTTTTAATTATATTAAAAAATATTAACTTTTATAATTATTAAAAAATAATCTATTATATACTTGATTTATATCTTGGGTAACCCTCGTAAAAGCACATCATCTGACTTTAACAACTACCCTCGTTATATACCTGGCTTTTTTTTAAACAACAGATTACTTTAACCTTAAAGACTATTTGTACGAGTTATTGTTCTTAGTAGTGTTAATTAGAGCTTTAGAGACTTGCCTCCTCTATTAAATAACCCTAAGGCTCAAAAACGTATTATAACCGACAACAATAGGTTTAAAGTAAATTTAAACATAGATATAAAAATATTACCGGTAAAGAATAAGACTAAAAAAGACAATAAAGATATCTACAGTTTCCTGACTAAAAACAAAGGTATTAGTTCAAATAAAGCCGTAAACTTAAGGAAGGCTATAAACTAGGCTATTTTGTTTAATAAAGATAAAAACATTGACATATCTTTCTTAAAAGATAATAACTTAATTATTAAATCAAATATAAACTATAAGACAAACGGCAATAATAACAAAGACGACTCTAATATTAACCTCGGTAATGACATTAAACACTTAAAGAAAAAACGTTCTTAAGTTGATTTTACGTCCGAGAACGAAGAAATTGTCCAGATAACTACGGAAAACAAAAAAACACACTTATTCGCCTTGTTCTTTAAAGCCGATATTGAGCACATTAAAAGAGAGTTGTTTATTAATAACAAAAATATTGAAAAGGCAGTTGTTGACTTAGAGACAGAATTAAACAGTGATTTAGAACAGAGCCTTAGCCCGGGAATAAGTCCAAGTCGTCCAAAAGAGTCTCTAAGCCTAAAAAGACCAGTAATTATAAGTAGTTTAATAAGATTTTATTTTTATATATTAATATAAAATTTTCTAATTACTTAAACTAAGAGTTAACAAAACAAGAGATCTCACTAAGTTAAAGAAGATTTAGGCGCGGGTTGTTTAAACAAAGGCTGTTTAGCATAAGGTATTTAAGTATAAAGTGTTTAAGTATAAGGTATTTAAAGGGAAGCTGTTTAAGGACAAGGTGTTTTGGTATTAGTTGTTTATATAGAAGTTGTTTTGGTTATAGGTTATTTTAATAGCAAGTTATTTAACGTTTAACTATTATAAAAAACATAAAGTTAATTAATATAAAAGTACAATAAAAATACTACATCGTCCGCCCTGTTTTGACGTCTAAAAGTAATAATAAATAAATGTTAGTATAAATATATACACTTTAATAAAAAAGAACAGATATTTTCTATAGTTACGATTATATATAAATAACGGCTGTTAATGGACAGGAGATTTGTAGTTCTGCCTTTTTCGCCAAAAGGCCGTTATTTATTGCCATAGGCATAAAAAGCCAAACCCCAAAATGCCGTCCTGGAAATTTTTTACTAATAAAGTTCTTAGTAAATAGAATATATTTTAAGAAGTTTATTATTCTTTTGAAAAAAACTTATCGATTGTAATTCGTTCTTAAAAGGGTATTTCACGTTATGGTAAATTATGACAATAGTAAAAGGAGGCATTATAAGGTAACAATTGGCGATTAATATATTGAATTATTATTAAGGCTTAAATAAAGCTTAAGTATTAACGCGTAAAATAGTCACGGGGCTATAAGTCATAACATAGTCAAAGCTCGGTCTACGTATTTATGACTAATCATAAGAGGGCAAGAATTAAGAAAAATTTTCACTACTAAGAAAATCAAGTTAGTGTAGAGATTTCCGTGTGATTACGCAAATGTCTAAGGCTCTTAAGATTCAATAAAACGTAGAGACAGTTAAAGCTGTCAATAAATAATATTTAAGGTTTTTGGCAAGATAAAATTTTAAGTCTAAATTATAATTAAGCCAAAAGATCTTATATTATAAATTCTTATCCCTTTTTTGTTTATAATTCAAGATATTTTGTACTTTATATTTGATGTTGTTTTTCATTATAAACGTTTTATGTAGTTATTAGATTTGGCCTAACAAAGGGTTTTTATAAGCTTTTTGTAGTTTGTTTGCGGAAAAGATTAAGTAAACCTTTATTTTTAATAATAAATCTAATTTTCACACAAATCCAACTTTTTCAATAACTTCAAAAAGGCTATCTTATTAATCTAAGAGCTTTTTTTTTGATTTAGATATTGATTAATTTTTTGTTATAACTTATATTTTGTTATAAATATCTTAATTTATTTCTTTTTAATGTTTATTAATATCTTATTGTTTTTTCTTTTAAGCTTTTTATAAAAGTTCTTTAACTTTGAGCTATGCATTATGTGCTTTTTACGCTATAGTTTTGGCATTTTTGATATTAAGTTTTTGTGTAATTATAAATGGCGTGTCTAAAAAAAACTATTATTAATTAAAAAATATACATAGTGCATAATTATATTTGAGTTTATATAAGCTTATACCAATAGATTCGTGCCAAAAAGTGAATTAGGCGTAATTTATTATAAGAAGAAGTTTTGACTAATTATTTCGATAATGATTAATAAAAGGATATAGTTATTAATTTAAATATTAATTTATAGTTTTTGTTTAGCCGTTTGTTTATATATAATAGGTTATAAAAAGTTTAATTTAAATACCAAAGATTTTGCAAAATTCTTTTAAAAAAAATTATAATCTTTGGTTTAAAATAATTGTTTTAAAAGGGCTATTAAACTTATAATAATTTACTATAAATAATATAACAGGATATTTTGCTATATAAGTTAAATAATAAGAAATTGCTATATATTCTTTAATTATTTAATTTATAATTATCAATATTAAATTATAACTATGTTTATTTTTTGGCTAGCTTTTGAAGTTCATTGTCAAATGTTACTAAGGCTAATCTAGAATTAGAAAACGGTAAAGATAATCAGGGGTTTTGTTTTGTTTATGATTTATATGAATATATTTGTGGCAATTATTAATAAATTGCGCAATGTTTTTTAATATTATTAGCTAAAAGTATTTGGTTTTTAATAATTAATATGTTTTGGTTTTTTTTAAACTATACTGTTAAGACCTAATTATGTGCTTTTTAAATTAGTCTTGCGCGAATGTTTTAAAGGTTTAGGATTAGAAAGCAGTTGTTATATAAAAGGAATTTCTTTTTAAAAATATATTTGTTGTTTTTGTTATTTTTGGCTTTTTATTATAATAGTTTTAAGACTTTTACTGTTTTATTTAATCGAATAAAGTTTGCGATAATGTGAATTTTGGTATTCAAATTTTTTACTTAAACGGGGGATATTAAAATTGTATTTTTTGCTTTATTAATTATTTTTAAGAATTTTAAATTAAATTGACTTAGGTATAATAGAATTCCGTTTTGTTGTTTTAGTTTTAATTGAGTTTACAGTTTGACGTTTTTTTTTTTAATAATACGTTGGTTACTGCGTTTTACTTACCTGGTTGATATATAATTATAAAGTAGAAATTTAATAAGATTTCTCCTTATCGGGCTTGTTTATTAATAAATTGCTTTGTTATTATAAAATATTTAAGGACCCGATGATTTGTAAAAATTTAGAATTATTGTATATTCTGGTAACTAATAAGAGCTGTTTTTTAATATGTTAATGATTTTATAATAGCTAATATTTTTTTATTATAAATATTATAATTCAATTTTACAAGGCCTATGGTTTTTGAAAAAAAGGCCATTAAATGCCATTTTATTATATGTTTTTAAGAAAATATTCCAGCTATTACTTTATTAAAAACATTTATTTTGATTTTTGTTTTTAACTTTAAATTATAATGTTATAAAATATTTAATAAAAGTATTATGATTTTGATATTTTCAAAAGCTTTAAAGCGAATAAGCATCATTTTAAACACGATTGAGTTTTTGGTAAGTTTTTACAAAAGTTTGGCTTTTCGATCAAAATTTTTAATAAACTATTAATAAAAATTACAAAAACGCAAAAATAATTATATACTTTTGTGATACGGAAAGTGGAGCAGGTCTTTCAAAGTGTAAGAAATCTCTATAATCACTGGAAGTGAGAAGTGTGTGAATATGTTTAATAAATTGAATTAAGCGTTATCCTTTTTAAGATAGGATTGCGAACTAAAGATATATATATAGAATGCTTATACAAGCATATATTAGACCTCATCAGATATGCTAACATACTGATGGAGCTTGTTGTGCGACAACTTTATATTATTTTAGGAGGTTTTTAATATTAAATTAATACAATATTCTCTAAGTTTGGTTTTATCTTATCAATAATAATAATATACCTTAAAAATTGAATTCTTTTAATAAAGAATTCGCATTTTTTAATATCTGTAAATAAATTATAGGCTTTTAGTCTTTTAAAAATCTTTTTAATATGTTTTTTATGTTTCAATGGATTTTTTAAATAAACAATAATATTATTAAGATAAACTATATAAAATACATTAAAATAATTAAAAAAGATGTTATTTATATACTAGGGGACTAATCAGAGATTGATCGGTGACAGCTTTAATGTTACTTAATTTTAATATAGTTTTATTAAAAATAACATTATAATTAATATTATAACTATCATAATAAGTATAATAATAAGTATTTTTTAATTTCTAATGCTCCGCAGGCCCTCCGGGGGCCCTCCGGGGGCTCTGCGAGGCCTTTATATTAATTATAACTATATTAACTTCAAGAAAAGCTTATTTTTAAAACTATTAAACTATTAAATTAGTAAATTATTAAATTATTAAATTATTAAATTATTAAATTATTAAATTATTAAATTATTAAATTATTAAATTATTAAATTATTAAACTATTAAACTATTAAACTATTAAACTATTAAACTATTAAACTATTAAACTATTAAACTATTAAACTATTAAACTATTAAACTATTAAACTATTAAACTATTAAACTATTAAACTATTAAACTATTAAACTATTAAACTATTAAACTATTAAACTATTAAACTATTAAACTATTAAACTATTAAACTATTAAACTATTAAACTATTAAATTTCATAAATAACTTAATAAGTACTTTATTTAATAATATATTAAATAGTTTTTAAATTGATTTTTATAAAAAGAAATTATTAAGGTAAATCTTTAATATTTATTTTTAATTATATATTAGGCTTAATATTGAAATTATAATAAAAATATTTTTATTGTTAAATATCTTTTTTTTATTTTAATAAGTTTTATTAATTATATTTTTTATAAACAGCCGTTTATTAGCTTATATATTAAGATAAGATAAAAATTAGTTTAAGTATAATCATATAATATTTTTTTAATAATTAATATCTTTATGCTAATATTAATTAGTTTAATTTGAAAAAGCCATTTTAATAAACTGATTAATCTAATTCGAAAACAGGTCTTATTATAGATTTTACTTAAAAACTTATAATAATGTACGCCTTTTTGATATTAATAAATCCAAAATATTCTTTAATAATTAATGTATTTATAATTATAATTGTTATAATTAATCCGCAAAAGCCATTTTAATAAGCTGGTTAAACTGATTCTAAAACAGGTCTCATATTTTTTTTTTTTAAAGAATCTATAGTAATACATAATTTTTAAATAATTTCTTTTTTAAAAATAATTGTTTAATAATTAATATCTTTATAATCATAATAATTATTATAAATTTAAAATGGCCATTTTAATAAGCTAATCAAGCTAATTTTAAAACGGGTCTTATTTTGTATTTTAATTAAAAACTCATAATAATGCACAACTTTTAAATAATAATTAATATCCTTATAAGTATAATAATTATTATAAAATTTAAAAAGCCATTTAAATAAGCCAATTAAGCTGATTCTAAAACAGGTCTTATTTTATATTTTAGTTAAAATCTTATAATATTACATAATATTTAAATAATTCCCTTTGAAAAGTGGGGCTTTTTAAACTTCCGGTACTCCCGCACTCCCGCATTCTTAAAGTTTTGTTACATATCGTATAATTAACACCACTTAACATTACCTTTTATTACACTTATAACTTAAATCACGTTTTAATTACCAAGCAATCAAAGCTCGGTCTACGTATTTATGACCAATCACAAGAGGGCAAAAATTAAGGGATTTTTTTACCACTGGGAAAAAATCAACCTAGTGTAGAGATTTCCGCGTGACTTTAAGTGCCTAAGGCTCCTAAATTCAAGAAAACGTAGAGACAGCTAAAGCTGTCAATAAGTTCCGTACTTAATTTAAAAAGTAGTATATTTTTTAAATTTTGGGCTTATTCTAATTCAGTGAAAAGCTTATTAAACATTAATTTTTAAAAAAATCTTAGCCTTTTCGAATTTGGCTAAGATTTTGCTAATCAAAAATAACGGATACTTATCTTTTTATATAATCTAATTCAATTTTTAAAAGTTAATACAAAAGCAAAGTCCTTTATTAGGTTTTTTAATAAAAAGGGTAAAGCAATTAAATAAAATATATAAAAAAATAATAAACTTTTTATTCAAATATTTTTTAAGTATTTTTTTTATAATTTTTAGCTTTTCTTTGCTTTATTTATAAAAAAAGCCGTATCTAAAATTAATAAATTTATTTAATTTAATTTTATAATCTAATTTTAGCGTAGGCTTTTGTACTATTTTTGTAATATTTTTGGAAAAAGCTTTTTTATAATTCTTAAACATTTTTAATAGAAATCTTTTTAAAGTTTTTTTTATAAATTTTCTTTAATTTAATGATTTTCTTTTGAGCTATTTGCTTTTAATATTTTTAATTAATAGCTTTATTAATTTTAACAAAAATAATCAGAATTTTTTTTTTAGCATTTCAATAAAAGGCAATAAAGCTGATTTTATATATATGAAAAACTTATTAATTTTTTTTTATGGTTTTCATAATAACTTAGATTATCTTAAAGGCGTTCTTTAATTTATTATAATTAGGCCATATAAAGTTAAATTATTATAATTAGGCCATATAAAATTAAATCATAAAAAGCTTTTTTTATTTTATTTAATTTTACAAATATTTGGCCTTTATTAATATTTAGTAAAAAGGATTGCTTTACAGAATCTTTTTTATTAAAAGCTTGATTTTGTAATTATTTGCGGGTTTTCTTATTATTAAACATACAAACAGCTATATAATTAATAGTTGATTTATTTAATAATTAATTACAATATGCTTTTGATTTAATTAAGTACTTGAAGGTTATTGAAAAAGTTTTTGTTTTGTATTTATTAAACTTTTTACTATTAAAAGTATTGATTAAATTATAGATTTTATGTATGATTTTAGCTGCCTTATCATAATTGGCCTTATTATTAAATTCTTTATTTAATACCTTTTTTATAGTAAAGGAAATGGCACGCTTTTTTAAGCACAAATATTTTAGCATAATTATAATTATAGCCATAATTTTTTTATAAAAAAAAATACTTTATTTTAAATAAAACAAGTAATTCTGTTTATTTCTTATGCTTTTTAGCAATTCTTTAATTAAAAGCTTTATTTCTTTTTAAAGCATTTTCTTGGGATTGAATTATAATATATATATTCATAATAAATCGGATGTTTTCTTTTTATACATATAATAATTTTTGCAATCTTTTGTATATATTTTTATTATAAGGCCATATAAGGCATTGGTTTTTAATATTTAACCAAATGTTATAATATTTTATTTAAAAGTATTCTAAAATAACCTTTTATTATTTTAAATTAATAATTATAAAAAGGAATTTTATATATAATTGGCCGTTAATAAGCATGTCCAATTAAAAACAATGTGTTATTTTTTTATTAATAATTTTGTTATAGCCTTAAATGGCTATTTAAGTAAAAAGTTAAGTACAAAGGATATAAAAAAATTACATAATATTATTTATAAATTTAATATTAATAAAAGCAAAACCATTTGCTTTAGTATTAATTAAAGCTTGGGTAAAAATTGCTTTATTATTTTTAATTAAAATACAATATTACAAAAACTTTTTACTATTTCATAATTATTTTAGATTAATTTTTTGGAAATTAAATATTTACCCTAAAAAGGAGTCTTCTCTTAAGGTTTCTAGTTTTCCAATAGCTTTTTCTTATTATCGCTATTCTTGTTCTTACTCTTAATAATTATATTAAAAAGCAAAAACTTTAATTAAAAGATCTTATTAAAGCTAATCTTTTTTTTAATTATGGGTATTTTCGGGCTATGTATCCAATTTAATCACAATTATAACATAATAAGTTAACCGCTTTGCTTAAATAATAAAAGAAAATAGGTTTATTCACAGGTTTGATTTAGAGTTGTTTCTTTTAAAAGAAAGCGTTAGAAAGAGATATATTATATTAGATTAGTCAAAGAACAATTATAAATAAGGTGAATTTTATAGTAGAGGTTTTTTAGATATTTACGTTGACTTATTATATTTTTGAATTTATAAAAGTTATTTGATTTACGAAATTATTATAATTAATACCAAAGGAATATTAAGAAAGTACTTGGGTATAAAAGGTGGGAGTGAGCTTATTGAATAATTAAATGATAAGGTGATCATTAATGTGGACTTTAGCTTTTTGAACTACCTTAATAAATTTACTTTAGAAGTTATTGAATTATTCTTTTTTCTTTATGACCATTTAATTTAAAAAGGCTTTGGCATTTCGCTACTGTTGGTCCATAGGGGTTATGTAATCTCTTTTATACTGTACAGGGAGCGCCACTTGAATAATACCATGGTAGTCTTCAGGGGTTATGCCTTGACTATTAAGAGTAATAGATCTGACAATTCTAGGGGGTAGTCGGAGCTATATCGGACCTATTATAGGGGTTATTTGGAGGAGTATATAATAAGGGATTTTTCTTATTTTCTTAAAAATACACAGATTTTATTATTTATTTTATTAAAGACTATGTTAACCTTTTTGTTTCAATATATTTTTATGTGATTTACTAATACTATACTGACACTGATTAGTGGTTAATTTGTATTATAAACAATAAGGTCTCAAACTATAAAGTCGATTCGAAACACTTAATCATTTGTACTTTTAACTAAGGCCTAGCCATTGACTAAATTAAAGGATAAATAATTTCCTCCTTTTGAAGACATTAGTAAAGGCACTTTGACTAATTAGAAATCTAACAATTATATAACTTATAACAAATATAATACAACAATTACTTAGCGATAATTGTTAGATTAATACTTTAAAACCAAACTAACGGACTATTTAAAGAATCATACCTAAACCGACTCTAAACCTACCCTAATACAATATCTTAATCAAAAGAATACACTACAAAATCAATAAAAGAACAAGAAAGTGTTATTCTATTAACTTAAGAACTAGTGAATAATATATTATTAAAAACGAAAGGGATATTAACTAATCACACAAAATATTTACAAAAGTTCTACAAATACTATTATAATAAGAAAACGAAAAGAGAGTACCTATTTCAGGATTTTTGGGAATTTTTTAGTAAATAGACAACTACTGACTTTAAAAAAAATATATAAATAAAAAAGGACTCAATTAAAAGATAATTTTAAATTTTATGGTTATTATATATAAGAAACCAAAAGAATAAAGGTTACAAATATACTAAAAGAAACAATAAAGGCTAAAAAAAATGAATAATCTAAAAAACAACTAGTGATGTAAGACCAAATATACCCTAGATCTGTCCCAAATTACGTCTAGAACATACTTATACCTTTTATATGGCTTATCTAAGATTAACCAAAAGTCCTTCTACTTGCGTAAACCCTTTTCTTTCTCATTCCCAAAACCAAAAAAGGTTAAATACCTTTAATATTAAAAGGAAAAACATTAGGCGTCATACTAAAACGTTAAGACAACTCGTTTAGTACCCTTGCCTTTATCAAAATCAATACTATAAAAAAGGATTTATACAATATAACGCCACTTATTAATCCAAAAAAGGAATTCTCATTTACCTTTAGTAAAAGGCCCTTCGAAGATAAACTAAAATAAAAACTAAACAATAATATATTACCCGATTTAGTACTATTATCAAGTATTTACCCAAAGAACGGGACATTACCCCTTTTTATAATAATACCAAAACTTATCAGACTTTATTCTGAACTAATACGGTTTTTATAGTTCGTAATAAATCTATTATTTTTAGACTAAACTAAGTCTTTAGTAAATCTCAGTAAAATGTACTCAAAAAAGCTTTAGTATAATAGCGCCAAAGACTACCTCGACGAAAAGTTATATATCTTCGCTGATTTGTATTAACGAGTTTCTATTAACAATTTTATTTAAAACCAAGTTTTTCCGTTTATATTATAAGACAAAGCTAATATATATTATTACTAATACTTTTAAAACAAAAGATATTCTTTTAAAGATCTTATCACAATTACCTAAAGTAATTTTAAAATAAAGGAACATATAAATAGGTTTTTTAACTAATAATTCGGCTTAACTTTTTCATTATTTTAAATTAAATTATATTAAAAAAGTAAACTAGTGCTAAATCAATTAAAGAACTTCGCTAAAGAATTACAAAGCCTCTAATTAGGTCTTAAAAATGATAATATAAGGAATAATAAAACGTTTCAGGATAAACTATTATAAGGAATATTAGGTAACTTACTTTTTAAAATGGCCCTATTTAAGGTACCACCAATGTTTTTTACCTTAATGGACAGCTTCTGCTTTGTTATCAATATTAAAACAACATATAAACTAAGATAATAAGTCAGAAAGGCCTCTAAATCAGATCTGAATCGTCACTAATCTTATGTTACCAACAAAAGTATATATTACTTAAATAAAAAAATAAAGTTTTTATAAAATAATAAATCTGGGGATAAATTCCGGCTTAAGCCAAATTATTTTGAGTGTATTATATATAAAAAAAGGATTGCTACAATAACCGACACTTTAAAAAAGAACAAGATATTATAAAGACAAAGTATTTTATTAATTAAAAAGCGGAAAGAATAAGAATTATAGAGAATTTATTTAAGGCTTATTTAATATATACTAAAAAATATAGACCTAATTCGGATATAAATTGGACTTAATCTAAAAAACATGAAGATAACCCTTATAATAACAAATCAAACACTTTATTAGATAATAATGATCTTTAGGAAAAAACAAACAACGATAATAATAATGGTATAGCGAATTTTACGATTGTATTTATAATAAGTAAAATTAAGTATAATATACAAAAAGTATTATTATAACTTGAAAAATAAAAAGCGGCTTATATTTTAAAAAATAAAATTAAGAAACTTTTACATAATAAGGTTTATATAATATAATAGATAAACCGATTCTTTTAAGGGCTTTTTATTGATATTAAAGCTTTAAACAAAAACACTAGAAGTATTAATCAGTTATAAACTTTACAACGGATTTAATACGTTAAATTCGATATAAGTTAAATAAGATAAAATCGGATTATATTTAAAGCCGGTTTTTACCCGTTTATAAGAATAACAACGGTTAATACTCTTATTAAACTAATAAAATTTATAATTGTAGATGCGGATATTTTATTCTTAGTATGTTTACAATAATTAAATAAGTTTAATATTTAGTATAATAACTTATAAAATGTGTTAGTTTAGGGTTAAAAAAACATTTGATTATATAAAAACAAGGCTATTTATGGCTTTTCCTAAACTAGTACTAGTAATTACTAGATTCATCAATTGATATAATTAATGTGTATTATCTAACTAAAATAAAGATTTGAAAATTACACAAGTGATTTAGGCACCCTTCGGTGTAACGCCTATAACACCTATTAAACTAGGCTGGCTATATTCCTAACTCTAATATTATACTCAAAATTAAGGAGATATATGAGTATTACCAAAAACACATAAATATTCCACACAAATTTCGTTTTAAATTACAAAATAACGTAGATTTTAACTATATAGTCTACGTTAATATAATACAATTTAAAAAAAGATATACCTTCTATATAGTTAATAAAGCCATCGACTTTAAAACAACAAAACTACTCCAAAAAAGACCCGGATCAACTACTGCTCGGGCCACATTTAATACTTTTAAGTCAATATGAATAAACACATATATTAAACCCCTTGACTTTATAATATATAACTATAAGACCAATTTTAACTTTAAAGAATTCCGTAATTCCTTACGTTCTATTAAAAGTACTCTAAAGCTTGTCCCTGTGGAAGTACACCACTCAATTAACAAAATAGAAAAATATTATCGTTCACTCTAACATACCTACGAAATCGTTACAGAAAAGTACCTTAAACTAAGTGACAAAAATTAACTATAAATAACAATTAAAGCAATGAACAATATAACTAAACTAAATAGGTTGATTTTTATATTACTCGTTTTTAGAACCTACCTTAAAATAACAGAATTAAACCTTTTAAGTCTATCCATTAAATAATACACCATTACCATCAAAAAGGCGATAAAAAAAGTAAAACGGATTTATATAACCCATAAAATCAATAATGCGCTAACAACTCAAAACGGCCCGGTACTACTCTAATACATAACTTATACTTGAAAAATCAAGTCTTAGTATAAAAAAAAAAAATAAAGAAGACTATATGAGTTTTTAAGGATAAATAATCAATCCTATAAAATCGCCATAAATAATAATCGGATTCGTATATTTAAATCGACATTTATACGCCTATTTAAAACAAACAAACTAAGCGTCGAATATTAAAAAGAAAATTTACCAGAGGATTCCACAAAAATAACTCCTAATCCCGGATTACTAATCGATAATATACCCAAATCAACTCCAAAACTATTACAAATCACTATCGAATTCCTATTTATATAACCTATTCAAAGATTACTAATAATCGATAACAATTATAATACTAAGGTATTTCTAACAAAAAAAAAACAAAAAATCAAAAGCTTTTTATCAAACTTTAAAATAAAGGCAAGATTACCACTCTTAGAGCGTTATTCTAATAATTTCGTCAAATAGAATACAAAGTATTTATTAAAAGAGGGGTTTTTATATTTATTCAAAAGGACAACCTTAAAGTAAAAGGCTAACATATCTTTAAATCCAGAATAATAAACAAAGTTAAAAGGAAAAAGACTTTAACACTATACGAAAAGTCGAAACTCATAGTTTAATACTTTAATAACAAAAGCAAAAAAAAAATATTAACTTAATCTCTAATAATTTAACACATAAACTAACGTTTACTTATTTTCTTAATATCCGCAATTAAACAACTAAAAAGGGTCCAGAATAAATCCGAATTATGTCTAATATTTTGGGATATTACTTAAGCCTATATCTAAATATAAATAAGACTTTTACAAGATATTTTTATATAGCTTTTCTAAGAGATTATAAATGAATTCCTTTTTGACATAATGTTTATAATAATATTTTTATTATATAATATTTTAAAATCAAGAAATCACTAGTTTAATACTTACTACAAATGCTATATTAAGAAATTATAAATAAAGACTTTTATATATAATCCTTATTTATTAATTAATACTAAAGATAATTAAAAATTTAGAATGGTTAAAATATAAACAGATAACACTTTGATTTTGGGAGATAACAACTTCTTGGCTAAGAAACAAACGGAAATTATAAATGTGAACTTTTTGATAAAACCAATTTAAGTTTTAAATACTTCTAAACCTTTTATATTTAATAATTATGTTATTACTATAAAGGAAAACGATTTTTATATATTTTAAAAAAGATAAGGGGCTAAAATCGAATTAATTAATATTAAAAAGAATAATTACAAAAAGGCTTACATAGAACAACGCATTTGTGGAGCCTATATTATTACAATTTGTTAACTAAAAGCCACATTTGATTTTTTTAATAGTAGTTTAATATTAAAATCTTATAATAAATGACGCTAAGGCCTTAAATCTGTGTTTTCAGTAGTAAATAGATAATTTGAAAAGAGATCTGTGGTATATACTCGTAGACTTATATTTAACAAAGATCTATGTTTTTATTAATAGTTCTTTTGTTAATAACAAAAATCTGAGTTCTTAAATTGGTTTTGTAATAATAATTAGAACCAAATCAGAAAAGGATACAGAGTTTACTTTTAGTAATAACATCATTTATACTAATTCTATTAAATATAAAAGAGTTACTCGTATAATACTCGTTTCGGAGTTATATACTATAGTTACCGGCGTTGATATATTAATCGCTATAATAATTACTATAAATATAATAACTAATAAACTTGATTTTCTAAGGCTTCTTACCATTATTTATACAAACTTTCTCTTATTATACGAATATATTGTTAAACTTAGTACTACAAAAGAAAAGCGTTTAATAATTGATATAATAGCAATTTATTAATCATATAAACACAAAGAATTCACAGAAATACAATAGATCGATAGTACTCGTAACCTTACTAATGCCATAACAAAAGCCACTCTAAATAAGGCTTTTCAAGATTTCATTAACACCAACACACTCACTATTAAAATAGAAAGATAAGTTCAAAGACTTACCAAAACTGATTTAGATCAGTAACAAAAGAGTTTATATAATTATTACCTTTTTTTTACGTGTACTTTCCTTAATATACGTTTTTTATTTCATTTACTTATTTTATTTCACGTTTTTATATATTATAATTATTTAATTTACAAAAATAAAAAATAATTTAAATTCGCATTTATCTACCTTTTGATTTAAAATACCAACAGGCGGCTTTATAATAATACTCCGACAAGGACTTAACTACCGGTTTTATTACAAAGAGTTATTTTTATACAAAGGTTTAAAGAAAGTATTATTATAAAGAACTTATCATAAAACCAATCCAAAACAAGACTTACTCATTACTTATGTTATATAAGCCGTCCACAAATAATTCCAAACCTTTTTTTTTCTTTTTTTACTATTAATACACTACAACAAAGGCGCTTACTATTAAATCCCACTTCAACAAAAGCTTTATACTTACTTTAAGCCTTTATAGCCCAGGCATAAACGCCAAATATTATCTTATTAATATAGCCTAAAGCCACCGCCATTATCTTAACTTAAACGTTTAGGTCCTATATTCAAATCAATTATTGACTAGAATCAAACACCACACTAGGTTACATACCAACTAAATGTCAATAAACTAACCTAATCTGACCTAAAAAGCCCAAGTCTCTTCCAATAAGGCAAACGCCAGCTAGTCTTTTGTCTTTAATGTTTCCGTCGAAACAACTAATAACACAGCGATAATTAATTCTATAATAACAAAGAAATCTATTAAAACAAATGATTCGGTATTAACTGCATAAACCAGGGTATTAAACTTAGTATTAATGAACTAAAGGAGTTATTGACAGCTTTAGCTGTCTCTACGTTTTCTTGAATCTTAGGAGCCTTAGGCATTAACTTTTTAATCACGCGGAAATCTCTACACCAGGTTGATTTTCCCAGTAGTGAAAAATTCCCTTAATTTTTGCCGTCTTCTAATTGGTCATAAATACATGGACCAAGCTTTGACTACAACGTGACTATAACGTGATTTATAAAAGTCTTTAATAAAGGGTAAAAGAAGAGTGGTGTTAATTGTACAATATGCAACAAAACTTTAGGAGTGCGGGAGTACCGGAAGTTTAAAAAGCCCCACTTTTCAAAGGGAATTATTTAAATATTGTGTAATATTATGGGTTTTTAACTAAAATATAAAATAAGACCTGTTTTAGAATCAGCTTAATTAGCTTATTAAAATGGCCTTTTTAAATTTATAATAATTATAATAATTATAAAGATATTAATTATTAAAAGAATTTTTTAGATTTATTATTATTTAAAAGTCGTGCATTACTACAAGTTTTTGAGTAAAATATAAAATAAGACCTGTTTTAGAATAAGCTTTATTAGCTTATTAAAATGGCCTTTTCAGATTCATAATGACTAATCAACTTATAAAGATATTAATTATTAAAAGAATTTTTTGGATGGATTATTATTTAAAAGTCGTGCATCACTATGAGTTTTTAATTAAAATACAAAATAAGACCTTTTTTAGAATTAGCTTAATTAGCTTATTAAAATGGCTTTTTAAATTTTATAATAATTATTATACTTATAAGAATATTAATTATTCAAAAGATATTTCTAAAGAAATCCTATTCAAAAGTCGTGCATTACTATAAGTTTTTAATTAAAATACAAAATAAAACCTGTTTTAGAATCAGCTTAATTAGCTTATTAATATGGCTTTTTAGATTTATAATGACTAATATAATTATAAAAATATTAATTATTAAAGAATTAATTTTAAAAGAAATCTATTTAAAAATCGTACATTACTACGAGTTTTTCATTAAAATATAAAATAAAACCTGTTTTAGAATCAGCTTAATTAACTCATTAAAATGGCTTCTTCAGATTTATAATAACCAATGCTATTATAAAAGTATTAATTATTAAAAGAATATCATATAATTATAATTAAACTAATTTTCATTTTATTTTAATATATAAACTGATAAATGGCTATTTATAAGAAATATAATTAATAAAACTTATTAAAATAAAAAGAACATATTAAAAATAAAATTATTATTATTATAATTTAAAAATTAATTAATATATATATAATATTACTTATTAAACTATTAAGTAAATTATGAAATAAAATATTTATTAAAATATTTACTAAAATATTTATTAAATTATTTATCAAATTTAATAGTTTAATAATTTAATATTTTAATATTTTAATAGTTTAATAGTTTAATAGTTTAATAGTTTAATAGTTTAATAGTTTAATAGTTTAATAGTTTAATAGTTTAATAGTTTAATAGTTTAATAGTTTAATAGTTTAATAGTTTAATAGTTTAATAGTTTAATAGTTTAATAGTTTAATAGTTTAATAATTTAATAGTTTAATAGTTTAATAGTTTAATAGTTTAATAGTTTAATAGTTTAATAGTTTAATAGTTTAATAGCTTTAAAAATCGGCCTTTTTTTAAGTTAATATAATTATAATTAAAACAAAGGCCTCGCAGAGCCCCCGAAGGGCCCCCGGAGGGCCTGCGGAGCATTAAAAACTAAAAAATACTTATTATTATACTTATAATATTAGTTATAATAGTAATTATAATATTATTACTTTTAATATTACCGCTTTTAATAATATTATATTAAAGTTAAGTAATATTAAAGCTGTCACCCATTAATCTCTGATTAGTCCCCTAGTATTTACATTAAATACGGAATATATTCGGATTTCTTTCAGAATTTATAATTGACTTATAAGCCAAGATTATAAATAGTTCTTAGGGATTTATTTACAGGGTAGTATTTTTCTTTTTATTTAATACAATAATTGTATTTTTTTAACTTAAAGTTGTTAAAGACATAAGAATATTCTGAACCACATACCCAAGCACGGATGCACTAGACATAACATTTATAATAAATAACTACAAAGGTATTAAATGGTACTAAAATTAGTACTATGTTATCGTTAATATTAAAATACAATACCAAAACAGCCCTAAAACAAGTCTAAATATCAATTTAGGAGATAATTGACTTATTATTAATAAATTAAAATTATTAATTAAAAGGTTTTTAGAATTATGTCAGTTTTAGTATAAGATTGATAAATTTTAATATACTAACAATAGTTCGTTATTATTAAAGAAAAGAGAGTGAATTTCTAGGGAGCCTTTAAGGTATATATAAAATAAGGGCACAATAAAAAAATCTATGGGCCTCGCTTAGGTTATTAATAAACTTTATTTAATTTATATATTATTGATTTCTGGCCCTAGATTAATAATTCCTTTGGTACAATTAGTACAAAACTATTACAAATAGATTTCGGACTTCTTTCGGGTCTATATTACAAACTATTATGTTATTTTGTTTTTCGATACTTCTTGGTTTTCTTTTCTACTAATTTTAATATTATATCTCTTATGTTATTACTATTTTGGCTCTTTTTATTTTATATATTACATATTATTATATTCTTTAATGCACTGTTTTTATAGAACGTTTCTTTTTGGCTTATTAGAGTTTATATTCCCCTTGCTTTTTTCTCATTATATTAAAATTCTTATCTGTTTTTCCAAAAGAAATATTATTGGTATTAGTCTACAAGGGTTATATAATCTCTTTTATATTATATAAGGAGCGTCACTTGAATGATACTATAATAGTTTTCAAGGGTTATACCTTAACTATTAAGAGTAATAGATCTGATAGTTCCAAGGGGTAATCGGAACTATAATAAACCTATTATAGGGGTTATTTGGAGGAGTATATAGTAAGGGATCTTTCCTACTCTTTTAGGAATACACAGATTTTACTACCTACTTTACTGAAGACTACATTGACCCCTTTGTTTCAATATATCTTTGCGTGATCTACCGGTATTGCACCGACAGTTACTTATAAAAATTATTATAAACCATTTTTAAATAATTCAATATTTTTTCAGCATTGGTGAATCAAGCATTCATATTATCAATATATTTTAAAAGGAATTGGTTTTAAGCGGTCTTTTAAATATACAAATACACACATAATATTTATGCTTTTTTTAAGTCAAAATGGTTTTGATTAATTTATAACTTATCTTATATATCTATTAGTCATTTATCTCAAAGAGTTTTGTTTTTAATAAACTTATTAACTTTAAATTTTTGTGTTTTTTGTTCTTTATTTTAAATATAAAGCTGGTTCAGGTAAAATAAAGCATAGTAATAATAGACAACAATATTAACATTAATTTTTAAGTTATTATTAACGTCATTACCGACATTTTGCTTAAAAGGATTATTAAAAGGGATAATACCTATGCCTTATACATTTTATAAGTTCAGCAACTTTGTGAACTTTTACAAAATAACAATAATTTTGTTTATAAACTTTTAAAACTTTTTTTTAATGGACTTTTAATACTTTACTATTTTCTTAAATTTTTTAATGAACTTTTGGCCCATTAAACCTAATTTTATTTATATCATATTAATCTTTTTTGTATATCAACCTTTTGCCGTATTATTATCTTAAAAGTTAGCCATTTGATTATTATTATTAAGGTCTTTTTTTGCGCTATTATAATGGAAGTAAGAATTATTAGGTAAAGGAGATTATATAATAATTAAAAGAGAATTAAATATAGAAGGTTCATCAAATGCCAAATCTTTTTCGAGTTTGGGGTAATATATAAATCTTTTTTTTGGCTTTTAAGGGGTTTTAAATTAAAATAAGTTTTTATTAATTAATAAAGCTTTAAAAAAGATAGCTTTTTTTTGTTTAAATATTCTTTTAAAGTATATTTATGATGAGGTAAAAATACTATAACCTTTGCAAATGTATAAGTTAAATTATTAATATTATTATCTTTGTAGGTGTATAAGAACCATTTACACTTAAATTACTAAAAGGGAATTAAGGAAAATGGATTAGATATTAGGATCTTTCCAAGTAAAAGAAGTTTGTTATAATATAATAGCACAAATACTAGGGGACTAATCAGAGATTAATGGGTGACAGCTTTAATATTACTTAACTTTAATATAATATTATTAAAAGCGGTAATATTAAAAGCAATATTATTATAACTAATGTTATAACTAATATTATAACTAATATTATAACTAATATTATAACTAATATTATAACTAATATTATAACTAATATTATAAGTATAATAATAAGTATTTTTTAGTTTTTAATGCTCCGCAGGCCCTCCGGGGGCCCTCTGGGGGCTCTGCGAGGCCTGTATGTTAATAATAATTATAATAAAAAAGCCTTTTGTATTAAATTATAAATTATTAAACTATTAAATTATTAAGCTATTAAATTATTTAATTATTAAATTTCATAAATTATTTAATTATTAAATTTCATAAATAATTTAATAAGTACTTTATTTAATAGTATATTTGATAGTTTAATAGTTAGTTTATTTTATAGTTTACTTACTAATGTAATAAATAATATTATACATATATTAATTAATCTTTAAATTAATTTTACATAAAAGAAATCATTAAGGTAAATTTTTAATATTTACTTTTAATTATATATTAATCTTTATATTTAAATTATAATAATAATATTTTCATTTTTAAATATGTTCTTTTTATTTTAATAAGTTTTATTAATAATATTTCTTATAAATAGCCGTTTATTAGCTTATATGTTAAAATAAAATGAAAATTAGTTTAATTTTAATTTTTTGATTAATTAATTATATGATATTATTTTAATAATTAATATCTTTATAATTATAATAATAATTATAAATCTAAAAAAAGCCATATTAATAAGCAAATTAAGCTGATTTTAAAACAGGTCTTATTTTGTATTTTAATTAAAAACTCGTAGTAATACACAACTTTTAAATAAAATTTCTTTAAAAATATCTTTTTATTAATTAATATTCTTATAAATATAATAATTATTATAAAATTTAAAAAGCCATTTTAATAAGCCAATTAAGCTAATTTTAAAACAGGTCTTATTTTATCTTTTAATTAAAAACTCGTAGTGATGCACGACTTTTAAATAAAATTGCTTTAGAAATATCTCTTTAATAATTAATATTTTTATAAGTATAATAATTATTATAAATCTAAAAAAGACATTTTAATAAGCTAATTAAGCTAATTTTAAAACAGGTCTTATTTTGTATTTTGATTAAAAACTCATAGTAATGCACAACTTTTAAATAATAATAAATTTAAAAAATTCTTTTAATAATTAATATCTTTATAATTATAATAATTATTATAAATTTAAAAAGGCTATTTTAATAAGCTAATTAAGCTGATTCTAAAACAGGTCTTATTTTATCTTTTAGTTAAAAACTCATAATATTACATAGTATTTAAACAATTCCCTTTTAAAAGTGGGGCTTCCCGTACTCCCGCACTCCCGCACTCCCGCATTCTTAAAGTTTTGTTGCATATCGTACAATCAACACCACCTTTTATTATTATAACCTCTTTTATAAGTCACGTTTTAATCACAAAGCAGTCAAAGCTCGGTCCACGTATTAATGACCAATCAGAGGAAGGCAAAAATTAACAGATTTTTTTACCACTGGGAAAGTCAAGCTGGTGTAGAGATTTACACGTGTTAAGTAAATGCCTGAGGCTCCTAAGATTAAGAAAACATAGAGACAGCTAAAGCTGTCAATTATTATATTACTATGCTATATATAAAAAACAATAGACAGGGATGGAAAAAAGGTTGAAAAGGAAGGAAAATTATATACATATGCCAAGCCTTAAGTTAGCATCTGTTCTTGGTATATAACTTATCTTAGTTTGACTTATCTTGGTATAATTTATTGGTTTGACTTATTTGTTAGTTATTGGTGTATGAATTATCAATGAATTATAAGTATATGATTTATTCTTGGTATAATTTATTAGTTAGTGAGTTATTTAGTTAGTGATGTATGAATTGTCATAAATAATATATAAGCCCTATTTTAGATTGGTTTTATAATAAGTTTTTTATAATAATGCTTTCTTTAAACCCTTATATAAAAATAGCCCTTTATAATAAAACCAATAATTAGGTCCTTATCAAAGTATTATTATAAGGCCACCCATTAGTGTTTTAAATTAAAAGATAAATAAATGCAAATTTAAGTTGTCTTCCGTTTCTATAAACTAAATAATTATAATATATAAAAAGTGAAATAAAATAAATAAATAAAATAAAAAACGTATCTTAAAAAAAATACACACAAAAAAAAGTAATAATTATATAAATTCTTTCGTTATTAATTTAAATTAGCTCTAATAAATCTTTAAACCCATCCTTCCATCCTAATAATAAACGTGTTAATATCAATAAAATCTTAAAAAGCCTTATTTAAAGTGGCTTTTATTATAGCATTAATAAGATTATAAACACTATTGATCCATCGTATCTCCATGAGTTCTCTACGCTTATATAACTAGTGAATTATTATTATTGACAGCTTTAGCTGTCTCTACGTTTTCTTGAATTTAAAAGCCTTAGGCACTTAAAGTCACGCGGAAATCTTTATATCAGGTTGATTTTTTCCCAGTGGTAAAAAAATCTATTAATTTTTGCCCTTCTCTAATTAGTCATAAATACGTAAACCAAGCTTTAACTGCTTTGTGATTAAAATGTGATTTAAGTTATAAGTGTAATAAAAGGTGGTGTTAAGTGATATTAATTATACGATATACAACAAAACTTTAGAAGTGCGGGAGTGCGGAAGCACGGGAAGGAAGTTTAAAAAGCCCCACTTTTAAAGGGAAATTATTTAAATATTGTGTAATATTATCAGTTTTTAACTAAAATACAAAATAAGACCTATTTTAAAACCAGCTTAGTTAGCTTATTAAAATGGCTTTTTTAGATTTATAATAATAATTATAATTATAAGAATATTAATTATTAAAATAATATTATATAATTAATTAATCAAAAAATTAAAATTAAACTAATTTTCATTTTACTTTAATACATAAGCTAATAAACGGCTATTTATAAAAAATATTATTAATAAAACTTATTAAAATAAAAAAAACATATTTAAAAATAAGAATATTATTATTATAATTTAAATATTAAGCTTAATATATAATTAAAAATAAATATTAAAAATTTACTTTATTTAACAATCAGACGTCAAACTGGCTGTTGTTTTTGGGGGGTTTGGTTGCTGCTTTTTGCAGCCGATTTGCCAAAATCTCACGCCGCCCTAGCGCTCGCATACAATCAGTGGCCACAAGTCTAAGCGGGACGCGAAAAACACACCAAAAAGCACGAAAAGTCATAGTTTTAAAACCTTATTAATTAATATACCTCCAATAGTATAATAAAAAATGGTATTAATAAAAGATATAGAATTACTTCTTATTATATATATATTAATCTTACCTTTATTTAACTATTGTAGCTAATAAAATAAATAATTTCAGGTTTTACTTTTTGATTTTCATGATTTTTTCGCTTATTTACACCAAAATTTCAATATTTCAAAAATCACGAATCTTAATATCTAATTAAAACTTCTAAAAAAAGTAAAGATAATAATCTAAAGAGATAGAAAAGTCCCTTTAATAAATTTTAAAAATGTCTGAAAATATTATTTATTATTTCTCTTATCTCACTTACTAGAATTATTAAATAAATCATTGACTTTTGGTGTAAAAGTGCTTCCCGCTCAGACTTGTGGCCACCCACTGTATCTCATGGCTAAGGCGGTATGGCCCTGGGGCCCGCCTTGCTGCAGGAACACCAACAAAAGCGAGTGGGTTAAGTCATTTTTAGAGAACCGCTTCCTTTCTCGTTCAATATCTGCTAAGAGGGAGAGCAGAAAACGGCTGCCTTCTATCTTGTTATAATTTAAGATAAGTAGCCCTTATATTAATTCGTTTTTTTTTCCTTTTTTTTTAATCTTTTTTTTTTCTTCCCTTTTTAATCTTCTTTTTTTTAAACTTCTTATATTTAACCATTACTTCCCCTTTTACCCCTCCTTTCCTTTTCCTTTCCTTCCGCTGTTATTATTTGGGCAGCACCCTTTTTTTATACTTTTGGCCTTGCTTTTGATTGTTATTGCCATTATTTTGTTTGATTGATTCACTTGTAATGTATTGTTGCTAATAATCAATACTAAGCTTTCTCTTTTTCTTTTTGTTTTTTAATAGCGATTACGGCTGTTTATTAGGACCCAATGATCGCAAAACGTAATTTTGAAAATTGAAAACGCAAAACGTAAAAGCGACTTATAAAATAAAAGATTAATTACTGAAAATTAAGTATATATTATTAAATTAATTTTTTTGAGGTTTTTTACGCCATTAGTTATAATCTCAAATTCAATTCTCGATCTCTTTATTATTATACCTTTGTTATTGTACTTTACCTTTGTTGTCGTACTTTACTTTTGTTATCGTACTTCACCTTTGTTATTATATCTTACCCTCGTTATTGTACCCTTTTACTGTCGTACCCCTTCGTTGTCGCACCCCTTCGTTGTTGTACCCCCTCGTTGTTATACCCCCTCGTTGTTGTACCCCTTCGTTATTATTATTATACTCCCTCGTGTATATTTTACCTTTACTTTTACTGGCGTACTTTACCCTCGCTATTATACTCCCTTCGTTGTCGTACCCTCTCGTTATACCCTTTTGTTATTGTACCCCTTCGTTAGTATACTTTACCTTTATTATTGTACTTCTTTTGTTTGTTAATAAAAGATTAAAGGCGGGTGGCTTGGCTTTTTTTTTAAAAAGATTTAAGACATTAGCACAAGCCTTTATAAATAAGTAATCCTGGGTTATATAACATGGCCTTTATTTACTGACTTTTTTGACTTTTCCTTTTCTTTTAATATATTAATAACAACGAGTACGATAACGAGGGTAAAGTGTACTAACGAAAGTAAAAGTGAGGTGTATATGAGAGGGTACAATAACAAAGGGGTATAACAACGAGGGGGTGTAATAGCGAAGGGGTGCGATAGCGAGGGTAAGGTGCGATAGTGAGGGTAAGGTGCGACAGCGAGGGTAAAGTACGACAGCGAAAGTGAAGTACGACAGTGAGGGTGAGGTAGAAAATCAGAAAATTTTAATTAATAAAAGTACATAAAATTAATTGTATTCACTTATAAATCTGAAGTACCTTTGACTGTTTTACGTTTTGCGTTTTCAATTTTCAAACTTACGTTTCGTGACCACTGGGTCCTAACAAACAGCCGTAAGCGATGGATTAAATATCAAAAATTGCTTTAATATAAGGGATAAGTAAGAAAAGATTGGCATTAATATTAAGCCGACGGATGCTGATATTGATATTAATATTAACGGAGACGATAAGCTAGACTTATTAGATTTGAAGTGGCTTGCTTGTGAAGAGGATTATATTGGTGCTGTGCCGATAGACATTAATGCTGATGTTGATGGAGATGATGAGATAGATTTGGCTTGGATTGTTAAAGAGGAAAACGCTCACTTATCAGAGTATTGTTTTAATTAGGAGGACAATTTTAACGAATTCGAAAATGAAGACGAAGATTATAATAATAGTAGTCTTTTTCTTCTTAATATGATTGAGGGGCAGTTCCAGCGGTGTATGCCTTATTTTTTTATTGCCTGCTTTTTACTACTATTGAATTACTAATTTGACTTGCTTTGAAGGTATTACGAATATGTACGAAAGGATTTTGCCTAGATAATATAAGCCATTTTTTGCTATACTTTTAAAGCCTTTTTTGAATAAATATTAAATTAATGTTAAGGGAAAGGTGGGAAGAGGTTTGCTGGTATTAAGTTTACTAGTACTTTTGGGATATATTGGAAGGTTTTTCGGCTTATATATAAATAAGAAATTAGAAAGAAGATTGGGAGGAAAATGAACTGTTATATGTACCGGGTAAGTATTGCTTTTTTGTTAATTTTTTTAATTTAGCTCAAAAGATCGGAGTTAAAAGGCTGATAAATGTTCTTTGTTGTAGGTCTTTAAGAAGCTAGTAAAAAAGTATTGTTTATTGATAAAAAAGTATAAGAAAATGGCAATATATATCAAAGATTTTGTAGAATATTTTCAAACCAATTTAATTATGATAAAAAAGCGGTTCATGTACGGCTGGTAATGGATTTAGTTTATTTTGTTTTGTTAGCTTGTTGGGTTTTTTGGAAACCGCCTTTTAGCGCTTTTTAAGCTTTGCTATTAAGATATTATTATGACCTTTTTTTAGGACCCGAATAGCGGTTTTTATCGGATTTTAATTGAATTCATATACGAGTTTATAAAGCAATTTTTTGGCGCAAAAGATGCGTAAGTTCATTGGCTTATATTTATTGCCTTTTACTTAAACCTTACTTATATATTTTAAGATTAAATTCGTTTTTCTTGAGATTATTTTTGATTTTTCCTTTATTTTTAGCTTATATGTTTTTTTTGGGCCTTATTTTTATTGACATTGCATTTGCTGTTTTAAATTTTAAATGTGCCTTATAATTAAATGAACTAAATATTTGATTTGGTTATTAATAATTAGAATTGCTCTTTAAATTGAGCATATTTAATGTCCTTATTTTTAGGAAGTTGGTCAGGATAAGGTACGATTACGAAATCTTGCCATATAAGCCTTTAATATACCCAACCCTTTTATTGCTAATGAAAGTTATTGGCCTTATTTTTGGGCTTTTATAGCTTATATACCCGTATTGTCTTTGTTATAATGCTATAAATAAATTTAATTAAAGTAGTGAATGTTTTATGTTCTTATACTTATGTCCATAGTTGAAAGCTGACTACCCTTATATAGGTGATGTAATAGATGCCTTTTAGAATATAATGTTATAATATACTAATGTTGATATTTTTATTAAATACTACCTCCTGCGGCGGTCTGGCAATATCCGGGCTATTGTGTTTGGTTATAAGCCTTAAAAAGACCTTATGTGGGCCGCCTTTTAAATAACGCGATGGATTGATCCTAGTTGTTTACACGCTTTTATGATTGAGTAGTTTTAGTTCATAGATAAAAGCCGCCAAGTCCGTTAGCTTTTTGCGCTACGCGCGAAATGGAATTACTATTATAAAGGCGCAATAATAAAATAACCAAAATATAAATAATTTAGCTATGAAATTGTTAATCTATGGCAGCGATTAAAAGCTATGTTACTTAAATAGCTCTAAAATAAGTGGAATACAAAGCATCCTGTGAACAATATTAAATTATAGCTTACTAGGTTGAAATTCTGTAATAATCTTGGTATTAGTATATACGTTATTAATAAAATGCCTTTAATACAAAAGCGCTTGGCTAAAATGGTAATAACTTTGCCAAAGACGATTGTAGTAGAGGAATTCCGCTGGTATAATATTGCGATTAACGCCGTCATGGCTTATTGCCATTTTCAAAAAGGCGGAATTATTGTTATGCTATGTGAAAGGCCGTTTACGCAAAAAGCAAGCCTAATGCCGGCAAAAGAGATTAATTTGTAGCTGGCAATTGCCAAGGCCAAAAAGTAAGCGTTGAGGGACGCTATACTATTAGTGTTTATTAAGGAGCAAAGTACTACTTGCTTTTTTTGCTTAAGGAAATAGAGCTTGCCATTTGAAAAGCGCATTTGTAAGTTTGTTAAGCCAGGAGACTTGACAAAATATTTTAAATGGAAATATTTGGCTTATATTAAAAAAGGGGATTGGCTTTAGTGCAAGATTTGTCAAATAGGGCTAAAGTATAAGTAATATTTTTAGAATTATAAAAGCATTGAAAATAATAAAAGACCTTGCCAAAATAATTATATGTGTACTTATATAATATATTAAATGATCTTTGCCTAAAATATGATAATATGAGAAAAGATTTTTAATATTAGCGTTTAATTACGTTTAGTTATTATACATGTCCTAAGGACAAGCCTTACGGGTTACGCTTTTTTCAAAAACAATATTATTAGTGATGAATTAATACTTTTATTGGGAATAGTAAAAAGACGGTGGAGAGGCGTTTTTAAGAATGTTTAGGTAAATATGAGTATTATATATTCGATATCATTATTTATCTTTTTTCTTTTGGCGTTCTTAAAAATCATTTCACGTTATAGCGTTTCACATTTGTGTTTTATTATTTGAAGTAATCGTTTTATGTATTTTTGGAGGGTTATTTAATCATTATAATTATTTCGTCTTTCATTTATCTTACTCTTATGACAAACATTAATTCCATTAATCCCCTTAAACTATGTTTATTAGCCCTTGCTTTATTTTACTCTTTTGCCCTGCCTGCTCTAATTTAGAATATTGTAAAACTTTTTTTTAAGAGAAAAATTTCCACATTATAATGTAGGTGGAAGGACATATAGCGATTGAAGATAAAAGATCATAGGTAGCTTGGGTATATCGGAAAAGAAATTAAATAGCAGGAAATAATAAAGACAAATTATCAAGAACTCTTATAATATTGGTATTTTTACAATAAAAAAAATTCTTTTTTCTAAATTTCAATTAATTATTATATTCCCAAAATTCAAAAGCAATTGCCAATATTTGATATATTCATAAAGCTTTAGCTTTAAATCCAATCTATTTTTGTCCTTAGCCTAAAATTGACTTTCCTATTACTAAAATGAAAACGATTTCTACTAAAAAATCAATAAAGCAATAATATGAACTTATTTTTTAGCTTTCCCTTTTATATGATTTATCTGCCTTTTTATAATAATAATACTAAATTTAATTCAAGAACTATTAATATTTTTGTTTTTATTGTTACAAGAATGTATCGCTTTATAAAAATGTTAAAAATAATTCAAATAGTTTATATAAGGTAAATATTAATCATTTATTAAAGTATTCCTTTTTTATTAATTGGCTAAGCCATGTTATTGTGCTTAAGTGTAGGTTTAGCGTTAGCTGTTGGATAATATATTTATTGAATAATAGTAGACCAGGCTTGTTAATATACTTGAATTTAAACCAATCCTTATTTGGATTACCGTGGCATTTAAATAATAATAATCAAGCAGTATACGAAATGGAGATAATTTGGGTTTTTATTATTAATTAAGTATACTTTAAAAGGACTTATGAAGCTTTAAAGATTATAAATAAAAAAGGGAATGTTTATGTTATTTATAAGCCTAAATTTATCGTATTTAAAGATAACGTGGCATATAAAAACACTAAACAAGTTCAACAGCGCAAAAAAAGATTAATAAAATAAAGGCAAAACATAAATTATTATTTATGAATAAAAACCGCAGGATAATCTGCGTTATTTTATGTAAAGCTTTGATTAACAAAAAATAGGTTTGTTCTATTTTATTATGTTTTTGTGGTTTTTGAAGCTATATTATATAATTCGATGCAAATTTATTTTTTGTAAAATAGGGTTATTTAAGAATTTAACTTAGATCTAGTTTGTTTTAAGTAAATTTTAGTAATTAGCTGGGCATATGTTTAGTTTTATCGAATACTAAAATATGTTAGATATTTGTTTATTATAAGAGTATATAAAGTCTTTGCTACTGTGAATTTGTTTATGGCAGTTCAGCGCGGAGACAGCTTTTGATAACATAAACATTTGTAATATTTAAGTATTGCCACGGACGCTGTTTGAGATCAAGTGATATAACCCAAGCTCAGCTATTTATAATGAAGCTTATATTAACAAGTATATGCGGTTTGATGTCCAATTTGCCGTCCTTAAAGCGTTCTTCTACTAATGGCGCCCTTTATATACTAACGTATATAAGTCTTATGCGCGATCTCCGTGCCTTGATCCATGTCCTAATTCATTGTTTTACTAAATCTTTGGCTTAATGTTACAAAACGATTGCTGTTAGCTGCTTTTTTGCCACGCTTTATTTTGTTTTGTTCTAAAGCCTTAGCTATCAATATTCGTTTATAACGCGATTAACGCATCAGCCCAAATCCTTTACTATCCTTTTCATTGTTCTTTTCCCCAATTATTAAATTAAATAACTTTGCACTGCCTTTATCCCAAGGTCTTTCTAATTTTTACCTAAATAATACATTTAAATTGATGTATTACATAATATAAACATAGCACGTGCTACGCAAAACTAAGGAATTATATTAGGCTAAATTAGTAATAGCCACAAAACTAATAACTTTAGCAGCGTGGCTTATAATATTCATTCCTTTAATAACTCCCATCGCAGCCCACAGCCCTAAGAATAAAAAACATATTCCCAAGAAAACAAGACCAAACCCTGACGCAATCAACATCACCTGCGCAGTCTCAACATTTCGCAGCTATATCCAGCGCCAAAGAAAAAATGATATTAAAGAAAAAAAAGGAATTTATAATCAAATATATTATTAAAGTAACGTTAGTGCATTCTTAATTTAAAATCCATATTAAATATGCAGTATTATATCACATCATCAGAATGCTTAATTAGTTTGCCATTATTCTTTAGCTTTCTTTATATTGATATTTGCCTTTTGCACAGCTTGGCGATTTGCCCTAATAAAGTCTATATAGTACTTTTTAATAAGCACAGCACCTGAATTACTGGCTCTTTACTCGACATCTTCCATATTTGCGAGGTTAATGAATATTTGTGCCCTAAAGACAATTTTGCAATTGACCTGGGTTTTTAGCTTTTCCATTATTATATAATCGGCACTTTTGTAAAGATCTAATAATATAGCGAATTTACTTTTTTGTTTTTGCTTATTATCTTCTTTCAAGACATCTATAATTATCCAATTAATAGCATTTTCATACATATATGCAATTATACTAAAAAGAGTATAATACAAGAAAAAGTTATTTTTGTCTATATATATGTTATATTTAATAATAAGTGTCATATTCCATTGGCTATTAAATTTGGTTGCCTATTTTTTAGACTTAACGGCTAAAACTATATAATAAGCGTAAAAGACCTTTCTTTCCGTTTAAAATTTAATATCTGTAAAGCTTTAATTAATTTTTATCTAAAGCAATATAGTTGTAAAAAAGTCATTGGCTTGAATTTGAAGAAGTGTAGTAATAGGTTGTTTAATAAAATCGCAGCCTACTTTTTTCAGTAGTCTCTCAAATTGTAACAAGCCTGATTTAACCGCTTTAAGCGTACTATAATTAACAGTAAATAACAAATATAATTCTTCATTAATATATTATTTGTATTTAACATCCTTTAATAACTTGGTTTAGCCGTTAAAAAAATTAAGATTAAGCCAAATTGGCTCTTTTACAAAAAAAGATTTATTCAAAATAAAGTCTAGGTTGTTTTTACAAATACTCGTAACTTAAGGTTAAATTTTTAAGAAAATCAATAATTTGATATTATTTGAGTTGTTGTATTATGTTTGTAAAATGTTTTAAATAAAGCTATACTATTATAATCTTTGATTAGCCTTTGCTAAGTACTTTGCGAAGAACTTCCTTTATAGGTTTATAAATAATAAAAAGGGTTTGGCTTAATAAATGGCAATATAACTATAAAAAATAACCTTGCGAAGATTTAATAGCAGCTGTCTAAAGGCCATTTTACTTATCCTATCTCTTTGATAATTGTATTTCTTATTAAAGTTGGTAATTACCCAAAACACCTTCGCATCAAAAATCTGTTATTAATTATATATATCAATTATATTAAAAGCACAGCTGTTATTTATCAACAAACCAAAAATAATTTTCTTATCTTCTGCAAAATGCAAATCTAAATTTAAAGCCCTAATATTTAATTTAAATACCAAAGATTAAAAGCATTAAATATAATCTTCGCTTTTATAATAAATACTTAAGCCATTTTAGCAACAAAAACCTAATTTTCCCTAAAAGTTAAAATAATCTCTAATACTTTTATATAATATTCTAAACCTTTTCTTATATTTAAAAGCTACTAAAAAAATAGGATCGATATAATCATAAAACTCGCTAGCTTTTTTTAAAGAAAATTATCTATTAAGGGTAAGGCCAACTTATTGTAAGATTATTTTGACTTTTAAAGTCCAGTCCCTATGACTTTAGTACAAAGCCAAATCAAAAATCAATTGACACAAACGCTCTTATTAAATAAGATCTAAAGGTTGTGATATTAAAAACACGTAGCCATTTTTATACAAAAGATCTTCTAAATTTATACTATAAACTTTCAAGTTCTTTAAATATTATTAATTACGATTTTGTTTTAAAAATTCAAGATTAATAAACTTATCAAAATCTTTTATTTAAAAAACTAAGTATTAAGGGCTATCAGTCATAATTGCTTTGCGTATAGTAAGGAGCTTTTTTATAAGATAACCGATAAATAACGGCTAAAAAGGCAAAGATATAAACGTATTATAAAATGATAAGTATTGTTTTAGGTCATTAATCGAAAATACTAGTAATATGTTTTCTAAAATCAATATTCAAAATAACTTTAAATTTCAAATTAATATATATAATAAAAAGAAATACGATGAAAATATAAATATAGAAACCGACTTATAAATTAGCATTATTTAAGTTCTTTATTACAAACAATACTTAATTATTTCCTATTTTACTACCCATAATTTTCAACGTTTAAAAAAAGCGTAATAAGAACTTAATAGAGAATAATGTAGAATTAAAATCCAAATATAAATTTAGTATTAAAATATAATCAAACTAATATAGGCCAAATATCGCTTTATAAAATATCTATTATGAACTTAAGGCAAACCCTACTACTATTGGCAATAAATCAAGTTCTAATAATAAAACATATATAATAACACTATTCTAAACTACTCAAAAAATCTTGAAATCAGTATTTTCAAAAACATATCGTTTAGACTTGCCAAATTTAAAGTTCTAATACTTCTAGAAATCCGCGAATTACTTATCTTTTTTATTGGTTTAGGAGAAAACAACTGGCTTTATTATCAATAGCCTCTTTACGCCCTTGGATGTCAACCGAATTACATTAAATTTGTGGCTTTTTAGAAAACTTATAATTTCAATTTTAATACTTAATTCTTATACAAAAATCATTAATGCGAATTTGAAAAGTTTAAACTCTTGCTTATTAACCAAAAAAAAAATGTAATTTTCTATTATATAGCAGAACCCGTGAATTTCAGAGTTCCCAAAGTATTATTTACTAAGAAAACAACTTAACAATCTTATAAAAGGTAATATTTACTTTCTACAAAAATAATAAAGACCAATACGTTCTAAACATCGCCATTTTATATTATTGTAGTTTACATATATTTGCTAGCTCCTTCTGATTTAAAAAGCTCTTAAAACATTTATATAAAAACACATTTAATATTAAAGAACAATTACAAGCAATTTTTAATAATTAAAAAAACCTCTCTAATCAGGTTAATTTTAAAGGACATAAGAAATAATATAAGCTTATTTAACTAAACTACAAAAAAAAAATCAAATACTGCTTTATTAATATTTAAAAATTCCAGGTCCTAACAGTCAAAGTACTCTTTAAAAATAAGTTATTATAGGAAAAATTTACGGGTACTATTGGGAATCTTTTTCTAAAATGCCTCACAAAGAAGTTTAACATAGCCTTGTACTCTTATTAGCTAAAATCGGAAAATTTATCGTCCGAATAAAGTACTAATAAATTCCAGAAAATTTAAATAAACCTTAGGTAAAATCTCTTAAAAAAGGTAACAATTGAATTTGATATTATAAAATTGTATTTTACGATTATTAAATACAATAGCCTATTAATCATCAGAGATATCAAAGCTTACATAGACATAAACTAGAAAATCAGATTCAAATGGTAACAAAGTCATAATAAACATTCTGAACTTATAAAGTTTAAAAAACTATGGCAAATCACTTTTATAATCTTTATCAAAACATATTAATATTATTAATCTATATTCAATGTTTTTCTTCACTTTCTTTAATATTAAGGAAATCAAATTATTCTTAGAAATATATTGCTTAATAATTACTATTTATCAATCGATTCTAATAATATATATCATATTAGCTAAGCTCTTATAAATCGAGAAATTGACAGGTTTAATAAATGATCTGCCATCTTTTGAACTTGGCTTATGAGTTATAAATTACACACTTAATTATTCACAAATCTTAAAATTAAAGGACTTAACATTTCTTAAAAAAAACAAAAAAATTTATACTTTATTAAAATAATTCTCCATTAACCTATAAGCCTCTTTAGGTTCTAGATGTTTCCTACCTTTACTAATATTTAATAAGTCTAATAACATTCAAAAGGGAAAGCAAAAAATGGCTCTAGGGTAATAGTCAAAGTTTTTAGTGTATTTTTATAGCCCGTGGAATAATACAAACTAGTCCTCATAAACGTTTTTAAAAGTTTTAAAATCAAATGAAATGCCAAATACAGAATCTGCCGTAAGTTTGCTACAAATATATTAGCTGTATAAACTAGAACAATATATAAGTATTATAAAGCGTTTTAAAACAGGTTTACTTATTCTAAAATAATCAAATAATTTGCTAATAATATTATAAGAATATTTGTTTAATAATACATGGTTTATAACTTACATCCAAACTAACCAATGGCTTTAGGATTATGAAATTTACTTCTTTTTTTTAGCTTCCAGAATCCTTTGAAATCGGTATTAGTGAACACTAAGCTTTGTTAGTCATTTATTAAATAAAACAATGACGTTATACTTAGTATTATTTGAATTGTTATGGATTAATAATGCTGGCTCTTGAAAATGCTTTATTAAAGGAATGATAAGGTTTTGGCCCCAATATTACGTATTATCCAAAAGCCAGTTAATTTTAAAGGCTTTTGTATTATTTGTATTTGTAAGATATTCCCGAAATGTTGTTTTTATAAGATAGTATTTTAAAGTATCATTGATTTTGATTTTAGGATCTTTTGCTTAGTAGAATTGACTTACATTTGAGAAGTCGAACATTCGATTAAGGTGTGCTTACTTCCGACCATTTATATGAAGTGCGTGAAAAGTTTGCCGTAGGATATTGGGATAGGTAAAATTCCCTTTTTCCCTAGTTTTAAGGGTATCAAAGTTATTATAAATTACTTTTACGAGAAGAACAAGTTTGTAATCTTCGGTAATAACCTTTAGGCTTTCAAAGGGAACGCTTTTGTTATAGTTGACGAGATTGAGGACCTTAATAGTAACTTGAACATTAAACCTATTGATTCTTGGTTTTTCCCCTAAAATTGCCTAAATATTGAATAAAGTAAAGGATATTGGATGCTCCTAAATACTAATATCCAGAAGCAATCTTTTATACTTTTTTTAAAACTTGTTTTTAATAACCTTAATATATGGCTACAAGCGCTTAAGGTTAGTATGGTTTGAACGATTGAATAAAAAGCATATAACGGCAAGAAAAAGAGATTATCCTTGGTAAAGACATAATGTACCTTTTTTAATTCTGCTTTAAGGCTTTTTAGTAGATCATTTCGGGCGATGTAAGTTAAAACAGCGCTAACGATTTTTTGATTTTTTGTTTCGATTTTAAACTTAATTTATATAAGAAGAATATAATTTGGTAATATTGTGATTTAGCCAAATCATTCTTTTTATTTTTGAGTTATAATAACAATGACTATAGGAAATTGAGAACTGTAGAGTAATCCATTATTATAACTACGGCAGTCTTTTGTACTTTTTAAAGCGAAATTTTTATATATATTATATATTGGTAATTAAGGCAGAGAATATAGACTTGATATTTTTTACTTTATTACAGGTGATGTCCAAATATATTTCTTGATTAACAGTATCTTTACATAGCTCTGAATTTCCAAGGGAAGGTATTATTTACTGCTGTAGCATTTTGCTCGATTCTTTATAAAGTCTTTATCTAAAGAGTATTTTAGCTTACAAAAGTTTAATTAAATTTTATAATTTTAAAAGAAGTAGTGGTTTGGAACTATTTCTTTATTATTAAAATAAAGTTGAGTCAAATTTAATTTTGAACAATCGATTAGGTTTGATGTTATCGAGAATTTCGATGTGGGTTTACTATTTAATCTGGATATGAGCATTATTGGAAGCTTTTTAACATTTATTTGATGTGTAGGGTTAAAGAAGGAAAAATGATTTAAAATGAACTTGTTTATATGTGCTTTTTGAAGACCATTTTAAGCATTACTTTGGCTTTTACTTTAGGCCGGAATTATTATGTTTTAGATGAGTACTTTGCGCGAGACGTATTTTATAATATGGAGAAATTTAAGGAGTTTTTTGGAAGGACTATTGTATTTCGCAAGCAGAAATTGAGTGCCGGGTATATCCGGAACCGGATTGATATTTTTAAGAAGCTTAATGAAAATATTGTTTAATGTTTATAAAGGCTAGGATAGTAAATAGTTTTTGAGGATTTGTCAGTTTTAATATTATGTTGTTTAAGAAATTTTTTATAATTTTTTTTTTGTTCTCCTTTTATGCCATTATTTAAAAAAGTTTTAATGAGATTAAACGATTTTCGAGTAATTTTTTTGTCTTTTTTAGTAATATTGATGGAAGATGTCCTAAGATGGCTTTGATTAAATTATTTTGTAAGGTATCTTGTGTCTCTTCAATTAAAGCTAAAATCTTTTATAGCTAGTTAATAAAGCTAAAAATATTATTTGTATTTAATACTCATAGTTTTGGTATAAGATTTGAGTATTTTTTTAATCCGAATAAAACTTGCTGAGTTTATATTAACCCACATAGAATAAGAGGATATGATTTGATTAATAAATTGTTATTAATCTTTTATATAATATCATTTAATGCTTTATTAAGGCCAAAGTATATTTGATTGTTTTTTGAGGATTTGACTTTCTAATACTTTTAATTATTAAGGGAAATTAGCCAAAGATTTAAAAGGTTATGATTTAATATATCAATTGCCTTATATTATATTTAAACTATGGCATTGCTAACAAACTTGCGTTGATTTTGGTCAAGGTCTATTATGTTCTTATTTGGCGAGAGGTGCGTAAAAATCTTTGTGAGAGTATATTTTTTAAATAAAATTATTATGCAAAATTGAATTAAAGGGTGAATCGTCTTTTTTGACATTTGTGCTTTAAAGTAATACAAGAGGATTTTAGTAGTCTTTTTATATTAATGTTTTGGGAAATATTACGTAAAAAAAGTTCTTTTTTAGGTTTATTTTAACTTACGAATATAACGCGATTATTGTCAATTGTACTAAAAGCCTTATTTTCAAAAGGGAATATTTTGAGATTACTATATTAGAAGAAATTCTCATATATTAAAATATAATTAAGAATTTGTAATTTTCCTTGATTTTCCATTAAATAAATGCCGTTATTTGACTTTAATCTCTTGTAAAATGTATATAATAATAATATTTGTTTATAAAATATTTCTTTGGCTTTAGAAAGTAACCGTTGTGGCATATATACTATAGGCATATGTATTTGGTGAAGAGCGGTTTTTAGTTCTTTTGGTTGTGACTTAGTGGAGAATATACCGTTGTTTGAATTTACATATTTTACGTATATAAGCCAGAGTGTATAACATTCTTTTTTAATGATATTTAGTACTTTTTGGGTTATATGAATTAAATGATTATTGTTAGTTGTTAATTATGGTTATATTTAGAAAAGCGATTTTTGAGGATAAATCTTTGCTAAAAGAAGAAGAAGTTTTATTTATAATTTTAGGATAACTTTCTTAAAAAGCCACTTGTTTTATATTATAAGATTTTAATCTTAATTTGTTTGGGTATTAATTTTTAGACTTGTTTTATTGGGCTAAAGACTAAAAAAGCCATAAGAATGAATTGGTTGGTTTGATTTGACTAGTAGAGGTAATACGCTGAATAGGTAACCCTTAAATGATTAGGAAGACTGAGTCTGGGTAAAATTAGTATTTGCTTAAGATACCGAGAGTTTGTGTGTATACTAGTGTTGATATAATAGTAACCTAAAGAATAAGTTTTTGCTTAAAGTATTATTTTTGTAACTTAAGGTTTATTGTATTATTAAATATCTAATAATAGATAATAAAATCAATAGCTTTGATTTTTCCAAACTTTTTGTATGTGATAGTAGTCTAAAAAGAATAGTCAAAACAAAAACGAAAGTCAATTAAAGCACACTCAACAGTTTATTTGACTTTTTGTTTATATCTATACTTATATAAATCAAGTCAGTTACTTAATCGAAAATAGCCATTTTAACTATTTATACTTAAATTGTATTAAGACTTCTCATTTTAATTTTGATTATTCTTTTACAAGATACTATTTTTAGCTTTTTAATACTTCTTATAAAAAATAAGATTTTCTCGCTTAATTCTTTAATAAGGGTTTTAAATATTAATATAATATTGGAAATATTAGTAGAGGAACTTGAAATCTGATTCTTTTAGGATTGAAGAGTTGTGTGTAAAAGAATTCGGACGATTATATTATCAAAAGATACGTTAGTTCGTTTTATGATTATAGTAAATGTTTTTATATGGTTTATTATTGTTAGGCTTTGGATATTGGCTGGGAAATTATAGGTTGGACTATTGTTGGACTATTTATAATAAAGGTTGAGAATACAGAATTTATGTTGTGAGATAATAGATAGCGAATCTGTTTAATTATATACTTGAAATGCAGTTTCAGAGAATGTCAAATATAAAGAAAAGGACTCACGGAATTAAATCTTAGGCCAAAACAACCAATAGTTCCTTTATTATTTTTCTTTATTAAATCCCCAAGCTGAAATATATTTTTAAAATCCCTATTAGTAAACATTACGTTGTTAAATACAAGTAAAAATAAACCCTAGTATTTTTATAAAGCGGGGTCCATAAGTGTATTGGAAGGGTAAATTTCTTCGTCTAAAATGAACCTTTGAAGTTAAATCAGCCATTATTGTCTTTCTAAGATAAATATTTTATATTACTTTAATTATACTAGCATTATTTGTGTTTTATAACAATTCGTAAAGGATTATGCCGCCGGCTTTATACTTATTATATATATTTTTTAGCGCGATTATAAGCAATTAAACCTATGTATGCTTTTTTATTAATTAAGGAACAACCGCAACTATATTTATTATACATGATATAAGACCAAGCTACGAGCTTTGCCCTAAAGGTATAATTTGTTATATTAGGTCAAATCAAAGCTTAAAGATATTAAAAATTAGAAATAATATTAAGGCACGGCTCAGCCTTTTCAACTCTTGGAATATGTCTAAAGAGTACATACCGCGAAGAGGAACAAAACAATTGAAATCACTAAAATAGGGTTCAAAAGTTGTGAAGCTAAGATAGGCGACTTTTTTCCTATGAAAAACATTGTAATATTAAATTTTTTTTTGGCTTATGGCTATTTATTATTTTATTAAAACATGATTTAATAAAAGGCTTTTACATAATGTATATAAAGGCTATATGTTTTCAAATCACGTGATTGGGTTCCCAAGATTTTTACCTGTGTTTTTTGGCCTTTAGATTTGGACCTTTCCCTCTTATTTTGCGCGTATAATAGCAAAGCCCTATTTTTTAAAGAATTAAGGCTTTTATAACAATAACAAGCTTATTATGAGATTTTCTTCAAATCCGATTATTGTTCAATATCTTGTTCATAATATAGCGCTTTTAATAACAAATAACTAAATTAGGTCAAATTAAAGTCTGCTAATAATTCATATAAGGGCATTAATATAATCTTTTGTTGGCTACAAACTATTAGCTTTTGGGTTTTGTAGAAGTATATATATAACCTTTTTATATTTTTTACATATGTGAAGCTTTTTACTAATATGAACTCTTATATGAATAATTAAAGCTAAGCTTTAAATAAATTTCTTGCCACAGCCTAGGTGCTTATAAATATAAGGCCGATTACTATTATGAATGCGTTTTAAAGAGTGGTTAATATAATAATTATGAGTATATGTGTAGATTCTTATTATAGCGAACAATATTACTTTTCCACGCAAAGCCCTTTTAACAAAAGCTATAAAAGAATGACTTTTCAGCAACTCTATCACCGCTTATTTAATACAAAACACGCCTATTTATAAAACCATTTCTTATATTCTTAATCAATCTTAAGTTCTGGACCCAAAAGATTTACAAAACCAAATACCTATATAAAGCTGCTTATGGCTTTCTGCTCTCATACGCATGGCTTATCAAACATAAAAGCGACTTTTAAATCGCACATAAAAAAAGGCTACTACCGGATTTCATTAATTAGGCAACTTAAACAAACTTTATTAATAATATCCTCAAACACATCAACTTACAGTTTTTAAGCGAGGTCTTTGCCAAATATTAATATGGCAAGTTAAGGCTTTTGAAATTAAACAAAATATATTATATAACACGTTTCAATTAAAGGGATTTTACTTAAAAATACATAACCGCCTTAACATAATATCAAGGCTTCTTTGCCCATAATTTTGCCTGATTATTAACAATGTTCGCTGCTATATTGGTGGCTTTATTAATAATACAAATAATTATTACTATTGCAAAAGATAGCTGGGTATTTAAAAACGTATTTTATGGCTTCTCTATAGCCTCATTATTTTTGGCAATTGGAACCGCACTTATAGTGCTATTTATTTAAGTAATTTTATTTATTCATTATTTAATTAGTGCTTAGTTAAATAATTAATAAATCATAAAAGCAAGAAAAACTTTTATAAATGCGCATAAAGACCCGAATTTTTAAAATCTGTTATAACTTGGTGCTTATATATAACCTAAGTTTATTGAACTTGGTGGATATTATATAATTAGGATTTATTATTTTTGGCTTAGGCTCCGTTATATTACAATTATAATTGTTTTTAAGCTAAATAATATATTTTTATTAATTATTTTTATTATTACTATACTCGTTTATTTTGCCGATTTCGATTGCTTTTAGCCATTTTATATCTGCTGGCTTAATCAATCGCGCCTTTTTGATTTACATTAAGGCTTTATGACGTGTAAAAAAAATTCACCTCAAAAATGTGAATTATAGTTTGCCCCGCTTTTTAAATATTAAGGATTAAATAATATTACTTTATATATTTTCGTTCGGCTAAATTATATATCGTGCTTTAAGCTAATTAAGTTCGATTTCTTTTTTGTTTATCGTTTGATTTAAGCCTATAATATTATAATCTAAAACGTTAGTGCTAACTTAGGATTAGGTACTTTCTTTAAAAGCTTAATTAAGCTTTATTATTAAGTGTATAATTTAGGTTAGGTGTGTAACGTAGGTAGAGTGTGCAACATAGGTTGGGTGTGTAATCCAAGTAAGGTGTATAACTTAGGTAAAGTATATAACGTAGGTTAGGTATATAATTCAAATGGTATGAGTGACCTAAGATAATCCTTTGGTCCATTTCGTTGGGCCCTTATTAGCCTTTTATCAAAATCGTGCCTAGATTTACTTAATCTTATGGTAGCTGTTATTTTCAAAATCTATAATTTTATAAACTAACGTTTTAGATATATTAATATTTGCTTCGTTTTTTGGATAAACGGCTAAATGAGTAAACTGCCTTTGACCTTAAAACTAAAGCATAAGAAATGTTTATGACGGCGTTGGGTTATGTATAAAATACACAAGTAGGCAATTAAATAAGCGGGGGGTATTAGTAATAATTAGTGCGCCTTCTAATTAAGCGGATAAATTATTTTGGTATATAATATTATTCTACTTAGCAAGCCATTTTAAAAACTTAAATTAAGGTAAAGTTTTGTTGTTTTATTTATATTTATTTTATTATATATTATATTAATGGCCATTTTAAAAGGTCTCTAGGTATTCTCGCTGAAAATCATAATTTTAATATAACCTTTTCTTTTCTTTTATTTACGGATCTTCCTTTTGAATTTTACTTTATCATATAACAATTTGATTTTTCACTATACAATATTGAACAATATTAACAAACAAACCTTTATAAGATTTTGCGAGTATGCCTATATAAGGGACTATATATTAATACAATAGCATGTGCTAATTAGTTTTAATTTTAATGGGGGAAAGATTCTCATACTTATAGGTGATTTTGTAGAAAATGCTTTTGCGATTTTAAAGAAGTTTTAAAAAAAGAGGGCGCTTTTAGGTTTGCTAATTGCGATAATATTAAATAATTTTATGGATTATGTGTACAATGTAAACAATACAATCGTAAAATACTTACGTAAACCCTTTGAAACAAATTTTAATGACGCAAGTATTTTGCGATTATTTTAAAATTTTGACTACGCAAATCTTTAAACAAATGCGAAAATAACAATGGCCCTTTTTATTAATATATAAAATTACTAACTTTCTTTTTTTAGCTTTTAATAAATTATATTAAGCCTTTTGTTTTTTTAAGGTTATTATAGGTCAAATAGGAAAGGTAATTAATTTTATTCAATTTAGCTATTATAATAATAATACACAAAATAACAAAGCCGGGTAAGATATAAATAATTTAAAAAAAATGATTGTACATTTTGTTTTATACGTGTTTAAGATAATAGTAAAAGATAATAAGTTTTTAGGGTTAATGGAAAAAAGCGGGTATTTTGCAAAAGACTTTATAAATTTGCTAAAAAAAAAGGATTATAAAAGATGCCAAATAAAAAAAAGGTTAAAAAAGCTGATTTAGGGCTTGTTCTTAAACACTTAAAAGCTTTTAAAAGCCATATATAAACAAATAATACACAGCATCAAGCTTTGAAAATCAAGATTTATGCGTTTAATAAAATATTATATTCCTTTTTATATATTAATCTTTTATTTACGTTTATTATGTCGAAATATAATAATTTAAATATAATATAATTTAATTTTTTTTTGTTTAATAAGACTTTAAAACAATTTCTAATATTCATCAAAATTTATGTATATTTAAAGCAATTTAACAAAATTACAATTTTAATTATATTCCTGTATTTGTTTTTATTTTTCCCATTGTTGTTCTTTTCTATATCTTTAATATTAAATTTTAATTTCGCCGAGTTAACGCTTTAATTTTATTATAGGTTTAATATTATTATTTTTTTAATTGCTTTTTTGCTTTTTTTTACCCCGCTTTCTTAATCCTTCTAAGCTTTTTCACTTATAGTATTATAAATGATGAGATAGAGCTTTATATTGATTTTATAAGGGGACTTAAGTGGAAAGAAGGGTTAATATTGGCAAAATCAGAAATTGATTTAAATCGTATATATTACTTTTAAAGAGTCCTCATAGACTGGAGATTAGAACTGTATTCATGCATTATTAAATTCTTGGCCTATTTAAAAAATAATCTTAGAAAATGCTATTAAAACCGTTGCTAAATATATATACAAAATCAAATAACTGCTGGCAATATACCTAACATGAATATTGGTTATATATCTGAATTAAAAACAACTTTGTTTTTAGTATTATAAAGCGCGCTGCCTATATTATTTAAACCATTTTATTAATTATATCTTTTACTTGCCTATGCCGCGCTATTCTTGCATTAAATTTTATATACTTTTTATTATAAATATAGCTTGGCAATTTTTAGGCACATTTATAAAATAAAACCAAAAAGCAATTAATTAAACAAATGATATTTTAGGAGGCTAAAACGTTTATAATAATAATGGTTTTTTGGTCAACGTATGCTATAGTTATTAATATATACTGCACTGGAATACGGTGGTATACTTACTTTAATAATAGCGTGAGTGCTTGTTTGATTTTTAAACTTTATTGTTTGCCTGATTCTAGATTCAAAGATTGTTTTAATATTTTTTTTAGGCCTTTTTTTGTTGTTGATCCCTTTGATGATTTCTGTTTTTTGCTTTCTGCCCTTACTTTTGCTTTAAGTTCGTGAAATTCCTTGATTAAATCACAAATACAATTGGAAATTAGGGCCTGATATTCGTGAATAGCGTATTAATGCGAAAGTAAGGCCCTAAAGTCGTTTTATTATTATATATTCTTAAAACAATGGGAACCCAAAAGTATGATTTTATATATTGCCTTCTCAAACTTTGCCTTAAATAAAGTAGTCCTTTTTTTTATAATTTCCGCAACTTTACGCTTAATGTTTGCAGGTTTTGTGCCTTTAGCAATATTAATAATTAGGTCCTAAAACTTATTTTTTTTATATCCGCGGTATAGTCTTTTAATTGTATTTTTGATCTAGCTTTTTGGCGTTGTTTATTAAAATTTCATAATAAGGCAAAATTTTTACAATTGGGGTTAACAATCCTTGTGTTACATTTCCATAATATACGTAAGCTTCTTTATTTATTATAAGCGCGTTTGGCGGGGTGGCTAGGCTTATAATTTGATTTGGTATTATTTTTATAATAAATATTATTTAAGCTAATATTAAAAGAAATAGGTGTTTAATGTGAAATAAGGCCCATATTTATTTATAAGCGCGTGAGGCGCTTAATCAACATTGGTGCAAATAACTGGTCAAGAACAATTCCAATTAAAACACTAGCAAACCCTTTTTCCCTAGCCCCACATTATGGCACAACAAAGGAAGCTCTTTATAAAGCATTTCTATGTCCTCTATTTGGTTTCCATAATAAGCCTACTTTTGATCTACGAGTTTTAGCTGTTTTGATAATGTCTTCTATAACCAATAAACCAAAAGATCTTGATTTGATCTACCTAAAACTTGCCGTAAAACCCCACCTCCAAGCTATTCTTTACCCTAAATCCGTATTAATACAATATTTAATATCCTTAAACAAGTATTATTATGTTTTTTTTTTCATTATCAAACCCCGCCTAATATCTCCCAATCCTAACTTATTCAATAATAAGAACAGCACTAAGCCAAATAAAACTAATTCAAGCAAGGCTAGCAAACAACTTTCTGGATTACGGCAAAATCTTACGTAAAGCCAAAATGTGATCTTATTAAATCAATCGAAAGCCAATAAGAAATTCATATTTAGTTCAGCCACAGCAAATAATATAATTCTTAAATATCTCAATTTAACAAATAATAATATTTATTATATCAACATAACCTATGGCCAATTTTATTCAAACCCGAATAGCAATTTTATAATGCTTTATAATAACTCTGCTTCCTTTTTCTACGCACAATTTATTATAGGCCCTTATATTAAATGTATTATAACAAAGGATAAAAAAGGATAAAAAAGCCACGCTTGAATATAGCTATTGGAAAATAGTACTTAGCAAAAGCATAAATTTTAAAATTAAAATACTTTCATAGGCTCCTAAGAAGATTTAAAGCAATCTAAAGCTTATTTTCCCTACCTCGCTTATATATCCTTTACCAAATAAGCTTTGTATTAAATCTTCAGCAAATGGACCTTTTAATAGTATATCATTAACATCAACCGGCACCATTAGACCAGCTTTGCACTTAAATAAAATTATTAAATTAAGGCATGCAATAAAGGCAATATGATTTGCATTACCAACATTATTGGCTTCAATAATTATTAATCCTTTAAATATTCAAATTAATAAAACTTCTATTACCATTATTGTCAAACGTATCCGTAGCAATATAGTATTTACAATCAAAATTTATAAACGGCCTATGATTAATAAATTTGCCAATGCATAAAAAAATAAAATAAAGATTTTAAATCGCCTAAACCATATGAATTTTATTATAAAATCTTATTAAATTTTCAATTAGAACTTACACTTATAATAAACCTTTATCGTTAGGCTTTTTAATTATAACGTCCCAAATATACGCCTTAAATTAAAGTATAATAAGCGAGATTTGCATAAATTTATTAATAATCGGAAAATGTCACAATTATCTAAAAAGGCAGCCTATCAAATTTAAAAGAATATTAATAATAAACTTAAATATATTTATTCCCAAAAGATATTTCACCTTAATATCAAACCTAAAAACATTTTTATTAGTAATAACGGCAAAGCCAAAATTTGCGATTTTAGGTACTCTTTGTTATATATCACTGGAATTTATTGTTTCTTTTATAAAAGGCCATCCTAGGGATATATAAGCTGTTGGGCTTATTATAATGTTTGTTTTAGGTATTATGCCGTTATTAAATTTTAGTTATTGAAAAATATTAAATATTTAATGGAAATCAAACGTTGTTATTTAAAAAATGCGTATTTGGTTTGACAAGATTATTTTGTATAAGGAAAAAATATTGCCCAAGCATTTACTTTTTTGGAAAATACTTAAAAAAGACCCAAATAATCGTATAACAGCTTTAAGTTTAGTTAATTATCTTTCCAAGCATTGGCAAGCTTAAGCTTAATCCATAATACTTGTGCGCTAAGGGTATATGGCTTTTTAAGCCTTTATACTTATTATATTGCTTTACGATTGTTTCTCCTCTTTTTTCTTGATTGTTAATAAATCCTAAACCTTCTTTGACCTTGTGCCTGGGATTTAATTGAATATAAATCTTATGTATTTCCTTTATTATTGCCAAATGCTATTATATATATTAACGAAATGTGTGCGTGCGAACTATTGAAAAAGAATTGCGATTATGAATTAGGAAGCTTTTTGGTTATTAATTTATTTACTAATTGCCACTAACTACCAAGTCTCCCCAATCCGTTTCTTATCATAATTATTGAATATGCTTAAGAAGTAATTTGAGCTATGAATGGTCATAATTAGTAGTTGAGTAATTAGATCATATATTAGTATAAATAATTATTAAATGATTCCTGATTAAATCTATTCGCACATTTTATTTTTTATTTTTGGCCCAATAAGTAAACTAACCCGACGCTTAGACTAAGTATTAAATCATTTTTTTTTATTGTAACGTTTTACTTAGATTGCCTATCGTTGGGTAAATTGAAGGTTAGTGATTGATGTTTAAATATTTTACGGCCACGGACTAAGTTCTTAGCCCCCAGGTGTTTAATGTCAAATTGGTTTTTGTTTATTGTGAAATTGATATAATGCAAAAGTTTGGTGCTTTTGTTATTATTAAGATTTAAAATCTCGACTAACGCTTTTGGCTGTGACGGAGTTTGAGGTTGGTTGTAAAGGAGAATTGTGCGGAAAAGTTATAAAAATGCTAAAGCAAAGTGGACTTAATTTGGCGCCAAACGCGCCATAGGCGTTGAATTAATTTCGTAAATCGTTAAACTCTAAAAATGAGATATTTGAGCCTTTTTGAATTAATATAAAATTTACGACGTAAATTTAGAGTTAAGTTATGGTATTGATTAATAATTGTTTGCTATTATTATAAAAAATGAACTTGACTTGGCGTTAAACGCGTTAAAGGCGTTGTATTAATTCCATAAATTTTCAAACTTTAATAATATAGTATTTGGAAATTTTTAAGTTAATATAAAATTTATAACGTAAATCTGAAGTTGTGATGAAGATTGGCAATTGTTTGTCCCCTTAGGCGCTTTTCCTAAATTTAGTGGCTCATAAATACGAAGCATCATAAACGCTTTGCCTTAAATTATTAAATCTAAAATATTAGCTTTACAAAAACCTGCTAATAGGAATTTAGAAATAAAATAAGTATAATAAAAAAATTGTAAGGTTAAAAATGTTCTAATTAATAAAAAGGCAATAATTTGGCTTTAAAATAAAGTTTAATGTGGCTTAGATAAGCGTGCCTAATTATAATAACTTTTGTCCTAAAGGACATTAATCCTCCTCTTTATTTTACCTTATTTAAAAAGGTTATTTAATAAATTTAAAACTTTTATATGTTTTTTTTAATGATAAGTTTATAAGATTTAAACGTATCCCCATTGAAAAGCATAATTTAAATATAACCTTTATTTAATAGTATTTTGTTTACGTATCTTTCTTTCAAAATTATCCTATTATATGGCAATTTAATCTTTTGCTTCACATTATTAAAAATTTTGAGTTAGTGCTTTTAGAATTTTGAAGTCGTATATCTAGATTTAGAGCAAAAATTAAAAAGGATTGACTTATTAGCTAGCTCATAATTTTTTTGAATAAAGTGGAATTTAGAATATATAATGGTCCTGTAATAAGTGGTCATGTAGGATAGATACCCTGTGATTGTACGAATTCTAGGGCAGTGGGAGTGCTGGGTCAGCGATCCCAGGTTTGGACCTGTCCTAGGGCAGTTGCCCCAGGACAAGTAGCTATTTAAGACGGAGCAGGTAGGACCAAAAGCCCCCTAGGGTAAGCTCTGCCCTAAGGGGCTTGTTCTAATTAGAGTTCTGCGATAAGACAGTGTTCCTGACTCGCGAACTGTCCTGGGTTACAGGGAAGGACGACCTTTCTTTGCGAATATGCCTACATGCAAGACTACACACCCGCACAATTACAGCTTTTTCTGGCTACGTTTATGTTAATATTATTATTATTATTATTCCTTTTTATATACTATGTGAGTCTATGACTATACAGCGTAACGGGATTTCTCCCTAGCTGTTTGAGTTGATTTTAGTACAAAAAAAGCTATAATATAAGGTTAGGGGCTTTGTTTGATGTGTTCTAAGCGCTGGTGAAGGTTTTGCCCTATTCGTTCATGTTGATAAAGTGGGTAAGAAAGGTAATTAGTCTCACTTTATTCACATTGTTATTTATAAACTCGAGATTACTATAAGGGTTCCTTGTCATCTACTTTAATATAAAGTATATTTGTCTTTAATACATCTTAAATAGTTAGTAGCCAGTTTATAACTTCGCGATTCTCCACAATGTCCACACGTGACTATAGAGCTAGTGGCTAAGTACGGCTGAGAATAGCGTTTTCACTTTCAGGAACATACATCCAAAAAGGTAAGCCTTTAAATTTTTAACTATTAATATTATAAAATGAATTTAAAAGTTAATAAACCTTTCAAAGGTATAAGGCTATGTTAGGTGTCTATATTAGCGCCTACCGATGATGACAGTGCGGCTTTACATCCCGACGTTGTGGATGGACTTAGTAGGCTTTTAAACGATATCGACCTTATTCTTACTAATATCAAAAAGCCAAAAATAACAAAGACGCCGCCATATAAAACTATCTCTCCTAAGAATCCACCCTACTTAAGGCTAACTCTTAAATCTAGAGCCTAGTACCAGGACCCAGTAACTCTATATATAAAATCTATTTTACAATGGGGTGTACAGATCGGAAGCTTCTTACACAAAAAAGCGTTTTTGTAAAACATTTGCGTATATGCCAATAGCCGAGTTATAGATACGTTAATACCTTAATAGCCGATATTACCAAAAATAAGAACTATACTTCTAGTAGTAGAAAACACAACTGATAGAGTAGCGGCATATGTCCTTACGAATGAAATAAAGAAAGACATGTATCAATTGCGCTTTTTTGGATATAGACCTTTTATAGATACTATTGAGAAACATGGAAATCTATTTCTTATTCTTGGTATATTTAATGGTTCTGATCAAGTTCTGAAAAAGCGACTTTTCGAGATCAAACATCTAAGATTAGTATTCTAGTAAATGTGGTGAAATATTGTACAACTACGTAAAATCCGTTATTTCTTTAACTTAAAGAAGTGAAGCGGTTTGGTATCTATCAGGTATTGAGGTTCTTTTTCTCTTAAATATCATCCGGTATCAACTGACTAAAATTAGTACAACTAGGAAGACGAGTTTTATAAGCATATTAGCCTAACTCTAAAAAAAAGAACACTCTTGCTTCTCTACACTTGTAATATAATTGCTGGACTCTTGATAAAGAAGATTAGGCAATGTGAATTCATGAGTCACTCAACTATACCTCGTTGAATTCACTCGGTTGTCCTATTGATCACACATTATCTTTAAAAATAATACTCGGTTAGTCACTGTTTCATATCTTAATAATCGTATTAATACCTATAACGTTATTACAGGCAATTAGGCTCTAGTTTTAATAAGACAATCCTACAAATCTGACAACTATTCAAACTACATAAAATATTAACAACTATATTACCACCGCCGGAAAATATACATACTCGACTTCTGTTACTAAATAAAAAAGAACTGACTTAAATTCCATAATATTAGCGGCACTACTAGTAATTCTCAGTAGCATAAGTGACAGGTAAACCCTACTTCTATATCTAACCTATCATACCAATATCCCAAACATTTTCATTTATACACACACAAAATTTATTAATACCCGGCTACTAACCTAATAAGGCAATTATTACTAATATACAAGTACATTTCTTAAAGTAAATTCTTACTCTTTAAACCCTTATATCAGCTATTTTTAGCTTCTAGTTTCTCTCTTCTAACTTATCTCTATAGATTTTCGTGGGTTAGTAATATTAACAAGCTAACTTAAAGGCTATTCTCCAAGTATTCAGCGTCCTATCCTCAACAACTAAAGTAATACCTCCTGTTTACAACACGAGATGATTAGTATTAAATAATTAAAAAGTAATTAAAGGTAATCAGTTTTGTTAACTGTTTTCTTACTAAAAGTTAATATTAAACCGACTTATAACTATTACAAATCGTATCGTTACTTAAACTACTTTTATATTAAAAGTCTAATTCTTGTCATCTAATAGTGATTTTCCTCCTAAATAGAATGAAATGTTACTCTTACACAAGAATAATATTATATTAATATATTAAGATCTAATTTATTCTTTAAAGCCAATATAACAAAAATATAGGCAAATTCTTTCTCATACTTTCCCAACTCTTTATCTAGTTTACTAATACTTTCATTCCTAAATGTCCGTAAATCCTTTTACTTTCAAGATCTTAGCTTTTAAGGTTCCAGCACAACCAAAATCCTTCCCCCACACTTATATACCTGTTTATTCTTTAAACCTACTATTTAAGCTAAATTGACGTGATTTCTTGCCTCTTAATACCTAGTATCCTTTTGTTCTCTAAGCCAACCATATCTTACAAATAGTCTCTTTATATACTTAAACCTATAATATATAATCTTTCCATCTATTAACCAAAATATCCTCTAATTCGAAGTAGGAAGCCAGCAGCCGATAGCAATACAGTAGTAATCAGAAGACTTTCTTACGGCTTTAATATCTTGATATATTCGAACTGTTATATTTTTACAACCTTGATAAAGAGGGGCTTGGGGAAGTGACTTCTATATACTACTCTTATGATCTTTTAAATCCTTCGAATTTATTCTTTTGGTCAAAAGCAATTACTAATAACGTGCGCGATAAGACTCAGGCTCTGCGAGCACTTGAATTAATAAAATGTGTTGATTAATTAAGTGAAATTTAAGTAATAAGTGTGAAAAGGGGAAATGCTCCCCTAAGGCAGTATATAGCGGCAAAAACCTATTTAAATAATGTGCAATGCCAAAAGAGCAGTTTAGGCAAGCTGCAGCCGTGCTTGTATAATACACCCCCCAATTAAATAGCAATAGAAATTGCTCTTATTATAATTAGCTATTAAGCAAGCTATTAAAAATAATAAAAATCAAGCAAACAATTGCGCTATACAAATAAAAAGTCGCTCTTTTTTATTTATAAATCTTAAGCTTTCAATAAAAAAACGATTTTTGATTTGCTTTTGATTTATATTAATTATAATTAATTAAACAAACAAATAATTAAATCAATTGCTCCCTTTGCAAAAATGGGTATTAAATTTTGTTAATTTGCTTGCAAAAGCGCTATCTTCTCTCTTATAAATTTAATCTAAGGAATATAAAACTTATTTAAATAATTGATTAATTGCTTATAGGCCAAAAAACCCTTAGCCAAGGCTTTGGATAAGCGCGTTATTTGGGCTGCTTCCATTAATTGAGTTTAAAAGAAAAAGATTGCTGATAAGGAAAGATTGGTCCTTTGCTGGGGTTATATAAAGAAAGCAATCCAAAACAAAAGCATAGGCTTTTATTATAATGTTATAGGTAGCTCATGCTATTTTAATTGCGCTAGCAATAATCATGCTTGCTGCCTCCTTTTCCCTAATGTTTTGGCTGCGTTTTTAAAGTATTGGGATGCTTTTAGCAATAAGAGCTTTTTTTTTAAAATAAGTTTATTTAATTTAAAATAATTGAATATATTAATTTATATAGGAATTGATCAAGCTCAAAAGCGCCTATTTGGCAATAAAAAAAATAGGTAATGTTATCCCTGCTGCTCCCGCAGCTTGCGCTGCTTAGGTTGCTTTTGGTATTAGTATTAATGGCCTTTTTTGCTATTATAGCCTTAGCCAAGTTATTAATGGTAAATTGCTTTTTTTATTAAAATATTTTAAATTTATTTTTTAAAACGCAATTAATTAATTGCTTTTATATATAAATAAAAAGATTCAGGATGAAAAAAAGCATAATAAGGGTATAAAGAAAAAAAAGGAGAAAAAGCAATTTAATTTGCTTGCTGGCTTTTGGGCTAAAATAAAAAAGGTTGCTGTCAGCTTATTTATTTTTAAGCATAGCTTAAAAGCAATTAATAGCTTTGCTGATTTTTTTGATGCCTTTTTAGGTGGTGAAATTTGAGTGCGCCTTTTTTTAAAAGAGGAAGCTGCTATTGCAAAGCAATAAATTATTGAAATTATTAAAGTAATTGCCAATTCTTTTGGTAATTTTGTTTGGGTTGTTTTAGGCTTTTTAATCAATTGAATTGCTTTTTTTAAAACTTGGGAACCTTTTTTGTTATCCCAAAATGTTCTCCCATTATTATAGCTTGCGTTGCGTTTATTTTTCTAAAATAAAATGATCTTGAGAGCAATTATGAAAATTGCAATAATATAAATAATTCAAAATCAAAAGCTTTTTAAAAAAAACAATAAAAAATATAAAAAATATTACAAATAAGAAAATAAAAAGTGTAAAAAGAAAGCTGTTTAAAAACAAGCTTCTTCAAAAAATTGCTCCAATTAAGCCCATATATTCATCAAATTAATAAAAGCAATAAAATCTTCGAATTTCTGTCGGCTTAGGTTCTTAATAAATCCATCCATAGGCATAAAGCTTGTGGGTAAATACTTTACTAAAAAACTACCTTTTTGATATTCTTAACATAATCATATATTCTGAATATTAACATAGCGGAGCTTAATTAAAATGCGCTCATTTTCCCCAACAATTAATTGAATTATTTAAATATTATCGCAAAAAATTATTTAAGCTGCTCTTATATCTAAGCATAATTCTAAAAAGAATTATTAAAATGCTATAATTTTTTTTGTTATATGTTCAATTCCAAAAAGCTTTGCTTAAATAATTAAAGTAATAATTGTATTTTAATAAGCTGCTTTTCATAAAATCAAATCATTAAAAAGCATAATAATATATCTTTAAAAAAAGCGTTTAATTTCAAGATTATTGCTAAAGGAAATATTTAAGGCTATGATTAAGTGGGAAGCGCGCATTTGGCAAATATAAACTATCACCAAAAATCGGGTTTTAAAAAGATATTAAATTATTTAGTTAATAGCAATGAGATGCTTTTTTAAAAAATTAATCAAAAAGTGAAAAAGCTTTAAAGTTGCAAAAGCAATATTTGCGCATAATATGATTGCAATATAAAGCATTAAATCAACTTTCTCTTAATATTCCTTAACTTTTTCAAGGGTTGCTTTCCCAAGATTCTTAATAAATTCCATATAAAATAATAGGGTGCTTAGGCAGCTCCCATTAACGAATCCAAAACGCAAAGCAATTTTTTAAATATAATTGTTATGTACTAAGAAAATTATCTTAGCTTATCAATCCTTAATAATTTAAATCCCTAAAAACCATGCCATTTCTTATTTTTTAATAAGCTTATATGCTAAGTTTAATTCATTTATTATTAATTGCGCTTTTGGAATTGCTAAAGCGTAATATAGCATTTAAATATTATTAATATAAAACATCATAAATATTATACATTGCTTATTCATAAACATATAAAGCTCCTTTTTATAAAAAAGCAATTTAAGAATTTAAAGAATTATTGTAAAATTGCTATATTATAATGCTGGGAAGTCTTTGAATTCATAAAGAGCGCGATCAACTTTCATTAATATTTTATCTTATTTAAATTTATTGGGAAAATAATAGCATACGCAAGCAATTAAATTATTTCTTTTTGCATTAATAAATGCATTAATAATATTAAATTGCTTTATTTCCAAATTGAATTAAGCTATCATAACTATAGCAGTTTTGAATAAGCAAGCAGCTAGAGTTGCGGCATATATTAATAAAATAAAGGTTTTAAATTATAAATTTCCTTTAATTATTATTTGAAAGCGATATCTAATTAAATAATCGTTGGAATCTACTTTATAAATAAAAACCCATTTCAAAAGAATTAATTGCTTAAAAGCGTAGTTATGCTTTATTACCCTTTAGCAATTGCGCAACTCCAAATTAATAATCTTTATAATAGCTCCAATTTTAAAGTGCTCCCCAAAAAGGTGGTATTAAAAGTCTTTCCAATTTAATAATGCTTTTGAAAATTGCAATTAATAAATTTTGGGAAAAGCAATTGGTTATTAAATTTTAACATTATTAAAAACAAACGCTGCAATTATAGCGTGAACTGCTTTTAAATCCTTTTCATTATTGCGCACCTCTTTTTGATTAGGCTAATAAATAGCTAAAAAGTCTTCAAAATGCTCGCAATTGCTTATTGGGTTTAATGCGCCCTTTAATAATTCTTTTATCATAATAAAATACATATTATAATTAAATTATGTTGATTATCTTATAATTTTAGTCTTTTGACTTTTATTATTTGATTTTAAAAGCACCCTTTTCCTCTTTAAAAGTTTAAGTAGCTCCTAATCTTAATCTTCCGCCGGGAGCAATAGAAGTTGTTTTATCCGCGGCTTAGCATTATAAAAATTATTATATTCAAAAGGCTTTTTAGCCTTAATTGCTTAAAATAAAGCTTTTATAAGCTTAGGTTTAATACTCTCAAATATTTCTTATTGCTTTTTAAAACCTTGCTTTAAATCATGTGGCTCCCAAGCTCATAAAACAATTTATAAAATCAATTTGCGCTTTGCATTTACATCAAATTTCTTGGGATTTGTTATATTACATAAAACATTTTTCTTAATTGCGCTTAATGTTGCTAATTATCTTAATATATTGATACTTTATAAAACCTAATCAAGGTGCTTATAAATTAAAAGTTTAATGCTTCTTCGTATTTTCACCCTTAAGTTCTCATTAACGGGCATTAAGTTAGTTAAGAGCTTAATTAAAGGTTTAGTATTTAAGTTCATTAATTCAAGGGGAGATTGCTTTACCCTTAAGGTTATAAACTTAAATTTAATTGGAGGCGTTATTGCCACCCTCAAGTTAATAGGCTCCTTAACTTCCATAGCTTCCAAAGCTTCACTCAATTGCTTTTATTTAAAAGAAACACCAGCATTTAATTGCAGCATATTATTAGCATTTAAGCAATTTATTAATATATACTTAGCATCTTAAGCCCCTATCTCATTTTCTTAAAGCAATTCGGCTATCTTTTAAAGTTTTGCACGCAACTGGCCGGCCGCTCTTTTAATATTAAAAAAGATAAAGAATAGGGTTTTATTAAAAGTAATGTTTCTTATGATTATTATACGCTATAATTAAGGCACCTAAATTTTGTATATATTAAATAAGACATAATTAATTAAGTATTTAATATGCGCTTTTGAATTAATTTTAAAAGCTCTCCTTTTGCGGAGCGCTTTTTGATCTTTTGATAATAAATATGCGCGCAACCCGTACGCATAAATCCCGCTTTAATCAGGCCATAAATTAATAATAAATTTAATAAATAACTTTGGGTTATACCACTTAAAGTATTATTTAAATCAAAAGTAAAGCACCTTATTTGAACTTTTAAATGCTTTTTATGCTAAAGGACTTATATTATAAAAGTATATTGCCGCAAAAACGATTTTAGGCCATAATGCTTTAAGGAAATTGGCGGCAAAGCGCATTTTAATTGCTTTTTTAATAATTTTTTTGCTTGCTTGCTCTGCTCCCTTATTTGGCTTATGAATATATAATAGCATAAGTTTTAGGTTAATATCGCTTTTATGGGTCCATTTCTTAAATTGAATTGCTTTATTTAATTTAATAATTAAGGTTTTATTATTTTGGCAAATTTTACAAATAAAAAGGCCAAATTGCTATTTCGTTCATTATTCAAAAGATTAAAAAGCAGTTAATATTGCATTTAATTTTTTGCTTTTAAGTATAAAGCTATAAAAAACTCTTATAAATTCATTTTTAATCAAAAGGAGCCAATTGCTTTTATCAAACCCGGGAGAATAATCAAATAAATCCCAAATGATTTAATAAAAAGGTTAAATAGCTTTCCTTTTAAATAATTGCCAATTAATATTTTAATATGCTATTGCTAAAGCACATTGCTTGCATTTTATTTTTATAAGGCCTAAAATTTCAATATTGCGAGCATTCTTTATTAATGCTTATAATGCTTTTTTTTTAGGTGCCTTGCGCAAAGGTGCCATAAGTGCACTATGTTTTATTAAAGTCTTAGATAGCGCTTGCTTAATTGAAAATCTTATTAAATGCTTTTTATTATTATTAAAAATATTAAAAGTCCAAAATTAAGGCGTTTTAATGCATTAAGAGCAGTTGATGGGGCAAGAAAGTAATTGTTAAGCTTGTATTTAAAAAAGGCTAAATTTGCGTGGCATTTTAAGTTTTTAATAATCATATTGCTTTTTATTAATTCATAGCGCAAAATACAATTTAAACCATTATATCAGATTCCTTTTTTAATAAACAAGCTTTTAAAATGATATTAATATTAAAACCCTTAATAATAGCAATATTAATAAGCTTTAAGTTTATTATATTTGACCTGTTTTCTTTATTGAAAGCACCTAACATTAGGCGAGTACCCCATTTTTTTATTGGCAGGCTTGAAGTACCAGCCTTAATAGCATTATTGACAATTGCTTTTATAAAGGAGCCAAGGATCAAGAGATTAATTGAGTTCATTAAATAAATTGCGGCTTCATTATTAATCAAAATGCTTTCAAAGAGTAAGTAACAATCAAAGTCCCATGTAGCGTATATTTTAATTGCTTCCATTACAGAATTAAGCAGTTAAGGGCTGATTATTGCAAAAACTATTTTTTTAGGATATGCTGGCGCCAAAGGTTTTGACGATTGGATTGCTTTAATATTATTAACTAAAAGGGAGCGATTAAAAGGGCGGTTATCAAAAGAGCCTGTGATTTATTGAATAAGGAGCATCTTTTAGCCACGTTTATTTGCTTCGCTTTAAAGTTCAATAAAAGTAATGGCTAGTTTTAAGCATATTTTTTTAATTTCTTTGATTAAAAGTAGATTACGCAATTTGTTTTCAATGGAATTATTAAAGGAATAGCGCAATTGAAAGCATTTTAGTGGCTTATATTAATAAAAACCCATTGCGCAAGCGCAGTTTTTGAAAAAGCTACCCGATTTAAAAAGGCAAAAGCAAAAAAAAAAGGAAAATCTATTATTATTATTGAAAGCATTTGATTTGCTATTAAAAATAGCAATTAAATATAACCTAATAGGCTTTTTAAAAAATAATTCAAATTGCAATCGTTTAGCCAAAGCTACAAACATTGTATTATATTAAACTAAAATAATTAGATAAGGTTTCCCTAAGGTGATGTTTTTCCAAAGCTTGGCAAACTCGTATTGCGCCCATTGGGGAGCTAATCAAACCTTCACTATTTTTAAGAAAATGTGAGTTGCTAAATCCTTTATCACAAAATCCAGATTATAAAAAAGCGCTTTTTAATAAGCATATTTTTATTTCTAAATTCAAACGGTAGGCTTAAGTTATTAATGGGTTGTTTTATAAAGCATTGCGGTATAATTTTTTTTAATTCAAATTAAAATACTTAATGCTAAAGAAGCATAGTTTTGTTGAAGGGTTCGCATTAGTTGTTGAATAGTCCAGTTGCGCTTGTAAGTGTTTTTGCTTTTTAAGGAAATAGCGCTATAAACGTTATTATCAACGTGCTTTTAAACCCATTTCATAGCGGCCTTATAGCTTCTTGCTTTTTTATTTCAAAAGGGCATAAGCATTAAGTATTTTGTTAAAAGCAGCTTGAACTTAGCCGCAATTTTTTTCAAGGTTGCTATCTTATAATTCGCCTTATCAAGCTTTGCTCCCTTAGCCTTAAGGTCTCTAATATCTTTTTCTTAAGCAACCTAAGCCTTGATTATTGCTTTGGCCTTTTATGTATTATTAATCTTATATTCAATAATAAGAAGTATTAAAGCAATTGGTTTTATGTTCAATAGGCTTACTAAATTAAAAGCATTTAAATCAAGCTTTGTTTAGATCTTATTTAAACAACAAAAGTTTTTATAAGCTTAAAACCATATAAGCCAAATGCGCTTATTATAAGTAAGCAACAGCTTTTTAGCTATGGATTTGTTATTTATTATGAAGAGGTTGCTTTTGAGAGCTTGAAGCGTGAGGGAAAATTCGAGGAATTTAAGGAATTAAAAAAAAAAGGAAAAGTGAAAAGCAATTAAAGGATTTAAATCCAACTCTTCTTTAAGCTTTTTTGCAGGTTATTGGGATCAAAAAAGCGATATATTAAAATAGCGGTAAAAACTTTGCAATAGGTAGCTCGCAAAACCTCAAAAACTTTAAGAAACTCAGGAAGCTTTAATCTCATTAGTTGCGCGTAGTATAAAAAAATACTAACTTAATAGCTTTATTATGGGGCTTATAATTGATGTGCGCAATAAGACTCAAGCTCTGCGAGCACTTGAATTGATAGAATGTGTTAATTAATTAAATGAAATTTAAGTAATAAATGTGAAAGGGGGAAGTGCTCCCCTAAGGCGGTATATAGCGGCAGAAACCTATTTAGATAGTGTGCAATGCCAAGAGAGCAGTTTAGGCGAGCTGCAGCCGTGCCTGTACGACAACTAAACATATACGGGTTTGATTGATTAATTGATTGATTTGATTTACCGTATAATCTGTAATATAACGCCACTCTTAATTAACTCGCTACCTAACTTATACCGCCAGATTTATTTATATTCTCTAGACTATAAGTATATTATATCGCCATGGTGGTATAACCTTTTTAAGGCTAGGTACTAAAAATTCGCGTATTTTGTATAATAAATAAAGGGGTAAACAATGTCCATTCTTGAAGTTATTTATCCATTATTTATTTCTATTATTTGCTATATTTATATTTTCTTTTTCTGACTCTTCCTCCGACAAATTAAACTCTGAATTAGAGTCAAAAGCACTCTTTATATCATTCCTTATATTTATTATAACGTCACCTTCATTTTTTCTTTGTATAGCCTCCTTTTCCTCCACTAATATATATATACTTTAAACCACAATTGTATCTTTATTAAGGTTACTGTCGTTATTGTCAGGTATTGTAATTGGGTTATTCACAGAAAGTTGATAGTTGCCGACAGTAATATTTGGGAAGTCTCGAATCTTCAGTTTGTTGTCTTTAGAGCCGTCAAGATTTAACGATAAACCAACGTTCTTAAAAGCGTCAATAATAGTTTGTTTATAATTTCGGTAGGGTTTTTTAGTATAGATCCAGCCGGAAATTATGATTTACAACACTACTCTTGATTAGAGTGTTAAGTCCAAAAGTATTAAAATATTACCAGAAAGTTATACCGCCATAGTACTGTATTATAGATTATACAGTATTCCTATTGGCTATTTAAGGCCGTTGGCCCTATGTAACCCCACTAATAACTAGTTTACACCAATTATATGAAACTTGTACGGCTTGGATCCGAGAATCATCCTATAGTGCAAAAGCAACTTCTAATAGTCTTGTTAATACCCTTTAAAGCCCAAACCGTTGGGAGTTCTATATAAATATCGTAGACAAAGATAACACGCCCAATCGGCCTGTCTTCAACGTAAACCGGATTACTAATATAACTATGGAAATGTCAAGTGCCCACTGTTCGGGAGGTCCGTCCACGTTAGATCTGTCAAGCCTTTAAAAAGATGACTGCCCGCCTAATATATAGGATAGATCTCTATACCTCCTGCCTCTAGCCCTAATTATATCTACTCGCAAGTGTTGATATAGTTGGCAATAAAGCACAAAATACCAAATGTCCTCTTTACAATGCCCGTATTCGCACTAGTCACTGTCTACGGCTCCGATTCTAAACAGAAATTCTCGCAACTTAGAATGTCCAGTTCGGAGTTGAACTAACACTTGCGCCTCTGGCCTTGTTCAATTATCGTAAAAAAGCCTAACATGTTTCCCTGGAAGGGCAGAGTCCAACTCCCTTAATCGTCTTCCAGATTTCCATCTCCCCTACAACAAAGACTCTTGCCAAGCAGACTTGAGCTTCCCCATCACGACTGACCTGAACGTACCCTTCGCCCAACTTGGCATCCTTACTACGCTATCCTCCTTCATGTTCCCGGTGGCCAGCCTATCCGCCGCCTCATTACCTGGAACTCCTGCATGGCCGGGGACCCAGGCAAGCTGGATGCATCTGCCGTTTGCAAAGGCCTTCTCGATAGCCGTGATCGTTCGTTTGATCAAGCGCTGACCGCTCTGGTGTCTAGGATTGGAGATCGCCTGAAGCGCAGACTTGTTGTCGGAGCAAATAGTGATTCCCCATGCTCCTTCCAGTACTACACCTGGGAAACTCGCTGCCCATTCTGCTGCTTCTGTGATGGCTCCAAGCTCTTGATTGATTGATTGATTATGTCATACACGGTTCCAGCCGGTAGGGTGGCTATGCCGGAATGGCCCAGCTTTGGCGCAGTTGCCGAAGAGCATAATGCCCTTCACTTCATCACACGAATGTGACCAGCAACCTCCTCTGCTGAGCATACCGGCTATCGAACTGCCAGATATTGCAGTGCCTACTATGTCAAACGATACGAATCATGGGGAGCCAGTGTCGGATGAGCCAGTGCCGTATAAGCCAGTGCCGGAAGTCGACTTTGGGTGGGGAACGCTGGGCCAGAAGTCAAAGAAAGCGAAAAAACCGTCGAAGAGTAGCCGCTTACGACAGTTACTCTACGACAAACTCTATGATACAAACACAACTCGCACATTATCGGCAACGCGGTATAAAGTTCGTCAAAACTCTAATCCTTTAGAAGATTACAGTACAGTTTTCCTTAGCTACGCACAATTATATACGTTTACAGACAAATAAGGCATTAAGTCCTTAAAAACCCTCACTTTGTTCAAACTTTATAAAACATTAACAACTTTCACTTTATATAAAACCCGGCGCCCCGACATTGTGGACCTATTATAATACGTTTTCTCTAATACTTATACTCCGGATCTTGTCGATAGTGTAAACGATCTAAGGTCATTGGTTATATTATATATAGTATACGAGGTCAAAAGCCTCATATACTATCCTAAATTCTTACTCTTGATCGAAGAGGGTAGTCAATTTGCCCAAGACCTTGTCCAAGTACTAATATAGCGTATAAACTGACTTTAAGACTAAAAGATTTTAAGTCAAAAGAAAAAAATAATCAATAAAATTCTATCCTCGTCAAAGTAATGTTATAAAACCGTCTCTTTCCCCAATTAATCCGAGAACTCTTCTTTGTTTTATTTTGTCTCTATTAGAATAGCTATAGATCAAACTGGTTCTGGCATACAAATCCATAGTTAGGGCTAAGACGAGCGACGAAAATCAGTACATATGCCGTCTTTAGTAGAGAGATTTGTCAGTTATACAGAATATAGGTTATCTACCCTCTTTTACTAGGACACTAAGTTCAACTAATATTACAAGAAGTTTCCTAAGGGTAAGCACTCTTTTCAATAGCTTCTAAACATAATGATATCATAGGAAAAGGTTTACTCGAGCCATATCAAACAAGTAGAACTTCGAGTACTCAACTAGACCCGCGGTAACTATTTGGGCCGAACCGACCTCTAATATCTATTAATTACCGAGATTCCGAGTATACCTAAGTCAAATTAAAACAACAGATCTGATCTGTAATATTTTAAAAAAGAAAAGACGCCCTAAAAACTCACAGACAACTATATAACTACTTAAAAAAAAAACATAAACCGTCTTTTATAAAATACCTACAAGACTACGAACAAAAAGAACAAACCTATTAAAAAACTTCCTTATACAATTATTAGTTGCCACTGTCTACTTAAAAATAAATACCTACAATTACAATAAACATGTCTTAGGTATTATCCAAAAAAAACGAAACCTAAAGTAAAGAAAATATAAAGTAAACAAAGTAGGGCTATAGTGACGCCTGTGGAACGATAAATTAGCCGTATTATTTGCAGTAAAACCCCCAAAAAGTCTACAAACAAGGCGTAGTGGACACCAACAAAGAGAGGGATAAGTATAATCAAGGCAAAAGTACTAACTCGAAACTCTGCTTCTGCAGGTTTAAACAATCTAATATTAACAAAAAACATAAATACAATAAAACTAATACAAAAGAGATTTTATTAAAATAAAAGTGATCTGTAAAACTACGCCTACTCGGCTCTATAGCCCGAAGAATCGATATCAGCGAAAGAGGTATAAATATATAAAATACTTTAAGACAAAGACCGACAAGTACCCTACAAATTAAACAATATATAAATAACATCGACTAAAAAACAAAAGAAAGACGATACCGCTTTAGTAATTATGTATACTGGAATAATATCTATAATAAATACAAAAGACGGCAAGATATAAATGAATATAGTAATTAGGAGTAAAGGTAGAAATATAAGAAGAAAGGGAGAAAAGGAAAGAGGGAGAAGAAGGAGAGGAAATGAGAAAAAAGAGGAAGAAATGGGAAGAAAAAGAGGGGGAAAAAAAAGGGCAAAACAATAATAAAATCATAATTTACAATAATACCCTTAAATACGACCAAAGATTATATTAGAGATTGTGATTTTTAGTGGGGATACCTAAGACTCTATAAAGTGGCCATAAATGTAACAGATGTCAAAATAAGCATAAATAAAGCGACAAACTAAGGGTAGTTTTTGAGTTTTTCGAATGGCTTGTTAAAGTAAAATAATACGGGATCTTCTTAGATTATTTATTATACTAGGTTAAGAAATAATTCAGCACTTTCTAATCAGGGGGATACGTAAGACCTTAAACAAAAGAACTGGACCGGTTTTTATAAGCCACGTAATCGAGAGATATTATTCCACTTTAAAAGGTTATCTTTAAAACTCAAATTTTACCCTTAGTTTATTATTTTACTTATACTTATTTTAGTATATGTTTATTTTAACAATAAATTTTTAAGGTCTTAGGCATTTCCGCCAGGTATTAAAGTTTCCCAACTTTTCCCAATTAAATTATTTAAAACTTATTATTTAGGCTATGACTAGACTACTAGGATATTAAATAAAAAGGGATTATTGTTTGCGTCTTAATCTAAACATTATTTAACAATATTTAATATTTAATGCCATATCAATAGTTAATACAGTACAAGCCGTATTTAGACCTTTAAAACATGAGGAGCCATAATCTTTTCTTGGTAGGTTATAGTTCGATGACATTATTATATTGTTTGGACTAGAGTCACTATCTTATGTAAAGTCGTATATTTAAAAAGTAAATCAGATTATATGAGTTGTAAGGCCCTATGATTTTTAATTTGTGTATGAAAATAAGGCTTTACGAACTCGGCTTTTTTGTATTATTTAGAATGGCGTGTCACACTTATCCTTAAGAAGTAGAGTATACCCTAGTGTTTGATGTTGACGAATCTTGTCCTTTATCCTTAACCCCTTTGTCTTTAGATTCTTATTACGTAAGGTTCGAATGTTTTATAAGATTATTACTTTGTATTTTATTATGTTTTTATATTAATCTGGTGTTTTAGGAAATCGGTATAGCGCCGGGCTGTTTATAAAACACGTAGATTAGCGATTAAGTGAATGGGAGGTATTAGTAATAATTAGTACGCTTTTCTACTTTAATAAGCCACTTTTAAAACTCAAAATTTTGCCCTTGGTTTTTTGCTTAATTTATGCTTATTTAAACATATGCCATATTAATGGTTACTTTATAAGGTCTCCGGTATCCTCGCCAAAAATCACAATTTCCAATATTACTCTTCTTTACTTTGAGTAAGATAGAGTGGAGTTCTTAAAACCTAGGGAGGCACATTGCCTTTTTAGTTTGTTTATAATTAGCCACAACCCGAGTTTTATAAGAATTCTAAAGTGGCATATCTTTATATTTGTTAAAATCTATCTTGTATAATACTTAATGTTACAATATATGACCTTTTATTTACCAACTATTTTGTTCGCACGGCTATAAACCAAGGGAAGGTTTGAACTTACGCTAATTTTGGTGTGTAGTTTATTTCCGCCAGTATCCATTTCAGATCCTCGGTTCTCTAGTCAAACCCAAGAGTGCTGTGAATCTTAGTATAAGGCATTGTTCGGAAGATAGGATATATCCACTTATATAAGACGTTTAAGTGTCATGTTCATTGCCAGCAAGCCAATCAATTATTTTATAAACAATTAAAAAATTTAAGCCAAAAGTCTAATATTTACTTGAGTTAGAATTCCAGCTTTTATAATCGAACCCTATAGTTTAAATACGGACGAACGAAAACCCGGAGCTCATTTTAGAGCTTACTAGTTCCGGAAACTATAAATATCAATATTTGCCTCACCTTAAGGGGTAGTATGGATTTCTTTACTTATAATAAGTATTTTGCCTCGTTTCTTTGATACTACTTATAGTCTCTGGATATATTTCCCTGTTACTTTGTCTTGTAAGATTCCTTTGATATCCGCTGTATTTGAATAAATGGTTACATGCTTGCCAAATAGTACTTTAATAATGCCGGGGGTATTCACATAAATTAAAATATCAAAGATCTATGCCGGCTTTAGTTAGATGGGTATTCCAAAAACTGCTTTACTTACGTAACTATCGTCTAAAATATTTTTATTTAAGGCGTCGTTTAAGAAGGGCTTCGCAATTATACATATGTTTATGATCGTTAACTCTCATTAAAATTTAAAAAAATGAGTTTATTAAGACTTTAAAGCTACTATATTAAATAAACCCGTTTTATGTAAGTTTTACAAGTTTAATAGTTGTGGATTAGTTCACAAAGGTAAGATAATAGCGCCGTAATATCAAAGTTAGTTGTGATTATAAGAACGGTTTTGTATTTTACTATTGGTATGTTAATACCGTATAGTCCGCTGAATAATATTAAATGAGGTATAATGTTTTACGTATCTGTGGGTTTGTTATTGAAAAGATTTTGTGTAAAGCCTTTTTGTAGTTGAATAAAGAGTTCTAACATGCCTTGTTTACCCTTGACCTAATTGGTTATCATAAATAGATGGCTTTGTAGGATGTATTAGTTGATAAAGGGGATCTATATGTCACGGTTAATATATTGGCTTGCTTTGACATTAACTGGCCGAGAAGCCGTGATTCAGATCTTAATTATATTATTAATATATATAATATAGGCTTAAAAAAAGTTATAGTTCTAAGCCTTATTTTAAAAAACAATAGTTAAAAGCTAAAGGATAAATAAGGCAGCGATTATTTTAATAAAAATATATATAAATCGTTAAAGGAATTTAAATGTAAATGTGAGATGTTATATAATAAAATAAATTATAAGTATAGCCAAACCTTAATAAATACAGAAGAATAATTCATACAACGGGTAACGGAAGATAAGTATTAAAAAAAGAAAGATAAAATATAAGGCTAAGCTACTTTAGTAATGTTAATTGTTTATATTACGACTTGTAAGGGATAGGAAATATTATAATTAGTTTATAGAAGTTCTTGGGCACACTTAAAGAAAAAGTCCCAGTACTACAAACAATTATGACGAAAACGTAGAAAAGTATAAGAGCGAATGATATTATGCTCATTGAGTGGTGAATTATCCGAAATGTTTTTAAGGAGATAGTAAATTAGTTTGTGAGAAAGCTAAGATATATCCTAAAAAAGAGCGGTATTATATTGATTAAGGCCAGATTTGCTGCGTAAATGTCAACTTTTGTAGCTATTAATTTCCAAAATTTGAGGTAATAGATGTTAACGGTAATATATGTTATTTGTATAATAAGGCCTGCTGATATCTATAGCCCAAATAATAAATGTTGGCGAAGAACGTATAAATAAATTAGGACTTTGTATAATAAAATAATGACATATTTGATAAATTACTAGATGTATAGACGAAAAACAAGGACGAAGAATATAGTAAAGATACTGTTAATATAGATTGTATAAATTTTAATAGTCTTTATGATAAGAATAATGTGAATGAAAAGAATATTCGAGGAGAAATGAATAAAAGGTGAATATAAGGGAAATGGGGGAAAGAAAAAATCTTATGGAAAGAGAAGGAAGAGCGATGAGTTAATGAATAGATTGTTTAGGTATATATTAAATAAAAACAAATGGCTATTACTAAAATGAAGGCCGATATGGTAGGATAGGTAATTAGTAAAATAAATAGGGAAGCCAAAATATGCCTTCCGCAAAAATTATTAAAATTGTGGATTTTGGAGATTATTTTGCGATTATGTAAAGGATTTTGGGGGTAAAGAAACAAAGGACAAAGGAATTGAGAACAATAAATTAGGGGATAATGGATAAAAGGATAATAGAATAGAGATAAGGAAAGGGCCGCTATGTTTGTCGTACTAGCCTATCGGGGTTTGATATTGGTAAAATACTAAAGAATATTAGTAAACGAGTAAATATAGAAATTTTTTTAAACATTTGAAAGTGAATGACTTTTTTATATTATAAAGTGGTTAGGAACAAAAAGTGTACCTTTATATTGCTTATATTGGGCTTAAAACCTTGAGGACGAGGTTTTCTTTAGTCCTATATACAAAATAAGGAGAGAATTATATTAGAAATTGTGATTTTGGTGGGGATATTGAAGACCTTGTAAAATGGCCATTGATGTAGTATATACCTAAATAATAATAAGTTAAGCGAGGAATTAGGGGTAAAATTTTGAGTTTTAGAATGGCGTGGTAAAGTGAATTAAGATAGATTAAAAAAAAGGCAGTTGATTATATTACTTAACAGACTACTTTGCCCCATAGTAACTACCTCGCTTTATATAGGCAAAGTCTAGACAATGAGGTTTTTAGGGGGGTTATTATCACCATTTTGCTGGAAGTTTATCCTTATACTAGGTTGTTACCTTATCACTTTGCTTAGCTTTGTTTTGAACAATAGTCATAGAACCATACTACCGCCCGTTTACGGGGACCTAAGAATATCATTAACCTTTATTATTTAATAAAAATAAAACCCACTTTTTACTTATTACGTAGTATTAGCTTCACAAAATGTTCAAACCTTAAATAATAAGAACTTAACGACAAAGAGCAAGACAAGTCAACATTGGCTACCAAATTTTACCCCACTTTAAGGCTAGTATAATACGCCGCCGTGAAAAAAATAAAAATAGCTTAATATGTGAATTTTTCTAATAACTTTAGTCTATATACAAAACATTAAACACCTGTCATTTAACCAAAATAAATAATTACAAGTCATATTGTGGCGGGGCCACTTCAATTTTGTGTAGAGTCATATTACTAAATACAGCTTTAGCTAGTATTCCGTAAATTTCTCTAAAACAATACTTAAAGAATACATTCGTCACTCCCTACTAAAAATCAAGAATCTTTTCCAATATTAACGCTATAACTATTTGGTTTAATCTATTCTTTTCCCTGACCCCTTTTTAATAATTCGTATTCTTTAGATATATAACATCTTAAGGTTTTGTTGTTTTGTTTCTTTATATCAAAGTTATTCTTTATACGTTAAATATATCCCCCTCTTGTTGTGTAATTACTTAGGATTTGCCCTTCTATATATTTTATAATAACCGACGTAAAGACAAATTCTCAATAAAGAAAAAACTAGGTATAATAAACAATTAGGTCTTTATACTAACAAAGTTAAACATAAAAAGAAACGACAACTATATAACTTATAAGAACTATTTAGTTAGTGATCTTACAGCTTTTAATATAAAGTAAATACAACGAATATATCTTTTAAAAGAACAAAGACTCAAGTTACCTTACTAAAAGAATAACTCTAATTTCTAGGGTATACTTAGGTACTAGAAACTTAAGTACTTTTCCTCAGATATATATATTCTGTCTTAATACTCTGTCAAAAAACCGCTACCCTTTTGAAGGACCTACCTCCTTTAATAAAACCTTTGGCTAATTAAGCGTTTTTATATACTAAAATAACTGAGCGTTTGGTAACTAAGAAATATTGGCCCTTATAAAGAGTTCTTCAAAGGTAAATGCCTATAGTATAGTACTATTTGTTTTATTTTTACGTTTGTATTGTTACTTTTAAGAATGCCAAGTTTATAGGCCATTTTAGTTCTGTCTTTATAAAGAATTGAAAAGTTCTTTAAGTGACGTTATTTGTTTTATAGCATTATTTTAACAGTTTTAATTTCCGAGACTATAGTGTTGTCAAAACTATTGTTTCAGTTTATTAATAAATTAAACGAGAAAGCTTTAGTTAAACGAGTTAAAAGTCGTAAGGTTTACTGAATTATTAAAGAGCCTATATGAACTTATTTGTTTAATTCTTTTTTGGAATTCTAGTTATTATTATAAGGTTGTTTATATATAATATTTTTAGTCAATTTTCTGTATTTTAATCGTTAACGTTTATAATATTTATACAATTAAAGTCATATAAATCAACGATGTCTACCAATAATAAAAACAACAATAAAAAGGGTAGTTCTTAGGTTCCACTTATTGGATTAAGCCTTAGAAGAATATATAAATACTAAAACCGAGTACTTTCAGGCCTTTCCACAGGTTTTGTCCTTGTTTTTATAGGTACTCGTAGCCTTAGAATTTACTTTTATTACTCTGAAAGCTTGGGAGAAAAAAAAGCCAAGACAATACCGTTTAATAAAGAAAAAGATTTTATAATAACTAAAAGTACCAATAATAACTAGACTATCTGTCGGTGTAGTACCAGTGGATCACGCAAAGATATATTGAAGCAAAGGGGTCAATATAGTCTTCAGTAAAGTGGGTAGTAAAATCTGTATATTCCTAAGAAAGTGGGAAAGATCTTTTATTATATATTCCTCCGAATAACCCCTATAATAGGTCTGTTATAGCTTCGATTACCCCTTGGAACTATCAGATCTATTACTCTTAATAGCTAAGGCATAACCTTTGAAGACTATTATAGTATTATTTAAGTAGCGCTCCTTGTATAACATAAATGAGATTACATAACCTTTGTGGACTAACACCGGTAATACTTCTTTTGGAAAGACAGATAGGAATTCTAATATAATAAAAAGAAAGCAAGGGTAATATAGACTTTTAATAAGCCAAAAAGAAGCGTTCTGTAAAGACAGTGTACTAAAGAATATAATAATATACAATATATAAAATAAAAAAGAGCCAAAATAACAATGACATAAAAAATATAATATTAAAATTATTAGAAAAAAAGACTAAAAGGTACCGAGAAACAAAATAATACAACAGTTCGTAGTATAGGCCAAAAAGAGGTCCGAAATCCACTTATAACGGCTTTGTACTAATTGTATTAGAGGAGTTATTAATCTAGGGCTGGAAATCGATAATATATAGGTTAAGCGAAGTCTATTAATAACTTAAGCGAGGCCTATGGATCTTCTTATTGTCCCCCTATTCTATATATACCCTGAGGGCTCTTTAGAAATTCACTCCTCTTTTTTTAACAACAACGAGTTATTGTTAGTGTACTAAAATCTATTGATTTTGTATTACAGTGGGTGGCCATAAGTTTAAGCGAAAAACGCCAAAACCGCGTTTTGACGCGTTTCTAACTTACCAACTACAACAAATGAAGACTCCTGGAGCGCCACAACAACCTTTAGGGGAGGTCTCCCCTAATCAAAGATCACGAATTGTTAGTGCTCGTGATCATGGCGTATCGTTTCCAGTCATTGCACGCATGGAAGAGCTTTGCGATTTAATTGTCCGATCTATTATTAGAAACGCGCCTCATTAGGTATTTTGCATTACACCTCCACGCGCAGGTAGACCACTACTTCTTACTCCAGTCGATCACCGCGCCATACGATGTGCTATTGTAGTAAATCCGAAGATTACTGCCCAACAGCTTTTTGTTACGTGTGCGCCTTATACCTTCAAGAAGACCGTGTACCGGTGGTTAAAGAAATCGGGTATATAGAAGTGGAGGTGTAAGGTACGGCCATTTCTGACCAAGGATCATGCCCGACAACGTCGCATATGGGCAGAAAAGTATGATGGGAAGTCAATAGCCTTTTGGAGACGTTTACGGTGGTTAGACAAGTGCTTAATTGAGCGTGGGAAGGGTGGCGTCATCGAATGGGTATATCGAGCGCGGGGTAAATCAACCCCTCTATTTCTCCCTCTTTTGATTGTTCATTTACTAACGATACAAATAGGCCAGGCCTTAGAACTTTGGGCTATTTCAACGAAACCTCCAAAAGGACGTACACAAATGTTTTGGGCTTGTTTTGGCTTCGGGTGTCGTACTGATTTGGTAGTGATGGAAGGAGACCAAAATGCAAAGAGGGGGGGTGTTACGGCCAAAGTTTACATCGAAGTACTAGACGAATACCTTCCTACGATCCTCGAACACGATTCTATATTCATGCAAGATAATGCCCCTATTCACAAGGCACACAAGGTTCGGGACTGGTTCATAGAGAACGGGATAGATGTGATGGATTGGCCGCCATATTCGCCCGACTTGAACCCTATTGAAAACCTTTGAAAGATGCTTAAGGCTGAAATTGATAGAGCCCATCCTGAACTTAAAGGTATGGGGAATAGTAACGCCACAATAAACTTTTTAATTGAGTGTGCACAAGAGGCGTGGGAGGCTTTAGAAGGGGAGCTTTTAAACAAGCTAGCGGAGGGAATGCAGAAGAGAGTAGACGCTGTAAAAGCCTTAAATGGCTGGTATACAAAATACTGAATAGACAAAAAGTTGCGCTACCTTCTAATAAATCATTTGCCCTTATTTGCATTTAATTGCGACTTAATTGGGTGGAATTTTGTGTTGTGGCATAGAATAGATTTTGATAAGGGAAATGCTTAATAATCTGAGCGTTTAGACTTATGGCCACGCACTGTAAGGTTAATATAATCCTAGAAACTTTTTAATTAATAACTTTAATTTATTAATAATAAGTCAATTATTTCCTTTAAATCGGTACTCGGACTTATTCTGGGGTTGTTTCGGTGTTGTATCTTAATATTAACAATGACATAGTGCTAATTCTGGTGTCATCTGGCGCCTTCGCGGCTGTTTACTGTAAATGTTACGTCTAGTACGTCTATGCTTAAGTGCGTAGTACGGAGTACTCTTGTGTTTTTGATAACTCTAAGTTGAAGAAGTATAGTTATTATATTAAACAAAAAGAAGAATGCCGCCTTATAAGTAAATCCTTAAGGACTACTTATAATCCTGGTTTATAAGTCAATTATAAATTCCGAAAGAGATCCGAATATATTTTATATTTAATGTAAATATAGCTCCTTTGGTTCGTTGATACCGAGTTTGATACCTTGGTTCGTGTGGTTAACGCCGAACTATTCGTTTTAGTAGACTTTTTTACTGTTGTAGAGTCGATTACCGTTGTGTTATTAGTTGTTTCAGCGGAGGCACTAAAGACAAAAGACCAGTTAGTGTTTGCCTTGTTAAAGGAGACTCGGGCCCTTTGAGTTAGATTAGGTCAGTTTATTAACACTTAATTAGTATATAACCCAGTGTAATATTTGATTTTAGTTAATAACCAATCCGAATATAGGACTTAGGTGTTTAGGTTAAGACAATAGCAATAGCTTTGGGTTATATTAACGAGATAATATTTAGTAGTTATACCTGGGCCATAAAGGCTCGAAGCAAGCGCAAGGCTCTTACTAAAACGGGACCTAACGGCAAACGCCTTCGTTATAGTATACTAGTAGTAAAAGAAGAAAAAAAAGGTTTAGAACTGTCTACGGACGGCTTATATGGCATAAGTAATAAGTAGGCCCTGTTTTAGACTGGCTTTGTAATAGGTTCTTTGTAATAATACTTTCTTTAAACCTTTATATAAAAGTAGCCTTCTGTAGTAAAACCGGCAGTTAAGCCCTTATCGGAGTGTTATTATAAAGCCACCTGTTAATACTTTGAATCAGAAGGTAAATAAATACGAATTTAAGCTGTCTTTTGTTTTTACAAACTAAATAACCATAATATATAAAAACGTAAAATAAAATGAGTAAATAAAATAAAAAACATATATTAAAGAAAATATATATAAAAAAAAAGGTAATAATTATACGAACTCTTTTGTTATTAATCCGAATCAACTCCGGTAAGTCTCTGAACCTATCCTTTTATCCTAACAGTGAGTGTGTTAATATTAATAAAATCCTAAAAAGCTTTATTTAGAGTAGCCTTTGTTATAGTATTAACAAAGTTACGAGTACTATTGATCTATTGTATCTCTGTAAATTCCTTATACTTATATAATTAACGAATTACTATTATATCAATTATTAAACGCTTTTCTTTTATAGTACTGAGTTTGACGATATATTTATATAACAAGAGAAAGTCTATATAAACGACAATAAAAAGCCTTAGAAAGTCGAATTTATCAGTTATTATAATAATTAATATATTAACGCCGGTAACTATAATATATAACTCCGAAACGAGTATTACACGAGTAACTCTTTTATACTTAGTGGAGTTAGTATAGATAATATTACCACTAAAAGTAAACTCTATATCCTTTTTTGATTTGGTTCTAATTATTATTACAAAACCAATTTAGGAATTCAGATCTTTGTTATTAACAAAGGAACCATTAACAAAGACATAGATCTTTATTAAATATAAGTCTATAGGTATATACTACAAACCTCTTCTTAGGTTGTTTATTTATTACTAAAAACATAAATTTAAAGCCTTAGCGTTATCTATTGTAAGATTTTGATATTGAACTATTATTAAAAGATCAAATGTGGCTTTTAGTTAACAAATCGTGGCAATATAAACTCTACAAGCGCATTGTTTTATATAGGCTTTTTTATAATTACTCTTTTTAGTATTAATCAACTCGATTTTAGTCCCTTGTCCTTTCTGAGACATGTAAAGATCGTCTCCTTTTATAATAATAATATAACCATTGAATATAATTGGTTTAGAAACGTTTAAGACTTAAATCGACTTTGTTAAAAAGTTCACATTTATAATTTCCGTTTATTCCTTAGCTAAGAAGTCGTTATTTCCTAAAATCAGGGTATTGTCTATTTATATTTTAACTATTCTAAATTCTTGACTATCTTTGGTATTAATTAACAAATAAAGATCATATATAGAAGTCTTTATCTGTAACTTTTCGGTATAGTACTTATAGTAAGTGTTAAACCAGTGATTTTTTAATTTTAAAATGTTATATAATAAGAATATTATTATAAACACTGTACTAAGAGGGAATTTATCTACGATTTTTTAAGGAGGTTATATAAAAATGTCTTATAAGAGTCTTGTTTATGTTTAGACATAGGCTTAAGTAATATCCCGAAGTATTAGACGTAATTCAGATCTATTTTGGACTTTCTTTAGTTACTTAATCGTGGATATTAAAAAAATAAGTAAGTATTAGTTTATGTATTAAATTGTTAGAAATTGAGTTAATATTTCTTTTTTGCCTTTATTATTAAAGTATTAAACGACGAGTCTTGATTTTTTATATAGCGTCGAAGTCTCTTTGCCTTTTATTTTATTTATTATTTTAGATTTAAAGATATATTGGCCTTTTACTTTAAGGTTGTCCTTTTAAATAAGTGTAAAAAACCCTCTTTTGATAAGTGCCTTGTATTTTATTCGACGAGATTACTAGAAGGGTGTTCTAGGAGTAGTGATTTTGCCTTTATTCCGAAGTTTAATAAAAAACTCTCGATCTTTTGTTTTTTTTTTAGTTAGAAATATTTCAGTATTATAATTGTTATTAATTGTTGGTAATCTATAAATAGCTTATATAAATAAGAACTCGACGATAATCTAGGATAGTTTTAGAGTCGATTTGGGTATATTATTAACTAATAATCCAAGATCAAGAGTTATTCTTGTAGAATCCTCTGGTAAATTTTCTTTTTGACGTTTAACGCCTAGTTTGTCTGTTTTAAATAAATATATAAATGTCGATTAAAATATACGAATCTAATTATTGTCTATAGTGATTTTACAAGATTCGTTATTTATCCTTAAGAACTTATATAGTCCTCTCTATCCTTTCTTTTCTTTTTATACTAAGACTTAATCTTTTAGGTATAAGTCATATACCGGAGTAGTACCGAGGCCGTTTTGAGTCGCTAATATATTATTGACTTTATGGGTTATATAAATCTGTCTTATTTTTTTATTGCTTTTTTAATAATAATGGCGTGTTATTTAATAGACAGACTTAGAGAGTCTAATTCCGTTATTCTAAGGTAGGCTCTAAAGACGAGTAATATAAGAATCAACCCATTAGGTCTAGTTGTATTGTTCATTGCTTTAACTGTTATTTATAGTCGATCTTTATTATTTAGTTTAAAGTACTCTTCTATAACGATTTTGTAGATATGTCAGAGTAAACGATGATATCTCTCTACTTTGCCAATCGAATAATATACTTCCACAAGGACAAGTTTTAAAGTATTCTTAATAAAGTGTAAAGAACTACGGAATTCTTCAAAATTAAAATTAGTCCTATAGTTATATATTACAAAGTCAAAGGGTCCAATATATATATCTATTTATACTGACTTAAAAACATTGAATGTAGCCCGAGCTATAGCCAATCTAGGTCTTTTCCAGAGTAGTTTCATTCCTCTAAAACCGGTGGCTTTATTAACCATATAAAAGGTATATTTTTCTTTAAACTGTACTATATTAACGTAAACTATATAATTGAAATCTATGTTATTTTATAGTTTAAAACGAAATCTATATAAAACATTTGTGTGTTTTTGGTAATACTTATATATTTCTTTAACTTTGAGTATAATATCAAAGTCAAGAATATAGCTAGCCTAGTCTAATAAGTGTTATAGGCGTTATACTAAAAGGTACCCAAATCACTTATATAACCTCTGAATCTCTATTTCAGTCAAATAATACGTATTAATTATACTAGTTAATAAATCTAATAATTATTAGTATTAGTTTAAGAAAAGCCATAAATGGCCTTGTTTCTGTATAATTAAGTGTTTCTTTTTGCCTTGAACTAATACATTCTATAAGTTGTTATATTAGGCATTGAGTTTATTTAATTATTATAAGTATATTAAAAATAAAATGTTTATATTTACAATTATAAATTCTATTAGTCCAATAAGAGTACTAATTGTTGTTATTTTTATAAACGAATAAGAACCGACTTTGAATATAATCTGACTCTGCCTTACTTGGCTTATATTGAATTTGACGTCTTAAATCTGTTGTAAAGCTTATAATTGGTTAATGTCTCTAGTGTTTTTGTTTAAGGCTTTAGTGTTAATAAAAAGCCTTTAAAAAATCAGTCTGTTTATTGTGTTATATAAGCCTTATTATATGGAGGTTTCCTGATCTTACTTTTTAAAATATGGGCCACTTTTTGTTCTTTAAACTATAATAATACTTCTTATATATTATACTTGGTTTTACTTATTATAAATATAGTCGTAAAGTTCGCTGTACTATTGTTATCATTGCTGTCTGTTTCCCTTTAAAGATTATTATTATCTAATAAAGTGTTTGATTTGTTATTATAAGGGTTATCTTTATATCTTCTAGACTGGGTCCGATTTATGTCTGAATTAGGTCTATATCTTTTAGTATATATTAAGTAAGCCTTAAATAAATTCTCTATAACTCTTATTTTTTCCGCTTTTTGATTAACAAAGTATTTTGTCTTTGTAACATCTCGTTCTTCCTTAGAGTATCGGCTATTGTAACAATCCTTTTTCTTGTATATAATACACCTAGAATAGCCTGGCCTAAGCTGGAATTTGTCCCCACACTTATTATCCTGTGAAAACTTCATTTTTTTATCTAAGTAATATACACTTCCGTTAGTGACATAAGATTAATAGTAATTCGGATCCGATTTAGAGGCTTTTTTGACTTATGATCCCGGTTTATGTATTGTCTTAATGCCGACAACAGAACGGAGGCTGTTTATCAGGGTAAAGAACGTTAATAATGCCTTAAATAGGGCTATTTTAAAGAGTAAGTTATTTAATATTCTTTATAATAGCTTATCCCGAAGTGTTTTGTCATTTTTTATATTGTTATCTTTGAGACCTAATTAGAGGCTCTGCAATTCTTTAGCGAAGTTCTTTAACTGACTTAACACTAGTTTACCTTTTTAGTATAATTCAGTTTAGAATAACAAAAAAGTTAAACCGAACTATTAGTTAAAGAACTTATTCGTATATTCTTTTGTTTTAAAATTGCCTCGGGTAACTGTGATAAGATCTTTAAAAGAATATCCTTTGTTTTAAAAGTACTGGTAGTAATACGTACTAGCTCCGTCTTATAATATAGACAGAAAATCTCGGTTTTAGATAAAATTATTAACGGAAACTCGTTGATATAGATCGGTAAAGATATATAACTTTTCGTCGAAGTAGTCCTTGGCGCTATTGTACTAAAGCTCTTTCGAGTATATTTTGTTGAGATTTACTAAAGACTTGGTTTAGTCTAAGGATAATAAATCTATTGTAAACCATAGAAGCCATATTAGTTCAGAATAAGGTCTGATAAGTTTTGGTACTATTAAAAAGGGGGGTAATATCCTGTCCTTTAAGTAAACACTTAGTAGTAGTATTAGATTAGGCAATGTATTATCGTTCGGTCTCTACTTTAGTTCATCTCTGAAGGGCCCTTTATTAGGGGTAAATAAAAATTCTCTCTTTAAATTAATAAGTAGTATTGTATTATATAAATCTTCTTTTATAATATTGACTTTGACAAGGGCAAGAGTATTAAACGAGTCGTCTTGATGTCTTAATATAACACCTAGTGTCTCTCCTTTTAATACTAAAAGTGTCTGACTTTTTTCGGTCTCGGGAATAAAAGAAAAAAGGGTTTGCATAAATACAAAGACCTTTGGTTAATCTTAGATAAACCGTATAAAAAGTGTGAATGTGTCTTAGACGTGATTTAGGACAGATCTAGGGTATATTCGGTCTTATATTTCTAGTTGTTCTTTAGGCCATTTGTTCTTTTCAGCCTTTATTGTGTCTTTTAGTGTATTTATAACCTCTATTCTTTTGGTTCTTTGTATATAACAACTATAGAATCTGAGATTATCCTTTAATCGAGTCTTCTTTTGTTTATATATTTTCTTAAAGTCGGCAACTGTCTATTTGCTAAAGAACTCCCAAAAGTCCTAAAACAGATACTCTCCTTTTGTCTTTTTATTATAATAGTACTTACAGAACTTTCGTAAATACTTCGTATAATTGGTTAATATCCTTTTAGTTCTTAATAGTATATTATCTATTGGTTCTTGAGTTAGTAAAATAACACTTTCTTGTTCTTTTACCGGTTCTACAGTATATTCCTTTAACTGAGACATTATATTAGAGTAAGTTTAAAGTCGGTTTAGGTATAATTTCTTAAATAATCCATTAGTCCGGTTTTAAAGTACTGATTTGACAATTGTCACTAAGTAACTGTTGTGTTGTATTTGCTGTAGGTTATATAACTATTGGATTTTTAATCAGTCGAAATGCCTTTATTAATATCCTCAAAAAAGGGAAGTTATTTGTCCTTTAATCTAGTCAATAGTTAGGCCTTAATTAAAGGTACAAATAATTAAGTGCTTTAGGTCAACTCTATAGTCTGAGACTTTATTGTCTATAGTACAGATTGACTACTGATTAGTGTCAGTACAGTACCGGTAGATTATACAAAGATATATTAAAACAAAGGGGTTAATATGGTCTTTAGTGAAATAGGTAGTAAAATCTGTATATTCCTAAGAGAGTAGGAGAGATCCCTTATTATATACTCCTCCAAATGACCCTTGTAATAGGTCTATTATAGCTCTGACTACCCCTTGGAACTGTCAGATCTATTACTCTTAGTAGCCAAGGCATAACCCCTGAAGACTACCATGGTATCATTCAAGTAGCGCTCCCTGTACAGTATAAATGAGATTACATAACCCCTGTGGACCAACACTATCGATACTATAGGCTTTAGTAGGCTTTAAGTCACATTGAACTAACTTATGCTAATACCTAGAACTACTAGAACGCCGTATTTCAATAGCTCTAAAGCCACTGTATTTTTTAGGACTATAAACCGAATCTTTGCTACTTATAGTATTACAAAAGCCAAAGATCAAAAACAGTGGATTATTGATTATTTGTACCTTTTTGTAGTATAAAACCTTAAATACTTTACGAATTATCTACAGATGTTATATAACACTTTTTAAGACACTGTTAAGAAAAAGTACCAACTTTAGGACTCTTAATACTAATTCTATATTGTAGCTCACTTAGATTAAATTATAACGGATTTTCGAGAGTTTTAAGATAAAGTTGGCAGGCTTAGCCAAGCTCAGTTTCAACAGTTCTTTAGGCTTTTCTGAGATATTAAGGTAACTTATAAAGAAAAAGGAGACTTTACGGATAAAATGGTTCTTTTTAAGTTTTTCTATATATTTCTAAAAGATCTTAAGACTAAAGGACTAGTTCTAGTAACAAAGCCTAAAAAAGATTTTAATCAAAACAACTGTCAGTCATTCGGTAAGGTATTCAAGGAAATTAAAACTAAGGTCTATAATAAGAGGGATATTAATACTTTAGTAGAAGAACAAAGTATAGCAAATACTAGAACCCGTCGAGTTCAGGCTTATCAAAACGTCTTTATAAATAATACCTACACTATAACTCTGATGTTATAGTCATCCTACTCTAATTTCACCACTTATTAGGACAATACTCCTATAAAAGAGATTAAAACAGCTTTTTAGAATAAAAAACATTAAAAGAAACCATTACCAATATTTGACAATACTGCCCAAGACATGATTTTGACTTTACAAAGACTTACTAATATAGTAAGAGTTGCGGCCATTGCTCCCGGCCCCCCTTAAGCGAGGTTAGCCCCATATCCTGATTTTTAATACCTTTGACTTAAAAATTTATATCTTTATAACCTTTTTATAAAATCTTTTTAAATTTAAAATAGAGAGTTAGATTTATTTATCCTTATGGCGAAAAACACCTTAAAGTGAATGGAGTACACTTGCACGTTTTATAGTTTGATTTATGTGAAGAACTGGAAATTCGGCTTACAAGATTACACGAAAAACTAGTATTTCGTGAACTACAATTTGACGTTAGATTCATGCTAAAACCATTCAAATTTAATAGAAGGGTAAGTCAATTAGGCGAAGAATGATTTTTAGGCGTCAGATTCGTCAAATTATTCGATATATAATAAAGAATTGGTTTACTTGTTAATTGTCATTTAAATATGTGAAAGCTTACTTAAATATTAAGGCTTTAGCTTGTATTATTCAATAAGAATTTTGCTGCGTAGGCTACCAAAAATGTATTATTTATTTAAGGCCTTTTATCTCATGAAAACAAGTAAAAAAGCGTCTCGATTTCGCTCTTTCGCATTGTTAGTGGGGAACATTTAATTAGGCAGCCTTTTAAAAGGGGGGGGGAAATTAAAGAAAGGTTATATAAAACGACGAATATATATTTAAGCTTAGAAAAACTAGCCAAATCTAGGTTACTCAAAAGATTAATGAAAAGCGGTGTCCTAATTGTATTAAATTAGTATATTAGTTAAGGAGAGTGTTGGTAATAATTTAAGGAACACTAAGCTAAGATTAAAAGTCACCTCTTATGTTTCTCAAAAAAGAGAAAGGCTTAAAAGATATAATTTTAAAGGCTTATCTTTATTAGGTTCTTAAGCCTATTGTTTTTCCAAAGTTTAACAAACTCGATCCTAAGTATATCTTCATAAAAAACGGCATTAAGGTTCATTTAAGATATACTCAATTATCACGGCTTGAACATGGTATCCAAAGGTTCAATTGGCCTTCTTTTTGCCTAATTTAAACCCAATCAAAAAAGTCTAGCGGTAAATAAAAAAAGAGTTGAAAAAATTACCTTTTATATCAATTATTATTAATGAGTTAAAAAAAGAGATTCAAAGGCTTTAAGATCAAGTAAATCCACGTAATTATTGGCAATATATCGAAAGATTGACTTATAAATTAAAAGACGTTATTCAAGTTCGAAGACTAATTATTATTCATTAAAATATAGCTTTAATTTTAAGTTAATTCTATTAATAATTGGTTGAGTTATTTATGGTTAAATATTAGGTGTTGATTTTAAGGGGCTTGCTTAAGGGGGGCCGGGAGCAATGGCCGCAACTCTTACAATACGCTACTAAAGATGAGTTAGATATTATTATTAAAGGACTTGACAAGTTTTAAATATTTTAAGTTCTTATTAAAAAGGTTTTTAACCTAGAGTTTATAGTGGAAATTAATAACTTTAAGTACTATAAGTCTTGTTAAGATATTGTTTCGGTAGCGTACGGTTAAAACTCATATAACAAGAGTCGCTGAAGTAGTTGAAATAGTTATATTAAGGGATATAAATAGTATAAAAACAAACAAAAGCCTAAAATACAGTCTTAATTTTGCCATGACTTTATAAATCAGTACTATAACTATAAAAAGTTCATTGGTTTAGGTATTATTTATAAATCAGACAAAAACAACTACATTTGTATTGGCCTATAGAAAAAAGGGCAAATGGCTTACCTTATGAATTTACCACTGAATAATAAAAAAATACGCCAAGAACATGTCATTCAGCGGACCTTAAACACTGTTTATAGCCTAAACCTTGAGTATAAGGCTAAGGCGATTTAAGAGAAGTTTAATTAAGCTCGAAAAACTGCACTTATTAAGGAAATACCTTATACTCTAAACACAAGCAATATAAAGATAATTAAAACTACCTAAGATTTTGACTACGAGTTTGATTTTTTAAATAAAAAAAGCCACACTATTAAGACTATTGTTTTAGTTCAAAGTCTTTTAATACAAAGTAAAATTAAGTCTAATACTAAAGACACTGTTATTGTCGAACTAATTGAAACTAAGTCTTAAAAAGGGAAATCTTATATTAAACTTTACAATATGATTTTAAAGTTTAAAGAAAAAGCAAAAAAGCAATCTTTGTATAAAAGGCCTAAAGTATAAAACAAAGTCAAAAAGGCGGTTCGGTTTAATAAATAACCTAAAAAGGCCTTAGAACATATAAAAGTTAATATTCCGGCTAAAATAACGCTTACGCCAATTCGAATTTTTACGAAATTTTCTGTATAAAGAAAAAAGACGCTAAAACCAACAATTAAAAAGACTTTAATACTAGTACTTATTAAAGTAAAGAAATCGAAAGTCGCTAAACCAAGCTCAAAAGGCTCGTTATTGTCGTTGATTTTAAAACCCGTGACAAAAGTGCTGGCTAAGAACTTTAGGCTTTAAAAAGCTCTAGTCAAAAAGAGTTATAAACTAAATAACGTAATTGACAAGTTTTTAATATAAAAAGAACTCCTTAGAAATTTATCCTTAAGGGAATTTTATATATTTATCGATTAACCAAGGTTTTCAATAGCTCCACGGCAAAGGACTATTAATTAGTATATATAATAATAACTAAAAAAAGCAAATATTAAAACAGTCTCTTTTGTTAAAGACAATTCTAAAAATAACACCTTTATTTATTAACGGCCTCTTATTCTACAAGATATTGATTATTTCGAGATATATAATACGGCCTTATAAGATAATACACTTATAGAAAAAACTCCGGAAATCTTCAGTAACAGTTCTATCCCTTATAATTCGCTTAAACCGTTTCTTCTTAACGTCTATTATATTAAACGATACTAGAAAAACAGGGCCAATACTTATCGACAATTGCTACGGTATAAGTTTACATTAAAAGTCAAAACATATCAGCACTGTTAGTAAAATTAAGTTTATAATACTCAAGAATATATAATTGAGTACTTTATACTATGGCTTCTCGTTAGTGTTGTTTTAATTGTAGGGTTATTTTTAGTAATATTAATAGTAATACTTAGGTATTATTAGTCAAGCTTTTTTTAAACTATCACACAATACTTCATACTTTAATTACTTTACAAAGGCTTTATTTTCAATAGCCAAAGTCTTAACTAATTGGTTCTTTTAGTCTGGTTATTTAATAGTATAGGCATTTTAATAAGTACTTTTTATTTTCTTACGTCAAAGTTAATAGTTATTATCTTTAGAAACACCTAAGTTAATGATATCTGTGTTACTTTTAACAATAGAACCAAAGTCAATTATATAACTTTAAACACTGCTGTTAAGTTAAGTCTTCCTATTATTTAGAACAGTAATATAACGTTAAAGACTATTATTAGAATTAAGTCAAAGTTCACTGGTTATATTGACAATGTTATTGTTTTAATAAGAGATTTAGTAATTTATATAAGATTTTATATTATAAATATCTTTAATACAAAGATTATTTTTGGCTTTTTATTTTTTTATTAAGCTAGGATTTTCTTTTAATATTTGTCTAATAAAAAAAGCAGAATTATACTTATCTAATTATAGAACTACTAACTTTAACAAAGGACTATAATTTAAACTAACTTTTCTACTAACAAAACGAAAGACCTTTTAATATTAAAGGGTAAGTACAAAATTGGACAAATCTAAAACGACATTTATAATAATAACTATACTAAAGATAATAAAGACGAGTTTTCGGGAAACAAATAATTGATTATAAGAAAAACGTTATAGTTGGTGTTTTAGAAAGTTCTTTTTAACCCGGTAATTTTATGTTTAAAGGCAAGTATTTTAAAAAAAAAAGGCGACTTTGCCTTTAACAAGTTAAAAATAATCACTATTAAATACTTTTAAAAGGAATTTTATATATTAGAATTAAATATTAAAGATAGGTTTTTAGTGTTAAATGTTGATTTTACAAAAGCACTAATAAAGAACGAGCCTATATTAGGCACTTTAGTAATCGTTAACCTAGAGCTTATATTCAAATTCAATATAAAATATAATAAGATACTATTTAAATCCCCATTTTGACTTAAGACATAAACGTATTAGATATAGACAATATATAAGCCAAAGTCAAGAAAAGTTCAATCTATAGATAAAACTAATAGAATTGGAGATTTTTTTAACAAAAGAATTAATTAATATAAAAGATTAAAAACTAAAGATATAGTTTAAATATAAAACGGCGAATTTTAACATTTATTATTTTTGAGATTTACAGTGGTTTTTAGAGGTTTAAGGCTTACCTTGGAGAGGCTAAAGTCATTAGATGTAAAAGATATACTAAGGCTAAAAAAAAGAACGTTGTTTAATAAGATAATGTTAAATCGAGAAGGCTTAATTGTCTTTGAATGGCTTAAGTATAGAATGTTTTACAAAGATGTTTCTTCCCTAGTAAAACTCAAGACTATTAAATATAAAATATAACAAACTCTTAATTATACTTTACTTTGAATATTAGTTCTTAAAGTTACTAAAATAGTTCAAGACAGACTTAACAAAAGTATATTAGAATTTTCAAAAAGCCTTTACTAAAATACTTGGTTTTTTATTAAAAAAAAAGAAACTAAGAAATATTACTTAATTAATTCAATAACTATACTCAACGCAGTTACTTAAAGAGACGCCAATTTCCTTCTGTTAATAAACAAGTTCTTTGAAGAATTTACTGGCTGTTATATTACAAGCTTAATAGACTTTTATTCGGGCTATAACAAGTAAGTGTTATACTAATCAAATCATGACATAACGGCTTTTTGGGTTCCAAATATTGGTTTAGTCTAAAATACTCGACTCTTTCAAAAGTATACAAATTCAGTGGCACAATTTGTATAAACTATTACGAAAATCCTCAAAGACGTTATTCCTAACATTACTATACCTTTTATAGACGATATAAGAGTAAAAAGCCCTTATTTAAACTATAATCAAGAAAAAGCTTTTTTAGAATATAAAGGTTTATATTAGAGTATATTATTAACTTAAACCAAATACTTAAATAGTTAAAACGAGCCAGAGCTACTATAAGAGCTAAATTACAATTTTACCAGAACAAAATAAACATTATAGGGTATACTACAAATTCAAAAAGAAAAGAGCCTTTAACGTCTTACTTAATAAAAGTTCAATGTTAAAAAGAGCCTAAAAATGTCAAAAAAGTCAAAGGTTTTCTTGGCTTAGTGGTTTATTTTTGTATTTAAATTAAGGATTTTTGATTTATCGTAAAACCACTTTATATATTAACAAAGAAAAAAGTCAAGTTTTTTTAAGACCTTGAATTTCAAAGAAAAGCTATAGTAAAACTATAAGACATTTTATATTTTGTACTAGTGTTGTGTCATATTAATTATAGTAAAGGTACTAGGGAAATTATAGTTTTAGTAAACTTAAGTAATAATAGATAAAGAGGCTTTTTAGTCTAAAGAAATAAAGACAACAGTAAATTACATCTAATATAATATAAAAGCAAATACTAAAATAAGACCAAATACAATTATAATATTATAAAACAAGAATATAAAAGGATATTATACCTTTTGAAAAAACTGAAGATTTGGCTTATAAAAGTATACTTTATAATAAAAACAGACGTTAATATGTTAGTGGCCCAATTAAATGGCGTTGCTTATAATTACCCAAGTGTTATGTTAATATAATGGCTTACTTAGATTCGCTTATTCGACTTTGAAATTCGTTATATTAAAGGCTTTATATATATTATAGCTAATGTTTTGTCTAAAAGACCTAAATACCTTAATAATACTAAAGACGGCTCTGATAATTCTATAAGAAAAAGCATTGAAAATTAAGTATTTACAAAGCTTAAAGTTTACGAGATTTGCCTTATAAAAGCCAATAATAGTAAAAAATCAAAAGCTTTTATTAATCTAAAATTAAAAAGTCGAAATAATATTCTTTAAAATATATATTTTAAAATATAACAACTTAAAGACTAAGGCGAAATTACTTCTTTGAGTTTATTAAACAACGACTCTTTTTCTCTAAAAAAAGACAGGCAATTTCTAATATTACTAAAAGATTATAGTAAAGACTTCTTACAGATTTCAGTATATTTTATTACTTTAAAGACACTAAAAAGAATAGATAAAAAAAATTTAAAGCGTTTAAGTATAAAACATTAAATTATAATATTTATAACCGAAAAATTTGGCGTTTATTAATAAAAAAATCACTAATCAAATTTGTTATAAACATTGAAAAGTATAAATCTCGAATCCTTAAGAGCTATTATAACAATTCTGGTTATAAAAGTAAAAAAAGCACTTATTATTGAATTTTAAGCCGTTATTTTTAAAAAAGACTTTATTAAGACTCCGTTGAATATGTCAAGAACTGTGCGAGTTGTTAATATTGAGACACTAAAAGACAAGAAGAGCTATTATTCTTTATAATATTAAACGGACTAATAGAAAAATAAAATATTGACATTACTTTTATACCTTTGACTTATAGTAAAAGATATCTCGTTATTGTTTAAAACGACATAAATAACTAGGTAAAAGCCAAAGCTTTGGCTTTTAAATTAATAAAAAAAGTTACGAAATTTATATAAGAAGATATTATTTGTTATTGTAGATTTTTTTTAAAAATTCGTTATTAACGGTAAAAGCGAGAATATATATAAAGTCGTTGAGTTATTAAATAAAATAAAAATTCGGCGAATCTAAGTCTTAGCCTATAACTCAAAGATAAATAGAATAATAAAAAGAAAACATAGCTTATTTAAGAATACTTTTTTAAAGATAGACAATAAATAGGTCAATAATTTACCTATTATAATATTTGTAGATTAAACCACAGTAAACGGCTCCATTAGTTATATTCTATTTTACTTGGTTTATAAAAAAGAACCCGTTCTTTTAATTAAAACTTAATATTTTACGTAAAGATTTCTCTTTATTAAAAAAGTCAAAGACTATAGTAAGCTTTTATAGTTTAAGGTGTTATAGTTTTAGATAAAACATAAACACGTTAAAAAAACTATATACCAAAAAACCAAAAAATAGCAAAAAAGTAAAAAAGCCTTTAATATTTATTATAATATATGGCAACGGCCTTTATAAGTCAAAGATTTAGTACTATGCTATAATATAACCCGAGAAATTAATAAGACTTCTAATTATATACTAGATTTTAAGTAGCTTAGTCCTTATAAAATTACTCGAGTTAGTTTTAAAGGATATTATATCTTTAAGAAATTAAAAGATAATAGCCTTGAATTGAAAAGAACGTATTTTAAAAGCCGTCTAAAACTTTTTTATTAAAAGAAGTACTTTATTTATAGTACCAAAAATTAAATCTCTGAGTTTTATAATATGGAAGGGCAAATCCCAAGCAACCACACAACAAAAGGGGGATGCACTTAAGGCATAAGAAATAATTTTAATACAAAAGAACAAAACAATAAAACCTTAAAATATTACATATCTAAAGAATACAAATTATTAAAAAGGGGTTGGGGAAAAGAATGAATTAAATCAAATAATTATGATGTTATTATGGGAAAAAATTAATTATTATTAATAAGAAGTAATAAATGCACTTCTTAAGTATTGCCTTAAAAAAATTTATAAAATGCTAGCTAAAGCAACATTTAATAACATGACTTTACATAAAAATGAGGTGGCCTTGCCACATGCGTCCCCTTTTTTAAATAATCAACTCGTTCTCAAATTTTATGTATAAAAGAATGTAATAGCTTTATTTAAGCTTCAAATATTAAAAAAGTGCAAGTAATAAAGATTATTGCCATTGCCAAAATCACATAATAATTAACAAATCAAAATCCCTTTATTTTTAAAAGCAAACATTAGCTTGCTTAGCGCTCCCCATTATCATTTTTAAGATAGGCTTTTCCCTTTTAACCTTTTCAACTTCAAACTCCTTTTTCCTCCTCAACCTTAAAAGTAAACTATCAACTTTATTTTTCGTATACTTTTGCTCTTTTTTTTCTTTCCTATCAATAATACCTCCAATTTTATAATGCATTATCCATCATCTGCCGATGCAATAATATTAATAATAAAGTCAGCAAAGCTAAAATCGCTTCAAAAGCAAATTTGCCCCCTTAATTTAACCCAAATCAAGGCTACCACTTTCCATAAACCTTTAAACAATTTTAAAAAAGCTTCCTAGCAATTTTTATGCTTTGCAACGCATTATTATTGCCTTCGCCATCAATAATTCCCTCAAATTTAAAATAATAGCATTCATAATTTTAGCTTCCCCACCAACACTCTTAATTCGCCATCTTCTCATTCCTGCAAACTCCTCCATCTTTAAAAGCTTTAAATAAAATCTCTCTCTCTCCTCCCTAAGCTATATCTCCATCACCTTTCCTTAAAACCTTAAAAATTTACTAACTTAACCTTCATAAATTCACCGATCGCAGTCTTAGCACCACCATCACCACTTTCATCATCTCTTCCCTTCTTCAAATAATTCTACCATTTCTTCATATTATTGCGAAAAAATAGGCTAAGCACTTTTTGCAATTTGTACAAATTTCCCATCTCAAAATTAAAACAATTTAAAAATATCGCAAATCAAACTTTTGCTGCAAAGCTGCCAAAATAAGTTTTATTCATTTCCCCACCATAACTTCACTTTTTTTTTTTATTCCAAATCTCTTCTTAATAATAATTCCAATACCAACTCTACAACCTTATTATTACCATTAGTTTTTAATTATTAACGCATTATTTTTATAAATTATTATTGCCATTGCCATTGAATTAAAGCTAAGCAGCTGTTTTTTATTTTATTTTTATTTTTTTTGCATTCACTTTTCTTATTTGGGAAACCGTCTTAGGAATAGCCATAATATTAAGCAAAGACTCCTTCACTTTCACTTCCTAAGTTTAAAATATACTTAGGCTGATTATTCCTAATATTAATCTACCTTTAAAAATAAGATATGTAATATTATAAGATTATTCAAATCTTAGGTCGCTAAAAGCTTAATCGCATAATTTATATCATGGCCAAAATATCTTAAGGAAAGGCCAAAGCCTTTACATAAATGCTAATATTTCCAAATTTTTGCAGATTAATTTCTTGCTTATGCTAACTTGATATAGCTTCATTAATAGCTCTCTTATCAAATTTAAGCTCAACCTCCTTTTATATTATTTTTTCTCCTTTTCTTAAAGCAATAAACTCCACTAACATATTCCGGAAACACATATAGGCATGGAAAATGATAATAAGCAATAGGTTTTTTTAAATTAATATTATGGGGGATATAAGGATCTTAGGTTAATTAATAGTAATAAAGGTTATTATTAAAAGACTTATCATTAAATATATCAACCTTAATTAAAATTTAAATTGCTTGGCCATAAAACCCTTAAAATGATATAATAAGCTTTAAGCCTTAAAAATTGCAAAAACTATCAAATTAATCAAAAATAATGGGGGTTATCATTTTGATTTTTTTATTATTAAGTATATTTTTTTAAATTTAAGGCTAACTATATTATCCCCCCATCCAATAAAGGCCATATGAAAAAACGACAAAGGGTTATATCCTCTTAATTTTCATTTGCCATTTTTAAGCATAAGCTTGGCATGCTATAAGTCCTTGGCTATATAGGCTATTAGCTATGATTTATTAATGCTTTTAGCTAAGGGCCATTTGAAGTCTTAATAAACTTTAGTATTAAGATGCATCTTAAAAAGGCCATTAAATTGCTACTTTGGCTTTTGCAATACCTATTTTATTATATTATACTTGCTTTTCCCAGCCCAAACTTCTTTACTGCATTTCATAATTGCAAGCCTAATATTAGGTTCGATTTTTAAATAGGCTATTGATATTTAATAAAAGCCTTAACCAAATTAAAAGGGCAAAAAAGATTGTTTAAATTATAAGCTTTTTCTTTGGTTTAAAAGGGTCATGGGAAATGTTTGGTTTAAATGCTTAGGCTTTTAAAAACATTGATTAGGCATTAGCCAATGGCATATTTAATTTTTTAATATAAGGGTTTTTTAAATAATTCATTTTTTAACATTTTATTGCAAATAGCTTTTAGCATATTGCATGGCATGCTCAATAGATTATAAGCTTAGTGGGTTGTAAGCTTAGTAGATTATAAGCTTAATAATTGAAGCTTGCCTAAAATAAGATCTTTAATCAGCATTGCTTTTGCATCATCTTTAAAAGCTATAATTAAAGCTTTTGCCAGCAATTTTACTATTGCGCAAGCAAAGTAAGCATATAAGCAATCCTAGATCTAAGACTTTTATGGGTTCTGATCCTTTATCTTTAAAATAAAGTGTATGGCAAATATACTTTGTTTATTTAAATTTTAATTAATGGTTACTAAGGCCGGGTTAGGTTGTTGTTTCCGCCCTTCAAATCTTTTTCCTTTATTTAGCTTTTAATAATAAATTATAATGATTTTATTATTAAAACAACTGCATTATATGGGATGCTGTTTAATATTGCAATGGCCAGGCTTGGGGGAATTTTTTTTTTATTAAAGGCCTATCAACATTGTTTTAAAAGGCTTTTAGCGTTTTGGGTCTTTATGCAATTAGTTTAAGGCTTATTTAAATAATTAGACATTTCCTTAATTAATTTGATTATAACATAACATTATTGCATTAGGCTTTAGGCCAGCAAATATTACCTAACCTACTTACTTATATCAAACATTTAATTCATTAAAAGCTCCCTAAATTGCTTAATAATAAATGCCTTAAATTCCTGCTAAACTTCTTTTTTTTTAAATTAAAATGAATAAGGTTAAAGTAGAATGCTTGTTTGCATAAAAGGTTATTAGTGGTGGGACTTTTGAGTCTCATTTCCTATCCCCTTTTTGCATAAATAAGTTTTTTCTATAAAGCCAGCTTTTTTTTTGATTTTTTAAGATTAAATAGGCTTTTTTTGCGCTGCTTTTTATTGGTTTTTATGTTATATGCTCTTTTGAATATGTTACACATAAATCATAGCATTATATAATGATTTAGCATTTTTAAGCTTATTATGTATATATATAAAAAATTGAAATGGCCGCGGCAAATAGTATTTATATAATCGAAAATAAAATTGGTTTAATAAAAATGAAAAGGCTGAAAAGGTAGCTGCCCCCTTTTTTAAATAAGCAATGCAACCTTGCATATATTAAACAAAATCAATATTAGATTTAAAGACTTCTTTATATTATGCTCTTTGTGCTGATATTAATTTAAGCACTTAAATCACTATCGCTTTAAGCGGAATATATTATTTAATAAGCCTTTTAAGGTTTTCTAAATTAGCTGAATTTATAAAAGGTGTTGAAGAACGTTTCTTATTAATATTATAAAATTTAAAAATTTGATTTTCGACATTATAAATAAAATATTTCTTTCAATAAAAAAGTTTTAGGCGGCTTTTAAAATACGTTCCTTTTAATTTAAGGCCGTTGTCCCCTAATTCCTTAAGAATATAATATTCTTTAAGGCTAATTTAAGCAACTTCATAAAAACCAAGCCACCTAAAATCCAATATATAATTAAAAATCTTATTAACTTCTTAGGCTGCATCATAACATAGCATTAAATCCTTAACTTATAAAGGCCATTTCCGTATATTATGGCAAATATTAAAAGCTTTTTTATTTTTTTGCCGCCTTTTGGTTTTTTGGTGCATAGCTTTTTTAATATGCTTTTATCTTATCTAAAACTATAATGCCCTAAGCTATAAAAGCTTGCCATAATCCTTAATTTTTTTAATAAAAAAAGATCTTCATATAAGGTATTAAGTCTTAACTAGGAGAATTGGCTCTTTTTCATAAACCAAGTAAAATAATATATAACCAATAAAGCTATTTACTAATATTCGATCCGCAAATATTATAGCAGGTAAATTATTAACCTATTTGCTGTCCATTTTTGAAAAAGCGTTCTTAAATAGGCCATAGCCTTTTTCTATTATTTCATTTGCCTTTAAATTATATGCTAAAACTTGGATTTGCCAAATTTTCATTTTATTTAATAATTTAATGATTTTGCGCATATTTTCGCCTTTACTATTAATAATAAGCTTTCAAAAAAATTCATAATGGCAAATAATATTTTCTCATATAAATTTTGCAACTTTTTTTGCTAACTTAAAAGCCAAAGCTTTGGCTTTTACCTAATTATTTATATTATCTCAAGCAATAATAAAATATCTTTTGCCGTAAGTTAAAAGCATAAAAGTAATATCAAAGCCCCATTTTTCCATTAGTCCATTTAATGCTATAAGAAATAATGGCTCCTCTTATCTCCTAGCATCTCGATATTAACAATTTGCATAGCTTCTAACATACTTAGCGAAGTTTTAATAAAATCCTTTTCAAAAATAACGGCTTGAAACTTAATAATAAATGCTTTTTTTCCCTTTATGGCCGGAATTATTATAATAGCTTTTAAGAATTTAAAATTTATGCTTTTTAGTATTTATAACAAATTTGATTAATAATTCTTTTGCTAATAAATGCCAAATTTTTTGATTATAAATACCATAATTCAATGCTTTGCGCTTAAATACTTTGAATTCTTTCCTATTTATTCCTTTTAATGTTTTTAAGGTAGTAAGGTATATTAAGATCTATAAAAAGTCTTCGCCATAATCCTTTGGCAATACTAAAAATTGCCTATCTTCTTCCAAGGAAAAAAAATCATTATTTAATAAATTTAAAAAAATGATTTCGCCTTGGTTTTTAAGTTGTTATACCTTAGAATACATATTTTAAAGAATATTATTTCAATTTTTCAGTTTCAAATTAATAAAAGTTTCTAATTTTTTATTATTATTAGCTTCCATAAAGCAAATCTTATAAGCTCCAAGCTTTATAAGTACCCAATCCTTTATGCTTTTTTTAGCAAAATTGTTAAAATTATTCTTAATATTATTAAAGTATTTAGGTCTTTTAAATAAAGCATTAGCCGCAGTGTATATAAAGCCTTTAATATGGCAAATTTTGAAATTGAATAAGCGAATCTAGGTAAGCCATTATATTAATATAATGCTTAGGTAATCATAAGCAGCATTATTTAATTAAGCCACCAGCGTATTAATATTTGTTTTTATCATAAAATATATTCCCATAAGCCAAATCTTCAATTTCTTTAAAAGGTATAGCATTCTTTTGCATTTTTGCTTTATAGCATTGTAATTGCATTCGGTCTTATTCCAATATCCGTTTTTATATCATATTGAATGCAATTTGCTATTGTCTTTGTCTTTTTAGGCTAAAAAGCCTTCTTATTTATTACCATTTAAATCTATTAAAATCATAATTTTGCCAGCATCTTTATTATAATTAATTCAATATAATATTAGCATAAAGCATAAAATATTTTATAGCTTTGCTATAGCCTTTTCTTAAAATTTAAAGTCTTAAAAAAACTTGATTCCTTTTCTTATTAATAAATAAAGTAGTTCTGCAATAAGTCAAAAATCCTTAATTCAAATGCAAAAATAAACCACTAAGCTAAAAAAACCTTTGACTTTTTTAATATTTTTAGGCTTTTTTTAATATTAAACTTTTATTAAATAAAATGCTAAAAGCTTTTTTCCTTTTGAATTTATAGCATACCCCATAATATTCATTCCATTCCGGCAAAATTATAATTTGGCTCTTATAATAGCTCCAGCTTATTTTAACCGCTTAAATATTTGATCTAAATTAATAATATGCTTTAATATAAACCTTTGTATCCCAAAAAAAGCTTCTTTTTGATTATAATCCAAATAAGGGCCTTTTACCCCTATGTCGTCCACAAAGGGCATGGCAATATTAGGAATAATGTTTTTAAGGATCTTTATAATAATTCGTACAAATTATGCCATTGAATTTGTACACTTTTGAAGGAGTCAAATGTTTCGGATTAAGCTAATATTCGGAACCCAAAATGCTGTTATATCACGATTTAATTAGTGTAATACTTGTTTGTTATAACCCAAATAAAAGTTTATTAAGCTTACAATATAACATTCAGCAAACTCTTTAAAAAACTCATCCATTAATAAAGGGAAATTGGCATTTTTTCAAATAATTGCGTTAAGCATAATTACCAAATTAATTAAGCAATATTTTCCAGCTTCCTTTTTTTTAATAAAAAACCAAGCATTCCGATAAAGGCCTTCTAAAAATTCTAATACACCTTTATTAAATTTATTTTAAACTATTTTAATAATTTTAGGAATTAATGCTTGAGGTAAAGCATAATTAGGAGCTTGCCATACCTTATGCTCAATAATTTTAAGTTTTATTAGAGGAAAAACATCTTTATAAAATATTCCATATTCAAGCCATTTAAAAGCAATTGAGCCTTTTCAATTTAGTATTATCTTATTAAATAATGCTCTTTCTCTTGGCCTTAGCATATTTCCCACATCTAATGATTTTAGCCTCTTCAAGATAAGCCTTAAACCTTTAAAAATCATCATAAATCTCAAAAATAATAAGTATTGAAATTTGCTAACCTGTGCTTAAATTGTGTCTTTAGTTTTCAACCTTTTATATCAATTGGCTTTTCCACCAAAAGGATCTCCAATTCTATTAGCTTCATTCATAAATTAAACTTTTCTTGATTTTGGCTTGTACATTATCCATATTTAATATATTTGCGTCTTAGGTTAAAATAAAGATTTAAATAATATCTTATCATATTCTATGCTAAATTTAAATATAGGCTCCAGATTAACAATTGCTGAAATGCCTAATATAAGCTTATTCCTTATTGATGTTTCTATAAAATCAATATTTAGCATTAAAAATCCATCTTCAATATTTAATTCCAATATACAAAATTCCTCTTAAAAATATTTAATAATAATTATTTTTGATTTATTAAAAGCAAAGTTGCCTCCTTCTTCAAAATGCTTGCCTTTAAGCATAAAATTGCCAGATTAAAAAGAGCTTTTTAAAGCATTAATTATAATGCTTTTTTTATAATTAGTTATTCGTTTCCCAAAAACTCGTTCTTGCCATCTTCAGCATAATTATTATTATAAGTATTATTCCAAATTCGTTCAATTTTATGCTCGCCTTTCAATACTAAAAGGTCCTTTGCTTCATTGGTGGAAAAATTAATTTAAATTATAATTTCTTATTAAAATCGGTGATTTCATAATTAAGCAAATACAATTTCGTTTTCCTTATTAAACGAATATTAAAAGAAAATCCTAGCTTGGCAAAAGAATGAAAAGCTAAAAATAATCTTTATGCTAAAAATATCCATAATATAGAATCTTATGCAAATCATCAAATCCCTTATTAAAATAGCAATATTATTAACATAATTAATAAACTTTGATTTAATTTCAATAATAGTTTTTAGCGCCATATTACTATTTCAAATAATAAAAAGACCTAACCTAACAACAATATTTAAGGTCATACAATTGACTTTGGCTCCATTATCAAAAATAGCGCGAATATTACTAATTTAGGTGTTCCTAAAAATAATAACCACTAGCTTTGGCATAAGAGAATAAAAAGCACTTATTAAAATGCTTATATTATTAAATAACCAAATTAAAGGAACCAATTGATTAGGGCTCTGGCTATCGAAAATGGAGTTTTTGCAAGGTAATTAAGGTATAAAATATTATGTAATGGCTTGAAAAAAGCTTGATTAATAATACCTAAGTATTGCTATTAATATTATTAAAAGTAGCCCCATAATTAAAACAGCGCTAACAAAAAGCCACAGCATAAAGTGCTTAATTATATGCTTTTAAGTATTATGAATTTAATTCCGCCAATAGCATTAATATGCTCTAATCTTCAATATAAGCTTATGCCATAGCATTTGTTAATAAGTATTAACCTTATTTTTTTAATATTGCTTAATATAATAAATGCTAAAAAAAACGGCTTGGGCAAATTGCAAGGAATAAATCTCTTAATAAAGATTTTCGGAACTTTTTTTATAAGTGTATTAATATTGCGTGGAATAAAAGGCCATTAATAAATAAAAATATTATCTTTAAAATTGTCTTTAACAAAAGAAATTGTTTTAATATTTGCCTTCTTCAGCTATTATTGCATGCGCTAATCAATAATCTTTTGCCACAAAGCTATTAAAAACCTTGGCCAATTAATAAGCATATAAAATTCCTTTAAGGATAAATTTCCAAAAAGCTCCTTTTGCGCTAAAAGCTTATCAATCATATTATCTAGCTTATAACTTCCTTTAATTAAAGCTTTTTAAAGCTTAAGGCTCCTAGTCAGCATTTTTATTGCGAGCTTCGGAATCAATAACAATAGCAAGCCTTTTGAGCTTAGCTTAGCAACTCTTGATTTCTTTATTTTAATAGGTGCTAGCATTAAAGCTTTTTTAATTGCTGGTTTTAGCGTCTTCTTCCTTTAAACAAAAGATTTTATGAAAATTCGGATTGGCATAAAGGTTATTTTAGCTAAAGTATTAATTCCCATATATTCCAAGGCCTTCTTAGATTGCTTATTAAATCAAATCGCCTTTTTAACTTCATTTTATACCTTAAGCTTTCCATATAAGAATTGCTTTTTTGCTTTTTCTTTAAGCTTTAAAATAGCGTTATAAAGTTTAGCACAAGATTTCCCTTTTTAGGACCTAATCTCAATTAGCTTAATAATAGCAATATTTTTAGGGTTAGACTTAATTTCACCCTATGCTAAAAAACTTTGAACCAAAGCAATGGTTTTAGTAATGTGGCTTCTTTCATCTAAGAAATCAAATTTATAGTCAGAATCCTAAATAGCTTTAATTATCCCCATGCTGCCTATATTTAAAGCATAAAATGCTTCCTTAGCAAATGCAGCTTTTTGAGCTTAATTAAGCTTTTCTTAAATCGCCTTAGCCTTATGCTTAAGGTTTAGGCTATAAACAATGTTCAAAATCCGCTAAATAACATATTCCCGGCGTGTTTTTTTCATTATTTAAAGGGAAATTCATAAGATAAGCCATTTGCCCTTCTTTCCATAGGCCAATGCAAATGTAATTATTTTTATCCGATTTATGAATAATGCCTAGGCCAATAAACTTTTTATAATCATAATACTAATTCATAAAGTTATGATGAGATTAAGGCCGCATTCTAGGCTCTTATTTGTTTCCATATTATTTATATTTTTTAATATAATTATCTTAATCACTTTAGCAACTTTTATTATATAAACTTTGGCCATACGCCACTAAAACAATGTTTTAATAAAACTCATAATATTTAAGGCTATTAATTTCCGCCATAAACTTTAAATTAAAAACCTTTTTAATAAAAACTTAAAGTATTTAAAGCTTATTAAGTCCCCTAATAATAATATTCAATTTATTTTTAGTGGCATATTGCATTATATTGGCAAATTTTTATAAGATTAAAATCATGTTTTAGGCAGCATTGTCAAGTATTAGTAATAGCTTCTTTTAGCATTCTTTATTTTAAAAAGCCGTCTTAATTTCTTTTGCAAAAATGTTGTTTTAATAAATAATGAAATTAAAGCGGGATGGCTATAATATTGGAATTATAACATAAGTGCTATTTATAAAAACGTTTTAATAAGCTTGAACTTGATAAGTTTTAGCATTCGCCATGCCTTGCTTTTTTACTAAAGTATTAATATCCCTTTTATTATAAACCTTAGTTTTAATTTCCTTAAACACTTTGCCAAATGGCTAATAGTTATCTTAATTAAAATCCTTTCCAGGCTTTGCTGCCAAAGCTAGTCCCTTAGTCTTAAAATCCTTTGAAAATGCGTAAAGAAATTTAAAAAGAATCATTTTATTTATAAAATTTTCTTTTTTTTTTACAAGCTATCCTAATATTTTGAAAAAGCCTAAAGAATTGCTGAAACTAAGCTTGATTAGGCTTATCAACTTTATTTTAAAGCTCCCGAAAATCCATTATAATTTGATTTAAATAAGCCATAATATAAAATCGGTATTAAGAATCCTAAAATTAGTACTCTTTTTTAATAGCATCTTAAAAAATGCTATATAACATTTGCGGATAATTTATAAGGTGCTTAAGATTTCATGTTATAAAAGGGTGCAAATAGTCGATAATCCATTGCTTTCAATCTTTGGCTTTTATAATGCCATAAGTGGCAAAGATTTGGCCTATAATCTTAAAAAATACAATGGCCTTGAAGCCATCAAAATACAGCGCTTTAATGATTCCAAGTATTAATATAAGCTAATTCAGTGTAACTTAAAGCCTGCCAAAGCTTATAATATTAATAATCCAATCATCATTAGCACCTTTAATTTTTATAAAATCTTTCTCCTCACTAAACGATATTATTTTAGCTTTCCCTTTTCCCAAGCTTTTAAAATAATGCAAATGAGTTCCAAGGCTGCAAATGCCCATAAAAACAAGGACAAAGCCTGTGAAAAAGCCTAAAAGCGCTTGGTTTTAGTATTCATACGCTCCTTCAAAGCCTAATTCAGCAAATAAAGCCTAAGAACTACTTTCTCCATTATTGTTTTTATTATTATTAATAAACATTATTAATTTATATAATTTTAATTATGCAAATATTGCAAATATTGGCAATTGAAATATAAAAAATTGATTAAGAATATTATGCATAAACGACTAAAAAATAATAATAATTAAAATTCCAAAAAAAAATTAAACAAATAGGTTTGCACGGGCTCCTTAATAATTCAATAAATCCCACAGCTCTCAACTTGCTTAACTAAAGCTTTCTTGCTTAATACATTAATAAGCTAAAACAATAATTCTAACAATGCCATAATCTCCTTGAAAATTGAAATTATTAAAGCAATGCTATAAAACAAATAATGTTACCTAAAAAATTCCCTAACTTCTTATAAAAACAGAACTAAAATAGCCCATAAACTTGGCATTCTTAAAAATAATAATGCAAGCATAAAAATAAAACAAATAATATTGCACTATAAGCATTTACCCTTAAAAAACTCTCCGCAAAAGCCAACACTTCTTAGCTCCCAAATGCTCAATTGCTTTAGCGCATAAGGACGCTTAATTAATCAAGGGTTTTATCAAAAAAATAGGTTTTTCAAAAGGGTAGCGGTTTTCTAATAAAGCGCTAGGACGAAATACACATATTCAAGAAAAAGCACTCAAGTTTTCAATACCTAAGCATGCCTCGGAAATTGAAGTCATTCTTTTGATAAAATAGCCTAAGTCTTTGTTCTTTTAAAAAATATACTTGCCACACTTGCTTTATATTAAAAGCTATAAGATTATTAATTAAATAGTTTTCATAAGTTATACAATTATTGTTTCTTTTTATATCTAACTTTATTAGCATAAAAACCTGATTATTTATTATACCTAATTTTTTCCTTATCAAGAACTTGTCCCTGCATCGGTCATCATAAAATATGTGGAAGGGCAAATCCCAAGCAACCACATAATAAGAAGGGGATGCACTTAAGGCATAAAAAATAACTTTGATATAAAAGAACAAAACAATAAAACCTTAAGATATTATATATTTAAAAAATACAAATTATTAAAAAGGGGTCGGGGAAAAGAATGAATTAAACCAAATAATTATGGTATTATTATGGGAAAAGATTAATTATTATTAATGAAAAGTAACAAATGCATTCCTTAAGTATTGCCTTAAAAAAATTTACGAAATGCTAGCCGAAGTAGCATTCAATAACGTGACTCCACACAAAAATGAGGTGGCCCCGCCACAATAATACTAATAAAAAACGTTCTTTAATACTTTTTATAAATCTAACCGATTTAAAGAACCCTAAAAGGCTTACCAAACAATACATTATACCTAGAAGGATAATAATTCAAATGCCTAAATTAATATTAGTACAAAAAACATAATATAAAGAAGTCTTTAAGTCTAATATTAATTCTATTTAATATATATAAAATCGTATTATTTGTTTAAAGAAAAGGGCGGCTACTTTTTCAGTCTTTTTGTTTTTGTTAAACCGACTTTATTTTCGATTATATAAATACCGTTTATTATAGCTATTTTAACTTTTCATATATATATAACGAGTTTAAAGACGTTAAACTATTATATAATGTTATAGTTTATATATAGTATATTTAAAGAAGCGTATAATATAAAAACCAATAATAAGTAGTATAAAAAGAGCTTGTTTAACCTTAAAAAATCAGAAAAAAAGCTAGCTTTATAAAAAAAACTCATTTATATAAAAAAAGGACAAGAAATAAGACTTAAAAGTCCTATTACTAACAACCTTTTATATAAACGAATACTCTACTCTAACTTTATCTATTTTAATCAAAAAAAAAGAAAAGTCTAATAAGAACTTAAGACGTTTATTATTAAACAATTCAAGGAGTCTTTAATAAACTAGATATTTAATATAAGCAAATAGGTTAAGTAATATTTGCCGGCCTAAAGCCCGACGCAATAACGTTATGTTATAATTGAGTTAATTAAAAAAGTGTCTAACCATCTAAATAAGCCTTAAACTAGTTGTATAAAGACCTAAAACGTTAAAAGCCCTTTAGAACAACGTCGATAGGCCTTTAATAAACATTTTCCCTTAAGCCTAGCTACTACGATATTAAACAGTACCTTATATAATACAATTGTCCTAGTAATAAGATTACTATGATTTATTATTAAAAGTTAAATAAAAGAGGAAAATCTGAACAATAAAAACAACGACTTGACTTGGCTTTAATAACTATTAATTGAAACTTAAATAAACAAAGTATGTCTATTATATACTTTATTTTAAAAACAAAGGACCAGAACCTATGAAAGCCTTAGATCTAGGATTACTTATACACTTACTTTACTTATATAATAGTAAAACCGCTGGCAAAAACTTTGGTTATAGTTTTTAAAGACAATATAAAAGTAACGCCAGTTAAAGATCTTATCCTAAGTAAGCTCCGATTACTAAGCTTATAACCCACTGAACTTATAACCCACTGAATATATTATATAATATACTAAAAGCCATTTACGATAAAACGTTAAAAAACGAACCATTTAAAGAACCTTTATATTAAAAGACTGAACATATTATTAGCCGACGTTTAACTAACGTTTTTAAAAGCCTAAGTACTTAAACCGGACATTTCCTATGACCTTCTTAGATCGAGAGAAAAGCCTATAACTTAGACGATTTTTCCCGCCCTTTTAACTTAGTTAAGGCCCTTTATTAAATACCGACAACCCATTTAAGGACTAAACCTAATACTAGGCTTATAACTACAGAGTACAGTAAAAAAGTCTAAGCCAAGAAAAGCAAGTATAATATAATAAAGTAGGTACTATAAAAGCTAAAGTAATAACTCAATAGCCCTTCTAAGGTATACTTTAGTACTAAAGTTTGTTAAGACTTTAAGTGGCTTTTAGTTAAAAGTATTAATAGACCACAACTAATAGCCCATATAGCCAAGGACTTATAGTATACTAAACTTATACTTGAAGACGGCGAATAAAGACTAAAAGGATATAACCCTTTATTGTTCTTTTATACGGCTTTTGTCAAACAAAGGATAACACAAGAACATTAATTATTTAAAAGGTTTGCGCCATTTTTAAGAAATAAATTAAATACCAAAATAAGAATTTATTAATAAAAGATATATTATTAGCATATCATAAATTTGCAGCATTGTTTAAAAAAAAACAAGGCATTAAGGCCTTGCCCAAATACCAGGACTACAATTATAAAATTAAATTAAAAGAAGGTATTAAGCCAATATTTTAATTATTTAAGGAATATTTGGCAATAAACTTAATAATAATCAAAAACTATATTAATAAATATTTAGCAAAAGGGTTTATTAAGGAATTCAAATCCCCATAAGGGAATAATATTCTTTTTGCAAAAAAGAAGAATAGCGGATAATAAATGTGTATTAATTATTATTAATTAAACAATGCCATAAAAAAGGATTATTATGCATTATTATTGGCTAAGGAATTGCGAAATAGGCTTGCAAGGGCCAAAATCTTTATTTAGCTTAATTTGAAAAGCGCGTATAATTTTATTAAAATGATTAAAAATGAAAAGGAAAAAATAGCATTTTGCATTTGTTTTGATTATTACAAATATATGGTTATGCTATTTGGCTTAATTAATACATCAGCTATATTTTAATATTTAATTAATAATATTTTGCGATTATATTTAAACATAATGTGCATTTGCTATTTGAATAACATTTTGGTTTATTTCAAAAATAAAGGATAGCATATAAAAAACATAATAGCAATTTTTAAGAGGTTGAAAGCCGCTTTTATGCTCCTTAAATTAAAAAAAATGCAATTTTCATATGAAAAAGATTGTTTTTTTAAATTATATAATTATTATTATTAAATTAATTATAAATCCCAAAAAGATTTAAGCAATTATTAATTAAACCAGACTTATTAATATTAAAAAATTGCAATCTTTTCTTAAATTTGCCAATTTTTATAAACGATTTATTAAAAGTTATTTAGGAATTGCTAAGGTACTTACAAAATTAACCCATAAAAACAAGGAATATATATAAACGGAAGAAGCCAACGCGGCTTTTAAGTCTTTTAAAAAAAATGTTTATTAAAAAACCTATTTTTATATTTTTTACATTTGATAATAAAATACGCATAAAGACAGATTTTTTGAATTATGCTATTAGCGCTATACTTAGCCAATTGGGCAAAAATGGGAGATAGCAATTAATTGCTTATTATTCGCAAAAATTATTACTAGCAAAACTTAATTATAATATATATAATAAAAAGTTGCTAATAATTATGAACGCAATACGCAAATAAAGGATTTATTTTAAAAGCGCTGCCCATAAGATACAAATCCTAATAAATCATAAGAATCTTATTTATTTTATTATTATTAAAAAATTAAATCAACGCCAAGTTTAATAATATGAAATACTTTTTATTATAAAACTTCAAATTTTTTATATCAAAAAGACGGAAAACGCTTAAGCTAATGCTTTAAGCAAAAAGCCAAAATATCTCGCAAACAAAACGCATAAATCTTATATCATATTATAAAAGGATAGCAATTTGCTAATTATTAATTATAGGCAATTAGCAGCAATAAGCCGCCTTTTTAAAAAAATCTAAAAAAACTATAATTAAAATTTAATAATAATTAAGCAAAAAAAATAATTGGGCAAAGGATTCTCTTTTATTATTATTAAAGCTTTTTTATATTAAGAACAAGTTTATATCCCAATATAAAATAGAATAAACTTTATTAAAGAATAGCATGGGCTATTAACCTATAGGCATTAAGAAATTGCCAAAACATTATTAAAGCTTTTTAAGGAATATTATTTCCTAAGTATAAGAAAAGTAATTAAAAATATAATATTATTATGCAATATATGCATTTAAAATAAGGCAATACATTATATTTCATATGGGCTTATGAAATTATTAGCAACATCACCACGCCTATAAAAATTAATTGCTTTGGACTTTGTAATCAAATTATTATTTTTAAAAAACCTAATCATTGAAATTGTATATAATTTGATTTATATTATAATGGATAAGTTTATTAAATACGCGTATATAATACCAATACTAAAAACGCAAAATGCGCCCATTATGGCGCAAGTATTTTTTTAAATGATTTTCGCAAATTATGGAATATTAAATAAGGTTATCTTAAATAAGGATAAGCTTTTTATTTTAAGGTTTTGAAAAACTTTGATTGCACTTTTAAAAATAAAATAAAAAATGTTAATAGCCTTTTACCCTTAAACGAATGCATAAATAAAACAAATTAATCAAATAATGGAAACTTATTTTTAATATTATATAAATTATAAGCAAAATAATTAAATTTAATTATTTCCGCTTGCTTAATTTGCATATAATAATGCAAATCAAAAAATTATTGGAATATTGTTATTTTATGCAAATTATGAATATAACCTAATGGCATATAATACATTAATTGCGGATTAAGAAATCGCGCAAAAAGCTATGTTGCAAAAAAATGAGCTAAAGCAATTGCATAAGAAATTATTAGCCAATATTTTATTTATAGCATAAAAATTGGCGATTTATTATAATAAAAAGCGTAGCATGGGATTAATGCTTAAAAAGGGGAATAAAATTTACTTATTTTAAAAAAATATTGCAATAAAATAATCAAATTATAAATTAAATTATAAAAAGCTAGGATCATTTAAAATTGCAAAAGTAAAAAGACTAATTAATTATTAATTAGCGCTTTTTAAAATAATAAACATTTATTTAATATTTTATATATCCCTCCTTAAACCAGCACCATTAAAAGCATCACCCGCTTTTATTACTAAAATATAATTAATTAACCCAAACGCAAAATATAAAATTAAGATTATTTTGGATTATTAATACTTTCAAAGCATTATTAAATATTTGATCAAATGAAAAAAGTACTTATAATCAAAAAATACCTGGGAATCCAAATTTAATTTTCATTGCCTTAGGCTGCTTTGGGAATTTTATTTTCAAAATTCAGGTTTGCCTAAAAAAAAGGAAAATCAAAATTAGGCATATTAGCCCCCGCTTTAAAAAAGGATGCAAAATAGGCGTTAAGTTTAAAAGCAAAAAATCAAAGATTAGGAACATTTGCAATAAGCTTAAGAAAAGGCGTTGAAAAACAAATGGGGGTCACCGTTTTGCCCAGCTTAAATCGGCACATTAGCCGATTGGGCTAAAAGAATTTTATAGCATATTTCAAAAAATTGCAATTGCTATATTTAAAATAAACGCATTTTAAACATCTTTTTAAAATAAACAAATCCAAAAAGCAAATATAAGAAAAATTGCGGCAAAAGGAATAAGGCTTTGCATAACACGCGGCTTTGCATAACACGCGGCGCCTTTAATACAAAGCGCAAATTGAATACTTTGCTTCTTTTTTATTTGGGCAATACTTAATTTTTTTTATAACATCAAGCATAATAAATAAGAAAAATGGTTATTGGCAGCCATTAACAATTCTTAGGTTATACTTAAGCATAAAGGCCATGCTAAGCAAAAAGGGGGATAATGTTATAAACCCCTTTGCACTAATAAATAATTGGCACCAGGATACTAATAATATCATTAAATAAATAATACTATAAAAGTATTAATACCAATAAGGGATTGATATAATTTATAGGCTGGTACCAATTAAGGAATGGTATAAAATAACAATTGGTATTATTGCACATATTATAATCGCGATTTCAGTTATAGTAGTAATTTAAATCATAATGAACATTAGATTATATAATGGATTTATGAATTCTGGGATCCTATATTAATAAAAAGGATTCAGGGATTTGGGGATCCAGCATTTTAAAGGATTCAAGGAATCTAAAAGGAATAAAGGTTTTATATAAAACTAGCACATTTGCCATTAAATAAAAGCTTCATGCTCAATTTCAAATAGTATTCTTAATCATATTAATAATTGTCTTACCCCATATATAATATACCTACTTCTTGATCATCAGAGATCAATTGCAGCCTTCTGTGTTTATCAAATAAATACACGACCGTTACATATACGTGAGTCAATACTTTTAACAAAAAAGTGCTTAAAATATAACGGCCTGATATTTATTTATGGTAAATATAAAAGGCTACAAATAATCTTTAATGATTAAAAAGTAAGTGTATTACGTATAATAAAAGATAGCTATTAATATAGTTGAGAATATTATTTAAAGTTAAACACAAAACTCTTACTTAATGGCAGACGTGCCAGTTTTATATAAAACCTTCGTTTTTTTTAAATCCTAAAGCTTTAAAGGATCTAACTATCACGTGACCCTTGTCCTTATAATGTTTCTTAGTCTTGGCTTCTCTGTACAACAAGAGTTACCGAGCCTTAAGGCCAAGACACGCGTGATACCCCTACTAGGTATGTCCGTAACACTAAGTCTAATAAGTTAATCTTTTAATCTTAATTAATATATAGAATATATTTATATATTACTTTAAATAAAGAGAGGCTTCTTAAAGAGTCATATAAAAAAGACATTTAGGCGTAATCTATAATAAATAAAAACTTAAATTCATTGTTTTAATAATAAAAAACAAAAGGGCGGAGTTTACATTAAAGGTATTAGTTATATACTTTAGTCTAACCATTAGTTTAAGGGTAATTAATTATAGAGAATTGTCTTTTAATACCAAAGATTAAAGAAAAAGTGGTCCAAAAACAGGAGATAAACTAAGGTCTTTTATTAGAAATGATATTAATTAAAGGGTTAAAATATTTTTACACATAATATACATCAGCAAAAAATATCAACGCTAAAAAATTAATTAATCGGCTAAATCAGCTATTTTAGCGGTTTAGCGCTTTTGGCGTAAAAGGCCGCCTTTAAGCGAGTGGGTCTTTTTTTAGCCGCCTTTTAGCGAATTAGGCCGGGGCTTAATAACCTCTGTGCCAATTAGAGTGGATTATCGATTTATCCGCTCTGAAGCTAAAGCTTGGTTACACCTTAGTGTGCACGATTAATAAACTAGCTTCGTTAAGCCTACCACGGTATGAATATCCACGCTAATAAAAATCTAATAAGCGCACTAGCTTTTTTAGGCAAAGTTTAGTTTAAGTAAGTCAATTACATGTGTATATTCCCACGGTATACCCCTTAGATACCCTAAGTACTTAAAGCCTTAAAAAAATTATTATTATTAAAATAAACATTATAAGCAAAATTTGGCGCTTTTAGCGCTTTTAGCGCAGAATTTTTTTTTGATATATGGCCTTTGTTCTTAATTTTTTTAATATGCAACTTTTTAGCCAAAAGCACTAAAAGCGTAAAAAGCCGCCGCCGGCGGCTATTAGCCACTAATTTTTTTTTTGCAGATGTATATATAACTTTGTAAGATCGCGGGTATTTAAGGTCTTCTAGTAAGGGATGTTCACAGTTTATTTATTAAAACGATTAATAAAAACAAAGACATTATTAAATTTATGTTTATTTTTATTAAAACTATAATAATCTACAGTAATATATTCTTAAAATTAAAACAAAACGGGGAAAAGTTAAAGGAGTCCGGGTTTTTTATTTTAGGGGACTTGAATTTATTAATAGATGTGATAATTACAATAGTATTACTATATTAAAGACGTAATTCTATGCCATTAATATTAAAAAGAGAGGAGTTAATGAGTCTTTTTAACATTAAGGTGAGTTGTTTTAATATGATCATACACTGGCACTTTTTATATAAGGAGGGTGCATAAATAAGACACGTTAGGGATTAAGAGTTGTTTATTATAAAATAATAAATTCTTAACCATACTTAAATGTGACGATTCATACGTCACTAGCTTGATGACTCACTGACCAATAAGTTATACCGAAGATGAGTCATATACTTATGATTCATTAATGACTTATATACTAATGATTCATTAATGAGTTAAATCAATAAGTTATACTAAGATAAGTTAAACCAATAAGTTATATCAAAATAAGTTATTGTTGGTCCACAGGGGTTATGTAATCTCACTATGCTGTACAAGGAGCGCCACTTGAATGATACCATGGTAATCTTCAGGGGTTATGCCTTAGCTATTAGGAGTAATAGATTTGACAGTTTTAAGGGGTAATTAGAGCTATAACGGACTTATTACAAGGGTCATTTGGAGAAGTATATAATAAGGGATCTTTCTTACTCTTTTAAAAATAAATAGATTTTACCACTTATTTTATTAAAGACTATATTAATCCCTTTACTTAATATATCTTTATATGATCTACTAGTACTACATTAACATTAATTAATAATTAATTTATATCACAAACAACAAGGTCTTAGACTGCAGAGTTAACTTAAAGCATTTAATTATTTATATTTTTAATTAAGGCCTAGCCATTTAATTAGATTAAGGGATAGATAATTTCCCCTTTTTAAAGATATTAATAAAAGCACTTTAATTAATTAGAAATTTAATAATTGTATAACTTAGAATAAACACAATACAATAATTACTTAACAATAATTATTACATTAATATTTTAAAACTAAACCAACGAATTATTTAAGAAATTATATTTGAATTGATTTTGAATTTATCTTAATATAATATTTTAATTAAAAGAACATATTATGGAGCTGATAAAAGAATAAAAAAGTATTATATCATTAACTTAAGAATTAATAAATGATATCTTATTAAGAATTAAAGGGATATTAATTAATTATATAAAATATTTATAAAAGTTTTGTAAACATTATTATAATAAGAAAACAAAAGGAAAGTACTTGTTTTAGGACTTTTAATTTTTTTTAATAAATGGACAATTACCGACTTTAAAAAGATACATAAGTAAAAAAGGACTTAATTAAGGGATAATCTCAGATTTTATGATTATTATATACAAAAAGCCAAAAGAATAAAGGTTATGAATGTACTGAAAAAAACAATAAGGGCTAAGAAAAACAAATGGCCTAAGGAATAATTAGAGATGTAAAACCGAATATATCTTAAATCTATCCTGAATCACATTTAGGATATACTTATACCCTTTACACAGCCTATCTAAGATTAGCCAAGGGTCCTTATACTTATATAAACCCCTTTCTCCTTTACGCCAAAGATAAAAAAAAATCAAACACTTTTAATGTTAAAAGCAAAAACACTAAATATTATATTAAAATGTTAAAATGACTTGTTTAAGACCCCTGCCCCTATTAAAGTCAATACTATGAAAGAGGATTTATATGATATAATACTATTTATTAATTTAAAAAGGGAATTCTCATTTACCCCTAATAAAAGGCCCCTTGTAAATAAACTAAAGTGAAGATCAAATAATAATATATTATTAGATTTAATACCATTGTCAAGTGTTTATTTAAAGGATGGGATATTATCCTCTTTTATAATGGTATCAAGATTTATTAAACCTTATTTTAAGCCAATACGGCCTCTATAATTTGTGATAGACCCATTATTCTTAAACTAAGCCAAGTCCTTAGTAAATCTTAATAAGATGTACTTAAAAAAGCTTTAATATAATAGCGCCAAAAACTACTTTAACAAGAAGCTACACATTTTTACTAATTTATATTAATAAGCTTTTATTAATAATTTTATTTAAAATCAAGCTTTTTTATTTATATTATAAGACAAAGCCAGTACGTATTATTACTAGTATTTTGAAAATAAGGGTTATTTTTTTTTTTAAAGATCTTGTTACAATTACCTAAGGCAATTTTAAAATAAAAGAATATATGAATAGGTTTTTTAATTAATGGTTTGGTTTAACCTTCTTATTATTCTAAACTAAATTATACCAAAAAGGTAAACTAATGCTAAGTTAGTTAAAAAGCTTCACTAAAGAATTACAAAGCTTCTAATTAACTCTCAAGAATAATAATATAAAAAATAATAAAACGCTTTAAAATAAGCTATTATAAGGAATATTAGGCAATTTATTCTTTAAAATGGCTCTATTTAAAGCACTATTAATATTTCTTATCCTAATGGACAGCCTCCGCTTTACTATTGGTATTAAAATGACATATAAGCCGGGATCACAGGTTAGAAAAGCCTTTAAATCAGATCTAAATTGCTACCAATCTTATGTTACTAACGGAAATGCATACTATTCAAATAAGAGGATGAAGTTCTTACAAGATAATAAACGTAAGGACAAATTCTGCTTAAACCAGGCTACATTAAGTACATTATTTATAAAAAAAAAAGGATTACCATAATAACTAATATTTTAAAAAGAAACGAGATATTATAAAAACAAAGTACTTTACTAAATAAAAAGCGGAAGGAATAAAAGCTATGAATAACTAATTTAAAGCCTATTTAGCATATGTTAAAAGATATGGACTTGATTTAGACTTAAATCAAACCCAGTTTAAAGGACGTGAGGATAACCCTTATAATAATAAATTAAATACTTTATTAAATAATAATAATATTTAAAGGAAAACAAATAATAATAATAATAATAATACGGCGAATTTCATGATTGTATTTATAATAAGTAAAACTAAGTATAATATATGAGAGGTATTATTATAACCTAAAGAGTAGAAAGCAGCCCATATTTTAAAGAATAAAATTAAGAAACCTTTACGTAATGAGGCTTATATAATATAATAAATAAATTAATTCTTTTAAAATCTTCTTATTAACATTAGAGCCTTAAATAAAAATATTAGAGGTATTAATTAATTATAAGCTTTATAACGGATTTAAGATATTAAACTTAATATAAGCTAAGTAAGGCAGAATTAGATCATATTTAAAGCCGGTTCCCATTTGTTTATAAGAGTAACAATGATTAGTACTCTTATTAAACAAATGGAGTTTATAATTATAAATACGAATATCTTATTCTTAATGTGCTTATAATAGTTAAATGAGCTCAATGCTTAATATAACAACTTACGGAATATATTAATTTAAGGTAAAAAGAAACACTTGATTATATAAAAACAAGGCCATCCATGGCTTCTCCTAAACCAGTACTAATAATTATTAGATTTATCAACTAATACGATTAATATGTATCACTTGATTGAAATAAAAATTCAAAGGTTACATAAGCAATTCGGGCACCCCTTAATATAACGCCTATAACACCTATTAAACTAGGCTAGCCATATTCCTGACTCTAATATTATACTCAAAGTTAAAGAGATGTGTGAATATTATTAAAAACACATAAATACTTTACATAGGTTTTAATTTAAGTTGTAAGATGATGTAGACTTTAATTATATAATTTATATTAATATAACATAATTTAAAGAGAAATATGCCCTCCACATAATTAATAAAGCCACCAGCTTTAAAACAGCGAAACTACTTTAAAAGAAACCCAGTTCAATTACGGTTTAGGCTATATTCAATATTTTTAAATTAACATAAATGAACACATACATTAAACCCCTTAATTTTATTATATATGACTATAGGACTAATTTTAATTCTAAGGAATTCCATAACTCTTTACATTTTATTAAAAATACTTTAAAGCTTATCCTTATAGAAATATATCACTTGATTAATAAAATGAAAAAATATTATCGTCCGTTTTAATATGCTTACGAAATCATTATAAAAAAGCACTTAAAATTAAATGACAAAAATCAATTATAAATGATAATTAAAATAATGAACAATATAATTAAACTTAATAGGCTGATTCTTATATTACTTGTTTTTAAAGCCTACCCCAAAATGACAAAATTAAACCCCCCTAATCCGTCCATTAAACAACGCGCTATCATTATTAAAAAGGCAATAAAAGAAATAAAATGGATTTATGTAATCTATAAAGTTAATAATACGCTAGCAACTCAAAATGGCCCTAGTATTACTTTAGTATATGACTTACATTTAAAAGATTAAGTCCTAATGTAAAAGAAAAATAAAAAATAAAAAAATCATATAAATTTTTAAAAATAAATAACAAATTTTATAAAATTACCATAAATAATAATTAAATTTATATATTCTAATCGACATTTATATGCCCATTTAAAATAAATACGCTAGGCATTAAGCATCAAAAAGAAAATTTGCTAAAAGATTTCATAAGAATAATTCCTAATTTTAGATCATTAATCAATAATATACCCAAATCAACTAAAATCACTTCTAATCTTAAATCATTAATTAATAATATACTCAAATTAATTGTAAAACTATTTCAAATCATTATTAAGTTCCCATTTATATAATCCATTCAAGGATTACTAATAATTAATAACAATTATAATACTAAAATATTTTTAATAAAAAAAGAAACAAGAGATTAAGAGCTTTTTATTAAATTTCAGAATAAAGGCAAAATTACCACTTTTAAAGCACTATTTCAATAATCTTATTAAATAAAGTATAAGGCACTTATTAAAAGAGGGGTTTTTATACTTATCCAAAAGGATGACCCTAGAATAAAAGGCCAATGCATTTTTAAATTTAAAATAATAAATAAAATAAAAGGGAAAAAAACCTTAATGCCATACAAGAAATTAAGACTTATGGTTTAATATTTTAATAATAAAGGTAAAAGGGAAATATTAATTCAATCTTCAATAATTTAACAAATGAGCTAACAATTATTTATCTTCTTAATATCCGCGATTAAACAACTAAAAAGGGTCTAAAACAAATCTAAATCACATTTAATACTTTAGAATATTACCTAAGCTTATGTTTAAGCATAAACAAAACTTTTTTAAGACATCTTCATATAGCCTCCCCAGGAAATTATAAATAAATTCCCTCTTAACATAATGTTTATAATAATACCCCCATTACATAGCATTTTAAAATCAAAAAATCACTGGTTCAACACTTATCACAAGTATTATACTAAAAAATTATAAATAAAGACCTCTATATATAATCCTTACTTATTAATTAATATTAAGAATAATTAAGAATTCGGAATAATTAGAATATAAACAGACAACACCCTAATTTTAAGAAATGATGACTTCTTAGCCAAAGAGTAAACGGAAATTACAAATATAAACTTTTTAATAAAACCAATTTAAGTCTTAAACGCCTTTGAACCCCTTATATTTAATAATTATATTATTATCATAAAGGGAAACGATCTTTACATATCTCAAAAGGGACAAGGGGCCAGAATTAAACTAATTAACATTAAGAAAGAGTAATTATAAAAAGGCCTATATAAAACAACGCGTTTATAAAGCCTATATCACTACAATTTATTAACCAAAAGCCACATTCAATTTCTTAATAACAACTCAACATTAAAATCCTACAATAAATAACGCTAAAGCCTTAAATTTGCGTCTTCAATAACAAATAAACAACTTAAAAAGAAGTCTATAATATATACCTATAAACTTATATTTAATAAAGATCTACGTCTTCATTAATCGTTCTTTTACTAATAACAAAGATCTGAGTTCTTAAATTAGTTTCGTGATAATAATTAAAATCAAATTAGAAGGGAATATAGAGTTTATTTTTAGTAGTAATATTATTTATACCAGCTTCATTAAATACAAAAGAATTACTTATGCAATACTTACTTTAAAATTGTATACTATAATTACCAGCATTAATATATTAATTGCCATAGTAATTACCATTAATATAATGACTAATAAGCTCAATCTTCTAAGGCTTCTTACCATTGTTTATATAAACTCTTTTTTATTATATAAATGTATTATTAAACTTAATACTACAAAAAAAAGCATTTAATAATTAACATAATGGCAATTCGTCAATTATATAAGCACAAAAAACTTACGAAGATATAATAAATCAATAGTACTTGTAACCTTATTAATACTATGACAAAAGCCACTTTAAATAAGGCTCTTTAAGATTTTATCAACATTAACACGCTTACTATTAAAATGGAGGGATAGGTTCAAAGATTTATTAAAGCTGATTTAAATTAATAATAAAGGAGTTTATATAATTATTACCTTTTTTTTATGTGTACTTTTCTTAAGATACGTTTTGTATTTTATTTACTTATTTTATTTCACTTTTTTACATATTATAATTATTTAATTTATAAAAACAAAAGACAGCTTAAATTCACATCTATTTACCCTCTGATTTAAAGCATTAACGGGCGGCCTTATAATAATACTTTAATAAGAACTTAATTACTGGTTTTATTATAAAGGGTTACTCCCGTATAGGGGTTTAAAAAATATTATTATAAAAACCTACTATAAAGCTAATCTAAAACAAGGCTTATTTATTACTTATGCCATATAGGCCGTTCATAAACAACTTTAAACTCTTTTTTTTCTCTTTTACTATTAGCACATCGCGATAAGGGCGCTTACTATTAAATCCTGCTTTAATAGGAGCTTTATGTTTATTTTAAGCCTTTATAGCTTAAGCATAAACGCCAAATATTACCTTATTAATATAACCTAAAGCCATCGCCATTTTCTCAATCTAAACGCCTAAGTCTTATATTTAGGCCAATTATTAACTAAATTTAAACATCACACCAAGTTATATATTAATTAGATATTAATAAGCTAACCTAATCTAACCCAAAAGGCCTAAGTCTCCTTTAATAAAATAAACGCCAACTAGTCTTTTGTTTTTAATACTTCTGCTAAAGCAATTAATAACATAACGGCAATCGACTTTATAGTAGCAGAAAAATCCATTAAAACAAATAATTTAACATTGGCCATATAAACTAGAGTATTAAACTTAATGTTGATAAATTAAGGGAGCTATATTTACATCAATTACGGAATATATTTAAACCCCCTTCGGATCCACGGCTGACTTGTGAACCAGGCTCACGGGTAATCCCTAGGAATTTATTTATAAGGCGGCATTCCTTTTTCTATTTTATATAATAATTACACTTTTTTAACTTTAAGTTATTAAAGACATAAGAATGTTTTAAATCACGCGCCTAAGCATAAACGCATTAGACGTAACATTTGCGGTAAGCAATCATAAAAGCGCCAAATGGCATTAAAATTAATATTACGTCATCATTAATATTAAGATACGGCACTAAAATGGCCCTAAAACGAGTTCGAGTACTAATCTAAGGGATAATTGACTTACTATTAATAGATTAAAGTTATTAATTAAAAAGTTTTTAAGATTATGTCAGCTTTTATATAAAGTTAATAGATTTTAATATATTAATAATAATTCGTTATTATTAAAAAAAAGTGAATTTTTAAAGAACCCTCAGGGTATATATAAAATAAGGGAACAATAAAAAGATCTATAAGCCTTGTTTAAGTTATTAATAAACCTCGCTTAATTTACATATTATCATTTTTTAGCCCTAAATCAATAATTCCCTTGACATAATTAATACAGAGCCATTATAAATAGATTTTAGACCTTTTTCAGGCCCTTATTATAAGTTATTATGTTTATTCTATTTTTTAACATTTCTTAATCTTTCTTTCTAATAATTTTGATTTTACATCTCTTATGTCATTATTATTTTGGCTCCTTTTCCTTCATATATTACGTATTATTATACTTTTCAACATACCGTTTTTATAAAACGTTTCTTTTTAGTTTATTAGAGTTTACATTACCCCTGCTTTCTTATCATTATGTTAGAATTCCTATCTATCTTTCTAAAAGAAGTATTACTAATATTAGTCCACAAGGGTTATATAATCTCACTATATTATATAAAGAGCGCCACTTGAATAATACCATAATAGTCTTTAAGGGTTATGCCTTAGTTATTAAAAGTAATGGATTTGACAGTTCCAGGGGATAATCAGAGCTATAACGGACCTATTATAAGGGTCATTTGAAGGAGTATATAATAAGGGATCTTTCCCACTCTCTTAAGAATAGACAGATTTTACCACCCACTTCACTAAAGACTATATTAACCCCTTTACTCAATATATCTTTGCGTGATCCACCGGTACTGCACCGACAGTTATATACCAAAAACAAGTACTAATTTAAGGCTTAACATATATATATAGTTTTCTTTTTTTTCGACCTTTTTTTTATCCTCATCTATTGTTTTTCGTATATAACATAATAATACTAAGGGACTAATCAGAGATTAGTAAGTGACAGCTTTAGTATTTCTTAACTTTAATATAATTTTATTAAAAGTAATATTATAATTAATATTATAACTATAATGATAAGTATAATAATAAGTATTTTTCCAAGTATTTTTTAGTTTTTAATACTCCGCAGGCCTTTCGGGGGCCTTTCGGGGGCTTTACGAGGCCTTTATATTAATAATACATATATTGATTTTTTTTTACTATTAACCTATTATTAATTTATTAAATTTAATAAGTAATTTAATAAGTAAATTAATAAATAATATTATAAGTATAATAGTAGGTATTTTCCCAAGTATTTCTTAGTTTTTAATACTTTGCAGGCCCTCCAGGGGCTCTACGAGGCCTTTATATTAATTATAATTATATTAACTTAAAGAAAAGCTTTTTTAAAAAACTATTAAACTATTAAACTATTAAACTATTAAACTATTAAACTATTAAACTATTAAACTATTAAACTATTAAACTATTAAATTTCATAAATAATTTAATAAGTACTTTATCCAATAATATATTTATTTTATAGTTTACTTAATAATTTAATAAATAATATTATATATATATTAATTAATTTTTGAATCCATTTTTTATAAAAACAAATCATTAAAGAAAATCCTTAATATTTACTTTTAATTATACATTAGGCTTAATATTTAAGTTATAATAATAATATTTTTATCTTTAAATATGTTCTTTTTATTTTAATAAGTTTTATTAATTACATTTTTATAAATAGCCATTTATTAACTTATGTATTAAGATAAAATAAAAATTAGTTTAATTTCAACTTTTCAGTTAATTAACGCCAGGAGTTAAAGCCTCGATTAGTTACATTAAATAAGTGGGGTCCTCTCTATAACTCGGCTTAACTCGGCACTTATAATAATTGTCATAATCATATAATATTTCTTTAATAATTAATATATTTATAACCATATTAGTTATTATAAATCTAAAGAAGCCATTTTAATTAATTATATAAGTTGATTTTAAAACAGGTCTTGTTTTATATTTTACTTAAAAACTCGTAATAATGTACGACTTTTAAATAAATTCCTTTTTAAAAGTGGGGCTTTTCAAACTTTTTAATATTAAACGTGGGTATTCTTATACTTTTGTACTTAAGCGAGGTTTTATTATATATTATATAATTAACACCACTTTTTATTGTAGACTTTTTAAACGTTATAAGATCACAGGTCACAACATAGTCAAAGCTTAGTCCACGTATTTATGATTAATCATAAAAGGGCAAAATTCAAGAGATTTTTTCACTATTAGTGGAGTAGAGTTTTACACATGATAAAAAAAATCAACAAAAAATAGAAATAACTAAAGCTGTCAATAAATTCCCCTTTAAAAGTGGGGCTTTTTAACCCTTTTAATATTAAACGCGGGTATTCCCGTACTCTCGTACTTAAGCGAGGTTTTATTATATGTCATATAATTAACACCACCCTCTATTACAGACTCTTTAAACGTCACGAGACCACAGGTCACGACGTAGTCAAAGCTCAGTCCACGTATTTATGACTAATCACAAGAGGGCAAAATTCAAGAGATTTTTTCACCACTAATAGAGTAGAGTTTTACACGTGATAAAAAAAATCAACAAAAAATAGAGATAGCTAAAGCTATCAATTAAAGCGCTCTAATACCTTATCAATATAGCTTTCTTGATGTAATTTCATAATACCTTTATTAATATCATATTCAATATTAATTCCCAAATAATCCTTAATTAGCCCTAAATCCTTTAATTTAAAAAACTGTTTTAGTTCTTTAATAAAAAAATTAATAACAGTGATATTTGGGCCAATTATAGCAAGATCATTCACATAAATACAGACTATAATTTGTAATTCTTTATTAATTAAAATATAATTTTCAAATATAATTGGCTGAAAATTGAATTTATTAATTCATACTTTTTCAAGAATTATAAACCATAATTTAGCGAATTGTTTCAGGCCGTATAATGCTTTATTAAGCAATGATAGCTTATTAGCGTATTTTGGATTATCTCCTTTAAGAGGTATAATATAAAGTGAATTAATATCAATATCACTTTGTGTAAAAGCTGATATTATATCCACTTTATATATAAACCAATCATATAAGATTATTAGCGCAAATATAAGCCGCCAAGCCATTTGCTTTATAACGCTAGCAAAAGTATTTATGTAATTTAAGCCGTATAATTGCTTAAATCTTTTAGTAATAAATTAAGCTTTTAAATTTGTAATATTCAGGGGTTTCTTTTATTTTAAAACCCCAGCGTGTTTTTAGTGGTTTTCACGCTTTGCTACCATCTTTTGGCACTATTTCCCATGTATTATAACTTTTTAAGGAGCTAGTCTTTTTATTCATAGCTTTTAGTCAATAATTTTTATATAAAGAGTTAATTGCTTTAATATAACTTTTAGGCTTTTGAATATGTAATTTATTAAAGGTTTTTTTTAATTAAGATCTTATTATTATTATTTTGGAAGTTTTAATTAGATCTTAATTTAAATTTTCATTGATTTAAGAGCTTATAAGCGCTAATGAAGCTAGCCCTATAATGTTCTTATATACACGGAAAGAGCCTCTTTTTCTTTAGTAATTAAAAGATTATTATAATCTTTAATAGCTAGATTTGAAGAACTACCTTAATTATTAATACTACCTTGAGTAGTAACATTTGGCTTTCAACTAAAATAGTCTTTTTTAGACCAAGATTTTCTAGCTTTTATTATAATAGTATCGTTAGGAATTAAATCCTTATTAATATTGATATTATTGTTACTTTCATCCTTTAATTAATTATTATCAGACTTGTTTGATAATTTAATAATTTTAGGACTAATATTATTATTATTTTGCCTTATAATAGTAATATCTTTGGTAGTACTTAAAATATTATTAAGTGTTACTTCAAAATTAAGATAATCGTTCTCGTCTATTATATTGTCTTTATAAATGAGGTCTTCTTTTATAAGGACGTTTTTAGAGCTAATTACGCTTTTGGTTCGTGGAATATAAACCAAAACGTTATTAGCCGATTCTCAGCCAATCAAAATACCTGTTTTGGATTTTTTTATTAATTTATGCTCTTTTTTATTTTTAAGAACATAAGTTAAAAAGCCTAATATTTTAATATGACTAATATCAGGTTTTTTATTTTATAAAGCCTCATAAGGAGTCTTCTTAATAATAGAGTTATAAGAACGATTTTTAATATGAACAATAGCTTGGAATAATTGAGGCCATAAAAAGAGTGGTATTTTCTTAGCCTTATAAACGCTAATAAGCCTTTTGATTATATATCGATTTAATTGTTTGGCTATGCCGTTTTGGGAAGGATAATAAGGACTAATATATTTGCAAATAATACCTTTATTTTTATAATAATAAGTTCATTTATTTGATTTAAACTCCCCGGTATTATTAAGCTTTAGAATTTTGATTTTGAATTCAGAATTTGATAATTCTTTATTGAATTGATTATTAATCATATTACAAAAATAGACTAATATATCAAAGCGTTGGCTTTAAATTTAATAGTATAAATCCAAATTGCTTTAGAGCTTTTATTAGTGATTGTAATAAAGAAGCGCTTGCTTTTTAAGCCTCTTATTTTAAAAGGCCCCGCGATATTTATGTGAAAAGCGGTTAGCGGTAAAGCACTAGTCATAGGCTTTTTACTTGTAATAGTATGCATTTTCCATTATTATAAGGGATACAATTATTTAGCTTTATTTTTTGGCTTATCTTTTTAAAGCCAAGAGAATGATCGAGTGTTTTATATATATAATCCTTATTAATATATAATAAGCGATTATGATATAGATTTAGCTTATTATTAATAAAAGGATTTCTTTTATATAAAATAGGCTTTAATAATTGATTATCAACTTTGGCTTGAATAAAATAAGCATTTTTATCCCATTTAGCGTTTATTTTACGATCAAAATATTTATGACTAATAATAGCGCCTTCCTTATTAGAATTAATAAGCCAATTCTTTTTGGTAAGTTCCCTTAAGCTAATTAGGGTAGTTTTTAATTTAGTGACATAATTTACGTTTTGAATTAATATCTCTAAATTATTAGCCCTAATTGGGATATCCCCTTGGCTAATTATAGACAGTATAATATCATTTGCAATAGTAATTGATCGATTATTAATTGGTTTATAATTTAATAACCAGTGTTTGTTTGGTGTATAATGCTCTGAAGCTCTTGAATCAAGGATTAGCCTATTATCATTTATATAATAGGCTAATTTTTCAGGCTTACTGATGTCGGTATAATTCTGAATATTTAATAGCTTGTCTTGGCTAATAAAGGCATTTGTTAATGGGCCTTTATTAATAAAATTCTTAATAGAATTGTTTGATTTAAAATCAGGTTTATAGGGTAGCTTTGATGTGAAAGCTCCCATAAGTGCCTTTAACGATTAATTCTTTGATTCTTTAGGAGGGGACCTTTTGCCTTAATATTTAGGCTTATTATTTGAGTTATTTTGACTTTTATTACTTGAATTAATATTAAGCCTTAACTCTAGGTATAACTTAAAGCAACGATTTTTAATATGATTTGTTCCTTTATAATATTCACAAAATTTGCTTTTATTATTAAACGCTTTATTAGCGTTTAAATCCGTATTAGTTCCCATTCTAGCTTCTTCTTGAATTAAGTCTGTAATAAGACTTTGAATATTAATATCTTTAATATCATTTGATATCTTTTTGTATTTACGAGAGGAGAAGTTATCAAAGGAGCTAAGGAGGCCCTTTAATATAAAGCTAGTAATAATAGGCTTTAGAATCTTATAATTAAGCTGTTTAAGATATATAGCGCTTAATTGAATAATGTTATTATATTCGTTAATGCTTTTATAAGAGTTATAATTTATATCAACTATTTTATTAATATATTAACCGATTTGCTTTAAACTAATAGAGCTAAATGTGCTTTTAATAACATTATAAAGCTCTTTAACTGTCTTTTTATTCTTAAATCTTTTTTGATTTTCAAGAGAGATAATAGATTTTAGAGCCCCTAGCGCCTTTTGATTATAGGCTTCAACTTGCTTTTTTTTTGAAATTTGACAGCTAATTTAAGAGAATAAGCGTTACCCCACTTAGCACCGTCCTCTAATTTTTCTGCCTTATAATAAAGGTTTTTATTAAAGGACTTAGCCAAGCAATTGATATAAGGCATATAGCCATTAATTTTCAAATAAAGCTTGGCGGGGTTTATTCACTTAATATAATTGGATTTATTAATTAATTTATTTCCTTTAAAAATAGCCATTTGATTAATTACTTATTAAGATTCCTTTTTATGATAAAGTACTAGAGTAATTCTAGTTATTAAATCTTTAAGGATTTAATATAATTATTATACTAATAGTATAGGTTTTGAATTTGAACCTTTTGCCCCAAAAGTAATAAACAATAACTACACCGAGTTTATTGTTTTATTAAGGGGTTCGCTTAGTTATTAATTGTAATAGGGTTCCCCGCGGCTTTTGCTTAAGTTCTTATTATAATAATAATCTTACTATTAGCTTGATTTTTCTTATAAAAGTAAATACGACTAAGTAGTTGTAATCCTCTTCAAGGATGGCTTTTTATACAATTGAAATAGCCTGATTTATCACTCTAATTTGTGCAAAATTAGTGATAATTAAGACAGCCATTCCTTATATAATAACGAGGCGCTAGCCTCCAAACTAGCGTCGTATACATGTATGGGCACTTCGGAATGAGAAACTAGGCCTTTATACCTATATCGTAGTATAAATCGCTTATAACTTTTAAAGGCTTTTAAAGGTAATAAGTTATGATTTTCTTATTACTTAATCTCAGGGTCAAGAGCCACGGGTTCTTGTTATTTTAATTGGGTTAGTAAGGGCTAAAAGGGTATTAGCTTATTATAGCTAAAATAACCATAACGTTAAAGTGTTGAAATGTTGTTGACAACTGAAGCTCTTTTGTTGGTAAAAAGGAACGGAAGCTTTTGATTGGCTGGTAAGCGAGACCTACGCAAAATCTCGTCGTCGCAGAGGTGTTGTTAAAATAGTGTTGATATAGCTATTGAATTGCTATCATATGGAATTGTAATATCAACTTGAGGAAGTGCAGGAACACGTGATTAAAAGACGATTCTTGAATTGCTTGAGGAGCGACTGAGTAAAGCTTAAGGCTCCTTATATACACTATAATAGGCCTTCTAAAGCATTCTACCTGTTACAGTCCAATCCACAGGCCATTTCCACAGGCCACTTTGCGGGCCACTTTAATAATATAAGTTATCATGTGATAGGCCATTTGTATAAGCCATTTTACAAGCCATTTTAAAAAAAATAGGTTTTTAAGTAATAAAAGGAAAGCGATATGATTTATAGCCTTAAGTAAAAGGATTACCACTGGATAAATTAATCATTTTTGAGGAAAGGATATATAAGGCCTTAGCTTATTATATTAAATATACTTTTTTATTCCTCATTTTTTCTTTTTAATATTAAGCATAACCTTAGATTCAAATATAAAAGAAGCTTTTTATTTTAGTTTTTTTTTTAAAGTAGCATGGTTATTTGTATTATTTTGAGATTAGTTATAATATAAAAAAAGATTTATTTTTATTTCATTATAAAGCATTATATTTTACCTTAAATAAAAATATTGTTGTTTTATATGATTATAATATTATTTTTACTTGCTTACGTAAGTAAGTGCTTCTTATTTTATTTTTAAAAGTAATTGCTTTAAGGAAAGCTAAAAACCCCCATTAATTTCGTCTTTTTAAATTGATACCTTCTTCACTTACTGGCATGATTATTATATAAATAATAAAAAACAAAAATTTATATATGCTTTTTCAATAAAGCATACGCAAGATTTTAATCCTTATACAATTTGATTTTATTATTATCATAAACACATCTTTTTTTTAAGATATATTGCTTTTAATAAATAATTTATTTTAACCTTTAATCAAGCTTAAGGAAGAATCGCTTTTAATATTTAAAATTCATACTTTTTATGATATTTTTTTAAAATTTACCATAATAACAAACATCAATTTTACTAATGCCTAAAAAGTATATATGTAAAAAAAAAAATTTAAATAGCTATTGTTTTTGCCTTTGCTTTTTATGAAGCTTTTTAAAATGAATGTGAAAGATTGGCTAATATTAATAGAACACAACGCTTTATCATTTAAGCTCTTATCATAGACCTTTAATCATCTCTTAATTTTTTTATTTAATTTAACCATAGCATTTCTGTTATTAAAAGTTATAAAATCAAATACTTTTGCTTTTTTTTAATTATAATAGCGAGATTAAGTATAATGCTTAAAAAATAAAAATGAAGTTATTTATTTAAAAGTATTTGGGAAATTTTAAGATTGGTTAGTTTTAAATTAAAGCTTATTTTTATTGTATAAGCGGAAAAGCTAAAATAATTATTTTTTAATATATGGATCTTAAATTTGCTGGCATATTTAATAATGCAGTTAATGTTTTTAAAACGCTAGATCAACGATTTTTTAATTATAATTAAATATAAGCTGTAAAAGCAAAATATAATCATTTTATTATGAGTTTTATGATATATAATAAATTTTATATTAAATTCATTAATTATGCTATTATTAGCAAAATTGTATGTTTTTGTTGATTTGAAAACATATGCAAAAAGATCTTTTTTTAAACGCGATTTTTATATTGAAAAATATAAAATGAATAATAATTATATCATTTTTGATGAATTTTTGATTATTATAAATAAGGAATTTAAGAATATTTTTGTAAAAGAGCGTTTTCTTCGCTAAACTACTACTCTTTTATAACCATTAAAAACATTAACACTTATAAAGATTGTATGAAGAACATTTTTAAAAAAGATAATTAACGTTAAAATATTTGATTAAAAAAAGCTTTTGCTTTTTTTAATCGCCTTAATTTTCGTATAATTCATAAACGCTATTCCTGCTAATACTTTTTACTTTAATTATTGTAAAATTAATTATTAGGCTAATAATTGTTTTAAATTGAAGAAAACAAAGGAAATGAATCATAAAATTATAAAGATTAAGGGTAAAAATATGGATTTTAATAATTTATTAAAAAACTTTTAAGCCATAAAATAATCTCTTATTATGGTAAAAGCCTTAATTTGTGGAAAGATTTGAATATCAATTTTTATCCTTTTATTGAAAGATAATAATTTTTAGTTAATATTAAATTAAAAAGAAATGAATCATATATTAAATTAATTACATATATTAATGGCAGAGCAAATATTTTTGGTGCTATTAAAACTTTAATAGCTTATTAACTTTAAAAACTTTTTGAAATTTTATTTTTTATTTTATTTAAGCCTATTGTTCTTATAAGCTATAATGGAAAAGAGGGTAGTATTATTAAGTGCGCTATATTCCTTACCCTGATCATTAATCGATGTCAAATTAATTTCCCTTTTTTTGATTATTGACTTAAGGAACTCCAAAGTATTAATTGGCTGAAATTTTTTAGAACATTATAATCTTAAATAAGATTATTTTAAAGGAAAGAATAAATTTTTATGGTTAAAGAATATGCTTAAGAAATTTGGTTTTAAAAAACGCTTTTTATTTTTTTTGATATATATTAAGTTTATTATTGATTTATTGCATTAAGAAAACATTAATTAATACAACTAATTAGTGGCTTAAGATAAGTATCGCCGAGCAAGAGCCAAAGTTGCTAATTTTAATACGATTACAAAATTGCCTTCAAAATTACTTTTAAAATTACCTCTAAAATGGCCTTTAAAATCGCTTTGCTAAATCGCCGATTTTTAATTTTTCATATTTATTCGCAAATTAAAAAGGGGATTATTTAATATGGAAGCATTACTTTTAAGTTATTAAATATTAAATACGCCATTTTCAAAAAACATAAACAAACTTATGGAAATTATTACTTTATATAAAGCCAAGTTATTGCTAAAATTAGGCAAAATGAATATTTATTATATTACAATATTAATTATATATCAATTTTATTTTTAACCTAAAAAAATTAAAATTAAAATTAAAACTTTTATGTTTTTTTTATAAGATTAAATTAAAGATTTTGCGTTGGGAAAAACAAGCCAATATAAAATTATTTATTATAAATAACAAATTAATTTTTAAACAAGCATAAAAAGCCAAATACTAATTAAACTAGGATTTGATTTATTAAAAGCTTTTACCCTAATATAAAAAATTTAAAGGATTGTTTTTTAACAAAGCCTTAAATAAGCTTTTTGCTTGGCGTTTTAATGTGAATTACAAAATTAAGCTTATGATTGAAAATAACCTTTTTTTAAGCCCCTTTATTGGCTTACGAATAAATAATTGTTTGAGATAAAGCAATATATTATAAAAAACTTTTATAAAGGATTTATTGCTTTCTTTAATGCTTCTTTTGCGGCTTTAATTTTTTTTATTAAGAAAGCAGATGATGGATTATAATTCTATGTGGATTATTAGAAATTTAATAAATTAATTAAACAGGACTTTTATTTAATCCCATTAATTAATAAACTAATAGTTTACATCTTTAAGGCTAAATTTTTTATAAAAATTAATATTTAATAAGCTTTTTACAAAATCCGCATAATTATCAATTTTAAAGATTTTACGACTTTTTGTATAAGGTACGGTTTTTATAAATATAAAATGCTTTCTTTTGGCTTTATAAATGGCTTAGCCATTTTTGAATGCTTTATTAATAATATTTTTATGAAACATTTAAATGATTTTTACTTAGCGTATTTAAATAACATTTTAATTTATTTTGATTTTATAAAAAGAATATAAAATATATATTAAAAAAGTTTTATAAATTTTGAAAAATTACGAATTATAAGCCGATATTAAGAAATCCGAATTTAAAGTATTAAAGATTAAGTTTTTAGGCTTTATTATTAGAGTACATAAAATTAAGATCAACTTAAAAAAAATCGCAATAATTAATAATTAAGAATACGCTTTTAATATTTAAAGTATATAAAGTTATTTAAGCTTTTGTAATTTTTATTAATAATTTATTAAAGACTATAATCGTGTTTACTGTTTTTTATACGCTTTATTAAAAAAGATATTCTTTTTAAGTTTAATAATGATTATAAAGTAACTTGAGAAACATTACGATTAACGCTTAAATCGGCTTTTATTTTTTACCATTATAATATATTTAAATAAATATATTTGAAAATAATTTTTTTTAATGAAATTATGGCTAAAGTACTTTTTTAATTATAAAACAATGAACTTTTTATTTTATAAGTTTCTTTTTTAAAATAATGATTGACGTTGAATTAAATTACCTAATTTATGACAAAGAGCTTTTGGTTATATTCCAATCTTTTAAATAATATAAATTAAAGCTGTTAGGAGTATAAAAGAATATATATGTATATATTAATTATAGGGCATTAAAGTATTTCATGTTTATTAAGGATTTTATTATTAAATAAGCTTGATGGGCTGAATTTTTTATCAACTTTTATTTTATAATTATGTATTGTATAGGCATTATAAATATTTTGGTTGATATATTATTATGAAGAGATTAAGACCTTTTTTTAATAAAAGCTAAAAAGCAAGCATTAAGAAGTTAACAAATGATCCCAAATAATAAGATTAGTTAATAGGTTGTTAACAACGTGCGACATATAAAACTGTTACCCATTAAAAAATCAAAGCCCAAATTTTTAATAAAAAAGCCTCCTAATTTTACTTCGGCAATAGCATATAATATTAAGGATTATAATATTATTAATTAAGTTATTGTTATAAATAAGACCTTTTTGGACTTTGAGCCTTTTAGGGGAAAAGCTAAGGAGCATAGCTTAAATTATAAGCTTTAATAAAATAAACTTTTTTTAAGAACGCCTTAAAGTACTAATGGAACCTTTTAAATTACGCATTTTTTTGATTTATTATATATATGCATAATCTTAAATAGCATATGCTAGGATTATTGAAGTTAAATTATTACTTAGCCGAAAATATCATTGAATTGAAATTGGTAATAATATTATATGATATATTATTAATTGTAGTTGCTTTAGAATAAAGGCTTATAAAGACAAGACCTTTAGCTTATTTTATTTTTTGCTAATTTTTATAAGACTATATTAACATTTGATGATGAATTTTATGAAATTACCTTAAATTAAAAATGGCTTTGATTTTGCGTTTATAATCATGGATTGACTTATGAAGAAGCCCCTCTTTGTCCTTTATTATAAGACTATTATTATTAAAAGTATAGTTAATCTTTTTTTAATTTATTAAAGCTAATATCTTAAAATGCCTAATTTAATTATTTTGAATAAAAACTCTTAATTCATCTTAACTTTTTAAAACAAATATTACCGCATTTTAAATATAAAAATAAAGCTTATTATAGCTTATAATCCAAATATGAACAAATAAATAAAGATTATAAATCAATATATTAAGCAACAATTTTGGCTATTTTACATATATTATTAAAATAATTAAAGTTCCTTTTTACTAATTATAAACATTACCTAATTTACATTATTATACAAATTCTTAAAAAATATAATACCATTTTAAGTCTTAAATGGCTATAAATTAAGAACCTTATATAATTTGCAAAATTTAAAACCTTTAAAATCGGCAACAAAAAGCTTAAATAAAAACAACGCTATAAAGGTTGTTTTAAGAATAAAATAAATTTTGAAATTTGCATAATTCTTAATTTAAGCATAATAAAACAAAATAAAGCGATTAATAAACCAAACCTATTGCAAGATTAATTAGAATATAAAAAATATAATATTAATTTTTATAGTCAATTAAAAAATGAATAGCCCTTTATGAAAACTTTTAAATAAATGATATAAATTAATTAAAATATTAGCAAAAATTAAAAAGAATTAAAAGATTAAATTCCCAGAAAATTAGAAGATTTACCTTATTTTCTATTCCCACTTTTTACAAAAGTACATTAATGAGTTTCTCTTAAAACAAGTGTAACCTATATTAGCACTAATATAACTTCTTCTAAAGTAAAACAAATGAAAAATTAAGATAATATTAGGCTTTAAGCTAATAGGCAATACTTTTAAATATTAAATTAAATGAATTAGCGCAAATAAAGATTTAAAGTGATATTTATGCTTAAACGCAATAATAGCACTACACTTATTAAAAGCGTTTTACTTTAAATATTAAAACATAAAAAATCTTTAAAAGTTTTACCTTAATGAGTAAAGGCTTATAATACTCAAATCAACAATTATAATAACTTAAAAAACAATAAACCTATAATATTAACTACAAAAACGCAATTTTTTAAAAAGGGGGAATAATATTATAATTCATTTCATAAGCCATTTTCATAAGCCATTTTATAAGCCACTTTAGTAATACAAATTATTATATAATAGGCCATTTGTATAGGCCATTTTACAAGCCATTTTAAAAAAATAAGTTCTTAAGTGACAAAAGGAAAGTAATATAACCTATAGCCTTAAACAAAAGAATTGCCGCTAGATGAATTAATTACTCTTAAAAAAAGGATATATAAGGCCTCAGTTTATTATATTAAATGTACTCTTTTATTTCTCATTTTTTCTTCTTAATACTAAGCATAGCCTTAGGTTTAAATACAAAAAAAGCTTCCTACTCTAATGTCTTCTCCTAAAGTAGCGTGGTTACTCATATCACCCTAAGGTCAGCCGTAACACTACCTATGTCACTGATTATAAATAAGCCACGTAATAGCTTGCGTAATGGCTGATGTGTTTACATCATGTGATGGCTAAGCGAAGCTAAGCGAAGGCTCTGAAAACATCCAAGTGGCGATGATTACAAATCCAACATTTTTTAGATTTATTTAGAGGCTTATGTTAAAGAGTTTTTAAAGGACTTTTTTAATATATAATTAATGTTTTAAGGGATTTTTAAAATAAATAAAGATGTTATTAAAATATTATGATACAAAAGCAGACCTGCAATTATAAACTGCAGTATTCAATATATGACACTTATAGTGATATAACACCCCTTATTCTATATAACACTTCCCCCAAAGGTGCCAGAGGTAGAACCTTGGCATCTCTGAAAACCCTCTTTAAACTAATCAGGCCGCCCGATGGGTACCAAACCACTTAAATGCCGATTAGTCAGGCCGTCCTATATATTTACCAATATGTGGTCTTTGCAATGGTGGCATAGTGCCAAGGCATTGGTTAGCCTCCATGGCATAACAAGAAATGACATCACAATTAATAAGATAAGAGTGCTGGTTACATACTCGGCTATTAAAGGTTATTACTTAAAAAGTGGGTTTCCTTTTGTCTTGGCAAATTCAGAAGTGAAAAAATTTCACTAAACCCATAGTATCTACAAAGTCTATGTAACCAACTCCAATTGTTTATTAATTACGCAGAAGTCTGAAAGGTAAAGATAATGGCTCTTAACTATGCTATAAAAGTAGACCTGCAGTTGTAAACTGCAGTATTCAATATATGACACCCATAGTGATATGACACCCCCTATTCTGTACGACAAATATGTTATATAAAAATCATTACAGTAGTTAAAAAGAATGTTGTTTATGTAGTGTTAATATGTGATAAGGCCATTAGTGAATTCAAATGGAAAAATCTTGTATTTATATGCTCTATATTTTATACAAAAGGTGATATATTCCTTTGATATTGGGTTTATTCGTATTTAATGGAATGCTTAATGAATGTCTAGTTTAATAAAATGTGAATATTGGTTATTTTAATTAATGTCTTATTAATTAAAAGAAGAGGATATTAATCTTTGTGAATAAGGGAATTCAATACTCGGAAGTTAATATATAATCGTAAAGATCTATTTGGCTTTTTAACAAAAAGAATAAGGGCAATAAATAATGCTTAAAATAGTTTAATAAACCCTTTTTCTAAATTATTAATAATATAGTCTTTAATAATTTTTAAGTTCTATTATAAACATCTTGTACAACGGGGAATACTTGAAAGCTTTCTTGCCTTTGCCTTTTAATTTAATAAAATAATCGTATAAATAATATGAAGGAAGTATTTTATTGATTATTTTATTAAATATATGAGTTTATTTAGTATATTTTAAGTAAAATCGTAGGTTTAGTGTCCAGTTTAGCTAAGGAGACGGTAAACTACGCTGGGGATTGGCGACGAGTAATGAGTTTGATAGTTAAATTATTAATGGCAATGGTAATGTCGTTTTTTTCATGTTTTTACTTAATTAAAGACTTAATTTTTTAAAGCATTGTTATAAATATCTTATCTTTAGATTTATGTTTTAATAATAAGTTAAATGCCGCGGCGCTAATTGAGTAGATCTTAATAATTAGTTTATATTATTGGGTTCATATTTTTAATTAATGTTATTAGTAAAAGCCTATTAATGGGGAGGAGAGGGTATTTATAAGCGGTTTAAAAAGTTGTTTTTGTATTTTATAAAATGAAGTTATAGAATCATATAATTACGTTTAGTATAAGGAAAGAGCGAGTTAAGAAGTCTTATTACGTGGTAATGTTAATTTTAATAAATATAAAAAAGAGGTTTTCGTTAAAATAAATGGATTAACCTTAATATAATCATTATTTATAAAATCATTAAAAATAAAAGCGGTGTTTATTATTTATAACACGGCTTATTCTAAAGCGATATTATTATCAATGTTTATATTATTAATAATGTTGTTTTATACTTAGTTTAGTGGCTTTTTTATACTTTAACATATATAAGAATGTGAAAATGTGATAAAGGCGGAAATGACAACGGAAGTAAGTTTGACAATAATGATTACTAACACAGTTAATTGAGTTTAAGACTTGGGTAAATAATAATAATAACGGCTAAAATTAACGTTTAGCCTTGTTATTAAAAAGGAAAAAAAGGAAAAGAAAAAGAAAAAAGGGAGTGATGTGTTTATATGACTTAAGAATAACTTCTCGATTTGGTAAATCTGTTAAATATAAAAGGATAAGGTAATTAATAAAAGAAGTTATATCAATTGCCTTTAGTTTAATAACCCCAAATAATGCTTTTTATGATATTAAGTCATTAATATAACTTAAAAATATTATTATAAAAGCTATCTCGTTATATAGATTCTAAGAAATATTTATGTTAAATTATATTTGTTTTTGTGGCATTTGTTTGTTTTTGAAAAGAAGTGATATTGGTGCGAATGATGATTGTATTGAAGGGGGGTTTCTAGGTCTATTTAACTACTCTTAGTGCCAAGCTCTCCTCGGCTCTCGTCGCTTTGATTGCCAAGCCTTTGCTTTGATAGCTTTAAAACCAGCACTTATTGATTTCCTCGCTTAGCCAATTATCAAACTCAAGCTAATACTAGGTCCTAGCTATCGCTTTAATTGCCTATTTAGGCTTAGTGCCAAGGCCTCGCACCGGTCCAAGAGTTACAGGATCTTTTGGAGCCTCTTAGAGCCTTTAGGGGACCTTAGCGCTTAAGGGGTCTTAGGTCCTTAGGTATAAGCGAGTATAAGCGAGTATAAGTGAGTCTATAGTATAAGCGAGTATAAGCGAGTATAAGCGAGTATAAGCGAGTATAAGCGAGTCTATATTCTTATAAAGAATAGTGGTTTTCAGTTTATTAGAGTAACAAAATATGGGTTTAATTAAGGAGGTATATAAAGGACTGGATTACTTGAAAGATAGGGAAAATGAAGCTTTACGATAATAAATATGTGGTAAAATAATATTAAAAAAAAATTGGGTAAATGTTTTGGGATATAATATTTGGGAAATACGGCTGTTATAAGGGGTTGTTTTAGGAGAAGGATTGGGAGACAATTAATGAAGGGTCTTATTTTAAAATCATAATACCTTTAATTTAAGAGGTTTTGTTAAAGCACCTGAAGCTTCAATTTTAATAAGATAACATAAAAAGCCACGCTTTTGCATTTACCTATTTTATATTTGAAGCTATTAAGATTAAGCCTATTTTTTAGCCTTTAAATAATCCTGATTTAAATCCCATTAAAATCATATGAGATAAAATAAAAGATTATATAAAAAAGAAGTACTTAAAAGTACATCGATTATATAAGAGGCTTTAAAAGGCTGTATTTAAAGCATAGGAAGTTGTTATTATAGCTCGGATTAAAAAGATTATTCAGGAAATGCCAAAAAGATGTCAAGCAGTGATTATAGTAAAAGGAGGCTATACAAAATACTAGGGTATAATAATAAAGCAGCATTGCTAAGCATCTAATGTGCACAAATATCAAATGTTAGATCTTTCCCCCTTGTACGAAGTAATACGGATGGATCTAATCGGGGATCATCAAATAATCCATGTGCTGATGTGATCTAATTACTCGTGTTTTACTAGCTTAGTGTGTCGCGGACCAGGAATTATAATATATAAGGCTGGCGTTAGACAAATAGCGAAAAGGCGAGGCCGGGGGTTATCAAATACGCCATCATGATTGTTTTGGTTATTGAAATGATTGATGATAAAACATTCAAAATAAAGTATGGCTTCCAAGCCAAAGCCAATGCCGCCGCCGTTCATCAGCTTACTGCCTACAATACGTGGAAGATCAAAAACGCGCTTAGCACTAACATCAACATCAAAATCACTACAATTGGTTTTCAAATTGGCGCCTGCAATTTAATTATTACTTAGAATAATTAGATCTAAGATCGTATCAATAAAAGGTTAAGGTAAAGTTGAAACCCAAGATGCTTATCTTGATTGCTTCCCGCATTGGAGCAGCTCAACGCAATAGGGCTGCCACCTCAAGTTCCATTATTAATTAATATAATTATGCCATCGGAGTTTAGGTTTGCGCTTGCTCGCATGCTCTTTTATTATACACCTAATAAGAAGTCATTTATATTAACAAAGCCATCATCATCAATGCTGTTCAGGTCCACGCTTACTAAGCTATTCTTCTGCAATGTGCCCGACTAGAGTTCCGCAATCCTTTGCCTTTTACTGACTCATTTTTGCAATTGCCGGCCGTAATAGCTTGGCATTTCGGTTGGCAGTGATATCGCTGACTAATGGGTTTGTGAATTTGTGGGATGCGGATTGAAAACACAACAACTAGCACAGTTCATCAGTAAATCTTACGTTTAGCTTTCTTCATTTTGTAAGCCAGGAACGAAAACATTCCCCTCACGTTTGAATTGCTGCAAAGATTTATAATCAAACTCCGGATACTCGCATACTCCGCGAAATCGTAATGACCTCGTCAACAAAAATACTTATTTTCCTCATTCAGCCACAACTCAGCCAATCACAACACGAATCCACCGCCCACACGTCCTCCGGAGCTTGGGCTACCATGCTTTGTCAACATAGCAAAAGCCCATGTGCTGAAACCTCTCATCCAACCAACACACTCAGAAATAATGTTTTAACGACAAACTTCTGTGTTCTGTTTCGGTGGAGGCTGAGGTAGTCGAAGGCTCCCACACGACTGCGGTGGGAAGCCGGGGCCTTACTTGACTGTGGTGGGTCTCTTTTTAGAAGGAATACGGGTAAGTTAGTAAGACACATAGCACGACGAGATGGCGAAGAAGGGTAGTATATATACCGGAGGAAAACACTCAAGTAGAAATGGATACATTCAAATACATTCCAACGCATCCCCCAAACACAACACAATGACACCATACAAGAATGTTGCACTTTTTGGCGTAGGAAGCAGTGTATACTCCCTTTCAAAAGAGATAAAGACTAACATTTCCTAGGCCGCTGGCGATCTTGGAGCTCCTCTCCTGAAAGCGCTTGTTGATTCTGGCAGATTCAATATCACAGTCCTCACACGCAAAGATTCCACCTCCGCCTTCCCATCAGACATCAAAGTTGTCAAAGTCGACTACTCATCTGTCAGTGAACTCACTACCGCATTACAAGGACAAAATGTCGTTGTATCGGCTGTTGGTTATGCTGGATTCGTTGGACAGAAGGAGATGTAAGTTCGATAATTTTGCAAGCTGTCCAGCTGCTAACAACATTTAGTTTTGACGCAGCAATTGCGGCTGGGGTTTCAAGATTTCTACCATCAGAGTTTGGCACTGATCTCACAAACCCCAAGACGCATATACTCCCAGTTTTTGGCTCTAAGCGTGAAATCCGTCAATACATCGAAGAAAAGGTTATAGCTGGAGCACAGATCACTTACACATATGTGATCAACTCTGGTTTCCTAGATTCGGGGCTAAAGGAGTCTTTCCTTATCAACTGGCAAGGCGGTAAGCCTGAAGTCTACGATGATGGAGAGACACTGTTCTCTTCAGCATTATTGTCTGATATTGGAAAAGCTGTTGTCGGCGTTCTGACTCATCCCGAAGAAACAAAAAACCGACAAGTCACCGTTAGCAGTGTTGTCACAACGCAGAATAAATTGTTGGCATTAGCGAAGAAGGCCAACCCAGAGAAGGCTGGCATGTGGGAGCCTGTTCAGGTGAAGATCTCTGATGTAGAAAAATCCGTTGCAGAGGCTATTGCAAAGGGCGATTTCAGCCTTCCGGTTATGTATGATCAACTGAAGTTGTGTACATATGGTGGTGCACCATATGGTCAACCATTGAAGACTGATAACGAGCTTTTTGGTGTCAGGGGTGAATTGAGCGATGATGAGTTGGTTGCGATCTGGAAAAAGGCATTGGCGTAAATGCTTAATAGTCATGCAATAAGTACCTTTGAATGTCAACTCACGCTGGGCAATCTTTAGTACTTCAAATAAAGCAAATCCAAAACGCGTACATGTGGTTTCCTGTGCTGGAATTTTAACCCCGGATCGATAGAGACACTAGCCATACGGGTAACCAAGCTTCCACAATCATTTGAACTGTCTGGATCTCGACCTTCGAGGCGAAGTTCCCCTTCTTTCACCAACTGACGCATCCTCTAGCAGTAGACTGCTGCGTGGGCCCTATGGGGTGGGTTTTGAGGTGAGCGCCCTAACCCGTGGGTATCCATGGGTTGGGGTGGGTTTTATAAAAGTTGATCATGTTAGATTTGTAATCATCGCCACTTGGATGTTTCCAGAGCCTTCGCTTAGCTTCGCTTAATTATCACATGATGTAAACATGTCAGCCATTACGCAAGTTATTACGTGGCTTATTTATAATCAATAACATAGTATCAAGCACCGTAGGGGAGGAGTTTTAAGAAGTGTGAAAGTCTTGAATTATAAAAGAGTGTAATAGAGTTCCTTTTAATAGGAAGTTCTAGAGATTTAGTTATATAAGTAGCCTTGATTGGCTACAGCGCCATTGAGGCTTTATTAGTGTTATTAAGTGATTAAACCTTATTTTATATAATATACCCCCTCGGCTGAGAGTAATTATAAAAGTAATAAGAATGCTTAAATGTAACTTGTCTAATATAGTGACGTAAATGTGGATTGTTATATAATTAAGAATAGTATTAGTATAATTAGTTATAGTAAAAGCGTCGTTGTTAGGGTAACGGAAATAAATGAGTAAAGTTATATTAAAGCTTTTGTGTTAAGAATTTGTGTTTTTTAGTGATTATATTATTAAAAATGGCTTATATTAAAAAACATGCCCCCGCCGTTACCCTCGAGGCATTAAAAAAAAGAGAATATCTTTTAAATGTTTAAAAGCCTAAAATCATTATACTAATATACATAATATAATTAGCCAGTACCCTTCAAATTGCCACCTTTCCTTTTTACTTGTTCTTCCCGCCTTTACTAACCTTTTGGCATCACGCCATAGCTAAGGAAGCTTGTATTATATCGTGCTTCTATTATATTTGTAATAGCATATGTGACGTACTGGGCGGCCCTTGTCACGACGAGGCGTTATTAGTGTAATGTTTTTATTATTATAAAAACAATAAAGCTGGTTATGTTATTATGCCCTAAGCCGTTGCCGCCCTTTTTACCATTTATTTAATGGCAAAGTGTCGAGTACCGTAGGGGAGGAGCTTTAGGAAGTGTGAAAGTCTTGAATTATAAAGGAGTATAATAAAGCTCCCCTTAAAAAGGAGCTCCAAAGATTTAGTTACATAAGCAGTCTTAATTGGCTGCAGCGCTATTGAGGCTTTATTAATGCTATTAGCTAATAAACCCCTATTTTGTATAATATACCCCCTTAGCTAAAAGCAAATATAAAAGCCATAAAAATGCTTAAATATAATTTGTATAATATGGTGGCGTAGATGCAGATTATTATATAATTGAAAGTAGTATTAATATAATTAATTATAATAAAAGCATTATTGCTAAGGCAATGAAATTAAGCAAATAAAATTATATTAAAGCTTTTGTGCCAGGAATTTGCATTTCTTAGCAATTATATTATTAAAAATGGCTTATACCAAAAAGCGCGCCCCCGCCGCTGCTTTTAAGGCATTAAAAAAAAGAAAATAAATTTCAAATATTTAAAAATCTAAAATCAATATGCTAATATGCATAATATAGCTGGCTGGCGCTTTTTGGGCTATTATCCTTTTCTTTTGCTTGCCTTTCCCGCTTTTATTAATTTTTTGGCGTTGCGCTATGGCTGGGGAAGCTTATGCTATGCTATGCTTTTATTGCATTTGCAATAATATGCATGGCGCGCTGGGCAACTTTTATTGCAATAAGGCATTATTAATGCGGTGTTTTTGTTATTATAAAAATAATAAAGCTGGCTGCGCTGCTGCGCCCCAGGCCATTGCTGCCCTTTTTGCTGCTTATTTAATAATAAAGTTAATGCTAAAAAGCTCCCGCATATATACATTATCTTATATAATATTAAATATTATATAAAAGCAATATATAAAGCTCCTGCTAATTGGCCGTAGGCCTTTATCGCTTATTGGGCTGCTATTAAAGCTGCCTTAAAAAAAAAAGAGATTAAGGAGGTTAAGGATAAGAATAAGGAAAAAAATGATTTTGCTTTTAATTTATTGCTTTATAAGTATTATTCTTATTATTTTAAAACAATATTTAATAAATTATAGCCTCTTTTTATTAAAAGACCGCCGTGCCCTCCCCCCGCTTTATTTTTGGTGTTGGGGTAAGTAATGATAATGGTGTAGCTATTGCTATTAGTATTAATAAACCTTTAATTGCTGCTATTATAGCGCATATTGCTGCTTGCGCTTTTGCTTTAGCAAAAATTAATATTTTAGCTGGCGCCGCTTGGCGGTTAGTGGATTTTTTGCTTTTATTTTTATAAATAAAAATGGCTTTGCAATTTATAAATCGCAGCTTAAAAATATTACCTTAATAATAAAGCGGTTTTGCAATTTTAAAATCGCAGCTTAAAAACATTTTCCTTATATTATTATAAGATTATAAGTATATTAAAGCGGTTTTGCAATCTTAAAATAGCAGCTTAAAATTGGGTTTTTAAAATTCATACAACTTTTTTTTATGCTTATTGTTTTTTTGCAATATTAATTTAAAATAACATATAAAATATATTAAATATAAATATAAATATGCCTTGGCATTAGCTTAAATAAGCTTTTTAATAGCAGCTTAAGCATCCTAAAAATTTAAGAAAGTTATAAATATCTTAAACTTTTATTAAGGCAAGTTTTTTATTAAGCCATTTGCTAGCATATTATTAATAAAAAAATATATTATTTAAAAGCTTTCCCTTTTATGCTTTTATTATAGCCATATATTTTATATATTAACATATTTTAGCTTTGTTAAAATGCATTAATTTTTTTTTATTATTAATCAAATTGTTTGTTTATTGTTATAAAATATGTTTCATAAAGCTCCCATATCAAATATTAATTTCTTAAAAAAGCGCTGAAACGCCATTATTTTCTTTGCCATTCTTGCTATTCTTAATAATTTCGCTTTTATTATTAAAATAATCATAGTGTTTTGCTTTAAAGCTTTTTAAACGATTGCACCTTTAAATAATATTATAATAAAACCTTGGGAAAAGCATTTTGACTTTTTATCATTTGCGAATAAGGCGTTTAAGGCTATTAATAAATATATTTCCTAATTTTTGCATTAATAAACTATTATCAAAAAGCATAATTCAAATAAGTATTTAATGATTTATTTAATTGCTTTTGCATATTAAGCGCTTAGGTTTATTAAAAAATGTAATAATTAAAAAGCTGCAAATGCAACATTTGGCCTTAGCATAATGGCTATATATAAAATTAATTTAATCTTTTTTTGGTATTTTTTAATTTGCTTTAATATGGCAATTCCGAGGTTTTTAATTAAATCATAATTTGGCAGAAGCGTGCTTGGGCATTTCCTATTCATTATATTAAATTTTTAAGCCACTTTTTTTATGTAAATGTTATGCATTAAAAACACCGTTTTTGCAAACCGATTTTTAATTATATGCATCCCCAAAAACCATTTCACATTTTTTAATATAATGAGTTTATAAGCTAAATGCAATCTTTTGATAATTTTTTGTTTTTTATTATTATTTAAGGCATAATATAAAATTTGAATATTATTAATATAAAATGCTATAAAAATTATTTTATTGGAATTTGCGAAAATACACGGCTTTTTTGCCAAAGGATTAAGATTTAGTTTATTTAATGTTATAGCAAAATTGCCGTACCATAGCGCAGGGGAGTTTTTTAGGCCATACAATGCTTAATCAATTTTTATTATCATTTTAGGTTTTTTCCAGCCATTTAAAAGGTAATATAATATTAAAACGCTCCTCTTATTATATTTAATATTAATAAATGCATTAATTATATTAAATTGCTTTATTTTTAAATCAAATTATGCTATAAACGCTATTATCACTTTAAAAAAGCGTGCTGCAAATATTGCGGCATATATTAAAAAAATCATTAAATTGTTTTGCATATCCTTTTGCATTATAATGCAAAAGCGGCAGCAAATTAATTTGCTTATTAAATTGATTTTGTACATAAAAACCTATTTCAATGGAATGGGCTATGTAATGGCGTTTTTTTTGAAAATCATTTTCCAATAATATTAAGCTTTTAAATTAGCGATTTCCCTTTTGGCGTCTTTTCTAAAATATTTGCCTTAGGCGTGGCTATTTAGCTTATTCCAATTCTTTAAAGCCTTTGGAAGTTTTTCTTAATATGGGTTATATGAATTAAAAGCAATTATAAGATTTGCTTTTATTTTAATACTTAAAATAATTATTGCTATTATCGCATGCAATATAATTATGTTTTTGCTATTTGCTTGCATTGAAATAGCTTCATAAAATATGCTAGCAAATTTTATTATGCGCAAGTGGCTGTTTTATTATGAAGCTATTATTATGAAATAATAGCCCCAAATTGCGAATTTATTATGCTTTTTTCATATTTTTTATATTGCGTAAATTTGGTTACATTTTTGTTTTTGTTATTATTATTAGCTTGCTTTAGCCAATATTTGGAAATTATTATTTATCCCAATTGCTATAAGCGAAGCTTTTAATAATTTGAGGACCTGCTGCTTAAAGTTTTATAGCTTTTGATTTGATATTATAATTTAAGGGTATATTTAGCACGCCTTCTTAATACCTAAATTTATACTTTCATTATATAAGGCATTCCTTTTAGGCTAATTTTTAATCATTTAATTTTTAGCAAGTTTTGGAGCGCCTGAATTTAATTTTTTATAAGGAGTTAGAATTTTATTATTGTTTTTGATGCTGTTTTTATAAAAAATCATTTTATTTATCCTTAAGTTTTGATTTTTATAAGGGATTATATTATTGCTTTTTCTCTTTTGGCTTTTATAAAAAACCATTTTATTATTTTATATTTCCCGGCTTTTATAAAAAACCATTCCCATTTCATTTTCCATTATCTTTAAGCTTATTAATAATTTAGGAAGATTAAGGTTTATTAGTATTATTGCAAGTGGTTTGGTTGCTAAGGGAAGCATTTTTATAAGCAGGGGGAGCACTTTTGGTATAATAATTTTTGTTTTTATTAGTTTTTTAGCATGCATTTTAATAATGGCATTTAGCTTGGCCGTTTGTTTTTTTGCAATATTTTTTGTAATGTTGCTTATATTAAGCCTTATGTTTAGGGAGACGTTGTCCTCCTTTATTATAGTAATAAGCTTTTTTAAAGCAAAAGCGATTTGGCCAATTAATTTCTTCTTTTTTAAAAAATAGAACTTTGTTTTATTAAAGCAAACATTGCGCGTTATAATAATACGGCATAGCTGGGGCATTTAGATTTTGTATATATTAAAAGCAACATAATTAATCAAATAATTTAAATATCCCTTAGGATTGACTTTAAAGCCTCTTTTGTCTCTTCCGGCTTTTTTATTATTTTTTATTAAATAAGCACACGCCCCATACGCGTATTCCCTGCTTTAATCTGATTTTAGGTTAGTTGATAGCCTTTTTATAATTAATGAATTATATTATTAAAAGTAGCCCCAAAATTATTCCTAAAGCATTTGATTTAGGCTTTTTATTTTTTGTTATGCAAGTGGTGCTTTATTATATAAGTAAACCATTGCATTACACATTTTTAAATACAATTTCTTTGGGAGTTTTGCTTAAACGCGCATTTTAATAAATTTAATAATAATTTTTTGTTTTGCGCGCTTTAAATCGCCAATTGGTTTTTTGGTATATGCTAAAAAGTTCTCCATTTTGATCCCTTTTTTTATTGTCTAATCCTAATAGCGTATTATTTCAAAAATTGCAATAATAAAAATATTATTATTATGCCTAATAATACAAATAAATAGTTCATATTAACGTTTTATTAAATGCTTAAAATTTTATAATATTAGCATAATATGATTTAATAACTTGCTTATTAAAATTTAGCTAAATAGCTTTTTATTATACTTATTTTTAATTATCAATAATTATTGCGTTTTATTATAGCTTAAGGGAAAATCAAATAAGTCCCAAAAAATTTTAAAAAATGATTTAGCCGCCTTATTCTTAAATTCCCTTTTTAAAATAACATTTTCAGCATATATTATAATATAATTTTTGCACTCAATTTTAAAAACACCATTAAATTTTATCCCCTTTTTTGCATAAAGCAGCGCTTAAAGTGCTTTTTCTTTAAAATGGCCCATTTTTAAGTGCTATATCTTTGGCATTGCATAGCAAGCTTGCAATAACTTCTTACTTAATTAAAAACCTTGTTTTAAGCTATAATAAAGAATTGGATATATTATGGCTGGGAGGCGCTTTATTATTATTGGGTTGTAAAGGCAATAAAAATAATTAAAAAGCTTGTATTTAAAAAAGATAAGATTATACTTTTGCTTTAGCTTTTAAAGCATTACGCTATTTTAAACTTTCTTATATTTTAATATAATATCTTTTTTTAAGTACCAAATCTTAATATTTAATAAAAGCGCCTTAAAAATAATGTTAATATTAAAATCAATCATAATTGCGATATTGCTTAAGGTTAGGTTTTGTGTGTTTGGACCGTTTTTGCTCTTTAGCACATTTTTAAAGAGTTGCTGGCCTTAATTAATAATTGGAAGGCGTTGTGTATTTGCCTCTATATAATTATTGTTTTTAAATTTTACGAAAGTGCCTGGGATAAGCTTTTTTTTATTATTAATAAAATGCTAAGCATTGCAATTGTTTATAAGTATGCTATTTGAAAATGCATATAAACTGCCAATAAAATTTGCAACATATATTCCCATTGCTTTATTAACATTAAACAGCTTTGGATTAATAATAGCAGCACTAACATTTTTAAAATATTTGCTTTTGTTTATTAATAATAATGGCTTTTCCTTTTTCTTTTTATTTGGGGCAATGCTTTTAATGATTTAATTAATAAAAAGGATTTTTTAATCCTCCTTAATGATTTCCTTTTATAGCTTGGCATACTTTGCTTTTTCGAATTTTTTGCAAATTTCTTTAATCTTATTATTGCTAAGGCGATTTTTTAGTTTATTTGCACAACCGCCATCATAGGCATATTATAATTTTTAGCATTTAATGGGTGCCTGAAAATGGCCATTTTTGGAATTGCAGGGGCAACCGCTTTTCTTTAATTATTTGGAGTAAAATTGGTTAAATAAGCCTTGTTTGCTATGAGTACTTAAGCTTTTAGCATTGGAGGTAGTTTTAAAGCTATTAGGAATTTTTAAATGCTTTTAAGGAAGGCATATAACTTATTTGCTATTTTTCCATTCCTTAAATCATTTTTGAAATGCTTTTTCAAATTAGCTTCAAAAGCTAAATCATATTTTTTAAGCATTATATAATATTCCTTTTTTAAAACATTATTTTTAATAATGTTAGCTAAAGCTTAAGCAGCTTATGTTTTAGCATAAATTAAAATTGCAAAAAGGAAATTTTGAATACCTAAAACGCCTTAAACTTTTGAAATATTATGTGCTTTGGCTAAACGATATCTTTTTTGCCACTTTTTATGCCAAATGCAAGCTTTCATCTTCTTTTTCCTTTCAAAAGCATTTATTAAAGCTTTTTGATAATTTAAAATAATAAATAATAGCATAAAAGCATTCGAGGAAACAAGCTTTTGCTTAATTAATCTAATCAACGCTTAAAGTCCAATAAGGTTTTTTGATTTATTGTTGTTAATAGCGTTTATTAAAATTAATATATTAATAATGCTATTAACCCAATTAAACAAGTGTTAATACCTTATGCTAAGAAGCGTTCATTAAACAAAATTATTTTGGAATTTTCTTATGCAAGCTTCCCAAATTTCCTTGATGTTGCTAAAGGTCGCCTTTGGTGGTTTGGTAGCCTATAAAAGCTCCATAAAAATCCTTTTCTTGTTTTTATTGGCAATCTCCCACTTGTAATACATTTTCCGCTTGCTGTCGCTTATCGACGCTATTCATCTTGCAAACCGATTGTTTGTTTTAATTTATATATACTTATTAATATTGGGAGCTATTGATTAAAATTTAAAAAGGTTTGGAATATTATGTTTATCTGGATTAACAAAGTCAATAATGCCCTTAAGTTGGGCATAATACTGGAATCTTGTTCACCATTGCGGCCATTGGCGACGATTGCTTAGTAAAGCATTGTTTTTGTTAATTGGTACATCCTAAAAAGATATTTTGTTGTTATCAAGCGTTTAAAGAATTTAAAGAAGTATTGCTATATTAAAAAGGGGGAATATGTGCTTTTGAAAATTTTTCCAAATAGCGGTAAATATCCTTTAATACTTACCTTTGCTTTTTTTAACCTATAATAATTGTACCTTAATAACTTATGAAATGAGGCTGTGGCTCTTAACTATCAAATACCATAAAAGAGAAGCTTTAGGAAGTGTGAAAGTCTTGAATTGTAAAGGAGTATAATAAAGCTCCCCTTAAAAAGGAGCTCCAAAGATTTAGTTACATAAGCAGTCTTGATTGGCTGCAGCGCCATTGAGGCTTTGTTGGTGCTACCAGCCGACAAACCCCTATTCTGTACGACACAAAGTCAGTGCCAAAGAACTCCTGCGTACGTACATTATTTTATATAATATTAAATGTTATTTAAGAATGATGTTTAAAGCTCTTATTAACCGGTTATAAGCCTTTATCATCTATTAGGTTATTATTAAGGTTATCTTAGAAAAGGAGGTTAAAGAGGTTAAAAATGAAAATAAAGAAAAAGAAGACTTTACTTTTAGTTTATTACGTTATAAGTGTTATTTTTGTTGTTTTAAGACGACGATTAATATAATATAGCCTTTTTTTATTAAAAAACCGCTGTGCCCCCCTCTTGCCTTGTTTTTGGCGTTAAGGTAAATGATAGTGTTAATGTTATTGTTATTATTAATACTAGTAAACCTTTAGTTACCGTTATTATAACGTATATTACTACTCACGCCTTTGTTTTAATAGAAGTTGACGTTTTAGTTAACGCCGTTCAACGGTTAGTGGACCTTTTGTTTTTATTTTTATAAGTAAAAGTGATTTTATAACCTATAAGTCATAGTTTAAGAACGTTACCCCGTTGGTTTAAGTGGCTTTATAACTTTAAAATCACAACTTAAGAACGTTGCCCTAATGTTATTATAGGACTACGGGTATATTAAAACGGCTTTATAACCCTAAAATAATAGCTTAAGATTAAGTCCTTAGAATTTACACACTTTTTTTTATATTTATTGTCTTTTTATAATTTTAATTTAAAATGACATATAAAATGTATTAAATGTAAATGTAAATGTGCCTTAGTACTTTTAGTTTAAGTGAACTCTTTAATAACGGCTTAAGTGTCTTAAAGGTTTAACAGAACTATAAATACTTTAAACTTTTTTTAAGATAAGTTCTTTATTAAGTCATTTATTAATATGTCATTAATGAAAAAATATGTCACTTAAATGCTCTTCCTTTTATATTTTTATTTAGTCACATTTTTTATATACTAACGTGTCTTAGCTTTATTAAGATATGTTGATTTTTTTAAATTATTAATTGAATTGTTTATTTATTATCATAGAATATGTTTTATAAAGCTTTCACATTAAGTGTTAATTTTTAAAAAAGCGCTAAAACGCCATTATTTCTTTTACTGTCCTTATTACTCTTAATAACTTCGTTTCCGTCGTTAAAGTAGTTATAATGTCTTACCTTAAGGCTTTCTAAACGATTATACTTTTAAATAATATTATAATAAAACCTTGAGAAAAGCGTCTTAACTCTTTGTTATTTACGAATAAGACGTCTGAGGCTATTAATAAATATATTTCCTGATTTTTACATTAGTAAACTATTACTAAAAAACGTGATTTAAATAAATATTTAATAGTCCATTTAACTCCTTTTACGTACTAGGCGTTCGGGTTTATTAAGAAGTATAATAACTAAAAAAATGTAAAAATAACATTTAGCCTTAATATAATGGCTATATATAAAACTAACCTAACCTTCTTTTGGTATTTTTTAATTTGTTTTAATATACTGATTCTAGGGTTTTTAATTAAGTCATAGTTCAGTAAAAGCGTACTTAAGCACTTTTCATTTACCATGTTAAATTTCCAAGTCACTTTTTTTATATAAATGTTATATATTAAAGACACCGTTTTTATAGACTAATCTTTAATTATATGTACCCTTAAGAACCATTCCACATTTCTTAATATTATGAGTTCATAAGTTAAATATAACCTTTTAATGATTTTTTGATTTTTATTATCGTTTAAGGCATAATATAAAACTTAAATATCATTAATATAAAATGTCATGAAAATTGTCCTATTAAAGTTTATAAAAATACACAGTTCCTCTACTAAGGGGTTAAGGTTTAATTTACTTAGTGTTATAATGAAGTTGCCGTACCATAGTATAAGGGAATCTTTTAGGCCATATAATACTCGGTCGATTCCCATTACTATTCTAGGTCTTTTTTAGTTATTTAAGAAGTAATATAATATTGGGGCGCTTTTTTTATCTTGTTTAACATTGATGAATATGTTAATTATGTTAAATTGTTTTACTTTTAAGTTAAATTATATTATAAATGTTATTATTATTTTAAAAGAGCGTGTTATGAGTGTTACGGTATATATTGAAAGGATCGTTAAGTCGTTTTATGTCTTTTCATATTATAATATATGGTTAATAACGAGTTAATTTATTTACTAAGTTAACTTTATTGACAACTTTAGCTGTCTCTACATTTTCTTGAATTTTAAGAGCCTTAGGTATTAATTTTATCACGTATAAATTATTACATGAATAGGATTTTCCTAATAGTGAAAAAATCTATTAAATTTTACCCTCCTATAATTAGTTATAAATACATAGATTGGGCTTTATATATAACATGATTATAACGTGATTTATAAGAAAGAGTCTTTAATAAAGAGTAAAGGGAGGGTAATGTTGATTATACGACATACAACAAAACCTCGCTTAAGTGCGGGAGTGTGGGAGTGCTAAAAAGTTTAAAAAGCCCCATTTTAAAAGGGGAATTTATTTAAAAGTCGTACATTATTATGAGTTTTTGAGTAAAATACAAAATAAGACCTGTTTTAAAATCAGCTTAATTTACTAATTAAAATGGCTTTTTCAAATTTATAACAACTAATATAATTGTAAAAATATTAATTATTAAAGAAATATTTCAAAGGGGAATTTATTTAAAAGTCGTACATTATTATGAGTTTTTAATTGAAATATAAAATAAGACCTGTTTTAAAATCTGCTTAATTAGTTCATATATTACTTATAATATTACTTATAATATTATTACTTTTAATAATATTATATTAGAGTTAAGTAATATTAAAGCTGTTACCTATTAATCTCTGATTGGTCCCCTAGTATATAAAAACCCATTTTAACGGAATAAGCTGTGTAGTGGCGTTTTCTTTAGGAATCACTCTTTAGTAATATTAAGTTTTTAAGTTAAAGATCTTTCTCTAGGCGTTTTTTTTTTAATATTTACCTTAAGCGTAATTGTTTAATTTATTTTAGTTCTTTAGAGCCTTTAAAAGCTTTCTTTAATGTGGGTTATATGAGTTAAAAACGATTATAAAGTCTATTTTTACTCTAACACTTAAAACAGTTGTTATTGTAATGGGCTCTATTTTGACCCTTTCACGACGCTAGAGCCTCAGGCAAGAAACCTCAAGTTATAGTCCATGTAACTAATATAAGAGCTCTCAGTACCTTTGTAATTTAGAAGAATAAAGACTTTTCCACCTCTAAATTTGACCTTTGTACTTCGCCTTAGGCTCAGCACCTGGAGCTCAGCTCTACCTAGTTCTTTTGTTTTGTGTTGTCTTTACATTATTATTACCGTATATAATATAATTATGTCTTTGCCATTTATTTACGTTAAAGTAGCTTTACAAAATGTACTAACAAATTCTATTATATACGAGTGGCTGTTTTGTTATAAAGCCATTATTATAGAGTAATAACCCTTAATTATAAGTCTATCGTATTTCTTTTACATTTTTTATATTACGTAAATTTAGTCACGTACTTGTTTTCATTATTATTATTGGTTTATTTTAATTAATATTTAGAAATTGTTGTTTATCTTAGTTGTTGTGGGAAGAGTTTTTAATAGTTTAAAGACTTATTATTTAAGGTCTTATAGCCTTTGATTTAGTAATATGATTTAAGAGTATGTTTAATGCGCCTTTTTAATATTTAAGCTTATATTCTTATTATATAAAACGTTTTTCTTAGGTTAATTTTTAATTATTTGATTTTTAACAAGTCTTAGAACACTTAGACTTAATCTTTTATAAAGAATTAGAACTTTATTGTTGTTTTTAATATTGATTTTATAGAGAATTATTTTATTATTTACCTTTGAGTTTTAATTCTCATAAAGGACTATGTCGTTATTCTCCCCCTCTTGGCTTTTATAAAGAATTATTCTTATTTCACTTATTTCTATTACCCCTAAACTTATCAATAGTTTAAAAAGATTAAAGTCTATTAATATTATTATAAATGGTTTAATAACTGAAGGGAACATTTTTATAAACGGGTAAAACACCCTTAATACAATGATTTTTGTTTTTATTAGTTTTTTAGTATATTCTTTCATAATGGCATTTAATATAGCCGTTCGTTCCTCTATAACATTCTTTATTATATTACTTATATTAAGCTTTACGTCTAAAGAAACGTTGTCCTCTTCCATTATAATAATGAGCTTTTTTAAAATAAAAGCGGTTTAACCGACTGACTTCTTTTTATTTAAAAAATAAAACTTCGTCTTATTAAAGTGAATATTATATATTATAATAACACGGCGTAATTAAGGTACTTAGATTTTATATATATTAAAAACAACATAATTAATTAAATAACTTAAATGTCTTTTAAAGTTAACTTTAAAGCCTTTTTTGTTTTTTCTGGCTTTTTTATTGTTTTTTATTAAATAAATACGCGCTTTATATATGTATTCCCTACTTCAATTTATAAGAATATAGACTCGCTTATACTATAGACTCACTTATACTCGCTTATACTCGCTTATACCTAAGGACCTAAGACCCCTTAAGAGCTAAGGTCCCCTAGAGGCTCCTAAGGCCCTTAAAGGCTCCTAAGGTCCCCTAAAGGCTCCAAAAGGCTCTAAAAGATCCTATAACTCTTGGATCGATGCAAGGCCTTGGCACTAAACCCAAATAGGCAATTAAAGCAATAATTAGAATTTAATATCAGCTTAAGTTTAATAATCAACTAAGCAAGAAAATCAAACAAATGCCGATTTCAAAGCTATTAGCTAAGATTTTGAAGTTATCAAAGCAAAGGCTTGGCTATCAAAGCAAAAGCTTGGCACTAAGCCCAAATAAGCAATCAAAGCGACAAAAGCCGAGAAGAGCCAAGAAGAGCTTAGCACTAAAAGTAATTAAACAAACCTAGAAATCCCCCCTCAATATAATCATCATTTGCACCATTATCACTTTTTTTCAGGTTATGAGATCCCAAGCACAACCTCTTTTATTTTACCTCAATTCAACCAATCAGAAACTTCTATTTTACCTTATTTATACTCATATACTTCGCTTATACATTATATTCTTTATTTTTAAATTTTATTGATTGGTTTAAGCCAAATTCTACTCCTTTATACCTTTTATTCTTGATTCTTAAATATAAACCTATACTTCTCCTATCACCTACCTCACCTACCACACCTCCTATCACACATATTTATTAGCTAATTTAATAAAAAATATAATCTTTCAATATATTAATAAAATTTAAAAATATAATTGAAAAATAGCACTTGATTTTTACTCAAATATCAAACACTTTAAAGTTTCTCAGCTAATATAAGGTATTTTGCCTTATAACTTATCATATTCATATTTCATATATTCAATAACTAATATCCAAAAATACAAATTCTTTAAATAAATTAATATCATCAAACCTTTAAATAATACCCCTTTTTTACTTATATCAATACTTTAAAGTTTCTTAATCAATACAAAATAATTTGCCTTATAACTTGTCAAACTTATACTTCACATACTCAATAACTAATAATAAAAAACTAGACTTCTTTAAATAACTCAATTTTCCACAAATCTCAAAATTAAGTCATAATACACTTAAGCTATCCTTAAAAAAAGATTAATATATAACAAATATGTCTTCTAATAAGATCACTATGGCTAAGCTTAACGGCTCGGCTAATTACCCTATTTGGGCACTTCGCATGTCGGCCTTCCTTATTAAGAAAGCGCTAAATGCTATTATTATAACAAATAACATAAGTAATAAAATCAATGGTAAAGCTCTTTCCAATATCCAATTGCTTATAAAGGATAACCCCCTTTTGCAAATTCAACAAATAACACAAGCTTTTAAAGCTTGGGAATCTCTTAAAAACCTCTATTCCCTAAAAGGATTTAGCTCTAAGTTTTTAATATGTAGAAAGTTCTTTAATACCCACTTATTAAAATATAACTTTATGGAGGAATACTTAAATAAGGTAAAACAGCTAAGCAATCAGTTTAAAGCTAAAAACCTTAAATTACCTAAGCAGGTAATAATAGCATGGGTTCTTAATAATTTGATTAATAATTATAATAAACTAGTGTTTAATATAACTTAGTCTTTAAAAACTAATATTAATTCTTATACCCTTAAATCATTATTCTCTAATTTATTAAACAAATCAAAATGTTAAAAATCAAATAATGCTAATACTAATCAAGCACTTATAACCTTAAATGGCTATAAAAGAAAAAAACCCTATAAAATTACCAAATCCGGCGCTAGCAAAAAGTATTATATCAATTGCAAGCAACATAGCCATATAATGTCGAATTGCGCTTTCTTATTCCCTAAGAAGGCGCCAAAAGGCTGGAAAAAATCAAGAGGGAATAAATCAAATGATAAAACCTCTATTACAAAAAAAATTGCATGTGAAAAACGAGACAATAATATAAACATCTTATATAGCACTTCAAATGCTATTAATAATTTTGGTGATTTTGACCTTAATATAGATCTTATAAAAGATATATAAGTATTAATAATTATACCCCTTACAAAAACTAACAAAATAATTAATATTAATAATATAGGCACCAATTCAAGCTCTTTAAATAATCACGGGATTGGGAAATCATATATAAATAATCAAATAAAAACCTTTGCACTTAATACAGCCGCAATTAAGCATATATATTATAATTTGTTATATTTTAGTGATTTTAAAACTTGTAATAAACTAATAAATTGGGGAAAAGCTAAACAAATAATTATAAAAGGATATGGAGATATTTTTATAAAATCAAATATTAATAATAAAATATATAAATTATAAGATTGTTTTTATATGCCTGAATTAGGAATAAATTTAATAAGCCAAAGCCAATTAAGTAAACAATATTATAATATATTCAATAACTCTTTCTCTTATATAAAAGATAATAAAACAAATGACTTAATTATAAAAGAATCAATCAAAAATGGATTATATATATTAAATATAATTCCTTTTAAAAATAATAATAATAATATCTTAGTTATAATTGAGAATAAAAGTATTAATAAAATGGACTTATATAATAAACTAGGTCATATAAGCTTAGCTTATTTAGATAAAATAATAAATCAAACATTTGGTTATAATAACATAATATCAAATAATATAATAAACCAACAAATATTAAACTGCGAAATTTGTTTTCAAAATAAATTTACAAATAAAATAAATAAAATAACTAATAATAAAAGTTTTGAATTACTTGAAAAAGTTGCAAATAATTTATGTGGGCCTATTACGCCTGTTATATATAATAAATATAAATATATTATAACATTTTTAAAATTTAAAATCAAATACCTTAAAATCAAGCTATTAAGTAATAAATATGAAACTTTACAAGCTTTTCTAAAATATAAAAATAAAAATAAAAATAATTCTAATAATAAACGTATAAGCATATTTGCAACTAATAACGGGGGGGAGTACGTAAATAATAAATTCAAAGAATATTTAATAAACCATGATATTACTCATCAATTAGCTCCTGCTTATACAAAAGAGCCAAATGATGCCATAAAACGTATAAATCGTACTATTCTTAATAAAGTAAGATGTTTATTAGCCTTTGCTAAATTACCTAATATATTTTAAGGAGAAGCTGCAATTACAGCTACTTATTTATATAATAAAATCCCTTATTCAGCAATAGATTATAAAACGCCATATGAGCTTAGATTTAATAAAAAGCCAAATATTGATTATATTAAAACCTTTGATTTTATATGCTTTTATAAAAATAAAAATAATCATATAACAAAACTAAAACCAAAAGCTAATAAAGCCATTTTAATAGGATTTAATTATCCTTTATATAAAGTCTTCAATATAAACAACAAAAAACCTATATGGGTTAAAAATATTAAAATATTAAAAAATAAATTTATAAATACTCCTAAAAATAATATATTTCAACCTTATAATAAAATAAATATAAGAGAATTGAAGAATAATACTAATAATAATAATATTATTAATACAAGAATAATACAAAGACGTATAAATAACAATAATAAAAATAATAATACAAAAATAACAAAAAGCCAAACTAATAATAATAATAGTAACAATAACAATAATAGTAATAATAATAATAATAATAATAATAATACTCCACGATCAAATTACCCTCAAATAATAATAAACTCCTCAGAGCAGGCTTTAATATTACAATATAACCCTAATATTATAAATGACCCTACAATAGATTTAGCCTTAATAATAAATATGAATAACGAACCTAATACTTATAAACAAGCTATTAATAACCCTAATAAAAAGAATTGAATAAAATCCATGAAATTTGAAATAAACGAATTAGAATTACAAAATACGTGGAATTTAGTTAAATTACCACTTAATCAAAACTACCTAAAAGGTAGATGGGTTTATAAAATAAAAACTAATTTAAATAATAATATAATAAAATATAAGTCTCAATAGATTATAAAAAGCTTTAATCAAATATTAGATCTAAATTACCTAAAGACTTTTTCCACTACATATAAACCTGAATCTTATAAGCTAATATTTATAATAGCTATGTCTAATAAATGAAAATTATTACAATATGACATTAAAAATGCCTTTGTACACGCTAATATAAATACTGATATATATATAGAACAACCAATAGGACTAGAAAAATACTATAATAAAAATAATAATAAATATGAATTAATAAATAATTAATCTAAACCAATACAAAAACTATTTTATAAATTAAATAAAGCTTTATATGGATTAAAACAATCCCCTAAATTATGGTATAAACACTTATTAAATGCTCTTACAAAATTAGGTTTTAAACCTTTACCATATGATGAAGCTATATTTGTACATAATATATTAAAAATAATAATAATATGTCACATAGACAACTTAATATTTACAGGACCAGATAATAATAAAATAAAAGATATAGTTATAAAATTAACTAAAACAATAAAAATAGAATATATAAGCAAAATCCACCAATTTTTAGATATGAAAATAAAGCTAAATTATAAAGAACAATCAATATATATAAATCAAAATAAATATCTTAATACTTTATTAGAAAGATTTAATAAAAAGGATTTAAATCCTGTAACAACTCCTATTAAAGCAGGGGTAAGACTACAAAAAACAACTAATATAGCTAATAAAGCCGATTTACAATTATATCAACAACAAATAGGCTCTTTAATATATTTAGCCACTAAAACAAGGCCTGATATAGCATTTGCTGTAAATCAATGCGCTAGATATATGTCAAATCCTGATTTATTACATTTTAAAGCGCTAGATCATATATGGAAATACCTTAATAAATATCCTAATATAGGAACATATTATTTATATGATAAAACATTTTTAAAACTCTTAAGATATACTGATGCTAATTGGGGGGGTAATATAAGCTCCCGAAAAAGTATTAGCAGCTTTTTATTCTTTGTAAATAATTGTATTATAAGCTGGCTAAGCATGATACAAAAAACAATAGCTTTATCAAGTTGTGAAGCTAAATATATGGCTTTTAAAGAAGCCATAAAAGAAATATTATATTTATATAACTTAATTAATTATTTCAATAATTTTTTAAATAATAATATAAGCCTTATACCAAAGCTATTAATAGACAGCGAATCAGCTTTGAAATTAGCTAATAACCCTGAATTCCATAAAAGAAGTAAACATATAGACATAATTTATTATTTTATAAGAAATGAAATAACTAATAATAAATTAAATTTATTATATGTAAATACTATAATACAATTAGCTAATGGATTTACAAAAGGATTAAATAATAATAAATAATTTATATTTATATTTGCCTTAAATTTAAAATAAAATAAAAATAAGCATTTTGCATGTAAATACAAATGTTAAAATTAAAAGGGCAGCTTACATGTGAGAAATAAAAAATAAGATAAATATAAATAAATAATATATATCTTACAGGGGGCTATAAAAATATAAATTCGCTTATATTATAGACTTATTTATACTTGCTTATACTTGCTTATACCTAAGGACCTAAGACCCCTTAAGAGCTAAGGTCCCCTAAAGGCTCTTAGGGCCCTTAGAGGCTCTTAGGGTCCCCTAGAGGCTTCAAGAGGCTTTAAGAGATCCTATAACTTTTAAATCAATGCGAGGCCTTGGCACTAAAACCCAAATAGGCAATCAAAGCAATAATTAGGATTTAATATCAGTTTGAGTTTGATAATCAACTAAGCAAGAAAATCAAACAAGTGCCGGTTTTAAAGCTATTAGCTAAGGTTTTGGAGTTATCAAAGCAAAGGCTTGGCTATTAAAGCAAAGGCTTGGCATTAAGCCCAAATAGGCAATCAAAGCGACAAGAGCCGAGAAGAGCCGAGGAGAGCTTGGCACTAAGAGTAGTTAAATAGACCTAGAAATCCCCCCTCAATACAATCATCATTCGCACCATTATCACTTTTTTTCATATTTAGCGCGGCCATTTGTTTTTTTGCAATATTTTTTATAATATTACTTATATTAAGCCTTATATTTAAAAAAAACTTTATTTTCTTTTATTATAATAACAAGCTTTTTTAAAGTAAAAGCAATTTAGCCAATTGACTTTTCCTTATTCGAAAAATAAAACTTTGTTTTATTAAAACAAACATTACGCGGTATAACAACATGACATAGCTGGGGCACCTAAATTTTATATATATTAAAAGTAATATAATTAATCAAATAACTTAAATATTCCCTAAAATCAATTTTAAAGCTTCTTTTGTTTTTTCCAGCTTTTTTTTTATTTTTTATTAAATAAACACGCGCCTTATACATATACTCCCCGCTTTAATCTAATTTTAAGTTAATTAATAGCCTTTTCATAATTAATAAATTATATTATCAAAAATAGCCCTAAAACTATTTCTAAAGTACTTAATTTAAGCTTTTTATTTTTTATTACATTAGCAAAAAATATCAGCGCCAAAAGATTAACTAATTGGCTAAATCGGTTATTTTAGCGGTTTAGCGTTTTTGACGTAAAAGGCCGCCTTTAGGTGAGTGGGTCTTTTTTTAGCCGCCTTTTAGTGAATTAAGCCAGAGTTTAATAACTTTTATATTAATTAAAATAGATCATCGATTTATCCGTTTTAAAACTAAAGCTTAGTTATCCTTTAGTGTGTACGGTTAATAAACTGAGTTTATTAAGCTTATCACGTTATAAATATCCACATTAATAAAAATCTAATAAACACACTAGCTTTTTTAGGTAAAGTTTAATTTAGGTAGGTCAATCACGTGTGTATATCCCCACAGTATACCCCTTAAATACCCTAAGTACTTAAAGCCTTAAAAAAATTATTATTATTAGAATAAACGCTATAAGTTAAATTTAGCGCTTTTAGCGCTTTTAACGCAAAAAAAATTAGTGTATGGCCTTTATCCCCAATTTTTGTAACATGCAACTTTTTTACCAAAAGCGCCGAAAGCGCCAAATCGGCGCTTTTGGCACCAAAGGCCGACACCTACGCCAGGAATTTTTTACTGATGTATATAAATAATGCCTTATTATATAAGTAAACCGCCGCATTATATATTTTGGAGTATAGTTTTTATGGGAATTTTACTTAAATGCACATTTTAATAAATTTAATAATAATTTTTTATTTTACGCGCTTTAAGCCGCTAACTAGTTTTTTGATATGTGCTAAAGGGTTCTCTATTTTAATTCCTTTCCTTATCATTCAATCCTAATAGCATATTGTTTCAAAGATTGTAATAATAAAAGTATTATTATTATATTTAATAATATAAATAAATAATTTATATTAATGTTTAATTTAATGCTTAAAATTTTATAATATTAGCATACATCTGCAAAAAAATTTAGTAGCTAATGGCCGCCGGCGGCGGCTTTCTGCGCTTTTAGCCAAAAAGTTATATATCGAAAAAATTAGGGACAAAGGCCATATATTAAAAAAAATTCTGCGCCAAAAGCGCTAAATTTTACTTATAGCGTTTATTTTAATAAAAATAAAAATTAAAATTTAAGGCTTTAAATACTTAGAATATCTAAAGAATATACCATGGGAATATACACACATAATTAACTTACTTAAACTAAACTTTGCCTAAAAAAAACTAATACACTTATTGGATTTTTATTAAGGTAAATATTTATAGTATAATAAGCTTAATGAACCTAGTTTATTAACCATATACACCATAATATAACCAAGCTTTAACTTCAAAGTAAATAAATCAATAATCTACTCTAATCGGCATAAAGGTTATTAAGCTCCGGCCTAATTCACTAAAAAGCGGCCAAAAAAAAGACCTACTCACCTAAAAGCGGCCTTTTACGCTAAAAGCGCCAAACCACTAAAATAGCCAATTTAACCAATTAATTAATTTTTTAACGCCGATATTTTTTGCTGATATAATATAATTTAACAATTTATTTATTAAGGTTTAGCTAAATAGCTTCCCATTATATTTGTTTTTCATTATTAATAGCCATTGCGTTTTATTATAATTTAAGGGAAAATTAAATAGGTTTCAAAAAATTCAAAAAATGGTCTTATTACCTTATTTTTAAACTTTTTTTAAAAAATAACATTTCTGGCATATATTATAATATAATTCTTGCATTCGATTTTAAAAATATTATTAAATTTTACCCCTTTCCTTATATAAAGCAACGCTTAAAATGCTTTTTTTTTTCAAAATGGTTCATTTTTAAATACCATATCTTTAATATTATATAATAAGCTTATAATAGCTTTTTATTTAATTAAAAATCTTGTTTTAAGCTTTAATAAAAAATTAAATATATTATAACTAGGAAATACTTTATTATTATTAGGCTATAAAAGTAATAAAAGTAATTAAAAGACTTATATTTTAAAAAAAAACTTTTACTTTAGCTTTTAAAACATTACGCTATTTTAAATTTCCCCATATTTTAATATAATGTTTTTTTTAAGTACCAAATCCTAATATTTAACAAAAGCGCCTTAAAAATAATATTAATGTTAAAATCAATTACAATTACAATATTGCTTAAAATCAAGTTTTATATGTTTAGGCCATTTTCGCTTTTTAACACATTTTTAAAAAATTGCTTACTTTATTTAATAATTGAAAAGTATTATATATTTGCTTTTATATAATTATTGTTTTTAAATTTTATAAAAGTGCTTGAAATAAGCTTTTTCTTATTATTAACAAAATGCTAAGCATTGCAATTATTAATAAGTATATTATTTAAGAATATATATAAATTACTAACAAAATTTGCGGCATTTATTCCTATTGTTTTATTAATATTTAAAAGCTTTAAATCAATAATAATTGCGCTAATATTTTTAAGGTATTTGCTTTTATCTAATAATAACAATAGCTTTTCCTTTTCCCTTTTGTTTAAGGCAACGCCTTTAATAATTTATTAAATAAAGAAATTTTTTTAGCCTTTTTTAATAATTTTCTTCCATAACTTGGCGTATTACACTTTTTCAAGTCTTTTATAAATTTCTTTAATTTCATTTTTATTAAAGCAATTCCTCAATTTGTCTACATAGCCGCTATCATAGGCGTATTATAATCTTCAGCACTTAATAAATATTTAATAATAATCAATTTTGCAAAAGCAATCACCTTTTTTTCATTATTTAAAATAAAATCAATTAAATAAGCCTTATTTGCTATGAAAACTTAAGCTTCTAGCTTCGGAAGTAGCTTCAAAGCTATTAAAGGTTTTTGAATGCTTTTTAAGAAAGGTGTACAATTTATTTGCTATTTTTTTATCCCTTAAATCATTTTTGAAATGCTTTTTTAAATTAACTTTAAATACTAAATCATATTTCTTAAATATTATATAATATTCCCTTTCAAAAATATTATTTTTAATAATATTAGTTAAAACTTAATGTAACGGTCCGGTATTTACTTGGTGTAAATACAAAAGGCTGCGATTAATCTCTAATAATTGAGAAGTAGGTATATTACGTATGGGGTAAAATAGTTATTAATATGGTTGAGAATATTATTTGAAATTAAGCATAAAGCTTTTATTTAATAGCAGATATGCCAATCTTATATAAAACCTTTGTTTTCTTTGGATTATTATGCTTTAAGATAATTGCGCAACGATTTCCCTAAATCACCATAATCCCTAATAATCTTATATTTATTATATGATCTATGGTTCCATGCCTTATTTTTATGAGATCCCTTGCTTTAGCTTCTTTGTGCGGCAGGGCCGCCGAGCCTTAAGGCTATAACAGTTGTAATCACTTATATTATAGCGTGATTATAATATTATCCCCTTTTTAGCCTAATGTGCCCTTATGCTTAAGTATACCTAAAGAAATATTAATAATGGCCTACGGCTATTTTTTTTTTATTATGTCCTTCTGGCGCAACGTCAAATTTGAACGCATTGCTTTAGCCTTAAAAATCAAAAGAATTGATAAAGAAATATTTCCTTATGAATTTTGTGTGCAAAATTGCTATTGCTGTATTGCTGCGGGGCCTAAGGCCGTCCATTATTTTTAGTGCGCTTGTTATGATCATATTAGATGTAATTTTATTAAAAAACTCCCTATTATGGCTTTTTGGGCTTTTATCAATAAGCAGCGATAGCATTTGAAAAAGGAAGAAAAGGAGGCCATAACAAAAATCCTTTGTTTTAGGAAGCAATAGCGCTTTTTGAACAAAAAGGAAAAAAAGATAATAAAGTTTGGTTTTAAGATTTTGGACAAATTGAATTAAAAGGAGTTTAATAAGAAGGCAGAGCTTGCCCAGCTAAAGGCCAGCGCCGCAAGCCTATTGGAGGCTTCCGCCTTTTTGGAATTTCTTGCCATTAATTTTGCAGCTTTTAAAGGGCTGCTTAATTTGTTTTGGGAAGGCTTGGATTTTATTAATAAAAGTTTTGAAATAGCCTTGGGCAATAAAGGTTAATTTTGGGTTCCTAGGTATTTTTCGATTATGGGTACCCTTTTCATTTAATTAAATATTTAATTATGCTATAGAAGTATTAATAATTAAGAATAGTCTTAACTTCATATTTGGCGTTTAGGTTAATTAATTATATTTTGATAATAAGAGCAAGTGGTGCTTTTGGTGGTGCTGGTTTAAGAAGGGATATGTGAAATATCGGATAAATGTTCATTATTTTAAAAAGCACTAGCTGGTAATTGATTGATTTTTTGATTTTTGCAATTTTGAATGGTTTTAGCTTTTTATAATTTAATTTATGATTTGGTTATTTTATTGCAATATTCTTTTAAAATAAGTAAACTTTATTTCCTTTTTTAAGCATTGGTTTTATGTTATGCTTTTTATTATAATAGATTGCTGATTTTTATGCTATAAATAAAATATTGGCTAATAATTTCTTATGCAATTGCTTTAGCTTATTTCCTTGCAGCATGGCTTTTTGCGCAATTTCTTAACCCGCAATTGATATATTATATGCCATTGGATTATACCCATAATTTGCGTAGAACAGCAATATTTTAATAGTCTTTTGATTTGCATTATTATATGCAAATTAGGCGAATGGGAATAATTAAACCCAATTGTTTTGTTTATAATTCATATAGCATTAAAAATAAATTTCCATTATTTAATTAATTCATTTTATTTGTGCATTTGTTTAGGGGTGAAAAGCTATTGACATTTTTTATTTTATTTTTAAAAATGCAATTAAAGTTTTTCAGAACTTTGAAATAAAAAGCTTGTTTTTATTTAAAATCACCTTATTTAATATTCCATAATTTGCAAAAATTATTTAAAAAAATACCTGCGCCATTTATAATACGCTTTGGGTTCTTAATACCGGTATCATATACACATATTTAATGAACCTATTCATAATTACATAAATCAAATCATATTTGATTTTTATAATTGGGTTTTTTAAAAGTGGTAGTTTAATTACAAAATTTAAAGCGATTAATTTCCATAGGCGTGGTGGTGTGGCTGGCGATTTTATAAGCCCATATGAAGCATGGTATAATGCTTTATTTTAAATACATATATTGCATAATGATATTACGTTTTTAATTACCTTTTTTATGCTTGGGAAATAATATTTTTTAAAAAGTTTTAATAATGTTTTGGCAATTTCCTAATATTTATAAGCTAGCAGCTTATGCTATTCTTTAACAAAATCCGCTTTATTCCATATTGAAACATAAACTTGTTTTTGGTATAAAAGAGCCTTAGTAATGATAAAGGAGAAATTTTTTCCCAATTGTTTCTTTTGCTTAATTATTATTGGGTTATGATTATAATTTTTTTAGATTTTTTTAAAAAAGCGGCTTATTGCTATTAATTATTTATGGTTAATTATTAGCAAATTGCTATTTTGCTTAAGTACGGTGTGTAACTTATGCATCTTGTTTGCAAAATATTTTGGTTTCTTGTTAAAGGCATCGGCCCTAGCGTTTTCCGTTTTTTTAATATAAGAAATTTAAAATTTTATAATAAAGAATGTTTTATATCATCAAACCTAATATTGATTTAGTTTTTTAATAATAATAAAATAAATAAGATTTTTATGATTTATTAAGATTTATACCTTATAAGCAACGCCCTTAAAATAAATCCTTCATTTGCATATTGCATTTATAATTGCCAGCAATTCTTTATTATATATATTATAATTGAATTTTGCTGGTAATAGTTTTTGCAAATGGTATGCAATTGGTTGCTATTTGCTATTTTTGCTTAATTAGCTGAGCATGGCATTAATGGCATAATTTAAAGAATTTGTTTTTATGCGTATTCCTTTATTAAATATGAAAAATATAAGAACAGGTTTTTAGATAAATATTTTTTTAAAAGCTTTAAAAGCCGCATTAGCTTTTTTTGTTTATATATATTTTTTATTTTTGTAGGTCAATTTTATAAGTACTTTGGCGATTTTTAAGTAATTTTTAATAAATTATTTATAAAAAATTGGCAAATCTAAAAAAAATTGTAATTCTTTGATATTGGTGGGTTTGATTTAATTAATAATTGCTTGAATTTTTTTGGGATTTATAGCCAATTTTATGATAATGATTATGTAGCTTAAGAAAATGATTTTTTTTATATGGAAATTGCATTTCTTTGGTTTAAAAAGCATAAAAGCGGCTTCCAATTTTTTAAGAATTGCTATTATGTTTTTTATATATTATTTCTTATTTTTGAAATAAATCAAAATATTATTTAAATAACAAATGCATATTATGTCCAAATATGGCCGCAAAATATTATTAATTAAATGCTAAAATATGGCTAGTGCGTTAATTAAATTAAATGGCATAATTGTATATTTATAATAGCCAAAGCAAATGCAAAATGCCGTTTTTTTTTTTTTTTTTTAATTATTTTAATAAAATTATACGCGCTTTTTAAATTAAGCTAAATAAAGATCTTGGCCCCCGTAAGCCTATCTTGCAATTTTTTAGCTAATGGTAATACATAATAATCCTTTTTTATGGCATTATTTAATTAATAATAATTAATGCATATCCATTATTTGCCATTCTTTTTTTTTGCAAAAAGAATATTATTTCCCCACAAGGATTTGGACTTTTTAATAAACCTTTTTGCTAAGTATTTATTAATGTAATTTTTAATTATTATTAAGTTTATTGCCGAATATTTCTTAAGTGATTGAAATATTGGTTTGGTATTTTTTTTTTAATTTAATTTGATAATCGTAGTTTTGGTATTTGGGCAAGGCTTTGATGCCCCATTTTTTTTTAAATAATGCCGCAAATTTGTGATATGCTAATAATATATCCCTTATTAATGGACCCTTATTTTGGTATTCGATCTATTTCTTGGAAGTAGCGCAAACCTTTTAAACAATTAATGTTCTTGCTTTGTTTTAATAGCAATTCTTGCAATAATTAAATATTAATTGTCTTTTGATTTAATTGATTTTTGGATTATATTTTTTTATTTAAGGAAGCCTAAGGATAATATTATGCATCCCAATTTAAGTAATATTAAATTGGATTTTTTTAAAATGGCCGGCAATACTTATATGCAAAATTTAAATTTGCATATTTATTATCCCATTGGCAATGGCATTATTATTAGCAAATACCAACTAATACTCTTTTTTTTTTAATTAATAGCAAATGCTTAAGCATAATAATAGGAAATATAAAATTTCTTTATGCTTTAAAGTTTATTATGGCCCTAAAAGTTACTTTTTTGATTTTTGCTTTTATGATCAAATGGCGATTTTTTATTATTGCTAATTAGCGCATAAGGAAATCTTTTTAATAAAAGTTTTTTATTAAGATGTTTTTTTTTAAATTCGCTGGTTTAATTTTATAGCCATAACTAAAAATAGCTGATTTATTCCTAAGATTTGTGCTAATAAAATAAAATATTTTTAATATATTTAGGTATTATTGGCTATATTAAACCAAAAGCGCCATTAATTGCTTTTTAATACAACTTTTTAAAGTTCTCTTTTTTTTTGGCTTATTTTAGCTTTTAAAAATAGGCAAAAGTTTTTAAAAAATAATTTGCATATAAGTTTAAGAATAGCCGCTGCCATACTTAACCTGCTTTCATTTAATATATTTATAATCCTAATAAATTATCTAATATTTTTTGCCTTATTATAATTCTTTTATAAGAATTAATCCTAATTTTTTATAAATAACTTTTGTGATTTTATTAATTTAGTATTAAAAATTTAAGGCTTAAAAATGCAAGTTCTTTTTTTGCTAAATGATTTCCCAAATCTTGCTTTGCAATGGCTTAAAAAATAATAGCTAATATGGCTTTGGGTTTAAAACCTAATAAAGCTTTTTATTTTCTTTTTTTTCATTATTTTATGCTATATTACTATTATTTTTTACTTGGGCATGAATTTCATTATTTTCAAATTTATTAATAATTATGTATTAAAAGCTTAAGGCATTAAATTGCTTAATGGGGTATAATAGCATAAGGATATTAATAATATTATAAGCACCTTGTTTTGTTGCATTAATTTGCTTTTTTTTTAATTATAATTTTTTTTAGCAATAGGAACTGGCCATATGGCCTGAAAGATCATAATCAAAGCATAGCTTATTTTATTAATATTTGTTCATAATTTTCTTAAAAAGCCTGCTATTATATGGCTTTTTTTTAGGTTGCTTTTAAAATGTGGCATTTAGCTTCATTTCTTAAGGGTAAAAAGGTTTTTTGCCCTTTTTGTTTTAATGCATATATATCCCAAAGCAATATTGGCCTTTTTGTTTAAGCGCATATTTAAAATTACGATTATTGATTTTAATAGCTATTTTAATAAGCTTTTGCAAATTAAAGGGTGCATTTAACCTAGCGACCTTATTTTTGATTTAATTTTTTAATTTTTTATAATATTATGCCTTAAGTGCCTTATTATTTCAGCTGATTTAATTAGCAAATTGCTAAAAGGCGGCTATATACATAATTGCTAACCTAATTTGCTTTAGATTCTGAATATTGCGTTTGATTATTTGATTTTGGTTGATATCGCCAAAAACGCGGTTAATGCATCCTTTAAACTCTTTAAAACTTAAAAAAAAATTTTAAGATTCCTTAAATATAGCAATGAAAACCTTCCCTTTTTTGATTCTATTTTTAATATAATTGAATAGGAAGGTTTTGATTTAATTGAAAGCAGCCCCATAAAAAAAAGATGCAGCCCAAAGGACTTTGTTTATATTTATAAGGAATTGGTGGCTATTGAATTTGGTATAGAATTTCACTTAAGTAAGGTAGGCCTTGAGTTTGGATCGGTTTTTATAATAGAGATTTAAGGACATGATTTTGAGAATATTTTTTAGATTAAAGGCATTGGCAATGGCCAAAGCCTTGGTAAAAGAGTTGGGAGTTATATTATATACATAAATTAATACTTTTAATAAAAGGGTGCTTAAAATATAACGATTCAGTATTTACTTGGTGTAAATATAAAAAGCTGCAATTGATTTTTAATAATTAAAAAATAAGTATATTATATATAAAATAAAATAATTATTAATATGATTAAGAATATTATTTAAAATTAAGCATAAAGCTTTTATTTAATAGCAGATGTGCTAGTTTTATATAAAACCTTTGTTTTCTTTAAATTATTATGTTTTAAGATAATCGCGCAACAATTTTTCTAAATTACCATAACCTTTAGTAATTTTATATTTATTATATAACCTATGATCCCATGCCTTATTCTTATGAGATCCCCTGCTTTGGCTCCTCTGTGCGGCAAGGCCGCCGAGCCTTAAGGCCACGATAGTCGTGATCACCTATACCATAGCGTGACCGTAACACTTAAGCGGCTTATGTTTTTACATAAACTAAAGCTATAAAAAAGATCTTAAATGCTTAAAATGCCCTAAACTTTTAAAATATTATATGCTTTAATAAAACAATACCTTTTTTGCCACTTCTTATGTTAAATACAAGCTTTCATTTTCCTTTTTTTTTGAAGCACTTATTAAAGCTTTTTAATAATTTGAAATAATAAATAATAATATAAAAACATTTAAAAAAGTAAGCTCTCGTTTAATTAATCTAATTAATGTTTAAAGTTCAATAAGATTTTTTTAATTTATTATTATTAATAGCGTTTATCAAAATTAATACACTAATAATGCTATTAACCTAATTAAATAAGTGTTAATATCTTATGTTAAAAAGCATTCATTAGGCAAAATTATTTTAAAATTCTCTTGTACAAACTTCCTAGATTTTCTTAATATTGCCAAAAGTCGCCTTTTATAATTTAATAGCCTATTAAGGCTTTATTGACAGCTTTAGCTGTCTTTACGTTTTCTTGAATTTTAAAAGCCTCAGGCATTTACTTTAACACGTGTAAACCTCTACACTAGCTTGATTTTCCCAGTGGTGAAAATTTTTCTTAATTTTACCTTCCTCTAATTGGTCATTAATACGTGGACCGAGCTTTGACTACGTCGTGATTATAACGTGACTTATAAAAGAGTTTATAATAATAGAAGGTGGTGTTAATTGTAAGAGTTGCGGCCATTGCTCCCGGCCACCTTAAGCGAGCTCCTCCAAAATCACCCCTCTTTCTTTAGATGGTAATTAATCAACGATTTTCTAATAAAATCAACTCAAAATTAAAGCTATAAATTAATAAACAATTAATAATCCTTATATACTAATTACATCTTCAATTTTATAAATCAATCTTTCCATATATTAATAAAAATTACATAAATTAATTTAATCCCAAAGCCTCTAAATCTCCCTCTTCAATTTTTTAATTATAATTAATATAAATAATAACTTTTTTAGCTTTTTTTTTATTTATTTCCAAATCTTCTCAATTAGGTTTAAATCTAACAAAAAAGAAGGCTAATTAAACCCCCAAATGCTATGCTTGAAGCAAGGTAATTAAGCATGTTCCAAATAAATCTTAGCCCCATCTTCCATAAAAATATACTTAAAACCAAATTAATCAAACTTCAAAAAAATTACTAGCTTAAGTACCTAATATAAATAAGCCTTTAAAATAATACCTTTAAAGTTTTTCTTTTTCTTAAAAAACACAAAAAAAGACTTCCAATCCCAGCCTAATATGCCTCAAATTATTACTAAAACTCGTCTTAATCAATATATTAATTTTATACAATCAAAACAGTGCTTTTCATCCACTCATCAAATAACCCAAATTCGGCTAATCTTCCCAAGCTCAAATATATACTTATTACTTCATATAACCTTTCTCCAATCTCCACCTCTTTTTCAAAATGCTGCCCAATCAAATATTCCCCATTAATAATGCAAAAAAGCAAAATTAAAACGCTTCTTTGCTTATTTCCTTAAAATAAAGGGTTTTAGGCAAGCAATACATTTTTGGTAACTTATGCAACATAACTCTCATCAAATAATACGAACTAAAGCTTTAATATTTAAAAAAGCTTTGACCTTCTTAAAAAAAAATCGGCAAATCAACCAATTAAATAAAATATATCAAATAATTTGCCAAATCTAATACTTAAATATCATTCTAAACCTAATTAACTTCCCTTTCCTTTAAATACAAAAGGTTTCGGCATAAATCCATCATTTAATAATAATTCAAAAAATATATATTTATCAACTAATCTCGCTTACTAAATTTCCAGCTCTCCACAAAAAGCGTATAATTAAGCATACAAAAATACTTCATTTACTTTAAGCTAACTTTCTCCAAAAGGGCAAGTAAATTTGAGATTCCATTTTAAATTTGAAGAAATTTTATAAAAGGATTATGAAAATATAAATAATTTAATAAAAGATACTAAAAAATCAGGTGCAAGGCTAACCTCGCTTAAGGTGGCCGGGAGCAATGGCCGCAACTCTTACGATATATAACAAAACCTCAAAAGTGCGGGAGTGCGGGAGTGCGGGAAGTTTAAAAAGTCGCACTTTTAATAGGGAATTTATTTAAAAATCGTATATCATTATGAGTTTTTAAGTAAAATATAAAATAAGACCTGTTTTAGAATCAGCTTAATTAGCTTATTGAAATAGCCTTTTTAAATTTATAATAATTATTATAATTATAAAAATAATAATTATTAAAGAATTATTTTTAAAAAGAAATTATTTAAAAGTCGTGCATTATTATGAGTTTTTAACTAAAATACAAAATAAGACCTGTTTTAAAATCAGCTTAATTAGCTTATTAAAATGGCTTTTGTGAATTTATAATAACTAATATAATTATAAAAATATTAATTATTAAAAGAATATTTTAGATTTTTTATTATTTAAAAGTCATATATTATTATAAGTTTTTAACTAAAATATAAAATCAGACCTGTTTTAAAATCAGTACTTATAATATTACTTATAATATTACTACTTTTAATATTATATTAAAGTTAAGTAATATTAAAGCTGTCACCTATTAATCTCTGATTGGTCCCCTAGTAAAAGTCCTTTTCTTATTTTTACTAGCAATTTTCCACTTATAATACATTTTCCGCTTGCTATTACTTATCAACACCATTCATTCTACAAATAAATAATTTGTTTTAGCTTATATATACTTATTAATATCAAAAGCTATTGATCAAGATTTAAAAAGATTTAAAATATTCTATTCTTTTAAGTTAATAAAATTAATAATATCCCTAAATTAAGCGTAATATTAAAATCTCATCCACAACTACGGTCACTGGTAATGATTACTTAATAAAACATTATTTTTATTGATTGGTACGTCCTAAAAAAACATTTTATTATTATCAAACATTTAAAAAGATTAAAAAAAGATTATTAAATTAAAAAAAGGGAATATGTACTTTTAAAAAGTTTTTCAAATAATAGTAAATGTTCTTCAACACTTATTTCCGCTTTTCTTAACTTATAATAATTATACCTTAATAACTTATAATATAAGGCTATGGCTTTTAATTATCAAGCATCATAAGGGAAAAGCTTTAAGAAATGTGAAAGTCTTAAATTTGTAAAAAAAGTATAATAAAGCTTCTTTTAAAAGGGAGTTTTAGAGATCTAGTTACATAAGCAGCCTTGATTAGCTGCAGCGCTATTGAGGCTCTGTTGGTGCTACCAGCCGACTAACCCCTATTCTATATGACAATTTTTTATATTAAAATAAAAGCTTTTAACAAATGAAATCCTAATTTAATTAATATTTAGCTTTTTAAGCTTACTTAAGAATTGAGTTATTACTTATAACAAATAGTTTTATATTAACTTGCCTTTTTTAATATAAGATTTTTATTTTAATCTTATATAAAAAAACACAAAGGTTTTTATTTTAGTTTTAGCTTTTTTAAGTTAAAATGGAATTAATGCATAGCTAGTGCTAAAATGCAATAAATATTCATTTTGCTTTATTTTAATAATAGCTTAACTTTACGTGAAATAATAACTTTTATAAGTTTGTTTATGTTTTTTCAAAATGGCGTATTTAATATTTAATAGCTTAAAAACAATGGTTTTGTATTAAATAACCCTTTTTAGTTCACAAACAAATATAAAAGATTAAGAATTAATTATTTGATAAGGCAATTTTAGAAGTGATTTTGAAGGCAATTTTGCGATTATATTAAAATTAACAACTTTGGCTTTTGCGCAATAATACTCATTTTATGCCATTAATTAATCTTATTGATTAGCGTTTTTTTAATGTGGTAAATTAGCGACAGGCTTAATATATATTAAAAAAAGTAATAGGCGCTTTTTAAAATAATGTTTTTTAAACGTGTTTTTTAGTTAATAGAATTTTTTAAAAAAAAATTTACTTAAAATTATAATGTTTTAAGAATTTCTGGCTTATTAATACATTAAAATATTTTGGGTTAATAATTAAAAAAGGAAAATTAATTTGATATTAATTAATGGTTAGCATAAAAAATATAACGTATTTAATGGCATTGCCTTTTTTTATAATTTATGGGGATAATAAACTTAAGTAAAATGAAAAAAGAGATTTTAATGAGATTTTGGAGTTCATAAACTATTAAAGTCTTAATAATACCAAAAATATTTGCTTTACTATTAATATATGCAATTAATTTAATATATAATCCATTTTTTTATATTAATTAAGAATTATTATCCTTTAATAAAAGTATAAAAATTAGTATTTAAATTTTTCCATAAATCAAAGATTTTACTATAATAATAAAAATTCCCATAACCTAAAAGTTTTCCAATAAATTGTTCAAATCCATATTTTTTCTTTTAATTTTTATAATCTTATAGTCTATTTCCTTTGTTTTTTTTAACTTAAAATAATTATTGGCTTAATAATTAATCTTATGATAATAAAAGCAAAAAAATATCAGTGGAAATAACATTTACAGATTATATGGAAATTAAAGTAATTAAAAAAAGAGTAAAGGCTTTTTTTAGTTTAACATCTTGGCGTTAGTTCTTTTTTTTAAAAAAAAAACGTTTTTTATATGATCTTCATAAGTGTTAATGATTTTAAAAGATTAAAGAAAAATAATAATTTAACAGAAAAAGCGTGCTTTAACTTAAATATTACGAAGATTTTTATTTATAATTGTTAAGAACTTATTAAGGCGGGTATAATTATTTTTAAGTTTGTATTACTTAGTAAGAATGTGAAGCTTTAAGGCTAGTGAGATTTTTTTATAAATATTTTTAAATCAATGGGAACATGTAATTTTTTTAGTAAATACATAGTTAATGAATTTAACGCGGAATTTATTATAAGTTATAAAGCCCATAATAAAGTGGTTATATTTTACTTTTACAGCTTATATTTAATTATAATTAAAAGGTTATTAATTTAAAGTTTTAAGAATATTACTAGCTTTATTAAATGTACCTGCGAATTTAAGGTTTATATGTTAAAAAATAATTGTTTTAACTTTTTCGCTTATGTATTTAAAATATGCTTTGATTAAAAGCTGCTAATTTTAAAGTTTTCTAAATATTTTTTAATAAAAAGTTTTATATTCATTTTTTATACATTATGCTTAATATTACCATTATAATTAAAAAACGAAATACAAAGGTACTTGACTTTATTAGCTTTTATAACAAAGGTACTAAAATCCAATTAAAAAAAAGTAATAATCAGGGGATAATTAAAGGTTTGTGGTAAGAGCTTGAGTAATAAAGCGTTATATTATTAACAGCTTTAGCTGTCTCTACATTTTCTTGAATTTTAGGAGCCTTAGGCATCTATAATCACGCGGAAATCTCTACACCAGCTTGATTTTTCCCAGTGGTAAAAAAAATCTGTTAATTTTACTGTCCTCTAATTGGTCATTAATACGTGGACCGAGCTTTGACTGCGTCGTGATTAGAACGTGACTTTTATAATGCTTTATAAGTATAATAATAGAAGTGGTGTTGATTGTACGATATGCAACAAAACTTTAGGAGTACGGGAGTGCGGGAAGTTTAAAAAGCCCCATCTTTAAAGGGGAATTATTTAAATATCGTGTAATATTATGAGCTTTTAACTAAAATATAAAATAAGACCTATTTTAAAATCAGCTTAATTAGCTTATTAAAATGGCCTTTTTAGATTTATAATAATTATTATAATTAGAGAGATATTAATTATTAAAGAAATATTTGTAAAGAAATTTTATTTAAAAGTTGTATATCACTATGAGTTTTTAACTAAAATACAAAATAAGACCTGTTTTAGAATCAGCTTAATTAGTTTATTAAAATGGTCTTTTTAAATTTGTAATAATTAATATAATAATAAAGATATTAATTATTTAAAAAAGATTATATAATTAATTAATCGAAAAATTAAAATTAAACTAATCTTTATCTTATTTTAATATATAAGTTCATAAATAACTATTAATAAAAAATGTAATTAATAAATGTTATTAAAATAAAAAGGGTATATTTAGAAATAATTTTATTATTATTATAACTTAAATATTAAGCTTAATATATAATTAAAAGTAAATATTAAAGATTTACTTCAATGATTTTTTTTTATAAAAAATCGATTTAAAAATTAATAAATATATGTATGATATTACTTATTAAACTTTTAAATAAACTATAAAGTAAACTAATTATTTAATACATTATTAACTAAAGTACTTATTAAGTTATTCAAAAAGTTTAATAATTTAATAATTTAATAATAATTTAATAATTTAATAATTTAATAATTTAATAATTTAATAATTTAATAATAATTTAATAATTTAATAATTTAATAATTTAATAATTTAATAATTTAATAATTTAATAATTTAAAATAATTTAATAATTTAATAATTTAATAATTTAATAATTTAATAATTTAATAATTTAATAATTTAATAATTTAATAATTTAATAATTTAATAATAATTTAATAATTTAATAATTTAATAATTTAATAATTTAATAATTTAATAATTTAATAATTTAATAATTTAATAATTTAATAATTTAATAATTTAATAATTTAATAATTTAATAATTTAATAATTTAATAATTTTAATAATTTAATAATTTAATAATTTAATAATTTAATAATTTAATAATTTTAATAATTTAATAATTTAATAATTTAATAATTTAATAATTTAATAATTTTAATAATTTAATAATTTAATAATTTAATAATTTAATAATTTAATAATTTAATAATTTAATAATAATTTAATAATTTAATAATTTAATAATTTAATAATTTAATAATTTAATAATTTAATAATTTAATAATTTAATAATTTAATAATTTAATAATTTAATAATTTAATAATTTAATAATTTAATAATTTAATAATTTAATAATTTAATAATTTAATAATTTAATAATTTAATAATTTAATAATAATTTTAAAAATAAGCTTTTCTTTAAGTTAATATAATTATAATTAATATAAAGGCCTCGCAAAGCCCCCGGAAGGCCCCCCGGAGGGCCTGCGGAGTATTAAAAATTAAAAAATACTTATTATTATACTTATTATTATAATTATAATATTAATTATAATATTACTTTTCATAAGATTATCTTAGAGTTAAGTAACATTAAAGCTGTCACCTATTAATCTCTGATTAGTCCCCTAGTATTAGTATTAGCTGATTTTACATGTTTATTTTGGGAAACTTTATTAAAAACAAGTGCAAAAATAATAACTATTTAAATTATTTTTTTACATATATGCCTTTTAAGCATTAGTAAAATTAGTGTTTACTATTAAAACAAGTTTTAAAAATATATTATAAAAAGTATTAATTTTAAAAATTAAAAGAGGTTAATATTAATACTTAAAAACGGTTTTTTTAAACTTAATTAAATGTTAAAGTAAATTATCTTTTGAAAGTAATATGTTTTTAAGCAAAAATGTGTTAATGATAATAATAAAATAAAATCATATAAAGATTAAGGTTTTACGTATATTTTATTAAAAAAGTATATATAAGTATTTATTTGTTTTTATTTTTTATGTGGCAAATGTGTTAACAAGTGGAAAAGGTATTAATTTAAAAAAACAAGATCGGCGGGGGTTTTTAACTTTCCTTAAGGCAATTACTTTTGGAAATAAAATAAGAGGCACCTACTTACATAAGCAAATAAAAATAATATTACAATTATACAAAATAATAATGATTTTTTTAAGATAAGATATAATGCTCTATAACAAAATGAAAATAGATTTTTTTATATTATAACTAACCTCAAAATAATATAAAAAACATCACCACTTTAAAAAAAAATACTAAAAAGGAAACTTTTTTTATATTTAGACTTAAAGCTATGTTTAATATTAAAAAAAAGATAAAAAAAAATAACAAAGTACATTTTATATAATAAGCTAAGGTCTTATATTTTTTTTTAAAAGTGATTAATTTATTTGACGACTGTCCTTTACTTAAGGCTATAGGTTATATTGCTTTCTCTTTTATGCCCTAATAACCTGTTTTCCAAAGTGGCCCACAACATGGCCGGCAAAATGGCCTATGGGGTGAACCATAACAAAAAACACAATTTCAGTATTCCCCCTTTAAATAAAAAATTTAAATCTTAAAATTCATGTTATCACAAATCTTATTTAATTAAATAAAATAACAAAAGTCTTGGAACTATTATAACAAAAAGCCAAAAATAATAAAAACGGCAAATATACTCTTTAAAAAGTCCTTTTATATAACAACTGCCTTTTAATCCTAAACTTCTAAAACATCCGCATTAAACTAATTTATAAAGCATATAATCAAATTTTAATAACCCATTCAAAAAAAAACCAAAATATATTAATTATTAAAAGTTAAATACTTTTGGCTAATAATATTAAAAGACATTGCATAATTTATTAATAATTACCATAAATGCATTTACAGAAATTACAAATAAAACAAACCCCCTAATTATCTTCACCCTTTCTTAATTCTAAACCAGCCTTGGCAACATTTAATAATAAACTTCAAAAGCCAACCAAAAAATAAACATAATTATAACTTAATATTAATAATTATAAATCGAATAATCAAAACATTTACATTAATTTTTTACTATTTAATTTACGTAGTAAAATGTTTTACCATATTATTTATAATAAATTACTATAAATTTAATAGCCCCCTTAAAACAATTATTTTAAACTAAAAACCATAATTCATTTCTTTTTTTAAATTCTTTTTATAAAATCCTTCAAATTGAAATCAAGCTTTTTATAGCCTATTACACATAAACAAACAAATAAACAAAAATCATAAATTAATATTTAAATCAATAATTATATCCTTTTATTAATCATTATTAAAATAATTAATCAAAACTTTTCCTTATAATAAATTATATTTAACTTATTTTTTAATATAAATCCATTAATATAAGCCCATAAAAGCTTAAATACAATTACGCACTATGCACATTTTTCAATTAATAATAACTTTCTTTAAACACGTCATTTATAATTATGCAAAAGCCAAATATTAAAAATATTAGAACTATAGCGTAAAAAGCACACAACACATAGCTTAAAGCTAAAGAACTTTTATAAAAAGCTTAAAACAAGAAACAATAAAATATTAATAAACATTAAAAAAGAATGAGAACATTTATAATAAAATATAAAAAATTATAAAAGATTAATTAATATCCCAATTAAAAAAAAGGTTTTCAATCAATAAAATAGTTCTTTTAAAATTATCAAAAAAATTGAATTTATATAAAAACTAAACTTATTATTAAAAATAAAAATTTACTTAATCTTTTTCACAAATAAGTTATATAAAGCTCATAAAAACCCTTTACTAAAATACATCCAACAATTACACAAAACACCTATAATTAAAAACAATATAAAATATAAAATATAAAATATCTTAAATTATAAATAAAAAAGAAATAAAAACTTATAATATAAAATTTCTTAGTTAAATTATAACCCGAACCCAAAATTCTATTTTACTAAAAACCTCAAATACTATCCACATAAAATTCATAACTTCCACTTACAACATAAAACAACACTAAATCCCCCACAACAATTACAACAATAAATAAAAGTATGAAAAAATAAAATAAACAATTACAACAAGTTTAACAATAATCGAGTCATAATACCAAAAAACCGGAAGGTTTTTTTTAATTACCACAAAACCTAAAAACAGGTCTTCTCTAAAAGAAAAGGGGGATAATATAATAATTCATACATCATTAATTTAATAACTCACTAACTAATAAATCATACTAAAAATAAGTCATACACTTATAACTCATTAATAATTTATACACCAATAACTCACTAATAAATCAAACCAATAAATCATATCAAAATAAATCATACATTAAAAATAAGTGCTAACTCAAGGCTTGGCACATATATATAATTTTCCTTTCTTCTTAACCTTTTTTCCATCCCCGTCTATTATTTTTCATATATAACATAGCAATATAATAATATTCTCGCCATTACAATATATTTTATGTTCTTTTAAAAAATTAAAATAAATTAAAATATTGTTTAAGTATATTAAGTAAAAGTTAGCCAAATGTTTTACATTAACAAAGAATATCAGCGCTAAAAGATTAACTAATCGGCTAAATCGGCTATTTTAGCGGTTTAGCGCTTTTGGCGCAAAAGGCCGCTTTTAGGTAAGTAGGTCTTTTTTGAAAAGAAGTGATATTGGTGCGAATGATGATTGTATTAAGGGGGGATTTCTAGGTCTATTTAACTACTCTTAGTGCCAAGCTCTCCTCGGCTCTCGTCGCTTTAATTGCCTATTTGGGCTTAATGCCAAGCCTTTGCTTTAATAGCCAAGCCTCTGCTTTAATAACTCCAAAACCTTAGTTAATAGCTTTAAAACCGGCACTTGTTTGATTTCCTCGCTTAGTTGATTATCAAACTCAAGTTGATATTAGGTCCTAGTTATCGCTTTGATTGCCTATTTGGGTTTAGTGCCAAGGTCTCACATCGATCCAAGAGTTACAGGATCTCTTGGAGCCTCTTGGAGCCTCTAGGGGACCTTAGCTCTTAAGGGGTCTTAGGTCCTTAGGTATAAGCGAGTATAAGTGAGTATAAGTGAGTCTATAGTATAAGCGAGTCTACATTCTTATATTTTTTTTAGCTGCCTTTTAGTAAATTAGGCTAAAGCTTAATAATCTTTGTGCTAATTGGAGTAGATTATTAATTTATCCATTTTAAAGCTAAAACTTGACTGTACCTTGGCATACACGGCTAATAAACTAAGTTCGCTAAGCTTATTATGTTATAAATATTCACGCTAATAAAAATTTAATAAGCGTATTAGCTTTTTAAGCAAAATTTAGTTTAAGTAGGTCAATTATGTGTGTATATTCCCACAATATATCCATTAAATACCTTAAATACTTAAAGCCTTAAAAATATATATATATATATATTTTTTATTATTATTAGAATAAATGTTATAAATAAAATTTGGCGCTTTTGGCGTAAATTTTTTTTTGGATATATGGCCTTTATTTTTAATTTTTTTAATATGCAACTTTTTAGCTAAAAGCCGCCGCCGGCGGCCATTAGCCATTAAACTTTTTTGCAGATGTATGAAAATATTATTAATAAAACGTTAAAAAGTAGCCGGGCTATTTATAAAGCCAAAAAACACTTTATACTTATATAATCAGTACTTTATATAAAATATCGTAAAGTCCTCTAAGTTAATAATTATATAAATTCTATAAAAAACCTATTAAATATCAATTTTTATAAAAAATCTCAATTTTAAAGATATAAGCCATTATTTTATTAATTAACAGGATTAAATAAAGGTTTTTCTTAATTAATTCATTAAGTTTCCGGTGATTTATACAAAGTCATAATCCATTATTTACTTTTTTAATAAAAAAGATTAAAGCCACAAAAAGAACATTAAAGGGAGCAATAAATCCTTTATGAAAGTTCTTTATAATATATTACTTTGTCTTAAATAATTATTTATTCGTAAATTAATAAAAAGGCTTAAAAAGAGGTTATTCTTAATTATAAGCTTAATTTTAAAATCCACATTAAGACGTGAAATATAAAGCTTATCTAAAGCTTTATCAAAAAACAATCCCTTAAATTCTTTATATTAAGATAAAAGCTTTTAATAAATTAAATCTTAATTAAACTAATACTTGGCTTTTCACGTTTATTTAAGAATTAATTCGTTATTTACAATGAATAATTCTATATTGATTTACTCTTCTTAATATAAGATTTTTAATTTAATTTTATAAAAAAGAAAACACAAAGGTTTCCGTTTTAGTCTTGACTTTTTTAAGTTAAAAATAAAGTTAATATATAATTAGTGCTAAAATATAATAAATATTCACTTTACTTGGTTTTAATAATAGCTTGGCTTTATATGGGATAATAACTTTTATAAGTTTGTTTATGCCTTTTAAGAATAACGTGTTTAATATTTAATGACTTAAAAGTAATGCTTTTATATTAAATAATCCCCTTTTTAATTTATAAATAAATTTAAAAAGTCAAAAATCAATAATTTAATAAGGCCATTTTAAAGACCATTTTAAAAGCGATTTTAAAGGCGATTTTATAATTATGTCAAAATTAACGACTTTAGTTCTTACACAATAGTACTCGTTTTATGTTATTAATTAGTCTTATTAACTAACGTTTTCTTAATATAACGAATTAATAATAAGTTTAATATGTGTCAAAGAAAATAATAAGTGCTTTTTAAAACAAAACTTTTTAAGTATATCCTTTAACCACAAAAGTTTATTCTTTCTTTTAAAATAATCTTATTTAAAATCATAATATTCTAAGAATTTCCGGCTTATTAATACTTTAGAGCTTTTTAAGTTAATAACTAAAAAAGGGAAATTAATTTAACATCAATTAATAATTAATGTAAAAAGTATAATATATTTAATATGTGATACGAAAAGTGGAGTAGGCCTTTGAATATGTGAGAGATCTCTACAATTACTAAAAGTGAGAAGTGTGTGAATGTGTTTAATAAATTGAATTAAACATTACCCTTTTTAAGATAAGACTATGAATTAGAGATATATACATGGAATACTTACGTAAGCATATACTAAACCTAATCAGATATGCTGACATAATGATGGCGCTAGTTACGCGACATAACAACATTACCCTCTTTTCTATTATAACTTATAAGGACAATAAGCTTAAGTAAAATGAAAAAGGATATTTTAAAGAGTTTTTAAAGTTAATAAACTATTAAAGTCTTAATAATACTAAAAATATTTAGTCCGCCATTAATATATATGGTTGATTTAATTTATAATCTTTTTTTTTTAATATTAACTAAAAATTGTCGTCTTTTAATAAAAGCACGAAAATTAATATTCAAATCTTTTCATAAATTAAGGCTTTTATTATAATAAAAGACTTTCCTATAACTTAAGAGTTTTTTAATAAATCGTCTAAATTCATGTTTTTATCTTTAATCTTTATAATCTTATAACCTATTTCCTTTGTCTTTTTTAACTTAAAACAATTGTCGGCCTAATGATTAGTCTTATGGTAATAAAAGTAAGAGGTATTAGTAAGAATGACATTTATGGGTAGTGCAAAAGTTACGGTAATTAAAAGAAAGGGAGCGGAGGCTCTTTTTAATTTAACATTTTTGTTAGTTTAATAGTCACGTTTTTAGTCATGTGCTCGCTTATCGAGCATTTAAGGGGGGGCTTCGTACAAAGCTCCTCTTTCTTTTACACACATAAACCACTGAAGGATTTTACCCCTATTATGTGTTTATTTGAGAGTTATGAGCTCTAGAATACGTGGTACCACCCGAGTATAACGACAATTTTAGCGCCAATGTTCTTTTTTGAAAATGTCTTTTATTTAACCTTTATAAATGTTAATATTTTTAAAAGATTAAAAAAAGTAATAATCTAATAAAAGAAGCGTTCTTCTACAATAATATTCCTAAATTTCTTATTTATAATAATTAAGAATTCGTTAAAATAAGTATAATTGTTATTTATCTTATATTTTTTAATATAAAAGTCGCGTTTAAAAAAAGGAGACTTTTTTATATACATCTTTAAACTAATAGGAACATGTAATCTTACCAATAATAACATAATTAATAAACTTAATACGGAATTCATTATATGTCATAAATCCTTTAATAAAGTGGTTATATTTTACCTTCACAATTTATATTTAATTATAATCAAAAAATCATTAATTTAAAGTTTTAAAAACGTTAACTATACCATTAAAATACTTACGAATTTAAGGTCTATATATTAAAAAATAATTGTTTTAGCTTTATTACTCATATAATAAAAATAAACTTTAACTTAAGACTAATTAGTCTTAAAGTTTTTAAAGTACTTTTAAATAAATAGCTTTATTTTTATTTTTTAAACATCGTATTTAATTTTACCGTTATAATTTAAAAAAAGGGAAGGTATTTAACTTTATGAGCTTTTATAATAAAAATGTTCAAGTTAAATTAAAGAAAGTAATAGTCAAAAGATAATTAAAGGTCTACAGTAAGAACTCAAGTAATAAAGCGTCGTGTTATATCAATATCGGCTGATTTTACACGTTTATCTTAAAAAGCTCTATTAAAAATAAATATAAAAATAACAATTGTTTAAAACATTTTTTACATATATGCCTTTTAAACATTAATAAGATTAATGTTTACTATTAAGGCAGGTTTTAAAGATATATCATAAAAGGTATTAATTTCAAAAGCTAAAACCGGTTCTTTTTTAAACTCAATTAAAGGTTGAAGTAAATCGTCTTTTAAAAACGGTACATCTTTAAGTAAAGGGGTATTAAATATAATAATAAAACCGAGTCCTATAAAGAGTAAGGTCTTGTGCATGCTTTATTAAAAAAAACATATATAAATGTTCGTTTATTTTTATATTATATAATAAACGTGCCAACGAATAGTTAAAGTATTAATCTAAAAAAAAAGAGATTAACAAGGGTTTACAGCTTTCCCTAAGGCAATTACTCTTAAAAATAAAATAAAAGGCACTTACTTACACAAGCAAATAAAAGTAACACTACAATTGTATAAAACAATAGTACTCTTTTCTAAGGTAAAATATAATGCTTTATAATAAAATAAAAGTTAATCTTTTCTTATATTATAACTAACCTTAAAATAATATAAAAAACAACACCACTTTAAAATAAGACATTAAAAAAAGCTTAAGGCTATGTTTAATATAAAAAGAAAAGATAAAAAGTAAAAAATATATAATTTATATAATAAATTAAGGCCTTATATATTTTTCTTAAAGGTGATTAACTTATTCAGCGCTTATTCCTTGCTTAAGGCTATAAGTCATATCGCTTTCCCTTTTGTCGCCTAATAACTTATCCTCCAAAGTGGCCTATAATGTAGCCGGCAAAGTGGCCTATGTAATGAACCGTAACACTTATTTTATTATAAATTATAATTATTTTAAAATTAATTAAATTGGCGGTTTTAATGTTTAACATAACATTAATGGCATTATAAAATTTAATATTAGGGCAGATTTTAGATTTTAATTGGTGTATTATATGTTGCAATAAGAGGGGTATTTTTAGGCTAAAACATGCTGTGTTTTGCATTATTAAAAAATATGTGATGTTTAACTAATTATGCTTTTTTAACAGTCATTTTATAATAAGTTAATTTGATAATAAAGAAAAATATAAAAGATTGCAAATGCTTATTTATTATTAAGTTTAATTTAGTATAATAAGTAATTTTCCTATTATTGGCATTATTAAAGCTTTAATAACAATAGCGTTTAACAAAAAATAAATTAAAAGTTTTTAAAAAAAAATTTAAAAAATGCAATTAATAAAATAATTATTATTTACTTTAAAATCAAAAAGTGCAAGTGATATATATAAGAATTCATTTTTAATAAAAATTATTTAAATAATAAAAGCTTTATTATTAAAACGCTTTATAAAATTAAGGTATTGCATGTTTTATAGCATATTTAAGAAAAGGTTTTTTTAAGCATAGCCTTTTGCTAAAAAAAAAAAAGAGTTTTTTATTATTAGCATTGGTATATTTATTATTATTATTGTTATTATTATTATTTGTTTATTATTAAAAACATTGCTAGCATTAATTTTATTAATTTAATATAGAGTTAAAGGTTTTTGATTTAGCTGGGACGAGTAATATTAAGTGATTGGGGCTGGAAAGGGAGCGTAAGGTATATTGGCATACGTAGAATTAAAAAGCGATTTAAAATTATTATAAAAATTAGGATTTAAGTAATTCATTATATTTATAAGAATTTAGCTTTAAAATTATATAATTATTATTATTATTATTATTATTATATATTTTTTACAGGTTATTTATATTTTGGCGTAATAACAATATTATTTTAGCAATTAAAAATTTAGTGATTTAATAAATAATTCATTTGATAACCTGTTTTTAATTTTTAGCTTATATAATTGTAATATACTTTTTAAGATTTTTGATTTTTTATACTTTTAATAAAATTGCTTACGCAGGCGGTAAATTATTTTATTTTATAAATTCATTTTAAGAATAAAGTTATTATTTATGCTATTTTTACGGGCAAAAATACGAAATTAATAGTATGTTGTACAGAATAGGGGTTTGTTGGCTGGTAGCACCAATAGAGCCTCAATGGTGCTGCAGCCAATCAAAACTGCTTATGTAACTAAATCTTTGGAGCTCCCTCTTAAGGAAAGCTTTACTATATTCCTTTATAATTTAAAATTTTCATATTTCCTAAAGCTCCTCCCTTATGATGCTTAATAATTAAGAGCCACAGCCTCATTTTATGAGTTATTAAGGTATAATTATTATAAATCAAGAAAAGCAAGGATAAGTGTTAAAAAATATTCACTATTATTTGGAAAACTTTTTAAAAGCATATATTCCCCCCTTTTTTAATTTAATAATATTTTTTTAAACTTTTTAAATATTTAATAATAACAAAATGTTTTTTCAAAACGTATCAATTAATAAGAATAATGCTTTATTAAGCAATTATTGCTAATGGCCGCAATGGTAAACAAGATTTTAATATTATGCCCAATTTAGGGGCATTATTAATTTTGTTGACCCAAATGGATATAATGCTTCAAATTTCCTTAAATCTTGATTAATAGCTTTTAATATTAATAAATATATATAAATTAAAATAAATTATTAATTTGCAGAATGGATGGCGTTGATAAGCAATAGCAAGCGAAAGATATATTATAAATGGGAAATTATTAATAAAAATGAGAAAAGGACTTTTATGAAGCCTTTATAAGCTATCAAATCATAAAAGGCGACCTTTAATAATATTAAGGAAATTTGAGAAGCTTGCATAAGAAAATTCCAAAATAACCTTGCTTAATAAATGCTCCTTAGCATAAGGTATTAACACTTGTTTAATTGGGTTAATAGTACTATTAATATATTAATTTTAATGAACGCCATTAATGATAATAAGTTAAAGAACCTTATTGGATTTTAAGCATTGATTAGGTTAATTAAGCAAGAGCTTGCTCTTTTGAATGCCTTTATATTATTATTTATTATTTTAAATTATTGAAAAGCTTTAATAAATGCTTTTAAAAAAAAGGAAAAATGAAAGCTTGCATTTGGCATAAAAAATAGCAAAAAAAGTATTATTTGACCAAAGCACATAATATTCCAAAAGTTTAAGGCATTTTAAGCATTTAAAATTTCCTTTTTGCAGCTTTAGTTTATGCTAAAATATAGGCCGCTTAAGCTTTAGCTAATGTTATTAAAAACAATGTTTTGGAAAGGGAATATTATATAATGCTTAAAAAATATGATTTAGCTTTTGGAGCTAATTTGAAAAAGCATTTTAAAAATGATTTAAGGGGTGAAAAAATAGCAAATAGGTTATACGCTTTTTTTGAGAAGCGTTCAAAAACTCCTAATAGCTTTAAAACTATTTCCAATGCCAAAAGCTTAAGCATTTATAGCAAATAAGGCTTATTTAATTAATTTTATTTTAAATAATTGAGGAAAAGCGATTGCCCTTGCAATTTCAAAAATAGCCATTTTCAGGCACCCATTAAATGCTGGAAATTATGGTATGCTTATAATGGCGGCTATGCAAATAAACTAAGGAATTGCCTTAATAATAATAAGGTCAAAGAAATTTGCAAAAGATTTAAAAAAGCGAAATACGCTAAGCTATAAAGGGAAATCATTAAGAAGGGTTGGAAGATTTTCCCCATTAGTTGAATTATTGAAAGCGTTGCTTTAAATAAAAAGAAAAAAAAAAGCTATTATTATTAATAAACAAAAGCAAATACTTTGGAAATGTTAATGCTATTATTATTAATTTAAAGCTGTTTAATATTGATAAAGCAATGGGAATATATGCCGCAGATTTTATTAGCAATTTATATGCATTTTTAAATAGCATATTTATAAATAATTGCAATGCTTAGCATTTTGTTAATAATAATAAAAAGCTTATTTTAAGCACTTTTATAAAATCTAGGAATGACGATTATGTGAAGGCAGGTATATAATGCCTTTTAATTATTGGTTGGGGCCAGCAACTTTTTAAGAATATGCTAAAAAGCAAAAACGGTTTAAATATATAAGATCTAATTTTAAGCAATATTGCAATTATGGTTGATTTTAATATTAATATTATTTTTAAGGCGCTTTTGTTGAACATTAGGATTTAGTATTTAAAAAAAGATATCATATTAAAATACAAGGAAGTTTGAAATAACATAATGCTTTAAAAGCTAAAGCGAAAATATAATCTTATTTTTTTAAAATATAAGTTTTTTAATTATTTTTGTTGCTCTTATAATTCAATAATAATAAAGCGCCTTTTAGCTATAATATATTCAATTTTTTGTTATAGCTTAAAATAAGGTTTTTAATTAAATAAAAAGCTATTGCAAGCTTGCTATGCAATGCTAAAAATATGGCATTTAAAAATAGGCCATTTTAAAAAAGAAGCACTTTAAGCATTGCTTTATATAAGAAAGGGGATAGAATTTAATAGTGTTTTTAAAATCAAATGCAAAAATTGTATTATAATATATGTTGGAAATGTTATTTTAAAAAGGGAGTTTAAGAATAAGGCGGTTAGACCATTTTTAAAAATCTTTTAAAACCTATTTAATTTTTCCTTAAGCTATAATAAAACGCAATAATTATTAATAATTAAAAATAAGTATAATGGGAAGCTATTTAATTAAATTTTGATAAGCAAATTGCTAAATTATATTATGCTAATATTATAAAATTTTGAGCATTAGATAAGATGTTAATATGGATTATTTATTTATGTTATTAGGCATAATAATAATATTTTTATTATTGCAATTTTTAAAATAATATGCTACTAAAATTAGATAATAAGGGAAGGGATTAAAGTAAAGAATTTTTTAGCATATATTAAAAAATTAATTGGCGATTTAAAGCGCGCAGGATAAAAAATTATTATTAAATTTATTAAAATGCGCATTTAAGCGAAATTCCCAAAGAAATTGTATTTAAAGGTATATAATGCGGCGATTTATTTATATAATAAAGCATTACTTATATAACAAAAAATAAAAAGCCCAAATTAAATGCTTTAGGAATAGTTTTGGGGCTATTTTTAATAATATGATTTATTAATTATAAAAAGGCTATTAATTAACCTAAAATCAAATTAAAGCGGGGAATATGCGTATAAGGCATGTGCTTATTTAGTAAAAAAATGATAAAAAAGCTGAAAAAGACAAAAAAGGTTTTAAAATTGATTTTAGGGGATATTTAAATTATTTAATTAATTATATTGCTTTTAATATATATAAAATCTAAGTGCCTTAATTATGTTATGTTATTATAATGCGCAATATTTGTTTTAATGAAATAAAGTTTTATTTTCCAAAAAAAGAGAAATTGATTGGCCAAATCGCTTTTGTTTTAAAAAAGCTTATTATTATAATAAAGGAAAACGATGTTTTCTTAAACATAAGGCTTAATATAAGCAATATTATAAAGAATATTGCGAAGGAATAAATGGCTAAGCTAAATGCCATTATTAAAGTGCATGCTAAAAAGCTAATGGAAATAGAAATTATTGTATTAAAGGTGCTTCCCTTATTTATAAAAATGCTCCCCTCGGTAATCAAATCACCTGCAATAATATTAATAAACCTTAATCCTTTTAAATTATTAATAAGCTTAAAAATAATGGAAAGTAAAATGGGAATGGTTTTTTATAAAAGCTGGGAGGTATAAAGCAATAAAATAATTCCTTATAAAAGCTAAGAAAGGAAAAGCAATAATATAATTTTTTATAAAAATCAAAATTTGGGGATGAATAAAATGGTTTTTTATAAAAATAGCATTAAGAATAATAATAAAATTTTGATTTTTTATAAAAGGTTGAGTTTAGGCGCTTCAAAATTTGCTAAAAATCAAATAATCAAAAATTAGCTTAGGAGAAATGCTTTATGTAATGAAAGTATAAATTTAGGTATTAAAAAGGCGCGCCAAATATACTTTTAAATTATAATATTAAATTAAAGGCCATAAAATTTTAAGCAGCAGGTCCCTAAATTATTGGAAGCTTTGCTTATAATAATTGGGATAAATAATAATTTTCAAATATTGGCTAGAGCAAGCTAATAATAGCAATAAAAATAAAAACATAATCAAATTTATGCAGCATAAGAAGTATGAAAGAAGCATAATAGATTTGCAATTTGAGGCTATTATTTTATGATAATGGCTTTATAATAAAATAGCCACTTGCGTATAATAAAATTTGCTAGCATATTTTATGAAGCTATTCCAATGCAAGCAAATGGCAAAAATATAATTATATTGCATGCGATAATAGCAATAGCTATTTTAAGTGTTAAAATGGAAGTAGACCTTATAATTGCTTTTAATTTATATAACCCATATTAAGGGAAGCTTTTAAAGGCTCCAAAGAATTGGAATGAGTTAGATAGCCATGCTTAAGGCGAACATTTTAGGAAAAATGCTAAGAGGGAGATTGCTAATTTAAAAGCTTGATATTATTAAAAAGTGATTTTTAGGGAAGATGCTATTATATAGCCTATTTCATTAAAATGGGTTTTTATATATAAAATCAATTTAGCAGGCGAATTAATTTGCTACCGCTTTTGCATTATAATGCGAGGGGATATATAAAATGATTTAATAATCTTTTTAATATATATTGCAATATTTGCAGCATGCTTTTTTAAAGTGGTAATGGCGCTTATAGCATAATTTAATTTAAAAGTAAAGCAATTTAATATAATTAATGCATTTGTTAATATTAAATGTGATAAGAGGAGCGCTTTAGTATTATATTATTTTTTAAATAATTGGAAAAGACCTGGAATGATAGTGGAAATTAATTAAGCATTGTATGGCCTAAGAGATTCCCTTGCGCTTTGGTATGGCAATTTTGCTATAATATTAAGTAAATTGAATTTTAATCCTTTAGCAAAGGAGCTATGTATTTTCATAAATTTTAATAGGATAATTTTTGTGGCGTTTTATATTAATAATATTCAAATTTTATATTATGCTTTAAATGATAATAAAGGACAAGAAATTATTAAAGGATTGCATTTAGCTTACGAATTTATTATATTAGGAGATATGAAATAGTTTTTGGGGGTGCGTGTAATTAAAGATTGATCCGCAAAAACGGTGTTTTTGATGCATAATATTTATATAAAAAAAGTGGCTTGGAAATTTAATATGGTGGATAAGAAGTGCTTAAGCATGCCTTTGCCAAATTACGATTTAATTAAAAAAATTGGAATTGCTATATTAAAGCAGGTTAAAAAGTATTAAAAGAAGGTTAGGTTAATTTTGTATATAGCTATTATGCTAAGGCCAAATGTTGCATTTGCAGCTTTTTAATTATTATACTTTTTAATAAACCTAAGCGCTTAGCATGCAAAAGCAATTAAATAAATTATTAAATACTTGTTTGGATCACGTTTTTTAGCAATAGTTTATTAATGCAAAAATTGGGACATATATTTATTAATAGCTTTAAACGCCTTATTTGCAAATAATAAAAAGTTAAGACGCTTCTCCTAAGGTTTTATTATAATATTATTTAAAGGTGCAATTGTTTGAAAAGCCTTAAGGCAAAATATTATAATTATTTTAATAATGGAAGCGGAGTTATTAAAGATAATAAGGATAATAAAAAAGGTAATGGCGCTTTAGCGCTTTTTTAAAAAATTAATACTTGATGTGAAAGCTTTATAAAACATATTTTGTAATAATAAATAAATAATTTGGCTAATAATTAAAAAGAATTAACGCATTTTAATAAAGCTGAAATATGTTGATATATAAAACATATGGTTATAACAAAAGCATAAAAGGGGGAGCTTTTAGGTGATATATTTCCTTATTAATAATATGCTAGCAAATGGCTTAATAAAAAACCTGCTTTAATAAAAGTTTGAGGTATTTGTAGCTTTTCTAAACTTTTAAAATGCTTGAGCTATTATTAAAAAGCTTATTTAAGTTAATGCTAAGGCATATTTATATTTATATTTAATATATTTTATATGTTAATTTAAATTAATATTGCAAAAACATAATAAGTATAAAGAAGAGTTATGTGAATTTCAAAAACCCGATTTTAAGCTGCTATTTTAAGATTGCAAAGCCGCTTTAATATACTTGCAGTATTATAATAATATAAGGGAAATATTCTTAAGCTGCGATTTTGAGGTTGCAAAACCGCTTTATTATTAGGGTAATATTCTTAAGCTGCGATTTACGGGTTGCAAAGCCACTTTTACTTATAAAAATGAAAGCAAAAGGTTTATTAACCACCAAGCGGCGTTAGCTAAAACATTAACCTTTGCTAAAGCAAAAGCGCAAGCGGCAATATGCGTTGCAATAGCGGCAATTAAAGGTTTATTAATATTAATAGCAGCAGTTATATTATTATTATCACTTATTTTAGCGCTAAAAATAGGGCGGGGGGGCATGGCGGTTTTTTGGCAAAAAAAGGCTGTAATATGTTAGATGTTGTTTTAAATTAATAAGAATAATATTTACGAAGCAATAAACCAAAAGCAAAGTCATTCTTTTTCTTATTTTTATTTTTAGCTTCTTTAATTTCCTTCTTTTTTAAAGCAGCTTTAATAGCAGCTTAATAGGTGGTAAGGGCCTATGGCCGGTTAGCAGGAGCTTTATATATTGCTTTTATATAATATTTAATATTATATAAAATGATATATATATGCGGGAGCTTTTTGGCACCAATTTTGCTATTAAGTAAGCAGCAAAAAAAGCGGCAGCAGCTTGGGGCGCGGCAGCATAGCCAATTTTATTATTTTTATAATAATAAAAATATTGCATTAATAATGCTTTATTGCAATAAAAATCGCTTAGCGCGCTATGCATGCTATTGCAAATGCAATGGAAGCATGGCATAGCATAAGCTTTCCTAGCTATGGCGCAATGCCAAAGGGTTAATAAAAGCGGGAAAGATAAGCAAAAAAAAGGGGTGGCAGCTTAAGAAGCGCTGGCCAATTATATTATGCATATTAGCATATTGATTTTAGATTTTTAAATGTTTAAAACCTATTTTTTTTAATGCCTTAAGGGCAGCGGTAGGGGCGCGTTTTTTAATATAAGCCATTTTTAATAATATGATTGCTGAGGAACGCAAATTTTTGGCATAAAAGCTTTAATATAATTTTATTTGCTTAATTTTATTGCCTTAGCAATAACATTTTTATTATAATTAATTATATTAGCATTATTTTTAATTATATGGCAATTTGCATTTACGCCATTATATTATACAAATTATATTTAAGCATTTTTATAGCTTTTATAATTGCTTTTAGCTAAGGGGATATGTTGTATAAAATAGGGGTTTATTAGCTAATAGCACTAATAAAGCCTTAATGATGCTGCAGCTAATCAAAACTGCTTATGTAATTAAATCTTTGGAGCTCCCTTTTAAGGGGAGCTCTACTACACTCCTTTATAATTCAAGACTTTCACACTTCCTAAAGCTCCTCCCCTACGGTGCTCGACATAATAAAATTCCTAAAAGGTTTTGCTTACTTTTATTTGTAAAATAATATATTTATTATGCGCTATTTATTACTTATAAAAACTGATAAAAAAGATTAATTAAATAATCAAATTTAAGGCATTAATAAGATTATCGTTTTTATTAAGTTTTATAAAAAGAAAGAAAGTTTTAAGAATATGTGTACTATTTTTTAGTTTAATTAAAAAATTTAATCCTTTTTATGGCTATTATTAATAAAATAGGCTTAATACTTGTTAAGAGTGTTTTTGATTTAAATTTCTTAAAATTAAGGGCTGTACTTAATGCCGTTTAAGAGTTTATTATAAAAACCTAAAAATTTCTTAATATAATTAGCAAAGGATATTAAAGACATACTATTTAAAAAAGCGGTAAGGATTATAATAGCGATAAGGGTTCTTATTACCATTATTTCTATTATTATTATTATTAGGGGAGCCGCCATTATTAGGGGCAATAGGGGCTTTGTTTTTGTTTTGTTTTATAAGAAAGAAGCAAATAAAATCATTTTTAATGAATAAATACAAAAAGCTATTTATATTAAAGCTAATAAACTTAATGTCGTACACAATATGACACCTCCAAAAGTGAATCCACTCCTGAAAGTGCGTATTATGGCATATATGTACCTTATGTCATATGACCATCACGTGACCCCAATTCTGTACGACACTTAATTAAGCAAAAAATCGTAAAAATGAGAAAAGCAAGCTAAGCTTACATAATTTCCATTTTGCCAACTTACGCAATAAACTATGCTTGCAATTTTTTTTATAACTTAATAGCATTGGAATTTCTTATATTGTTAAATATGTATTAGCTATTTTTAATAATATTAGTATTATAAGATTTAGCATTAGCAAAAGGAATAAAAAAAGAAGGTTATATTGGCGTTATTAATAAGGAAGTGCTTTATAAAAATAATTTTTAGCTTAAATTTACGTATTAAAAATAAATTATTAATATAAAAAGGCTTTTTAAAATATTAAGTATTTATAAAAAAAGAAATGAAAAAAGACGGCTTAGGCGCTTTTATTAAAATTGATTTATTTGATGCCATTTATTAAGCTATGCTTAATATAGGCTTTTCTTATAAAAAACTCGTTTTATAATAAAAGTTCACAAAAGTATTTAAATAAAAAGATGTTTATTATTTTTTTAAATAAATTAAAAAAAGTTGTAAATAATATAACACTTGCTTTTAAAAAAAACGGCAATCATTATTAAAATGCGGCCTTATTGACAGCTTTAGCTGTCTCTACGTTTTCTTGAATTTTAGGAGCCTCAGGCATTTACTTAGTCACGTGGAAATCTCTACACTAGCTTGATTTTCCCAGTGGTAAAAAAATCTGTTAATTTTACCTTCTTCTGATTAGTCATTAATACGTGGACCGAGCTTTGACTGAGTTGTGATTAGAACGTGACTTATAAGAAAAAGTCTTTAATAAAGGGTAAAAGGAAAAAGGGTGGTATTAATTGTACGATATACAACAAAACTTTAAGAGTGCGGGAGTGCCGGAGTGCCGGAAAAGCCGCGTTTAGTATTAAAAAGTTTAAAAAGCCCCACTTTTAAAGGGGAATTATTTAAAAATCGTGTATTATTATAAGTTTTTAAGTAAAATATAAAATAAGACCTGTTTTAAAATCAGCTTAATTAGCTTATTAAAATGGCTTTTTCAGATTTATGATTACTAATAAGGTTACAAAAATATTAATTATTAAAAAATATTGTTATTATTTAAAAGTTGTGCATTACTATGAGTTTTGAAGTAAAATATAAAATAAGACCTATTTTAATATCAATACTTATAACATTACTTATAATATTACTTATGATATTACTTATGATATTACTACTTTTAATATTACCACTTTTAATAATATTATATTAAAGTTAAGTAATATTAAAGCTGTCACCTATTAATCTCTGATTGGTCCCCTAGTATAATCAAAAGGCGTATATAAAAATAATAAAAGTTTTTTTTAAATTTATAACTAAAAAAAGAAATTATATATAAAAAGGGGGCAAGCCAGCCTAAGCCTCATTTTGCGCAATTAGCGCAAGCTCCATGTTATTTTTTATGCATAAAAAAATATGGCTTTATTTTTAGCATTAAAATAAGAATATTTAAGAGGCATTTTAAGTGGTATTTAATAAATTACAATGTTTATTATTTTTAAAATTCATAAACTCTTGTATCGTACACGCGCTAAAAATGCACGGATTAAATCATTACTTATTAAGCCCGCTTTCGTAGATAAAAAGGTACTCATAATCAAGTATTATTGCCTTGTGGTCTCATTAACCTACAAATGCCGCTTATGATGGATAAATGTAGATCATACAGCACAGCTGACGTTGTGATGGAGGGAAGGTTGGATGAGGTGAGAGTCGTAGCGTGAGAGATGCCGGGGAGCGAAACGCGGGATCTGGCGGGCTTGGAAATATTTTGTCGATCGCTGGAGCTGAGCTTTGATTCCTAAACTGGACAGGACAGGACAGAATACTCAATTGAACTCCACCACGACATATCTACTCTCTGTTGTTGAGAAGAAGAGAAAGAGAAGTCAAGATGAATGCACGACCACTGATCAGAGCTTCGAGGCTCTGCTGCCGCCGTTGCTACGCCACAGGAACGAGCACCACTCCTCCTATGCTCCTCAAGATCAGGCAAGCTCCTATTTCCCCTACCTCTTCCCCTTCCCCTCTCCTGATTCAATGGAACTCTTCAGACCCTTCCCATCCGAGCTTCACCTTCAATCAAGCCATTCGACCTCAGAATATATGTAGCTAACTCCCCTCCCTCCAACAGGAAAGACATGAAAACCGCCATGCAAAACAAAGACAGCAACCGCCTCGCAGTCCTGCGCTCCCTCCTCTCCCAAACCCTCAACGCCTCCAAAACATCCACCCCTATAAACACCGACATGCAAATGCTCTCCCTCCTCCGGAAATCCGCCAACGCGGCGAAAGCTGCAGCGGAAGAGTTCAAGGGCGCGGGAAGGCAGGATTTGGCGGATAAGGAGGATTTGCAGAGGGGGGTTTTGGAGGAGTATGTGGGGAGTGTGGAGGTGCTTGGAGAGGATGAGGTTAGGGGTGTTGTGAGGAGGGTGGTAAGGGAGGTGAAGGAGGGAGGAGGAGAGCTGAAGATTGGGGAGGTTATGAAGAGGGTTTTTGAGGGGGAAGGGGGGCTGGAGGGGAAGGCGGTGGAGAAGGGGGAGGTGGCGAGGATTGTGAGGGAGGTTTTGAAGGAGGGGTAGGTTGGGCGGTTAGGGCTGGGATGAGATGAGTTGGGAGGCATGTATATTATGTATGGTGTGGTGTGTATGATATGTTGCATAGATGGCGGCGTTGTTATGATACCAGACTCCCCTTTCTGTAAAGAGCTTATGATATGGCAAGCAACTCCTTGATGGTCTCAATTGGCATCTTGGGCAGTACTTATGAGTGGAGTGCGGTCACGGTATGTTGCAATCTATAACGGTATGCGCCTTCGATAAAGCATTTCTAGTGGAATTCTTCTTTTTGAAGCATGCATGTCACTTACTAGTTTAGTTTCTCTATAATTTGGATTCTCTTTTGGGGAAAGGAGCGAGTCAGGCTCTGGGTGGTTATCTTCAAGTCGAAAGATGTAATTACTAGTGGCTGTAATTGAAGTCTGTCATAGGTCTGAATCAGACAACGCTTGTCACAAAGGTTCAAGGGCTTGTTGCTTTGCAAAGTATATGCAGCATCCTCTCAGAGACCAGCCTAAACACTAAATCTAGCTTACCTCTCTCAGAAAAGGGGTTGTTGAAGAATACTCAAACACACGCATATCATCATAACACTAATCATAATACTACATTGCAGTTTACTCGTAAAATCCAACCCCGGCATTTCCACCTAAGCAGCAGGCTGCAGGTGCATGTCTCCATGGCATCGGTAACAAGGTTCCACCGGCGCCATGGGATTCATATCTGCCCCCTGTCCATCTCCCCCTTTGTGAAATTTGTGCATGGGTTGGGATGTTGGGATGTGTCTTCCGGCGTCTGTGCCATGTCCTGTTGCGGACAGCTGCGAGGCCTGGGAGAGAAGGAGGGCTGAAAAATAGGACGGGAACTGTATTTGTTGCCGGAGATGTCCCGTCTCAAATATGATTTCTGGGAATGAACGGGTGGTCTGAGACGGGATACTTTCTGTTTATCTTGAACCTTGTTTTGGGACTACAAGGCTGGTAAAGTCTTTCTGTTTGAAACAGAAAGTCATTTCCCTGACAGAAGTGACGGGGACCGGAAAATTAGAGGTGCGGTGAAGCTTCATATATGTATCCCAGGAATAGGGACGGTCAAGGGCTCTCCTCTCTATTAAGCTTCAGCTACCTTGGTTCCTGGGGAACCGGTGTGTTCGGGTCATGCAAGAGATGCTGCAGTGTAACGCTGTTAAAAGCAAAGTGATGCGTTTGCGGCCCGGGCAGGTAGGTATTTCCTGTCTTTCCCCGCATCTCAAGATAAACTTCGTGAAGTGAGGAGGGAAAGGTAAAGTCGAAATTTGAGGACAGAAGTAAGGGATGATAGCAACGACAGCGAGTAAAACATAACTGCGGCCTGCGAAAAGGTAAAGATGAGATGAAAGTAAAAGTAAAAGACCGGCACTTCCGAGTTTTAAGACTTGATGAAACAGTTGAGATATGAACGGACCTCAATTTCTCGTGTGACAGTAGCAGAAAAGGTTACAAAACAGAGCATAAGTTTCGTGTGGAATATTCCAAGTCACGCTCGGCAGTGCGAAAAAAAGCTCCGTACCTGACTCGGATCTTTGCTCAAGATGCGATGTGTTGATAATGGGGATTGTGGAGACGAGGTTTGATAGCGGGCCGGCTCGAGCGTTGGAACCTAGCTGTGTTACAATGCCCTGGTATGCAGGAATTCTTGATGGCTTCTTGTATAACATGACAGTGTTTGAGTCATGATCAAATGTAAAGTATTCTGATTCATCGACAGAATATTGATTGTACAGTAGGGTGCAAAAAGTGTCTGCACCCCCCCCCTAGCAGCCAAGGCACATTTACTTAAAGGGGAACGTGTTTATATGCTGCTTTTAAAAGTAAACAAATCAATTCTTTTAATATTTTGTATACCACCTTTTGGCCTTAATAATTGATTGAATTTTATAATTCATCGTAGTAGTTAATTGATATAAAATTTTATTATTAATATTATGCTATGTTTCTTGTGCTTTATGAATTAAAGCGTCAAGAGTTTTATTTATATTAGGAGCATATTTAAGCTTTAGATGCAATCGATATAATTTAGCTTTTATTAATGCTTAAAGGTTTTTGATTAAATTTAAATTAGGAAAATAAGAAGGCTATTCCATTACTCGAATTTCCATCTCTCGAAATATATTTTTTATAATTAAACCTTGATATGGCCCTGCGCCATTATGCATAAATTCCCCTTTTTCGATTATAATATTTGGAAAAAAAGCTTAATATAATTATTAAATAATCTATAAAGTGACTCCATTTTAAGCTATTTGTGGATTATTATTAAATGGGATTAATCCAATCCTTTGATTATGCTCAAACGCTGCTTAAAGCATCTTTTTAACCCTTTTCTTTGAACATTGAATCGGTTGTATATCCCCTTTTTGAATTTGATTTTGAGGTTGTACAAATGTCCAAATTGGCTTAATTCCCACTTCTCTTTTGACAATATATTTATCAAATTATGAAACCTTTATTCAATTGTTTAATATATACGCTTAATGGCGAATCGCCCATTCGAATCGTTTTTGTATGTGTATTGGTGTAATAAAAGGGCGCTTTTTTTAAAGCCACTTCTTTTTATTTATTAAGCGAAGAAGACTTTGCATACATCGCTTTTTGTAATTGTTGTTGACTTTTTAAAGAAGGTTTTGCATTTTGATATAAGGATTTGAGTGATTGATAATATTATAAATATGATCGCATTGTTCTTTTGTTAAAGCTCGCGGCCTTCCGATTTGTGATTTTGAGGTAAAATCGGTAATATCAAAAGGGTATATTTTAATTATAAAACGAATCATAAAAAAAGGAATCTCAAGATATTTTTAATAAATTCAAGGGGCAAACCAATGTTCAAAAAAAAGCTTAACAATTCGGCCGCGCATTTGAGGAAATAATTTAAATCAAGGCATCTTAAATAATTATAAAAGTGTAATGTTTTTTGTAGAAGACGCGTTGAAAAGCAGCATGTAAACATGTTCCCCTTTAAGTAAATGTGCCTTGGCTGCTAGGGGGGGGGTGCAGACACTTTTTGCACCCTACTGTAAGACTTGCAATCTTATCTCGTGTCTTTCTTCTCCTCTCTTTCCCCCTCCCCTCCCCTCCCCTCCCCCTCCAGCGGGCAATCTGATAGGACGCACAGACTTCCGCCGAGGGAGGAGCACCCCATACCCTTCCTTACCTTAGTTCCGATTCATAATGGCAGTCTGAATCGCATCCCCATCCCATCGCGAGGACGTTTCGAGTGAAAATATACCTTCTGGGGTAACCATCCACCTCCCTGCCATCTGCTTCCACAGCACATCCAGAGCCATTGGGACACAGTTATTCGATTCACGCCTACGCCCACGCCCACGCATCCACCGGCACCGGCACCCCCATCAACTTACAGCCTCTTCAAGAGCTGCAGTCAGCTGCAGGACGACACCGCGGGTGCATTGCATACCGACCGAAATAGCTGGGCCGGCTCTCCCCATCCCATCCCATCCCGTCCCATCCAATCCTCTCCTGGCCCCCCTCCTCTCGTCCCAAGGAATTCTGTCCGGCTGGTTCCCAAGCTTCTCATCCATCATTGCTCCCTCAACAATCCACATCTTACATCCAAGTCCGTGGTCCGTGGTCCCTTCGTGAGCAACCTCGGCCTCTGACGACTATTACTTCGACATTCATATTCCTTAAGTCCCAGCTTCCCCACAAACACCACGTTCACGCTCTCAGCTTGCTTGTACGACACACCCGTACCAGCGCATCGGTATTTGAACCACTCAACCGCTGTCACTTGTGCTTGAGGAGAAAGCCACGCTGCTCGAGTCCGACATATCTGTGCCTTTGTCGATCTGTCGTCTGTGACTTGTCAATCGAGTTTCTTCAGCGGCCAGTCACGGAACGTGATCATTTCAACGGCCGCGTGGTGGAATCTCTATTGCTTCCAGTAACAGGTTGGACGAGAAGGAGTATTACTGGTGTTTGCTGATCTGGGTACGTCTTGTTATCTTGTCGGTCTTTTGCATCCAGGCTTTTCCGGAGAGGGGTTTTCGAAATGTGGTGTGATCCGGAAGTAGTGCATTTGGGACAATCGTTTTGTCTGGTAGTACCAGTTGCTATGCCAGAGCCCCCCAAAAACCGGTATCTACTCTCTCTTGATGTTATTTCAAATGCTCAATTAGAGCGGATTGAGACTTTTCGTACTCGAATGGCACAATTTCGGATCTACAGAGGCTCCATGAAGGCTGTCAACATCGGGCAGTCGTTCCGTTCAGCTGAAGAGCGGACCCCTCCACTAGCTTTCTGGATCAGCTTCCTTCATCCCGATTCGAGCATCTCAAGCTGTCCATACTCTTTTCTGCTAGTATCCGTATCCCTAGTTCTGGCATCTGATTCGACAATTGTTAGGAAAGACGGACCATACACTACAGCACATGCGGCCCGGTGCGACCACATCACATCGTCGCAACCGACCATCACACGTTTTGCAACTCCTCTTGCAGCCCAATCGACGCCTCTTCAATAGGCTTATCTCGCAAGGCTAGAGACTTGCAGCAAGTGTCTCGCTACTTCAACTTTATTAACGATCGCGATCACCCCCTCCTCTTCAACCTCAAGAGGTGTCATAGAACCCCTCTTTCAGAGTTCTTCCGACTCGCCTGACGTCCTTGTCCTGTTGTCATTCGAGCTTCCAAATCTCAACGGCGCTTGCCAATTGAGTTTCGGCATTGAGCGGAATCTACCACTGGCGGTGCCTTCGCGGTAGCTCACAATCTGTCTTGGCCTAGGAGCTACATGATATCATCATCGCAATGTGCTTCAACAGTCCGTAACAGTATCTGTCTACATGTAACGAGAACGAACTCGTCGGATTTTCTTGTCAACTTGGCCAACAACTTGTTATTGAACAGAGGCCGCAACTTCGTCGAAGTGTTGTATTGTCCAACCACGAAATGAAGCATTCGGCTCCTATTTATTGAACTTCCGCCAGCACGGGATTTGGTAATCATGGAGGATTATGAGGACCTCGATGCAAGCAATAGCCCAGAGCTCATGGATGAGACTCAAGATGGCACGGATCCACCACCGAAGAAACCCGGATCAAAGGCGAAAGGGAGGAAAAGGACTAAGACTGGGTGTTTAAGTGAGATTGACTAGACACCTTTAAACCTCGCGTTACTGATCCCGATCTTCCAGCATGCCGAAAGAGACGTATAAAATGTGGCGAAGAGAGGCCGACCTGTATGTTTCCAACGAGTTGACCTGTCCTGAACTTTTCTTCTGTGGCATTTACCCCCTCGCATCATACTGATTACGATGCAGGTAGCAATTGCACAAAGTCCAAACGACAATGTGAGGGTTACAACCAGAGGGTTGTATTCAAGGACCCCATGAATGGATACAGGCCACCAATGCAACCCTTCTCTCAGAGTTCGTATCAAAATTCTGGGTACCTTCAGCCAGCGGGCCGCCGAGAGTCGCATTCTCAATCGACGAGCGGACAAAACCCACTACCAATCGCCCCAAAGCCTAGCGCGTCTACCGTTCCTCCGCTCGGGGTCGAGCAAACACCGTTACCTCCATCTAACGAGCGAAGAAGTAGTTCTACCAATAAAAATAACTTGCCAGGTCAGACGAAACAAGGAGCTAGACTGCAACCTAGGGCCAAGATGCAGCTTCAAGGGAAGCCTCTTGACACCAGTGGCCACTCGCATGTTCTGGAGAGGCAATCGCCAAACGATCAGGTAACTCATTATGATTTCAATGCTCTTGTGAAGCAGGAGACCGGAGAAAGCCAGTCTTACACTCCTTCGCAAGCCACTTCGTCAGATTGGTCTGCTGGTCCACATTGTATGTTTGCCCCTATACGCCACCCCCGCTTACGCAGTTTTAATGGCTGATGTAAAGCAGCGGCTTCTTTTCAACAACCGTATTCGCCGCTCAAATGGGAGCCCACCATTCATACTCCAACATCAGCAGGTGGTGCCGAGCATAGGGCATCATTTGGAGCATTCCAACCGCCGCAACAATCACAACCGAAACAGCCTCTCCAGCGCACCAATGAGCCCAGTAGACAGCCAAGCTATCCTCGAAATTGGCAGCAAAACCAGCAGGCTGAAGTGTACCCTCCTCCAGCGCCTGTTTGGGGTCTAAGTCTACCTGTTTCACAGGACAGACCAGAACTCGACGATGTGAACGATCCATTTGATGTCTCCGATGAAGACGACGATTATGATATGACAGATGATCATTTTGGTGTCCTTCATGATGATCCAAATGACACCCATCTAAAGAGGAATGACCTCGGCATTGTTGTTGCTGTGCAAGCAGGTCAAGACAAGCAGGGCCTTAATCTCCGCTCCTTTGTGTCATTTATTGACCGCCCTGATATGCTGGCGACATACACACCGTCATCACAGTCAACTCCGCTGCAAGATCAAATGACGGCGAGGATCTTCTGTCACTTTGTCAATGTTACTGGGCCTTGCATGTCAATGTTTGAGAGACATCCATCGAACCCTGCATTGATGTTCCAAGGGACGCCAGTTCCGAAATCACAGCAGCACATTTGGGCTTGTAAGCTACTCCCACATATTCAGATTTATCCGCTAAGACTCGATAGATACCTTCCCAACTCTCGCACTAAACAATTCTGCTTTACTGCATGCCATGCTTGCAATTGCAAGTCTACACATCTCCAAACTTCAAGGCGGTCCCATCACAGCATCATACAAGCACTACGCGCTCAGTCTCCGCCGAATCGCCAAGAGCGTGAGCTTGCCTACACGGAGAGGACATCCCGCCACGCTCGCCGCAGCGTTGTTACTCGCCTTTTACGAATGCTGGGCAGCTGATCACCAGAAATGGAGCAACCACCTGCTGGGTGCTAAGCAACTCGTGAAAGAGATAGACTTCGCCGGTATGACAAGATACATGAAACGCAAGAAAGCGCATAAACGACAAGAAGATCTTCGCCGGCAGCATTATACGCATGAGCACAGTCTTGAGTACGATTTTGATGACCAGAGTCATCTACGGGCTCATGATGAAGTGGATGAGAATATTGTAGGAATAATAATGGGCAGGAAGGTCAGCTATGATGAATATGGTCAGATCATAGATGATGGTAGGAATGCAGGTATCTGGGGAAAGGAGTATACAGCCAGAGATCTGGAGATATATGAGACGCAGCGTGATCTTTTCTGGTGGTATTGTAAGCAGGATACATACCAGAGTATTCTTGGAGGAGGAAAGCTCTTGTAAGTTATCCTCACTCCTGTTCCGCTGATCTGAACTAACGAGGAATAGTTTGGAGTACTCTTTCTGGAGCCATTGCCCACCCAGAGCGCCACTCGGCCGTCTCAATACCATGTAAGGCGTCTCATCTCTTTAAGTTTGCCTTGCTAACAGATCCAGTTACGGCACATTCGACCACATGATCCTCCTCCTCGGCCGCCTCGCCAACTTCCAAGCCAAAGACCTCAAAAGAAAACGTCTCGCAATGAAAGCCAACGGCGGGCGCTGGCAACCCCCCGAAACAATGCGCGCCCAACAACCTCCTCCAGCCCAAGCCCCCAACAACACCTCTCCGCAAACACCTCCCCAAATGCCCAATTTCAGCGGCATGGTGCCAGACGTGCAAGAAGCCAAACTCCCCATGGGTTTCGAACCGTCAAAAGATTCACCCTCAAGCACGCATAGCGAAGACATGGATCTGCAATCGCAAACATATGCTGCTAATGAAGAATGGCAAGAAATCCGCGACGCCTTCGACCTCCTGGAGTCGCATTTCGGTGAAGACTTTCAAGCCCTCGGCCCCGAATTCTCAGCTCCCATTCAAACGCCGTTCGGACCTGCCTTGCAGTACCGCACATACGGTATAGCGGGTATATGGATGAACCTGTACATGGGACTGATTACTTGTTATCGGTCTCATCCATCGATGCCGCCGGCTGCTATTATGGCTGCGGGGATAACGGCGAGACAGACGGCGGGTTTTGCGAATCAGCTGGGGAGGATTGCCGCGGGGATCTCGCCGGATTTGAGTATGGTGAGGGAGGTTAGTCCTGGTGTTGGAGCGGCCCTGATTGAGAGTTCGACGTGTATGTTTGTTTCGGCTGTGCAGGTATGTTTATCTCTCCTAACTTTCTCGCTTGCTCTCCTTATCAATCCAACCCCATTCCCTCGATATCAGAAGCCTATTCCAACAACGCCACCATTCTGTCCCCCTCGCTGACGAACATGATTGATATAGTTACAAGACTCCTCCCAACGCTCCTGGACAATCCACCGCCTACGCGACATCGCGCGCCTTACAGGCTGGCAAACCGCCCTAGCCGTCGCAACCGGCTGCGAAACAATGTGGACCAAAATGGGCGAGATGGGGAAAGGCCCGGTCTATGTACGCATGACAGACGAGCGTGTGGTGCCAGATACTTGGGTTAGTTCCCGCAGGATTGATAGGGCGTTGGAGGGGAAAACGAGTGAGGAGAGGAGGTTGGTCATTGAGAAGGATGATAGGGTGCAGTATGCCCTCGGAGTGATTGGGCTGGAGGAGGATTTTGAGGGGTTGGATTTGGAGACGAGGTAGATGGAGAGGTGGAGAGGTGGCTGGGTGGTGCCAGGGATGGGAGAGACGGGCGGGGTTAGAAGGGATGTGTTTGGTTATTTGGTTGGTGGTGGTTTGTAAAAGTACTTTTGTTTTAAAGGGAGTGCCGAAAATGGACGGAGCAGGTATTCTATGGTGGATTTATGCTGCATTTGGCTGGAGGATTTGCTGGAAGGTTTTTTTCCCAATGAGCGAGCCGATATGCATGAATGTAATTTTTGATGAAGTTCTTGCCTTGGTCTCTGAAGCTGGTTGGTGACGCTATAATGATTACTTCTTTCCTTTGCTCTGCACTCGTCTGTCTTGAAGGAGTTGAAATGCCGGTACTCTGGCTTTACGTCTAATGACCTTTATTTCATTTTATGCCTCATAACTCCGTAGCTCTAACATGCATGTCATTACTTCCATCATGACTTTGCTTGCAATTGGCTCCCCTCCACCAGCCCAGCCCCTCAATCTCGGCCTCCGACCTCAATTTGCTGGTAATCTCTCTACGACTGCGGCCATCTCCTCATCCGTGTAGATCCGGAATCCCTTGTCCTTGGTGACGCTCGCCAGTTGCACGTTCTTCGAATCGAGCTTCTCTTCCATAACCTGCTTCAGTGTCTTCAGGACCAATGTCTCGGCTTCCTCGATGGTGAGGGACTATGCAGTAGTGTTAGTTGACATGCCAGAGTCGTAATATCATTCGGTTTGTATACACTAGAATGTGTATTCGACTGGTGGGTGTATCCGTACCTTGTGAAACTCATTCTGCAACTCAGCCTGCGCACCCTCCGATCCGGAACCAATAGCCTTCGCATCATATCTGTAGAAAGTACCACTGGGCTCCGCATGGTACAATTGAGGACCATCCTCATCATAACCCGCAATCAACAACGCCACACCAAACGGCCTACTCATGATACTCTCCTCACCATCAGCACCCTCGCCGAAACGCAGCGCCAGATCACAGATAGCCTGCGTGCAGCTCTCGACCCGCAGCGGCTCGTTGTAGTGGAAGGCGTGGTTCTGCGACTCGACTCGCGCGTGCTCGACCATGCTGCGTGCGTCGGCTTGGAGCCCGGACATGGCGCATCCGATGTGGCGGTCGATTTCGACGATCTTCTCGACGGAAGAGGTCTCGAGGAGAGTGGAGGTGACGCGCTTCTCGACTCCGAGGACGACGCCGCCGCCGGTGGCTACGCCGATTGCGGTTGATCCTAGCTTGATTGCTTCGAGGGAGTATTCGACTTGGAAGAGGCGGCCTTCGGGGGAGAAGGTGCTGAGTTACATGTTAGATACTGTTTGGTTTCTGGACGTATGAGTGGGTTCGCTGGAGAGGAGATAGAACGTACTTGATACCCCGATCTGTACAATGTTAGCTTCTGTTCAAGGTATCCTGTTTGGAGCTCCCGTTTACTTACCATATTCAGAACGAGCAATAAACATCTTGACAGTTTCTGGTGCTCAAGTGGAATTGTTGCAGGAGGCGAGAAGGGGCGTGAAGCTGCAAAATCTTCTGCAGAATATCGTCAAGTGGGTATCGAAGGAATTCAAGTGTTGTGGTGACAAGACAAGAAGTTGAAGTAAAAGTGTCGTTCGCTGCTCTCCAGGTCCAGGCACACTCATCCACGACAGCTTGGGACCTGAACTAAAAGCGGCTAGTGTTGTTTACTAGCGCCATTGTTGACGCGCCAATTGTTGAAGAAGCGCGTCCCCCAAGTTACCACAAGCACGAAAAGCAACATCAAACTTCTCAGCGCAACATATAACAAGTCCGGACTTCCGACTCGCTCGCTGACCCTTCGAAATCTTCCAGGATCGAGCACAAATGTGACTATAATGTCTTCTTCGTCCCACGCCAGAATCCCCTCGCGGAGCGATCGCAGGACGACCACCGACAGTGGAAGTACACAACCCCGCGCCCCCTCTGCACAACAGGGTGCGAGTCGAGCTGAGAGGCCGGATCCAAGGAGACAGCAATCACCGCAGCCATCTACATCGACGGGTGGGCATAAGAGGACGGCTTCTGGAGTGCAGCGCTCGAGTAAGGCAGTGGAGGAGCGGAGAACGGAGAGAGTCCAGGTTACGACTCGGGAAACGATATCTTCGAGGACGAGAAGTCCTGAGAGGAGACCTGGGTCTACGCAGCCGCAGGAGAGACAGAGGCCGGAGGCTAGTAGGACTCATTCTGGAGATCCGAGGCCGAAATCAGTGAAGATGGAGGCATTATCAGGTATAACATTTCCCCGCGCCGCAAGTCTGGTAGAATGAATCTGATACTACAATGATAGCACCATGGGCACCAGAGGCCTCTTTGGTTCCACATACATCTGCTCCCCTTGCCTCAAGGATATCAATACCTCCCCTCTCATCGCAAGCACCGATTGCTCTACAGCCCCGCCCTCTCCATGAGTTGTCTCTCGAAGTCCAGGAAGCCGCTATACTAGAAGACCTACTGTTTGTGTTTATGGGATATGAGGGGCAGTACATCCGGTTCTCGAAAGTCTATAATCCCTCTATTGAGAAGGACCGTCTTGCTGGACCTGGATTCAAGATTCAACCTGGCTTAGACCCGAGTCTCCAGGATCTTACCACTACGATGCTGAAAATGGCAACTCATTATGGTGCTGTAGACGCTTTTGTGGAAGTGCAAAGTCGAGAGGAGTTTGGAGCGGTAAACCATGCCCTTTGTGCGGCTATACGGAAACTTCTCCAAGATTACCTGATTTTGGTTGCGCAACTGGAAACACAGTTCTTGACGAATCCTTCTTTCACGTTACATGTCTTGAATCTGCACACTTTACCGACCAGTCATATAATGTTCCAGCTCTATTCCTTGGCTCACGAGATCTTGAAACGAAATTCCATGCTAGAGGAAGACGAGGACTCGGATGATGGGTATGATGATATTGAGAATATCCTCGAGAGTTTGCGAGAAGGCGGTGATCTAGGACCCGGAAATATACCAGGGAAGAAGATCTGTAAAGGTGGAAGTGTTCTGGGACTTATCACCAAGCGACTGGAATCGATGTCTGGAGACCCTGCCGCTCGTGCCTTGTTGACATCATTACTGCGAGATGCTAGCCGGCCTTACATGATGATGTTGAATGAGTGGCTGCACCATGGAAGCATCAAGGATCCTCATGCGGAGTTTCTGGTCAGAGAACAGAAGAGTATCAAGCGGGAGAGACTCGAAGAGGATTATACGGACGAGTATTGGGAAAGAAGATACACCATTCGGGATCACGATGTTCCGCCACAGCTTGAAGGTGTCAAGGATAAAGTCTTATTGGCAGGCAAATACCTGAATGTGGTTCGCGAATGTGGTGGTGTTGATGTAAGCAAGGCGGTTACTGATGTCCCTCGATCTTTTGACGACAATCGATTCCTGGACAACGTCAACAGCGCCTACGCGCATGCCAACGAGTCGTTGTTGAAGCTGTTGTTAACAACACATGCTCTACCCGCTCGGCTACGGTCTCTCAAACATTACTTCTTCCTGGATCGCTCCGATTTCTTCTCGTATTTCCTGGAACTTGGCACATCTGAACTCAGGAAACCAGTCAAGAGTGTCAATACGAGCAAGTTACAGTCTCTTCTGGATCTTGTAGTGAGACAACCCGGTAGTGTAGCTGCGCAAGATCCATTTAAGGAGGACATCAAAGTTGAGATGAACGAGATTAGCCTGACGAACTCGTTAACGAGGGTCGTGAACATTTCGGGAATCGAGCAAGGCGAATCTCTCCAGACCCCAGCTACTCAACCTACCAATGAGAGCGGCAAAGCTGCTGTTGGATTTACTTCCCTGCAACTGGACTATTCAGTGCCATTCCCGGTATCTCTCGTCATCAGTAGGAAGACAGTATGGAGATATCAGGCACTGTTCCGATATCTTCTATCACTACGACACCTTGAGCAACAACTTGTTTCCTGCTGGCAAACGCACAATAGGTCCGCTAGCTGGGCTCACAGGAGTTCGAATTCCACACTTGAGATGTGGAAACGGCGTGTGTTTACATTGCGAGCTCGAATGCTAGTTTTTGTACAGCAACTCTTGTATTTCTGCACCGCGGAAGTCATTGAGCCCAATTGGCAAGCCTTGATGGCGCGGTTGAATGCGAAGGAAGATAGCAAAGGCGGTGCAGCCCCTGTACGAACAGTCGATGAGCTTATGCAAGATCATGTTGACTTTCTGGATACATGTCTGAAAGAATGCATGCTTACCAACAGCAGTTTATTGAGAGTAAGTTCGATCGTTTCTTCGGAAGGCCACCTACTAACCTTTGTCAGATCCATTCAAAGCTCATGCAGACTTGCACGTTCTTTGCATCGTACGCAGGCTGGCTAGCCAGAGAATTAGAGAAGGCCGACCCAGACATGACGGGTACGGAGAAGCCCACTTCCATGAACAAACAGCATTGGGTTCGATATCAAGCAGAGAAAATTCAGCGACATGGTGACTCAACGAGCTCCAATGCTACTCCGGCCCCATTGACGGATGCTGCCCGAGCAGAGAAACTCGAGAGGATGTTTGAGATAATCAAGAAGTACGAGGACAATTTCAGCAGACATCTCCAGATTCTGCTCGATGCACTGAACCACTATGCTGCAACAGAGACGGTCGTATTGTTAGGCCTGTGTGCTCGGCTGAGTACCGCAAACCAAGGCACGCAGTATAGTGGTTTGAAGACAGATGAGGATGGTGGAGTGCAGGCGTGAAGAGAGGTATGATGAGATGTCATGTTTTACAGCGTCTTGTTTGTCGACATATAGGCGTTTACGATATCCAGCACTGGTTTTGGGACGATGGATGGACGGACGGTATGGTATATAAAGTGGATGATTGATGGACGGCGTTCAGATCTTGGGAATGCAAAGTATGTAAAAGGCAGGCTGTGTGGGCTGTGGTACATTCTGGCTGAGTTTTGGGTCGTTGAGAAATGAATTGAAGAGACTGTAGTGTTTTCTCTGGAAAGTGTTCTTTCATCGTGAACCTTGCTCGTCCGCTTTGTTGTTGAGCCTCACATCACTGGCGCAGTCTGGGGATCGAAAAATGCCGGGCGGCGTCCCAAGCGGTTGCGAAGTCCGGTGTCACTAACAAAGGCACAGTTTGAATTGCCCGGTTCAGCAACCAATCATATTCCACGGCCTACAATTTCCAGTCATTTCATTCGTCGAGAGTGCCTTGGCATTGCAGGCACGACTTGCAGCTCAGTACTTTCCATGGAATATATATATCACAATAATCCCCCGGTGATATTCAGAAGAGACACCAAGAACTCCCCGTTTCTCTATTCGATCAGTCTGCATCTCCAATTCCCCAAGCCCAGCTCCTTAAGTCCTTCAAAATGGCCTTTCCACACAGTACATTCACGACCTCCCGCTCCTTCACCTACAGCTACATCCACATCCTCCCTTCCACCACTTCACAACCTCAATCCCAAACCCAAGCGCCAAAACCATACATCCTCTTCCTCCACGGCTTCCCATCTTCGTCTTACGATTGGCGTCATCAGATCCCGTATTTCCAAAACAAAGGGTATGGCATCATTGCGCCTGATCTGCTGGGCTATGGAGGGAGTTCGAAGCCGAAAGACGTGAATGCTTATAACGGGAAGGAAATGGCGAGAGATGTGTTTGAACTATTGGATAATGAGAGGGTGAAGGGGGGAGTTGTGGGGGTTGCGCATGATTGGTATGTTTTCTATTTCAAATCTCAGGGTTTAATTCAAGCTTTGCTTTTCACGAGACGGACAATTTCGTCCTTCGCAAACAGGAATGAAAATAATTTAACATTGTTTGAATAGGGGATCTTTCATTCTCTCCCGTCTAGCGAACTACTACCCTCAACTCCTTGCCAAACTCGCCTTCTTGGATGTAGGATACGTCTCACCAGGCCATGGACTGACAGAGGAAATGGTCACGTTTGTGGATAAATCCATCAAGGAAGCTATGGGCTTCGAGGTCTTCGGGTATTTCCTGTTCTTTAATGAAGATGGTGCTGTGGAGTTGTTGGATAAGAATGTTTGTCACTCCTCTTTTCCTGTCTATTATGATTCTCGGTGATGTCAAAGTTGTGGAGATAGTTATGTTCGGTCTTCAAGTCCAGCTGCAATTTTGCTGATATATATCGTGCCGGCGTAGATCGAATCCGTTCAATCTCTATTCCATTCGAACGATTCTGAGTTGGGCAAGAAAAACATGGGTGCTAGAGGAGGGTTCAGGAAATGGCTCAGCGAAGGGACGGTTGCTGAGAGGGAAGATTGGTTGAGTCAAGAGGTAAAAATATGATCTATCATACGACTATCAGATGTGGGCTTTGTGCTAATCTTGAATTATCTTAGGATATTGAGCATGACTTGAATCTTTTCGCACCTGAAAACGAAGGATATGGCGCTGCTATCAATTGGTACAAAGCTCAATTGCAGAATATCAATGCTGAGGATGAGAAAGGTATGCTTCACCGTCCATGCCACTCCCCTATTTCATCCCCTTCAAGCATACCTCACATTTCACACCCATTCATCTCATGTATCATGCATTTCAATTCACATACAATACTAACCACGCCCCAGAAATCCCCGAAGCCAACCACATCCTGCACCAACCAACCCTCCTCATAAACACAACAAATTTCATCAGCACAACCGCCGACTTCGTGAACCAGATGAAGCCCTACGCACCGAAACTGGATGTTGAAAAACTGGAATCGGGACATTGGGTTATGTTAGAGAGGAAGGATGAGGTGAATGCGCTCTTGGGAGGATTTATTGAGAAGTAGGCTAGGATGGAAAGATAGGGATGGATGATGAGACTTTTGGGGGAGAATAGATAGAGCCTTGAGTAAGTTGAGTAGGATTTCGGCAATTAAATCTTGAAGAAAAAGGTTTGGTCGTTGAGTTCATTACTAGTATTATAACCTGTGTTTCTATAACATCCTTCAGACTTTCAGAAAGGGCTTGGGGTTTCAGGTTCAAAACCAGTTGATTCTATTCCTCATCATCCAATCTTGCCGTTTTCCTATTTTCCCGTTAAACAGAGTTCATCTCCTTGTAAATCCCACCAATTGGCGTACACTGACAAGCAAGCGACCTGGCTTCATAAAGCTTCCAAGACAAATGATTCCAAACCACCAATATCCAATCCACCGCCTACAATTCGATAATCATGTAAGCCGAGCAAAATTCCTCATTACGTGCGTAGATCTACAGCAAAACTACCCATCACAGAAAATACATCGTTATCACGTGTATGGTTTTGCTTTGATTTGAAATCAAGTATGACCGGAAACAGATGAAGTGGAGTCTAGTCGTGCTTGCGAATCTGGGGTATAAGAGACGTGGTGCTTTCTTCGAGAACAACATTGCAGAATACAGGGTGAGATTCTCATTCGGACAGAAACGGCAATCGAACTTCTCCCTGTATTGTCTTAGTACAGCGTTGACACGGAGATAACCTCGCTAAAAAGGGAAACATACGAACGAACGAACTATTCGAACGAAACAACAATGGCGACGCAAAACCGAACTCACGCCGCAGTCGTAACGGTAGCTCTCGGTGCGCCGTTGGAGATTATACAGGTATGTATATATTTTCGATAACATACCTCAATAGTAACCCCAAACACTAACAGGAAAACACATAGGTCCCAACTCCTACCCCCACAGGCGATGAAGTCCTCGTCAAAGTCCTCTGGATAGCCTCCACACCCTTAGATCTGCACCAGAACGATGGCGGTCTCCTCGTCACGCACCCTCAGATCTTAGGTGATGGATCGGCTGGGATAGTAGTTGAGATCGGACCTGATGTTAAGGATTTGAAAGTCGGGGATAAGGTATGTCATGTTCCTAGCTACACAACTCTCACTTTTCCACCGAAACCGTTTGAGAAAGGCGTATCAGCGCTCAGAATGAATACGTAAGTTGACGAAATCGAAATGTAGGTCTTCGGATTCACATCCCCCCTCGAAAACGGGCACCAAGAATTCTCCCTCGCGCCCTCTTACGTGCTCGGTCTCCTCCCCCCAACACATACCCTGCAAGAAGCCATCACGGTCCCCGACAACCTCGTAACAGTCTTCCACACCGTAACGACCGATCTCGGTCTCCCTCTCCCCTGGCCCAAACCCGCATCCTATGTACCTGAACACGCGGAGTCGCCTATTCTGATTTGGGGAGGTTCGTCGTCTGTAGGCCAGGTATGTTGTTCAGACAGTAGTCAATTCCCTGCAATCCAGTATCTCGAGAGGTCCTTTACTCTTAAAAATGGACCTGAGATACTATAAGTGAAGAAGAGTCATTGCTGACGCCCCGTTCATGGCAGTACGCATTGCAGGTATTGAAGTACTACGGCTACACCAATCTCCTAACAACCTCCTCAACCACGCACCACCCTCTCTTAAGATCCTACGGCGCATCCCAAACATTCGATTACCGCTCGTCCAGCGTGGTGTCTTCCATCCTGCAAGCATCCTCCTCGTCCGCTACCCCAAGAATTCCCTTTATACTCGACTGCATCGGCTCGCAATCCGGGAGTCTCGCCCCATTATCCAAAATCGCGGAGAGTGGGTCAAAAGTCGCCGTTTTGTTACCGGTGATTGTGAAGGATGCGGGAGAAGGCGTGAAGCCGGAGTACTCGATGGATGTTGGGGCGAGCGCGGAGTGGAAGGACGGTGTGGACACGAGGGGTGTGAGGACGCATTTTTATACTGATGTGAGTTTGCCATCCGTCACCTATTCCCCACCCCACCTCCTTGTCTTTTTTTCTGATACTGTTTATTTTTTTTGGGATTGAACTAAGACTAATGTGCGCCACTTGGAGAATCCCTTGTTTAAAGCGAAGCTTCAGCCGGAGATCATGCCGACGCTGTTGGCTGAGGGCGTGGTGAAGCCGAATCGATATAGGATTATAGAGGGGAAGACGTTGCTGGAGAGGGCGCAGAAGGCTATGGATACGTTAAGACGGAAGGAAGTCAGTGGAGAGAGATTGGTCTGGAGAGTTGCTGAGGAGTAAACGTCGAATCATACTCCATCTTTGGCATGCCAAAAAACACTCCCCTGGATCTCGGATCCCCTTTGTAAACAAAAGCTCTCATTAGTTTTAGTTCAAAAACCTCTCACATTCAACAAGACATCGAGCAAAAATTTGTTCTAAATGTATTTCAATTCTCATGCAGCTACATACATGAAAAAAATGAAATAGACCGCAGCAGCAAAAAAAAAGGAAAGAAAAGCATGGATGGAGGATTTGATGGATGTATCACGTTGTAGTCCAGCTTGCTTGCTTGTATGTCTTTTTTAGGCCGAGTCGAGCCTAAGGACCCAACCAAAGCCCGCCCATCGATCGAAAATGCCGAAGTCTGCTGTGCTTTTTGTCTTTGTCATAATAGTCGTGATACGCGTGTAGGAGAAAGACGATGACAGTCTTTCTTGAGGGAGATGCACAACACTGAAGAGAGTTGAGGAAGGTATCTATCTATTTTGATAAGATGCATCTATAGCTTATCATAGTACTGCGAAACGAGTTAGCTTCTTGTCCCAAAATGATTGGAAGTATTTGACTTACGTTCTCAACACCTGGTACCTCGACCTTGAGACCCTTGCGCTTACGCATCTCCTGGACGATGGTACCGACCTTGGAAGTTCCATCAAGAGCGGATCCACCTGGAAGAATTTGCCAATGGTCGAAGACCAAAGTTGGGAAGGCCTGTCCGGAAGTGTGCGAGCGGAGATCAGCGTTGAAGCCGAAAGACTCCATGACTGGGAGGTAAGCCTTGATGGTGAAGAGAGGCGTTCCTGGACGTTGCTCTTCGTTGAAGACGTGACCTCTACGGCGGGTAAGAACACCGTAAACACCACCCATGGCGCTCTCGGGTACTTGAATCTCAACCAAGAAGACGGGCTCCTGGAGGGCTGGGGCGGCAAGGAGGGCGGAAGCGTAGAGAACACGACGAGCAGTTGGGATCAGTTGTCCACCACCACGATGGATGGCATCGGCGTGGAGGGTAACATCCATGATGTTGAATCTGCAACCTCTCATTGGCTCCTCAGCAACTGGACCTTCTCTCGATGCCCACTGGAAACCGGAGACAACGGAATCCTTGATTTCATTCAAGTATTGCACGGCCTTGGTCTGATCAACCAATAAATTGGCACCGCTGGTATCTGGACCGAAACACCAAATCTTACGGGCATCGGTAACATCCCAACCGAAATCATCAGCCAAGATACGGGCACGAGCCTTGAGATCGTCACGGGGGGAGATCTTTCCAGCCTCAATTTCCTTAGCAAGCTCTTCGTCCATTGGCTCAGCAATCATGTAAAGACGGTTGTGCTTGTTGGGGGACTTGGAGAGAGCGGTGATGCTCGACTTCTCGGTGACAGTCTCACGGTAAGCGACCACGGGGTCGGAAATACGGAGAGGGACACCAGCGTGGTCCTCTTCGAGATCCTTCAAGCAAATCTCCAAGTGCAACTCACCGGCACCAGCGACGACGTGCTCACCGGACTCAGTGATCATGGTAAGAACACAAGGATCGGACTTTGAGAGACGCTTAAGACCTTCGACAAGCTTGGGAAGATCCTGGGCGTTCTTGACCTCGACGGAACGACGGACGACAGGGGAGACGGAGAATTTCATGACCTTCAAGTTGTGGGCAGTCTCACTGGTGGTGAGGGTTCCCGACTTCAACAAGAACTGATCAATACCGACAAGACCGAGGATGTTACCGGCTGGGACATCATCGATAGGATCGACCTTTCCACCCATCATGAGAACGGTACGTTGGACAGCCTTGATGAAGAGATCATCCTTCTTGCCAGGAGTGTAGTTGGGGCCCTGGATGCGGACCTTGAGACCGGATCGGACGGTACCAGCGAAAACACGACCGAAAGCGTAGAAACGACCCTTATCAGAGGTTGGCACCATCTTGGAGACGTACAGCATGAGTGGACCCTTAGGATCACAGTCGCGGATAGCGATGCATGCCTCATCATCGGGAGGACCTTCGTAGAGGGTCTCTGCACGGTACTTCTGGGCAGTGACTGGGGATGGCAAGTGAAGAATCATCATCTCCATGAGCGCATCGGCAGCTGGGAGGAAAGTTCTCATGATAACCTTCAACAGTTGCTTGCCCTCCTTGTCCTTATCATCGGAGGAAAGCTTGATGGAGAGCTTCTCGAGAAGAGTGGCAACCTCATCCTTCTTGAAGTTCATAACAGCGTTGAAGATTCTGAAAATGGGGTCCAAGATAAACTGGTTGAAGGCACGCTCCAATTGCTTACCCTCGTGGGTACCCTTGGTGGTCCACTTCTTGGTGTGGGGGTTGAAGTAATTGTCGCCCTGAAAGCATATTAGCACATATATAACACCTTGGAAAGTCTTCACATACCCAGAGACGCTCCATCATCTTATTTCTGTCAACACCGAACTTCTTGGCATATCGGACAGCGAATTGGCGGACGGTGAAAGCCCAGCCGTGGAGACCGGAACCGAAGGCAACGGTACCCTTGTATGGGTAGACTTGGACATCACCAAGAACCTTGTCGAAGTAGGTTGAGATAACAACGTTGACGGACTCGATGGTTCTCGAGAAGGACTGGTACAGATCCTCCTTTGAGACTTGGAGCTCGAGAAGCGCACGATCGACCTTGTTGATGATAACAACAGGCTTGATACGCTCACCAAGAGCCTGGCGAAGCACGGTCTCGGTCTGCACACACACACCTTCAATGGTATCGACGACGACGAGAGCACCATCCGTGACACGGAGAGCAGCGGTAACCTCAGAAGAGAAATCGACGTGACCGGGTGAATCGATCAAGTTGATCAAGAAATCACGGCCGTCGGTCTTTTGACCAACGATATCCTTGAGATCCTCGTCGTGCTCCAAGTTTCCGTACAGGGAGATGGCAGTCGACTTGATTGTAATACCACGCTCCTGCTCATCCGGACGAGTATCGGTGGCTCGCTGATCACCGGCTTTTGCTGCGGAGATAATACCAGCCTTGGAGAGGAGGGAATCGGTGAGGGTTGACTTTCCGTGATCGACGTGGGCAATAACGGACATGTTACGGACATTGGAGGCCTTGTCCATCAACTGGCGGACCTCTTCGACGGTGAAGCTACATTACGCACAAACATTAGCCTCTGCCTCTGCCTCTGCTTCTGAAGGTTGAGCTTATCGCCAAGAGACCCGAGAGACAATATCTGCATTGTTGAAGCTGTCCTAGAACAAGCTGAAGTCGTCGCCGAATTCTTTGTGCCTGGTAGAGGAGATCGAGATCGAGATTGAACTTACTTGACCATGGTGGCGGTGGTGCTTCGAAAAGCTGATTAATAAGGACTTTTTCTTATTGACGCCGGAGCGCAGTGGGGTGTTGTTGACTCGAGAGTGGGCGGAAGGCCACTGGTCGAGTATGAAGGTATCGAGAACTGTCTTGGAATGGACCAGACAGGAGAGAGGTGAGCGCGCAACGAAAGTTGAGGCTTTTGATGGAGGGGAGGTGGAGTAGAAGAGGAGGAGAAGGTCGAGGAGGTTGGACGTCCGAGAAGAAACTTGTCTCTGGTCTGGGTGGGGTTGATTGGAAAAGATTGGGCTCGCATAAATGAGGGGCAAAAAGAGACTAGTGACACCCTTGCAAGTACTGCCATCACGCCGAGAGGGTTCCAAACCCTACTTGTGCTTCACTTATCGCCGAGAGAGTCATAAAACCGTCATACAAACATTCAATGCGGCGCAGAAGGGTGAATATGAGGCAAAAGAGCGATGCTGGAAGGCAATATGGATTGTTTACAAACAACACAAGACTGAACAACGTCTAGTTTGAAGCTTTGTGACTCTATCGTGACTCTTATGGCGCATTTGCCTCGAGTCCAGCTCCAGCTTATCGTGACAAAGCGATTTTCTGTGGTTCATACCATAGTACCCTGTGTGCAGAGCAGAGCTCTTTATTGGTTTCATTCGGTGTCTTGATATCAATATTCCTATCATCACACCCATATCAACCGAATCAGCCTATCGCAGACCTTGGTCTTGTTTCGTCTCCTCTCCTCCCCTCCCTCCCCTCCAAACTCTGTTCAGGACTAAAAGCATCAAATGTTGATTTGAAAGCTTCTCAAAGTCTTCACTTCTGCTTGTGACTTGCGACTGCTTTGCATCACACGCATTGCTTTGTCACAGCACGGCTTCACACTCTCTGCTCAGACCATTACCCCGCTAACCCAACCAGTGCAGGGTATCTATCTACCCCTCCATGTATCATGCCACTATGCCGAGGTTAGATACCCAAAACCTCAATTTGGAGTTGAAAGTGAGGTTGGGGATTATGTTTGGTTTGGTCATAGCCTTCATGGACAATTCTATATAATTACTATCTAGTTCTATCACTCAGAGACCGCATTGAGGGTCTATTTCAATATGCAATGCATGGATGGCCTTGGTGGGCCTATCCAAGCCGACGTCCATATGCCATGAACCTTCTCTCCGAAACTCCTCGCTATGCCTTACAATCCAATACAAAATATGCAACCATTGCCCATCCCAAGCTCAAGAAGAGCCCAGAATCTTCCCATAAGCATCTTCCACCTCAGACGCCAGCTCCAATAACGTTACAATCACAATCTGATGCGTCAGATTGGGAAGCCTCTCACGATGTAGCCCAATCCATTCCAATCTAACAATTCTGTTAGTGCTACATTCTTCAAATTTGGATTGACAAGCAACTTACGGTGGCGTCGCTTCTCCCATGTCCCGCAGTTGAGGCGTCTCGATTATCGGCGGCTCAAGAGCCGTGTAGCTGTACTTCGACTGTGGCACATTCACCTCGGCCGTAATCTTTTGCTGCTCGCCATCCTTCCTCTCCGGGTCTTCCTCATCTGGAACTCCGGTGATTTTCACTGCTGAAGGTGGCAGTGGCTTGCCCAGTCTCTGTGCGAGAGCTTTCGAGTGTGAGGCGTACATGCTACGAATGTAGCTGATGCGGGAATAGTTCCAGCCCACTTCAACCTTGCCCTCGAATGAGCTCTTGAAGATGTAGTCAATGCGATTGGAGCCTGGAACCTGCCAAGTTTGCATGGTAGCTTCCACTTTTGGAACCTTGAGGATGGTTCCACCACGAGATCCAGTGGCGTTGCTGACAACGTCGTCAACTGAGATTTCGCCTACGGATTTGGGAAGGTCAACCTTCCGGACTCCTGCCAGACCTATTCGCAGCTGACCGAGCGTGAGACCGAGTATACTGTGGATCTTGCCATTGTCCATCGTGACGGCAAATCTTGCTTGGGCGTCTAGAGCCTCTAGCTTGAAGACCTGGTGATCCGAAAATGTGTTTGGGAAAACTCCCATATTCACGGCTCTGAGAGTAACGATGACATCGGTGTGGAGTGATATTGGCGAGTCAGCAACCTTGTCTTCTTGCACTGTATCAAGATGATTCTTGGAAGTGGGTGTCGAGGTGTGCACCACTGACTTGCGTTTCATGAACCTATCGATCTCTGCCAGAGATGCTTCGTAGTTGGACCTCTTCTCCTGAACCAATCTCTCAAATGCCTGGTACAACGCAAGGAATTGGGATGCAGTCGTTGCGGTACAAAAGACTTGGACTGCTTCTCCGTCCAGGACTGCCACAAGTCGGTCACCCTTGGCATGGCGCCCATTCCGAACATTGTACATGAGGAACTTGAACGATGTAATATCAGCTACCAAAAAGGCTTGGTAATCGAAGGCCGCCTTGGCTCGCAACTGACTGAATGCAAGCGATCCTTGTACCAGTGGGGTTTGGTTGAGTGCCTTCTCACGAGCTGGCCATTGAATGGACGTTCGTATCTTAAAATCTTGCAGAGCTACAAACCCACTCATCCTGCCAGTGCAGTCCACTCCAACTTTGTCGAACCCAAGGCACAAGTTCTGCTCCCAATCGGAATTTTTCTTGGATGATATCCAGAACTTAGATATCATGAAGGCAGATTTCCCAATAGCTTGGCCCAAATCCAGCTGCACGTCGAGTTCTTCTATGGATACGGTCGCGTTCCATGGGAAGGCTCCAGTAGCCGCAACTTGTTGGTATCTTTGGACAAACAAAGCTTGAGATTGCATATTCTGTGCCGCTGATGACGGACCCGAGGACAGCTCTCGTGCTTCAGGGGGAACCCAAATTTCTCTGAATAGCAGGAAATCTTGTAACTGCTTGGCATTGATCAATACCTTCATAGGGCTAATTTTAAGGATCGCTGAAACCCCACTCGTGCCGCTGACATGTTTGCTGTTCATCAAGGACAAGAATACCGAGTCCACATCAAAGCTTCCCGTTGATTCGCGAGAATAGACATGCTGTACTGAAGCTTGCAGCCGAGTGAACGCAGCCGAGGCAGCAAAGAAGTGGCCATGTTCAGTCGATCTTACAGTGTTGATAGTGATGTAGATATCGTCAAATCGAGCAGTAGCAGCGACTCGCGCAATTGGCTGACAGCTGAGACTGAACTCTTGCCTGCAAATACGCAAGCCAAGATTCAACCTTGTTCGACCAAGAACCGCGCTTGGATCGGTGGTCAGAATATTGTCTTCTTCGGCGCTCATGAACTTCTGAGGTGATGATTTTGGATGCAGAGACTTCTTTCCATCATCGTCACTGACCACCTCCCTAACCGTTGAGGATATCTCCATGATAAGCGGGACCACAGATGGGTATAAGGTGTTTGTTGATTCCTCCACCTTCACTTCTGCATTGAGCGAAGGGTCATCCAGACCATTATCTTTGTACTCAACCTTCCACGCTAGACCGGGTGCTCGTAAGGCAGTGTTACTACTTGCGTCCGCATGTGTGAATTGCCCGTATCTTCCGGTCTGAGAAACTCTGGCACCCTTTACACCTGGGATGAGAGTGTGGGGTTCTGCAACTTTCTTGCCAGACAGATAAACTACTGCTCCTGCAAAATACGCATCGACAAGCAGCGACTCCATACGCTTCTTCCCGAAAAATGGCTGCCGGCGTGTTGTCTCAGTGGGAGTTGGGCTACTGGTAGTCCACAATGCAGTTGCTGCACGGACTTTGTCAGATGCATACCCGATCGACTTCCCCACTTCG